>CM061546.1:73515963-75915963 GCA_030864215.1 Capsicum pubescens
ACTCCATCAAATATCCAGAGCTTTTTGGGTTTTGCTGGGTACTCTAGAAGATTGGTTAAAGGGTTCTCCTCTGTAGTCACACCATTAACTAAGCTAACCCAAAAGAAAGTGAAGTTCATATGGTTATATAAGTGTGAGAAAAGTTTCCAAGAGTTGAAGGATAGATTACCTTCGGCACCAGTGTTAGCTCTACCAAAAGGATTAGATGAATTTGTAGTAAATTGTGATGCTTCCAGAATTGGGTTAGGTTGTGTATTGATGCAGAATGAGAGAGTGATAACATATGCCTCTATACAACTTAAGGATCACAAAAAGAATTATCTAACTCACGACTTGGAGTAACCTATTGTGATTTTTTCCTTAAAGATTTAGAGGCACTACCTTTATGGTGTGCATGTTTTCACGAACCATTAAAGTCTTCAATATGTATTTTTTGAGCGGGAGCTGATTCTTCGTCAGAGAAGGTGGTTGGAGTTATTGAAATATTATGACATGAATGTAATTTATTATTTGGGTGAGGTGAACGTGGTGGCATACTCATTAAGTAGTTTGTCTATGGGTAGCATGTCTTATGTGAAAGAGAAAAAATTGGAGTTGGCTAAAGAAGTACAAAGGTTAGCTCATTTAGGAGTATGTTTGCTCAACACTAATGATGAGGGCTCAGTAGTTCAAACCTGTTCGAAATCATCTTTGGTAGTCAAAGTGTATGAGAAAATGCGAAATGATCCAATACTTAAAGAAATATTAGAAGTAGTTCAGTATCAAAAGGTTAAGATTTTTTCCCAAGGGGGAGATGGTGTACTCCACTATTAAGGTGGACTTTATGTTCCAAATATAGATGGGTTAAGGGAAAGGATACTAGTCGAGGCTCATAGTTTGGGGTATTTCATTCATTTGGGTTCTACTATGATGTATCACAACTTAAGTTAAATGTATTGGTGGAATGGTTTCAAGAGGGACACAGCCGAGTTTCTGGCCAAGTTTCCAAATTGTCGAGAAGTTAAGGTTGAACACTAGAGACCAGGTGGTATATTGCAAGAGATTAGTAACCCTATGTAAGTGGGAGGTGGTGAATATGGATTTCATTATAGGGTTGCCTTTTAAAAGACGTAAGCATGATTAAATTTAGGTTATATTCGATCGAATGACTAAATCAGCCTATTTTCTACCTGTCAAAACTTCAAATAGCATGGAGGATTATGCCAGAATGTATATACATGAGTTAGTAAGACTTCATGGGATAGTCTTATCCATTATTTCAGACAGAGGCATGCAGTTCACTTCTTAATTTTTGCAGTTTTTTTAAAAGGGCCTTGGTATAAAGGTTAAGCTTAGTACAGTTTTTCATCCACAAACCGATGGTCAGGCTGAATGTACAATTTAGACATTAGAGAAAAAGCTGAGGGCATGTGTTTTATACTTTAAAGGAAGTTAGGATAACTATCTACCCTTGATTGATTTTTCTTATAAGAACAGTTATCATGCTAGCATTCAGATGTATCCATTTGAAATATTATATGGGCGTAGGTACAGATCCCCTATAGGATGGTTTGAGGCTAGTGAAGCAGATTTGATTGTGCCGAACTCTGTTCTTGAAGCTATGGAAAAGGTTTAGTTGATTCGTGAGAGATTTAAAATGGCTCAGAGCCATCAAAAATTGTATTGTGATGTAATAAGAAGAGATCTCAAGTTTGAAGTAGGCAATTGGGTATTCTTGAAGGTGTCGCCTATGAAGGGGATTATGAGATTCATAAAGAAGGTAAATTTGAGTCCCCGATTTTCTGGTCCATATGATATACTGACACACATAGGAGAGGTTATGTACGAATTGAACCTTCTATCAGAGTTAGTTACAGTTCACCCAGTGTTCCATGTATCGATGCACAAAAAGTGAATTAGAAATTCTTCCTTAGTAGTTACCCTAAAGAGTATAAGGGTTAAATATAACTTGTTGTATGAAGAGATTCTTGTAGAGATACTCGATAGGCAGGTCCGAAGGGTAAGAAATAAAGAAGTAGCGTCAATAAAAGTTCTTTAGAGAAATCAATTAGTTAAAGGGGCCACTTAGGAAGCTGAAGCAGCTATGATGGCAAAGTATATTCATCTCTTTTCCTCCACTTAAGTTCCTACCTAAGGTAAAGTGTTATTTCAACAAGTTCTTTCTCTTAAACTTTGTTTAAGTACTCCTATATCGAATCTTATGTTGTGAGAAATTGAGTTCTTGTGGTAGTAGTAAGCTTGGTTGTAAATTTAGTGTGGACATGTTAATCCTTTTCTAAAAAACAAATTCTAAGGGAACCATATTCGAAGATGAATGTTTCCAAGGAAGAGATATTGTAATACCCTATGTCTAGAAGTTTTCGTGCATCATACTATTCACTTTCTTGAGTCGTACATGCAGCATACGAGAAGCATGTTGTAGTCGTATCTAAGATAGTGTGCCATGGTGCACATTATGTTGTATGTACGACTTGATCCTTAGAGTCATAAGATCATCATACGAGTAGTATGAAGGGATATCATAAGTTTATCAGTGTAGGTTTCTGTAACACCTCATACTTTTCCTAGTTCAATTTAGCATTGAGAATATCAAGCGTTGGATTCAAGAGAGAATGACTTTTTTGTACATATAGAATTTTCTAGTTTTATGCCCTCTAATGGGTAGGAAATTGAATTAGCTTTCCAATGATTTAAGATTTGCCTTTATCCGATAATCGAGTAAGAAGTTATGGTGAATTTAAGATCCAATTAGAAAACACAATGATTTGGGCCCGTAGAGCATCGCGGAGAGGAATAAAATCGCAATTGTCAATTTCCAGTGAGGCTCTGTGATCATAGCGAGTCACGGAGGAGTACCATTTCCCATTTGGTAATTTCCCGTGAGCCTGCGCGATATTGGCGCGTCGCGCCAGTGGCCAAAATGGAAATCCAAAGGGGAACCGCGATTGTGGCGCATCGCGGTGAACACCCAGTTCCCACTCGTCCTTTTCTAGTGAGCCACCATGATAGTAGCGCGTCGCGATAGCCTAGTAAATTAGGATTTTGGTTGTTTTTCTAATTCTGATTTAAAGTTTAATTAGGGCATTTTGGTCAATCCTCAACAACCTAATTCATGTAAAACATATCAATAAGCATATTCCAAAGCACTTTATTCTTATTTCATCAATTGTCTCTCAAAAATACCCTAAAGCTCAAACTTTCTCTCCAAAAAATTTAATTTCTTCATTATTTCTCCAAAATATTTCAAGATAAGGGACTCATAGTTCAAGATTAAGGATTTCCAATTCAAGAACTCTCAAAATTCATCTCCAAAGACACAATAGGAATCAAAGATTCAAGCTTTTCATCCAAGATCATCAATTAAGGTATGTGGGGTTTTTCAACAAGGATAATCCATTCATCCTTGTGCCCAAAACTTATTTTAATTATAAATTTACTGAATTTTATGTGATTTCTCATGAAATTGAAGTTAGGGTTTATACCCAATATTAATATTTATAAGATTATGAGATTTCAAGGGGTTTAGAAGTTGAATTGCATGTTTATGTTCATATTTTCATGCATATTGCATAAATTTCCAGATTTTTAAGTTAATTTATAAATGTTTACATTACCAAGCATGAATATTATGATGTTTTAACATGAGTTTGATGCATGGATCATTAAGCCATAATTAAGATTGCTTGTGCAATGAGTACCCTATGATAAGATTATTCTCAGATTTTTTATAAAGATTTGACCTTTTGGTCCTAAGCTAAGATAAAGAATTCACATTGTTCATATGACTTGAGATTTAAAGAAAAGAAAGAGCATAATTGGTTTTCTGTTAAACCCTTGTCCTATTTTAAAGTGGTTTTCCTAAGATCCTGGGCATAAGAATGGGAGTAGTATTTATCACCGAGATGGGTATGTTACCAAGGTTTCATGCCCCAGAACTACGTGTCATCGTAGAATTAAGATTATTATCACTTCTATGTGGATGACTAAGATTGTGATCACTTAAGATAAGAAGTTCTATTCCCCCAGCGTGGGTAAGAGGTTGGACTCCATGAATTCTCATATGGTTTATGTCGATTAGAAGAACCTCCCAAAAGAAGTCCTCTACTCTAAAATAGTCTATTGGTTTAATGCCTCAAGATAAAAGTACATGTTTTGGAAGCTATGGTTTTTAAGATTCTCAAAGTCTTGAGATGAAGTATTTCCCTTACAGTTGACAAGATAATATAGTAGTTTTCAGAAAGAACAGATTTTAGAAACTGAATGTAATGTCTCATAAGTTTATATTATATTCTTTATTGTTCATGATTTATGATCTGCAATTTTCAGATTTCTCAAGCTTGTGTGAGTCATTTACATTTAGCAAGCATGATTTTATAAATTGTGATGATATTTTTTACTTATTGCATTCATCTCAATATGCTCAGTATATTCTCAACGTACTAATCCAAATATATGTCTATGTGTTATATTGTCTCATAATGTAGGTTCAGGTGCTCAGTCTCATCCGCATGAGTGATTGTAACACCCCGAATCAAGTACCCAAAATGCTACATGGTGCTCATGACCCTGAAGGACCACAAGCTAACCCATGACTAATATCTGTGCACGCATAATGCATGATATATTGTATAATGTGGAAACATGAACTGAAAGGCCATAAGGTTCAAAAATTAACATAATATCTGATAAAATATAACATCCAGGATGGGGTATAAATGCCCAAAACAAAATTGTCTAAACATACTGTAGTCTTAAAAGCCTCTAAAACATAACTGTCTGAATAAGGAGATGATGGGACATGTCCCCAAATAACTCCAACTAGTAAACTAATTAATAAGATAATAAAGAAATGATCATGTCCTTAAAAGATGAGGACTCACTGCTAACTCTAACTACGGAGACTGGAATGTTACTGATGCTCTGGAGCTCGTGCTTCTGAACCTATGGTATAAGACACCATAGCACAAATGCATCAGTACTTTGAATGTACTGGTATATATGTGAGGTAGGACGAATACAAAGGGTTTGCATGCATGATCTATACTAACTAACTGAATAATATGAACGTGAAAATACATGCATGAATACATAATAACTGTAACTAAGTTTGTGATAACATGATTACTGAGTTTGAGTACTGATAACATGAGATACAGATAACTATATAATTGAAATAACTGATACTGAGAGACTATATCTGACAGTCAAGATTCTGATAGAACTAGCTGAGTTTTGTACTGTTCTGAGTTGACTATATCTGACAGTCTTGAATTCTGTAACTGAAACTGTGGAAAGTAGCATCTAACCGACATGCCCTAAAAGGCGCCATAATAGTTGAGTTGGGGTCCAATCTGTGCCCTGATTAGAAGGGTGTCAATATTGGGTCACTGGTAAGGACAAGCTGTGGGTGACCCTCATCTAACAGTGTCCCCAAAGGAGAATGGTGGGAACCTCATCTGACAGTGTTTATCCACCTCATCAACCCTCATCTGACAGTGTTGATGTCTTAACCTATGTCGGCTACATAGTTCTGGAATGCAAGGATGACTTCTAAGAACCACACCCTCATCTGACAATGTGTGTTCCCATCCTTGGGTTTACTCGGTGCTAATTCCTACTCCCATCTGAATAGACACTGAACATGATTAACTGAACTGGACTACACTGAATTCATGGAGTTCTGTTAACTGATGGAATTCTATTAAGATTACTGAATTACTGAACTTTCCTGAGTCACATGACTGACTAAGTTCTATCGATCATGGCTTGACTAAGGATATCGTGAAAACAAGTCACTGACTCTAGGCACACAACTATATTTTTAGGGTACAAGTACCCCCAAGACACGATGGAAGGAAACTGAAAATGCATGATATTATTGAATACATGACCAATATCAACAATCCATAATACAATAGTTGTAGATATTTCAGGGGCATTTGATTATCATAGCTTGGTACGTGAATATGATAGCATGTATACATAGCATAATTTTATAAGTCTAACTCATGAGAAATCCCACAAGCAATTTCAATACATAAGAATAACATGGAAGTCATTTTGAACATAAGGTTAAAGCATACATTGTCATTTGGGTCACAATTTAGCTATAGTGCATAGTTTCTATCCCTTTAGGCATTTTATCAAACACCTTACATGCACAACTTAAGGCATAGGTGAAATCATCAAATTTCACAAATCATAAACCACCAAATTCATGGATTTCAATTTATATGCTAACGTAGTTTTCATAATTTCACATAAGGATCCCAACATGGGAATCAAACAACAACCATCACGTAACTTGAGCAACCCACAACATAATAATCATGATTCATAATGTAAAATAGGGTTCTTGATTTTTTTTGGATGAAAGGAATCCATAAATCAACACAACGCATACCTTAGTTCTTGATTTAGCGAAGATTGATGGAGAGATTTTCTTGAAATTGAATCCCCAATTAAAACCCTAGTTTGTTCTAGAGAGAAAATTAAGAGAAACTAATATATTTGGGGTGAAAAATATCTAAATTACGTGTTATTGGGTTTAAATAGGGGTGGAAAATTGCCCCTTTTAACCCTGGACGCATCTTTTAAAATTGGTGAAAATTTTCCAACCTAGACCCCTGGCGCGACGCGGCGCTATCGCGTCGTGCCACTAGAATTTGACAATTGAGAAATAGAAGAATGGTGCGACGCAGAGCCATCGCGTTGCCACTTCGTTTGCAACCTAGAATTCTGGCGTGATGCAGGAAAATCGTGCTGAGACACTGGAAAAAGGACAATTGCCATTTTAGCTTGTGGCACGGCGCGCCACTGACCAATATGGCATTTTTTTATGACAGGAACTTGAAATAGTCATAACTTTTTACCCGGTTATCGGATTTGGGTGAATCTTATTTCTAT
This sequence comes from Capsicum pubescens, assembly GCA_030864215.1. Taxonomy (NCBI): domain Eukaryota; kingdom Viridiplantae; phylum Streptophyta; class Magnoliopsida; order Solanales; family Solanaceae; genus Capsicum; species Capsicum pubescens. Next base: position 73,522,870 of record CM061546.1, read on the forward strand.
GGAAAGCTTATTGAATTTCCCATATGACAAAAGTGAAAATCTTAAAAATTCCTCATGGAAAAAACATCGTTCATTTTAGAAGCTAATACTTGACATTCTTGGGACAATATTAGTTAAGAAACTTTGGGGTATTGCAATATCTCCCCCTTGGGAACATTCATCCTCGAATGTGACTGAATGAGATAGGAGAAATGATGAGCTGAAGTACATGCTGATCACGAACAACTGAAACATGATTAACATTTCTGGGATTTATATTGAGCGTGCATATATGATGCATAATTTCATGACTTAACTGACTCATGAACACATGACTGAGATTTCTGATAACTGAATTTCTCACTAGGAGAATGCATATCTAATGCATGAACACATGACTAATCTAATGCATGAACATATGACTGAATATGCAATGGTACTTAGTACCAAGTTTAAAATGGAATCCTGAACATGAGACTAATACCAAGTCAGAACTATAATATGGATATGAAAACCAAAAAGCTTAAGAAGAACTATTACCTTGAGCTAGATCTGAGTTGGTGGATAAGAGGTGAGGATACTTGGTTCACATATCTGTTTCTTCTTCACACGTATATCCCTCAATGGACTGAGTTTTCCAAAGAACTTTGACTAGAGGGATTTCTTCATTCCTCAGTCTACGAGTCTGATAGTCTAGGATTTCGACTTGAATCTCTTCATAAGAGAGGTTATTCTGAACATCTATGCTCTGAATACGAACTACAACTGTTGGGTCACCTATGCACTTCTTGAGCAAAGAGATATGGAAGACTGGATGAATTGCGGCTAGATCTGAAGGCAATTCAAGCTCATAAGCTACTTTGCCAAAGCAACTAAGAATTTTGAAGGGACCGACATATCGAGGACTAAGCTTTCCCTTCTTGCCGAACCTCTTTACTCCCTTCATGGGAGAGATCTTTAGGTATACACAGTCACCAATCTTGAACTCGAGATCCTTTTTGCGCACATCTGCATAAGACATTTGTCGGCTATGAGCAGCCCGAAGTCTTTCTATGATCAACTGGACTTTCTTGGAGGCATCGAATACTAAGTCAGGACCTATAACTGATACCTCACTTACTTTGAACCAACCGGCTGGAGATCTGCATCTCCTTCTATAGAGAGCTTTGAATAGAGCCATCTTAATACTTGAATGATAGCTATTGTTGTATGCAAACTCAATAAAAGGCAAGTGGTCATCCCAACTACCCTTGAAATCAATTGCACATGCCCTTAGCATATCTTCTAGGGTCTGAATGGTCCTTTCTACTTGACCACCTTTCTGAGGATGAAAAGTTGTACTGAGATGATCTTGGGTACCAAGACCCTTTTGGAATGCTTTCCAGAAGTGAGAGGTGTATTGGGTATCTCTGTCTGAGATAATAGATAATGGAACACCGTGCAATCTAACCAACTCTCTGATGTAGAGGTTGGTGCAATCCTCGGTTGAATAAGAGGTATGCACTGGAAGGAAATGAGCTAATTTGGTCATTCTATCTACAATGACCTAAACCGAATCATGTTGATGACGAGTATGAGGCTAACCCATCACAAATTCCATGTTCACTTCTTCCCACTTCCAAGTAGGACTATGGAACTCTTACATGGACCCACTAGGTTTCTAATGCTTTATCTTGACTTGATGACATATAGAGCACTTATCCATAAGCTCTGCAATATCTCTCTTCATCCCACTCCACTAATAGATCTCCCATAAGTCGTGGTACATCTTTGTAGCCCCTGTATGAATAGAGTAGCGCTCACCTTGCACTTCCGTAAGAATTTGCTGCCTTAAGTCAACTACACCTGAAACACACTGAAGACTCTGACAACACAAAACACCATATCCCCCTTGGGAGAAAACCTGTACTTTTATTCCTTGATTGACTCTTTCAACTTGACTAGACTGGGATCTCTATCTTGGTTTTATTTTACCTCGGAAACTAGAGATGATTCTAAACTACTCTGAACCCGTATATCACCCTCTTCTGTATCAACTTAGCAAATGCCAAGTCTGGAAAGCTGATGGATTTCCTGAGTTAACTTCTCCTTACTGTCCTCAACATGAGCAACACTACCCATAGACAGTCTACTGAGAGTGTCGATCGCTATGTTGGGCCTTACCCGAATGATAAAGGACACTCATGTCATAATCTTTCAAGAGATCTAACCACTTTATCTGATAAAGATTGAGATCTTTCTGAGAAAAGACATACCGGAGACTTATAATCTGTGAACACATCTATATGAACACTGTATAAATAATACCTCCAAATCTTTAAGGGAAATACTATGGCTGCTAACTCAAGATCATGAGTAGGATAATTCTTCTTATGGGGTTTAAGTTGTCTGGAGGCGTAGGATATGACCTTACCATACTGCATGAGTACACAACCCAAACCTACTCTGCATGCATCACAGTACACTACAAACCCATCTAGACCGTATAGAAGAGCTAAAACTGGGGCTGAGGTGAGTCGAGTCTTCAACTCCTGAAAACTCTTCTCACAAGGATCTGACCACTAAAACTTGACTTTATTCTAAGTCAATCTGGACACAGGGGATGAAATAGAAGAAAATCCTTTAATAAACCATCTGTAATAGCCAGCCAAACCCAAGAAACTCTTGATATATGATGGAGAGACAAGTCGAGGCCAGTTTCTTACGGCTTCAAACTTTTAAGGATCAACCTTAATGCCATCACCGAAAATGATATCGCTAAGGAATGCTACTGACCTTAGCCAAAATTCACACTTACTGAATTTGGTGAACAGCTAATGATTTCTAAGAGTCTGAAGTACAATTCTGAGATGGTCTGCATGATCACCCTTACTATGGGAATAGACCAGAATATTATCTATGAAGACTATGACAAACATGTCTAAGTACTGCTTGAACACGCGGCTCATCAAATCGATGAAAGCTGTTGGGGCATTGGTAAGACCAAAGGATATGACTAGGAATTAGAAGTGACCATATTGAGTACGAAAGGCTATCTTCGGAATGTCACATTCTCTGACTCTAAGCTGATGGTAGCCTGATCTGAGGTCTATCTTAGAGAAATAGCTGGCACCTTGAAGTTGGTCAAATAAGTCATCAATTCTAGGAAGAGGATACTTATTTTTTATCATGACTTTATTGAGCTGACGGTAATTAATACACATTCTGAGAGAACCGTTTTTCTTGCGCATGAATAAGATTGGTGCACCCAGTGTACCCCATGGGGAAACACTAGGCTAGATGAATCCCTTATCTAAGAGATATTTCAACTGCTCTTTCAATTCTCTGAGTTTCGCTGATACCATTCTATATGGAAGAATAGATATATGCTGAGTATCTAGAAGAAGATCAATGCCAAAGTCTATTTCCCTTTCGGGAGAAATTTTTGGAAGATCTTCGGGAAAGACATCTGAATATTCATTCACGACTGGGACTAAATCAAGGTTGGGAGTTTCAGAACTAGTTTCCTTAACTACATCAAGATGATAGACACATCCCTTAGATATCATTTATCGTGCCTGAAGGTAGGAAATAAGCAAACCTCTGAAAGCGGATACACTACCCTTCTACTCTAGGACGGGTTCATTTGGAAACTGGAACTGGACTATTCTATGTCTACAGTCGACTGTGGCATAGTAGGAATAAAGCCAATCCATGCTGAGAATGACATCAAAATCAGTCATCTCTAATTCAACTAAGTCTGCTGAGGTGACTTTCTAAAATATCATAATCGGGCAGTTCCTTTGTACACGTTGGGCTATGATGGTTTTACTCACTAGGATAGATACTGAAAAGGTCTCTGCTAGAATTTCGGGACCGACTCTGAAATCAACTTCTATATAAGGAGTAACAAAAGACAAGAAAGCTCCTGGATCTAGCAAAGCGTAAACATGTAGGTGAAAGATCTGTAACGTACCAGTAACCATATAAGGAGAATTTTTCTAATCTTGCTGGGATTGGAGAGCATAAAGTCAATGTGGGAGCTGCCCACTAGTAGCACTGGAAGTGGCAGCCTGCTGATTTGGGCAATCGGAATGAGCTGATGAACGATTTTGTTGATCCTGATAACCTGATTGGGGACAATATCTGAATCTATGGCCTGGCTTGCCATATCCAAAACACACATCGATACTAGCCCTTCAAGTACCCTGATGGTGCTTGCCACATGTCTAACAAAGAAGATGGGTGTGGGCACTGCTAACACTTCCCTGAGACTTAGAGCCTGGTGCCCTATCTTTGTTACCCTCCCTGAACTTAGGAACTAGAGCACTGGCTAAGAAAGGAGTTGTAACGGATGACTTAAGATGGAACTGGGAACGATTCCCTTCTTCTGACTTGGTCTGAGAAAAACTGAAACTACCTGTCCTTGCGCTCTTATTTTGTTTCTCCCTCATCTTAATCTTTTGCTCCTCTATCTACTGAGCATAGGTCATAATCCTGGCTATGTTCATGGCATTATTCAACATCGCAGACCTGCACTTATTGACCACACTATCATTGACCCCAGAAAAAACTTACTCATCTTGGCCCTGCTATCTGCAACCACGTGAGGAGCATATCTGGCTAAATGAGTAAGCTTAAAAGAATACTCTTTCACCATCATGTTTCCCTTCTTGAGGTTGAAAAATTCCAACACCTTAGCTTCTCTAAGCTCTAGGGGAAAGAACCTATCCAGGAAAGTAAAGGAAAACTCCTCCTACTCAATAGGCCCTACATCAACTGGCCTCTTTAACTTCCACTATTTTAACTAAGTGTGAGCAACATCCTATAAATGATATATAGCTAGCTCAGCACTCTCAACAGCTGACACTCCTATAACATCAGTAACCTTCTAAACCTGATCGATGAATTCCTAAGGGTCCTCATCTGACTTAGACCCAAGAAAGGATGGAGGATTCATTCGGGTGAAGTCCTGAATCTTGGCTGCAGCTAAATTAGCCACTGGGTTGGCCGAAACAACCGTTGGTTGTTAATTCTAAGTGGCAACTGACTGAGCAAGAGTAGTGAATACATCACTAAACTCTGCATGAGAAACATGTTCGCCCAAAGGTTCTTCGGGCTGAGGGGCTGACTGATTCCTATTTCTTCTTTTAGGAGGCATGTTTGGTACAAGCAAGGAAGAAACAGATTAGACTGAAAAATTGACTTGAGATTATGCTCAATGGCACGACATGAATACTGAAAGAAGGGAAACTATTTCTAAAATATCTCATAGCCTCCTATACATAAATGTGGTGCGCAACATACCCATGCACAAGACTCTACTAGATATGGCTTTCAGACTTCCTAGGACACTGTTGAACATTAGGCTCTGATACCAAGTTTGTAATGCCCCGAACCTGGTACTCAAAATGCTACACGATGCTCATGACCCTGAACGACCAAAATCTAACTCATGACTGATATTTATACCTGTATACTACATATTATACCATATAATGAGAAAACATAAACTAAAAGGCCATAAGGTTCAAACTATAACATAATATCCAATAAAATATAACATCTGGGATGGGGTATAAATGCCCAAAATAAAACTGTCTAAACATAATATAGTCTGAAAAGACTCTAAAACATAACTGTCTAAATAAGGAGATGATGGGACATGTCCCCAACTAACTCCAACTAGTAAAATAATTAATGAGATAATAAAGAAATGATCATGTCCTCGGAAGATGAGGACTCACTGCTAACTCTGACTGCAGAGACTAGAATACTATTGATGCTCTAGAGCTCGTGCTTCTGAACCTATGGTATAACACACCATAACGCAAATGCATCAGTACTTTGAATATACTGGTATATATGTGAGGTAGGCTGAATGAAAAGGGTTTGCATGCATGATCTATACTAACTAACTGAATAATATAAATGTGAAAATACATGCATGACTATATAATAACTGTAACTAATTTTGTGATAACATGATTACTGCGTTTGAGTACTGATAACATGAGATACTGATAACTATATAACTAAAATAATTGATACTGAGCGACTATATCTGACAGTTTAGATTCTGATAGAACTAGCTGAGTTTTGTACTGTTCTGAATTGACTGTCTCTGATAGTCCTGAATTCTATAACTGAAACTGTGGGAAGTAGTATCTAACCGATATGCCCCAAAATTCTCCATAATAGCTGAGCTGGGGTCCAATCTGTGCCCTGATTGGAAGGGTGTCAATATCGTACCACTGGTAAGGAAAATCTATGGGTGACCCTCATCTGATAGTGTCCCTAAATGAGTACGGTGGGACCCTCATCTGACAGTGTTTATCCATCTCATCAACACTCATCTGATAGTGTTGATGTCTCAACCTATGGTGGCTATATAGTTCTGGAAGCAAGGATGACTTCTAAGAATCACACCCTCATCTAACAGTGTGTGTTCCCATCCTTGGGTTCACTCAGTGCTAATTCCTACTCCCATCTGAATAGAAACTAAGCATAATTAATTGAACTGGACTACGCTAAATTCATAGAGTTTCGTTAACTGACAGAATACTATTGAGATTACTGAATTACAGATCTTTCCTGAGCCATATGACTGACTGAGTTCTATGGATCATGGCTTGACTAAGGATATCGTGAAAACATATCACTGACTCTAGGCACACATTTATATTTTTTGGGTACAAGTACCCCCAGGACTCGATGGAAGAAAACTAATAAGGCATGACATTATTGAATACATGACCAACATCAACAATCCATAATACAATAGTTGGAGATATTTCAGGGGCATTTGATTATCATAGCTTGGTGCGTGAATAGGATAGAATGTATACATAGCATAATTTCATAAGGCTAACTCATGAGAAATCCCACAAACAATTTCAATACATAAGAATAACATGGAAGTCATTTTGAACATAAGGTTAAAGCACACATTGTCATTTGGGTCACAATTTAGCTATAGTGCATAATTTCTATCCCTTTAGGCATTTTATCAAACACATTACATGCACAACTTAAGGAATAGGTGAAATCGTCAAATTTCACAAATCATAAACCACCAAATTCATGGATTTCAATTTATATGCTAACGTAGTTTTCATAATTTCACATAAGGATCCCAACATGGGAATCAAACAACAACCATCACATAACTTGAGCAACCCACAAGATATTAATCATGATTTATAATTTAAAATAGGGTTCTTGAGCTTTATGAATGAAAGAAATCCATAAATCAACACAACGCATACCTTAGTTCTTGCTTTAGTGAAGATTGATGGATAGATTTTCTTGAAATTGAATCCCCTATTGAAACTCTTATTTGTTCTTGAGATAAACTAGTATATTTTGGGTAAAGAAAGGCTAAAGCACGTGTTATTGGGTTTAAATAGGGGTTGGAAATTGACCCTTTTAACCCTGGATGTGTCTTTTAAAATTGGTGAAAATTTCCTGACCTGGACCCTTGGTGCGATGCGGCACTATCGCATCGTGTCACTAGAATTTGACAATTAGGAAATGGGGGAATAGCGCAACTCGGAGACATCGCGTTGCTACTTCATTTGTGACCTAAAAGTTTGGCGTGATGTGGGAAAATCATGCCGACATACTGAAAAAGGGACAATTGTCATTTTAGTTTGTGGTGCGGTGCTCTACTGACCAATATGGCACTGTTTTAGGATAGGAACTTGAAATAGTAATAACTTTTTACTCGGTTATCGCATTTGTGTGAATCTTATATCGATGAAAAGCTTATTGAATTTCCCATATGAAAAAAAGTGAAAATATTAAAAATTCCTCATGGAATAAACATCATTCAATTTAGAAGCTAATACTTGACATTCTTGGAACAAAATTAGTTTAGAAAATTCGGGGTATTACAGTGATTTTTAAGCATCTCATCTACATCTCTGCAGTTGGTGAGTCCTCATAGTTTGGGGACTTAGCTATTTAGATTTCCAGTTTGTTAGTAGATGATTCAGTATTTATTTCAGACAGTTTAAGTCAGTTGGGGCCTGTCTTAGTGACTCTCTAGATTCAGTTAGTAGAGGCTTATTGGACTACTAGATTCAGTTTTAGATTTTAGTTACAGTACTCAAATTTTTAGTATTTGCTTTATCGGACTGATGATATTAGTATTTTCAGATATACTCAGATAATTTAGACATTTTTCTACCTTTATTGTGATTTTACATTCATATTCCCCTATTTTGAGATTCAAATTTAGTAGAAGGCAGTCAAGGTTAACTTAGGACTACTTGTAGTTTAGAGTACCGTGTGGCATCTCGGGAATTCAGATCTTGGGGTATTACAAACTTGGTATCAGATCCTAAGGTTTAGAGAGACCTAGGGAGTCAGACAAGCTGCGTTATGTAGAGTCTTGATCATCGGTGTTAAGCGCACCACATCAATGAGCAAGAGGCTATGGAGAATTTTAGGAAATCTCTCTTCTTTCATGATCTATCATACTTTCAGTTTATCTATCTTCTTCTAACTTATGCTTTCACATGATAAAAAATGCCTCCTCATCTAGCTAACGCACATAAAATCGATAACCAGCCACCTCAGCCTGCAAATCTTTGAATGAGAATGTGTTACATACAGAGTTTTGGGCTTTCTTTTAGGCACTAGCCCAAGTTGTGACAGTTAATGTTTAGGGAAACTGTCAGGCTATAGTCCCACTTCAACAAGACGGGGACTTAGCCACAACAAAAATTTAAGATTTTATGAGAACGAACCCACCAGAATTCTTTGGGTCGAAAGCAGGTGAGGACCCACAGTTTTATCTAGATGAGGTGAAGAAGATCACCCAAATTATGCATGTTTCTGAAGAGAAAAGTGTATAATATGCATTCTATAGGCTGAAGGGTGTTGAATATGATTGGGTAGTAATATGGAAGAAAAGTAGAGGGGGGGATGCAGCTCTCATGGCTTGGCAGATATTTCAGGATGCGTTCTTAGACAAGTTCTTCCTATGTGAGATGAGGGACGCTAAGATAGAAGAGTTCATAAACCTAAGGCAGGGCTCAATGACAGTGAAGGAGTATTACCTAAAGTTCAATGAGTTGTATAAGTATGCCCCTGATTAGATGGCTGACCCTAGGTCAAGCATGAGTAAATTTGTGATTGGTGTGTATGGGATGGTAGTTAAGGAGTGTAGGACTGCTATGCTTATTAGGGACATCGATCTTGCTAGGTTTATGATTCATGCCCAACAGATAGAGGCAGAGAATTTAAAGGGTGGAGATAGGGGAAATAAGAAAGCTAGGACAGGAGCAGTTGTGTAAGTCTTCTATATCCAGATCTCAGAATAGTATGAGTAGAAATCCCAATTATCCACCATATTCTAAGTGAGGTAAGACCCATCTGGGAGAGTGTATGTGGGGTCGGAAAGGCTATTATGGTTGTGGCCAGTCGGGTCACAGAATCAAAGAGTGCCCATATTCTAGATAGGTAAATAGGGATGTCCGTCCCCAGACTCAGGCCACTAGTGTACCAACTCCTCTAGGTCGCCCAGCCCCTCCTCAGGGAACTTTATCCAATATCGATGGTGGTTAGCGCCAGAATTGGTTCTATGCTTTACCATCCCATCAGGAGCAGGAGTGTTCCCCAGATGTTGTTACTGGTATGCTTCGTGTCTTTCATCTTGATATTTATGTGTTGTTAGACCTTGGGTCAAGTTTCTATTATGTGACCCTATTAGTTACAGTAAATTTTGACATAAGTTCTGAAAAGATCCCTGAGCCCGTCATGGTTTCTACTCCAGTAGGTGAGTCAGTTGTTGCTAAACAGATCTATAGAAAGTGTCATATCACTTTCCTTCATAAATTCATGTTAGCAAATCTAATAGAGTTAGATATGGTTGATTTTGATCTTATTCTTAGTATGGATTAGCTCCATTCATGATATCCATCCATAGATTGTCGCACCAAAGTGGTGAAGTTTCAGTTTCTAGATGAGCCAGTCTTTGAGTGGAAAGGAAATTCAATGTCTCTCAAGAGTCATTTCATATTTTATCTTAAGGCCAAAAAGTTAATATCTAAAGGTTAATTTACCATCTTGTTCGAGTCAAAGACGCAAAGTCTGAGGCTCCAATAATTCAATCCGTTTGAGTGGTCAATGAGTTTTCTGAAGTTTTTCCAGAAGATCTCCCAAGGGTACCTCCCGATAGAGAGATAGAATTCGATATTGACCTTCTTCCAGATACATAGCCTATATCCATTCCTCCTTCTCGTATGGCCCCATCCAAACTTAAAGAGTTAAAGGATCAGCTTAAAGATCTTTTAGATAAAGTTTTCATAAGTCCCAGTGTTTCTCCATGGGGTGCTCCCGCCCTATTCGTGCGAAAGAAAGATAGTTCTTTGAAAATATCCATTGACTATCATCATCTAAATAAGGTCACAGCAAAGAACAAATACTCTCTTCCTAGAATTGATTACTTGTTCGATCAACTCCAAGGTGCAAGTTACTTTAACAATATAGACCTTAGATTCGGCTGTCATCAGCTTAAAGTAAAAGAGTGTGATATTCCAAAGACCGCCTTCGGGGCCCGTTATAGTTATTTTGAGTTTCTAGTCATGTCCTTCAAGCTAACAAATTCCCCAGTAACTTTCATGGACCTCATAAATCGAGAATTCAAACAGTATCTAGACGTGTTTGTCATAGTATTCATGGATGATATCCTTATGTACTCCCATAGTGAAAATGACCATGTAAATCATCTTTGAATTGTCATGCAAACTCTTAGAGATCATCAATTGTTCGTTAAATTCAGCAAGTGTGAATTTTGGCTAAGATCAGTAGCCTTTATCGGTCATATTATTTCTAGTAAGGATATTAGAGTAGATCCCCAAAAGACAAAAACCGTAAGAAATTAGCCTAAACCTATCCTTCTGTCAGACATTAGGAGTTTCTTAGATTTAGCTGGTTATTACCGATGTTTTGTTGAGGTTTTCTCGTCTATTGCATCTCCCATGTCTGAGTTTAGTGGTCATATTCCTGCGAGAAGAGTTTTCAAAAGTTGAAGACTCGACTCACTTCTCCCCCAGTCTTAGCATTACCCGATGGAACGGATGGATTTGTTATTTATTGTGATTCCTCCAGAGTTGGTTTGAGTTTTGTGTTGATGCAGAGAGGTAAGGTCATAGCCTATGCCTCTAGACAGCTTAAGCTTCATGAAAAGAATTACTCAACCCATGATCTTGAGTTAGCTGTTGTAGTATTTTCTTTGAAAATTTGGAGACATTATTTGGTTGGGGTGCATGCTGATGTGTTCACGGACCACAAAAGCTTACAATATCTTTTTACCCAGATAGAGTTGAATCTTCGGCAGAGAAGGTGGTTAGAATTGTTGAAGTATTATGATATGAGTGTATTGTATCATCCGGGAAAGGCCAATGAAGTGGAAGACGCCCTTAGTAGATTATTTATGGGCAGTGTTGCCCATGCGGAGACTGATAAGAAAGAGTTAGCTCAATAAGTTCACCGTTTTACTAGATTGGGTGTTAGGTTGGTTGATTCAACTGAAGGGAATGTTTAGGAACAGAGTAATTCCGAATCTTCCTTAGTTTCAAAAGTAAAGGAAAAGCAAGACAAGGATTCTAGTTTGGTCAAACTGAAGGAGTCAGTTAAAGACCAAAAGGTAGAGGTTTTCTCCTAAGGGAAAGATGGCGTGTTGACATGCCAGAGTAGATTGTGTGTGCCATATGTTGATGACTTGAGATAGTGGATTATGGTGGAAGCGCATTGTGCGCGTTATACCATTCATCCAGGTGCTACCAAGATGTACCATGATTTGCGAGAAATCTATTGATAGAGTGGTATAAAGAAAGATATAGCAGAGTTTATAGAAAAATGTGCAACTTTTCAACAGCTTAAGGTAGAGCACCAAAGACCTGGTGGTACGTCGCAAGAGTTTGGTATTCCTACTTAAAAGTGGGAAGAGGTGAATATGGATTTTGTGACTAGTTTACCCCATTCGCGTCGTCAGCATGATTTGATTTAGGTTATTGTAGATAGATTGACTAAGTTAGCACATTTCTTTCCAGTTCACACATCTTACACAGCTGAAGATTATGCTAAGTTGTACATCAAAAAGTTAGTCAGACTGCATGGAGTTCCCTTGTCTATTATTTTAGTTAGGGGTACTCAGTTCACTTCCCAGTTTTGGAGAGCTTTTCAGAAGGGTCTTGGTACCCAAGTCTATCTTAGTTCAGCTTTTTACCCTCAGATAGAAGGTCAACCAGAAAGAACCATCCAAACTCTAGAAGATATGTTGATGGCATGTTCTCTTGATTTCAAAGGTAGTTGGGATGAGCATTTGCCATTGATTGAGTTCGCTGATAATAACAATTACCATTCTAGCATTCAAATGGCCATGTTTGGGGCTTTTTATGATAGGAGATGTAGATCACCCATAGGTTGGTTTGAAGTGGGTAAGGCCGCATTGCTTGGGCCCAATTCAGTATTTGAAGCTATGGAGAAAGTTAAGTTGCTTAGACAAAGGTTAAAAATAGCCTAGAGTCACCAAAAATCATATGCAGATAAGAGAAGAAGGGACCTCAAGTTTGAGGTTGGTGATTAGTATATTTAAAGATTTCACCCATGAAAGGGGTGAAGAGATTTGGGAAAAAAGGAAAGCTTAGCCCCTGGTATATTGGCCCTTATAGAATTCTGAGTCGTGTTGGGAAAGTTGCTTATGAGCTTGAGTTTCCCGCACACTTGTCAGCCATTTATCCTATATTCCATGTCTCTATACTTAAGAAGTGCATCAGTGACTCCACTGTTGTAGTTCCTTTAGAAAGCTCAGATATTTAGAATAGTCTTTCATATGAAGAGATTCCAGTTGAGATTTTAGATAATCAAATACGTAGACTAAGGAACAAAAAAGTTCCCTTGGTCAAAGTTCTTTGGCGGAATCAGTCTATTGAGGGAGCCACTTGGGAAGCTGGAGAAGATATGTAAGCCAAGTACCCTTACCTCTTTTTCGCAAATTTAGATTCAGTCAAAGGTAATACTCTTCCTTAATTTAGTATCTTTCTAGTTTAAGATTCAGCTATATAGTCGTCCTCATTTAAAATTCATGCACTCACAGATTAGCTCAGAAGCTCCGTATAATTTAGATTTGGTTGTATAATTTGTTTTAGTTGTGCATGCTATCATATAGCCTCAGATTCCTCAGTGTCCTTAGTCAAACTAGGCATATTCGAGGACCAATGTTTCCAAGGGGGAGATATTGTAACACCCCGTACTTTTCCTAGTTCAATTTAGCATTGAGAATGTCAAGTGTTGGCTTTAAGAGAGAGAATTTTCGTACATATAGAATTTTCCAGTTTTATATCCTCCGATATGTAGGAAATTGAATTATCTTTCTAACGATATAAGATTTGCCTCAATCCAATAACTGAGTAAGAAGTTATGGCAATTTTAAGATCCAGTCGTAAAACACCATGATTTGGGCCCGTACCGCATCACGGAGAGGTGTAAGATCACAATTGTCAATTTTCAGTGAAGCTCCACAATCATGGCGCATCGCGGAGGAGTCCCATTTACCATTTGGCAATTTCCAGTGAGCCTGCATGATATTGGCTCATCGCGCCAGTGGCCAAAATGGCAATCCAAAGGGGAACCGCAATAGTGGCGCATCGCGGTGAACGCCCAGTTCCCACTCGTCCTTTTTCAGTTAGCCACCGTGATAGTGGCTCGTCGCGATGGCCTAGTTAATCGAGATTTTTGGTTTTTTTTCCAGTTCCAATTTAAAGTTTAATAGGGGTGGTCAATCCCCAAGGCCCCAATTCAAGTAAACCACATCATTAAGCATATTTCAGAGAACTTTATGCTTATTTCATCAATTCTCTCTCAAAAAAAAAACCCTAAATCTCAAACTTTCTCTCCAAGAAATCTAATTTCTCCATTAATTCTCCAAAATATTTCAAGACCAAGGACTCATAGTTCAAGATTAAAGATTCCCAATTCAAGAACTCTCAAAAATCATCTCCAAAGACACAATTGGAATCAAAGATTCAAGCTTTTCATCCAAGATCATCAATTAAGGTATGTGGGGTTTTTCAACAAGGATAATCCTTTCATCCTTGTGCCCAAAACTTATTTTAATTACAAATTTACTGAATTTTATGTGATTTTCCATGAAATTGAAGTTAGGGTTTATACCCAATATTGCTATTTATAATATTATGAGATTTCAAGGGGTTTAGAAGTTGAATTGCATGTTTATGTTCATATTTTCATGCATATTGCAGAAATTTCTAGATTTTTAAGTTAATTTATAAATGTTTACATTGCCAAGCATGAATATTATGATGTTTTAACATGAGTTTGATGCATGGGTCATTAGGCCCTATCTAAGATTGTTATTCTAAGATTGTTTACGCAATGAGCACCCTATGATAAGATTATTCTCAGATTTTTTATAAAGATTTGACCTTTTGGTCCTGATCTAAGATAAATAATCCACAATTTTCATATGACTTGAGATTTAAAGAAAAGAAAGAGCATAATTGGTTTTCTTATAAACCCTTGTGCTATTTTGAAGTGGTTTTCCTAAGATCCTGAGCATAAGAATGGGAGTGGTATTTAGCACCGAGATGGGTATATTACCAAGGCTTCATGCCCCAGAACTACGAGCCACCATAGGATTAAGATTATTCTCACTTCTACGTATATGACTCCGATTGGGATCACTTAAGATAAGAAGTTCTATTCCGATGGTAAGGGTAGAACAACTCTCCCCAGTATGGGCAAGACGTTGGACTCCATGAATGCTCACATGGTTTATGTCAATTTGAAGAACCTCCCAAAAGAAATCCTCTACTCTTAAAATAGTCTATTGGTTTAAAGCCTCAATATAAAAGTATATGTTTTGGAAGCTATGGTTTTTAAGATTCTTAAAGTCTTGAGATGAAGTATTTCCCTTACATTTAACAAGATAATGTAGTAGTTTTCAGAAAGAACAGATCTTAGAACTGAATGTAATGGCTTACAAGATTTATATTATATGCTTTATTGTTCAAGATTTATGATTTGTAGTTTTCAGGCTTCTCAAGCCTATGTGAGTCATTTACATTTAGCATGAAGAATTTTATAAATTATGATGATATTGTTTACTTATTGCATTCATCCCCATATTCTAAGTACATTCCCAAAGTACTGATCCACATATACGTCTATGTGCTAAATTGTCTCATAATGTAGGTTTAGGTGCTCAGTCTCATCCGCGTGAGTGATTTTTGAGCATCTCATCTACATCTCTACAGTTGGTGGGTCCTCATAGTTCGGGGACTTAGCTATTCAGATTTCCAGTTTGTTAGTAGATGATTCAGTATTCATTTCAAATAGGTCGAGTCAGCTGGGGTCTGTCCCGGTGACTCTCTAGATTCAGTCAGTAGAGTCTTGTCGGACTACAAGATTTAGTTTTAGATTTTAGTTGCAGTACTCAGATTTTCAGTATTTGCTTTATCAGACTGATGAGATTAGTATTTTCACATATGCTCGGATAATTCAGATAGTTTTCCGTATTTATTATTATTTTACATTCATATTCCCCTATTTTGAGATTCAAATTTAGTATAAGGCAACCAGGGTTAGCTCAAGACTACTTGTAGTTCGGAGCACCGTGTGGCGTCCTAGGAATTCTGATTTTGGGGCGTTACAGTTCCCTAAGATTCTGTCCAAGATACAAGTAGAGGGATACAAGTTGTATGGAGATGATATTAGTCTTATGTTACTATTCATATGATGATCAGTGTATATAATCCTTGATTCTGCCAAGCTTATGAATTGATGGAATCAGTCATAACCTCACCATTCGAGTAGTACGTTTGACTCGTAAAAACTGGAGAGCAATTTATGTAAAGTTCAGTTAGAGGCATTTTTGGTCTTTTTCTCTTTTATAACTCCCAACCCACGACCTATAGCCCTCCAAGGAGCGTTATTTCCCTCTATTCCCCAATCATATAACAACACTTTCCTCTTTCCATTTTTAAGAACATTAAGATTAGGGTTCCTCTCGTAAATTAATCTTTCAAATCCTAAAGTTTAAGCTCTCTTCACAAGTCAAGAAACTTCAGGTGCAGGGTTTTGAGATTTAATTTACTTATTTTGAATTAGGGTTCATACCCAAATAGCCATTTTTTAAAGTATGATACTACCATGTGATTGAAAGATTTAAGTGCATCAAGGTTTACATATATTCATGTTTTGACTTGCCGAATTTGTATTATGATTTGAATTTCATTATCTTGACTGGATATTTTTGAAAGATTTCAGGGTGATTATTGAGCATGATGTTTATTATGAAATCCTATAAAATAAAGCATGAATTCCAAGCCCCAAGTACAAGCATTAAGTTTACAAGAAAGTTTAAGCTTTGAGACTTGATTCACATACAATATAGCATAATTCAAGAAAGACTGATCTTTTGATCTAAAGATAAGATATGAAATTCAACTATTCATCTTGATTATGATTCAAAGAAAAGAGAAGCATAATTGGTTTTCATTCTATAGACCCTTATGCTAATTTATAGTGGATTTCTTAAAGTATGAGCATATAAGTATTTTGCGGGTAGTATTTAACACCGAGAAGGGAATGCGGATGAGCGTATCCTGAATTCGTAGAAACTACGAGCCACTATAGGTTAAGCTTTTTCCCAATATGGATGAAGTTCAGTGATCACTTAAGTTAAGATTCTATTCTGATGGCAAAGATAGAACAGTTTTTCCCAACGTGGGTAAGATGTTGGACTCCATGGTAGCTCACATAGTTTATGTCGGTTAGAAGAATCCTCCATAAGAAAGAATGAAAAGTAAAGCTTTAAAAACTAAGTGTCATGTCTCACAAATTTTATTTGTATGCTTG
The DNA here is from genome assembly GCA_030864215.1 of Capsicum pubescens. Lineage (NCBI taxonomy): Eukaryota > Viridiplantae > Streptophyta > Magnoliopsida > Solanales > Solanaceae > Capsicum > Capsicum pubescens. The sequence continues at coordinate 73,539,718 of CM061546.1, forward strand.
ATCGTTCATATTTATGATCTTACAGTCTTTTGTCTTATTCAGATTCAAGGTGAGTCATTTACACTTAGCATACATCATTTGAAAGCTTATATGCATATCCAGTTATCATATTACTTATCCATTCACCCCCATATACTCAGTACATTCCAAAGGTACTGACCCACTTATATGTCTATATGTTAAATTATCTTATAATGCAGGTTCGAGTGCTCATTTCTAGTAACACGACTAAGTACAGGCATCACCACTTATATCTCGACTTTTGGTGAGTCCTCATAGTCCAAGAACCCAATCTATCAGACTTCTACTTGTTGATGATAGTGTTTCAGTTATTTGATTTTCGTTTATGTTTGAGTCAACAGGGATCTATCCCAGAGGCTCTCTAGACATTAGTAAAGGCTTGTTAAAATGATTATGTTTTCAGTTCAAAGAATTTGTGTAAAGATTTACATTAAGATGCAAAATAGTTTATTTTTAGTTTTTATATTTGTTAGTCACTCCTTATGGGAGTTCCTAAGCTAAATAGATATCATGGGTTAGCTTAGGGATATTTGTAGTCTTAAGTGCCCTTTGACTTCCAAGGGTACTTCCAGGGAATTATAGGGTTCATCATCCAGCAGTGCACCGCCACCACCCAGATTTACCATATGACCTTTGCATTGTGTCGTATTATGTTTTTCTTCGTATTATGTTGTTTTTTCTGTAATTAGGAGATTTTAAGTAGTTAGGGAAGTCTTCATGTTTTAACTGATTTGTGATACCCTCCAAAATTTATGTTTTAAAACTATGTGAATGCATATATGTGTGAACTTTGTGGATCTTGTTATGCAATTAGGATTAGGGACATGATAATCACTTTAGCAATTGCATGAACTGGATAGGTAGCAGTTGGTAATATTGACTATGTGCTATGTGTGTGTAAGATACTACCTAGTTCTCTTTGTGTGTTATATTCAGAACTTGCCTGATTAGTCTTGCCTATGTTGAAGGATAGTCGATTAGGAAAGGATCATAGGCCGTTTTTTAGTTTAGTCCACTTTTAGCCTAAATGACATTCCATGTATGAATTATATCCCTTGATCCCTATTTTGAGCCTTGTGGATCATTTTTTTGTTTCACCGTTCACCTTCCTATTTATAGTGCAATAAATTTGTTTTGGCCCTAGCCCTCCTTGGACATTGTGCACCTCAACTCAGGCAAAATACTTAAGTTGAGGGTGGCTATCATAGGGTTACGTAGAGTAAAATGGATATGAAGAAGGGTAAAATAAGATTAAAAAGTTAGTAGGGCTGGGTGTTGTAGTAAAAGAAAAAAAAAAGGAAAAAATTATGAAAAAGAATAAAAAAGGGGAAAAATAAAAAATAAATTAGCACACCCAACCTGAATGTGTAGTAAAGAATAAAAAGGGAGAAATAAGGATGGGATAAAAAGAAAATTGGCTAATAAGTGAGACCCCAAGGTTAGTGTAGTGCCAAAGTAAGTACCAGAAGTCCAAAATTTCGATAGTTGATCTTGAAGAATTTTTTATCCCGGTACCTGTGGTTTGTACCTGCGCCTAGTACCAGATGGCATGTACAGATCATATGTGGCCACTGACCCGGTTTTCGCCTATTTTGTTTGAGCTTTGGTTTTGGGATTTCCTCTTGTACTATAAATCTCCTCTATGTACTTTTTAGTCAGAGTTACGCACTTTTGATATTCACAAATATATTTTGATTTCAAGACCCGTCTTCGATATTGGGATTTTCTTGTATTGACTTTGGCTCATTAAATTAACTATGGTTGTGGGTTTTATTACTTCTTATCATTGTGATTTCTTCTATGGTTATGAAGATAAATTTAATTGATTTCTTTACAATCATGAGCGGCTAAAACTCATAGCTAGGGTTGTGTAAATCCTGGCGGATTGATGAAGTAGAAAAAGTGTTTTTGTTGTTCTGAATTGATACCCATGCATATATTGTTTTGTCTTCATTATGATAGATTCCTTAATAGGTGCACACATTAGGATCCCTCCTAGATATTTCTACTTATTCCAAAAGAGAGGCAGTGACTAGGAAAAGATAAAGACAACAGTAATTTGAAGTTTAACTGTTGATCCACACTTCTAGGTTCTATCTTAGTAAGATAGTTAAGTTTCATCTAATAACTAGAGAGACAAAATGTAATAGTTACCTGGGATCAAGATAAGGGTTAGTAAGTCAATATCCTAAGACTCAAAAGGTAAAAGGTGAAATCCTTCTTCTCGTCCAAAAGACTGCAGAAGGTACATAACTTATCGATTCTGCATGCAAAGTATCGAGTTGGTTCAACAAAGCACGACAAGCCTATGGAGTTGAGAAGTTAGGGAAAACACAATCTTAGTGTTCACCTACACTGATTACAATCAAAGTTAATATAGTTACTTTCTCGAGATTACTACACAAAACCCCCCATTTACTTTCCATCTTCTGCCTGCGGACTACAATTGTTTGAGATCTGCAAAGTCATGTGTTCCTTTGGGATTTGACCCCAACTTATGTAGGGTTATTATATTTTGACAGTGATCGTATCATCATCTAATAGGAGGTGTTGTTTCAACGTCATCATCTTATTACTAGTTTTAATATGAATTACATACAACGAGATCTCAGTAAAAAATATTATTTAGTGAATGAGATATATTAATAAAGTGATTTGAACATAATTTGTTAAATTAAACGACACTAAGCAGACTTTACACTTTTTTCATACACTTAAATTCATTAATAAGAATGCATTATTTGTATATTGTATTTTACATATTAGTTTCATACATTAACACATTAATTTCATACGTTACACCTTTTTCACATAACAAACCTGTTTTATGATTTTAAAATAAAAAGTCTGTTCATCCGTATCAAACAAAAATCATATATTGTAGTTCATCTACCTCCGTGAATCAAAATGTATAATCTATTCGTTAATTAAAAAAATCGATAATTAAAAGCAAATACTTTAAATATTATTGGATTTTACTCAGAGTTTGATTTTTTATTTGTGGACGAAGACGAAAAAAATACATAATCGGTGAAGAAGAAGAGGAGAAGGAGGAAGAAAAAGAAGGAAAAGAAGAAGAACGAACACTTGTGTTGATTGATATTTTAGAAGATTAAACAATTGATGTTTGATAAATGAGTAATTGAAGAAGAAAGTCGTATAGATGCTACTGAAGTAGTAAAACCATTTTAGATAGAAAAGGGGATGATTGATAGCCTGATAATAACTGTCACCCCTTTTTACGGATATGCAATATTTTTCCTATATATAAAAATTGAATTTTTTTCTTTATAATAATTAAAAAATGATTTTTTTCCCTTTTTTAAACCCTTTTTAGCTATAACGTTGCAAAGTTGAAAATATTTCTATAAGTTGCAATTTTCAATCTAAGAAATGTTATTTGAATTTTTTTTATTTCAATAATAAATGGCCCATGAGGCTTATTTCGTTTAACAAAAGAGACTGAAAATAGTAAATGCACGATATATTACAATTTATTTTACTAAAAATTACACAAATACACAACTTATGTTTCCAATATTACAAAAAATCCCAAATAAACGTATTACGAAAATCCCAACATATACACAGAATGCTATGTATATGTCGGTTATGTTATGTATATTAATAGGGAGAGAGAGTAAAGGGAGAGAGAGTAAAGTAATTAAAAAAGTGGGAAAGAGTGTAATTATTTCTAAAAAGATTGGTATTTATGTTATTTATATTTTATTTTATTCAGCAATAAATGGGCTCCCAGCCCAAACACTTTAGATTTAAAAAAAAAGAAAAATTATTTGATAGTGCTAACTGCTAAGCATACATTAGGCACTCAACTTACTGAAAATAGCAAACATACGGTATATTTAACACTGATTTGATAGTACTAAGAATACTCATCACACTCAACATGCATATTCACTAAGAATACCCATCACACTCAACCAGCATATTCTTAGTTCAAAGAATTTGGTAGAGTTCCACAGCCAGTCTGGGAGAAATAAGTAGTTGAAGAGGCTTCAGTTTAGGTAAGGCAATGCCTAAGCCCTCACTTAAATCTACCGGTTCCTCCCTTGGCATTGAAATATTGTATCCATGAAGTAATTTGGCTAGCGTCAAATGCACTACTTGGGTGCCAAACATCAAGCCAGGGCACATTCTTCTTCCAGAGCTAAAAGGAATATACTCAAAATTCTGTCCTCTAAAGTTAATGTTTGTATGTTCCTTCAAGAACCATCTCTCCGGTTTAAACTCATCGGGATCTTCCCAGATTCTCGAGTCCCGTTGAAGCTTCCACAAGTTAACAATCAAACGAGTGCCCTTTTTAATATGATACTTACTGACATAACAATCTTCGATGGCCTCTCGAGGCCCTGATAAAGGGCCAGGTGGGTAGAGACGTAACGTTTCTTTTACGATGGCTTGCAAATATGGCAGGTTCTTGATGTCAGACTCTTCAACCCATCTGTTTCTCCCTACGTGGACGTCTAGCTCATCTTGGGCTAATTTCAATGAGTGAGTGTCATTCATTAGCAAAGATAGTGCCCATATTAATGTCTCCGCAGTGCTCTCTGATGCCGTCATTATAAGTATCTGCTCATGTGAATTATAAGATTTTAGCCATGTAATAGGAGATTCCAATGAGAGCTAATCATTGTACTAGTATACTTTATAAAAGGTATATACCGACCTCCTTCAGCACTATATGGTGTGAATACAATTTATAATATCCATTTAGAAGAAAAAGGAAATGAATTTATTTTTACGTCCAGTTAATTTAAGCCTAATGGAAAGACAGCATAGTCTAGTTCTAACAGCATAAAAGGGATTCAAATTTTTGGATGGTAAGACTGCGGAATAACGCGCCCATAGTCTAGTTCCAACGTATATGAAGATGCTACGAATTTCCTTTTAAAAAAAAATGGGGGGGGAGGGGGGAGGGGGGAATGCTACCAATATAAAGTACTTCATCGTTATGGCTAATTTATGTGATACTATTTAATTTAACACTTACTAGTTTATTTTATTATTTTAGAAAAAAAAAAAAAAAACTTGCAACCCTTTTCAATGATTAGCATTTGTAAAGCTAAAATAATCACATTAAAGGTGTGTTTGGTGTGAAGGAAAATGTTTTCGATGAAAAATATTTTCATGAAAAATAAATTGGTCTCTTACTTGTTTTCTTATTTTTGGTTGGTGAATGAAAAATTTTTTCTAGTGTTTAATTGGTGAATGAAAAAAAAAAATTTAGAAAATACATATTAGCGTTTAGCTAAAGATTAGAAAATGCTTTTTAAAAAATAACTTGTCCCCTGAAAAATACTACTTTTTTTCAGGGTGACTAAAAGGGAGGAAAATATTTTCTAGAAAAATAAGTTATTTCTTACTTATGTTTTTGTGTTCGCAATGCAAGCAGAAAAATATTTTCTAAAAGTATTTGTATATATTTAACAAAAAATAATGTAAATAAATAGTATAAGAAGAGTGGGTTAAGAAAAAAAATTAAAAGTTTTTTAAAATTAAATTAAAAAAATTAAATCTTTCTTTTGGGAGAAGGGTTGGTAGGTGGGGGTGGGGGGAGGTGTCAAAATAAGTGATAGGGGCGGGGCAAGGAAAAAATTTTGATTTTTTTTTTTTGAAAAAAATAATAAAATATTTTTTTGGGGGGAGTGGGGGAGGAGGAGGGGGCAATAAGGGGTGGGATCGGGGGTAGGGAGTGAGGGTGGGATAAGAAAAAAATTAATTTAAAAAAAAAAATTAAAAATTTAAAATTTTTTGAGGGTGGTGGTAGGGGTGGGGGATCGGGTAAGAAAAAGTTTGATTTTTTTAAAAAAATAAATAAATATTTTTTGAGGGAGGGCTAGTATGGGGTGGGTTGGAGGTAGGAGATGGGCTAAGAAAAAAATTTAAAATATTTTTTTGGATGGGAGTGGTAGGGGGTTGGGGGTCCGGGCATGGATTGGTGATTTTGAAAGTTGTATGAACATTTCAAAGTGAGGTTGAAAAAAAATTTGAAAAATGTTTTCCTTACTTTTTTTTTTAAGGGGGCCATTTTTTTATTTGAAAAAAATAAGTTGAGTTGAAATATATTTTTCAAAGCATCTAAGTCAATCAAATATGAAAAAATTGAAAAATATTTTTTGAAAAATGTTTTCCTTCGTACCAAACACACTCTTAAGCGTAAAATAGAAATTCTAATCTTAAATTATATCCAAAGGTGATATTATTTCCATGATAGATTAAAAAGAAAATGTATAAGATAAATTGAGACGGGAGAATACTCCATTCTCATGATTTTCGTTTTACATAGAGCATATATTGGTGGTCATTTTATCTTTGTTCAATATAATGTCTATAAAGATTAATTTGCTTTTTAAAACAAAAATAATATTCTTAAAAGTTCTTTGATTAGTAGTATTAAGTTACACATTTTTTCTAATAATTAAAAATTTTGGGCATTTATTCAGCTAAAGAACAACACATGGAACAGTCAGAGTACTATGTATGTGAAGCTAAGTGACTTTTCAAAACAACGAATTATGTGAAAGAAAATTACCAAAGTTGTTGCCTTGATAATGGCTTCACGGGCGTATCCAGACTCCATGGTTTCCTCAGGAAGAGTGGAAAGCATGACATCAATAAAATCAGATTGGTCTCCAATAGAATGACAATCTTTTCTTTTCTGAATGTGTTCTTTTAACCAGCTATCAAAGACACTATCAACTTCCTTAAAGGTCTGTTTCATGGCTTTAATATGCCCACCGATATCCATCCATTCAAGCGAAGGAATGGAATCAGAAAAAACAAAAGTTCCACCGAGGAACAACACTTTCTTAATAGATTCTTTGAAATGCATTTCCTCTGTGGATCCAGTAAATCGCTTTCCAGCAAGCATTCTGATGATTATATTGCAAGTTATGTTCTCAAACCAGCTACTTAGGTTCACTTGTGCTGGAAGATTATTACTATTATTACAATTAAAGTACAATTCTTTAATACAACAATTCACTTCTGACGTACGGACGTGCTTCAGCTTCTCAAGGCGACTGTTAGTTAGGAGTTCAAGAGTCACCATCTTACGTATGTTGCGCCAATATGGTCCATAAGGAGCCAAAGCGAAAAGGGCACCATTGTAACCTAAGTATTTGCCTAGCGCAATGTTTGGTCGACTTGCAAATATTTTGTCATTGGCAGCTGTGAAGCAATCTTTAACCATTTCCCAACTACTGACAACAAGAGCTGGATGGGCTCCAAGCTGCAGTTGAAAAATGGGACCATATTTATCAGCCATGATTCCAAGGGTTCGACAAACGGGAAGCTGGCCACTAAGCAGATGGAGGTGACCTATGAAGGGCCACGCACCTGGAGCTTTAGGTGCTGACATTTCATTGTCTGAATTTGATTTGTTTGTTATTTTGTATTTACGAGCAACAAAAAGGGCTAAGAACCAAGAAACTAATAGCACAAAGAGATGACAAAGAAAATACATGTTGATTGGAGTATATTGTAGTAGCTAAGTAGAGGAATGGGAATCTTTGCGTCAAATTTTAGAACCTACTGAGGTTATTATTACTGGTCGAGATCAGATAGCCGTATTTATAATTGAATTGGGGGTAGAAACATTTCAGATTTTTTTTTTTTCCTTTGTGGCCTAAAACAATGTTGGGACCACGACCTAGACTTTCGTGGGATGGATTTTTACTTCTTCCTAACAACTTTCGTTAACCACTTTTCTTTTTAATCTATTTTTAAAAAATAACCTTTGTTATAAAATATAAAGTAAAAACAACAAGAATAAATAGATAGAAAAGAGATAGACTTCTTTATTTCTCTTCAATATGAGAAATTATAAGATTCTTGAGATGATTTACAATATAAAATTTCTCTATTTATAAGGGAAATTACTCCTAGTTTCTTTCTAAAAGATGGATACTTCAATCCTGATAGATATCAACTAGATCTTGATAAATCTTATCTATATTCTTGATACACATTACATACATTTATAACACTCCCCCTTGAATGTCTAATTGATAGATAATGTACCTCGTTAAAACCTTACTAGAAAAAATTCAGTGAAAAAAATTTAGTGAAGAAAAAAGAATACACATCTCTAATAATACACATTTCGGCTATCTCATTAAAAAACTTACAAGGAAAACCCAGTGGGACAAACCTTGAAAGGAAAAAAGAGTACAACGCATATTTGCTCCCCTAATGAAAACATCAATGAACTTTTGCATCCCAATCTTGTTTATCATCTTCTTGAAAGTTGCAGTTAAAAGAGACTTGGTGAATAAATCAGATTGCCACCTGAACGAATCTATTGTACGTTAATATCACTATTTTTTTGTAGCTCGTGTGTATTGAAAAGCTTTGGCGAAATGTGCTTCGTTCTATCTCTTTTTATGCATCCTCCCTTAAGTTGTGTTATCCATGCTGCATTATCTTCATATAAAATCATGGGTACTTTGTCACATTTCAAACCACATTTTTCTCAAATTAGATGTATCATGGACCTCAACCACACATATTCTCGATTCGCTTCATGAATGGCTCTTATCTCAGCATGATTCGATGATGTGGCTATGATAGACTGTTTTGTATATCTCCACACTACTAAAAAAACTGAAAAAATGATCACTAAAAACTGACCACACATTGTGGTCGGTTTTAAAAAATTTTAAAAAAATTATTTTAAAAAAACGACCATATGTGGTCGCTTTTATATTTTAAAAAATCAAAATAATTATTTCAATAAATTTTATATTAATTATTATTTATTATACAAATAAAAATTAAAAAAATATAAAAAAATCGACCACTTGTGGTCGATTTTTTTAAAAACAAATATAATTGAAAAATATTTTTAAAAATCGACCACTTGTGGTCAGTTTTTAATTTTAAAAAAAAACAACCACTTGTGGTCGGTTTATAATTAAAATAAAAAAATAATTTTAAAAAATCGACAACTAGTGGTCGGTTTTTGAACTAAAAAAAAAAATAAAAGTAAATAAATTTTTAGTAACCGATAATTATATATATGTAATCAAATATACATAATATTTTCATTAAAAATAATAATATATATAATGTAATATATATAATTTTTTGAAATTACACTGATCACACGTAGTCGATAACCAGTATAATAATAATAAAAATCAATTATTCTTAAATTTTGTGAAAAAATTACACTAAAAAATATATCAAATAAAATAAACAAATTACGTTAAACATAATCTTTATCTTTTACTAATGTTTCAATATATAAAATAAATATTTTCCTTCGTATATACGTTAAATGACATTAAACATACATAATCTTTGCATGATGAATATGTGTGTATATATATCATACCGTTGAGATAATGATATTATGTTACTATTTCAGTCATAATAATGTAATATATAACTGATAATTCATCAGAATATAATGAACGTGTTCTATTATAAGGTAATATACTTGTGGATGTGATATATAGTATGAATTCAAGTGTTCATAAATATAAACATTTATATATATATATATATATATATATATATATATATATATATATATATATATATATTATATAGTGAAGGTCTATTAATGACATAAGATAATGTAATCTATAATTCATCTAAGTATTTGTGAAATATGTTGTATATTATTATGGGGTAGTAAAATCGTGTATGTGATGTTTATAGTACGTATCTGAAAGCTGATAGACAATTGAATATATGTATATATACGTATATCTCGTGTAGTGACGTATGTAGTAATCGAAAGCTAGATAATTGAATCTATATATCAAAATAGTTTGAATGATACGTTGATATATATCATACTATTGAGGAAGTAGATATACTATTTTGGGTCAATATAGACACGTGTATGTTGTTGAAGTTGTAATAACGTAAGAGTAGTATTACGAGGTGTGTATATATATATATAATATTGTATTTGAAAGATAATTAACTAAAATTATCTTAATTTGCAAAATTCATTGATATTATTATACGATTGAAGAAATATACTACTCGTGTTAATGTGATGATAAAATAACTACTTATCTGATTTATATATATACGAATTGTATTAAATTAATTAGATGTTGTTCCGGACCCATACACAGTGTATGTACTGTGTATTTATATATATATAAATTGTATTAAATTAATTGAATGTTGGTATAAGTATTATAGAATTAATTAAAATTTTAATTTTTAAAAAATTAATTTTAATTTATTAACTTATTTTTGTAATTTATTAATTTATTAATTGTAATTTGTTAAATTTTAATTTCAAAAATATTTTTTTTAAAATACTACGAAAACCGACCACATGTGGCCGGTTTTCAAAATTATTCTCAGAAACCCGACCACATGTGGTCGGTTTTAATAATATTTAAAAAAATATATTTTTGAATAACCCGACCCGACCCGTAATACATAATATAACACAAAAACACACCAAAAACTCCCCCATTTCACCCGTCCAAAACAGCAATAACACTCCAAAATCCTCCAAATCTCCATTGTTCTTTCTCTTTCAAGGAAGTTTCTACTCAACTTCTTGAATTCTTTTTGTCTTTAATTAAATTTTCAAGGAACTATTCCATCCTAACTTTCAATTTTGGGCAAGGTAACAATTAACTACAACTTATTAACTAAATTTAGCTTATTTTTGTATCCACAAACTCGTTTTTTAATATCTAGAAATGTTAAAGGTCTACATACAAATATCTTAGTGTTAATTTCGTCAATTGGTTGTGGTTTGAGTTCTAGGGTTTGGATATTTGTTCTATTTAGCTAGATTTTAGCTAATTTTTAAAATTTGAGATTGAATTAGCTAATTTTAGGCTTGTTCCTACATTAATTTGATTTTGAATTACCTAAATTTTGGTTAGTCTTGACACTTACTTCTCCATTTTACTCATTAATTGTTTAATTTTTTTGGTGGAAATCTTATTCCTATTCCTTTACTAAATTATTGTAATAATTTATGCGAAAGATTATTCTTTGTAATAATTTTACTGTTTGACAGATTTCTAATTCGGTAAAAGGATTGCTTTGCTATTTTTTTCGGTGATCGCTTATTTCTTTCACTTTAATTTACACCAAGCAAAGGTAAGTTGATTTCTCTCTATTTTCTTATAATGAAGTCTTGTTATTGTTCATATTAAAGTCTAGTGAAGCCGTGTGTGGCCTTGTTCGATTAACTAGCATTGTTGTTATCTTCTTGTTATTATTCATATTGAAGTCTAGTGAAGGCGTGTGTGGCCTTGTTCGATTCACCAGCATTGTTGTTGACATCTTGTTGGTCTTATTGTTCATGTGTTTGTTTTGAATGTGGTTATGTTTGGTGACTTAGTAGGTTGAAAAATGATTAAGTGTAGGGACTTTAAATGTGTTTTTTTATTTTGAATGTGGTTATGTTTGTGACTTGGTAGGTTAAAAATGATTAAGTGTAGGGACTTTAAAGGTGTTTCTTCTTCTTTTTTTGAAAAGTGGTTATGTTTGGTGACTTGGTAAGTTGAAAATTGTTAAGTGTAGGGACTTTAAAGGTGTTTTTTTGTTTTGAAAGTGGTTATGTTTGGTGAATTGGTAGGTTGAAAATGGTTAAGTGTAGGGACTTTAAAGTTATTTTTTTTGTTTTGAATGTGGTTATGTTTGGTAACTTGGTAGGTTGAAAAGGGTTAAGTGTAGGGACTTTAAAGGTGTTTTTTTATTTTGAAAGTGGTTATGTTTGGTGACTTGGTAGGTTGAAAATGGTTAAGTGTAGGGACTTTAAAGGTGTTTTATTTGTTTTGAAAGTGGTTATGTTTGGTGACTTGGTAGGTTGAAAATGGTTAAGTGCAGGGACTTTAAAGGTGTTTTTTTGTTTTGAAAGTGGTTATGTTTGGTGACTTGGTAGGTTGAAAATGGTTAAGTGTAGGGACTTTAAAGGTGACTTGGTAGTTTGAAAATAATTAAGTGTAGGGACTTTAAAGGTATTTTTTTGTTTTGGAGGTGGTTATGTTTGGTGACTTGGTAGGTTGAAAATGATTAAGTGTAGAGACTTTAAAGGTGATTTTTTATTTTGAATGTGGTTATGTTTGGTGACTTGATAGGTTGAAAATGATTAAGTGTGGGGACTTTAAAGCTGACTTGGTTGGTTGAATTTGGTTATGTTTGGTGACTTGGTAGGTTGAAAATGATTAAGTGTAGGGACTTTAAAGGTGATTTTTTATTTTGAATGTGGTTATGTTTGGTGACTTGGTAGGTTAAAAATGATTAAGTGTAGGGACTTTAAAGGTGATTTTTTGTTTTGAATGTGGTTATGTTTGGTGACTTGGTAAGTTGAAAATGATTAAGTGTAGGGACTTTAAAGGTGACTTGGTTGGTTGAATGTGGTTATGTTTGGTGACTTAGTAGGTTGAAAATGATTAAGTGTGGAGACTTTAAAGGTGATTTTTTATTTTGAATGTGGTTATGTTTGGTGACTTGGCAGGTTGAAAATGATTAAGTGTAGGGACTTTAAAGGTGACTTGGTTGGTTGAATGTGGTTATGTTTGGTGACTTAGTAGGTTGAAAATGATTAAGTGTAGGGACTTTAAAGGTGATTTTTTATTTTGAATGCGGTTATGTTTGGTGATAATTGAATTTTTGTGACTTGATCTAATTAGTTAAATCTGATTGATTGTGTATATGGAACTTGATATAGCTAGATATATCAACGGAACAATGATAATAGAATGGGTATTAGGGAGGAATTTGTTGAAGGCGTCAAACGATTTATTGAACATGCTAAGACACTTGACGTTTGGACACGTTTTTAGGCTATTCGTTGTCCTTGTGTTAGATGTGATGGTATAAATCTTGTAAATGAAGATGTAAAGGAAAATCTTTATAGAAAGGGGTTTCTTGAGGAATTTTTAAGATTGCGTGGTATTCATGGTGATGTTGCGCAAAATAACTTTGTTGTTGGAGAAAGTAGTAGGTCTGCAGGGCATAATGAATATCAAGATACTAGGATGACAGAAATGGTGCACGATGCTTTTGGGATGCAACATGGGGGTGACTTTAGGAAAAATGTCGAAGATGTTCCTAATAGCGAAGCGGGAAAATTCTATGAACAATTGCATGTTGCTAGTCATTCTTTGTTTGACGGATGTTCTCACTCTCGTTTATCTGTTGTTGTTAGATTAATAAGTATTAAATCTGACTGAAATATTGCTGAAGGAGGAATGGACTCAATTATAGACCTTGTTAAAGAGTTAGTTGACCTCGGCTTGGAGGTTCCTGATTCTTTCTATAAGGCAAAAAGATTGGTGTCAAAGTTAGGTCACTCCTCGGTTAGAATTGATTGTTGTGAAAATGGTTGCATGTTATACTTTTAGGAAGATGCTCACCTAGAGTCCTGTAAGTTATGTCAGCACCCTCGATATAAGCGTGGTTCTAGTGAAAATCAAATTGCTATTAAGGCAATGCATTATTTACCTCTAATACCAAGGTTGAAGGGGTTGTATGCTTCAAACAGCTCAGCTCCTCATATGAGATGGCACAGTGAAAATAGAAGGGTCATTGGTGTTATGTGTCATCCATCTGATAAAGAGGCTTGGAAGCATTTTGATGCAACTTATCCAAATTTTGCAGCTGAGCCACGAAATATTTGTTTGGGATTATGTGCGGATGGATTTTCTCCTTTTTCAGTTGGTGCTGCTCCATATTCATGTTGGCCTGCATTTATCACCCCTTATAATCTTCCTCCTGAAATGTTGATGACTAGTCCCTATATATTTCTGAATTGTGTTGTTCTTGGCTTGCGTTATCCAAAAAGCAAAATAGATGTCTACTTGCAACCTTTGATCGATCACTTTAAATTTTATGCCATGAGGGGGTTGAAACTCTGGACATCTCACTTAAACAGAATTTCAATTTGCATGCATATCTAATATGGACTGTTAATGATTTTCCTGCTTATGGAATGTTGTCTGGGTGGATGACAACTGAAAAATTGGTTTGTCCATACTGCATGGATGAATAAAAATCTTTCACATTGAGACATGGCAAGAAAAATTCATGGTTTGTTTGTCATCGTTGTTTCTTGCCACCTGATCATGAATTTAGGAAACTCAAGATTTCATTCAGAAGGAATAGAAGAGAATATGATGGTCTACCTCCAAAACTATCTGGTCATGACATCTAGGATATAGTTCAGGATTTGCCTAAAGCCAGCGAGGAATCATTGTACAGGCTTGATGGATATGACATTTCACATAACTGGACTAAGCAAAGTATATTTTGGGAGTTAGAATATTGGCCAGATAATTTACTTAGAAATAATGTTGATGTCATGCATACCGAGAAGAACTATTTTGATAACTTATTCAACACAGTTATGGATGTCACCGGCAAAACAAAGGATAATCCTAAGGCCAGACTTGACTTACCAGAATATTGCAAACATGGAGAATTACACTTACAGGAGGGGCCCAATGGCAATAATCTTAAGCCCAAGGCTAGTTTTACATTCAAGTTGGACCAGAAGCGTTAAATATGTGAGTGGGTCCAAAATTTAAAAATGCCCGATCGATATGCCTCAAATTTAGGAAAAAGGGTTGATATAGCAAAGGAATCTTGCATGGAATAAAAATCCATGTTTGTCATGTTTTTCATGGAATAATTACTTCCAATTTCTTTTATTGGTTTACCTGAAAACATATGAAAACCAATAGCAGAGATCAGTTTGTTCTTTAAAGACTTATGTTCCACCATATTAAAACAAGAAAATCTGGCGCTAATGGAAAGTAATATTATTATTATCACCAACAAGTTGGAGAAGATTTTTTCGCCAGCGTTCTTTGATGTGATGGAACATCTTCCCATTCACCTTATGCACGAAACTCCGCTAGGCGGTCCAATTTAAACTAGGTGAATCCATTCATTCGAACGGTAAGCAATTGCAACATATTTAAATTCATACATATCTTCTTTTAAATATAGTAAATATCTAATCTTAAGATTGTGCAGGGCAATTGAAAAATTGGAAAGGGATCCCAAAAACAAACATAGGATAGAAGGCTCTATAGTTGAGGCATATCTTGCAAGAGAAATGTCTCAATTTAGTTCATACTACTTTTATGATGAAGTTGCTTGTTCAAGAAACCGACCGAATCGTCATCAGGATGATGTGAATAAGCCTCATTTGCAACCAATATCAATTTTTAATCAATTTGGTTGTAAGACTAAAAAGACCATATGTTGTCGGCTCACTCCCACGGAGCGCAAATCAACAACTTTGTATGTCTTGCTAAATTGCCCGGAAGTTGAGCCCTTTCTGAAGCAAAAAGATTAAAATTTTAACATATTTTATTTGTTTACTCATTCCTTAAAGAAACTAATTGTGTTTCGCATGTTGGGTCTTCAGTTCATTTAAGACTCAATTCCACAAAAATCAAGTATATGCATCTTTTGCAACATGGTTTACATATGAGGTTCATAAGTGTATTAATATTTCTATAAATTTTAGACATTTACACATTCCTCAACTAACATATAATATAATATATATATATATATATAGTATTTATGATCAACTCTTGAGAGATATTTCTTTGGATCCAGTTGAAGCTCATGCAATGTCCCATTACACAGTAAATGGGTTCAAATTTTCCATCAAACAACACTCCAGAACAAGGAAAACAAACAATAATGGTGTTTGGGTTAAGGGTGATAATGATGTTAATTACTTTGGCATCATACACTAGATCTTACAACTGGAGTATATTGGTTTTTCAATAAAAAAAATTATCTTCTTTCGATGTAAGTGGTTTGATCCAAACACAAGAGTACATAAGGAGTATAACATCATTGAAGTGAAGCACAATAGGTCGTATCATGTTTACGATCCATTTGTTCTAGCGCAAAATGCTAAACAAGTGTATTATGCTCTTTATCCGTTGTATAGTGATAAGTCTGATTGGTGGGTTGTAATCAAAACAAAGCCTATAGGATGGGTGGAATTTGAAAATATGTTGGAGATTGCGTATCAAAATGAAATGCAGATTGAGTACCAGCTAGTGGATGTTGACTTAGTGGATACTTTGAATCACCCAAAAAATATATTTGAAGAAGTTAATGTTACGGAAGAATAGGCTGAGTGGGTAGGAGATGAGGAAACTTCCTAAGAGGGTGAATGGTTTAGTGGAAAGTCTTCAGAAGAGAAGGATTAGTTTGTGTAGGTTGTATTAATTATGTATTGATCATGTCTTTATGCTTTGTACTATATATTTACCTTTATGTTTTTTGTTTAAGATTGATATGTAATATACTGTTTAAGATTGTTGTTTCCACTTTTTCATGATTTATATAGTAAAAAAAATATTCTTTTCTATCTCGTGTTGTTGGAGCGATTTGAAATGTGAATTAGTAACTTGAAATTAGTTACTTGTAATGTTTTCTTATATATTCATTTTGTAGGAACTAACTACTTGTTAACTTTACATGAATTAGATGTCAGGAAGAGGTGACAAAAATAAGAAAAAAGTTGTTCTTACGAAAACAAAAAAGAAAAAACAACCTCCGTTGTATAGATGACCTACAGGTATTCATATATCTAAGGGTCGATTTGCTAACGCGACAGCCCGACCCTCATATTCTAGGTCGTCTTAGCATTCGGTTCCTACTCTTACGCATGTGGGGCCACTTCATGGGTCTAAACTGACTCATTCTTCTTCTATCACCGTGCCACCGCCATCGTAGTACTATCAGACGATTTCTGGCCCATCTGGAGTACTACCATCGTCAGTACCCTCCTGTAGCAGTCATGCAGCTTTGTACAGTGGTTCTACAGGATCTATTGGGTTGTCGGATCTTCATCTTGGAGGCACTCTATCTGGTGCTTCAGATCCGTCCACGCTAGTGCATCCACCATCACTTACTCTGCAGTTAGGAAACAGAGATAATTTTGGGAGGCGTTATCTTCTTCCATATGCGACAGGGTAAGATTTCTAAATATAATAACATTATTCATTTTTTCATTACTATATTATTATTCTCTATGAAATTACTGTTTGATCTTGTGTTGTAGGTTTAGGCCAGATGTTGGAGTTGGACAAACTGCGAGAAAATGCATTTGTCAGAACTTCAATGGCTACTGGACCAGTTGGCAAAAGGTTTCAGAAATTGACAGAGAAAGAATGTTTCAAGAATTTAATGTAAGGATTTAACTTATCGACTACTTAACACTTTGTTAGAAAAAAAGATTGAATATTATATTTTTATTTTTGTTGTAGAAATTTTTCTGGTGAGATGATGCGAATGCATGTCTTATAAAGAGAAACTTTTTCAGAAGATGTAGATCCATATTTAACGGTCTGTTGGATTATGTCCGAACCAACTTGGTACGACCTGACTGGATTAGTGAACCTTTATGGCAACAGTATATTCGCTATTGGAATAGCGAAGAATTTCAATTGCTGAGGGACAAAGGAAAGAAAGCCCGGGCATCATCCAGGGATGGCTCCCAACATACTACGGGTGCCAAAAGTATAATTGATGTGGAGGAAAAAATGGTATGTAACTTTTACAGTTTTCATATGCAGGAAAAAGAAAAGGGTAGGAGCATACCACAGGGTGAGCTATTCGAGGAGACTCATCTGAAAAAATAAAAAAAACCCGACTAATGAAGATGTCTGGGTTGAACCTCGTGCAAAAGCTGGCCATGTAAGAATCAAATTTTGAATTTATGAATCTTTTTATCAGAGTTGATATTATTCAAGTATAAGTACTTTAATATTTTCTGACTTTTAATTTTAACTTTACTTTGAATATAGGACAAATATGCGCAGCTCGTTAATGAGTATCGTAGTACTCAGCCTCCTGAAAGTCAGGGTGACCCACTACCCCAACATATAAAGGAGGAGTTATGGGATAAAGTTGTGGGTCCTGCAGTTAGAGGCCATTACTACAGTTATCATAAAAAAAAAATTGGCGAGAATATTAGGTGTTCGCCCGGCCCTACATACTCTAACTCCTCAGTTGATAGAGAAATCATTGAAAGACTACAAAATACGGTTTTTAAACTCACTGAAGAGCTTGCTGAATAGAGAGAAGGGGTGCAGAAGAAGGAGGAGGAAACATCATCACAGATCAGGATGCTGCAGGAGCAGTTCATCTCTTTCATTCAGACTGCAGGGATTATTCCTCTGTGTCTTGGTGATGCAGTTCGGACTGCAAAAGGTCTACGCCTCCCGGATGATATCAGCACAGATGAGGATGCAGAAGACTCGATGAAGATGAGTTTTAGTTTTTTGACTTTTGTATGTGTTGTACTTTGGATTTATACATTTTGTTGTAGTTTGTACACTTTTGTATGTATTGTTGTGGTTTTTACACCTTTACACTTTTGTTGTACATTTTGTATGTGTTGTAGTTTTTACATTTGGTTTGTTGTTGTTGTTGTTGTATTGCATGTTGGACCATTTGTTGATTTTTATTTTTTCAAAAAAAATTCTAGAAAAAACGACAACAAGTGGTTGATTTTTTAAAATTTTTTGCAGAAAAGCAACCACAAGTGGTCGATTTTGATAAAATTAATTAATTAATTTTAAAAAAATGACCACAAGTGGTCGGTTTATTTTGATTTTTTTAATTTTTTTTTTTATTTTAATAAAATAATAATAAATTTTAAAAATATATATATATTTTAAAAAAAAACGACCACAAGTTGTCGGTTTTTAAAAAGCTACCACTTCTTTACCGACCACGCTATTTGGTCGGTTTTGTGGTTGAAAATTGAGGAAAATCAATCACTTGTGGTCGGTTTTTCTTTTTTTTTAGTAGTGCCAAGATATGGCAGTATCCCTACATATGAACATATAGCCTGTTTGAGACTGAGCTTTATGCGAGTCAAATAAGTACTCAACGTCAGCATGACCAATAAAATCGGGACTGTAAGTTTTAAAATAAAATAAGATCATGTGTTTGATCCCATTTTGATGTCTTCTAGTAGGAGCAAAACTATACCTTGCTAACAAATTTAGTGAAAAGGCTATATTATGCCTTGTAATATTTGCAAGATATATGAGGACACCAATTGCACTAAGATATGGTACTTCATAACCAATTCAAATTGGTATATTTACCATTTCAGCAAATAATCTATTGCTTTTGAAAACTCTCCAAAAGTTTCAACAATATTCAGACCATTAATTTATCCCTTATAAGGATAATAAACAAGTTTCTCAGAAACTTTATATGCTTTAGGCATTTTGAATCCTTTAGAGATTTCATAAGGATTTTTTCTAAGTGACAATATTCAGCGTATCATATGTGACATCTTCAAGTATCTGGACTGTAAATCAAATAAGTTTTACGCTTACCAAGATGCATCCTTTCATGTCACTTGTAAATGTTTCTACGTCAGCATTCTTAAATAAACATAGAATTTGGATCCTCGTAATCTTTCACAATATTATGCCAATATTGTATCAAAGATATTGATGATATATTATTTTGTATCGATTCACAATGCAACATAATATTTTGAGATCTCATCACTTCATTATTTTCAGGTACCTGAACCTCTCATAAGATTTCATGAAGTGTTATATCGTAGGCTCTTCAAGAGCACATTGTCTTCTTATTATGATTGTTTGCTCTTATCCTTTTCAAGAATTATTTTATTTGAAATCGATTGGTCTACCACGCTTCACGTATGCATAGACTTTGTCCTTCATGGACACAAAACAGGAGCACTTGCATCGTAAATATGAGATGCTTTCGACATTTGACTTGAATTATCTTTTGAATGGGGATCTGATGATAATTCTTAACACATTTCATAACTGTTTATAATCTCCCCATTATGTTAGAAAAACTGACATACATTCTCCATTTCCTTTGAGGAATCCATCTTTGTGCATCATGATATATTCATTAGTCGTATTCCGCACGTAAAAATTATTAGATGGACAATGTGTGGTTCCTGACTTGGAACCAACATTGTGAGGGAATTAATCATAATTTATTGATTTGATGCATATATGCATGTACTCATGTATACAATATTTCAAACCAACACATGAAGTTTCGTTCTCACTAGTAATGCTTTAACTATTTATTAAAGGCATTTAATGTCAAACCATCATCATCAAGATGAATTATCTTGATTACATAATCTGAAAGTTATGCTCTTAACTCAATTTTATTGAGCAAGCAACTTTATGAATGTCAACCGCAGGTTGATATGAACGTACACGTGATCATCTTATTGATGCATCTTTTCAACATCTCACATGATAGGTGAACAGACCGTTATTCACCTTTTATACTTTCCAGATTTTAAGGGATCTAATCCCAATATTAGTTGGTCCAACCAACTTATCATGAGAACAAGCGATATAAACAATTCTCGAAGAATCTTTTAGTTCTTCAATAGATGTCTAATACTAAATATGCACATCTTCGAGATGTCACAATCGTTCATATCAATTTATGAACTTTTATTCTAGTAAACTCCAAGTTTACCATCATATTTCTTTAGTAAATTTCAAATTTTCTATTACATGAATAAATTTCAGATTCACCACTTTAGAAGTAAATTTCAAAATAACTCTTCTCAATTATTCTGGCTCATTCGGAGGTGAGTTGTGATACCATCACAATCAAGTGCATGTTTGCATTAATAAGGTTCTCATTCCTCGAAAATGGAATATAATTGTGTCTTAAGCCTATCAAATTATGATAGCTTATAACTTTTTTCAAGATCGAGGCATGGAAGCATGTGAAAATATTATTATTTTATCCCTTTTTCACGTTTATGTGCATTTATTCAACCACTTGCCTTCTTCCAGACATGTTATGTACTGCTACCACATTCACTTCAGGAATGGAGCATATTCAATAGGACATGTTTCATGTCTTTTCATAAAATACACATTATTTTGCCTTAGCCATCATAATATCATCAATATAGTGCATTGAGATTCAAACTCAATGTCCTATCCATAAAAAAGGTGTATTAGACATAAATAAATGGGACATGAACTCAACGTCATATCATTATAGTGTATAGGGACTCTAACCCAATATCTTATCCTTTTTGGTGCGATAATCAGACTTTAAATTCACCATCTTACCCTTAATCAACTTATAGTTCAAAGTGTGATAAGACTGTCAATTCATGTCCTTAAAAATATTATAATATGATAAGTAAACAACTCAAATCCCATTTAGAAAGAGCAATGGACAGCAAAGTATCAATAAAAGAACAAGGTAAGCACAAAAATCACGAAATACAATAATCGAAGGGAAAAATATAAGTATGTCCATTAGTAGTAGACTCATTCTCTATATAAAAGAATTGACATTATATTTATTATAATATAAGTGATGAACTTGGCAGGTGGCAACAAAGTTTTTAGAAAATTTTGTATTATTCCTTCTTTTTCGTAATTGTTATAATCTCACCCGATTCATCAAAACAAAGGAAAACAACAACAACAATAAATGGAAGATGTTACCTGGATTAGAAACTCTAGTTACCGGACCAAAAATATTGGCGGTCATACATTGTTATCAAATAATTAAAGCGTCGTGTTGATAACGTGTTATAAAATATGAAGTAAGAACAACAAGAATAAATAGAGAGAGAAGAGATTTCTTTATTTCTTTTGAGAGATGATAAGATTCTTGAGGATGATTTACAATGAATAAAACTCCTCTATTTATAGTAGTTTCTCTCTGAAAGATACATACTTCAATTCTGATAGATATCAACTAGATCTTGATAAATCTTATCTATATTCTTGATACACATTTAGTATAATGTAAATACATTTATAATAATTTATTTTCTTTTTTAGTTATATTTTAACTTTAGTTTTTCACGTAATAACAGTCGTATTAAGAGATGAGAGAGAAAATACATGTTGATTATATTGTAGCTAAGTAGTGGAATGGGAATATTTGCGTCAAATTTAAGAGGCTATTGAGGTTATTATTTCTCCTAGTGGAGATCCGATAGTCGTATTTATAATTGAACCACCGAGTTAGAAAAGCTTCAGATTTTTTATTTTTTTTGAGTGGCCTAAAATTAAAAGAGGAAACCATTTAGGGACCACGACCTAGACATCTGCTGTGGAAATTGAAGAATTCACCGGGTATTTAAAATATTAAAATAGCTAGCCTCCGCAATCATATGGAGAATCCACCACCAAAATGGGTCATCATTTATTTAAAATATCAAAATATATCATGTATTTAAAATAATATTAAAATAGATTAAGCTCACATATTTTATGAATTGTATCCTTTTTTAAACGAAACGTATGGCAACGGTGTTAACTTTTACGAAAAGTATAAAGTATAAAACTCACAAAAAAATATAAGTTATTCATTTCTATTTTACGAAGATCATAAAAAATATAAGTTGTCTTTTTTATTTTATAAAGCTCACATAATATGTGAGTTATCTATTTTTCTTTTATAAAGCTCACTTAATACGTGAGTCATCTATTTAATATAAGAAAACTCTTGTCTTTTCCTATGGTGATCCCCTCCCCAATTTTCTTTACTCGGTTCTCCTTAAAGAAACAACAAAATTCTATAAATCACCCACTGTGATTCCCCACATTTGCTCCCCCAGATCGATGTGTTTCAGAGGCACACTATGTTGTAGTTTCAATGTGAGATCAGCTTGATCACATGATGAAGGAACATGTATTTTTCCTTTATGTTATATTGTATTATATGTCGTGTGGGGTCATATTTATATGTTTCTTATGTCTCGTGAGCAGCCTTTATTTTATTTAAACATACCGTGTGAAACACCGAATAATGGATGAGATTCAAAAAAATAAATAAATAGAGAATGAGCAAAAACAAGTACAAATACACAAATATAGTAGAGCGTATAGGACTTTCAGGTGTGTGTCCCAAATTGCTTAAATATATGTCCCTATGGCTATCATATATGCAGATAAACTATACGTAACAACAAATATTGAGTTTCTGAAATTGACGAGAGACCATTTTACGTCCATGAATGTAGGCAGTAGGCCCAAGAGGGAAAAGGATGGCACAGTAGTACATGCCTCACACAACTTTGAGATTAATTTCAACGTGTTTGGGAGTGGATACACCGAACCAAGAGATTAATTTCACGTGTTTGGGATTGGGTACACCATTAAATAAATGTTTATCTTATTTTTGGGGGTTTATCCGTGTCTTTGTAAAATTATGTTAGTGATCAAAGCATTATATTATTAGAGCGTCCATAATTTAATAATAGTATAATACTGTACATTACTACTATTCGTCAACATGCCTGCTTCTTCACCTGCTTCAGCTGTTTCTTAATTAATTATTTTAAGTCATTTAAATATAAGAAAAAATAATAATACTTAAGTAATACTATTAATAAGAGTGAAGAAGCAGACAACTCTTCGTCAACATGTCTGCTTCTTCACCTGTTCCATAATTTTACTATATTATTCTTAATTAATTATTTTAAGTCATTTATATATAAAAAAAATTAATAATACTTAATTAAAAATTACTATTATTAATAAGAGTGAAGAAGCAAGCAGCTCTTCGGCAACAGGTCTGCTTCTTCACCTACTTCAGTTGCTCCGTGATTTTACTATATTATCCCTAATAAGATTGAAGAAGCAGATAGCTCTTCGTCAACATGTCTGCTTCTTCACCTGCTTCAGCTGTTCCGTTATTTTGCTATATTATCTCTAATTAATTATTTTAAGTCATTTATATATAAGAAAATTAATAATACTTAATTACTACTATTAATAAGAGTGAAGAAGCAGGCATCTCTTCGTCAACATGACTTCTTCTTCACTTGTTTCGTGATTTTACTATATTATCCCTAATTAATTATTTTAAGTCATTTATATATAAGAAAATTAATAATACTTAATTAAACAATTACTACTATTAATAAGAGTGAAGAAACAGGCAGCTCTTCGTCAACATTCCTGTTTCTTCACCTACTTTAGCTGCTCCGTGATTTTACTACATTATCCCTAATAAGAGTGAAGAAGCAGACAACTCTTCGTCAACATGTCTGCTTCTTCACCTGCTTCAGCTGTTCCGTGATTTTACTATATTATCCCTAATTAATTATTTTAAGTCATTTATATATAAGAAAATTAATAATACTTAATTACTATTATTAATAAGAGTGAAGATGCAGGCAGCTATTCGTTAACATGCCTGCTTTTTTACCTGTTCCGTGACTTTACTATATTATCTTTAATTAATTATTTTAAGTCATTTATATATAAAAAAATTAATAATACTCAATTAAAAAATTACTACTATTAATAAGAGGAAGAAGCAGGCAACTCTTCGTCAACATGCCTGCTTCTTCACCTGCTTTAGCTGCTCCGTGATTTTACTATATTATCCTTAATTAATTATTTTAAGTCATTTATATATAAGAAAATTAATAATACTTAATTACTATTATTAATAAGAGTGAAGATGCAGGCAGCTATTCGTTAACATGTCTGTTTTTTCACCTGTTCCGTGCCTTTACTATATTATCTTTAATTAATTATTTTAAGTCATTTATATATAAAAAAATTAATAATACTTAATTAAAAAATTACTACTATTAATAAGAGTGAAGAAGCAGGCAACTCTTCGTCGACATGCCTGCTTCTTCACCTGCTTTAGTTGCTCTGTGATTTTACTATATTATCCCTAATTAATTATTTTAAGTCATTTATATATAAGAATTACTACTATTAATAAGAATGAAGAAACAGACAGCTCATCGTCAACATGCCTGCTTTTTCACCTGATTCAGTTGTTCCGTAATTTTACTTTATTATCCCTAATTAATTATTTTAAATTATTTATATATAAAAAAATTAATAATACTTAATTACTACTATCAATAAAAGTGATGAAGCAGGCAACTCTTCATCAACATGCCTGCTTCTTCACCTGTTCCGTGATTTTACTATATTATCCCTAAATAATTATTTTAAGTCATTTATATATAAGAAAATTACTAATACTTAATTAAAAAATTACTACTATTAATAAGAGTGAAGAAGCAGGCAGGTCTTCGTCAACATGTCTGCTTCTGCGCCTACTTCAATTGCTCCGTGATTTTACTATATTATCCCTAATTAATTATTTTAAGTCATTTATATATAAGAATTACTACAATTAATAAGAGTGAAGAAGCAGACAACTCTTCGTCAACATGCCTGCTTCTTCACCTGCTTCAGCTGTTCCGTAATTTTACTATATTATCCCTAATTAATTATTTTAAGTCATTTATATATAAGAAAATCAATAATACTTAATTACTACTATTAATAAGAGTGAAAAAGCAGGCAACTCTTCGTCAACATGCCTGCTTCTTCACCTGTTCCGTGATTTTACTATGTTATCTCTAATTAATTATTTTAAGTTATTTATAGATAAGAAAATTAATAATACTTAATTAAATAAATTATTTTACTACTATTAATAAGAGTGAAGAAGCAGGCAGCTCTTCGTCAACATGCCTTTTTTTTCACCTACTTCAGCTGCTCCGTGATTTTACTATATTATCCCTAATTAATTATTTTACGCTATTTATATATAATAAAATTAATAATACTTAATTAAAAAAAGGTAAAATAGACATTTATGACATGTCTGTTTTCGCTGCTTCAATCGTAGTTTTATTATATCACCTTAAATTAATTATTATAAGTCATCTAGATATTAAAAAATAATAATGTTTAATAAATAATAATAGATATAAATGATAAATTAATTCTTGATGTTTTAAATTAATAGGACATCTTATATGATACTTATTTAAAAAAAATCACAAGTATGTTTGCTCCATGATTTTACTATATTACCCCTAATTAATTATTTTAAGACATTTACTTATAAGAAAATTAATAATATTTAATAAAAAAAGGTAAAATAGACATTTATGACATGTCTACTTCAGCTGCTTCAACCGTAATTTTACTATATCACCCCTAATTAATTATTATAAGTCATTTAGGTATTAAAAATTTGATCATATTTAGTAAAAATAAAATTAACATAAAATAATAAATTAATTCTTGATGTTTTAAATTAATATGACATCTTATATGAGACTCATTTAAATTTTTTATTTTGCTATATCACTTCTAATTAGATATTATAAGTCATTTAGGACATATCCACTTGGCTGCTTCAATCATAAAATTTTGTTTGACTCTCGAATTTATTTCAGTACTACTTAAATTGGAATAGAAGAAAAAATATTATAAATCATAATAATTAAAAATTTAAATTATTTTAAGAATATAATTGAATATCAATGCCACAAAAAATTGGATAAGGAGAGTAACATATATTATTTGAAAATTACATAAACAAATATTATAAATTACAATAGCTAACAATTTAAAATATTTAAAAACATATTAAGAATCTGATTGATTATCTAAATTATATTTGTGTCACGTAAATTCGGGATAGTTTTGACATTTTATAATTTGCATGTTTTAGTGTTTTAATTTAATAATTTGTTGATCCAAATGATGTTTCGAATTTAACTTGTTTTAAAAATTTAGTACTTTGTTTATTTTAATTTATTTACCTTATTTTGGTAAAATATTATATATTTAAAAATTATGCAAAAAAATAATTATAAGTCATAACTATTAACATCTTATAATATTTTAAAAACATATAGTAAAAAATATGATAAACTTTTGAAATTCTAGTGTCACATAAGTTGCGATAAAGCAAGTAACATAAATTATTTGAAATTACATTAAAAGATACTAAAATCACAAAGATTAACTACTTAAAATATTTTTAAAAATATATTAGTAAAAAAAATTTAATTGACTCACTAAATTCTAAAATTGGAACAAAGAGAATAACATGAATTACTAAATTACATATAAGATACTATAAATCACAATGATTAACAACTTAAATTATTTAAAAATTTATATTAATAAAAATTTAATTGATACTCCAAATATTATTTGTGCTACATAAATTAAAATAACGTAAATAACATATGTTGGGTCCGACACGGACTATGATATCTAGTTGTAAAAGAGAAGGCTTGTTCTGAATAAGTTCTGAAGCCCAGGTGCATTACTTTTTGTATATAAGGCTGCATTTTGGTAAAAGCTAGCATTGGCCTTCACCATTCACAACATTCCTCATTTATACAACAACATAACACCCGTGTAATTTCATAAGTAAAGTTTAAAAATGTGATATATATGTAGTCTTATTCTTATCTTATGAAGATAAAGAGGTTGTTTCTGATAATATCTCCTATTTATGTAGTGACCCTCTAATACTTCAGTTCTAGGGACAGCTCAATAAATACGGTGGCCTAAAGCAAAACTTCAATGAGGGCCCCTAACATTTTATTACAAAATAATAATAATATGTTATACTCCCTCCATCCCAAATTATCCGTGCCGAATTTTCTAATTTGATTTTCCATTTTACTTGTCTTTTTTAATTAATTAAGAAGAGACAATTTTTTTTCATGTTTTACCTTTTGCATTAATTATTTTTTCTTCAAATTAAAATGTAAGCATCATTTAATAGGGATACTATGGTAAACTAGATATGTTATTAATTATTTTTCTTAATCAATGTGTCATCTCAATTTGAGACAGATAATTTAGGACGGAGGAAGTATATAATATCACTTGGAGTTTATTTTCTAGTTTCACCCTTTATTTTAATTTATATGATATTTTTCTATTTTCGAGATTCAAACTTTTTGACTTTAACAATGTACTTAAACATAATTTTTTTTAGCTTTTTGAAAATTCAAAACGATACAAATTGAGATAAATAGTGGTTTAGCCTCTTCATTTAGGTGTGTTTTGGAGATTAAGGAAAGACTTTGTGTAGTATTTCAAAATTAATCTTGTTTAATACTTCATTCGTTTCATTTTACTTGGCCTCTTTTGACTTGGCATACCCATTAAAAAAATATTAATCTAAAGTTTATTTTACAAAATTTACCTATTAATGATGTCTTGAAACTCGAAATCTAACAATTACTACTTTCTTTAGTTATTTAATATTGAGGGTAATATGAAAAAAGAAATAATAAAACACTCTTGATTTGTGAAATGAACAACTAATGTGAAACAAATATATTTAAAAAGACACCAAGTAAAATGATACAGAGGGGTACATGAAATTCTATACCATTAAAGAATTATTTTTTTCTTCAAGACATATAATTAACTAAAAGTAAATTAGTAAAAATATTTTTTATTTTTAAGAATATTTCTTTAAAAGAATTTTCTCAAATTAAAAATATTATCTATTTATAAACGAGGTTATATACACATATTAGAAAATTTAGGGGCCCAAAAATTTGAGGCCTTGCAGCGACTAAAAAAAAAAAAAGAAATCTTAAAGAATATCACAACTAGAAAGTGAACTTACAGTTAAAGCAATATTTTGTACCCTTTACTACTATACTTAATAAAGTTTCTTCTTGTGCACGAAAATTTTCTCTTATTTATATGTGTAGTATATTTTTAGAGTCATTTGATCGGAGGATAAAAATAATTAATTTTGAAATTAATTTAGAAGGGAAGATTATTTCATATTTGGTATACATGGGATAACTCATCTTGGAATTAGTTATCCCGCGATTGTAGTATTTTCTTTTTTCCCTCCTTGAGAGGTGGGATAACTAATCCCAAGATAACTTGCTTTTCAACCAAACAACCCGTTAGAGTAAGGGATTTAATTAAACCACCTTTGTACTAATAGCGTAATTAGGAAACTACACAACTACTATAGACCTATTGCTACAATTTAATCTGCACAGTGGTTGTTGGAGTAATAGCTAGGGTTGTGGAAGCAATCTTTGTTTTATTTAAATGTGTTTGTGTGGGATTATTTTATGTTGTTGTTATTGTTATATAAAATTATTTATTGTATGGCTCAGTGAGAAGCCTTTTTTTTTTATTAAAATGTGCCGTGTTGGACCATATTTATATTATATTATGTGGTATTGATTGAAAGGGACAATTTTTTGAAATAAACTAAAAACAAAGAAAATTTTATCGACTTTTTTATAAATTTAAAAAGATTAAAGATTTTAATGAAATGAGACTTATACAAGACCAATAAGTGATTAATGATTAAGTAGAACGAGAGAGCAACATAACAACTGTAATCGTATTTAACATGAAAAAATTATAATCGTATCTAACATGGAAAAAAATTATATAATAATTCATTAAGTAACTCCTTGAAGAAAGACACTCCATTAATAAATTCATGAAATAATTCTTTGAAGGATGACAATCTATCAATAAATTGACAAAAATATTACAATAAGTATAAAATCAATCAAATAAAATTGATAGAATATCTCCTACGTTCTAACTCTCTGATTTATACAACACTTGAAGAACTTGAACTAAATCATGCTTCCAAGGGTTCGACAAAGGGGAAGTTGGCCTCTAAGCAGATGGAGGTGACCTATGAGAAAGGCCACGCACCTCGAAATTTTCTCTGTTTCTAATTTTGTATTTGCAAGCAACAAAAAGGGCTAAGAACCAAGAAAATAATAGTAGTACTAAGAGATGAGAGAGAAAATACATGGTGATTATATTGTAGTTAAGTAGTGGAATAGGAATATTTGCGTCAAATTTAAGAAGCTATTGAGGTTATTATTTCTCCTGGTGGAGATCATAAGATAGTCGTATTTATAATTAGTGAAATTTGTTGGTGGAGATCATAAGATAGTCGTATTTATAATTAGTGAAATTTGTCAGTGTTTTACGCCGTTATAAAATATTTATTTATTTTATGAGCTATTTTTTTAACGCTGAAATAGTAAAATATTATAAAGATATTTTTAATCTACAATTACAAATGCACTCATAATGGGGTTGAATCTGCTCTCTATTTTGTTGAATTCGTTAGACATTCAAGTGGTAAATTTTCTCTCCACTTCATGTTGTTTACTTTTTTTCTAATTTTTATATTGCTCCTCTACGAAAGCCATGATATGTAGTTCTTTAAACCTTTATTATTAGATATAATAATATTTTTTTATTAGGTTCTTTTAATAAAATAAGAAACATTTAAAAAGCACAACCTCTTACACTATATTTTGAATGTATTTCTTAAGAGACAATTTTGATTATCTAAAGGTGATAAAAATGTAAAATATGAAATGCACGGTAAAATATAATTTATTTTGATTAGTTAATTAATTTATTAAAAAATCGACCATTTGTCGAGTTTTCTGGGATTTTTTTTTAAAAATAAAAATTAAAATCCAAATACAGCATGCAACAACAACAATGCAATACAACAGTATCAAATCAAATACAACAGTAATAACAACCAAAAACCAAATATAAATACTTTCAAAAGTGTACAAGACATACGAAATGTCCAACAAAAGTGAGTATGAAAATACTACAACAATAGTTTCATACAACAAAATGTCTAAATTCAAAGTACAACACATACAAAAATAAAAAAACTAAAAGTCATCATCATCGAATTCGTCCTCGTCTTCCATATCATCATCCGTGCTGAAATCATCCAGGGGGCCTAGACCCTTTGCAGCCCGAACTACATCACCAGGATACGGAGGAATAACCCCCGCAGTCCTAATGAAAGAGCTCAACTGCTGCTGCAGCTTCTTGAATTGTGATGTTGTTACCTTCTTCTTCTTCTTCTGCCTCTCATTCTATTCAGCAAGCTCTTCAGTGAGCTGAGAAATTGTATTTTGTAATCTGTGAATCGTTTCTCTATCAACTGAAGAGCTAGAGTAAAAAGGGCCGGATGAACTCCTAACATTATCGCCAAAAAAGTTTTTGTGGTATCCGACCAAATGGCCTCTATTTGCAGGACCCACAACTTTTGCCCATAACCCCTCATCTACATGTTGGGGCATTGGGTCACCCTGACTTTCAGGAGGCTGACTACTACGATATGCACCAACAAGACACATATATTCGTCCTATATTCAAAGTAAAGTTAATACTAAAAGTCAAAAAAATATTAAAGTAGTTATAATTGAATAATATATAACTTTAAGAAAAAGATTTATAAATTTAGAATTTGTTTCTTACATGGACAACTTTTGCACGAGCTTCAACCTAAACATCTTCATCAGTCGGGTTCTTTTTTTCATCATATGAGTCTCCTCGTATAGCTCATAATATTGTATTTCCCTACCCTTTACTTTTTCCTGCATATGAAAAAATTATCAATGTTCAAATAATAAAAAACTTTAAATAGAAATAAATAATTACAACTGTAAAAGTTACATACCATTTTTTCCATCACAGCAAGAGTACTTCTGGCACCCATAGTATGTAGGGAGCCGCCCTTGGATGATGCCCAAGATTTCTTTTGCTTTTTCACTCAACAATTGGTATTTTGCGCTATTCCAATGGCGAAGATACAGTTGTCATGCGGGTTCAGGAATCCACTTAGGTTTTACCAATTTTTTTCGGGAATAATCCAAGAGAACATTAAATCTGGCTCTACATCTTATGAAAAAGTTCTTCTTTATAAGAAATGTATTTGCATCATCCCACCAGTAAAATTTCTACAATAAAAATATAATATTCAATCTTTTGTTTTAACAAAGTGTTAATAAGTAGTCGATAAGTTAAATCCTTACCTTAAATTCTTCAAACATTCTATCCCTGTCAAGTTCTGGAACTTTTTGCCAGCTGGTCCAGTAACTGTTGAAGTGCTGAGTAATGCATATTCGCGCTTTTTGTCCAACTCCACCATCCGGCCTAAACCTACAACACAAGATCAAACAGTAATTTCATAGAGCATAATAGTATAGTAGTGAAAAAATGAGTAACGTTATTATATTTAGAAATCTTACCCTCTCGCAACTGGAACAAGATAAATCCTCCCAAAATTATCTCTGTCTCCTAGCTGCCTAGTAAGTGATAGTGCATGCACTGGCGTGGGAGGATCTGAAGCACTAGATGAAGTGCCACCAAGATGAAGATCCGACAACCTAATAGATCCAGCAGAATCACTGTGCGAAGCTGCGTGACTGCTGCAGGAGGGTATCGATAATGGTAGATGTCTGGAGGGGCCAGCGGCCATCGGATAGTACTGTGCTGGCGGTGGCACGGTCATAGGAGCAGAATGAGTCAGTGTAAACCCATGTAGTGGCCCCACATGCATAAGAGTAGGTATCGAATCCTCGAACGACCTAGAATATGAGGGTCGTGCTTTTTCAGCAAACTGACCCTCAGATATATGAATACCTATGGGTCGTCTATAAGCCAGAGGTTGTCTATTCTTTTTTGATTTCGTAGTATCAACTTTTCCCTTACCCTTGTCACCTCTACCTGACATCTAAATTAAGTTAAGTTAACAAGTAGTTAGTTCCTACAAAATGAATATATAAGAAAGCATTCCAAGTAACTAATTTGAAGTTACTAATTCACATTTCAAATAGCTCTAATACAACACGAGCTATAGACAAGAATATTTTTATTACTATATAAATCATGGAAAAGTGGAAACAATAAACTTAAACAGTATATTACATATCAATATTAAACAAGAAACATAAAGGTAAATATATAGTACAAAGCATAAAGACATCAATACATAATAAATACAACCTACACAACTAATCCTCCTCTTCCGAAGACTCTCCACTAAACCATT
The DNA here is from genome assembly GCA_030864215.1 of Capsicum pubescens. Classification (NCBI taxonomy): domain Eukaryota; kingdom Viridiplantae; phylum Streptophyta; class Magnoliopsida; order Solanales; family Solanaceae; genus Capsicum; species Capsicum pubescens. Next base: position 73,572,400 of record CM061546.1, read on the forward strand.
TACCCTCTTCGGAGGTTTTCTCATCTCCTACCCACTCAACCTCTTCTTCCGCAATAATAACTTCTTCAAATATATTTTTCGGGTGATTCAAACCGTCCACTAATTCAACGTCCACTAGCTGATGATCAATCTGCATTTCATTTTGATACGCAGTCTCTAGCATATTCTCAACTTTCACCCAACCTATAGGCTTTGTTTTGATTACATCCCACCAATCAGACTTGTCATTACGCAACGGATAAGGAACATATTACATTTGTTTAGCATTTTGCGCTAGAATAAATGGATCGTAAATAGGATACGAGCTATTGTGCTTCACTTCAATGATGTTATGCTCCCTATGTACTCTTGTGCCTCTTGTGCTTGGATCAAACCACTTACATCGAAAGAGGACAGTTTTTTTTATTGGGAAACCAACATACTCCAGTTCTAAGATCTCGTGTATGATGCCAAAGTAATCAACATCAGCATCACCCTTAACCCAAACACCACTATTGTTTGTTTTCCTTGTTCTGGAGTGTTGTTCGGTGAAAAATTTAAATCCATTTACTTTGTATTAGGAAATTGCATTAGCTTCAGCTGGACCCAAAGAAATATCTCTCAAGAGTTGATCGTATGCGGCTGCATTTGGTGAATGGTAAACCTAAAAATACTATACATATATATATTTTAGTTGAGGAATATGTAAATGTTTAAACTTCGTAGAAATATTAATACACTTACGAACCTCATTTTTAAACCACGTTGCAAAAGATGCATACACTTGATTTTTGTGGAATTGAGTTTTAAATGAACTGAACATCCAACATGGGAAACACAATTAGTTTCTTTACGGGAATGAGTAAACAAATAAGATATGTTAAAATTTTAATCTCCTTACTTCAGAAAAGGACTCAACTTTCGGGCAATTCAGCATGACATACAAAGTTGCTGACTTGGGCTCCATGAGAGTGAGCCGGAGAAGTATGGTCTTTTTAGTCTTACAATCAGATTGATTGAAAATTAATATCGGTTCCATATGAGGCTCATTCACATCGTCCTGATGATGATTCGGTCGGTTTCTTGAACCAGCAACTTCATTACGAAAGTAGTATGAACAAAATTGAGAAGTTTCTCTTGCAATATATGCCTCGAATATAGAGCCTTCCACCCTATGTTTGTTTCTGGGACCTCTTTTTAATTTTCCAATTGCCCTGTACAATCATAAGGTTAGATGTTTACTATATTTAAAAAAGATATGTATGAATTTAAATATGTTGCAAATGTTTAACGTTCAAATGGATACATCCACCTACTTTGAACAGGATCGCCTATCCAAGCTTCGTGCACAAGGTGAATGGGAAGATGTTCCATCACATCAAAGAACGCTGGCGGGAAAATCTTCTCCAGCTTTTTGGTGATAACAACAATATTACTTTCCATTCACGCTAGATTTTCTTCTTCTAATGTTGTGGCACATAATTATTTGAAGAAAAAACTGATCTCTGCTATTGATTTTCATATGTTTTCAGGTAAACCAATAAAAGTAATTGGAAGTAATTGTTCCATAAAAACATGACAATCATGGCTTTTCATTCCATGCAAAATTTCTTGTGTCATATCTATCCTCTTTCCCAAATTTGAGGCATATCCATCGGGCATCTTCAAACTTTGAACCCACTCACATATTTGACGCTTTTGTTCCAACTTGAATGTAAAACTAGCTTTGTGCTTAAGAACATTGTCATTGGGCCCCTGCTGTAAGTGTAATTCTCTGCGGTTGCAATATTCTGGTAAGTCAAGTATGGACTTAGGATTATCCTTTGTTTTGCCAGTGACATCACTAACTGTGTTGAACAAGTTGTCAAAATAGTTCTTCTCAGTATGCATGACATCAACATTATGTGTAAATAAATTATCTGGCCAATATTCTAACTCCCAAAATATACTTTGCTTAGTCCAGTTATACGAAACGCCATATCCATCAAGCCTGTACAATCATTCCTCTCTGGCTTTAGGCAAATCCTGAACTATTTTCCAGACGTCATGACCAGACAGCCTTGGAGGTGGACCATCATATTCCCTTATATTCCTTCTGAATGCATTCTTGAGTCTCCTAAATTCATGATCAGGTGGCAAGAAACAACGATGACTATCAAACCATGAATTTTTCCTGCTATGTCTCAATGTGAAAGATTTTATTTTTTCCATGCAGTATGGACAAGCCAGCTTTTCAGTTGTTATCCACTCAGACAACATTCCATAAACAGGAAAATCATTAACAGTTCACATTAGATATGCACACAAATTGAAATTCTATTTAAGAGAGATGTCCCAAGTTTCAACCCCCTCATGCCATAAAATTTGAAGTTCATCAATCAAAGATTGCAAGTAGACATTTATTCCTCTTTTTGGATTATGCGGATCAGGAATAACACAATTCAGAAATATATAGGGACTAGTCATCAACAGTTCAGGAGGAAGATTATAAAGAGTGATAAATACAGGCCAACATAAATATGACGCACCACCAACTGAAAAAAGAGAGAACCCATCCGCACATAATCCCAATCGAATGTTTTGTGGCTCAGCTGCAAAATCTGGATAAGTTGCATCAAAATGCTTTCAATCCTCTCCATCAGATGGATGACACATAACACCGGTGGACCTTCTATTTTCACTGTGCCATCTCATATGAGAAGCTAAGCTATTTGAAGCATACAACCTCTTCAACCTTGATATAAGCGGTAAATAATGCATTGCCTTAATAACAATTTTATTTCCAGTAGAACCACGCTTATATTGAGAGTGCTGAAAAAACTTACAGAACTCTAGCTTAGCATCTTCTTTAAAGTATAACATTCAACCATTTTCACAACAATCAATTCTAATCGAGGAGAGACCTAACTTTGACACCAATCTTTTTTCCTTATAGAAAGAGTCAGGAACCTCCAAGCTGGGGTCTACTAACTCTTCAATAAGGTCTATTATTGAGTCTATTCCTCCTTCAGCAATATTCCAGTCAGATTTAATAATTAATAATCTAACAGAAATAGACAAACGAGAGTGCGAACACCCGTCGAACAAAGGATGACTAGCAGCATACAATTCTTTGTAGAAATTTTCCGCTTCGCTATTAGGAACATCTTTAACATTTTTCCTAAACTCAACCCCGTGTTGCATCCCAAAAGCATCGTGCACCATTTCTGTCATCCTAGTATCTTGATATTCATTATGCCCTACAGATCTACTACTTTCTCCAACAACAAAGTTATTTTGCGCAACATCCCCTTGAGTGCCACACAATCTTAAAAAGTCCTCGTGAAACCCCTTTCTATAAAGATGTTCCTTTACATCTTCTTCACTTACAAGATTTATCCCATCACATCTAACACAAGGACAACGAATAACCCGATAATGTGTCCACATATCAAGTGTCTTAGCATGTTCAACAAATATTTTGACACGTTCAACAAATTCCTCACTAATACCCATTCTATTATCATTATTCCGTTGATATATCCAGCTATAATAAGGTTCCATCTACGCAATCAATCAGATTCAATTAATTAGATCAAGTCACAAAAATTTAACCATTTTCAAGCAACTAAGTCACCAACCAAATCTCATTCAAAATAAAAAAAATTCCTTTGAAGTTCCTACACTTAACCATTTTCAAGCAACTAAGTCACCAACCAAACCACATTCAAAACAAAAAATCTCCTTTAAAGTTCCTACACTTAACCATTTTAAAGCAACTAAGTCACCTACCAAACCACATTCAAAACAAAAAAATTCACTTTAAAGTTCCTACACTTAACCATTTTCAAGCAACTAAGTCACCTACCAAACCACATCAAAAATAAAAAAAATCTCCTTAAAAGTTCCTACACTTGACCATTTTCAAGCAACTAAGTCACCAACCAAATCACATTCAAAACAAAAAAAATTCCTTTAAAGTTCCTACACTTAACCATTTTCAAGCAACTAAGTCACCTACCAAACCACATTCAAAACAAAAAAAATCCCTTTAAAGTTCCTACACTTAACCATTTTCAAGCAACTAAGTCACCTACCAAACCACATTCAAAACAAAAAAAATCCCTTTAAAGTTCCTACACTTAACCATTTTCAAGCAACTAAGTCGTCTACCAAACCACATCCAAAATAAAAAAATTCCCTATAAAGTTCCTACACTTAACCATTTTCAAGCAACTAAGTCACCTACCAAACTACATTCAAAACAAAAAATTTTCTTTAAAGTTCCTACACCCATTTTCAAGCAACTAAGTCACCTACCAAACCACATTCAAAACAAAAAAAAAATCTTTAAAGTTCCTACACTTAACCATTTTCAAGCAACTAAGTCACCAACCAAACCACATTCAAAACAAAAAAATTTCCTTTAAAGTTCTACACTTAACCATTTTCAAGCAACTAAGTATCAAAACACAAAATCCCCTTCAAAGTCCCTAAACTTAACCATTTTCAAACAACTAAGTCTCCAAACAAAACCACATTCAAAACAAAAAAAATTCCTTTAAAGTTCCTACACTTAACCATTTTCAAGAAACTAAGTCACCTACCAAACCACATTCAAAACAAAAAAATTCCCTTCAAAGTTCCTACACTTAACCATTTTCAAGCAACTAAGTCACCTACCAAACCACATTCAAAACAAAAAAACTCCTTTTAAAGTTCCTACACTTAACCATTTTCAAGCAACTAAGTCACCAACCAAACCACATTCAAAACAAAAAAATTTCCTTTAAAGTTCCTACACTTAACCATTTTCAAGCAACTAAGTATCAAAACACAAAATCCCCTTCAAAGTCCCTAAACTTAACCATTTTCAAGCAACTAAGTCTCAAAACAAAATCACATTCAAAACAAAAAAAATTCCTTCAAAGTTCCTACACTTAACCATTTTCAAGAAACTAAGTCACCTACCAAACCACATTCAAAACAAAAAAATTCCCTTCAAAGTTCCTACACTTAACCATTTTCAAGCAACTAAGTCACCTACCAAACCACATTCAAAACAAAAAAAATCCTTTTAAAGTTCCTACACTTAACCATTTTCAACCAACTAAGTCACCAACCAAACCACATTCAAAACAAAAAAAAAATCCTTTAAAGTTCCTACACCTTACCATTTTCAAGCAAATAAGTATCAAAACAAAACCACATTCAATACACAAAATCCCCTTCAAAGTTCCTAAACTCGATCATTTTCAAGCAACTAAGTCTCAAAATAAAACCACATTCAAAACAAAAAAAAATTCCCTTTAAAGTCCCTAAACGTAACCATTTTCAACCAACTAAGTCACCTACCAAACCACATTCAAGACAAAAAAATCTCCTTTAAAGTTCCTAGACTTAACCATTTTCAAGCAACTAAGTCACTTACCAAACAACATTCAAAACAAAAAAAAAATCCTCTTTAAAGTCCCTACACTTAACCATTTTCAAGCAACTAAGTATCAAAATAAAACCACATTCAAAACACAAAATCTCCTTCAAAGTCCCTAAACTTAACCATTTTCAAGCAACTAAGTCTCAAAACAAAATCATATTCAAAAAAAAAAAATCTCCTTTAAAATTCCTAGACTTAACCACTTTCAACCTATCATGTCACCCTTAAAGTCCCTACACTTAATCATTTTCAACCTACCAAGTCACCAAATATAATCACATTCAAAATAAAAAAAACACCTACCAGGTCCCTACACATTCAAAATCAAGCCTTGAACTTTCATGCCAAATGATACAAGATCAAGTTCACAGTACAAGAAACAAGCAACAACAAGACCAACAAGATGTCAAGAACAATGCTAGTGAATCGCACAAGGCCACACACGACTTCACTGGACTTCAATATGAACAATGAAAGAAAGATCAAAACAATAGTGAATCGCACAAGGCCCCACACGGTTTCACTATGTCAGCATACATTTGATATTTTTCTTAATTTCTTGATATTTCAAAGTGGCAGCTTCAATCTGCTTATAGATTCTCTCACGGGAAGCTGCAATATCGAAAATGATGAGCTTAACAAATTAAAAGATAAACTACTACAATTTTCTCCAAAATACCCATCTACTCTATGCAAAATATTACTCATTTTAGTCCAGCTAACACACACAATCCATACTACATTCAAATTTATCCCCAATTTCTCCATTTTCAACCAAAACATAAGAACTAGGGTTTCAAAAATCAAAATGAAGTGAAGTTAACTCAAAATAAGGTCAACAAATCTCACATTCTTACTTACTTGAGTTGGAGAAACCAAGATTTGCTACGAAAATGCACTTGTTCGACTGATTTCGAGTGTCAAGTATGTGTTTGTGTTTGTATACGGTTAGTGTTGTGTGTGTATGCTTTTTCCGTTTCTTTTGTGTATATCAATTGGGAAATTTAATTATTTGGGCGGGTCGGGTCGGGTCGGGTCATGTTATTAAATATTTTTTTTTAATTAACAGGAAAATCGACCACGTGTGGTCGGTTTTCTAAAATATTTTTGAAAATCGACCACATGTGGTTGGTTTTCCACGTGGTCGGTTTTTACACTTTTTTTGATAAATTAAATTTTAATAAACTACAATTAATAAATTAAAATTAATTTTTAATTAATTAATTTTTTTAATAAATGCTATAATATTCATAATAATATTCAATTAATTTAATACAATGTGTATATATATAAATCAGATAATTAGTTATTTTATCATCACATTAACATGAGTAGTATATTTCCTCCAACCCATAATAATATCAATGAATTTCACAAATTACGATAAATTTTTGGTTCAGTAGCTTTTAATAACGATATTTTATATACATACATACATACATACATATATACATACATACATATATATATATATATACACATATATATATATACGTGTTAATTAAATAAATTATCGACGTCTTATATTATTACAACTTAAACAATATACGCGTATCTACATTGACACAAAATAGTATATCTATTTCTTCAATAGTATGATATCAATGTATTATTCAAAATATTTTGATATATAGATTCAGTTATCGAGCTTTCGATTACTGCATATGTCACTACACGAGATATAAATATCACATACACGATTTTTCTACCCCATAATAATATTCAACGTATTTCACATATACCCATATACAAAAATTTTAAGCGAAAAAACTTAAATTCACCGCCAAAATTTGGCGGTCGTTCAAAATTCAAAGCAAATGGTAAGTATATGCCAGTTTCATGATTCAATTTTCTGTCTCCCTCCCCTACTTTCTTCCTCCCCCCATATACCTCGTAATACTTGTCTTACGTTATTACAACTTCAACAATATACGTGTGTCTACATTATATTGACAGAAAATAGTATATTTATTTCATCACTACACGAGATATACGTATATATAAATATATTCAATTGGCTATCAACATTCAAATACGTACTATATACATCGCATACTCGATTTTACTATCTCATAATAATATACAACGTATTTCACAGAAACATAGTTGAATTATCGGTTGGTTTATCTTATGTCATTAATATATATATACCTATACATACATACACAAACATGTATATAAATCTATACATACACACACATATATATACATATTATCGACTATATCAATACGTACTATATACATCACATACGTACACGAGTATCTTATCCAATAATATAATGCGATGTATTTCATATACGTACTATATACATCACATACCCGATTTTACTACCCCATTGTATTTCACATATACTCAAATAAATTATTGGTTCATTTATCTTATGTCATTAATATACCATCGCTATATAATAAGTATATGTTATATATATACATATACATACACACATATACACACTATCGACTATATCAAGTTCAAAATACGTATTATATACATCACATACGTATACAAGTATATTATCCAATAATATAATGCGATGTATTTTTTATACATACTTAGTTTAGTGATCGATTAATTATATTGGATTAGCTTAATATATTAGGTTTTGATTATATATATAATTAGGTGTTACTTAAAATTATTTAATTTTTAATTTGTTTACTTCAAAAATCGGCCACAAGTGGTTGTTTTTTTTAAAATTATTTTTTTTATTTTAATTAGAAAACCGACCACATGTGGTCGATTTTTTAAAAGTATTTTTTAAAATAAATTAAAAAAGAATTTTAAAAAACCGACCACTTGTTGTTGGTTTTTATAAATATTTTTTAACTAAATTTTTTTAAAGAAAACCGACCACTGGTGGTCGGTTTTTATTTTTTAAAAAATTTTATTTGTTAAATAAATAATAATTATTATTAAAATTATTGTAAAAATTATTTTGATTTTTTAAAATATAAAACCGACCACTTTTGGTTGTTTTTTTTTAAAAAAAAAATAATTAAAAACTGACCACGTGTGGTCGGTTTTTTCCGACCACAAATTGTGGTCGGTTTTTTCGATTTTTTTAGTAGTGTAGGACCCCGCAAAATATAGATGTGTAGTTGGAATTTGAAGTAAAAGTTGGGGGGGGGGGGGCTATTTTCTCTTACGAATTTAGTTCCATAGTTTGACATGTAATAGCTAATTCTTAATTGAACCTTGATCGGTTCTTATTAAATTGTTCATTAATCATATTTTAATTCTTTTGACTTTTCAAGTTAAATTTTCACTTATAGGATGTTTAGAAGAAGTAAACAGAATCAAAGCATTTGCATAAATACATCACTACGACAACTTACCAGTGCACTAATAATTCGCTTGTTTTATGAGAAAAAATAATAGAAAATCAACGTATTTAAGAAAAATAACTATTAATGGAAAATAGAAGAAGAAAAAACTTACTACATAGCTACATAAATGTTCTGTCAAAATTTTCTATATTTAATCATAAGAAAATAACTTGACAATGTACGTATCTAACTTTCTAAGAGAATCAATTATTTTCATAATTTAGCCATTTTTTCTTCGATGATACTGACCTAATCTATTTAGTTCTCAATTAAACGTAATTGTGTTATGAGACCTTCATATAATCTTTCTCAAAAGAAATCAATCAGTTATTAACAAAAGAATTTTTTTTTCTTTTTGGTAAATTCACAAGTAGTTAAATTAGAAATTTTTAATTATATTCACGAATCAAGAGCAACATCTCGCTGTAATTCCACACGTGGGATTTGGGCAGGGTTGATTGTACATAGACCTCGCCTCTACCTCCTCTATCCCTCTCAAGTAGAGGGTCGTTTCCGATAAATCTTCAAGTTATTTTCAATAGACCCTCGGCTTAATTAGTACCATCAACCAAACAATTCGAAAGGATATATAAATAAATATATATTTGGGAGAAATCACAATATAAATCAATCGAAATGAAAAGCGCTATACAACAAACAATAGAAACGTCAATAAAAAAAATAAAATAATGCAATAATCAGCTTAGTAAAAGCTGAAATCGAAGCTCAAGAAACTACAAACATAGTGCTAATTATACTCATGAATACACGACTTAATATATCACCTACACAACCAAATAAGATTACATTAAAAATTTATGAGTACATTCTATTAGATAATGTTAGACATGATAATATACTCTTTCCTCTCCCAGACATATCTTCACCAAGAAACTATATTTTGAATATTATTTTTTCACGAACTTCATATCTCAATGAAATTAAAAGCCATTCATGCTAAGTGGTTCTTTTGTTGTTCTCCTCAAATCATAAAATAGTCATTATACGTACCTTTACAAGTAAGTATTTTTCTGCACAATAAAAAATACAAGAAAAAATAATACGTGAAGAAAAGCATACTGAGAAGAAAAGAATAAGAAGATTTAGTGCCAGAGTATAACATCATTAAGCATAGGGATGAATAGAAGAGGGAATGAATGCAGAGACAGAAACGGCTTTAGGCTTAATGTTTAGTAAATACTAATGCTAAGTGGGGTAATTACAGATTTTATTGGGAATTATTTCAGGTATGCGTGATGTTTTTTAAAAAAAAACCATTTACAGTAGTTAGTAAATTATGTGAAAATAAAGGTTAAAATGTTTTTCTTTTTTTAAAAAAAGAAGTAAAAAATAAATAGGAATGTAGGTCACAAAGAGGTGTCACATTACCTTTTTTTATATCTTCTTTATTTTTATATATAGATATAGATTTAACTTAATACAAATCAATGACATTAATTATAGATAAATATAAAAATAATTAAAAACATATTTAGAGTCTAAAATATTAAAAAAAAAAAAGAGAGAGAAAATAGATAAATGGTCTTCTTGTACATTAACTAATAGATGATTATGAATATGAAAGGCTTGAGAGTTATGCATATTACTATTATTTAAGAGTAAAATTTATGTAATCGAATGTATGAATTAAGAACATAATTTTATAAAATAAATTAATTAAAAGAAATAAGAAAAAAAAAAAAGAACAAAAAGAATGGGAATGAAGGTATAGAAAGGTATCACATCACCTAGGGCTTTGAGTTAAAAGTGACAAAAAAGTTTGAAAATCTGGTGTGGGTGACTCAGGTCTTAATAATTGAGTGTAGGTGACAATTACTTTATTATGGATTAAGAAAGTTGGGTAAGTTTGAGAATAACCCACAAGTTTTTAAATTTACACTTTGATCCAAATGTTTACCTAATATAACAGGAAACAGAGGAAAAAAAGGCGTGTTTCTCTCTTTTCTCATCCATTGTTGTTTTCTCTCTCTTAGCTATTTTTGTTGTTCATTGTTGCTACTACTTTATTTATCATCTTCTGCTTCATTCTCATCATCTTCTACTTCATTATCATCTCCATCTTCTTCTTGTTGACCATTGTAGTTGTTGTTACCGCTACTGCTGCTATCTGACCAATTTCTTAGGTCAGATTTGGTTTCATACATCACTTTCTACATTGGCATTACTTCACAGGAGACTTTGGTAAGTTAAATTATATTTTTTAGTTGAATTTATCATCTGGGTAACTGTTATTGTGCTTTTTTTATAATAGACAGCGCGCGAATGTGAATGCAACATAAGAGAGATCTGTTTAAACAGATCAATCATCTGTTGCGACAGATGAGCCATCTGTTGCAACGGAAGACATATGTTGGATTCATATTTATGGTTCTATAGTGTAGTAACATGAATCGAACAGTTGGGTCATATGTTGCAACAGACTAGTCATTTGTTGCAACAAGGATAAATACATATTGTAACAGATTAGTAACCTATTACAACAGGGTAAAACTAGTTGCAACATATTAGTAACCTGTTGCAACAGAACCTAAACTCGATTTCGACATACGTGTCGTCTGTTGCAACAAGGTAAAATATCTGTTGCAACAGATTAATAACTTGTTGCAACAGAACCTATACTTCATTCCAACAAACGTGTCTTCTATTACAACAGATGTTATTTCTAGTCTAGTCTAGTCTATTACAACCTATACACATTGATAATTCATGTCCTCTAGTCTATTTCTCCGTTAGAAGAAAATAAAACCTAAGGCATAACCTAATGTTTGCAACCACTAGATTTTAGTTAAAACAATAAAATTTCAAGATGTTTTACTACTCTTTGAATCCGTTAAACACCTAGTATCATATCAAACCCTAATCCATGAATCCCATAACTCCGGCTAATGAAATTAGCCGCTCATGATTTGATGAACGAAATAACAAGTTGAATTCATGATTATAATGATAAACTTACGAATGGATAGAAAACAACAAGTAGTTCCTCTGATTTAATCACAAGGTAGAAACCCCAAAAATAGTTGATACAAAAACACAAGAATATTTTATGAAATAGAGCAAAAATACGTGTCTCTCTTCTTAGAGTTGATGTATGATAGATGAATTATTAATTAATCAAAACCCTCAAAGATGCTATTTATACTAAAGCCTAATTAAGGAAATAAAATAACAAAATTAATAAAATTGTCCGGAATAGGTGACGCCCAGGCTGACGCCGCGTCAAGAAGTTGACGCCCTATCACGGATAGCGTCAGAGAGACTTCAGTTGCCTTCGGATTCTGTCTTAGGCTAACGATGTGGCTGACGCCGCGTCAGGGATATGACGGCGTATCACCGACATCGTCAGATATCTTCTTCCCATGCTAACTTTCTGCTTAAGGCTGACGCCATTCTTGACGCCTTATCATGATTTTGACACCACATCACCGGCGTCGTCAGAACTGCTCCTCAAACTGCAACTCCCTGGTTAAGGCTGACGTCAATGCTGATAGGCTATCACAAGGCAGACGACTTATCACGGAGGTCATCAACCATGTTTTCTTCTATTTTGCTCAGATTTTTAACTCTTTTGCTCTATTATTGTTTATTCTCATTTCTTCAGCCTTTTTCTGCAATATCATGAGCAAACACATCAAAACAACAAGAGTTGCTTGAGAATTCATAATTATTTTGAGCTAAAAAGCATTAAATATATTAGCTTTTGCTCACACATCAACACCCTCAACTTAAAACAATTTCTTGTTCTCAAGTAACAACTAACTAAGAAAGTACAACGAACATTCAACAGTCAACAACCAATTTAACTCAAAACTCAGTTTACCATCTCCAAGGTCAACCAACTCAAAACTACTGTGCAATTTATTGAAAAGCAACAATGTAACACAAAGGCTTCTACCCATGACATCAACTAAGTACCAACAATCATGCATGTATCAATGTACACTACCCAAATAAGTAAGTAACTTAGCGAGATACTAGTGTGCCCTCACAACAAAGAAATTCCCCTCTTTTTCTCATGTCAGACATAAAAAGTATAAACATGGGGATCATCACAAAAACACTCACTCTCAGAATGAAGTTCAAACTAGTGTATGCCAAATACCATATGCTTGCCTTTATCATCATTACCAAGGTTTCCAGATAGGTACGCTAGGATCACTATAGGTCTTTCTTCGGCTTGTAACGTAGTCTAGGGCTGGTATGATATTATACGACATTTAGAGTGACTAACCTCCTTGTCACTACCTTAACTTGTGGGGTCCATTATTAACCTCTTTTTCTTTTCTTTTTCTCTTTTTCTCCTTTTTTCACTTTTTTCTATTTTCTTGATCACACTTTCAGGATGGGTGCACTTTTTTTTATTCAAGCAGAGTTTCTTTTCTTGCTGTTTTTCACCAATACCCAACCTTTTATTCCTTTTCTTTGATTCTTTCTCTTCTACTCTACCCTTATTCATACCCAACTTATATCACGCACCCCTATGATAGCCACCCTCAACTTAAGTTGTTTGTCTACATTAAGGTGCACAGTGTCCAAGAAGGACCAGGGCCAAAACAGGTTCATTATGATTTAAAAAGGGAAGGTGATAGGTATTATAGAAAGAAAAATGGTCAATTAAGGCTCAAACTGGGATCAAGGGATATCATGCATTAGAGGAAGGTCATTTAGGCTAATAATGACTTAAATTCAAAAACGGCCTATGATCCTTTCCTAACCCCTGTCTTTCAACTATGGTAAGACGAATCGGGCAAGTTCTAGATTTGACACTACAAAGAGAACTCGGTATAGTCTCACACACACATGGCACACAAGCAATATCACGGGCTACTGCCTATCTGGTTCATGCAATTGTTTAGCAGTGATGATCGGGTAACTAAACTAATGCCATGACGAGATGCACAGTGGTCACACTAAGGTGTAATTCATACAGTCATGCAAAACAAACCTTCGGAGAGGTGTTTAAAATCATAAAATCAGTTAACTACCTACAGAACTTGCACTACTCCTAGTTATTTACAGAATATGCTACAACAACATGCTACCCTACACCCTCAACTTAAAATCAAAACAAAATGAAACTAAGGGTTAGGATATACCTAGAGTAAATCAAGTCTCAAATCATGGGTCCTCGACCCTGCAACAGTGTTATCCTCATCAAGAGCTTCTCTTTGCTCCGGTTCAGCTGTTCTGATAGATGAGGATCCTATAGCTCTCACTCGTAGTGCTTCTTCTCATTTCCAGTTGTCCTCTCGGGACGCTTGCGTTGCCCTTTTCAGATCCGCTTTCTCCTGTTCTATCAACTCATCATCTGCCTGCAGTGTATTCTCTGCCTTCTTCTTCTTCTTTACCTTTTTCTCGTCCTTGCTCTCATTCTCATTATCTTCTTGTCTCTTTCTCTTACTTTTTTCAGCTTCTTTATCTTTCTTCTTTTTCTTTTTCATTGGCTCCGCAGTGAGATCTAGGATTGGAGGTTCATCGTTAGATTCCTCAGCTGTCTGCCCTGCAGGAATCATAAACTGGTGTTGTTGTACTACCATCATCTCAGCTTTTACCTTTTCTAGGGCCACTCTGAATTCAGCAAGCTCTACTCCAGTCAGCTCATGTGCCCTTGCATCAAAATGGTTCTCCAGATCTGTAACCCATGCAGGCAAAGTAGCAAAGGGCTCAAGAGCAACCCTGATTCTTTTGTCTACAGCAGCAACAAACTGCTTAACAAAGGAACATAGCTACGTCTCACCCCATCTGGCCTATTTGGCCACTTTTCAAATATCAATAGGCTGGGATACAACATTTTCTGGTGCTATAGGAACTGATGGACCTGGCTCATCATCAGGAACTGAGCCTGCTTGAGTAGCCTCAGAAGCTTACACCTCAACTTCAGCTACTGAACTAGGGCCTACAACTGATGGGTTCACCTCAACCCTCAACCCTCTATCAAGTGTCAGCCTTGGCTAATTTTCTTATAGTGAATAGGGTTGTGGGTCTTGGTGGCATACAAAGTCTCATCAATCCCAAAAATATGTGGTACCCCTACCTCTGTGCATAGCCTAATAATCAGACAAGGGAATGGATAAGCTGTGTCAGACCTCGTTACCCAAATCTTGCTCTCTTCAGCAATAATCTCCCTAAAATTCAGCTTAAGGCTAGCCACAAGACATGCGGCCAATATTTCTCGATCATCACCCAGAATATTATCTCCGTCAGTCGGCATAAAATGGTTGCACAACACCCCACCAAAATTTTGCCTCTTGAGTTAAAGAAACCTTGTAAATACGTTTATTGGGTTGGGTCAACCATAAAGGGACTCTCTCAACTATAAGTGTAGCTAACCAAGGACGTTGGTCATCCTTACTCTTCAGACGATGGTAGAATGCAGGATTTGTGACATGAAGATTGAAGTTGGGTCCATGTAGAAACCTATTGATAGTCGTATCAGAAATATCAATATTTACCCCACGAACTGGAACTTTGGTCAACAAAGGCTGGTCTGCTGTGGTCTCTCCACTCTTGCACATGCTCTTTAATCTAGCCTGGTAGTTCTCATAGGACTCCCAGACTACTGTAAGGCAAAATGGTTTACCTCCCTTAGCAGTCCATCCCAGCCCATAATCTATGAATTTTTTCTCAACTGCAGGATACCCAGGCAATCTTGTGATGATGACTCTCTTCTCTGGAAACACCGTCCATCTGGTAGATCTTCTTTTTGGTTCTAATCAAACCTTTAAGGAAGATGTCTTCTGCTTCAGGGATCTTCCATCTAGCACTCTCTCGAACCTCCGGATTCTTGCATTTTATCAAAGTTCCCCGAACTGGGGGTTTCTTCTCAGCTTAATTTTCAGTCGTGGGAGTTTCAGAGAATGTTTTCTCAGAATCAGCCTTCTCAGACTCAGGCTGTTCAGACTCAGTTTGCTTAGAACCTTCTTGCTTAGAAGATTCACTCTCAGCTGGGGTGGTAGTCTCAGTATCATCACTATCCTCCACCGCAATGGGTTTAGGTGGAGGAGGTGCCTTTGGAATGAGTTTCTTTCTCCTTCACCTAAGCAGTGGTTCTTCATCTTTGTAATCAGAGTCTTCATCAATAAGCTTTCAAACCACTTTAGGCTTGGCAGCTTTCTTTGGAGTGTTAGGATTCTTGCTTTTAGGTGTCATTAGAATGTTCCTGGACCATAAGACAAACACAAGTTAATGATCAAGGTATATCAGTCAAAACATGTTATTCAAGTTCGCTTAGTATCATTATCTAACTTATGACGACGTGGCTGATAAGGCGTCACGATTGTGATAGCCTATCAGGTAGGTCGTCATCCTTAAACAGTGAATGCTCTCTTTTTCAAAGTTGATGATGATGTAGCTGATAAGGCGTCACGCTTGTGATAGCCTAACAGCAACGTCGTCAGCTCAAAAATTTTCTCCCACTCAGTTTGCATTCATAATTTTGGGACCAAATTCTTCGTATAATTACATGGTATTTTTATTTTTGTACTTAGGGTTTTCAAATTTTTGCAATTTAGGCACAACTTAACCCTAATTTCCGATTTCCATGCTATTACAACTTGAACTCAAGTTTCTTCCTTTAGAGCATCATGTTTTCAAAAACTTTACCACTTCAATGATAGGAGAACAAAGTTATGAGCATACCTGATGAGTTGACTCCACTTGATTACGCGAGAGAGAAGAAAAGATGAGAGATAGACTCTGATTTTCCTTGCAATCCCACAACTATCAGGAAGAAGGTTTCCTTGTATACTTGGGAGTGTTTTGAAAGGAAGTAAATATCCTACTAAGGAAATAAAATAATAGTTAAAGAAGGAAATAAAATAAAGCAGGAACCTGAAGGATTTTACACCTAGGCCGGGTCGGATTTGGATCGAATTGGGCCTAGATTTTTCAAAATAACACAATGGCTGATGCCAACTCGTAATAAGCCATCAGAGATATGATAGCTTATCACAAAGTTCGTCAACCTTAATAGAAAAGGTCTCACCCTCTGATCTTTCTGACGACGTTGGTGATAAGCCGTCACAGTTGTGATAGCCTATCACGAATGTCGTCATGACCACTTGACTTGCATTCTTCAATTTTTACCTTGAACTTTTTGTACCCCTTCAGTTCCTTCCTATTACTACCTAATTGAATAAAAACAAAATGCATGAAAATAAAATTTTGGGTTGCCTCCCAATAGCTCCTGATTTAGTGTCGCGGCACGACTTGGTTATCTCGACTACTCAGACTTCGTCAATATGCCGTATCACTACCTCATTACCATATTCCTGGAGTACATCCACAACCGAGAAGATGTTCATCTCCTCTAACTGCTTCATAGGAGGTTGCATTTTAAATCTGGCCTCCTTTTTCCCATATCTGAACTTGAGCTCATTGAGCTCCATATCAACCAATACTCTTCCCGTGGCTAATAATGGTCTACCCAAGATGATGGGTACCTCAAAATAAACATCACAATCCAGTATCACAAAGTCTGCAGGCAGAATAAAATCATCCACCTTTACCGGCACATCCTGCAATATACCAACCGGTCGCTTAACCGATCTATCTACCATAATAAGATGCATCGTTGTAGGGGTAGGATCCCCCAATCTAAGCTTCTTATAGATATCAAGTGGCATCAGGTTTATACTTGCTCCTAAGTCACATAGAGCTTTGGTAAACTTTATGGACCCAACTGTACACGGTATGGTAAATGCTCCAGGATTAGGCTTTTTCTGCACTAAGGATTGTGAAGACACAACACCACAGTGATGGATGTTGTCCACCAGCTCACAACTTACCTTCCGCTTCTTTTTTAGAAATTCCTTCATAAATTTAGCATAGTTCGGCATTTGCACAAGTGCCTCCATCAATGGCACATTCACAGTCAGCTATTTTATTATTGCCATGAACTTGCTAAATTTCTCATTATCTTCTTTATTTTTCAACCTCTGAGAAAATGGAGGTGGTGGTCTTGGAATTTTTTTCAATACCACTTCCTCTTTTTTGTCGTCTTCTTTCTCTGACATGTCAACAAAGCCATCCAGCTTCTCAGATTCCACTGGATTGCTTCTTTTTGATTTATCAACACTTACTTCCTTCTTCACAGCTTTGCCCATAGAAGGGCTAGATAACATCTTACCACTACGAGTGGTAATCTCCATACAAGAGCCATCAGTCCGTGGGTTCTGAACCATATCACTAGGTAAAGTGCCAGTTTTTCTCTGATTCAGAGTAGTCGAAATTTGGCTCATCTGCTGCTCCAACTGCTTAATAGAAACTGAGTGTGAGCTAACCAACTGACTGAGGGTAGAAAACTCACTTTTCATATTAGTTACCCCCGAGTTGGTTGCCTCCACTCCTTTCAACAACTTTTCCATCATGTCCTCCATGGACATCTTGCCAGAACTAGTTGTTGCAGCATCTCGACTTCCAGGAGAAATATACAAACCACTCCTGTCATTGTTGTTTCTTCAATGTACCTGCTCCCTATCTTTATAATCAGGATTGTCATAGAAAGTTTGACCTTGGTTCCCTTGGTTATTGCCTCGAAAACGCCCCTGATTACTCATATTGTTTGCCTCAGCATCAGTACCTGCAGAAACAGTACCCTGAGAGTCCACAGCCTTAACCATTTCAGTCTTGCCAGATAGCAAGTACTTAGCCAACAAGTCCATCTGCGTCTTCAAATGGGCCATGTTCTGATCTCGCTCTTCATCCCTTCTACGATGCTCTACAGTAATACCACCGACAACAGTAGGGCTAGATAATATAGAATCCCTAGTGTGATAAGACCGACTCTGCTTGGTCATTCTATTCAGCATATCAGAAGTATCCAAAAAAGAGAGGTCAATGAACGAACCACCTGCAGCGTTGTCGACAATTGGCTTTGTCACAGAGTTGAAATCTCTGTACAAAGTCTCCATCAAGTGCAAGTTTGTCATATTGTGGTTCAGACATTGTTCAAGTTTCTTCTTAAACCTTTCCCAAGTCTCATCCAGTGCTTCAGTCGGAAGTTGTCTGAAGTTTCTAATCTCGCCCCTCAACTGTACCCTTCTGGAGGGTGGAAAGAACCGTTCTAGGAACGCATCTTTCAAATGTCTCCAGTTAGTTATAAAGTCAGGCTCTAACTCATTCAACCACATTGTTGCCTCTCCAGACAGAAACAATGGAAATAACCTCAACCTGATCGCATTCTGGCTTACTCCCAGATTGTCAAAGTATTTGCAGATGGTGATGAAGTTCACCAAATGCATGTTTGGATCATCACCTGGCAAGCCTCCAAATAACCCTTTCAGATTCAGGAGTTGGATCATGGTACTTGGTATGCTGAACTTTGCACCTGGTGCCAACGGTGGAGGAATGATAGCACCCGTTACACCAGCTCCGTCCATTCCTTCATCATCTTCATCAGCCTCATATTGCATAGGCTGTTGACCATACCTTCCTCAAACTGGACGATTTCTGATGATGTTTTGCTGTACTGGTGCAGCAACTTGCACAGCTCTCCTTGGGTTTTGAGGATTCAACAATTCCTCATCACCCAAGTCTTCATCATCAGGGTTTTGGTGACGTTCTTGTTGACCCAAATTTTGCACATTCACCTGAGCCCTGGCTAAAACAGCTAGTCTTTCTGCTTCCTGTTGTTCATCCATTCTCCCAATTAGTTGAGGTTCCGGATTCATTAGTAATAGAGGATCTCCGGAACTTCTCGTGCTTGGCATAAACAACACAGTACCTACAATAAACAAAAACAACAAATAAACGTAAATCACGGAAACTTAACTATCAACAAATTTTTGCACACAAAATTTTCAGTCTACAATCGTATTCCCCGGCAATGGCACTATTTTTGATAACGCTCAAATTACACTCTTGAATGGGTGTAAGCGATCTTTGTCAATATAAAATCCAACTAGGTTGGGGTCGAATCCCACAGGGAATAGGGTGTGAACTTCGATTTGTTTACAAAAGATTTTACTGGTAGTTTACTGTTTCCGAAAGATGGGGGTTTAAGTTCACGGTGTGTTAAATATCACTTTCAATACTTCAGTGTTTGTAATCAAGATAAATGGGAAATCAGAGCTATGTTCACTAAGGGTTTCGGGAATTGACAGATACTAGGTAATGCTAGAGATTCTCGGAATGAGTAGAACAACAGAATATCCCTGACAATTATACTATCTGACTTATCCCTCGACCTCACCAGAAAATTTATTATCTAATTCTCTCGAACTTAGATAACTTATATATTTCCAATAGGATGTTATCTCAGGTAGATTAATCCATTTACGACATTAATCATTAAACAGATGGTTGGTAGCTTCCGAGTCCCTGTTGATAATTCACGTCCTCCAGTCTATTTCTCCGTTAGAAGCAAATAAAACCTAAGGCATAACATAATGTTTGCAACCATTAGATTTTAGTTAAAAGAACAGAATTTCAAGATGTTTTACTACTCTTTGAATCCGTTAAACACCTAGTATCATATCAAACCCTAATCCATGGATCCCATAACTCCGGCTAATGAAGTTAGCCGCTCATGATTTGATGAACGAAATAACAAGTTGAATTCATGATTATAATGATAAACTTATGAATGGATAGAAAACAACAAGTAGTTCCTCCGATTTAATCACAAGGTAGAAACCCCAAAAATAGTTGATACAAAAACACAAGAATATTTTATGAAAGAGAGCAAAAATACGTCTCTCTTCTTAGAGTTGATGTCTGATAGATGAATTATTAATTAATCAAAAACCCTCAAAGATGTTATTTATACTAAAGCCTAATTAAGGAAATAAAATAAAAAAATTAATAAAATTGTCCGGAATAGGTGACGCCTCGTCAAGAAGTTGACGCCCTATCACGGATGGCGTCAGAGAGGCTTCAGTTGCCTTCAGGTTCTTTCTGAGGCTGACGATGTGGCTGACGCTGCATCAGGGATCTGACGGCGTATCACCGACGTCATCAGATATCTTCTTCCCATGCTAACTTTCTGCTTAAGGCTAACGCCATTCTTGACGCCTTATCACGACTTTAACGCCACATCACCGGCATCATCAAAACTGCTCCTCAAACTGCAACTCCTAGGTTAAGGATGACGCCAATGCTTATAGGCTATCACGAGGCTGACGACTTATCACGGAGGTCGTCAACCATGTTTTCTTCTATTTTGCTAAGATTTTTAACTCTTTTGCTCCATTATTGTTTATTGTCATTTCTTCAGCCTTTTTCTGCAATATCATGAGCAAACACATAAATAAAAACAAGAGTTGCTTCAGAATTCACAATTATTTTGAGCTAAAAAATATTAAATGTGTTAGCTTTTGCTCACACATCAACAATCTGGCAATCATCAAGACGACGAGATTGTCTTTTACAAGGGAATGTCATTCAAGGAGAAGAAAGAACTGTCTACTGCTTTGTTTATTTCTTGCTTGAATATTTTTTTCAGAATAATGAAGGTAATTAATTTGAGTAAAGTCTTTTGCTACAAATATGCTAATCTGAACTACAAGTGGTGGTTGAGAGCGGTGAAGTACTTAAGTTCTGATAGATTTGTCATTCATAAACATGAAAAGTATCACACATGTGGTTCAAAGCACATTTTAGGCAAAAATCCTCACGCCACAACAAAGATCCTCGGTGAATATTTTAAGAATAGATTCCCCGATGGCAAAGGCCCTTCTACAAGGGTTATGGACAATCAACTCATTACGGAATTAGATGTCCTGATCAGTTATTAGAAGATATATATGGCCATGGGAATTGCCAAGGACTTGGTTAGGGGGACACACGAGCAGGGGTATGTAGTCCTCGATGCCTACCGTTACATGCTTGAATCCACAAACCCCAAAAGTAAGACGACATTGCATGTTGATGAAAATAGGAGGTTCAAGTACTTTTTTGTATCCTATGGTGCTTGGATTTAAGGTTTTTGACATTTGAGAAAAGGAATATCTGTCGATGGTACCTTTTTTAGGAGAAGGTATAATGGAGTTTTGCTAGTGGCGATGGCGCAGGATGCGAAGAATCACATCTTTTCTGTTGCTTTTTGTGTAGCGGACAATAAATGTGATGCCTCTTATGAATATGTTTTGAACAACTGCGAAGCTGCGTCGAAGATACCGAAGAATTGTCTTTTGTTTTGGATAGGCATCCCAGTATTCCAAAGATGAATTCAATTTTCTTCACTTTAGCTTACTTTGGTTATTTCATCAAGCATCTTGGAGAGAACATTTGGACCAACTTTCCCAATGAAAGGGTCGTGACCCTTTTTTATAGAGCAACTAGAGCATATAGTAGAGAGTAGTTTTTAGACCATTTAAATCAAATTGCAGATATACATCCCAAGGCAGCAGAACATCTCGTATGTGTCAATTTTGAGAGATGAATCCGGGTATTCTGACCGGCAAATAGGTACATTCTTATGAATTTAATGTCTTATTTGAGTTACAAGTTTAGTATGATGTCGTACTAAGTGATTCTTTTGTATAGGTACAATATTATGACATCAAACATAGTTGAATCGGTGAATTCATTATTTGGTGATGAATGAGAATTTCCCATCAAGGCTCTGTATGAAATAATAAACAAGAAGTATGGCTAATTTTTTAATAAAAGATGTGTGGAGTTCAAGGACACAGAAACCCCATTTATTCTAGAAATGGAAAAAATAATATCAACGAACATCAGTCTGGGGAATAGGTTATTATCATATCAAATAGCAGATTACAAGTTCAGTATCAACGATCGTGGTGATGTTGCCACGGTCGATCTTCAAACAAGATCTTGTACGTGCAAAGTTTTTGACTTGGACAAAATACTCTGTTCACATGCTATAGCAGCACTTTGAGCTCAATATGGTGCAAAATATGGATCTAAAATTTATGAGCACTCCTCTCCATATTACTCAGTGAAAAAATATACAATGATATAGAGTTGGCATATTACTCTGGTGCCTCTCGAAGAATCTTGGGTTGTCCAGCAGAGCTTTTAGGGAGATTAATACCTCCTCCATATATTGACCCAAGGACTATCAAACTGGAAAGAAATCCATATAAGAGGAGGAGTGGAGTTGGAGAATCATTTCCATCAAGAAGAAACAAGTGCTCCATATGTAAGAGTGCAGACCATAAAAGAACTACATGCCCGGATAGTAATCCACCATGATCGTTGTAATTGCAAAAACTTTTGTTGTTGTTTGTTGTGGACTTTTATATGCTTAACTTATTGATATAAACATAAATATTATCATTAATTATATAAAAAAAAATTAATAACTTGTACATCAATAAAAAGAGGCAAAACATCAACCAAATACAGCAGACCACAAAATTATTTTCAACAGATTACCCATCTATTGAAATAGATGGACATTAGCTGGAAGAACACAATACAGTTCATCAAACTGGAATGGTTTCCTTCAACAGATGACAAATCTATCACAATAGATAGATAATCTGTTGACAGAAATCCAACCGATGACCAATCTGTTCCAACACATAGTCCATCTGTTGAAAGAACTCAAAAGACAAAATTGTTATTGCTACTGAATTCAAAATTGCTCCTTACCTTTAACCGTCGACATGTTAACATATTTAGAAGAAGAAATAAACAAAATAAAAATTAAAAAAGAATTAAAAAGCCAAAGTCGATCAAATTTTTTTTTATCATTAAATGAAAAAATATACATTAGGTATAGATCTGATATAGAATAATTAAAATACCTACGCTAAAAGAAAAAAATATATTCTAATTATTATTATCATTATTATTATTGCCCGTCGTCCAATCATCAACCGGTAGAAGCAGGGCCCTCATCAGCCTCTGCATCTCTCTGAACATCCTTACTCTCACAACGTCTAACTCCCTTTGTAGGTCATTATCTTGACTCTAAAGTTCCCGCACGGTGTCGCGTAGAATAGTAATATCCCAAATAGGATCAACCATATCTAGAACACGTATGAATTGACAAAAATCGTAAACACAAAAGTAAAGAAAAGAGTCTGAATGTAATACAACGTATACTACCAACTGGTAGATTTACACAAAAAAAAGCTTACCTCAACGAGAAAGGAATATGCTCTTTGAATAGAAGTGGTTGAAGATATAATATGAAAAGACAAAATGCAAGAAATAAATAAGACTAAGAAGGGACCTATTTATAGAGGATTGAATCTGAATGTGTTAGGAAAAAAGGCATGACTGTTTAGCTCCACTATATTAATTACATTAAAACTGCTGGCTTTTTGTTTTCATAGAAAAGACATGACTTTTTCTATTAGATTCAAAATTCTCACCTTTTCAAAATGGTTTGAGACTTAATAACAACAGTTATTATTGAGATATTATAATAGATCATCCATCTGTCATAACAGATAACCCACTAGCGTAACAAATTTACCATATGTTGCAACAGATGATCTGTATGTGCAACAGATGAGACATCTATTGCAACATATGTATTATCTATTGTGATAGATACACCATTTGTTGGAGGAGATGCTTTTATTTCTTCTAACAGCTGATTCATCAGTTGCAACAGATGGGAGATTTGATTCATCAGCTGTTTTGAATATGTTAGACAAAAAGTCACGACTTTAACCACTTTTTCAATAGTCATCACATACCTTAATTAATCCAAATTGATGACTTATTATATAAACATATTTAAAAACAAAAAAAAGTGAAAATTCACGACTTGTAGTACTTGTTTTTTCTTGATGGAAAAATGGTCATCTGACATTGAAGATGGTTACCATATGAGCATCCGTAGTCTTGTACACTACTTAACGATGGGAAGTGAAGAATAAACATTGTCCGACATTGATGGGCTAGGAAGAATAAGGTGCGTGCCGATGAATGGATCCACTTTCATGCGTGGGAGTTATGTATTATTGATCAGGCTATCGTGAATGACACACATAAAGTATAATGATTTTATGAATGCAATTTTTTTACCGATTAGACATTGATCCTTCAAACAAGATCCTGCATTTTACAGTTTAGTTTGATAGGTACGAACTGATAAGAACGAAGGGTTCCAAGACGATGGTGTAGATACACTATTATAATTTAATGACAATTTTGCTCATGTTACTATGTTAAGTTTGGAGAAGGGCTCAAGTTTTTGGCGGCAGTGTAAATATCCAATAGTGATTGGACCGATTTTAATGATGCAATGGACTTTTAAAAGGCCTCCGAAGCCTCGCACTGCATCAAACACAATGGAAAACCAATAAAAATTCCCTCAGTCCAAATTTATATGGATGGGTTGCTCGAGGAGACTATTATACAACAAAAAGTACTTGGGAAAATACCTATGCGGGAAGGGGGAGATGGAGAAGACCATATATCATCTCAGACCATGTTTAAGAGGAAACACAGGGAAGCAAGTACGGAACTTCTAGAAAATCTGGCCAATGAAATTGACTTGAGAGATGAAAAAATTGAACGAGCTTTAAATGTGGAAGTGTATCCAAATATAAAAATCAGTCAGTCGTTCTTGAAAAAGAAAAATGCTCAAGGGGATTGAAGCTGGTCACTTTGCTAGGGACTGCAACTAGCGAGCATGGCCTGAATGAAGACTCACAAAGTGCATGACCAAAACTCTAATGAAGTGTCTTTGCGAGCACATGAGATTGGTAAGATTTTCAATCAAGAATGAAACCTAAACTAACAACTCCAGAAGTAAAAATAAGGGAAGCTAAGGCGTCAATTTCTGAAGCTTAACTTGCATCCCATGCCTTCTGTTTGTGGTTATGATTAGGTCAATAGCAGTAGAAACAAAAAGGTTTGAAGTTGGGCAGAAATCTAATGTCTTATTGTTTCCACTTCCTTTGACCTGACCAGAGCCATAAATAAGAGGCATGGGATGCAAGTTTAACTTCATAAATTGCCACCTTGGCTTGATACCTTATTTTTACTTTAGGAGTTGTTGGTTCAGATTTTAATCCTGACCGACAATATTACCACCATCGGTGCTTGCAAAGCTGAAACTTTAGAGTTCTAGTCCTGTATTTTTTGGGTCTTCATTCAGGCCACGTTAGCTAGTTGCAGTTCCCTGATAAAGTGTACAACTCCAGTCCACTTCAATATTTTTTTTTCAAAATGGACTGACAGATTTTCATTTTTGGATACACTTTCACATTTACGAATTATTCAATTTTTTCATTTTTATGTCAATTTCATCAGTCAGTTTTGCTACACTTTCCCTCCTACCCTATGTTTCTTCTTAAATAAGGTCTGAGTTGATCTATGGTCTTCTCCATCTCACCCTTTCCGTACAGGTATTCTCCAATCATCTTCTGTTGTATAAGTCTCCTTGAGCAACCCATCCATATAAATTTGGATGAGAGCAATAACTATATTCATTTCATTCTTGTTTGCAGTAGTGTGAGGCTTTGGAGGCCTTTCAAAAGTACATTGAACCCTTAAAATCATTCCAATCACTATTTGAATATTTACACTGCCACCAAAAACTTTAACCCTTCTCCAAACTTGACACGTAAACATTAGAAAAATCTTCATTAAACTATATCTGGGGATCGACCCCACCTATTTGGTCCCTCAGACTTACCAGTTCGAACCTAACAATCTTAACTGTAAAATGCCATATCTTGTTTGAAAGATTAGAGCCTAATAGGTAAAGAACCAACATTACAAAATCAGTGTGCTGGATATGTGTTTTCACGATAGGTTGATTAGTAATACATACCTCCCATATATGAAGTTGTTCCATATGCAAGCAGCATATTCCTTCGGACCCATCTTTACTCTAGCTTTCAATGTTGATCGGGCGAAAGTTGATCCAGTTTCACTTTCTTTTATCTGCAAATAAGAGAAAAACATTTGATGTCGAACAAGAGAATAAGAAAAAGAACATTACAAAAAGGTAACACAAAATTGAATGAATCAACAGATGAACCATCTGATGTAATAGATTCCCCATTTGTTCAATCGATGAGTCATCTATTGCAACAGGCGACGCATCTGTGGCAACAAATGGATGACATGTTGCAACAAACGTTACTAATTTTTTCTTAATTTGTGTTGTTTTCAATTTTATTTTTTCTTTAATTTTCCTTTATCATTATTTTTTATTTTATTTCATGATTGTTAGAGGAACAATAGCATTGTTTTACTAGATGATACAACAAAGAAAACTTAAGAGATTTGCTTGATGATTCAGACGATACTAATTTTTTCTTAATTCATTAATGTTTTTGAGTTTTTTTTTAATTCTCCTCCTTTATTGGTTTTCATTTCCTTTTTTCTTTGATTGTTAGCTAGCTGGATCTGCAAGAATGTAGAAAAAATCTTGTAGTTAATTTGAGTGATGAGCTACGTACCTTAAAAATAAAATGATTTGATCTTTTTACACTTCATTAAAAATATTTCTAATGAAAAAATTTATTTAATTTTAAATAATCAAATGTTATACGTGCAAGACACATGTAGTTAAACTGGTTAGCTAAAAATTGAGTCTTTTTTTAATTAAAACAATGATTTAAGGGCATTTTCTTTAATTTTCTCTTAAACCATTTATATAAAAATTTATAACAAATTTTAAAAAGTTGTTCACATGTATTGAGTGTATCATATAGAGATTAACATAATTCTATGAAGACTGACTCATGATACATAAATTGTGTCTATACAGGAAAAATAATAAAAATAAAAAAGGACTATTATTTTGGACAGTACTTCAAAGAAGAAAGCACGAGCATTTTGTGTTGTTTAAAGTGGTAACTTTTTCTTAAACCTCAATGTTATGACTTTTTTAAAAAAATTTGATTTCCATTCTTCATTATTTTCAATTGGGAAAAGGCTCAAATATATCATTGAACTATTATAAATGACTCATATATACCATCAGCTAAAAGTTTGGCTCATTCATATCATCACCGTTACAAAATTAGCTCATCCATGCCATTACTTTTTAACGGTGAGTTTTCAAAAACAGTTTTGCCACGTGGTCTTTTATTAGAGGTCCATGTCATTAATTAACATAAGAGAAAAGGCTCAAATATGTCATTGAATTATAAGAAATGACTTATTTATGTCATCAGTTAAAAGTTCAGCTCATTCGTGTTGTTGCCATTATAAAACCAGCTCATCCATGCAATTAATTTTTAATGGTGGATTTTTAAAAATAGTTTTATTACCTGACCTTTAATTAGAGGTTCACGTCATTCATTAAAATAAATCTATATTAATTTCAAAATATCTGAAATTAGTTAGTATCGAGATTATTTGTTCCACCATTTATACCATAGTGATGGAATAAGTTATCCCATATAAATGACATAATAATTAGGATAGCGGACTTCTTTTAAGCCGTTAGCTGGAAATGATTTTTCAACAATGCATGCTCCCCTAATTTGTGATGGGAGAATGGAGAAATTCTATTAGTACGCCTCCTTCTTTTTTTTGTTTTCCCTAATCATTCATTGGTTTCTTTTCTTGAAACTTCGGAGTATATATTGGATACACTAGAATTACAACTAATCAATACTGTAGGATAAAAAGAAAGTTATTGTATAGGATAAAACTTTTGCGGCTTCTGTTAAGCGTAACATTTATAATGATTTAGCATCAATAAGAAACAACCAAAGGATATACACTAATCACTAGTTTTTCTGATACAAAAATAGTTGTTGTTGTAGAAAAAAAATACTTTAATGGGTGTTGATCGAATTATGTTAAATGGATCGGCTCTTTTTAATGGGTTTAAGATATTTTGAAGTTAATATTGATTTATTTTAATTAATGATAGGTCATCTGCTGGAATAAATCAAACTATCCTTGCTAGTGATTTGATTTCTTCCAACAGTTGCTCTGTCTGTTCCAACAGCTGATTCATCAGTTGCAACAGTTGAGAAAACTATTGCAACACCACCAACAACATCAACAATAAACAAACAACACCATATGTTCCAACACCATCAACAACACAAACATCACATGTTTCAACAACACCAACACCAAAGTAACAAACAAATGACTTATTTTTGTATATTTTAATAAAAATAACGGTTCGTTCATTCAAGACTTAAAAGTCACCTTCCCTTCAATTATCTCAATAAATAGGAATTTAGTAATGGGTAAATCAATAATAACAACAGATGTAAAGATCTAATTTAAATAATATACAAAGAAGAAGACGATAAGGAAAGAGCAATAGTGAACCATACCTGCAATGTCAAAAAAGCAAACGGATTAGAACACCCAGTTCAGTCGAGAAAAGATATTAATCAATTGAGATCCGAAAGGATCCTCATCCAAAAAAGGAGAGAAAGAGAGAGGAAAAGGGAGAGAGAAAGAATTTTGAATAAAAAAGAGAGATGAGTTGAGTTAATTTATGGCTGAAGGAGAGAGAATTCTAGATATGGGTTTTAAATATTCATTAATAACTTTTGAGAGGCACGAGGAGATGGTGACATTGAAAAGACATGATAAGACTACTCAACGAGGAGATTTTTGAGCTATCCAAGTAATATTTTTTACCACTTTAGTATTTTATCTTTTCTATCTCGGGCAGAAAATACCTAAATTGCTTTAAAATAAAAAAAAGATCTTAAAACATATAAGTCATACTTTGCAATAGATGACAAATTCTATTTAAAAATTTCCAACGACTCAGTCATCTATCGTAACAGAGGGCAATGCTTATTTGATAATTTACAATAGATAGTTAATCTGTTGCAACAGATGACTTAATCTGTTTGATAAATTCTAACAGATAAGTCATCTGTTGCAGCAGGTTAAACATTTATTTTAATGCAATTTTAACTGAGTTCATATGTTCAACTACAACTTTAATTGATTAAGCTAAAACTAGGGGTAAGTTCATAGGGTCAACTATAATTTCAATTGAGTCTTTGAAAATTGCATGATGTGGGTATTGCGTTCCTCCCGACCAGAGTTGTCGATCGATCACTCTGAGTTGAAGCGATTCTTATTACCTCACTATCAAGATAATACCTAAATTGATTAAGCTAGTACTAGAGGTGAGCTCATAGGGTCAACTACAACTTTAATTGAGTCTTTTGGCAATTGCATGATGTTGGTATTGTGTTCCTCCCAACCAGAGTCGTTGATCGATAACTCTGAGTTGAAGCGATTCTTATTACCTCATTATCAAGATAATACCAAAATTGATTAATTTAGAACTAGGGGTGAGTTCATAGGGTCTACTACAACTTCAATTGAGTCTTTTGGCAATTACATGATATTGATATTGCGTTTCTCCCGATCAGAGTCGTCGATCGATCACTTTGAGTTGAAATGATTCTTATTACCTCATTGTCAAGGTAATACCTAAATTGATTAAACTAGAACTAGGGTGAGTTCATAGGGTCAACTACAACTTCAATTAAGTCTTTTGGCAATTTCATGATATTGGTATTGTGTTCCTCCCAACCAGAGTCATCGATCGATCACTCTAAGTTAACGCGATTCTTATTACCTCATCGTCAAGATAATAACTAAATTACTTTAAAATAATAATAACAAAAGATCTTAAAACATATAGGTCATACTTTGCAACAGATGATAATTTCTATTTGAAAATTTCCAACGGCTCGGTCATTTGTCGCAACAGATGGAAATGCCTATTTAATAATTTATAAATAATAGTTAATCTGTTGCAACAAATGACTTAATCTGTTTGATAAATTTCAACAAATAAGTCATCTGTTGCAATAGGTTGAACATTTGTTTTTATACAATTTCAATTGAGTCATATTTTCAACTACAACTTTAATTGATTAAGCTAGAACTAGAGGTGAGTTCAGAAGGTCAACTACAACTTCAATTGAGTCTTTGTAAATTGCATGATGTTGGTATTATGTTCCTCCCGACCTAGGTCATTGATCGATCACTTTGACTTAAAACGATTCTTATTACCTCATTGTCTAGCTAATACCTAAATTGATTAAGTTGTCTTGCTTGCCTTGGACCTTTTACGTGGTATTTTCTTGGTGAGAGGTTTTTCTGAATGCTCGCATCTCAAGCCATCACTATGAAAAACTCTTTCAAGCTAAAATAAACCGGCATGCCACAGTAGTTGATCCAGATTTCATTCATCTTATTTCCCCCTCCTTCAAATCTTTATCATTCTCCACGTACTTGATCCTGCACTTGAGAAGACCATATACCATGCTCATTTAGAAACGTACAGTGTGGTCCTAAGGCAGCTCAAGAAAGTGTCCAAAACAGCTCTTCTTGAAAATTCTGTCTATGTTTTCATTCTTCATAATATTCCTAAATTCATCAAAACATTTTCCCAAATGACATTTAAGTATAAGATTTTGATAATCTTTATATGTCAAGTTTGTACAAGGGTTGAAGTTATTAGTGGCATTGTAAACATTCAAATAGTGATTGGACTGATTTTAAAGGTTCAATGGACTTTTGAAAGGCCTCCAAAGCCTCGCACTGCTGCAAACAAGAATGGAAATGAATATAGTTATTGCTCTCATCCAAATTTATATGGATGGGTTGCTCGAGGAGACTATTCTACAACAGAAGAAGATTGAAAGAATACATATACGGGAAAAGGAAGGTGGAGAAGACCATATATCAACTCAGACCTTATTTAAGAAGAAACACAGGGTAGGAAGAAAAGTGTAGTGAAACTAGCTGATAAAATTGACATAAAAAAATATTAAATGAGCTGCGAATGTGAAAGTGTATCCAAAAATTAAAATCCATACGTCCATTTTGAAAAGAAAAATATTAAAGTGGACTGGAGTTGTGTACACTTTGTTAGGGGACTGCACTTTGTTGGTCGTCATGAGAGCAAGGATGTTCAAGAGATGCAAAGGCTGATGAGGGCCCTGCTGCTTCCTGTTGATGATTGGTCAGCTGACAATAATAATGATGATGATCATAATTAGAATGTATTTTTTCTTTTAGAGTATGTATTTTAAATTTTCTATATCGAATCTATACCTAATGTAATTTTTTTTCATTTAATGAAAAATTATTTTTGATCGACTTTGGCTTTTTAATTTTTATTCTTTCTATTTATTCTTCTAAACATGTTAACATATTAATGGTTGGAGGTAAGGATAAATTTTGAATCCAGTAGCAATAGCAATTTTGTATTTTGAGATCTTTCAATAGATGGACCATGTGTTGGAACAAATTGTGCATTGATTGAGTTTCTGTCAATAGATTATCCATCTATTGCGATAGATTTGTCATCTTTTAGGGGAAAATATTCCAGTTTGATGAACTATATTATGTTCTTCCAGCTAATGTCCATCTATTGCAACAGATAGGTAATTTGTTGAAAATAATTTTATGGTTTGCTGTATTTAGTTGATGTTTTGCCTCTTTTTATTGATGCACAAGTTATTAAACAAGATATTTTATAGAATAAATGATAACATTTACGTTCACAACAGTGAGTTAAATATATAAAAGTCCATAACAAACAACAACACAAGTTTTTGCAATTACAACGTTCAAGGTGGATTACGATCTGGGCATGTAGTTCTTTTATAGCCAACGCTCTTACATATGGAGAACTTGTTTCTTCTTGATAAAAATGATTCACTGACTTCATGCCTCCTCTTATATGTCTTTCTTCCTGATTTGATAGTGCTTGGGTCAATATATAGAGGAGCTGTTAATCTCCCTCAAAGCCTGCAGGAACAACCCAAGATTTCTTCGGAAGGCACCAGAGTAATATTCCTACTATATGTCATTGTATATTTTTCCAACGAATACTATAGAGAGGAGTGTTCATAAATCTTAGGTCCATATTTTGCACCGTATTGAGATCAGAGTGCTGCTATAGCATGTGGACGGGGTATTTTGTCCAAGTCAAAAACTCTGCACGTACAAGATCTTGTTTGAAGATTGACCATGGCAACATCACCATGACCGTTGATACTGAACTTGTAATCTTCTATTAGATGATATAGTAACCTATTCCCCAGATTGTTGTTCGTTGATATTATTTTTTCTATTTTTATAACAAATAGGGTTCCTGCGTCCTTGATCTCCACATGTCTTTCGTTAAAAAATTAGTCATACTTTTTGTGTAATACCCCACATTTCTGGGCTAGTCTTTAAACCGTCGTTCCTACGTGTATAAGATTTAATCCAAATGATTCCCATGGTTAGTTGAAATTTTGTGTGTGATTTTCTAAAGAATAATGCATGGAAGTTATTAATGGTAGCGGTTTAGGGAATGTGAGAAAGATGCTTTTGTGGTTGTTTGCTTAGAAGTTCATGTGTGGTTATGAGGAAAGGCTTGAATGTTATGTTGGTGTATAAGTAGATGAATGCATTGCGCGCTAGTGACTTCATGGTAAGAGGTTAAAGTTAGTTGTTGAAGCAGAATGTATAGTTGAGTATAAGTTTTCAGTATTAGTTAGTCCGTATAGCCAGAAATCCAGTCTAGCTGTCAAACAGACAGGTTCCTATGGTTTTCCATCTTTCTTATGCATGAGGTAATTCATCCATGTCTATACAAGTTGCGACTTCAGTTCAATTCATGCATCATGTCTATGATTCAGATATCTAGTCATGACTCAGTACATAAGTGTTAAGTGGATGATATCAGTTTTCCAAGTATTCCAGTTCAGACAGTGTAATACCCCGAGTATCTATATCCTAAACTTTCATCTTTTCTTCACAAAACCAGATCTAATTTAAAATAATGATTACTCCTAAGTTGACTCTCGCGTTTCTATCTCAGACTTATAACCATTCTCATGTCATTGCATGTATTCATGAAATCAGTTCAGTCCATGTATCATGCACAGACTCTGTTATGCAGTTATGTTCCAAGTCATGCGTGTTCATAATATAATCTCAGTTGACTTAGTACCTCATTCTAACCAGTCTCATTTGAGGACGAATGATCCCAGGGGGGAGATAATATAATACCCCACATTTTTGGGCCAGTCTTTAAACCGTTGTTCCTACGTGTATAAGCTTTAATCCAAATGATTCCCATGTGAATATAAGTTTTATGATCTTTATCCTCATGTTTGATGTGATTTCGAGGTAAAAAATATTCATAAGAATCACTTAGAACAAAGTTGAGCTAGGAGCCTTTGATTTGTCCAAAGTTTGGTATTCGATTCTACAAGGGTCTACTTTGAATGTGTATAAATTTTTATATACATATAATTTTGCATCTTAAGACCCATCAAATTTTATATAATTTAATTAGCTTTCCAACAATACAAATTTTGCCTTAAGCCGATACCTGAGTGAAAAGTTATGGCATTTTTCGTGAGAGACAGTAAGCCGACGAGATTGGGGCGCGGCATGTTGGTCCTCAACGCGATGAGTGATATGAAGCGTTTCTGTCCCCAACACGATGTCCGACGCAATACAAAGCTATTTCACCTGGTGTTTCAGTTCCTAAAGGGTCTAGGGGCACTTTGGTCACTTTCCCTTACCCAAATCCGTCCATAACACTTAATTTCTGCCCCAAAAAGCATTAGATACATTATTATTCATCTTTTTCTCTCCAAGAAAATTCTATCCCCCTCAAGAACACCAAGAACATCAAATTTTCTTCAAGACAATAAAGAAATTAAGGTTCCTAATCCAAGAAGTTCAAGAAAAGCATTCAAGTATACTCCCAAGGCTTGTAAGTCAAGCTTTCATTTTCAAAATCAAACCAATTAAGGTATGTGGGAGTTCTTTCATGGGCCCCCTTTCACCCATGGAGTCCAAAAACCCATTTTCCAGTTCAAAGTTATGATCTTTACATGTTAATATGAATTATATCCATGAAACCTCCATGAATTTTGATTATGTATCATGTATACAAATGGTTTTCATTGAATTTGCCTTGATATGTTTGAATGGTGACTTTCACATTTTAAATCCTTAACTCCTGTTTTTAATATTGAAATTGATGTTATTTTCATTGTTTAACTACTCCCATGTTTTAACTCATGATTCTCATGTGTTTGATTTCAAGTTAAGGGTAAATGTGTTTTCAGGTGGAATTGGCCAATACATATTTTGAATGTTATGATCTTCATATCAAATCCCTAAGTTGTGAATTGATTCGTGTAGTCATGATATTTTTACATGCTTACCTATTCCCATACACAAGTTTAGGGTCTCTACATGTCTGATGAAATTCCCATACCATATTTAATCAATTTCAAGATGAATCCCCACGTTATGAATTTTGCCATGTAACTCTATTGTTCCCTCATGTTTAAGGCATTCTCATGTGCAAGGTATGGTCTTTACATGTTTTGGTTAAACTCCCATGTCCTATTCCAAGAGAATTTCATATAAATTGCCCAATTCATAATTTTAGTTATGTAATCATGCTATGCTCCCATGTTTAAGATATTCCCATGTCTAAGTTCATGATCCCTAAATGTTGATGAAACGCCTAAATGAATGAGTTTTGAATATTAACTACTTATCATGTCCCGAAGCTTTTGTATGTCCTATTGTAATTATTATCAAGTCCTGGGGGTTTTGAATACCCAAAATCTAGCTGCTTATCTAGTTTTTAGTACTTTTAAAATGGTTTCAGATAAACCATAAACACTAATAATTCAGTCAGTTATCATAATAAATTAAACTTATATCAGTGCAAAAATCAATGTCTTTCAGTTGAGAGTAGGATTTAACACCGAGCGAATTCTGGGATGGCGGCTTCCCCATCAGTTAGGTAGAGTCGTTAGTAGCGGTCCTTGTATTCCAAAACTACGTAGCCACCATAGTATATGAGGAGTCACCCATCAATTTAGGCTTGAGTCCACCTAGGGATCACTCGGAAGATTAAGCTTGATACCCTGGTTCTTCAGTAGCTTACTGGATCCACATAACCATTATTAGTATTCGTGGCACGGTACTGACACCTTTTCAATTGGGATTACCAATTGGACCCAATCAGTTCAAAGCGGGGCATGTCGGTTTGACGATACCTCCCACAGTCTCAGTCAGTATTCAGTGTATTCTCAACTTAGGTTTACTTGACCAAGTGTACATACTTTCAGTTATTCAGTTATACAGTTTATAGTCTTTCAGATTTTACACTTATTTCAGATTACAAATTTATGCTTGGTCTTACATTCTCATATATTACAGTTTTCATGCATTCATGCTCAGTTATCTCATGTCGTTCAGATAGTCCTTACCTCATATGCATAGTACTCCACAGTTCAGTTCTACATGACTAGTATTTATCTATCAGACATTTAGTGCATCAAATAAGCTTAGTATATTTTATGTCAGTCTCCATCACGTAGTTTCAGACCTCGTATTCATACAGTACCCATGTTTTACGATTTTTCTAACTTCAGTTCTACTTATATTATAAAAAAGAAATTTTTAAGAAACCAAGTGTAGTGATTCACCGGCTTATCAGATTATGTTTGTAACTCATGTTTTAAGATATTTCATCTTTCATTTTATTTAAGTCCCTTGGTGAGTCTACTTACACCTAGTCATGCACGTTTTAAGATTTCGTATGAAACCAATTTTACTTATTGAATTCACCCCTGCATACTCAATACATTCCAGATGTACTGATCCACATATACGTCTGTATGGCTACATTGTTTCATAATGTAGGTACCATTTATAGCCTACACATCATGATCAGACAGTTGCAGTTCCAGCCAACAGGTGATGAGTTTCCCTATTTCGGGAACTCTGGATGGTTTTAGTTCATGTACATTTAATTTATTTTTCATATGTATTGATTAGTGGTAGTTGGAGGCATGTTCCAGCTATCTATAGTCAGTATAATAGAGGCTTCATAGATGTCAGTCAGAGTTAGTTATGTAATTTGAGTCTTTTCTTCAGGTTTATCAGATTGTAAAACTTTATCAGTTACATATTATTTCAGATTTTCAGTATGATTATGTTTTCGCACAGCAAAACTTGTTATTTAATGTATTATAATTCAGTTTCTTAACAGTATGCCAGTTCATGGGTTAGCTTGGAATCACTTGTGGTTCAAAGCACCGCGTGGCGTCCAGGGTGTACTCCCAGGGCGTTACATCTTGTTTATTATTTCAAACAAAACCTTGATGGAAAATTCTCTTTCATCACCAAATAATGAATTCACCGATTCAACTATGTTTGATGTCATAATATTGTACCTATACAAAATAATCACTTAGTATGACATCATAATAAACTTGTAACTCAAATAAGACATTAAATTCATAAGAATGTAGCTGGATAGAATACCCGGCTCCATCTCTCGAAACCGACACGTACGAGATGTTCTTATGCCTTGGGATGCATATCCTCTATTTTATTGAAATGGTATAAAAACTCCTCTCTACTATATTCTTTAGCTTCTCTATAAAAAGGATCACGACCCTTTTATTGTGAAAGTTGATCGGAATGTTCTTTCCAAGATGCCTGATGCAACAACCAAAGTAAGATGAAGTGAAGAAAATTGAACCCATCTTTGGAATACTTGGATCCTATCCCAAACAAAACACATCTCTTCGGTATCTTCGACGTAGCTTCATAATTGTTCAAAAAAAATCCATAAGAGGCATCACATTCCTTGTCCGCTACACAAAAAGCGACAGGAAAGATATGATTCTCCACATCCTGTGCCACCACCTTTAGTAAAACTCCCTTATACCTGCTCCACAAGAAGGTACCATCGACGACTATGCCTTTTCTCAAATGTCAAAAACCTTGAATCCAAGCACCATAGGATACAAAAAAGTACTTGAACCTTCCATTTTTATCAACATGCAACACCGACTTACTTCCGAAATTTGTGGACTCAAGCATGTAATGGTAGGCATCTAGGACTGCATACCCCTTCTTGTGTCTCTCCCTAACCAAGTCCTTTTCAATCCCCATGGCCATATATATCTTCTAATAACTTACCAGTACACCCAATTCCATAAGGAGTTGATTGTCCATAATCCTTGTAGAAGGGCCTTTGCCGTCAGGGAATCTATTCTTAAAATATTCACCGAGGACCTTTGTTGTGGCATGAGGATTTTGGCCCGAAATGTGCTATGAACCACATGTGTGATACTTTTCATGTTTATGAATGATGAATCTGTTAGAACTTAAGTACTTCACCGCTCTCAACCACCACTTGCAGTTTGAATTTGCAAATTTGTAGCAAAAAACTTTGTTCGAATTAATCACCTTCATTATTCTGAAATCTTTTTTCAAGCAAGAAATAAGCAAAGTAGTATAAGAAAATTTTTTATCCTTGAATGGCATTCCCTTATAAAAGACGGTCTCGTCATCTTGGTGATTGCCAGACTGTGTCGATCAAGAAGAACTTCCCACCGTATTGGTCGCATCAACGGGCGTAGGCGTTTGATCATCATCTGGAATGTTCATGTCTAGATCATCCAACCAATTATCAAAGATGTCTTGTTGTTCTTCTTTTTCTATATTTTGGTTCTCATTCTCTCTCATCTTTCTAACCACATACACCCTTAACACCGACCTAGATGAATCACTAACATAAGCACGCAACTGAACCTGCTCGGTTATGTTGAAAGGTAGTACCTTCTAATTTTCAAAGGAGTTGTGCATGTAGCTGATGACGAGTTTTTTTGGTTGACAATTCAGTCCACAATAGCTGATGATTAAGTTCACAAAATCATCATACGAACCATCACTTTGGATTATCATAGCTATCATCTCTAGCATTTCACCCTCCTTCCAACGCCATACATATCAATTGCTCTTCTCGATCCATTAACTATGACAATCCACCCCTATAATTATTGATCCCTCCATTAGTGGTATCTAAATAAAGTTATTTGTTAAAAAAAATTAGTAGTGATTTCATAGTGTCGTATGATAAATTCGAACAGATGTGTAATCTATTGCAACAGGTAAGTGATCAATCACAACAGATTACTTACCTGTTAGGATTCATGTTACACTGCTGAAGCTGATTTTAATAGACGAGTCATCTGTTGTAATAGGTGAATCATATGTTGCAACAAAATATATATTTGTTGCAACAGACGACACATTTGTTGCAATAGATAACACGTCTGTTGGAATAGAGTATAGGTTTTATTGCAATAAGTTATTAATCTGTTAAAACAGATATTTACCTTGTTGTAACACACGACACGTCTGTCGGAATCGAGTTCAAGTTCTGTTGCAATAGGTCACTAATATGTTGCAACAAATTTTACCCTGTTGTAATAGGTTACTAATCTATTACAACAGGTATTTACCCCTGTTGCCACAGATAACTAGTTTGTTGCAACAGATGACCCATCTGTTCGATTCATGTTACGACGCTATAGAACCATAAAAATGAATCCAACATATGTCTTCCATTGCAACAGATGATTAATCTGTTTAAACAGATGTCTATTATGTTGCAATCATATTCGTGTGCTATCTATTATTGAAAAACAGCACAATAACAGTTACTCAGATGACAAATTCAACTAAATATCATAATTTGACTTACCAAAGTCTCCTGTGATGTAATGCCAAAGTGAAAAGTGATGTATGAAACCAAATTTGACCTAAGAAATTGATCAGATAGCAGTTGTAGCGATAACAACAACAACAATGGTCAACAATAAGAAGATGAGGATGATAATGAAGTAGAAGATAATGATAACGAAGCAGAAGATGATGAATAAAGCAGTAGCAACAATGAACAACAAAAATCGCTAAAAGTGACAAAACAACAATGGATGAAAACAGAGAGAAACATATCTTTTTTCCTTCGTTTCTCGTTATATTAGGTAAATATTTGGATCAAAGTGTAAATTTAAAAACTTGTGGGTTATTATCAAATTTACTCAACTTTCTTAATCCATAATAAAGTAATTGTCACTTACACTCAATTATTAAGACTTGAGTTACCTACACCTCATATTCAAACCGTTTTGTCACTTTTAGCTCAAAGTCCCATGTTTCAAACATAATGGCATGCCTATCACTTTTTCAATTCACTAAATTTCAACATATTCTATATGTCAAATTTTATTAGGCAATTTTTATTGCAATATTTCATTGATTATCTTACTTTCATGGATATTTTTGAGTTAATGTTCATACTTTCATAAAAGATCTCCAAAATCTACAATTTGACCAATTCAACATGCTGCTTTGCTAGACAAAATAATCAAATTCATATAATTTCTTCTAAATCTAAATTCATTTATTTACAATCAATATATATTTAATTTTTTTCTAAAATTATTAAAAATAAAAGCCAAGTTAAGTAAAATGGAGCTTATATTATTTATGACTTTTCTTCTAAAAACAGTAGAACGTTCAATATATATACAAACTGATATTAATCGTGAGATATAAAAACATTGTCTATCACAAAAGAAGTTCACATATCCTCCTTGTACTTTTGATCCTGCCTCACACTTATTTTTTATTAAAAGTTATTTGAGACACATTGCATGGTAAAAAAAATATACACAAAGATTAAGAATAAATATTTTATAATACAATTTCTATAGATTGTCAGAAAGTATAAATTCAATAAGTACTTGTAAGTAAAGAAATTATTATAAACTTTAACAAATACGTAAGCAATCGAACAGGATGATGATGAAAATTAATGTTGGATTATGGTGAATAAAAGAGTAGCAACAACAGTTTACTCGTTTAAATAGAATCCTCGTAAAGAAAATATTGACATGATCTGAATTGGTATAGCTGGACATAAACATAGGAAGATGAAAATGCAACACCTTGCATTTAAAAAAATAAAAATGTTAAATCAAAAAACTTGAAAAATGAAGTATATGAAAAGTTTAGCAATGATTAATAACAACAACAAAGAGAAAGAAAACTTAACATTGTATCAATGTAATCTATAATAGGAGTAGTATATATTGAAAGGTTTAAAAGCAGTAATAGTATATATCAAAAAGGTTTAAAAGCTGGAATTCTATTCCAATTCAAATTCTATTTAAATTCAAATTTGAATCTCTTATGAAATTGCTAAAATATTTGTCTTTATTCTTCCTTACCCTTACTTTTTTTTTCTAATACCATACATATTTATCCTATACAATCGATAAAATTAAATTGAGTGAAAATTTTGAAATCTATTCAAATATTTATAATAGTAAATAATAAAATATAAAAGAAGACTAACTTGGTAGGCTTCTTTATTCTTATTAATATTCAATTTTTCCCCTAACTTTTCTTTATTTTCCCCCCTTTACTTCTTTTCTTTCTTTATTTCTTCTTTAGTGTTATTAATATTCTAATTTTTCCCTACGGTTTCATTATTTTTTCCCTTTACTTTCTTTTCTTTTGTTATTTCTTTTGTTATATATATATATATATATATTATATTTAAAATTCTTAAATAATTGCATTTAGGGGTGAGATTTGAGTATACAACACTTATATTATTTTTTGGATATATAAGTAATTGCAAATAGATATTATTATTATTATTATTACTATTATTATTATTTATTTATTTATATAATATTATATTTAATATATATTTAAATACATTTTATGACATTGAAAAATAAATTTATGAATATTAAGAGTTCATTTAGAACTCTTCAATTTAAGGTTCCTAGTTTCAAGCTAATGATAATTTTTTTTAAATGAAATGTTATATTTTCATATTCAAATATGCCTATCGCTCAATTCAAAAATTTTATTACAATACTCTATAACCTTGTCTTAAAATTGTCAAGTGGCTTATTCTTGTGTTGCCACTTAACTTCTTCTGATGCTTCGTTCTCTTCTTTATAATTCTCTTATATAATAAGAGCCAGTTGAAGTAGCTGCCAGCAGCTTCACGTTGTCCTCCTTGTCGAAAAAGGTTATTTCTGTCCTTTCCATGAGCAGCTTCCGCTAGATTTGTGTTGTCCTCCTGCCGACAAAGGTTGTTTTCATTCTTTGTAGATTAGGTACATCAATGGCCAATTACATCCGCAATTGAGGAACGACTATTTCTCTTTCCAGTCAAGCTTTTCGTAGTTTCAAAGTTCTTCATCTTCATCTTATAAGCTTTGTTTGTTGCTTATCTTTCTGTCAATTGGTTAGTTTCGCTTTCTGCTATCTTCTTTGTTGCTCTTAGTAAGGGTTTAAATTCAATTATTTGTTGCAACTTTGACTTGATCGCGCTGATCAAAAATTAGTTCCATGTTTGCCTGTTATTTTTTAGCCATTCTCTGTATTTCGAGTAGTGGGTTCTATTCTATCTAGCTGGGTATTTTGAATTGATAGAGAATTTGAGGTAAAGGTTGCTTTTGGAACAGTGAAAATAGGGTTAAAATTAAGGTGAAGAAATTTAGATTGCAGGTCAGGTGTTTAGTTCATTGTCCAGAAAAACATGACTGTTTCGATGAAAATTTACTATTGCCATCTACTTTTGGATAATTTCTGTGAAGTTTGATAATTGTGCTACAACTTTATCGTTGTGTTGAACGATTAGGATTATGAAAACATTTATAATTTCACTATCCCGCCACTTTCTCATCCTACGACAAATTTATGTATGTGTGTCAAATGATTTCAGCATAACTGTAGAAAGAGATACTTCAGTGACAGAATTTCTGTAAAGGTCCATTTATATAGTCTCATTGAAAGAAATAGAAAACATTCTAGGAAAAGTCCTGTAAAGATTCAGAGATCAGATTGTGGAAGTTGTAACATATGTTCTATTAAAGGAATTGAGTTTCTGGAAATTGTAAAGACAGGTGGCCTTCATAAATTTGCTATTTTCCCCTCTAAATTATGCTATTTGAGGATTAGGAAAGTAGAAAATTTGATTGGCGGTTGGGGTTTAAAAGTTGTTACTTTTGTTTGCTTCTTCAGAAGCATAAAAGTTATTACTTCTTATAAGGAAAAATACTAGTGAAGATCATTTCTCTTGCTATTGTATATACGTATGAAACCTGCAGATAATTAGCCATATAGGTTATATCAAGATTTAAAGTCAATATATTTAATAACACGTGGAATTAACTATAAGTGTGTAATTATAACTTAAGTTTTATATCAAAAGATCACGATTCACAATCAGATATTTTTGTATTCAACCATGACCTGAGTAGGTCTTAGTACAATTATGAACAAGGTATTATCTATGTACCCAGACCTTACTCCTACCTTTGTAGGGTTAGGGAGGTTGTTTTTGATTGAAACAAAAATAAAGGTTGTCAGATTAAAATAAGATTCAACTTTTTTCTGTTGTGCCTGCTGAATAGTTTTCCAAACTATTCAAGACAAAGTGGGAATGAAAAGAACTGTAGCTATTTGTCAGGTTGGGTTTTACGTTTCATAGTCTATGTGTAACGCCCTGAATCTGGTACCTGGAACGTTACACGGTGCTCATGATCACGAAGGACCACAAGCTAATCCTTGACTGATATATGTACCTATATACTGCATACATACTGTATAATGCGGAAATATGAACTGAAAGGCCATAAGGTTCAAAACTGTAACATAAGATCTGATAAATCATAACATATGGATGGGGTATGAAATACCAAAAACAAAACTGAAATAAGCTATTTTAACATACTGTTGTAGTCTGAAAAGGCTCTAAACATGACTGTCTGAACAAGGAGTTGATGGGACATGTCCCCAACTAACTCCAACTAATAAATTAATTAACGAGGTAATAAAATGATGATCGTGTCCTCGAAAGATGAGGACTCACTTCTAACTCTGACAGTTGAGATTGGAATCTACTGATACTCTGGAACTCGTGTCTCTGAACCTATGGTATAAGACACCATAGCGCAAATGCATCAGTACTTTAAATGTACTGGTATGCATGTGAGGTAAGCTGAATGAATGGGATTCATATGCATGAACAAATATAATAACAGACTGACTATCATAAGCATGAGAGTACATGCATGAGACATAAAAACTTACATTGATATCGTGATAACATGATTACTGAATATGAATACTGATAACATGACATACTGATAACTGATAACATAAGTGAATGTATCTAACAGTCCTGAATCTGATGGAACTAGCTGAGTTTCGTACTGTATCTGAGTTGACTGTATCTGACAGTCAAATTCTGAAGAACTATTTGAGTTCTTGACGGATACTAATACTGAAACTGTGGAAAGTAGTCATCTAACCGACATGCCCCAAATGTGCTATAATAGCTGAGCTGGGGTCTAATCTGTGCCCTGATTGGAAGGGTGTCAATACTGCGCCACTAGTAAGGACAACGCGTGAGTAACCCTAATATAATAGGTAACTCTAGTGAGAACGGTGGGAACCCTCATATACCAGGTTAATCCACATCATCTACCGTCATATAGCAGGCTATGATGTGTCAACCTATGCTGGCTACATAGTTTTGGAATGCAAGGATTGCTTCTAAGAATCACACCCTCATATAACAGGTGAGTTCCCATACTTGGGTTCACTCGGTGCTAATTTCTACTCCTATCTGAATAGACACTGAACATGATTTACTGAACTGAACATGGACTAAGTTACTGAATTTCGTTGACTGACGAAATACTACTGATATCTGACAACCGACTGAGTTCATGAGATCATGGAGATTTCCTGAGTCATAAGACTGTCTGAAGTCTTAGGATCATATCTTGACTGAGAGTATCATGAAAAATGACATGGCTCTAGACACACACCTAATATTTCGGGTACAAGTACCTCCAGGACTCGATGAAAAGAAACTGACAAAGCATGACTTTCCTGAATACATGACTAACATCATAATCCATAATACATTTATTGAAGCATTTCATCAAACATGTGATCTGTATAAACTTGTACATACATGGGGATTTCATGATAT
Source organism: Capsicum pubescens (assembly GCA_030864215.1). Lineage (NCBI taxonomy): Eukaryota > Viridiplantae > Streptophyta > Magnoliopsida > Solanales > Solanaceae > Capsicum > Capsicum pubescens. Next base: position 73,616,895 of record CM061546.1, read on the forward strand.
CATGCTAGTTGGGTATTTTCCTTCATCTAGGCATTTAATCAGACACATGGTAGACATAGTATGTGTAAACAATATTATACAACAATTAAACATCATGATTCAATTCTAATTTCATCATTCAAGGGTTTAGGTATAGGTTAGCATGAATCTATATCTGTACTAATCAAACCCACATATAATTTATCACCCAATCATGGAATAGAATTCAATTACTCATTATCAACATGAACAAGAGCAGCCCAAATCATGAAAATTCAAAAAGGAAATCCATAAAACTTGAACTTAGAAAAGGGATTCTTGGGCTTCCTGGACGAAAGGAGTCCTTGAATGAACACTATGCATACCTGGATTGAGTTTTCTTGAAGTTCTTGAACTTGAAGAATCTGAATCTCTTAGTTCTTGAAGAAGATTTGGATTTTGTTCTTGGAGATTAACGTTAGAGAGAAAATCCTAATTTTGTTGTTGTGAAAGAATAATGAACAAAATAAGATAAGGTCGGATATAATTAGGTATATAAACGGGTGGTAAAAGACCAAAAATGGCCCTTAAAAAGACTTAAAATAACTGAACGGAACCTGCGATGGCTCGTGCGATGGTCCATCGCTGGCTCGATGGTCCGTCGTTCCGACCGTCACACGTGGACCTGAATAAGGTCTAAATGCCTTGGCTGCGACGGCTTGGGCGACGGTCCATCGCAAGTTCGACGGTCCGTCAACCTTCCCATCGCACCTTATACAGAAGGTGGCCTCACTATTTTCCTTGCGACGGTTCGTCGCTAGTCCGATGGTCTGTCGGCCTCACCGTCGCGCCTGGACGATTTTATTGCCTTCTATATTTTGGCCATAATTTTCTCCTCGGATGTCGGATTTTGATGAAATTGGTATCGTTGGAAAGCTAATTCAATTTTCCACATAAAAAAAAAAGTAAAATTTTTAAAAATACCACATGTACAAAAGTGGATTCATCTTTCAAAGTAAGTTTCTAACTTTCTTGAGATGATTTCAAGTTAGGAAAAAGTACGGGGTATTACACTATGATTTCAATTCAGTACTAACCGCCAGTTATTCCATGTCAGAACACATGAAGTATTCATTTGATGTCATCTCTGACAAATGCATCCATTAGCTCTCAATGTATCGAATGAAGATATATTTTTTCTTTGTAAAGAAACATAATTATCTCCCGATTTCTGATTTTGAATCTGTCGAGATACGTAGTTAGCTACCGATACATCGAACGAAAGATACATAATTAATTGAGATTTTTGTAATAACTTTTTATGGGTAGGAATTTGTGTAAGTGTGTTAAGTTAAGGTGTATGTTTATGTTATATTTTTTGGCTGGTGTAAACACGCTAGCATGACGATAAGGATTCCAGTGTATGTACAGACTTTATATTATATTATAGCTGATGCAGTAGCTACTATTTGTTTCTGCTTTTGTTAAATTTCTAACTTTTTATGCGTTATTTCAAATTGATATTTTGTTCATAGGTTAACTTTTTCATATCATTTAATAGTTATTTATATTGGTTATTTATAGGATCTCCTCACACTTCACATTAATGGATGTTCAGCAAAATAATAAACGACCTCATTCAGTAAAAAAAAACTATCGATAAAAATGGTAGACGCCGTCAAATATATGATCAGAAAACACTAGCTGAAAAGAAGATATTACTATGTCAACAAAGACTTATAGATCGCGGATCAACAGTTCGTCACCTTCTTCAAAATAGCGCTCCTGAAAAATTAATATGGTCCGCAATATCATCTTATGTCTCCCCAATTGTCAATCCTATGAAACAGGCTACACCAACTGTAGCAACTTCCTCCTCTTTTTCACAAATAGGTAAACTTATATTTTTCATACGTTGAGGGAAATTACAGTCTACATCAACACACGAGTAACATATATATTTTAATCATGTAAAATTTCAGGTGCATCCAGTGAAAAATACACTCTGACATATGAACAAACTCTAACAAAAGGTTAGACAGGTTGTGACACCTTAGTTACTTCTCATGTATACATATTGTGTATTCATCTTTCTATCTGCCTGAATAAATTTTTTCTTAGCATATTAACTTTGTCGTTGTTGTACCTTTATATTCTATTTCGTGGTGGATATTCTTTTTACTAGCTATTCAGCCTCAATTATGTATGAATATGTCATGCGGTAATTCAAAAAAAGAAAAAGATATATGTATCCCCTTCGTGGTTTATGAAACAGGTAACTTAACTTTTACGTTATATATTTCAACTATTACATATTGTGCATATGTTATTCTAATATATAATTGTCTGCATATAAGGGAGCACGTACGACAAACTAACATCATCTTCGTACAAAATACCACTCACAAAAAAAATTCTCTTGCCATACGAACACCACCTCCACAAACAGATGGTCTTAGCAACATTGAGATATGAAAATACGTTGTGCCTTTTATGCATTTTGTTTGGTATCTGCTAATACTATTATTTTAATACCTATGCTCTGTCAACCATGTGTGAATACGATGTGTAATAATTCAGAAAAAAAGAAAGAATATATGCAGCCCCGTTGTAATTTATGAAACAGGTAACTTTATCCTTACATTATCTTTTTCAACTGTTACATATTGTTTATATGCTATTGTAATGTATGCTTACTTGGATATAATGGAGCATATCCAGTGCATCAAATCAACATGTTCAAACCCTAAATATGATCCCTAACAAAGGTTCGCCCAACTTTACATTAGAATTATGTGCACTTTTCTCCTGCATCAGTATCCTATTTCCTCTAATCACATTTCTTAAAATTCAGATAGTAGACAAACCAAAAGGGTGTGTCTGGCTACAACTGACCAACGAAGCAAATATGTCATTTTAAATTTTTCTTCTAACTGTTAATATTGTGATGCTCTCCCAAATTTTGTTGTAGCAACAGTTCAATAAAGCTAATATCACATAATGCCATTTGAATTACCAAAGTTATACTTTGAAAAAAAATGAGGAATCAAAAATATTTTAAACTTATATTAGAACATACAATAATATGTTTGCTTTTACTTCACTAGGTGTAAAGTATGATAAAGAGCTAGTGTAAAGAAACTCTGGTATTTACACATTCAAAGTCCAAGGAAAGATGTATCATTTTATAGATGATTTGCTTTCTTTAAATGAGAAACCCCGAAATTTGTAGTTATACTTTTATAATCATGAGAATAAATTATCCAACGGAATGAACTGCTCAACTAAATTTACTGAATCAGTTGTGCAAAAGTTGATGAAGATATTGATCGTAAATTTGTCAATATTTTCCTACGCTCTCTTTTGAATATTTCAGACTTATCAGATTTTTATATTTCACTTAAATGTGACTCAATTTTAGATTAAAGAACATATAACTTGCCCACTGCATCAGAGGTTGTAGCAATATAGATTGAAAAAAAAGTTGTACACTCTATGTCTGCACCCCATATTCAAATTTATACCCACAGTAATAGAACTCAGATAGTAAATTATTAATATGGATGCTATGATTCATTACAGTGCCCGTTATTTTTTTCGTACGGAGAGAATGGATGGTACTGTGAAATTAAAAGAATTATTCAAAAAAGTGATCTAACAAGACGTACAACTCATTGTGAACACGAACAGTTGCCCAGTATATCAAATATGAGTTCGATAGACGAATTTCTTTATATGGAAGTTGAATCATTGAAAAAGGAAAAATAAAAAAAAGAAATACGGTATCTTGCCGAGAATATTACTGTTATAAATTTCAAATAAGAAATACTGAAACAAATGAGGTACTGCATTGTGGAAGAATATTTCAACTCACTTGCCTGAGGAGTCTTCTCTACAGAACGTAAACTTTTGAGGTAGTGTATTTTTGACCCCTATTCTCTCTGGAAGTCTCTCCGCAACCCTCCGACTTTGCCTTGAACTTTTCTTGGCTAAGTTTTGTCATTTATGCTCCCGTTTAGTTTCTTTTTTACTCCTTTCATCTAAATTGCACAAAACACCTCCTATAAATGATAAATCAATAAATCAAGCATAAATAATAGGTAATAGGTTATATTATCCTCAAAAGAAGGCATAGGTATGGAGAAAAACTAGTGAAAAGAGTGTATAATATCTCTACATCACATACTAGTAATCGTAGTATTACTCTTGTAGTTTCTTGTCATTCGATATCTATTATTATTAGTTATTTTTTGTTCTTTGACTATCGTATTAATTTGTTGTAATATTGTTCTACTACTTTTTGTTGTTTTGCTACGAGTTGTTGTTTTTTGTATTTCGTTACTTCTTTTACTCGACTAGTTTGGACTATATTTTCTTGAGTCAAGGCTCTATAAAAAATAGTCTTCCTATCTCTGAGGTAGATAAGGTCTACCTACATGCTATCCTCTTTCGATCCCACTTTGTAGGGCTATACTAGGTATGTTGTATTTATTGCAATGCTAAGAAACATTACACAAACTAAATAAAAGATAATATTCTAGTTTATATACTTTATCAAATAAGAGACTTGATTGTTTTCAAAACATCTATATTGCTTATTATACTCCCTTCGTCACATATTAGTTCGTCATCTTACTAAAAATAATTTTCCCATATTAGTTGGTCACCTTACTAAATCAAGAAAACATTAATTAAAATTTTTCCATATTATCCTTGTTCACACTTATTTGTAAAGTCCCAAGAAATTTTTTAATGGGTGAATTAGTAAAATTACCTTTTCATTTATACTTTCTTAATATGCATGTAAAAAAATGACCAACTAATAACGGACATGGGAAGTAAAATTAGCTTAAGAATTTTTTGTAATAGTTGCCTCAATTAATTGGATTTCTACAAATCTAAAATTAATAGTCTTACTAATCAATAGTGTCTCAAGAGAATTAGATGAACTTAATATATCACTAATTGAAACAAAAATATTAGAAGAGATTGAATATAGGAGAAAATTAACAATTTCGTATATTCTCTAAAAGCTAAAAGTAAAAATTCCAAATAAAAATATATAAATTTTGTTTTGAATAAATTTAAGGTCTTTTGTAAGTTTGACTTCTGACAGTTGCATTTTGTATTTTTAGAATCTTCCCAATGTGATGTGAAAGATGGAAGATGCAACAACCAATGGGTTGTTGAAATTAAATTCATAGGAATATGCTCCTTTCTGTCAAGGTTGATTTGGAAATATTATTGACAAATTTTCTCGCTCAATCGTTGGAGAATTTTTAGATTTTTTTTTTTTGGTAGTTAGAATTTTTAGATTTTGATAAACCAACTGTATGTATATGGATTTTTAGATTTTGATAAACCAACTGTATATGTGGATTTTTAGATTTTGATAAACCAACTGTATATATATACTCCATTCATTTATTTTTATTTATCACTTATTTTTAAAATAAATTTTTATTTTTAGTTATCAATTTTAATATATCAAAAAAAAAAGATAAAAGAAGTTTTTCTGTTTATCCTTATCATTAATTATTTATTCTTAAAACTTTTTAAAATATAATACTCTAAATATTAATCAATAGGATAGTATGGTAAAATAATCATATTAATAATTATTTTTTAGTGAATATACCAAATCAAAAGTTTGACAAATAAAAGTGAACCAAAAAAATAGACAAAAAAAGAAAAATTATACCATCCAAGATAAAAGAATGGTCGAAATAAAATGCATAAGATATATTCGCTCTTAATTAAAAGTTTTAAACTTTTAGGTTTGAGTCCAAAAATGAATAAATCATTACAGAGAGTGGTGTTTCTCTTAGCAATGAATCCAACTCGCCGCAAATGTGTACCAAAGAAATTAGGGGTGTTCATGGGTTTATTCAAAATTAAAATTAAATCAATATAATTAATTTTTAGATTATTAAAATTAAATTAAATATAATATATATTTATCGATTTGGTTGTTATTGATGTGAGTTAAATTGTTCGATTATTATTCATATACGAAAATAAAAGAACTGATTTATTCATAAGAAAAACAAAAGACAACAATGCATTGAAAAAGAAAAAATAAATTCTAAAATTATCACATAAAATAGTAACACGACATACACTTAATACAAGATATTTTAATTATAAATAAATTTTGATGGATATATATATTAAACATTATTCATAAAAAATAATATGTTATGTATATATAATAATAATAATAATAATAAATATACTCATCAATTTCAATTTGTTTGACCTAAGTCACTTTCCTTTTTAGTCCTTTTCAAAAAAAATAATCCTTTCTTCTAGTATCTTTTTATTTCCAAATTTCTATTCGGCATGTTTAAGCCACAAAGTTAAAGAATAATTTAATATATTTGATATATTTTTAATTTAAATACCATAAGATTCAAATGTATTATTTATAAGGGGAAAGGACAGAAACGACACATCAAATTAAACTATCCATGAAATTTAAATTTCACTTTCTAGCCATTTCAATTTGCTGACTGATTCTATACCTTTTTACACAACTTTTATACAGATTTTATACAAACTTTATACATAAAATATTCTATACGGAAATTATACATTTTTGATACATAATTTATATAATAATTGTACATTTGCACTTCAAATTAAACTATTTCCTTGAAAATCGTCATAGAATTTAAATTCCACTTTCTAGCCATTTTAATTTACTGACTGGTTCTATACCGTTTTTACACAACTTTTATATAGGTTTTATACAAATCTTATACATAAATATTATATACGGAAATTATACAGTTTTGATACATAATTTATATAATAATTGTACTTGTTTTACACGTTTTATACAACAATTATATAATTTGTATACACTTTCTATATATTGTACATATACATATTTGATAGAACTATACAATTTTTATACATATATCTTATGTAGATTCATATTCTATTTAATAATTATATCGTTTTTATATAATTTAATTATTATTTCTAAAGAGTAAAAAAAAGCAGAATATTTGATCAATTTAAAAATTTATAGTAAAAAAAAAATTGAAATATTTTTAAAAGGGTCGAATTGTCCAAGTTGAATATTGTATCAGTATTGTATATAGACTTTATTAGTATCTTATATGGACTGTATATGGACTACGTGGATCAAAATGACTCAAATTGAGAAAGATTAGAAAATGGCCATAAAATGGCATTTGTTTAGCCGACTGGACATTATTTGTCCAAATGCCAAACTTGGATTATAATTAGACTATTATTTTTTAAAAAGGTCATAGAGTATCCTTTTCCCTATTTATTATATTAAAAAGGACACTCTATGACCTTTTTAAAAAATAATAGCCCAATTATAATCCAAATTTGGCATTTGGACAAATAATGTCCAGTCGGCTAAACAAATGCCATTTTATGGCCATTTCCTAATCTTTCCCAATTTGAGTCATTTTGATCCACGTAGTCCATATACAGTCCATATAAGATACTAATAAAGTATATATACAATACTGATACAATATTCAACTTGGACAATTCGACCCTTTTAAAAATATTTCAATTTTTTTTTACTATAAATTTTTAAATTGATCAAATATTCTGCTTTTTTTTACTCTTTAGAAATAATAATTAAATTATATAAAAATGATATAATTATTAAATAGAATATGAATCTACATAAGATATATGTATAAAAATTGTATAGTTCTATCAAATATGTATATGTACAATATATAGAAAGTGTATACAAATTATATAATTGTTGTATAAAACGTGTAAAACAAGTACAGTTATTATATAAATTATGTATCAAAACTGTATAATTTCCGTATATAATATTTATGTATAAGATTTGTATAAAACCTATATAAAAGTTGTGTAAAAACGGTATAGAACCAGTCAGTAAATTAAAATGGCTAGAAAGTGGAATTTAAATTCTATGACGATTTTCAAGGAAATAGTTTAATTTGAAGTGCAAATGTACAATTATTATATAAATTATGTATCAAAAATGTATAATTTCCGTATAGAATATTTTATGTATAAAGTTTGTATAAAACCTGTATAAAAGTTGTGTAAAAAGGTATAGAATCAATCAGCAAATTAAAATGGCTAGAAAGTGAAATTTAAATTTCATGGATAGTTTAATTTGATGTGTCGTTTCTGTCCTTTCCCCTTATAAATAATACATTTGAATCTTATGATATTTAAATTAAAAATATATCAAATATATTAAATTATTCTTTAACTCTGTGGCTTAAACATGCCGAATAGAAATTTGGAAATAAAAAGTTACTAGAAGAAAGGATTATTTTTTTTGAAAAGGACTAAAAAGGAAAGTGACTTAGGTCAAACAAATTGAAATTGATGAGTATATTTATTATTATTATTATTATATATACATAACATATTATTTTTTATGAATAATGTTTAATATATATATCCATCAAAATTTATTTATAATTAAAATATCTTGTATTAAGTGTATGTCGTGTTACTATTTTATGTGATAATTTTAGAATTTATTTTTTCTGTTTCAATGCATTGTTGTCTTTTGTTTTTCTTATGAATAAATCAGTTCTTTTATATTCGTATATGAATAATAATCGAACAATTTAACTCACATCAATAACAACCAAATCGATAAATATATATTATATTTAATTTAATTTTAATAATCTAAAAATTAATTATATTGATTTAATTTTAATTTTGAATAAACCCATGAACACCCCTAATTTCTTTGGTACACATTTGCGGCGAGTTGGATTCATTGCTAAGAGAAACACCACTCTCTGTAATGATTTATTCATTTTTGGACTCAAACCTAAAAGTTTAAAACTTTTAATTAAGAGCGAATATATCTTATGCATTTTATTTCGACCATTCGTTTATCTTGGATGGTATAATTTTTCTTTTTTTGTCTATTTTTTTGGTTCACTTTTATTTGTCAAACTTTTGATTTAGTATATTCACTAAAAAATAATTATTAATATGATTATTTTATCATACTATCCTATTGATTAATATTTAGAGTATTATATTTTAAAAAGTTTTAAGAATAAATAATTAATGATAAGGATAAACAGAAAAACTTCTTTTATCTTTTTTTTGATATATTAAAATTGATAACTAAAAATAAAAATTTATTTTAAAAATAAGTGATAAATAAAAATAAATGAATGGAGTATATATATACAGTTGGTTTATCAAAATCTAAAAATCCACATATACAGTTGGTTTATCAAAATCTAAAAATCCATATATACAGTTGGTTTATCAAAATCTAAAAATTCTAACTACCAAAAAAAAAAATCTAAAAATTCTCCAACGATTGAGCGAGAAAATTTGTCAATAATATTTCCAAATCAACCTTGACAGAAAGGAGCATATTCCTATGAATTTAATTTCAACAACCCATTGGTTGTTGCATCTTCCATCTTTCACATCACATTGGGAAGATTCTAAAAATGCAAAATGCAACTGTCAGAAGTCAAACTTACAAAAGACCTTAAATTTATTCAAAACAAAATTTATATATTTTTATTTGGAATTTATACTTTTAGCTTTTAGAGAATATACGAAATTGTTAATTTTCTCCTATATTCAATCTCTTCTAATATTTTTGTTTCAATTAATGATATATTAAGTTCATCTAATTCTCTTGAGACACTATTGATTAGTAAGACTATTAATTTTAGATTTGTAGAAATCCAATTAATTGAGGCAACTATTACAAAAAATTCTTAAGCTAATTTTACTTCCCATGTCCGTTATTAGTTGGTCATTTTTTTACATGCATATTAAGAAAGTATAAATGAAAAGGTAATTTTACTAATTCACCCATTAAAAAATTTCTTGGGACTTTACAAATAAGTGTGAACAAGGATAATATGGAAAAATTTTAATTAATGTTTTTTTGATTTAGTAAGGTGACCAACTAATATGGGAAAATTATTTTTAGTAAGATGACGAACTAATATGTGACGAAGGGAGTATAATAAGCAATATAGATGTTTTGAAAACAATCAAGTCTCTTATTTGATAAAGTATATAAACTAGAATATTATCTTTTATTTAGTTTGTGTAATGTTTCTTAGCATTGCAATAACAACAACATACCTAGTATAGCCCTACAAAGTGGGATCGAAAGAGGATAGCATGTCGGTAGACCTTATCTACCTCAGAGATAGGAAGACTATTTTTTATAGAGCCTTGACTCAAGAAAAAATAGTCCAAACTAGTCGAGTAAAAGAAGTAACGAAATACAAAAAATAACAACTCGTAGCAAAACAACAAAAAGTAGTAGAACAATATTACAACAAATTAATACGATAGTCAAAGAACAAAAAATAACTAATAATAATAGATATCGAATGACAAGAAACTACAAGAGTAATACTACGATTACTAGTATGTGATGTAGAGATATTATACACTCTTTTCACTAGTTTTTCTCCATACCTATGCCTTATTTTGAGGATAATATAACCTATTACCTATTATTTATGCTTGATTTATTGATTTATCATTTATAGGAGGTGTTTTGTGCAATTTAGGTGAAAGGAGTAAAAAAGAAACTAAACGGGAGCATAAATGACAAAACTTAGCCAAGAAAAGTTCAAGGCAAAGTCGGAGGGTTGCGGAGAGACTTCCAGAGAGAATAGGGGTCAAAAATACACTACCTCAAAAGTTTACGTTCTGTAGAGAAGACTCCTCAGGCAAGTGAGTTGAAATATTCTTCCACAATGCAGTACCTCATTTGTTTCAGTATTTCTTATTTGAAATTTATAACAGTAATATTCTCGGCAAGATACCGTATTTCTTTTTTTATTTTTCCTTTTTCAATGATTCAACTTCCATATAAAGAAATTCGTCTATCGAACTCATATTTGATATACTGGGCAACTGTTCGTGTTCACAATGAGTTGTACGTCTTGTTAGATCACTTTTTTGAATAATTCTTTTAATTTCACAGTACCATCCATTCTCTCCGTACGAAAAAAATAACGGGCACTGTAATGAATCATAGCATCCATATTAATAATTTACTATCTGAGTTCTATTACTGTGGGTATAAATTTGAATATGGGGTGCAGACATAGAGTGTACAACTTTTTTTTCAATCTATATTGCTACAACCTCTGATGCAGTGGGCAAGTTATATGTTCTTTAATCTAAAATTGAGTCACATTTAAGTGAAATATAAAAATCTGATAAGTCTGAAATATTCAAAAGAGAGCGTAGGAAAATATTGACAAATTTACTATCAATATCTTCATCAACTTTTGCACAACTGATTCAGTAAATTTAGTTGAGCAGTCCATTCTGTTGGATAATTTATTCTCATGATTATAAAAGTATAACTACAAATTTCGGGGTTTCTCATTTAAAGAAAGCAAATCATCTATAAAATGATACATCTTTCCTTGGACTTTGAATGTGTAAATTCCAGAGTTTCTTTAAGCTAGCTCTTTATCATACTTTACACCTAGTGAAGTAAAAGCAAACATATTATTGTATGTTCTAATATAAGTTTAAAATATTTTTGATTCCTCATTTTTTTTCAAAGTATAACTTTGGTAATTCAAATGGCATTATGTGATATTAGCTTTTTTGAACTGTTGCTACAACAAAATCCGGGAGAGCATCACAATATTAACAGTTAGAAAAAAAATTTAAAACGACATATTTGCTTCGTTGGTCAGTTGTAGCCAGACACACCCTTTTGGTTTGTCTACTATCTGAATTTTAAGAAATGTGATTAGAGGAAATAGGATACTGATGCAGGAGAAAAGTGCACATAATTCTAATGTAAAGTTGGGCGAACCTTTGTTAGGGATCATATTTAGGGTTTGAACATGTTGATTTGATGCGCTGGATATGCTCCCTTATATCCAAGTAAGCATACATTACAATAGCATACAAACAATATGTAACAGTTGAAAAAGATAATGTAAGGATAAAGTTACCTGTTTCATAAATTACAACGGGGCTGCATATATTCTTTCTTTTTTTCTGAATTATTACACATCGTATTCACACATGGTTGACAGAGCATAGGTATTAAAACAATAGTATTAGCAGATACCAAACAAAATGCATAAAAGGCACAACGTATTTTCATATCTCAATGTTGGTAAGACCATCTGTTTGTGGAGGTGGTGTTCGTATGGCAAGAGAATTTTTTTTGTGAGTGGTATTTTGTACGAAGATGATGTTAGTTTGTCATACGTGCTCCCTTATATGCAGACAATTATATATTAGAATAACATATGCACAATATGTAATAGTTGAAATATATAACGTAAAAGTTAAGTTACCTGTTTCATAAACCACGAAGGGGATACATATATCTTTTTCTTTTTTTGAATTACCGCATGACATATTCATACATAATTGAGGCTGAATAGCTAGTACAAAGAATATCCACCACGAAATAGAATATAAAGGTACAACCTTTATTTTTGTTTCAATCAAAAACAACCTCCCTAACCCTACAAAGGTAGGAGTAAGGTCTGGGTACATAGATAATACCTTGTTCATAATTGTACTAAGACCTACTCAGGTCATGGTTGAATACAAAAATATCTGATTGTGAATCGTGATCTTTTGATATAAAACTTAAGTTATAATTACACACTTATAGTTAATTCCACGTGTTATTAAATATATTGACTTTAAATCTTGATATAACCTATATGGCTAATTATCTGCAGGTTTCATACGTATATACAATAGCAAGAGAAATGATCTTCACTAGTATTTTTCCTCATAAAAAGTAATAACTTTTATGCTTCTGAAGAAGCAAACAAAAGTAACAACTTTTAAACCCCAACCGCCAATCAAATTTTCTACTTTCCTAATCCTCAAATAGCATAATTTAGAGGGGAAAATAGCAAATTTATGAAGGCCACCTGTCTTTACAATTTCCAGAAACTCAATTCCTTTAATAGAACATATATTACAACTTCCACAATCTGATCTCTGAATCTTTACAGGACTTTTCCTAGAATGTTTTCTATTTCTTTCAATGAGACTATATAAATGGACCTTTACAGAAATTCTGTCACTGAAGTATCTCTTTCTACAGTTATGCTGAAATCATTTGACACACATACATAAATTTGTCGTAGGATGTGAAAGTGGCGGGATAGTGAAATTATAAATGTTTTCATAATCCTAATCGTTCAACACAACGATAAAGTTGTAGCACAATTATCAAACTTCACAGAAATTATCCAAAAGTAGATGGCAATAGTAAATTTTCATCGAAACAGTCATGTTTTTCTGGACAATGAACTAAACACCTGACCTGCAATCTAAATTTCTTCATCTTAATTTTAACCCTATTTTCACTGTTCCAAAAGCAACCTTTACCTCAAATTCTCTATCAATTCAAAATACCCAGCTAGATAGAATAGAACCCACTACTCGAAATACAGAGAATGGCTAAAAAATAACAGGCAAACATGGAACTAATTTTTTATCAGCGCGATCAAGTCAAAGTTGCAACAAATAATTGAATTTAAACCCTTACTAAGAGCAACAAAGAAGATAGCAGAAAGCGAAACTGACCAATTGACAGAAAGATAAGCAACAAACAAAGCTTATAAGATGAAGATGAAGAACTTTGAAACTACGAAAAGCTTGACTGGAAAGAGAAATAGTCGTTCCTCAATTGCGGATGTAATTGGCCATTGATGTACCTAATCTACAAAGAATGAAAACAACCTTTGTCGGCAGGAGGACAACACAAATCTAGCGGAAGCTGCTCATGGAAAGGACAAAAATAACCTTTTTCGGCAAGGAGGACAACGTGAAGCTGCTAGCAGCTACTTCAACTGGCTCTTATTATATAAGAGAATTATAAAGAAGAGAACGAAGCATCAGAAGAAGTTAAGTGGCAACACAAGAATAAGCCACTTGACAATTTTAAGACAAGGTTATAGAGTATTGTAATAAAATTTTTGAATTGAGCGATAGGCATATTTGAATATGAAAATATAACATTTCATTTAAAAAAAATTATCATTAGCTTGAAACTAGGAACCTTAAATTGAAGAGTTCTAAATGAACTCTTAATATTCATAAATTTATTTTTCAATGTCATAAAATGTATTTAAATATATATTAAATATAATATTATATAAATAAATAAATAATAATAATAGTAATAATAATAATAATATCTATTTGCAATTACTTATATATCCAAAAAATAATATAAGTGTTGTATACTCAAATCTCACCCCTAAATGTAATTATTTAAGAATTTTAAATATAAAATATATATATATATATATATATATATATATATATATATATATATATATATATATATATATAACAAAAGAAATAACAAAAGAAAAGAAAGTAAAGGGAAAAAAATAATGAAACCGTAGGGAAAAATTAGAATATTAATAACACTAAAGAAGAAATAAAGAAAGAAAAGAAGTAAAGGGGGGGAAATAAAGAAAAGTTAGGGAAAAAATTGAATATTAATAAGAATAAAGAAGCCTACCAAGTTAGTCTTCTTTTATATTTTATTATTTACTATTATAAATATTTGAATAGATTTCAAAATTTTCACTCAATTTAATTTTATCGATTGTATAGGATAAATATGTATGGTATTAGAAAAAAAAGTAAGGGTAAGGAAGAATAAAGAAAAATATTTTAGCAATTTCATAAGAGATTCAAATTTGAATTTAAATAGAATTTGAATTGGAATAGAATTCCAGCTTTTAAACCTTTTTGATATATACTATTACTGCTTTTAAACCTTTCAATATATACTACTCCTATTATAGATTACATTGATACAATGTTAAGTTTTCTTTCTCTTTGTTGTTGTTATTAATCATTGCTAAACTTTTCATATACTTCATTTTTCAAGTTTTTTGATTTAACATTTTTATTTTTTTAAATGCAAGGTGTTGCATTTTCATCTTCCTATGTTTATGTCCAGCTATACCAATTCAGATCATGTCAATATTTTCTTTACGAGGATTCTATTTAAACGAGTAAACTGTTGTTGCTACTCTTTTATTCACCATAATCCAACATTTATTTCCATCATCATCCTGTTCGATTGCTTACGTATTTGTTAAAGTTTATAATAATTTCTTTACTTACAAGTACTTATTGAATTTATACTTTCTGACAATCTATAGAAATTGTATTATAAAATATTTATTCTTAATCTTTGTGTATATTTTTTTTACCATGCAATGTGTCTCAAATAACTTTTAATAAAAAATAAGTGTAAGGCAGGATCAAAAGTACAAGGAGGATATGTGAACTTCTTTTGCGATAGACAATGTTTTTATATCTCACGATTAATATCAGTTTGTATATATATTGAACGTTCTACTATTTTTAGAAGAAAAGTCATAAATAATATAAGCTCCATTTTACTTAACTTGGATTTTATTTTTAATAATTTTAGAAAAAAATTAAATATATATTGATTGTAAATAAATGAATTTAGATTTAGAAGAAATTATATGAATTTGATTATTTTGTCTAGCAAAGCAGCATGTTGAATTGGTCAAATTGTAGATTTTGAAGATCTTTTATGAAAGTATGAACATTAACTCAAAAATATCCATGAAAGTAAGATAATCAATGAAATATTGCAATAAAAATTGCCTAATAAAATTTGACATATAGAATATGTTGAAATTTAGTGAATTGAAAAAGTGATAGGCATGCCATTATGTTTGAAACATGGGGCTTTGAGCTAAAAGTGACAAAACGGTTTGAATATGAGGTGTAGGTAACTCAAGTCTTAATAATTGAGTGTAAGTGACAATTACTTTATTATGGATTAAGAAAGTTGGGTAAATTTGATAATAACCCACAAGTTTTTAAATTTACACTTTGATCCAAATATTTACCTAATATAACGAGAAACGAAGGAAAAAAGACATGTTTCTCTCTCTTTTCATCCATTGTTGTTTTGTCGCTTTTAGCGATTTTTGTTGTTCATTGTTGCTACTGCTTTATTCATCATCTTCTGCTTCATTATCATTATCTTCTACTTCATTATCATCCCCATCTTCTTATTGTTGACCATTGTTGTAGGGTGTGTCTGGCTACAACTGACCAACGAAGCAAATATGTCGTTTTAAATTTTTTTTCTAACTGTTAATATTGTGATGCTCTCCCGGATTTTGTTGTAGCAACAGTTCAGTAAAGCTAATATCACATAATGCCATTTGAATTACCAAAGTTATACTTTGAAAAAAAATGAGGAATCAAAAATATTTTAAACTTATATTAGAACATACAATAATATGTTTGCTTTTACTTCACTAGGTGTAAAGTATGATAAAGAGCTAGCGTAAAGAAACTCTGGTATTTACACATTCAAAGTCCAAGGAAAGATGTATCATTTTATAGATGATTTGCTTTCTTTAAATGAGAAACCCCAAAATTTGTAGTTATACTTTTATAATCATGAGAATAAATTATCCAACGGAATCGACTGCTCAACTAAATTTACTGAATCAGTTGTGCAAAAGTTGATGAAGATATTGATAGTAAATTTGTCAATATTTTCCTACGCTCTCTTTTGAATATTTCAGACTTATCAGATTTTTATATTTCACTTAAATGTGACTCAATTTTAGATTAAAGAACATATAACTTGCCCACTGCATCAGAGGTTGTAGCAATATAGATTGAAAAAAAAGTTGTACACTCTATGTCTGCACCCCATATTCGAATTTATACCCACAGTAATAGAACTCAGTTAGTAAATTATTAATATGGATGCTATGATCCATTACAGTGCCCGTTATTGTTTTCGTACGGAGAGAATGGATGGTACTGTGAAATTAAAAGAATTATTCAAAAAAGTGATCTAACAAGACGTACAACTCATTGTGAATACGAACAGTTGCCCAGTATATCAAATATGAGTTCGATAGACGAATTTCTTTATAAGAAAGTTGAATCGTTGAAAAAGGAAAAATGAAAAAAGAAATACGGTATCTTGCCGAGAATATTACTGTTATACATTTCAAATAAGAAATACTGAAACAAATGAGGTACTGCATTGTGGAAGAATATTTCAACATTTTATAGTAGATGTATATATAAAGCTTGAAACACAAAGATTAGACTTTTTCTCATTCAATTAGGATTTATTTATAGTTGAAGTATTGGAAGGGATTGTTGATATTTTGAGATATGGAGAAAGGGAAGCCTCTAAAATCGAAAAGAAAAATATACTTCCTATAACTTTTATATGGGGATCAAGGGATATGCGTCGACGATATATGAATGCTATTATATTAGAATAATCTTTTGAAAAATCTGAATTTGTTTATAACAATGACCTACAACCCATCTCGGCCTAAAATAAAAGAACAATTACTATTTGCGGATGAGGTGCAACATAGACTGATCTGGTGAGTAGAATCTTTCAGAGCAGAAGTAGAAGAGATAAAAACAGATATACTGAAAAGACAAATTTTTGAAAAAATAATTGCTTTTTTGTATACTATAGAATTTCAAAAACGTGATCTTCCTCACGCTCATTTCCTTATTATACTTGCTAATGAATACAAATTATTAACTCCTGAATCTTACGATAAATTTATCTGTATTGAATTACCCGATTCTATTATAGATCATGATTTATACTTACTTGTTGTTAAACATATGATATATGATGCTTGCGAAAAATTAAATCCCACCAATAGTTGCATGAAAAAGAAAGGTTATTGCTAATTTAAATATCCAGAAGACTATGCCGAACAAATATCCAAAGGAAAGAATTCATATCCAATATACAAAAGAAGAAGAACAAAAGAATGCACAGAAAAAAAAAGACTTTTTCCTAGATAATTCGTGGGTAGTTTCATATAATCCTTTTTTACTATACAAATACAATTGTCATATGATTGTTGAAGTTTGTTCTGATATCAAAGTAGTCAAATATATCTATAAATACATTTGTAAAGGACATGACAAAATTTCTTTTTAAATACATAGCAATGATATAGATACAGAGGTAGATGAAATTAAAGAATAGCAATCAGGTAGATGAGTTTTACCATCTGAGGCAGCCTGGCGATTATTTAGATTTCCAATCATTGAAATGACTCCAGCTGTATGTCATCATCAATTACATTTGAAAGGACAAAAATATATTCTTTTAAGAGTATTGACAAAGTCGATAGAATTTTGAATAATCCAATGATAGGAAAAACAATGTTAACTGAATTCTTTACTATGAATAGATTAAATCCTGATGCTATACAACTATCATTACTACATAAAGAATTTCTAAAATATTTTGAATGGTCACCAAAAGACAAAATATGAACACGTAGAAAACAACGCTCTGTCATTGACCGCGTTGTAACATGTCACCCAACGAAATGAGGAAGATATTACCTTAGATTATTATTAATGAATGTTAGAAGAACAAAATCATACGAAGATTTACTTAAAGTGGATGATAAATATTGTAGTACATTTAGAGAATCTGCAAAAAAAGGCTTGTTACACTGTGATAATAACTTGATAGAATGTATGGTTGAAGCAATGAGTTATCAAATGCCATATAGTTTAAGGCGTTTATTCGCCACATTGTTAGTCTATTGCAATCCTTCTAATCCAGAAGAAATATGAAAACAATTTGAAGGTCCCATGTCAGAAGACTTTCAAATTTTTCTTAACCTGAATGCAAAAGATATTAAATATATGGTCTTGAATCATATCAATGACTTTCTGCATTTGATGGGACATAATATTAATGAATATAAATTATTACAGAAAGAATAAAACCTTCAACAACTATCAAAGAAGCTAATGATTGTCTATCTGAAAGAAATATCATTGTTAAAGAAGAAGAATTACTTTTATCGGAAAAACTAAATACTCAACAACGAATAGCATATGATATAATTCTCAATAGAATATTTTCCAATAAATCAGGAGCTTTTTTCATTGATGGACCAGGAGGAACAGGTAAATTTTTTTTATTTCGAGCCTTATTAGCTACTATATGATAAAAAGGTTTTGTGGCTTTAGCAACAGCAAGTTCGGGTGTTGCAGCTTCAATTCTCCCAAAAGGATGAACTGCTCGTTCCCGTTTTAAATTTTCTATTGAAATAGACGAACAATTTTCTTCTAACATTAATAAACAATGCTCATTTGCAAATTTAACACGTGATGACAAATTGATTGTATGGGATGAAGTATCGATGGCCAAAAAAAATTTACTTGAAGCCTTTGATATTCTATTGAAAGATTTAATGGATACAAACATCTTATTTGGTGGAAAAGTTATTGTCTTTAGTGGTGACTTTAGACAAATTTTCCCCGTTGTTCGAAGTGAAAAGAAAGATGATTTTATTCGCGAACGTTTATTATATTCTAAAATTTAGAATCAACTAGAAAAACTACACTTATCTGAGAATATGCGAGCAAGAATAGATTTGACATTCTGTGAATATTTGCTAAGAATAGAAAATGGACAAGAAAAAACATATAAGCATGACAAAATTAAAATAGTTGATTGTTTTACTATACCCTTTATTTCTGAAAATGAATCATTGAATCTATTATTTAAAGTAACTTATCCAGATCTACATACATGCTCTTCTAATATATCTTCAATGACTTCACGCATAATTTTAACAACAAAAAATGACTTTATTGATGAAATGAAATGATTTACTTATAAATCAATTTCCTGGTGAGCCTAAAAGATATGTTGCATTTGATGAAACTATTGAAGCGAATGATCAAAGTCAATATGAAGATTTTCTACACACTCTGCATCCTGATGGTTTACCTCCTCACAAATTAACATTAAAGAAAAATTGTCCAGTTATGTTGTTGCGAAATTTAAATTCTTCTGAAGGCTTGTGCAATGGTACATGGCTTATATGTGATGATCTTCAAAAACATGTTATAAGTGCTACAATTGCAAATGATGACTTCAAAAATACACATGTATTTATTTCAAGAACACTGTTACTATTATCTGCAGATGAAAAATTACCTGTTCCTTTTAAAAGAACACAATATCCTCTGCGATTATGTTTTGCTATTGATGATAGGCGAATTTACACGCCTATATCAATATATTTTGCCCATATTTTAGCATAGTTTTGAGAACAAATTATATATTTCATGCACTTTTAGTCCTTTTTCCTGTAAATGAGCTAACGAACATGATTAGTAAAGTTTCAGGTATAAATGATGCAGAATTCAGCATTTTATGGCTTACTTGACGCAAAAGAAAGCTCACGAAGGAAGGGAAGGGAGTTTACACGCCTAAGGACCAAAACTGCTGCATGGAAAATCTGTCCCGGGCTAAAACAGCAATTCTGAAGACTTTGGAGACTTACAGACACAAAGCTGGATTTTGACAATGATACATTAACCTAGTACAATTAGGTTATGTATTTCATTATTTTATGTGGATTATGATAATGTTACCTTAACCTAGTACATTTGGGTTAAGGATTTCATTAGTCTAATAGGATTTGGTTATTTATTTCATTAGCTTAGTAGGATTAGGATATGGGTATTATAAATACCCTATCATGCTAGAGATTTTAGAACATCTTCTTAACTTCTCGTCTTACAATTCAATTCTATTACTCTACAATTCTTCTAATCTTTCTATTAATTCTATTTTTCTTCTTCTACTCTTCTATTCTTAAATTCCACAACAAGAGAATCGTTACTTGCTAAGGAATCACGCCTCACGCCTATCACTTGATCTACACGCCATTACTCAATATCGTGATATAATAACAATGTCAATCGTGATTTCCTTCGCATTCATGGGTAACTAAACTTCTCTGTTGGGGTTATGGAAGTCGTATGAGATACTATCTATTGCTGTGAGTTTGTGAGTTCGAGGCACGTATATTGCTTATATCATTATTCTCTTCATCTTAATCTACATTCTTTGTGGTTGCAAACGCAAGAATACGCCAGTCTAACATTTAACTTGTTCGAGAGAAAAGTTATTTGTCTGGAAAAGAGATAATGTCAAGGTAGTAAGACACCCTTTCCTATTAAAAAGCTAGTGTCGTAACTGGACTAACCTCTTGGAGAATTCGTACCGTTAGATACGCTTTAAGCTCGAGAGAGTTAAAGTGAAATAGTCCTTGTTTAGGTCGAGAGACGCTTGGATGTACCATCGACTACAATTCTCTATAAGCAATTGCATGACAGAATTCTACACACTAATAGCCAATAGAGACGTATACCTCAGAAGGTGGACATAACCCCAACGCTTCAATTCTCATTGTTTACAACCAACGTAACAATCTCTCTCTTTTTACTTTATTATTTTCAGCTTTTGTTTACATTACTTGCAAGACAAAAATCCCCCCTTCTTACGAGACTTGCACCAAAAGTTTAGTAATTTTACTTACTTGTTGGCCAAGCTATTCCCTGTGGGATCGACACCCAACCCAGGTTGGGTTCTATATTTGCTAACGACCGCTTTACACTCAAACGAGAGCTGTAGATTGAGCGTTATCAAAAATTGGCGTCGTTGCCAGGGAATACAAGTGTCAATTAAGTTCGTAATAATTACTAGACCCTTTGGTCAAAGATTCTCGTACTTTTACTTTTAGTTTTTGTTTTTGTCTATTGCAGGTTTTTATTTTAGTGCATGCCCCATACTCGAAGTTCTGGTCAACCGTTATTACCAATCAATCCTGAACCACAACGCATTGGTAGAATGGAAGCACAAGCTGAAATCGCAAGGATGGCTGCTCAACAGGAACAAGCAAGATTGGCTGCCTTTGTCGCAGCCCAGGTTCAACAGCAGAACATTGATAACCCTGCACGAGCACCAAATCCTGACGATGAGGATCTAGGTGATGACGAGCTACTAAACCCTAGGCATGCCGCTGAGATCGCAACACCTGCCAACAGAAGAGATCGTCAAGCTAGGTTTAGGCCTGATCGCCAACCTATGCAGCCAGCTTTCGAAGATGATGATGATGATGATCTTGATGGTGCCGGAGCCACTGGAGCTATAATTCCACCACCATTAGTGCCCGGAGCCAAGTTCAACATCACAAGCACCATGATTCAGTTATTGCAACTCAAGGGATTATTTGGTGGACTAGCAGGCGATGATCCGAATATGCATCTCATCAACTTTATTTCTACATGCAAGTCATTTGACAATCCTGGTGTTGGTCAGAATGCAATTCGATTACGTCTATTTCCATTGTCTCTGTCTGGGGAGGCAACTCTATGGTTGAATGGGCTGACTCCTGATTCAATTACAAATTGGAGGCAATTGAGAGACGCTTTCCTAGAAAGATTCTTTCCGCCTTCCAAAAGGGCACAATTGAGAGATGAAATCAGCAACTTTCGTCAGCTTCCCACTGAAGCTCTCCATGAAACATGGGAGAGGTTCAAGACAAAGCTAGCGAGATGCACAAACCATCACATGACTAATGTTCACCTAATGGAGATACTTTACAGAGCCTTGAATTCAATAACTAAACCAGTGGTGGATAATGCGGCTGAAGGATCATTCATGGACCTCACCTTTGGTCAAGCAAGCAATATGCTAGATCGTATGACGAAGCAAAGTAGAGCTTGGCATACCAGGGATTCTGAGGTAGCAAGCTCCACTTTATCTATTGGCATGACCACAGAGCAGAGGCATAGACAAGAGGAACGTGACCAAGATATGGCGTACATGAGAACACAAGTGGATCTTCTTACAAAGCATCTATTATCAGGGAAGACCGAAAAATTCAAAGCCATTGTAGCACATGGAAGAAACGAAGCTGATACGGAAGAAAAAGCCAACTACTTGAATAATCAGGGGGGTTTCCGAGGTAATGCCCAAGGAAACCAAGGTCGGAACTACTATGAGAAATATGGAAACAAGGACCAAGGTAGTTGGAAGAACAAGAATGACAATAGTGGTGTGTACGTTCCCCCTGGTAGACGTGATACCACCACATCTAATTCTGGAAGTATGGAAGACATGATGGCTAAATTATTGAAAGGAGTGGAAGCAACAAGCGCGGGAGTTACTGAGGTAATAAATGATTTGTCCTCTATGAAGCAATTAGTTGATTCTCATTCCACTTCAATCAAGCAAATAGAGCAGCAATTGAGCCAACTTTCAGCAGCACTCAATCAAAGAAAGGCTGGCACTTTACCTAGCGATACTGTGCAAAACCTAAGGAATGATGGGTCATGCATGGCCATCACTACCCGAAGTGGTAAGGTGCTGGAAACTTCAGAAAAAGGCAAGCAAGTGGTTGACGAAGAAGCGGAAATTGATGATAAGGCAAAAGGGGAAGATACCGCAGCAGCCGATCCTAACGTCCTTAACATCACTCCTCACAACGTGCAGCCTGGAAAAGCTAAAAAACGGAAGCAAGAGGAGAAGAAAGACATGGAGAGAACAATTCCATACCCACCACCACCTTTTCCTCAGAGATTAAAGAAGGTGGCGGATGATACAAAGTTCAGCAAATTCATGACCATGTTGAAGCAGCTGACCATTAATGTTCCGTTGGTAGAGGCGCTAGAAAAGATGCCTGGGTACGCTAAATTCATGAAGGACCTGTTGACAAAAAAGCGGGCAGTAACCTATGAGCCGACAGATAATATTCATCATTGCAGTGCAATTGCCACAAGGTCCTTAGTACAGAAGAAAGCAGACCCTGGTGCTTTCACTATTCCTTGCACGGTTGGATCTATGAATTTTGCTAAGGCATTGTGCGATCTGGGTGCTAGCATCAATTTGATGCCACTATCCGTCTACAAGAAGTTGGGGTTAGGCGATCCGACACCAACCAATATGAGGCTCGTGATGGCTGATAGGTCGGTAAAACGACCTGTGGGTATCTTGAATGATGTGTTGGTGAAGGTGTCTACCTTCATTTTTCCTGCAGACTTTGTGATTTTGGATTGCGAGGTGGATTCTGAAGTTCCCATAATCTTGGGACGTCCTTTTCTTGCAACAGGAAGTGTGCTTATTGACATGAGAGATAATGAGCTTTTATTTCGAATGAATGACGAAGTGATTCATTTTGATTTGTGCAAAGCGATGAAGCAGCCAAAAGATATGGATGTGTTCTCTGTAGATGATGTTCATTATGAAGATAAGAAAGCATTATCTGTAGAGAAACAGCTTACTGTTGAGCCATTGTCTGCTGCGCTGCTGAAGGTTGAGCATGAGGACGATGAAGATTATGAAGAACTTATGGGTGCTCTAACAGAAATAGAGTCCTATTCCCATACTCCTAAGCAACCGGACCGTGATCTTAAGAATCAACCTTCACCTACAGCGAAGACTTTGCTTGAAGAGCCACCAATGCTAGAATCGAAAGAGCTCCCCGATTATCTAAGGTATGTGTTCTTGGAAAGTATAAATGTACTTCTGGTGAGTGCGGATGATTTAAGTAAACAACACGTAGAGGCTCTCATCTCTGCTCTGAAGAGATACATGAGAGCTATGGGTTGGACTATTGATGATATAATTGGTATCCCTCCTACAAGTAAGCCTCATTGTCGTCTGAATCCATTCAGAAAATGATCCACCATTTACCTCGACGAAGTCTGAGTACTCGAGGTAACCATGTCGTGCCACGACAATAAATAAAGCGCTAGATGGGAGGCAACCCATCGTTTATCATTTTTCATTTATCGTTTATCATTTTCTTTCATTCTAGTACTTGATTTGATTTTGATAAATGAAAAAAATCCAAAAATAAGAGTCATGCCACGACCAAAACTAAGGCGCTTGGTGGGAGGCAACCCATCGTACTAATCGTTTTCATTTGTTTGAGCGAATATAGGTGCAAGAAGTAGTCAACGAGGAGATTGATTTCAATTGACGATTTGGACGCATTGTATGGTAAAGTTGGTAAGTTAGGAAGGGTGATGCATAAGGCTATGGATTGAGCCTTTCTCACACCAAAATAGGCTTCGAGGAAGGCTAGGCCTTGGTAAAACTAGGCCACGAACGATGCACAACCTATCCTATAGCCTAAGGTCTCGGAATCTAGTGTGCTATACACTATGCGCCGCCTATTCCTAGGTATGCTTTTGACTATGCGCCGCCTATGCTATGGCATTTGGTCTCAGTATCTCATATTCCATAGACTATGCGGCGCATATGTATACAAATGCCATAGACTATGCGGCGCATATGTCCCATTATGCCATAGACAATGCGCCGCATATGTCATATCTATGCCAAGCATTATGCGCCGCATATGTGGGATTTTTGTCTCCAAAACCGATTGTAAATGGGTCATAACCCGACCCATTCTCTTCCTATATAAAGGGGACTTAGTTTTACAATACATTGCAAAGTGACCTAAAGGTGCCGCATATTCATCCAAATCCTCTCAAAATTTTCTTTTTTGCTCTTCCAATTCACAAAACCACCTCTAAAAGCTTCAAGAAAGTAAGTACTCTCTTATTCTTCATTTATTTCTCGTAAGTACTACGTTGCTATGTCTATTATAAATTGCTACATATTGAAAGATTGTTGGTGAAGTTCATGTGTTTGGAATGTTAATGCAAAATCATGTGAGTGTTGTTATATCTAACATGAAAGTAATGCAATGGCTGCAAGTAGTGATACATCACTGATTTTCTTGCCGGAATACAACTCCTAAAACGTATGTCGACGAAATCTGAGTAATCGACCACTTTCACTTCACTGATTTGTGTCAACAAAACTAAGTGTGGGGTGGTACCCCTACTGATTGTGCATAGATTGTATCCATTGATATTGTGCTACCACTAACACTATTTCTAGTCTCAGGTACAATGGCACCTAAAGCGAGACAAGGCAAGGAGAAGGCTACCACCTCCCAAAAGGGCAAAAAGAGAAGTCGCAAGGACCAAGGAGAACCCTCCTCGCTGCAAATACCTCGACTCACGCTTGGAATTAAGTGGGATACTTATGAGGAACTTCTAAGGATGACGACTCTGATGATGATTCCAATGCAAGGGGTATGACCCCAGACACAGAGGATGAGTCCGACTAACCAGGTTCTTCTTATTTATTTTCCACTGAGGACAGTGTACGGACTAAGTGTGGGGTGGTGGTATTGCATGCTATACTTCTCTACTCGCATCTATGTTTGTTTGCTTTTGTTTTCTTTTTGTTTCATTTTTTAGTTAAGATTTTTTTTAGTAGTAAATTTTTTCTAGCTTCGCATGAAATTATTTTGATAGGCAGCATGAGATTATAACAAGAGTATGTGCTACAATTGTGACTATTGAGACGTTTAGGCTCTAGTTGTGACTCATTATGTGATATTGTGTGGTTCAATTCCTTCACTTGTTGGGTCAAGAGTTTATATTACCTCCAATAAAGTCGACCATGTGCCTTGTGTGTGTGAGATAATAGTATATTCTATGTTTGTGGCTGATGCTAGAACTTGCCTGGTATGTATGCAAAGCGAAAATAAGGAGTGTAAGTTTAGGATATGATTTAGGCATTTCTTTGACAACCTATATTTGTTTACCTTCAGTTTTACCTACCCATGGACATCATCCTAGTTAAACCCTTTTGAGCCTTTAGCCTATTTCTTTGACAACCTTGTATGTAAGCCTAATCCATTTCTTTCAAGACCGTAATTTGATCCAAACTCCTAAGTGCTTTAAAGTGAAAAATTCATGTGACAACATAAAAGGAAATTGGGTGAGTATGAAGCTATAAATTGTAATGGTGCTTGAATGTGTTATGAAAAAGAAAGTGCTATCATAAGAGGTATGTTGTGAAAAGAAAAAGGAAAAGAAAGCTGAAAAGCGAGTTGTGCTTAAAATTGAAAAACAAAAGAGGAGAACAAGGGTGGTATAACAAAAGAAAGAAGAAAGGTTGAAAGAAAAAAGTGTCAATGATACAAAGTGATGTATTAAAGCTCTTAGGAACTTAGTCACTATTCCTGGCCAAAATAGTCCTACCCGTCCCTTAGCCTACATTACAACCATCAAAAGACCTACTTGATCCTAATCTTAACATTCCAACATTTAGTAGAGTATTACATTAAGGGCAAGCCTATGGTCATCAGTCGCTACATATGAATTCTTTGTGAGAGTGAGAGCAAGGACATTTTGATACCCATGTTTGAAAAATATGCTATATTTGTGAGTGATTATGGGTACTATATGGTGAGACACACATGGTTGATGAGTTTTAAAATGGTTGTATATGATTCTATGCACTTTAACGTTTGTATGTGAGTTGATCACCATCACGAGTCTATACTTGAGGTTAAATTGTTTCTACTTATAATCGGAAAGCTACTCTTGGTTGATAATCGTTGTGCTTGTCTTAATAAATGTTTTGTATTGTTGTTGTAAAAACCTTAAGTTGATGCTTAGAAGGACATGATATGTTGTTCGAGGACGAACAAAGCTCTAAGTGTGGGGTGTTGATGATAGGCGGATTTACACGCCTATATCAATATATTTTGCCCATATTTTAGCATAGTTTTGAGAACAAATTATATATTTCATGCACTTTTAGTCCTTTTTCCTGTAAATGAGCTAACGAACATGATTAGTAAAGTTTCAGGTATAAATGATGCAGAATTCAGCATTTTATGGCTTACTTGACGCAAAAGAAAGCTCACGAAGGAAGGGAAGGGAGTTTACACGCCTAAGGACCAAAACTGCTGCATGGAAAATCTGTCCCGGGCTAAAACAGCAATTCTGAAGACTTTGGAGACTTACAGACACAAAGCTGGATTTTGACAATGATACATTAACCTAGTACAATTAGGTTATGTATTTCATTATTTTATGTGGATTATGATAATGTTACCTTAACCTAGTACATTTGGGTTAAGGATTTCATTAGTCTAATAGGATTTGGTTATTTATTTCATTAGCTTAGTAGGATTAGGATATGGGTATTATAAATACCCTATCATGCTAGAGATTTTAGAACATCTTCTTAACTTCTCGTCTTACAATTCAATTCTATTACTCTACAATTCTTCTAATCTTTCCATTAATTCTATTTTTCTTCTTCTACTCTTCTATTCTTAAATTCCACAACAAGAGAATCGTTACTTGCTAAGGAATCACGCCTCACGCCTATCACTTGATCTACACGCCATTACTCAATATCGTGATATAATAACAATGTCAATCGTGATTTCCTTCGCATTCATGGGTAACTAAACTTCTCTGTTGGGGTTATGGAAGCCGTATGAGATACTATCTATTGCTGTGAGTTTGTGAGTTCGAGGCACGTATATTGCTTATATCATTATTCTCTTCATCTTAATCTACATTCTTTGCGGTTGCAAACGCAAGAATACGCCAGTCTAACATTTAACTTGTTCGAGAGAAAAGTTATTTGTCTGGAAAAGAGATAATGTCAAGGTAGTAGGACACCCTTTCCTATTAAAAAGCTAGTGCCGTAACTGGACTAACCTCTTGGAGAATTCGTACCGTTAGATACGCTTTAAGCTCGAGAGAGTTAAAGTGAAATAGTCCTTGTTTAGGTCGAGAGACTCTTGGATTTACCATCGACTACAATTCTCTATAAGCAATTGCATGACAGAATTCTACACACTCATAGCCAAT
This sequence comes from Capsicum pubescens, assembly GCA_030864215.1. Classification (NCBI taxonomy): domain Eukaryota; kingdom Viridiplantae; phylum Streptophyta; class Magnoliopsida; order Solanales; family Solanaceae; genus Capsicum; species Capsicum pubescens. The sequence goes on from CM061546.1 coordinate 73,645,431, forward strand.
AGAGACGTATACCTCAGAAGGTGGACATAACCCCAACGCTTCAATTCTCATTGTTTACAACCAACGTAACAATCTCTCTCTTTTTACTTTATTATTTTCAGCTTTTATTTACATTACTTGCAAGACAAGAATCCCCCCTTCTTACGAGACTTGCACCAAAATTTTAGTAATTTTACTTACTTGTTGGCCAAGCTATTCCCTGTGGGATCGACACCCAACCCAGGTTGGGTTCTATATTTGCTAACGACCGCTTTACACTCAAACGAGAGCTGTAGATTGAGCGTTATCAGCTATGACAATAAATAAAGCTCAAGGTCAAACAATGAATTTTGTTGGAATTTATGTACGAGAACTTGTTTTCTCTCATGGACAACTCTAGGTAGTGCTATCAAGAGCAAAACGTTCCAATGGTGTAAAAGTATTAATTCGACCATCAACATCAGATGATGACGATGATCATTCAACCTAAAACATTGTATACAATTAAATCATTCAAAAAGCGTTTGCATAAATAAGTTTTTGGATGGCACTATACTCTGCTGACTGCACCTCCTTTGTCACAAAAAGTTACCTTCAAGTTCAACAGATATTTTTACTTTTATTTATATATCTACAATTGATCTAAAAAGCAAAGAACAATTTACAATCTGTGATTCAAAAGTTTTATGCAGTTATGATATCCAATTTTGCATATATTTCATATAAACTATTGCTTATTGTCTCCCAATTTTCGATCTTTATTATTGATTTTTGAACACTTTTTTGGCTCAGACTATGAATTTATTTCAGAAATCTCATTACAATAATTTTAGTATTTCAAAGAAGTGTCCCTCTTTTATTATGCATTAAGACATTTTCTCGCGTTTGAATATTGTTGTCAACTTCTTACAGCTCTAAGCTAGATGGCTCTCTCATGTGATATGATAATCTTTTTTATATTTTTTCATTCCATGAAGCATATTCTATCAAGAGGCTCCATGTGAGATTATAAAAAAAGAGATGGTATGACCTCTTACAGTTATATAATATTTTTTTTTATTCAAATTTTAAATTTTTTCAGACATTGCATGCATGTTACCTGTCATGACAGTGAGCAGTTTCACATTGTCCTCCTTGCCGACCAAAGGCTATGTTCCTCCTTTTTGGATTCGATATGCCTATCTCCAACTACATCCGTAATTTGAGCATGAGTATTTTCAGTGAAGCTTTTGATACTTTCAAAGTTCTTTTCGATAGTATAAACATTTTACATGGAAATGACCTTCCTACCCGATAGAGGTAGAGGTAAGATCTGGGTAGATCTCACTTATGAGACTGTACTGGGTATGTTAGTGTTGTTGTGCATATAAAAGTTGAACTCAACTAATATGTCTTTGTGATTTCATGTTACTTGGGATAACCTTCAGCCTTATTTCACACGAGAAGATATACTAATGGGAACTCTAACAGTAACAGAAAAAACATCCAATACTCATCTCAATTGAGGCTCCCAAACAACATGATGGAACAAGAAATAAAAGAAATAGTAGATAATGTTATATTAGAGATGGAATTGGAGGATTATGCAGAAACTTTAATTGGGAACTGACATTTGAGAAGAACAAATGGTGGTGAAAAAAAGAGGCCACAATTCTTGTTTCTTAATAAATCTACAAGTGGACTTCATAGTGCTTCTGCGTATTTTGTTATTCAAGTGCTTAAAAACATATGGTGGTGATGGAAGTGGGAGGACTATAATATGCTGAAATCATCAGCCAAATAGTGAAGTCATTTAAATATTAAAAAATTAATAATATTTAATAAAAAAATAGTCATAAAATAATAAATTATTTTTTTATATTTTTATAAGTCATTTAAGTATCAAAAAATTAATAATATTTAATAAAAAATAAAATAGACATAAAATGATAAATTATATTTTGATGTTCTAAATTAACTTGACGATTATACATGATCACTTAAAAAATATAAATTATTTTTGATGTTTTAAATTAACTTGATGTCTTATATGAGACTATTTTAAAAAATTTCACAAGTATTTGTTATAATAATTTTACTATGTCATTTCTAATTAGTAGAACAGAAGAAAAAATATTATAAATCACAACAATAACAAAAATATTATTGACTATCAATGCTATAAAAGTTTTAACAACTTAAACTATTGTTATATAAATTTCATCAATCTAAATAGGGAAAAAAACTCAAATATGCCATTAAACTGTTAAAAATGGCTCATTTATATCGCTCATTTATATCGTTAGTTAAAAGTTGAGCTCATTCATGCCATCGCCGTTACAAAATCAGCTCATCCATGCCATTACTTTTTAACGGTGGTTTTCAAAAATAACTTTGTCACGTGGCCTTTTATTAGAGATCCACATCATTAATTAAAATAAGCAAAAAGGCTCAAATTGTCACGCCCCAAAATCCCATCGGGCCGGATTGGCACCCGAAGACGAGAAGGCCCGGGAGAACCCGTTCAAATACCTGTACTTTCCCTTACATGTCACCAAAAATTTGGACAGCACTTCGTTGCATATAGAAGGATCTAATTACCTGTATCAGCACAACACACACAAATATATATATATATATAATACTTGGCCGTCGGGGCCACCACATATACAGATATAACATCACTATATAAACTTCCATGACTTTACCCTTCCTTATGTCTACAAAGCCTCTAGGATATACATGACATAACTAGGGTCGGGACAAATCCCCCGCCCACACATGACTCCTGTACAATAACAAAACATAAGGAACCGACTCGAAAAACTCCGAAGCAAACTGGAGCTCACCAACAATAGCTGTATGACCTGGCTCCTATCTATGCTGTGAATGAGCTGAGGTACCTGTGCCTGTAGCATGAAATGCAGGTCCCCGTGGGGGACGTCAGTACGAAATATGTACTGAGTATGTAAAGCTGTAGATAATCACATATGATATAGGAGCTCAATAGAAATTCGAAACAAGTGAATAAATCGTAATAGGAGTGGACCACACTTACTAGAACTTGTGACAACCTGTACATTGAATTTATTCAATCACTTTACCTTCGTTCTTAACATCTTTGTAATCATTATTGTACTGTACTGTGACCATTAGGCTGCCTCAAGTACATATCAACTGGGATCGACCCATGCTAGGCTTATGCCCCTTGGATACCACCCGATAAGAGAGAACTTCCATCACTTAGTTCAATTAATCTTTGAGATTGTTATTTCGGTCGCCACCACATTTTTGATACTTTGAAACAACGATACATCAATAAGAACCAAGTAATAGACCTTCTATACAATAACGACGTAATAAAGACTCATTGGTACATCAACAATGTGTTTCAGAATCATCAATATCACAACAATGAAATAGGAGCCTTTTGGTATATCAATGAAATATTTTGACACTTTATAGAATGGAAACAACTTCGTTGGTAATGTAGAACAATACATGTTTTTGGACAACCTCGGAATCTTACTTGATGGAACATTGGTGTTTTCATGCCAAAGAACATCGTTAGAGTATGCTTTACATACCTCGTTGTAGATTCGGATACCAATTCAACACAACTTCCCGCCTTTACAAATCACTTATCTACAATGAAATGTTTGGCATCTTGTATTAGCAACCCAACACCACAATTCTCTTCCATAATTCCATACAATCAATATTTGCAAAACATTCCAAAAACCAACTTGAACAATAGGTTTATGTGTATATATATATATAATCATCAATACCACATCATCACACCAAATCCCTTCACAATTCAACATAATCCAACATCATTTCCCAATCATCTTTCAACAACAATCAAATAACATACTTCTTATGCTCACATGCATATATATATATACATATCCATATAAATAACACCAACATAATTTACATCCTTACCATAAAATGGCCCTTTTGATTTCAAAGTCCTGTTGGCACAAATAAGGGGTGCTTCTCGAAGCCCTCGAGACGGTGAACACAACTACGGAATCAATTTGGACTTTCTACGGTTGAATCACAAGATAATTGGAGTTGAACTTAGACTAGGGTTTCTTATTCTTAAATAATTTGGATGATAACATGATGGATATGAGGCTAATTATATGTATATAATGACCAATTTTCGTCCATGAGGTGATGGAAAATGACCATATTGCCCTTAAAAATTTAAGTAAATCCGAATCTGTCCATGGTGGACTGTTTTGATAGGCTAAAGTAAATCGACCATAACTCTTTTCTCCGATATCGTATTTGGGTGAAATTGGTATAGTTGGATAGATAATTCAAAGGTATTTCATTTCATATAAAGTAGGCCACCCAGTTCTTCCTGTACAAGGAATTATGATCGTTTGAAGTTGACCCTAAAAATCTGTTTTGGGAGGCTGAAGTAAAACGAGTATAACTCCTTACTCAGACGTTGGATTTGGATGAAACCAATTGCATTAGAAAGAAGACTCTCGGGGATTCTCATCAATATATAGAAACTCACACAGTTCATTTTGTACAAGGAGTTATGATCATTTAAAGTCGACCCAAAAATCTGTTTGGCTGCAGTACTTTTGTGTGCAGAAAATTTCTGCACATTTACTGTTCATTGCGTCCACCGTTTTCAAGTTTCGAACATGCTCGCTTATATCCGATACTCATCTGTTTTCAGAAATCTTTATATCGTTGGAAAGCTAACTCGATAAACTTCGCATAGAAACTTTGACGAGCAAATTCCGGTATAAATAAAGTCGATTCCCATACACATATAATCAAACTATACACTTGAAACCATCTCAAAATAATCAATACTCATACTTAAACTCATATATACCTAACTTATGATCAATACATATACTCCAACACATATAACCATGGCTAATGCACGTAATTAAGTACGGGGTGTTACATCCTTCATCCCTTAAGGACATTCGTCCTCGAATGTGAATGTAGTTATTTTGCCGAAACAAGTTCGAATTCATATTTGATATTCACGTCATCATATAGATATTATGCATATGTAAAAACTTACTTGTTAGCATCCCAGTTCCACTCCTTGCACTTCTTTTTCACCTTTGAACAAATAAGGGTATTTCGATTTCATTGCTTCCTCCGCTTCCCATGTAATCTCTTTCCTTTGTTGATTTCTCCAAAGTACTTTCACCGATGCTACTTCTTTGTTTCTCATCTTCTTAACTTGACGATCTAATATAGCAATAGGCATCTCCTCATAGGTAAGATCTTCTGTTACTTGCACATCTTCAGTAGAAGTAATAAGGGACGGATCTCCGATGCACTTTCGAAGCATCAATACATGAAATACTGGATGCACTGATGAGAGTTCCTGGGGTAGCTCTAATTCATAAGCAACTTTCCCACATCTTCGAATAATCTTATACGGGCCTATATATCGTGGACTCAACTTTCCTTTCTTGCCAAATCTCATCACCCCTTTCATTGGCGATACCTTCAAAAATACCCAATCGCCTAACGAAAACTCTAGCCCTCTTCTTCTACTATCCGCATATGACTTGTGTCGACTTTGGACTGTTTTCAACCGTTGCTGAATCACCTTGACTTTTTCTATGGCTTGATACACAAGATCCGGTCCGAACATAAGAGTTTCACCCGCTTCAAACCATCCTATTGGTGATCTACACTTCCTCCCATATAAAGCTTCATATGGTGCCATTTTGATACTTGAATGATAGCTATTATTGTAGGCAAACTCAATAAGAGGTAAATAATCATCCCATCTACCTTTAAAATCTATAACACATGCTCGTAGCATATCTTCAAGTGTTTGAATGGTGCGCTCTGCTTGTCCATCCGTCTGAGGGTGAAAAGTTGTACTCAGATTCACTTGTGTTCCCAAACTCCGTTGGAAAGACTTCCAAAAGTTTGCGGTAAATTGAGTTCCCCGATCCGATATAATAGAAGTTGGCACCCCATGTAATCGGACTATTTCTTTAACATACAACTTCGAATATTCTTCAACTGTGTAAGTGGTCTTAACGGGTAAGAAATGTGCGGATTTAGTAAGCCTATCCACAATCACCCATATAGAATCAAATTTCCGAGCTGTACGAGGCAAACCTGTAACAAAATCCATGTTGATCATGTCCCACTTCCAAATTGGAAGATCTATGCATTGCATATAGCCTCCGGGCTTTAGATGTTCCACTTTAACTCATTGACAATTTGGACATTCAGCTACAAATTATGCGATGTTCCTTTTCATGTCATTCCACAAATACATATCTTTCAAATCTTGATACATTTTGGTTGATCCTGGATGAATGGAATACCTTGAAAAATATGCCTCTATCATAATCTTCTTTCTTAGCCCGTCTACATCCGGCACACACAATCGGTTTTGGCACTGAAGTACTCCTTCTCGCGTAAGCTCAAATGCCTTGGTCGCACCACTCTGAACGTTCTCCTTAAGCTGTAATAAAACAGGATCTGCATCTTGCTTCTCTTTCACCTCAGCTACTAATGAGGATTCCGCGGCATTATGCACAATAAACTCCTCGTCCGGAGTTTCAAGAAGACGAACTCCTAGACTAGCTAATTGATAAAGATCTTTAATCATCCCTTGCCTTTATATAGGTGCCATCATAGCCTTACGACTCAACGCATCAGCTACTATATTCGCTTTCCCTGGGTGATACAAAATATCAACATCATAATCTTTTAATAGTTCCATCCACCTTCGCTGCCTCAGATTTAGATCCTTCTGACTAAAAATATATTGTAAGCTCTTGTGATCAGTATATATATCAACATGAACCCCATATAAATAGTGGCGCCATATTTTTAAAGCAAAGATAACCGCTGCCAGCTCAAGATCATGTGTGGGGTAATTTTTCTCATGTGGCCTCAATTGCCTTGAGGCATATGCTATCACCTTACCATGCTGCATTAATACACATCCTAAACCAATTCTTAAAGCATCACAATACACTGTATACCCTTCTGTACCTTCTGGAAGTACCAACACAGGTGTAGAAGTCAACTTATTCTTCAATTCTTGGAAACTCTCCTCACACGCATCATTCCATTGGAACTTGGATGCTTTATGCGTTAGCTTGGTTAAGGGTACTGAAATGGAAGAAAAGTCTTTAACAAACCTTCTATAATAACCGGCCAACCCGAGAAAACTACGAATCTCCGTAGGTGTTGTGGGCCTTGGCCAGTTCTTCACAGCTTCTATCTTTTGAGCATCAACCTTTATCCCTTCACTAGATACAATATGACCCAAAAATGCCACCGACTTTAACCAAAACTCACATTTAGAGAACTTTGCATAAAGCTTACAATCACAAAGAGTCTGCAATGCCTGTCGTAAGTGATTGACATGGTCCTCTTCTGATCTAGAATAAACTAGAATATCATCTATAAAAACTATCACAAATACATCCAGGAATGGCTTAAACACCCTATTCATCAAATCCATAAAAGTTGCAGGTGCATTTGTTAGCCCAAATGACATAAATAGAAACTCATAATGACCATACCGTGTTCGGAAAGCTGTCTTGGGTATATCCTTCTCTTTGACCCTCACTTGGTGGTAACCTGACCTCAAATCAATCTTAGAAAAACACTTGGCGCCCTGTAACTGATCAAATAAATCATCAATTCTTGGGAGAGGATATTTATTCTTAATAGTCACCTTATTCAATTGCTGATAATCAATACACATTCTCAGCGAGCCATCCTTTTTGTGCACAAATAACACTGGTGCTCCCCAGGGGGACATACTAGGCCTTATGAATCCCTTCTCTAGCAAATCATTCAATTGCTCTTTCAATTCTCGTAATTCTGTTGGGGCCATTCTATACGGCGGAATGGAGATTGGTTGGGTGCCTGGTATTACATCAATACCAAACTCTACTTCTCGTTCAGGAGGCAAACCTGGAAAATCTTCAGGAAATACATCAGGAAATTCATTTACCACCAGAACAGCGTGAAGAGTTGGTGGCTTTGCTTCTTTATCCCTTACTCTAACTAAATGATATATGTATCCCTTGGAAATCATTCTTCTTGCCTTAAAATAAGAAATAAATCTACCTTTTGGCGCGCTAATTTCACCTTTCCATTCAAGGACTGATTCATTTGGAAAATGGAAATATACCTTTTTCGTGCAATAATCAATTGTGGCATAACAAGACGCCAACCAGTCCATACCCATTATAACATCAAAATCTACCATTTCTAACTCTACAAGATCAGCCATCGTATCACGACCACAAATAGTTACTATGCAGTTTCGATAAACCCTTCTAGCTATAATAGATTCCCCAACCGGTGTGGATACTTCAAATGGCTTAACTAATAGTTCGGGTATTCTTTCGAACTTTCCAGCAACCAATGGAGTAACATAAGATAATGTGGAACCGGGATCAATTAAGGCATATAAATCGAATGAAAAGATAGACAACGTACCCGTAACCACATCTGGGAAAGCCTCTAAATTCTGTCGATCCGCTAGAGCATACGTACGATTTTGAGCCCCGCTAGAACCCGTGGCACCTCTATCACCTCTAACACGACCCATTGGTTATGCACCCCTTCCTGAATAAGGCATCGATGATGATGATGCAACAAATGACCCCGTAGGTCGTGCCATACCCCCTATGTCCCTTCGTGGGCATTCCCTCATCATATGCCCCGACATACCGCACCAAAAGCAAACATTGGTCCCCAGCCGACATGCGCCCAAATGATACCTTCCATATTTATTGCATGGCTCTCGAGGAGGTCTCGATTGGCTCACATTCCCTTGCCCTTGGTACCCCACTATCCGCTAACTCTGACTCTCACTTCTATGCCCAAATTGATTTTCTCTGGACCCTTGGAACTGTGGTGGGGCACTAGCTGCAGAATAAGAAGATAATGGCCTAGGTGGTCTAGCAGAAAACTATGGTCTGAACCCTCCTTGAGATGCCATGAACTGCCCTGTAGATCTGTCCCTCTTGGAATATCCTCTTTCTGATTCCTGTGTTCTTCTCCTCTGCCTCTGATCTTCCATTTTCTGTGCAAAAGCTTGGATCCTCGCTATGTCCATATCTTTGTTCAAAGCGGCAATAGTACAATCCCTAACCAAATACGGATCCAATCCATCCACATACCGATGAACTCTGTCATCCATAGTAGCTATAACATTAGGAGCATATCTGGACAAAGAATTAAATCGAAGACTATACTCTCTCACACTTGTATTACCCTGTCGAAGATTTAAGAACTGATCTGCACGGGCCTGACGAGTCTCATATGGAAGATAATGATCAATAAATGCCTCTTTGAACTCTTTCCAAGTAGCTGGGGGTGCATCAATTCCCCTTGACCGTTTCCAGTCTTCATACCAATATATAGCCTCACCTTTGAATCTATACGCGGCTAACTCCACTGTCTCTCTGCCCGATATATGCATCACCTCTAGGGCCCTTTGGATCTGATCAATAAAGTCCTGCGGATCTTCGTTAAGATCGGATCCGATAAAAGTAGGCGGATCCATCTTAAGAAAATCCTGTGTTCGAAGACTAGCCGCCCTATCTATAGCACTAGGACCTGCAGTAGGAATGGCTCGCCCTTGAGCTTGCCCAGCAACTATACGAGTCAAAAGTTGCACTGCATTTCTAAGATCTTGATCAACAGCATTAATAGGTGGCTCTGGGGATATAGTTCTCCTCCCCCTTATTTCTTACGGACTGGGGGAAGTTTCTGATGCATGTTCAGCTGGAGCCTCACTTTGATTAGCTGGTATAGTGGGTGACTTACTAGTCCCCCCTCCGGCAGCCACATCTACTTGCTTACCGGTATTCTTGCTTCTGGTAACCGGCATCATTACTATAATAAGAGAAACAAACTGATTAAGTGGTCAACTATGACTTCATATACAATATAAGCTCTATCGCACGATATAAGACATGAAGAAAAGAAACAATTTCTAAATGTCCATAGCCTCCTGTTTATAGATGTGGTGCACAACACGCCGATAAACAAGACTCTACGTAGACACGGCTTTTTAGACTCACTAGGACGAACCTCTCTGATACCACTTTTGTCACGCCCCAAAATCCCATCGGGCCGAACTGGCACTCGAAGCCGAGAAGGCCCGGGAGAACCCGTTCAAATACCTGTACTTTCCCTTACATGTCACCAAAAATTTGGACAGCACTTCGTTGCATATAGAAGGATCTAATTACCTGTATCAGCACAACACGCACAAATATATATATATATATATATAATACTTGTCCGTCGGGGCCACCACATATACAGATATAACATCACCATATAAACTTCCATGACTTTACCCTTCCTTAGGTCTACAAAGCCTCTACGATATACATGACATAACTAGGGTCGGGAGAAACCCCCCGCCCACACATGACAACTGTACAATAACAAAACATAAGGAACCGACTCGGAAAACTCCGAAGCAAACTGGAGCTCACCAACAATAGTTGTATGACCTGGCTCCTATCTATGCTGTGAATGAGCTGAGGTACCTGTGCCTGTAGCATGAAATGCAGGTCCCCGTGGGGGACGTCAGTACGAAATATGTACTGAGTATGTAAAGCTGTACATAATCACATATGATATAGGAGCTCAATAGAAATCCGAAACAAGTGAATAAATCGTAATAGGAGTGGACCACACTTACTAGAACTTGTGACAACCTGTACATTGAATTTATTCAATCACTTTACCTTCATTCTTAACATCTTTGTATCATTATTGTACTGTACTGTGACCATTAGGCTGCCTCCAGTACATATCAACTGGGATCGACCCATGCTAGGCTTATTCCCCTGGGATACCACCCATAAACACGTAAATAGGGATCGACCCATGCTAGGCTTATGCCCCTGGGATACCACCCGATAAGAGAGAACTTCCATCACTTAGTTCAATTAATCTTTGAGATTGTTATTTCGGTCGCCACCACATTTTTTATACTTTGAAACAACGATACATCAATAAGAACCAAGTAATAGACCTTCTATACAATAACGACGTAATAAAGACTCATTGGTACATCAACAATGTGTTTCAGAATCATCAATATCACAACAATGAAATAGGAGCCTTTTGGTATATCAATGAAACATTTTGACACTTTATAGAATGGAAACAACTTCGTTGGTAATGTAGAACAATACATGTTTTTGGACAACCTCGGAATCTTACTTGATGGAACATTGGTGTTTTCATGCCAAAGAACATCGTTAGAGTATGCTTTACATACCTTGTTGTAGATTCGGATACCAATTCAACACAACTTCCCTCCTTTACAAATCACTTATCTACAATGAAATGTTTGGCATCTAGTATTAGCAACCCAACACCACAATTCTCTTCCATAATTCCATACAACCAATATTTGCAAAACATTCCAAAAACCAACTTGAACAATAGGTTTATGTGTGTATATATATATAATCATCAATACCACATCATCACACCAAATCCCTTCACAATTCAACATAATCCAACATCATTTCCCAATCATCTTTCAACAACAATCAAATAACATACTTCTTATGCTCACATGTATATATATATACATATCCATATAAATAACACCAACATAATTTACATCCTTACTATAAAATGGCCCTTTTGATTTCGAAGTCCTGTTGGCACAAATAAGGGGTGCTTCTCGAAGACCTCGAGACGGTGAACACAACTACGAAATCAATTTGGACTTTCTACGGTTGAATCACAAGATAATTGGAGTTGAACTTAGACTAGGGTTTCTTATTCTTCAATAATTTGGATGATAACATGATGGATATGAGGCTAAGTATATGTATATAATAACCAATTTTCGTCCATGAGGTGATGGAAAATGACCATATTGCCCTTAAAAATTTAAGTAAATCCGAATCTGTCCATGGTGGACTGTTTTGATAGGCTAAAGTAAATCGACCATAACTCTTTGCTCCGATATCGGATTTTGGTGAAATTGGTATCGTTGGATAGATAATTCAAAGGTATTTCATTTCATATAAAGTAGGCCACCCAGTTCGTCCTGTACAAGGAATTATGATCGTTTGAAGTTGACCCTAAAAATCTGTTTTGAGAGGCTGAAGTAAAACGAGTATAACTCCTTGCTCAGACGTTGGATTTGGATGAAACCAATTGCATTAGAAAGAAGACTCTCGGGGATTCTCATCGATATATAGAAGCTCACACAGTTCAATTTGTATAAGGAGTTATGATCGTTTAAAGTCAATCCAAAAATCTGTTTGGCTGCAGTACTTTTGTGTGCAGAAAATTTCTACACATTTACTGTTCATTGCGTCCACCGTTTTCAAGTTTCGAACATGCTCGCTTATATCCGATACTCATCTGTTTTCAGAAATCTTTATATCGTTGGAAAGCTAACTCGATAAACTTCGCATAGAAACTTCGACGAGAAAATTTAGGTATAAATAAAGTCGATTTCCATACACATATAATCAAACTATACACTTGAAACCATCTCAAAATAATCAATACTCATACTTAAACTCATATATACCTAACTTATGATCAATACATATACTCCAACACATATAACCATGGCTAATGCACGTAATTAAGTACGGGGTGTTACACAAATATGTCATTGAACTATCAGAAATGGCTCAGTTATGCCATCAAGTAAAAGTTCGGCTCATTCATGTCATCACCATTATAAAATCAACTCACTCATGTCATTACTTTTTAATGATGGGTTTTTAAAAATAGCTTTGCCACGTGATCTTTTATTAGAAGTCCACGTCATTAATTAAAAAAAATCAATATTAGTTTCAAAATATCTGAAATTAGTTAGTATCGGGATTATTTATTCCATAATGATGGAGAAGTTATCCCATATACATGGCGGGATAATTGGAATAGTAGACTTTTTTTAAGCCGTTATTTGAAAATGATTTTTCAACAATGTATGCTCCACTAATTCGTGATGGGAGAAGTTATTCCATATGCATGGCGGGATAATTGGGATAACAGACTTCTTTTAAGTCGTTATTTGGAAATGATTTTTTCAATAATGTATACTCTCCTAATTCGTGATGGGAGAATGGAGAGGTTCTATTGGTACGCCTCTTTCTTTTTTTTTGCTTGCCCTAATCGTTCATATTGGTTTATTTTCTTGCAATTTCAGAGTATATATTGGAGTCACTGGAATTAAAACTAATCAGTTACTGTAGGATAGAATTTTTGAGGTTTCTGTTAAGCGTAACATTTATAATGATTTAGAATCAACTAGAAATAGTCAAAGGATATACATTAATCACTATTTTTTCTGATTAGAAAAATAGTTATTGTAGGGAAAAAAATATTTTAATGGGTGTAGGTCGAGTTATGTTAAATGAATCGGTTGTTTTTAATGGGTCTAAGATATTTTGAAATTAATATTGATTTATTTTAATTAATATTCCGGACCTCTAATAAAAGACCACATGACAAAACTATTTTTAAAAACCCACCATTAAAAAGTAATGACATGGGTGAGCTGATTTTATAACGACGATGGCATGAATGAACTGAATTTTTAACTGATGGCATAAATGAGTTATTTCTGATAGTTTAATGGCATATTTGAGTCTTTTTTCTTATTTTAAATAATGACGTGGGCCTTTAATAAAAGGTCGCGTGACAAAGTTGTTTTTGAAATCCACCGTTAAAAATTAATGGCATGGATGAGCCGATTTTATAACGGCGATGGCATGAATGAGAAACTTTTAACTGATGACATAAATGAGTCATTTCTGATAGTTCAATGATATATTTGAACCCTTTTTCATCTAAATATAATAATATATATTTAACTTAGAATTTATCAATCAAACAACTACAAATTTTATCTAAATAATAGAATTATACATAACATAAAAATTTTAAGAATTAATATTAGATCGTGCGTAGCATGGCGTAAGCAGACTAGTATAGATAAGATAGGTTGAACCAAGGAGTTAGAAAAGTTTCAGAATTTTTTTTGCGGCCTAAAATTAAAAGAGGAAACCATGTGGGGACCACGACCTAGACATCTGCGGTGGAAATTAAAGAATTTACGTGACACACATGAATATAGCTAGCCACCGGGAGGAAATTAAAGAATTTACGTGACACACATTAGCTATTGCATAGTATATAATACTCCATCCGTTTCGAAATAAATAAATTATTGGATTCTAACATATTGATTAAGAAAAAAAATATCAAAGACATAAATTTAATATAAATTTTTATTTTTATCCTTGAAGTCTCTTTAATCCAAAAAAAAAAAAAATTGCAATCTCTTTTGCTTGTCAAATCATAAGGGTAATTTTGAAAAAAAAATTCAACGATTCACTTATTTTGAAACACCAATAAATACCCTAACAATTCATTTATTCCGAAACGAAGAGAGGACTATTTTTGGTGATCACCTAGGACGTTGTCGTATATCACTTGAAGCACCCCTATATATATACACATTCATCAGTTATATATATATAATTATTTATACAATATAAATACATATTTATATATTATTTATATAATATCGGTACACGTTTATACATATTTATATAGTGTTGACAAAAATATTTATACATTATTTATATAATAAACGATACATTAAATATACATCTGATTGTAATTGTTTTGTCGCTAGTATTATTTTGGGTTATTTTTTATGTAAAAAAAAAATATGACTATATTTATAGCAAGCTACTAATTGCTATATATATGAAATTTTCCTCGAAGTAAACCCCATGATTGTATGAACTGTATTCCCAAGTAATCCCAACCATAAATTCCCAACAGCTACGCACTAAGAAAATCCAACGTCCCTTTCTTTTCTTTGCTAAATAAATGTTTCCTACATATACTCACAAAACTAGCGATATTGAAATACTAGCTAATTGCGAATTTCACTACCAGAAGCAATTAGTCAACTAGTTCGTGAATCACTGACAAAAATTAGGTGACCCTCGCGTCCTCAATTTAAATTTTATTCCCACTTCACAAATTTATGCTCAGCTTACAAATTTAAATTTAATAAAACATCCTCAATTTGAGCCTGTCATGCAAGACAGGTAATTGAGCCACAGTTATGGAATGCAGTAAAACTTGAGCACAGTTATGAGGAAAAAAAAAAATTAAAAGCCCCAAATTTTTAAGTTATATAATGCCCCAAATTTTGATATTTCTTTTTCGCGATTAATTAATATTATCTCCACCTTCTTCTCGCTTTGTTTAGGGGTGTCAAACGGGCCGGGCCGACCCGGCCCGATTATCTAACCCGGCCCGGTTTGACCCGGCCCAATAAGCCCTAGGGCTTTAGGGTTTCGGGTCTCGGGCCGGTTATTTTGTTAAAATGGGCCCGGTTAACCCGTCCTGATCCAGGCCAGTCGGTTAACCGGCCCGGCCCGGCCCAAAAATTTTTTTAAAAAAATGAATTTTGGGCCAAACTAGCTGTTGGCCCAACGGCTATATAGCCGTTTTTGGGTCCAAACGGCTAGTTTGGGCCTATTTAGTAAAAAAAAACTTTAAAAAATATTTTTTAATCCCCAAAAAAAATCTATAAATACCCTACAACTTCAAATCATTTTTCACACAATTTTTCACTCTCTCAAATCTCATTCTCTCTCAAATCTCAATTCTCAAATATTCAATATATTTAATTTCTTAAAGTGTTCACTTTAATTTTTTAATTTTTCGTTTACAAAGTACGAGCGGAAGTTTCTAAAGTCGCAATCTTCGGATACTTCCAAAATTTGGTATTGTCGTTCCATCTCTTACGTTTAATTTTTATTTATTGTATTAATTGTTTAATATTTAATTTTATTATATTTGTGTATTTTGAATATTTTTAGTTTAATTTAATTTATATTATGGATAAATTAAAAAACCTCGCTACTAAAGGTGTTAAAATTTTTTGTCCCGGAAGCGGTAGTGGTAGTAAAAAGCAAATTACTAGCGGTAGAGGTAGTTCAAGTAGTAGATATACCCGTGTGCCTTCGCCTCCGGTACCGCTTGGTACACCTTTTAAGGAAGAAATAGATGTAGGTGCTCACGATATGAATTATGTAGAAGCTCAGAAAAATTACGGTATAGAAGAAGAAAATGAAGTAGATGCGGTTAATTTAGACGAAGATAATGAAAATATTGCTGAAACACCCGCAGTAGGAGATGCTAACGTTAGATATGAATCAGTTAATCTCCCTTCCCGTCCTCCCAGTGCCCCAAAACCTCGTAAAAGAACTAGTATTGCATGGCAATTTTTTGAACGTATATCAGATATTGAGGTGCAGTGCAATATTTGTCAACAAATATATAAGCATAGAAGTGGAGGCAAGCAAGGGGGTACGGGTACGTTAATGAGACATATAGCTAAAGATCACAAAAGAGAGTTAAATATTGCAAAAGGTGGTGGGGATGTTGGTGGGTCAACGCAAACTAGAATGGACCCAGCAACCGGTCAAGTAGCGAAAAAGTACAATAAATTGAGGGACAGGGAAGAAATAGCTAAAATGGTAGTTGTGGGTTGTTTGCCTTTTAGTTTTCCTTCTTCTGATGCCTTTATTCGTTATATGCAAGCAATTTATAATTCTATGTTTAATGGTATTCCTAGAACTACTTGTCGGTCTGATATTTTTAGACTTCATTCACAATATTGTTTTTATTTATCAACATTGTTAAAAAATATTCAATGTAGATTGTCCCTAACTTCTGATCTTGGTCGTGCTGTAAATAAAAATGATTATTTAACCGTTACTTGTCATTGGATGGATAGTAATTTCGTGATGCAAAAACGTATTCTTGCTTTTTTATATGATGAAGATCGTAAACATACTGGACAATTTATTGCTGATTCTATTGTTAAAATTGTCGGATATTATGGTATAGAAAATAAAATTTTATATATTGCTTTTGATAATGCTTCTAACAACAAGACTGCTATAACAAAAATAAAATCTATGCTATCTCCGTCCTTGCCTGAAATTTTTCATATTAAGTGTGCATGTCATATATATAATTTAATTGTAAAAGATGGTCTTGAGTTTTTTGAGCTTTATATTGAAAAAATTCGTCTCGCCGTTGGTTTTATTCAAGGAAATAATCGTAGATCGAGAATTAGAGAATTTAAAGTTAAATGTCAAGAAAATGGACTTACACCGATTTTGATGCCTGAGGAAATTGATACTAGATGGAATTCTACGTATGAATTTTTAAAAACTTGTTATAAATATAGAATTCCTATTACACTAGCTTTTAACCAGCATTGCAGTTCATTTGCTGATTCTGCTGATTGCATGCTACATAATTCTGATTGGGTTGTAATTAATGATCTTGTTAAGTTTTTAGAAAAATTTTATGTAGCTACGGTTGAATTTTCCGGTGCTTACTATCCTACTGTTTGTAATATTTTGGCATATATAGCCGATATTTCTGGTTTGCTCCAACAATATAAAAATAAAGAAGGTTATAAAGAAGATGTTGGCGCCATGTTTACGAAATTAAAAAAAATATTTTTTTCCGATTCCCCCTATTTACTTGGTTGGTGCTATGCTAAATCCGTGCATGAAATATAATCATATGTGTCACTTTAGTACTCTTATTTATACTAACTTAGAAATAAATACTAAGCATGATTCTGAACAAGTACAACCTGATTTGTGGACGGCTACGGCTGATGCAAAGGATTACATAGAAAAATTATATAATCACTATGCTGATTTATTTGATTCAGCCGTACCTACAAATATCACTCCAACTGTCGCTCCTCATCCTCCCGAGGAGCTATCATCTTCTAAAAGGCCGGCACATAGTGGTTTTTCTGATTCGTTTTATGATTTAAATTGTTGGAACAGTGTTGATGAGAGAACTTACACATCAACTTATCGGGAAGAGCTGAAATATTATCTTCGGACGGCACCAGAGGATCGCAGACGACGGATCAACACGTTGGATTGGTGGAGGAATAATGAATCACAATATCCTGTGCTTTCAAGATTAGCTAGAGATATCTTGAATGTTCCAATGTCAACCGTTGCATCAGAGAGCGCCTTCAGTCAGGGATGACAGCAGCTTGGAGACAACCGACACTCATTGGGAAGCAATGCAATGAATGTTCTAGTTTGCCTCAGAGATTGGATTAGAGCGGAAAGAAGAAACCAAGAAATGGAACCGGAGCCGAGCGACGAGCTGAAACTTGAAGAAATTATGACTTCACGGGAGAACTCAGCAGAATCAAGTCCAATGCATGGTTTTGCCCCCGTTGATTTCGACTATCCTATGCAAGTTCCCATTAATATTAACATGAATGAGTTGGAAAAAATGATGCATAATTTATAGATTTTTCATTCATGTAAATTATAAATTTTGGATCATTTTGCAATCAATAAAATTCCCCAAATTCATTCAGTCCTTAGTCGTTGTTTTTTATTCTTTTTTATTTAACGATTTAAAATTTTAAATTGAATTTCTAGTTTTCTACTTTAAATTAAAAACTTACTTCTAATATATTATTAATTTACTACCAAATATTATTAATTTATTATATTAAGTAGCATATGTTTTGTATATTTGTGCATATATCTTCTATAGAAGTGTATATTTAACGTATACATGTGTATATGTTTTATAAATTAGTATATAAGTATATCTATACATATTGTAATGTATATATAATGTAGTATATTTTATAAGTAGTAGTATATATACATTGAATGGTGCGTATACACGTGTATATATCTTCTATAGAAGTGTATATTTAATGTATACATGTGTATATGTTTTATAAATTAGTATATAACTATACAAATATATATTGTAATGTATACACATTATAGTATATTTCATTTAAAGTATTACATATACATAGAATAGAGTGAATGGATCTTCTATAGACGTGTAAATTTAACGTATACATGTGTATATATTTTATAAATTAGTATATAACTATACAAATATATATTGTAATGTATACACATTATAGTATATTTCATTTAAAGTATTACATATACATAGAATAGAGTGAATGGATCTTCTATAGACGTGTAAATTTAACGTATACATGTGTATATATTTTATAAATTAGTATATAACTATACAAATATATATTGTAATGTATATATATTGTATATATCTCATTTAAAGTATTACATATACATAGAATAGAGTGTATATATGTGAATAGATCTTCTATAGACGTGTATATTTAACGTATACATTACTTTATGTTTTATAAATTAGTATATATATTGTAGTATATACTTTTTTTAAAGTAGTACATATATATTGAATGGTGCGTATATATGTGTATATATCTTCTATAGACGTCTATCTTTAAAGTATACAAGTGTATATGTTTTATAAATTAGTATGTAACTATATATATATACATATTGTTGTATATATATATATGTATATCACTATATTGTAGTATATATTTTATTTAAAGTAGTACATATATATTGAATGGTGCATATATATGTGTATATATCTTCTAAAGTAGTATATATTTAACGTATACATGTGTATATGTTTTATAAATTAATATATATATATTGTAGTGTATATATATATATATATATATATATATATTATACTATTATAGCATATGTTTTATTTAAAGTAGTACGTATAGTCATATATAATTATATATTGAATGGTACGTATATATGTGTAATTGTTTATACTTTATATATTTTTTTAAAAATATATATTGTATATTGGAGTGTATATAGTGTATATTGGAGTGTATATAGTATATATTGGATTATTTATTTATTTTTTAAACGGGTTTGACTGGTTTTTAACCGGGTTTGATCGGATTTTGGTGGGTTTGACCGGATTGGGTTAAGTGAGCCGGGTTCGAATGGGTTTTAATTTTTTTACTGTTTGACCCAGCCCGGCCCGGTTAACGCCAAACCCGACCCGTAACCGACCCGGAACCCGAGTAAAATGGAAGGGCTGATTTCGGGTTGGCCCGGCCCGGCCCGTTTGACACTCTTAGCTTTGTTATATAATTCCAATTTAACAAAATGAAAATAAGGCGAGACTAAAATTCAAGTGTAACAACGATTAAAAAATGTAGTGTGTAATTTTTTTTAATATATTTCAACCAACTAAAATTCTCCTCTAAACAGTGACTTTCCATTCAACAAATATTTTATTACAGTTGATAAATTTTATTTATATGCTTATCAGTATACTTGTCTTGTATGACAGCTCAAATTGGGGTATTTTGACCTAAAAGTTTTTCATTAAATTTAAGTTTAGCATAAATTAGTGAAGTGGAAATTAAATTTAAATTGAGGAGCAAAACTATCTCTTACGTGCAAAATTTTCCTTTCTAGATAATCTTTGATAGAGGTATTCATGATTTGGGTAAAAATAGATCCAAATCAAAAAATCAAACCAAGCCAATTAAATCAACTGAACAAAGTTTGATTTGATTTGATTTGATTTTACATTTTTAAAAATAGATTATATATTTTGTTTGATTTTCATTTTGTTCTAAAAGATCGAAAGAAATAATCGAATCAAACTAACAAATTATATACTCCCTCTATTTCAAATTGATTGAAATATTTTGACCTGACACAGAGTTTGAATAATAAATAGGGAAAAGGACACTCTATGACCATTTTAAAAAATAATAGCTCAATTATAATCCAAGTTTGGCATTTGGACAAATAATGTCCAGTCGGCTAAACAAATGCCATTTTATGGCCATTTCCTAATCTTTCCCAATTTGAGTCATTTTGATCCACGTAGTCCATATACAGTCCATATAAGATACTAATAAAGTCTATATACAATACTGATACAATATTCAACTTGGACAATTCGACCCTTTTAAAAATATTTCAATTTTTTTTTTTACTATAAATTTTTAAATTGATCAAATATTCTGCTTTTTTTTACTCTTTAGAAATAATAATTAAATTATATAAAAACGATATAATTATTAAATAGAATATGAATCTACATAAGATATATGTATAAAAATTGTATAGTTCTATCAAATATGTATATGTATAATATATAGAAAGTGTATACAAATTATATAATTGTTGTATAAAACGTGTAAAACAAGTACAGTTATTATATAAATTATGTATCAAAACTGTATAATTTCCGTATAGAATATTTATGTATAAGATTTGTATAAAACCTATATAAAAGTTGTGTAAAAACGGTATTGAACCAGTCAGTAAATTAAAATGGCTAGAAAGTGGAATTTAAATTCTATGGCCATTTTCAAGGAAATAGTTTAATTTGAAGTGCAAATGTACAGTTATTATATAAATTATGTATCAAAAATGTATAATTTCCGTATAGAATATTTTATGTATAAAGTTTGTATAAAACCTGTATAAAAGTTGTGTAAAAAGGTATAGAATCAATCAGCAAATTAAAATGGCTAGAAAGTGAAATTTAAATTTCATGGATAGTTTAATTTGATGTGTCGTTTCTGTCCTTTCCCCTAATAAATAATACATTTGAATCTTATGGTATTTAAATTAAAAATATATCAAATATATTAAATTATTCTTTAACTCTGTGGCTTAAACATGCCGAATAGAAATTTGGAAATAAAAAGTTACTAGAAGAAAGGATTATTTTTTTTGAAAAGGACTGAAAAGGAAAGTGACTTAGGTCAAACAAATTGAAATTGATGAGTATATTTATTATTATTATTATTATTATTATATATACATAACATATTATTTTTTATGAATAATGTTTAATATATATATCCATCAAAATTTATTTATAATTAAAATATCTTGTATTAAGTGTATGTCGTGTTACTATTTTATGTGATAATTTTAGAATTTATTTTTTCTGTTTCAATGCATTGTTGTCTTTTGTTTTTCTTATGAATAAATCAGTTCTTTTATTTTCGTATATGAATAATAATCGAACAATTTAACTCACATCAATAACAACCAAATCGATAAATATATATTATATTTAATTTAATTTTAATAATCTAAAAATTAATTATATTGATTTAATTTTAATTTTGAATAAACCCATGAACACCCCTAATTTCTTTGGTACACATTTGCGGCGAGTTGGATTCATTGCTAAGAGAAACACCACTCTCTGTAATGATTTATTCATTTTTGGACTCAAACCTAAAAGTTTAAAACTTTTAATTAAGAGCGAATATATCTTATGCATTTTTTTTCGACCATTCTTTTATCTTGGATGGTATAATTTTTCTTTTTTTGTCTATTTTTTTGGTTCACTTTTATTTGTCAAACTTTTGATTTGGTATATTCACTAAAAAATAATTATTAATATGATTATTTTACCATACTATCCTATTGATTAATATTTAGAGTATTATATTTTAAAAAGTTTTAAGAATAAATAATTAATGATAAGGATAAACAGAAAAACTTCTTTTATCTTTTTTTTTGATATATTAAAATTGATAACTAAAAATAAAAATTTATTTTAAAAATAAGTGATAAATAAAAATAAATGAATGGAGTATATATATACAGTTGGTTTATCAAAATCTAAAAATCCACATATACAGTTGGTTTATCAAAATCTAAAAATCCATATATACAGTTGGTTTATCAAAATCTAAAAATTCTAACTACCAAAAAAAAAAAAAATCTAAAAATTCTCCAACGATTGAGCGAGAAAATCTGTCAATAATATTTCCAAATCAACCTTGACAGAAAGGAGCATATTCCTATGAATTTAATTTCAACAACCCATTGGTTGTTGCATCTTCCATCTTTCACATCACATTGGGAAGATTCTAAAAATGCAAAATGCAACTGTCAGAAGTCAAACTTACAAAAGACCTTAAATTTATTCAAAACAAAATTTATATATTTTTATTTGGAATTTATACTTTTAGCTTTTAGAGAATATACGAAATTGTTAATTTTCTCCTATATTCAATCTCTTCTAATATTTTTGTTTCAATTAATGATATATTAAGTTCATCTAATTCTCTTGAGACACTATTGATTAGTAAGACTATTAATTTTAGATTTGTAGAAATCCAATTAATTGAGGCAACTATTACAAAAAATTCTTAAGCTAATTTTACTTTCCATGTCCGTTATTAGTTTGTCATTTTTTTACATGCATATTAAGAAAGTATAAATGAAAAGGTAATTTTACTAATTCACCCATTAAAAAATTTCTTGGGACTTTACAAATAAGTGTGAACAAGGATAATATGAAATTTTTTTAATTAATGTTTTCTTGATTTAGTAAGGTAACCAACTAATATGGGAAAATTATTTTTAGTAAGATGACGAACTAATATGTGACGAAGGGAGTATAATAAGCAATATAGATGTTTTGAAAACAATCAAGTCTCTTATTTGATAAAGTATATAAACTAGAATATTATCTTTTATTTAGTTTGTGTAATGTTTCTTAGCATTGCAATAACAACAACATACCTAGTATAGCCCCACAAAGTGGGATCGAAAGAGGATAGCATGTAGGTAGACCTTATCTACCTCAGAGATAGGAAGACTATTTTTTATAGAGCCTTGACTCAAGAAAAAATAGTCCAAACTAGTCGAGTAAAAGAAGTAACGAAATACAAAAAACAACAACTCGTAGCAAAACAACAAAAAGTAGTAGAACAATATTACAACAAATTAATACGATAGTCAAAGCACAAAAAATAACTAATAATAATAGATATCGAATGACAAGAAACTACAAGAGTAATACTACGATTACTAGTATGTGATGTAGAGATATTATACACTCTTTTCACTAGTTTTTCTCCATACCTATGCCTTATTTTGAGGATAATATAATCTATTACCTATTATTTATGCTTGATTTATTGATTTATCATTTATAGGAGGTGTTTTGTGCAATTTAGGTGAAAGGAGTAAAAAAGAAACTAAATGGGAGCATAAATGATAAAACTTAGCCAAGAAAAGTTCAAGGCAAAGTCGGAGGGTTGCGGAGAGACTTCCAGAGAGAATAGGGGTCAAAAATACACTACCTCAAAAGTTTACGTTCTGTAGAGAAGACTCCTCAGGCAAGTGAGTTAATTGAGCTTGCAACGGAGTTGTTCATGACGGGGACAAATTTTGCCCCTTTTCCCAGTTAGACTTGAATGAGTTTTTTTTTTTTTTTTTTTTAAAAAAGATTGTTTGACTTTTTAACCATTTTATTAGATTAATAAAAAATAAACAACATCATCCGGTCAAAGCCCAAATAATACTATGCCTTAAAAATATTGTGGACCCGACCCACTTTCCAAAATGCCCTGACTCTAAATTTCCTCCTTTTGCCCTTCTTAGCAGAATTTTCCTCTTCTTCAATATCATGCTCCATTGCTGCCACTTGAATCCCCAGCTAAGGCGCCTTCTTTTATGAGTGACAAATCTTGTTCCCATCATCTTTTTGCATCTCTTCTTCACAGAAATATTATCCAAACACCAAGATAACCTTTGAAATTGTTGTTCTCTTCTTCTCTTTACTCTTCTTATAGATTTATCTTTCTCGGGTGGTATGGCTGTCACTGTCGTGATGTCAACGAAGGAAACATTCGGAGTTTACATTTCTTCCTTAGGTTCTCTTGTCTTCATTTCTTGCTTCATTTGTAATCTTGTTAGAATTTTAATCCCCTTTTATTTCCTTTTATATTTGCATTGGAGCATGTGTATCCATCGATGATTTGATCTTGAGACTAACCTACTGAGCTGATAGACAAATCCGACACATTTTCTTTCAGTTTTTAGTGATTTCTTTTGTAAGCTAACATAGATTATCATTTTTGATTTATCAGATTTAGTGTTCCTTATCAAAGGATTATGAACTTGGTAAATGCCCTTGCTGCTCTGAATCTGTATCTTGCCTGTCTAGTATTAGCCAAACACTTTGTACATACGACTTTATCTTTGTAGTTTTAATTCTCAAGCTAGTAATTTGCTTTATGTTCATGTTCATTATTTTTCTTGCCTCTGATGGTAGTTGTTGATATGCCTGAATTACTGTTACTTCTTCTGACTGAAATGTTAAATTAGCTAAATAATCTGTTAACTTGTTTCCTTCTCTGTAAATATGGCTGATTGTAGCATTTAGATTGTACATAGTCTGTCTGACTTCCCCTACTTGCTCAGTTAGCTTCCATAGGATATTCCATACCTTTCTGATAACATTAACCAGCAACAAAGAGTCTGACTTAATTTTCACCCCCCTAAAATTTCTTGATGCACAGAACCTTACTACTTCCAATATTGCTACCATTTCTGCTTCCATGTTGGTTGCTACACCTAACTTCCCTGTTTGTGCATCTACTAAAGCTTTATTGTCCTGTCTCACAACAAAATCATATAAAGCTTGTGCTAGGCTACCCTTGGCAGCCCCATCTGTATTGCATTTCATTCTACCCGACTTTGGTAACCACCATTTCACTGCACAACTATATAATCTTGGCTTATATCTCCCTAGCTTGATCACCAAATTACCCAAACTATTCCCTATATCTTTTATCCAAGGAAATTGAAACCTTACCAACTGTTTTACTAATGTCAGCACTTGATGTTTTATGTTTTCTATACTTTGTTCCTCCCTATGCTTTCTCTTATTCCCTCTTTTTCATAAAACCCACATGATAATAGCTGGAACTGCTTTTAAGACTTGCTGCAGTTTTGTTGGGGCATCATTGAACCATCAAATTCTTAACACATGAGTTAATTGTGCTCCATCCATTTTAATACCTGCAAATCAGCAACATGCTTCCATAGTTGATTAGCCATGTGAGCTGTTAGAAATAAATTTTTCATTGTCTTTTGGCTAAATTTCTCACAACACCAACATCTTGAAATCGTGCTTATCCTCAATCTTGTAATGTTAGCATCAGTACTAATCTTGCCCTTCCATTCTCTCCATAAAAAGAAATATATTTTAGTTGGCAGAGCTTTATTCCAAATCTTCTTATAATCATCATTCTCTTCTTTTTTTTTACTTTTGAGCAGTTCATAACCATCTTTCACAGTAAATTTTTCATTGGTTTTAGATATCCACCATGCTTTATCTCTTTTAAACTCATTTATTGTTGGCTTGACGTTCTCCTTAATGTGTAACACCATGTTTGTTAAATGCCATACATATCTCCTTAGATCATTTTTAGTTATATTTTGCCCGAGAAAAAATAGAGAAGAACATAACATAATCGCAACTCTCTTAGGATTGTCACTTACAATTTTAATCTAGCATAATTTGTTGTTTATACTTTGACTACTGCTTTGCAATCAAATTTTGAGTTGCAAAAAACCCTCAATCTAGGGTTTTCGCTATTGTATAGATATCATAATTTATATATAGTTTACTTTTGCAAAATCAACTATTATGTTTTGTTCTCTTAACCTTGTGATTAATATTCTATTGCATCGCGATCAATAGGATAAATGGATAATTTCTAAAGAAACTCAAGAAAAGAAAAGTCGAAATAGAATGTTAGCTATGGGGAGTAAGATTCATCTACAGAAGGATTTGTGTCTAGGATGAAGAAGTACCTACATTGCCTTACTTAAATCAAATATAAAATAACAACGTATTTCATATGAATTAGTTTGACTATCTCCACTCAATGATACAGTTAGAAGGCTAATTTAGGTAAGGAGTTAGAGGAGCAAAAATCCATGACCATACTATTAACCATGTGATTCAATATTTGATAGATTCCTTAATCGTGCTTATCAAATATATATAAAATAAGATGGGATTCTACAAGATCCAAAATCCTAGGTCTTAATAACTCTGTTTACAACCCCTTAGTCTTTACTCGTATCTACTTTAATTAGTAGAATTACTAGCAAACAATTACACAATTCTTATGTAAGAAATATAGGAGAAAATATTAAGAAAAAATACAAAAAGTAGCATATTAAGACTTAAATTATGAAAAATAGCAACACTTTAATGAAATTACATTGTGTAGAAAACATAGCATTATTTTAAGTGTGATCCCCCATTTTGCCTTTGAGAAGTTACCGTGTATAAAGTTTCCTTTTTCACTCCACTTCTCTTTCTCTATCCGTTTTTTACTCTACTTTTCTTTCTCTTTCCTTTAACTGATTTTTACTTTACCTTTTATTGTTTGAAATCTCTCAGATTCCTCTTTCAAATTTTTTTATTTCTCACATTTTTTCATGATTTGATAAGGATAGTGTTCCACAATGTCAAGTAACTAATAAATTCAGTTATTGCATGTTATCAATTTTTTATTTTTTTTTGTATTTTGTACTGTAAATCATTAGCAACTTAGATTTTGAGGTTTTTATACTCTAATGGCAGAACACACACCAAAATCACGAACAAATAGGAGTATACCACCTATTAATTTATTGTCTGATAATGCACCATCATTTAGTCTTGGATTAACTCAAGACAAAGTATTTAAAGTTGTTTCTACTCCTATACAGTCGAAGAAATCAGTGAGTACAAAAGAGCTTAGGTCTAATTTTAGTAACGGTCCAGTAAAGATGACTGATATTTTGAAAAAAAAAAAGGTTGAAAAAAAATCTTTCTCCAAAAGCCACAAAATTACAAAAATATGAGAAAAAAAGGAAAGCAAAAGAAATTACAAAGTCAAGTAATGTTGTAAATGACGACGTAGAAAACTCATCTGGTAATGAATCAGAAGAAGATGAGGAGGAAGAGGTATTTTTCGGTGTATATGTATTTTAATTTACTTATATGTAGTTAGGGATTTCAGTAAAGCTGATATCATTTTGGGATAATATGTATTTTGGTGATGCTGATATGTATTTACTGATATATAGTTTTGGTCAAGCTGATAGCCTAAATAAATATTTTGGGGTAATATGTATTTATGTATTTGTATGTTAAATACATATTCTAAGTTGCATGTATGAAAAATACATTTATATATGAACTATTTATGAAGAGGTATTTGCCTATATGTATTTTTTTTAATAATTTTTATGTATTTTCAGTATATTGGATACATTTGGATATTCTTTTTGTTTAAATATGTAGTTGGGATTATGGACATATTTGTATTTGTTGAAATACATATACATTTTCAAATATTTTTTCAATACAGTATATATAGGTTTGCCATATATACAAATTGACTAACTAAATATACATTTAAGTTACATGGAAGTATTTTGTATTTTTTATAAATATATATGTACTTTCATTTGTATTTTTGTTCTGTTCAATATACATTTAAGGTATACGGAAGCATTTGTATTTTTATACATACATATTCAATTTCATATGTATTTTTCTGTAGTGATGGATTTGTAACACCCATATTCAAACACAACCAAAATATATAAAATCGAACTTTACGAAATTCAAATATACTCTTAAATTTCAAGAATCAAAACTCAAAAAAATTGAGTTTGAGTTGTTTGAAAAATTAATTTTGATCACTATATTGTTCGATCAGTTTAATTTACTATTGCATTACTTTCTTTTTTTTTTTCAAAATTCGTTTACAAAATATTCAAAAATAATTTAACGAAATAAATTGTTAAATTGTACAACGTAACGAAAAATCAATTTTGATCACTCTAACGAAAAATCGTTAATGGCTCGAAATATTCAAAAATAATTTAACGAAAATCAATTTTGATCACTATATTTGAACGAAACACCAGTAATGGCTCAAAAAAATTTGAACAAAATAATAGTAATGGTTCTAAAAAAAATTCAGAACGGATTTTTTTTGATTGATTTCAAACAACTGATGAAATTCATATAATAAAATAATATTACGATTAAATACGTTCAACAACAGTAACACTTTAATTTGAATTTTTGAAGATATTGAACAGAAAGAAGCTTCAGTTGAATTTGATTTTGATTTTTTTTTGGATGAAAACGATAATATGAAACTGAAATTTAAATTTTTATTTTGGTTGGTAACAAATAACGTAAATCGCGTTAATTAAGAGGTTTTTAATGAAAAAAGAATCTCCATATTTAATTCATGGCTAATTATTTCATATTTAATTGTATATGTATTTTTATAGCAACAGTTTGTTCAAATACATAATACAAGTTGCTAGTTTAAGTAATTATGAAAGTGTTGCTATGAATTTCATAATTTTGGTCTTAAGTATGCTATTTATAAATTTTACCCAAAATATTATTGTAACGACCAAATTTTTGATGAAATATGTGATTTTTTTTTTTATGATTTGACTATTTTACCCCCTCTTGTAGTTGCATTATGGTATTTTTGGAGAGTGGGAGTGATTGGCATGTTTTCAATGTATTTTGGTGCGATTTATATGTGATATTGTGATTTTTGATGGCTTCGAGAGCCTTATTTTGGACTTATGTGGATATCTTTTGATTCGTACAACGGATGGGTAAACGAACTGCGGAAGTAACTCTGAAATATTAATTTTAGGCTAGTTATACATTTGGTTTGGGTCCTGGTGTACCTGAGCTCATTTCGACCTATTGGTCGAAAAAATTAAAAAAAATTAAAAATATGAGTGTGGGACCCATATTTAATTGAAATGACCTCGAATAGAAAATTCGACTTCATCAGTAGATCTAGAACATAGATGTTAGGGTGGTAGCATATTTGGTGTAATTTTACTTCTTTTAAATCTCACTACGACCCTCGATTTGGAAAATTATGATTTCGGATTTCTGGGGTCAACTTTGTGAAAATAACATTTTTTCAAAAATCTAATATCGTCATTGAGTCTGGAGCATCGAATTTAGTGTGGTTACATAGTTTGTTTGCATGTATCGAACTCCGAATGAATTTCGGGTACCCCGTCAAAGTCTGGGGTGGACTTTAAGAGAAAAATCTGGTGCAAAAACAGAAAAATCTGCAATATAAATAGCCCCCTTTGGGCCCTTTTAAGCCTTTTTTGCTCATTTTTCATCCTGCCTCTTGAGCGTTAAATCTTAAAATAGTGTGGGAGCTTAAACGTGAAGTTTGTGGGATCTTCGAAAACTAGATTAACATCTATTTCTTTATTTTATTACGAATTTAAGGTAAGAATTCACCTTTTTCTTAGTAATTTCTTAATTAATTTCTCAAAATCCCAAAATCTTAGGGCTTAATTTTAAACTCCAATTTCACTCTTTTTCACTTGAATAATATTTTTATCTTATAATTCCTAGTTTTTCATCAATTTAATCTTCAAAACAACTCAAATTCTTAATTTTAACTCGGATTTCAAATATTTTACATGGTAAAGCTTAAAAATGATTTTTTTTTATTTAAACCTCATTTTTACACGATTTGACTTGAGTTTTTAGCTGTGGGTTCTTAAAAATATGGGGAATACGTTTTTAAAGTAAAGCTACGATTTTGCCTTTTTTTTCAAAAATCCATTTCGATGGTTCGTTTTGACTCCAAATCAAAAGTAGTCAATATGGGTATCATTGGCTTTGTTTTGATGCGTAAATTTCATAATTGATGTTTTTAGTATATTTCGGGACCGTTAATGAGGAGTAAGGATTTGATAACAAAGTCTTGATACCAGTATTTCGGCTTTTGAGGTAGGTTATGACTTAACTCGTTGAGACTGAGATGGATAGTAAATGATGGTACAAAATACATCTTAAGGGTGGGAACTAATCATAAAAAATAGTTATCTATGGCCTATATGTGATATAATTGTTGGAATTGAGATATGATGTGATATGTGTTACCGTATGAGTCCTATATGATGTTGATAGCCTTGAACACATGTGAATAATTGTATTATGTTGTTGAAATCCCTGATGTGGTTTCATTGGTATATTGTGATGTCCATATTTATTGTTATTGGTGACATGTGGAAATTTATGGATGAAACGAAAGTAATGAGCGAATATTGGCTCACGTGGTTGTAGAATTATAACATTGTGCTTGGTTGTGAAAATACATCATGTGGATTGGTTGTATAAATATATCATATGGATTGGTTGTGGAAATACTAGTTTTGAATGATTGTGCATGCTGCATCGTCATTCTCCTGTTATCATATGCGTCATTTCATATGTTTGTTTTATTGTTTTATATATACTTGTTGTCATGTATATGTTCTTAATTTGTATATTATGTTATGTATGTGCTTTGGAAAAGTTGGAAACACTGGAATACTGGATATTGGTATTGATTATTAGATTTTATGGACCATCTCCGAAGGATCATGCCGGAGAAGAGTTGTGGATATTGGTGATCCTAAGGCTGTGTAACAAACTTAAGAATGTGTGCCAAACTTAAGGTTGTGTGCCAAACTTGAGGTTTTGTGCCAAACTCAAGGCTGTGTGTCAATCCCATCCATTATCATCATCTACATTGCACCCGTTTTACTGTATTTATGTTGTGTTTGAATTGTCATATTGACTTTTCATCTTCCTATTTGTTCTATAATCTGACTTGCCATCTTCTTTTTTGTTCTATAATCTGACTTGTTAACGCCTAATTGTTCTATCTTTTTTAAATTGTACTTGATGATTTTGATTATATATGTCCCTCATTTGTTCTACTTATATGTGATATTGTGTATATTTGTATCCCTATCTTGTGTGTTGTTGTATTATATATATGGATATTATAAAACTGATAGTGCAAGTATTGTGGGCTACCGTTGTGGGATATTTTTTGATTGCAGGTAACATGCCCTTAGTATATTTTTTGTATGCTTTATTTTCTACTTTGCCCGGTCGGCCTATGATACCTACTAAGTACAAGTAGACCGTACTCACCCCTACTTTACCCTTTTGGTGTAGATTTGGGTTCGAGTACGCCCACTTTGCTTGACTCGAGCGATTATTGGAGCTTTCGAGTAGTTGGTGATTTTCAGGCGTCAGGATGTCCTCTTCTACCTTTCTTATAGACTATGTCTTTATTTTCACTTCTAAGACAGACTTTTCTTTTGTATTTGGACATCTTATGTATTTTATTTGGATTCGAGGTATATTTTGATACGTTCTCATACTGTTGACACCAAGTTCTGGGAGTTATGGCTGCATATGTTAATTTTATTCTTTTTGCTTTTATCACATCTGTGTGATTCAGCTTCGTTACAGAAATCTTACTTGGGGGTATTTCTATCTTTCCCCTTTTGTGTAGCAATTTGGGTGATAGACTTACTTGTTATGGTCTTCCACGACAAGTGCCATTATGACCCCTTGTATTTTTGGGTAGAGACAAATTAGTATCAGAGCCAGGTTTTATTATCTCAACGGTGTAAGAACGGGATGTCTAATAGTGTTTTATAGATCGATACATAGGCGGTCGTATCTATCTTCGAGAGGCTATAGGATATCTTTAGGAAACTTTTCTCATTTTATTACTTATCGTATGAAGTTCTTTCATACCTTGTATTCTGAGTTGTGTTTTACTCTTTCTACATGGATGTTGTTGCTTATACGTCCTATCAGTTGAGAGATATTGCTAGAGTTTGGAGGAGTTCGCGTATGAGTTGGAGACATCATGATTCTCCCGAGATAAGTTAGGATCAGTTCATTGAGGCTTTCCTAGAGAGATTTATGCCTTCAGTTTGAGAGATTATATATGGGATGATTTTGATCATTTGAAGAAGGGATCCATAACAGTTGTTGAGTATGAGGCACACTTTTATGCCTTATCCAAATATTTCTATGATAGCCTTTTTATTGAGTTTGAGCAGATTTAGAAGTTTGTGAAGGATTTGGATGTTTCTTTTCAGTTTGATACATCTCAGGTGGTTGTTCTTAGGGATTCTTTTCAGAGTATTCTGGATTGTGCTAAGATCACAGGGGATATTCTTAGTACATCTTAGGGGGGCTACAAGAAGGCGAGATATTTTGGTGAGTTCAGGAGTTAGATTTCTCGAGGAAGAGATTTTAGAGGTTCGTATGGATACCATGGTAGGCTACTGCAGGCAGCTTTACAGATTTCAACAAGTGGATCTTCTAGTTCAGTAGTTTAGGGTGGCCGTTCGGGCCCAGTTGTACCATTTTCTATAGAGACTGGTCATATAGGTTGCTATTTGTGTGATGAGATTGGTCATGTGGCTAGGGACTGTCCCCGCTGGGTAATTCAGGCTATTTCTATTTCAGCTATGAGGGATATGGGTGCTATTAGAGGTAAGAGGGATAGAGGTAGTGAGCTCATAGGGGTGGCCGTTGTGCCACTTAGGTGGTGGTGGTCGTGGGGCTATTTAGCCAGTTGGTGGCTATGGTTTGTGATTTGCTATACCCGTCAGGCCAGAGGCAGAAACGTCTGATGTTGTGATCACATATATTGTCCCTATTTATTTTAGACCTGCATCTGTGTTATTTGATCTTGGATCGACTTTTTCCTACGTGTTTGTGTATTTTGCTTTGGGTTTTGATTAGGTTACTGAGCCTCTTGCCATTCCTATTCGTGTATCTACCCTAACAGGTGATTCTTTAGTGGTGGATCGGGTGTACCGATCTTGTGTTGTGACTTTTGCCGGGCGTGAGACTTTGATAGATTTGCTTTTCTTAGATATGGTTGACCTCGATGTTATTTTGGGTATGGATTGGTAAGCTCCTTATCATGCCGTCTTAGATTATTATGCTAAGACCGTAACTTTAGCTTCACCGGTGTGCCAAGGATAGCTTGGAAGGGTACGCTTCATTCCGGTCCTAAGAGGATTATATCTTATGTCCAGATTCATAAATTTGTTGAGAGGGGATGTTTAGCTTACTTGGCTCATATTCGTGACACCAGTGTTGTTTCACTCCTTTTCTTGGATTTTGTCTGTGAGTTTATGGATGTGTTCCCTATGGATTTGCCTAGTATGCTTCTGGATCATGATATTGACTTTTCTATTAGTGTTGAACCGGACACCAAGCCCATCTCTATTCCTCCTTA
The DNA here is from genome assembly GCA_030864215.1 of Capsicum pubescens. Classification (NCBI taxonomy): domain Eukaryota; kingdom Viridiplantae; phylum Streptophyta; class Magnoliopsida; order Solanales; family Solanaceae; genus Capsicum; species Capsicum pubescens. Next base: position 73,679,245 of record CM061546.1, read on the forward strand.
TATTATGGACCCAACAGAGTTAAAAAGAAGTGAAGGATCAATTGCAGGAGTTGTTGGATAAGGGATTTATTCGACCTAGTATTTTACCTTAGAGTGCGCCTTTTTTATCTGTGAAAAAAATAGGTTTATGCGGATATGTACTAATTATCGTCAGTTAAATAAGGTGACGGTTAATAATAAGTATCCTCTTCCTTGCATTGATAATTTATTTGATCAATTTAAGGGTGCTACAGTGTTTTTAAAGATTAATTTGCGGTTCGATTATCACCAGTTGAGTATTAGAGCTTTAAATGTTTTGAAGACGGCTTTTCAGACTCGATATGGTCATAATGAGTTCCTGGACATGTTCTTTGGGTTGACCAATGCCCCTACTGTGTTCATGGAGTTGATGAACCGAGTGTTCCAATTATATATCGACTTCTTTGATATTGTATTTATAGATGATATCTTGGTTTATTTCAAGAGTGAGGTTAAGCATGAGGAGCATTTGCAGATTGTGCTTTAGAGATTGGGTAATAAGAAGTTGTATGCTAAGTTCTCCAAGTGTGAGTTTTGGTTGGAGTCTATTTCTTTTTTGGGTCATGTGGTGACTAATGAGGGTATTATGGTTGATCCAACCAAGGGTGCAGTGGTTCGTTATTGGGCTAGACCTACTTCGCCCACCAAGATTTGGAGTTTTGTTGGATTGACCGGTTATTATTGGTATATTTTTTAGGGTTTCTCTTCTATTACAGCTCCTTTGACTAAGTTTACTCAGAAGAAAATTTTCTTTCAGTGGTCTTATGCTTAATGCGAGTTTTGAAAAGCTCAAGGATTTGTTGACTTCAGCTCCGATCTTGACTTTGCCCAAGGAGGGTATGAGTTTTATCGTCTTTTGTGATACTTTAGGTGTTGGGTTAGATATTGTGTTAATGCAGGAAGGTGAGGTGATTGTGTATATTTTTTCGTCAGTTGAATACCCATGATATGAATTATCCTACCCATGATTTGGAGTCGTGCGTAGTTGTGTTTGCTTTGAAGTTGTGGAGGCACTACTTATATGGCGTCCGTTGTGAGATCTTCTTAGATCATCGTAGACTTCAATATTTTTTCACCTAGCGAGATCTAATACGAGGTAGCGTTATTGGCTTGAGTTGCTTAAGTATTATGACTTGACCATTCTCTATCATTCGGGCAAGGCTAATATGGTTGTGGATGCCTTAAGCCGAAAAAAAAGTAGCATGGATAGCTTGGCGTATCTTGTGACCCAAGAGAGGCCTTTAGCCTTAGAGGTTCAGTCTTTAGATAACCAGATTGTAATGTCCCAAATCTGGTACCTAGAACATTACACGGTGCTCATAACCTCGAAGGACCACAAGCTAACCCATGACTGATATCTGTACCTATATACTGCATACATGCTGTATAATGCGGAAACATGAACTGAAAGGCCATAAGGTTCAAAACTGTAACATAAGATCTGATAAATCATAACATATGGATGGGGTATGAAATACCCAAAACAAAACTTGAAATAAACTATCTGAACATACTGTAGTTCGAAAAGCCTCTAAACATGACTATCTAAATAAGGAGTTGATGGGACATATCCCCAACTAACTCCAACAAATAAATTAATTAACGATATAATAAAATAATGATCATCTCCTTGAAAAATGAGGAATCACTTCTAACTCTGACTGCTGAGACTGGAATCTATTGATGTTATGGAACTCGTGTCTCTGAACATATGGTATAAGACACCATAGTGCAAATTCTTAAGTACTTAGAATATACTGGTATGCATGTGAGGTAAGCTGAATGCATGAGGTTCATATGCATGAACAAATGTAATAACAGACTAACTATCTTGAGCGTGAGAGTACACGCATGAGACATAAAAACTGACACTGATATCGTGATAACATGATTACTGAATCTTAATACTGATAACATGACATACTGATAACTGATATAACTGATAACATGAGTGACTGTATCTGACAGTCCTAAATCTGATGGAACTAGCTGAGTTCCGTATTGTATCTGAGTTGACTGTATCTGACAGTCCTAAAATTTGAAGAACTATCTGAGTTCTTGACTGATATTGATACTAAAACTATGGGAAGTAGTCATCTAACTGACATGCCCCAAATGTGCTATAATAGTTGAGCTGGGGTCCAATCTGTGCCCTAATTAGAAGGGTGTTAATACCTTGCCACTAGTAAGGACAACGTGTGAGTAACCCTAATATAACAGGTAACTCTAGTGAGAACGGTGGAAACCCTCATATAGCAGGTTAAGCCACCTCATCTACCGTCATATAGTAGGCTATGATGTCTCAACCTATGCTGGCTACATAGTTCTGGAACGCAAGGATTGCTTCTAAGAATCATACCCTCATATAACAGGTGAGTTTCCATCCTTGGGTTCACTCGGTGCTAATTTCTATTTCCATCTGAATAGACACTGAACATGATTTACTGAACTGAACATGGACTGAGTTATAGAATTCCGTCGACTGACGGAATACTACTGATATCTGACAACTTACTGAGTTCATGAGATCATGGAGATTTCCTGAGTCATAAGACTGTCTGAAGTCTAAGGATCATAGCTTGACTGAGAGTATTGTGAAAACATGACATGGCTCTAGGCACACAACTAATATTTCGGGTATAAGTACCCCTAGGACTCGATGGAAAGAAACTGACAAAGCATGACTTTCTTGAATACATGACTAACATCGAAATCCATAATACATTTATTGAAACATTCATCAAACATGTGATCTGCATAAACTTATACATACACTGGGATTTCATGATATCATGCTAGTTGGGAATTTTCCTTCATCTAGGCATTTAATCAAACATATGGTAGGCATAGTATGTGTAAACAACATTATATAACAATTAAACATCATGATTCAATTCTATTTTCATCATTCAAGGGTTTAGGTATAGGTTAGCATGAATCTATATCTGTACTAATAAAACCCACATATAATTTATCACCCAATCATGGAATAGAATTCAATTACTCATTATCAACATGAACAAGAGCAGCCCAAATCATGAAAATTCATAAAGAAAATCCATAAAACCTGAATTTAGAAAAAGGATTCGTGGGCTTCATGGACGAAAGAAGTCCATGAATGAACACTATGCATACCTGGTAATGAGTTTGTTGAATTTCTTGAACTTGAAGAATTGGAATCTCTTAGTTCTTGAAGAAGATTTGAATTTGATCCATGGGGATTAATCTTAGAGAGAAAACCCTAATTTTATTGTTGTGAAATAATAATGAACAAATGAGCTGAGTTCAAATATAACTGGGTATATATAAGTGGGTGGTAAATGAACAAAATACCCTTATTAAAATGACTTAAAATAACTGAGTTTGACATGCAACGGTTCGTGCGACGGTTCGTCGCTGGCTCGACGGTCCATCATTTCGACCGTCGCACATGGACCAGAATAGGGTCTTACTGCCTAGGTAGCGATGGCTTGGGCAACAGTTCGTCGCAAGTTTGATAGTCCGTCAACCTGTCCATCGCACTTTATCCAGAAGGTTTCCTCACTGCCTTGGCTGCGACGGTCAAGGCGACGATCCGTCGCTAGGTCGACGGACAGTCAACCTGCCCATCGCACCTGGCCGATTCTGATAGTTGTGAGTAAAACGTCTATAACTGTTTACTCTGATACCGGATTTGGAAAAAATTGATATCGTTGGAAAGCTAATTCAATTTACCATGTGAATAAAAGTGAAAATATTAAAAATACCACATGTACAAAGTTGATTCATCTGTCAAATAATCTTCTAACATTCCTGGGATAAATTTCAAGCTAGGAAAAAGTATGGGGTATTACAATATCTCCCCCTTGAGAACATTCATCCTCGAATAAGACTGAGAGTGAGGGGAAGAACATGAACTGGCGTACATACTGTACATGAATAACTGAAACATGATCTCATGACTGATATGATTGAATAACCGAAAATAACATACTGAACATGTATATCTGATGCAAGTGTAACTGATTCATGAATACATGACTGAGTGTTTCGAGGAACTAAGTTTTATCACAATGAGAATGCATCTGTTATGAATAATTATATAACTGAACTGATACATAAATGCATGACTGAATATGCAATGGTACTTGATACCAAGTTTGTGATGAACACTGAACATGAAAATGAGTAAGCTTAAGGAGAACTGTTACCTTGAGCTTGATCTGAGTTGGCGGAAAAGAGGTGAGGATACTTGGAATGCTTTTCTACTTCTGCTTCCCAAGTAGCTCCCTCGACGGACTGATTTCGCCAAAGAACTTTGACTAGAGGTGTTTTTTTCTTCCTCAGTCTACGAGTCTGATAGTCTAGGATTTCAAATGGAATCTCTTCATAAGAGAGGCTATTTTGAACATCTATGCTCTGAATAGAGACTACAACTATTGGGTCACCTATGCACTTCTTGAGCAAAGACATATGGAATACTGGATGAACTGAGGCTAGATCTAAAAGCAATTCGAGCTCATAAGCTACTTTTCCAAAGCGACTGAGAATCTTGAAGGGACCAACATATAGGGAACTGAGCTTTCCCTTCTTGCCGAATCTCTTCACACTCTTCATGGGAGAAATCTTTAGATAGACATAGTCACCAATCTCGAACTCGAGCTTCTTTCTACGAACATCTGCATAAGACTTCTGTCATCTCTAAGCAGCCCGAAGTCTTTCTCTAACCAACTGAACTTTTTCTAAGGCGTAAAATACCAAGTCAGGACCTATAACTGAGGCCTCGCTAACTTCAAACCAACCAATTAGAGATCTACATCTCCTACTAGAGAGAGCTTCGAATGAAGCCATTTTAATAATGGAATGATAGCTATTATTGTATGAAAACTCAATCAAAGGAAAATGGTCATCCTAACTACCCTTGAAATCAATTGCACATGTCCTTAGCATATCTTCTAAAGTCTGAATGGTCTTTTCTACTTGACCATCTGTCTGAGGATGAAAGGATGTACTAAGATGAAATTGGGTACCAAGACCCTTTTGGAACGCTTTCCAGAAATGAGAGGTGAATTGAGTACCTCTGTATGAGAAAATAGATAGTGGAACACCGTGCAATCTGACCAACTCCCTGATGTAGAGTTTGGCGTAATCCTAGGCTGAATAAAATGTATGGACTGGAAGGAAATGTGCAGATTTGTTCATTCTTTCTATGATGACCTAAACGGAATCGTGCTGATGTGAGTTCGAGGCAAACCCATCACGAAGTCCATGTTCACTTCTTCCCACTTCCAAGTAGGAATAATGAACTCCTGCATAGGACCACTAGGCTTCTGATGCTCTATCTTAACCTGTTGATATGTAGAGCACTTAGCCATAAACTCTACAATATCTCTCTTCATCCCACTCCACCAATAGATCTCCCATAAGTCGAGGTACATCTTTGTGTCCCCTGGATGAATAGAGTAGCATGCACCATGTGCTTTCGCAAGAATTTGCTATTTTAAGTCATCTACACCTAGAACACAGAGACGACCCTAACAGCGCAGAACACCATCTCCCTCTTTAGAGAAACCTCTATTTTCTGATTCTGAACTGACTCTTTCAACTTGACAAGGCAGGGATCTCTATCTTGTTTTTTTTTTCACCTCGGAAACTAGAGATGATTCTGAAATACTCTGAACCCATATATCGCCCTCTGAAGAATCGACTAAGAGAAAGCCTAGTCTGACAAGATGATGGAATTCCCGAGCTAACTTCTTCTTACTGTCCTCAACATAAGCAATACTGCCCTTGAACAGTCTACTGAGAGCGTCGACCACTACGTTGTCCTTGCTCGGATGATAAAGGATACTCATGTCATAATCTTTCAAGAGCTCTAACCACCTTCTCTGATGAAGATTAAGATCTTTCTGAGAAAAGACATACTGAAGTCTCTTATGATCTGTGAACACATCTACATGAACACCGTATCGGTAATGCCTCCAAATCTTTAAGGAAAATACTACAACTGCTAGCTTAAGATCATGAGTAGGGTAATTCTTCTCATCGGGCTTAAGCTTTTTGGAAGCGTAGGCTATGCCATGCTTCATGAGGACACAACCTAAACCCACTCTGGATGCATCACAATATACTACGAACCCATCTGAACCATCTGGTAATGCTAGAACTGGAGCTGAGGTGAGTCGAGTCTTCAACTTGTGAAAGCTCTTCTCGCAAGGATCTGACCACTGGAACTTGACTTTCTTCTAAGTCAATCTAGACATAGGGGATGCAATAGAAGAAAATCCCTCAACAAACTGCCTATAATAGCCATCCATACCCAAGAAATTCCTAATATCTAATGGAGAGAAAGAGCGAGGCTTGTTTTTTATTGCTTTGGTCTTTTGAGGATCTACCTTACGCCATCACCAGAAATGATATGGCCAAGGAATTCTACTGACCTTAGCCAAAATTCTCACTTACAGAATTTGGCGAATAACTGTTGATCTCTGAGAGTCTGAAGTACTTTTTTGAGATGGTCTGCATAATCTCGTTCACTGCGGGAATAGACCGGAATATCATCTATGAAGACTATGACGAACATGTCTAAGCACTGCTTGAACATACGGTTCATCAAGTCCATGAAAGCTACTGGAGCATTGGTGAGATCAAAGGACATGACTAGGAATTCAAAGTGTACCGAGTACGGAAAGTTGTTTTCGAAATGTTACATTCTCTGACTCTGAGCTGATGATAGCCGGATCTGAGGTCTATCTTAGAGAAATAGCTAGCACCCTGAAGTTGGTCAAATAAGTCATCGATTCTGGGAATAGGAACTTATTCTTGACCGTGAATTTATTGAGTTAATGATAATCAATGCACATTCTGGGAGAACCGTATTTCTCTCGCACGAATAAGACTGGTGCTCCCCACGGGGAAATACTAGGTCTGATGAATCCCTTATCTAAGAGATCCTTCAGCTTCTATTTCAGCTCTTTGAGTTCTTCTAGTGCTATTCTGTATGGCAGAATAGAGATAGGCTGAGTATCCAGAAGAAGATCAATACCAAAGTCTATTTCCCTTTCGGGAGGAATTCCTAGAAGATCTTCGGGAAAAATATTTAAATATTCTTTTACAACTGGAACTGATTCAAGAATGGGAGTCTCGAAACTGGAATCCTTAACATAAATAAGATGATAGAAACATCCTCTAGATATCATTTTCTGTGCTCGAAGGTAGGAAACAAGATGAACCCTGAAAGCAGATACACTACCTTTCCACTCAAGGAAGGGTTCATTCAGAAACTGAAATTGGACTATTCTATTTTTGCAGTCGACTTTGGCATAGCAGGAATAAAGACAATACATACCGAAAATGACATCAAAATCAGTCATCTCTAATTTGGCTAAGTATCCTGAGGTGACTTTCTGAAATATCATAATCGGGTTATTCCTGTATACCCGTCGGTCTATGATGGTTTTACCCACCGGGGTTGAGACTGAAAAGGGCCCTACTAGAATTTCGGGACTGACTCCAAAATTGATTACTTTATAAGGAGTGACAAAAGACAAAGAAACTCCTAGATCTAGCAAAGCGTAAACATGCACATGAAAGATCTGTAACGTTCGGTAACCACATCAGGAGAATTTTCCTGATCTTTCCAGGATTAAAGAGCATAGAAATGATTTGGTATTTCCCTCTAGTAGCACTGGAGGTGGCACCCTGCTAATTTGGGTGACCAAATTGAGCTGAGGAGAGACTCTATTAACCCCGAGGACCTGGCTGAGGATAGTCTCTAACTCTGTGACCTGGCTTGCCACATCCAAAGCAAATACCTCTGCCATCTTTAATATACCCTGATAGTGCTAGCCACAAGTCTGGCAAACAGAATAGGTGTGGGCACTGCTAACACTGCCCTGGGACTTAGAGCCTGGCGCTCTATCTTTGCTACCCTCTCTGAACTTAGGAACTGGAGCACTGGCTGAAGAAGGAGCTAAAAATGACGACTTAGGATGAAACTGAGAATGGTTTCCTCCTTCTGACTTAGGCTGAGCAAAGTCAAAACTACTTAACCTTGCTCTCTTATTCTACCTCTCCCACATCCTAACTTTCTGCTCCTCTATCTGTTGGGCATGAGTCATAAGACTGGCTAAAGTCATATCACTATTCATCATAGCGGATCTGCACTCATTAACCACGTTATCGTTCATCCCTGAAATAAACTTACTTATCCTTGCCCTGTTATCTGTAACCACATGAGGGGCATATCTAGCTAATTGAGTAAACTTAAGAGAATACTCTTTCACTATCATATTGCCCTGCCTAAGGTTTATAAATTCTAGCACCTTAGCTTCTCTAAGCTCTAGGGGAAAGAATCTATCAAGGAATACTGAAGCAAACTCCTCCCACTCAACTGACCCTGCATCATCAGCCCTCTCTGACTTTCACTACTTGAACCAAGTATGATCCACGTCCTGCAACTAATATACAGCTAGCTCAGCACTCTCACTAGACATAAACCCCATTATATCTGTAACCTTCTGCACATGATCTAAGAATTCCTGAGCGTCCTGACTGTCTAAATAAGGAGTTGATGGGATATGTCCCCAATAATCTCCAACTAATAAATTAATTAATGAGATAATAAATTAATGATCGTGTCCTCAAAAGATGAGGACTCATTTCTAACTCTGACTACTGAGACTGGAATCTACTGATGCTCTAGAACTCGTGTCTCTTAACCTATGGTATAAGACACCATAGCACAAATGCATCAGTACTTGGAATGTACTGGTATGCATGTCAGGTAAGCTGAATAAATAGGGTTCATATGCATGAAAAAATATTATAACAGACTGACTATCATGAACGTGAGAGTACATGCATGAGACATAAAAACTGACACTGATACCGTGATAACATGACTATTGAATCTGAATACTGATAGCATGACATATTGATAACTGATATAACTGATAACATGAGTGACTGTATTTAAAAGTACTGAATCTGATGGAACTAGTTGAGTTCCGTACTGTATCTGAGTTGACTGTAGCTGACAATCCTAAAATCTAAAGAACTATCTGAGTTCTTGACTGATACTGATACTAAAACTGTGGGAAGTACTCATCTAACTAACATGCCCTAAATTTTCTATAATAGCTGAGCTGGGGTCCAATCTGTGCCTTGATTGGAAGGGTGTCAATACTGTGCCACTGGTAAGGACAACGTGTGAGTAACCCTAATATAATAGGTAACTTTAGTGAGAATGGTGGAAACCCTCAAGTTAATCCACCTCATCTACCCTAATATAGCAGGTTATGATGTCTCAATCTTTGCTACTACATAGTTCTACAATGCAAGGATTTCTTCTAAGAATCACACCCTCATATAATAGGTGAGTTCCCATCCTTGGGTTCACTTGGTGCTAATTTCTACTCCCATATGAATAGATACTCATTATAAAAAAGAACAAGAGTAGCCCAAATCATGAAAATTCATAAAGGAAATCCATAAAACTTGAACTTAGAAAAGGGATTCTTGGGCTTTACGGACGAAATGAGTCCATGAATAAATACTATGCATACCTAGTAATGAGTTTCTTAAAGTTCTTGAATTTGAATAATTGGAATCTCATAGTTCTTGAAGAAGATTTGGATTTTATCCTTGGAGATTAATCTTAGAGAGGAAGCAATAAATTTTGTTGTTGTGAAATAATAATGAACAAATGAGATGAGGTCGGATATAATTGGGTATATATAAGTGGGTGGTAAATGACCAAAATACCCCTATTAAAATAACTTAAAATAACTAAGCGGGACATATGACAACTCGTGCAATGGTCCATCGCTGGCTCGATGGTCTATCGTTCCGACCGTCGCATGTGGACCAGAATAGGGTCTCACTGCCTAGGCAGTGACGGCTTGGGCGATGGCCCGTCACAAGTTTGACGATCCATCAACCTGTCCGTCGCACCTTATCTAGAAGGTTGCCTCACTGCCTTGGCTACGAGGTTCAAGGCGATGGTCTGTCGCTAGGTCGATGGTCCATCAACTTGGCTGTCGCACCTGGACGATTCTGATAGCTCTAAGTAAAACGTCTATAACTTTGATACCGAATTTGGACAAAATTGGTATCGTTGGAAAGCTAATTCAATTTTCCACATGAATAAAAGTGAAATCATAAAAATACCACATGTACAAAAGTGGATTCATCTTTCAAAGAAAGCTTCTAATATTTTTGGGATAAATTTTAAGCTTGAAAAAAGTACAGGGTATTACACAGATGGTTAGGCTTGATATTTCAATACCTGGACGTGTTTTGTCATTTGTGGAGGCTAGATCTTCTTTGATAGAGCAAATTTAAGATCATCAGTTTGATATTTTTGGATTGAGGTTGATTCAGGATAAGGTGTTGAGTGATGCGAGTAAGAAAGCCTCACTTAATTCAGATGGATTTGAGACCGAGTTTGTGTTCCGAGAGTGGGTGAATGGATTAGGTTGATCTTGGAGGAGGATCATTTTTTAAGATATTCTACGTCCTGGTATGACTGAGATGTATAATGACTTAAGAAAATAATACTGGTGGGGAGGTATGAGGCGAGATGTAACGGATTTTGTGGATCATTGTCTATGTTGTCAGTAGGTGAAAGCTGAGCATATAAGACCTGGTGGTTTACTTTAGAGGTTATGCATTCTCGAATAGAGGTGGGAACAGATCACCTTGAACCTTGTGACTAGTTTTCCTCGTTCGTCTCGTGGTTCTAACAGTGTTTGGGTCTGTAACACCCCGTATTTTTAAGCTAGAAATCAAACCATCATTCCTATGTTCGTATACTCTAATCTCATGATTTATTTTGAATACATGTGTCATGATAATTATCCTAGGGTGTGAATTGATCTTCAGGTTAAAAATATTCATAGAAATCATTCAGAGCCAAGTAGAGCTAAGATCCTTTAATTTGCCCAAAGTTTGGAATTTGATTCTATAAGGGTTATCATTGAACGAGTATAACTTTTTGTATTTATATGATTTGGTAGATTAAGACCCATCAAATTGTAGATAATAGAATTATCTTTCCAACAATACCAATTTCGCCAAAATCCGTTAACCGAGTGAAAAGTTATACCATTTTTTGTGTGAGGCAGTAAGGGGTTGCGATAGCCCTGCGACGCGAGGGCTGCTTGACCCAAATAGGGACCGCATTGCGAGGGATGGTTACCCCAACTAGGGGTCACGACGCGGGGGCTATTCCCCCACAGTTTTAGTTTCTTAAGGGTCAAGGGTCACTTTGGTCCTTTCCCCTCAACCCACAACGTCCAAAACATCGAATTTCAACCCCAAAACAGCACTTTAGCCCAAATTCATATTCTCCCCAAATTGAAATCATCCTCCCTTTCCATAGAACAAAAAAACCCTAACTCCTAAGCCAAGATCTCAAGAAAAATAGATAAATATTCAAGTTCCATCCTTCAAGATAAGAAACTTAAGGTATGTGGGACTACTCTAAAAACCTTGGGCATAAGTTTAAATGTTTTATCAAGATTTAAAATCCCCAATTATGATTTATAATGAAGTATACACATGATTTTTGAAGATTATGCATCATGGGACTGTTTTGATGGAAATATATGTTGTCTTGAATTACTTTTCATGAAAATTGAATTGTAAATATATATATATATGAATTTCGTTTATTTTGTAATATTTATTGAGAGAAAGAGTATGAATTCCCTCTCCTGTTGCAAACTAAAGTTTATATTTTCATAGTGAATGATTTAAAATGCATGCCTTAAGATTTGAAAGTGATCTTCTCAATTTTATGGTGTTTGGCATGGTATATATATGATAAGAGGGAGTTTCTTGCTATAAATACATTCATGCTTTAAAAGGGAAAGAATTGCGTGTGATTGATTAAATTAACATGACCACCACATGTTTTGAATCTTACAAAGAGATGATAAATGCCTAAGTTTTCTTAAGATTTCAATGTGATAACTCTATTGTGACATTATGAAATTTTGGGTGGTCTTGTGCATGTTTTGAATATGATGGGATGTGAATTTGATATGATATTGACTTGCAAGTCAGGGTATGATGATACCCGATGATGACATGATCCTCATAAAAAAGTAAAAATTGTTTTAAAAGCATGAAGCATGATTTTGAATAATTAAAATTTGGCCTTAAGAGAGATAATCAGTTACTCAAAGAAAGCATTTGAGTGTAAGGGCTCATCATTGGAAACCGTAGTTGTCCATACAGGTATTACCCAAAAGAGGGATAATGTGAACGTCATGTAAGGGTGATGCCACGGTATACTTGTAAGGGGGTATACCATCTTATTAAAACTCCAATTCTTGTGGCAGACTTGAATTGGCGGCTTAGCCGCCGAGTCAATGGTGGATTCCATATAGCCCATGGAATTACAAATTATAGAGTGTACTGATTAGCTCAGAAGAATAACAAAGAGTGGGGTTAAGGCTTCCAAGAACTGCTTTGAAATTATTAAATATGCCCATGTATTTTTATTTACATAATGTTCATTGTTATTACGCTATGCTCTCATCTATTTTGTATAAAAACATATTATTTTGAGTTATTTCACATACCATTATAATTGTATTGACCTCCTATATTTCAGGGTCTGAGGCTCAGTCTAGAGGTCCTGCTAAGCTGTAGAATTTTCAAAACAGAAGTGAAGTGTGCAGTTTGATGAGCCTTCTCTATTTCAGAAGGCCTATTTCTTTCAGATACTTGTTATTTATCTTGGTTTAGGTCCACTAGGGGCCTTGTCCCAGTTTCAGACAGTTGTTAATTTTTTATGTAGTAGAGATTTCACAGGCAAAAACAGATGTTATCTAGATATCGATGGATTTTCTTTCATATTGATATACTTAACTCAGGACATGACCATAATTCTATAATGATTTATTTTCCACATATTTTCTTTATTATATGTGTATTGTGCATGATTACCAGAAATAAAAGGGCGCCCGAGCCTCTACGGTTCTGAATGCTCGTTATGATCAGGGCCCCAGCTCAGCTAATGACAAAAATGGTATTAGAGCATGGTTCATGGTCCCAGGGCATCTATAAAATCACGTCATGTAGAGTTTTTCTTATGGGTGTTTAGCGTGCCACACTTATAAACAGGAGGCTGCTAGACATTTAGGAATATCTCCCTTCATTGTGATTTAGTTCGTGTTGTAGAGTCTGAATGTCCTCTAATCAATGGTCTCTTGTATTTTTGAACAGCTATCATGCATCCATGTCACTCCAATGAACAGAATGTCCAAACTGAAGATATCCGTCGTACCCATGGGATGAGGACACGTAATAGGGCTCACACTACTGAAATTGTTGCTACTCCAGGAGTCCTTCCTATTTAGACTAGTCCACCAAAGGCACCTAGGGCTCCCCAGTCTGGGACTAACCATACCCAACCTCTCCAGAGAAAAGTATCAAATGCTGAGTTCTGGCAGTCGATGCATATGATCGCACAGTTAGAGTCTTCACAGACTTGACGGTCGAAGGATGTTGGGTCTACGTCTGGTGCATCCGAGAATTCATGGGTGGGTCATTTTATGAGTTAAACCCACCTAAGTTTACGGGTACAAAAGTGTAGGAGGATCCACAAGAGTTTGTAGATGAAATGGAGAAAATTTTTCGAGTAATGTATATGGATGAAGTAGAAGGGGTTGAACTAGTGGCTTATCAACTTAAGGAGGTAGCAGATCAGTGGTACAATAAGTGGGAAGATTTGAGGGGTAAAAATACTGACGTTTTCGTGTGTGGGGAATTTCTGGAAGCTTTTCTGGATTGATTCTTTCCGCAGGAGTTGAGGGAGTCCAAGGCTGAAGAGTTCATGAATTTGAAACAAGGAAAGATGAGCGTCATGGAGTATACCCTGAAATTCAATCAACTATCCCGTTATGCTCCAAAATTAGCGGGAAAAATGAGGGCCCATATGAGGAAGTTTGCATCTGATCTTTCGGATGACTTGGTGTTGGAGTGCAAAGGGGCAATGTTGAACAAAGATATGGACTTATCCAGATTGTCCATTCATATGCAACAGGTTAAGGATCAGAAAAAGAGAGTCGCTGAAGCAAGAAAAAAAGACAGACAGGCCAAGAGAGCCAGACCAGTAGACCAGAACTATAGTCAGCATCAAGATGGTAATTAGGGTAACAGGTGGCCGAAGAAAAAGTTCTAGAGTTATGCTAAGCCTGCAGCCAGTGCCCCAGTGCCCAGACCTCCAGCTGATCGGCGGTTTCAGAATTTCCAGCCAAGCCATGGGCGGAGAGTGTAGGGCACTCAGTCACAAGAGTGTGTGGCTCAATCATATAGGCAGTATACTCATTGCAGTATCTGTGGAAAGAACCATCTGGGAAGGTGTATCTATGGTGAGCGCGTCTGTTACACTTGTGGTCAGACGGGTCACTTCAAAAGGGATTGCCCGACAGTGGGGGGTGACGTTGGGGGTACTAAGTCACTATGAAAAAAAATATCCCCTTCCTAGAATTGATGATTTCTTTGACCAACTTCAGGGTGCTAAGTGTTTTTCAAAGATAGACCTTCATTTGGGGTATCATCAGTTGAAGGTTAGAGAGGCTGATATTCCTAAAATAGTTTTTCGAACCTGATATAGCTGTTATGAATTCTTAGTCATGTCCTTCGGATTGACTAATTCCCCTGCAACCTTCATGGACCTAATTAATAGGGTGTTCCTCCAGTTTCTAGATCTGTTTGCCATAGTTTTCATTGATGATATTTTGATTTATTCTAAGAGTGAGGAGGATCACACCAGTCATCTCCGAATCATCTTTCAGACCCTCAAGGATCATACATTGTATGCAAAAATTTTGAAGTGTGAATTTTGGCTTAATGTTATCATTTTCTTGGGGCATATTGTGTCTAGTGAGGGAATTAAAGTTGATCCCCAAGAGATTGAGGTAGTGAGAAAATGGACCAGACCTACAACTCCAACCGACATTCGGAGTTTCTTGGGTTTGGCGGGATATTACAGAAGGTTCATAGAGAGTTTTTCTTCTATAGCTGCTCCATTTACCAGGTTGACATAGAAAAAGGTGAAATTTGTATGGTCTGACTCCTGTGAGAATAACATTGCGAAGTTGAAAGACAAGTTGACTATTGCACCTATTTTAACCCAACCTGAGGGTGCAGAGGGTTTTTTTGTGTACTGTGATGCATCCCGGGTGGGACTTGGGTGTTTACTTATGCATCATAGCAAAGTGGTAGCTTATGTATCCAGATAGTTGAAGGTGCATGAGCGAAATTAACCCACCCATGACTTGGAGTTAGTGATTGTGGTATTTGAACTTAAGATATGGCAGCACTATCTTTATGGGGTACATGTTGATATATTTACCGACCACAAAAGTTTATAGTATCTTTTCTCGCAGAAAGAATTAAATCTCATGCAGAGGCATTGGTGGGAACTGTTGAAGGATTATGAAATGAGCCTGCACTATCATTCGGGAAAGGCCAAAGTGGTAGCCAACGCCCTCAGCAGATTATCTATAGGCAGTCTTTCTTATGTTGAGGATAAAAAGAGGGAGATGGTGAAAGATATTCACCAGCTTACAAATCTAGGGGTGCGACTTCTGGATTTCGAAGATAGAGGAGTAGTTGTGCATGAAATAGATAAATCTTCCCTAGGTGCTGAAGTGAAGGAAAAGCAGGCCGAAGACCTCATTTTGATGCAAATTAAGAAAGATATGGGTCAACAAAATGTGATGTCTTTTGAAAATGGCAGTGATGGTGTTTTGAGATATTAAGGTAGGTTATGTGTACCAAATATGGATGGTTTGCGCGAAAGGATCCTCGATGAAGATCACACTTCGAGGTATGTTGTTCACCTAGGCTCTACTAAAATGTATCACGACCTTAAGGTATATATTGGTGGAACAATATGAAACGTGATGTTGCTAATTTTGTTTCTAAGTATTTAAATTATCAAAAGTCAAAGTGGAACACTTGAGGTCAGGTGGTACTTCTCAATGAGATAACCTTTCCTATGTGGAAGTGGGAGATGATCAATATGGATTTCATCACAAGGCTTCCAAGGTCCCAGAACTAATATGACCCTATTTGGGTCGTTATAGATCGGATGACCAAGTTAGCTCACTTTCTACCATTGAGGACTAACTATTCGGGAGATGATTATGCCAAGTTGTACATTGAGGAAATAGTTTGATTGCATGGGGAACCAGTATCCATTATATCCGATAGAGGTACGCAATTCTCTTCGCAGTTTTGGCAGTCTTTCCAGAGGGGTTTAGGTAACCAAGTGAACCTAAGCACTTCATCCTACCCCCAGAATGATGGGAAAGCTAAACACACTATCCATACCCTAGAGGATATGTTGAGGGCTTGTGTAATTGACTTTAAGGGTAGTTGGGTAGATCATTTGCCATTAATAGAGTTCGCCTACAATAATAACTACCATGCCAGCATTAAGATAGCTCCTTCTAAAACACTTTATGGGAGGTGATGTAGATCACCAATTGGGTGGTATGAAGTGGGTGAAACATAGTTGTTTGGGCCGGATCTTGTTCATCAAGCAATGGAGAAGTTGAAGATCATTAGAGAATGACTCAATACAGTACAGAGTCACCAAAAATCCTATGCCGATGTTCGGAGAAGAGATTTAGAGTTAGAGGTGGATGATTTGGTATTCCTAAATATCTCTCCTATGAAGGGGGTTATGCGATTTGGGAAGAAAGGGAAGCTTAGTCCTCGTTATATAGGACCATATCGGATTTTGAGGAGAATAGGTGGGGTGGCTAATGAATTAGATTTTCCCATGAGTTTGGCTTTCGTTCATCCCATATTCTATGTCTCCATGTTGAAGAAGTGAATTGGAGATCATTCCTTAGTGTTGCCTATAGAGGATATTCCTTATTGTTGCCTGTAGAGGATATCAATGTGAAAGACTACTGGTTATATAAATAAGAACCCATTTCCATTTTGGATTTCCAAGTTCAGAAGCGGAGAAGTAAGTAGATAGCTTTGGTTAAGGTGTTGTGGAAGAATCAAAAAGCTGAGGAAGCTACTTAGGAGTCAGAAGATGACATGCGAACTAGATACCCAAACATCTTTGAGACTGTGGATGATGATATGGAAGTTACACATTTTATAATACTCTTTTTTTTCATGTAGTTCTTGAAATCGTGCCTTTTTGTGTCCCGAGTCATCATTCGGGGATGAATAATCCCAAGGGGGGATAATGTAACACCTTATATTTTTGAGCTAGAAATCGAACCATCGTTCCTACATTCGTAAATGCTAATCCTATGATTTATTTTGAATACATGTGTCATGATAATTATTCTAAGGTATGAAGTGCTCATGAGATTAAAAATGTTCATAGAAATTATTTAGAATCAAGTTGAACTAAGATCCTTTGATTCGCCCAAAGTTTGGAATTAGATTCTACAAGGGTCATCTTTGAACGAGTATAACTTTTTGTATATATAAAATTTGGCAGATTAAGACCCATCAAATTGTAGATAATTGAATTATCTTACCAACGATACTAATTTCACCAAAATCCGTTAAAAGGGTGAAAAGTTATGCCATTTTTTGTGTGAGGCAGTAAGGGTCACGATAGCCTCGCGACACGAGGATTTCTTGACCCAAAAAAGGGTCGCATCGTGAGGGATGGTTGACCCAATTAGAGGTCGTGACGCGGGGGCTATTGCCCCACAGCTTTAGTTTCTTAAGGGTCAAGGGTCACTTTGGTCCTTTCCCCTCGAACCCAAACATCCAAAACACCAAATTTCAGCCCTAAAACAACACTTTAGCCCAAATTCATATTATCCCCAAATTGAAATCATCCTCTCTTTCCCACGAACACAAAAACCCTAACTCCTAAGCCAAGATCTCAAGAAAAAAATCAATATTCGGGTTTCATCCTTCAAGATAAGAAACATAAGGTATGTGGAACTACTCTAAAAACCTTGGGCATAAGTTTAAATATTTTATCAAGATTAAAATCACCAATTATGATTTATAATGAAGTATACGATATGATTTTCGAAGATTATGCATCATGAGACTATTTTGATGGAAATATATGTTGTCTTGAATTACTTTTCATGAAAATTGAATTGTAACTATATATATATGAATTTTGTGTATTTTGTTATATTGATTAAGAGCATGAGTATGAATTTCCTCTCCTGTTGCGAACTAAAGTTTATATTTTCATGGTGAATGATTTGAAATGCATGCCTTAAGATTTGAAAGTGATCTTCTCAATTTCATGGTGTTTGACATCGAATATATATGATGAGAGGGAGTTTCTTGCTATAACTACATTCTTGCTTTAAAAGTAAAAGAATTGCATGTGATTGATTAAATTAACATAACCACCACATGTTTTGAATCTTGCAAAGAAATGATAAAAACATGACTTTATTGTGACGTTATAAAAGTTTGGGTCGTCTCGTGCATGTTTTGAATATGATGGGCTATGAATTTGATATGATATTGACTTGTAAGTCAGGATATGACGATACCCGGTGATGATATGACCCTTATAGAAAAAGCAAGGATTGTTTTGAGAGCATAAAGCATAATTTTAAATAATCAAAATTTGGGCTTAAGAGAGCTAATTGGTTACCCGCAGAAGGCATTTGAGTGTAAGAGCTCATCATTAGAAACCTTAGTTTTCGATACGGGTATTATCCCGAAATAGAGATAATGTGGACGTCATGTAACCGTGATGCCATGGTATACTTGTAAGGGGGTATACCATCTTATTAAAGCTCCAATTCTTGCGGCATACTTAGATTGGAGGCTTGGCCGCTGAGTCAATGGAGGATTCCATCTAGCCCATGGAATTACAGATTGTAGGGTGTACTGATTAGCTCACAAGAATAACAAAGAGTGACTCAAGGCTTTCAAGAACTGCTTTGAAATTATTAAATATGCCCATGTATTTTTATTTACATAATGTTCACTGTTATTACGCTATGTTCTCTTCTATTTTGTATAAAAATATGTTATTTTAAGTTGTTTCACATACCAGTACAATTGTATTGACCCCCTATATTTTAGGGTCTAAGGCTCAGTCTAGTGGTCTTGCTAAGCCATAAATTTTTTTGGACAGAAGTGAAGTGTACAGTTTGGTGAGCCTTCTCTATTCTGGAAGGCCTATTTCTTTTAAATACTTGTTATTTATCTTGGTTTAGGTCCACTGGGGGCTTGTCCCAGTTTCAGACAGCTGTTAATTTCGTATGTAGTAGAGATTTCACAGCTAGAAGCTGATGTTGTTTAGATGTCGATGGATTTTCTTTCATATTGATATACTTAACTCAGGACATGACCATGATTCTGTAATGATTTATTTTCCACATCTTTTCTTTATTATATAAGTATTGTGCATGATTACCAGAAATAGAAGGGCGCCCGGGCCTCCACGGTTCGGGATGCTCGTTACGATCAAGGCCCCGACTTGAGTTGTGATAGGGTCATCATGGATTGATTGACCAAGTTAGCTCATTGATTTTCAGTTCAGGTCTTATTCAGTGTTGAGAGGTTGGTCCATATCTATATTCATGAGATTATGCATCTGCATAGTGTGCCGGTGTCCATTATTTCAGATTGAGGTTCTGTGTTCACATCTCACTTTCGGGAGACTTTTCAGGATGACTTGGGTACTCGGGTTAATCTTAGCAGGGTGTTTCACCCCCAGACTGATGGCCAGTCAGAGCAAACTATCTAGGTTTTGAAGGATTTGCTCTGTGCATGCGTGACAGATTTTGGTAGCCAGTGGGAGCAACCTTTGGCTTTAGCATAATTTGTATATAATAATAGCTACTGTTCAAGTATTGATATGGCTCCTTTTGAGGCATTGTATGGTAGGCATTTTCACTCCCCAGTGGGTTAGTTTGATGTTTCAGAGGTGAGACCTCGAGGTACGGACTTTCTTTGTAAGTCCTTGGATAGAGTTTGGGATATTCAGGATAGACTTAGAGCGGATCGAAGTAGGTAGAAGTTCTATGCTGATCGTAGACTTCGTACCTTGAGATTTGGTGTTGGTGATTGGTTTTTCCTTAAGTTTCACCCATGAAGGGTGTGATGTGGTTTGACAAGAGGGGCAAGCTTAACTTGAGGTATATTCTTCAATTTGTGATTCTTCAAAAAGTTGGTGATATGGCTTATAAGTTGGCTTTGCCCCCTGATCTATCAACTATTTATCTATTTTTTTTATTTGAATGCTTCATTGTTATATTCCAAATGAGTCTTATGTTATTCGTTGGGAGTCAGTTCAGTTAGATGAGCGGTTATCTTTTATTTAGGAGCCGATCTTCATATTATCTAGGGGTGTTAGGCAGTTGTACTCTAGAGTTATCCCTTTGGTTAAGATTCAGCGAAGATAACGACCTCTGGATGAGGCTACTTGGGAGGTTGAGTCTGATATGCATAGTTCCTACCCCCA
The DNA here is from genome assembly GCA_030864215.1 of Capsicum pubescens. Classification (NCBI taxonomy): domain Eukaryota; kingdom Viridiplantae; phylum Streptophyta; class Magnoliopsida; order Solanales; family Solanaceae; genus Capsicum; species Capsicum pubescens. Next base: position 73,699,691 of record CM061546.1, read on the forward strand.
GCACTTCGTTGATTCAGGTATTTCTTTACCTTAGTTTGAGGACGAACAAGATTTTTAGTGGTGGATGATGTAACAACCAATATTTTATGAAATATGTGAAATGTGCAATGATATGTGATTTCCCTATTTTACCCCTCCCCGTTGTTGTATTATGATTTTTTTAGGTATGGGGTAATTGGCACGGTTCTCGATGCATTTTGGTACCATTTATGCGATATTGTGATTTTTGATAGCTTTAAAAGCCTTATTTTGGACTTATGTGGATATCTTTTGATTCATATGACGGATGGCTAAACAGATTGTGCCAGCATCTCCAAAATATCGATTTTAGGCTAGGTAGACCTTTGGTTCGGGTCCCAGTGCACCCGAGCTCATTTCGATCTATTGATTGGAAAGTTGAAAAAAATATAAATATGGGTGTGGGAGCCATATTTGATCGAAACGACCTTGGATGGAAAATCTAATTGCACTAGAAGATCCAGAACGTCGATTTTAGGATGGTAATATTTTTGGTGTAATTTTACGAATATTAAATCTCATTTCGACCCTCGATTTGGAAAATTGTGATTTCAGATTTTGGGGGTCAACTTTGTGAAAATGATATTTTTTTAAAAAATCTGATATCGCCATTAATTCTGGAGCGTCGAATGTAGTGTGTTTACATAGTTCGTTTGCATGTGAATAAGTGTATTGTGTTGTTGAAATGCCTAATGTGGTTTCATTGGTATATTGTGATATGTCCATACTTATTCGTATATGAGACGTGTGGAAATTCATGGATGTAACGAAAGTAATGAGTGGATATTGGCTCACGTGGTTGTGGAATTGTAACATTATGATTGGTTGTGGAAATACATCATGTGGATTAGTTGTGGAAATACACCATATGGATTGATTATGAAAATACTCATTTTGAATGGTTGTGCACATTGCATCGTCATTCTCATGTCATCATACGCATCATTTCGCTTGTTTATTTTATTGCTTTATATATACTTATTGTCATGTATGTTTACTTAATTTATTTCTTATGTTATGTATGTACTTCAGAAATACTGGAAACACTAGAATACTGGATATTGGCATCAGATGTTATATTTTATGGACCATCTTCGAAGGATCATGTCGGAGAAGAGTTGTAGATATTGGTGATCTTGAGGCCGTGTGCCAAACTTGAGGCTATATGCCAAACTTAAGGTTATGTGTCAATCCCATGCATCATTATCATCATTATCATCATCATATACATTATACCCGCTTTATTGTGTTTATGTTGTGTTCGAATAGCCCTATTGACTTGTCATCTACCTAATTGTTCTATATCTGACTTCTTGATGTCTAATTGTTCTATCTTTCTTTAATTGTATGTCCCTATTTTGTTCTACTTGTATGTGATATTGTGTATATTTGTATCCCTATCTTGTGTGTTGTTGTATTATATATAGGATATTATAGAACTGTTAACGCAAGCGGTGTGGGCTACCTTTGTGGGACATTTTCTGATTGCAGGTGACATGCCCTTAGTATGTGTTTTGTATGCTTTATTTTCTACTTTGGTTCGTCAGCCTATGACAGCTACTAAGTATAAGTGGACCGTACTCACTCCTACTTCACCCTTTCGGTGCGGATTCAGGTTCAAATGCACCCACATTGCTTGACTCGGACGATTATTGGAGCCTTAAAGGTGGTTAATGATTTTCCAACGTCCGTATATCCTCTGCAACCTTTCTTATAGACTATTTCTTTATTTTCACTTTTGAGATAGAGTTTTCTTTTGTATTTGGACCCTTATGTATTTCATATAAATTAGAGGTGTATTTTGATACGTTCTCATACTATTGACGTCAGGTTTTGGGAGTTATGGTTGCATGTGTTAATTTTATTTTTTTTGCTTTTATTTCGACCATTCTTCTATCTTGGATGGTTTAATTTTTCTTTTTTTGTCTATTTTCTTGGTTCACTTTTATTTGTCAACTTTTGATTTGGTACATTCACTAAAAAATAATTATTAATATGATTATTTTACCATACTATCCTATTAATTAATATTAAGAGTATTATATTTTAAAAAGTTTTAAGAATAAATAATTAATGCTAAGGATAAACAAAAAAACTTCGTTTATCTTTTTTGATATATTAAAATTGATACAACAACAACAAACCCAGTTTATTCCCACATAGTGAGGTCTGGGGAGGGTAAGATGTATGCAGTCCATACATCTACCTCTACAGAAGTAGAATTAAAATTGATAACTAAAAATATAAATTTATTTTAAAAATAAGTGATAAATAAAAATAAATGAATGGAGTATATATATACAGTTGGTTTATCAAAATCTAAAAATCCATATATACAGTTGGTTTATCAAAATCTAAAAATTCTAACTACCGAAAAAAAAAATCTAAAAATTCTCCAACGATTGAGCGAGAAAATCTGTCAATAATATTTTCAAATCAACCTTGACAGAAAGGAGCATATTCCTATGAATTTAATTTCAACAACCCGTTGGTTGTTGCATCTTCCATCTTTCACATCACATTGGGAAGATTCTAAAAATGCAAAATGCAACTGTCAGAAGTCAAACTTACAAAAGACCTTAAATTTATTCAAAACAAAATTTATATATTTTTATTTGGAATTTATACTTTTAGCTTTTAGAGAATACACGAAATTGTTAATTTTCTCCTATATTCAATCTCTTCTAATATTTTTGTTTCAATTAATGATATATTAATTTCATCTAATTTTCTTGAGACACTATTGATTAGTAAGACTATTAATTTTAGAATTGTAGAAATCCAATTAATTGAGGCAACTATTACAAAAAATTCTTAAGCTAATTTTACTTCCCATGTCCGTTATTAGTTGGTCATTTTTTTACATGCATATTAAGAAAGTATAAATGAAAAGGTAATTTTACTAATTCACCTATTAAAAAATTTCTTGGGACTTTACAAATAAGTGTGAACAAGGATAATATGGAAAAAATTTAATTAATATTTTCTTGTTTTAGTAAGGTGACCAACTAATATGGGAAAACTATTTTTAGTAAGATGGCGAACAAATATGTGACGAAGGGAGTATAATAAGCAATATAGATGTTTTGAAAACAATCAAGTCTTTTATTTGATAAAGTATATAAATAAGAATATTATCTTTTATTTAGTTTGTGTAATGTTTCTTAGCATTGCAATAACAACAACATACCTAGTATAGCCCTACAAAGTGGGATCGAAAGAGGATAGCATGTAGGTAGACCTTATCTACCTCAGAGATAGGAAGACTATTTTTTATAGAGCCTTGACTCAAGAAAAAATAGTCCAAACTAGTCGAGTAAAAAAAGTAGCGAAATACAAAAAACAATAACTCGTAGCAAAACAACGAAAAGTAGTAGAACAATATTACAACAAATTAATACGATAGTCAAAGCACAAAAAATAACTAATAATAATAGATATCGAATGACAAGAAACTACAAGAGTAATACTACGACTACTAGTATGTGATGTAGAGATATTATACACTCTTTTCACTAGTTTTTCTCCATACCTATGCCTTATTTTGAGGATAATATAACCTATTACCTATTATTTATGCTTGATTTCATTATTTATTATTTATAGGAGGTGTTTTGTGTAATTTAGGTGAAAGGAGTAAAAAAGAAACAAAACGGGAGCATAAATGACCAAACTTAGCCAAGAAAAGTTCAAGGCAAAGTCCAAGGGTTGCGGAGCGACTTCCAGAGCGATTAGGGGTAAAAAATACACAACCTCAAAAGTTTACGTCCTATGGAGAAGACTCCTCAGGCAAGTGAGTTAATCGAGCTTGCAACGGAGTTGTTCATGACGGGGACAAATTTTGCCCCTTTTCCCAGTTAGACTTGAATGAGTTTCTTTTTTAAAAGAAAAAAATTATTTGTCTTTTTAACCATTTTAATAGATTAATAAAAAATAAACAACATCATTCGGTCAAAGCCCAAATAATACAATGCCTTAAAAATGTTGTGGACCCGACCACTTTCAAAAATGCCCTGACTATATAAATATCTAAATTTTCTATTTTTCCCCTTCTTAGCAGAATTTTCCTCTTCTTCAACATCATGCTCCATTTCTGCCACTTGAATCCCCAGCTAAGGTGCCTTCTTTTATGAGTGACAAATCTTGTTCCCATCACCTTTTTGCATCTCTTCTTCGAAGAAATATTATCCAAACACCAAGGTAACCTTTGAAATTGTTGTTCTCTTCTTCTCTTTACTCTTCTTATAGATCTATCTTTCTCAGGTGGTATGGCTGTCACTGTCGTGATGTCAACGAAGGAAACATACGAAGTTTACATTTCTTCCTTAGGTTCTCTTATCTTCATTTCTTGCTTCGTTTGTAGTCTTGTTAGAATTTTAATCCCCTTCCATTTCCTTTTATATTTGAATTGGAGCATGTGTATCCATCGCAGATTTGAACTTGACACTAACCTCCTGAGCTGATAGACAAATCTGACACATTATCTTTTCGTTTTTAGTGATTTTTTTTTGTAAGCTAACATAGTTTATCATTTCTAATTTATCAGCTTTAGTGTTCCTTATCAAAGGATTATGAACTTTGTAAATGCCCTTGCTGCTCTGAATCTGTATCTTTCCTGTCTAGTATTAGCCAAACTCTTTGTACATACGGCTTTATCTTTGTAGTTTTAATTCTCAAGATAGGAATTTGGTTTATGTTCATGTTCATTATTTTTCTTGCCTTTGATGGTAGTTGTTGATATGCCTGGATTGTTGTTACTTCTTCTGACTGAAATGCTAAATTAGCTAAATAATCTGTTAACTTGTTTACTTCTCTGTAAATGTGGTTGATTATAGCATTTAGATTGTACACAATCTGTATGACTTCCTCTACTTGCTCAGTTAGCTCCCATAGGATATTCCATACCTTTCTGATAACATTAACCAACAATAAAGAGTCTGACTTAATTTCCACCTCCCTAAAGTTTCTTGTTGCACAGAACCTTACTGCTTCCAATATTTCTACCATTTCTTCTTCCATGTTGGTTGCTACGCCTAACTTCCCTGCTTGTGCATCTACTAAAGCTTCATTGTCCTGTCTCACAACAAAATCATATGAAGCTTGTCCTAGGTTATCCTTGGCAGCCCCATTTGTATTGCATTTCATTCTACCCGACTTTGGTAACCACCATTTCACTGCACATCTATATAATCTTGGCTTATATCTCCCTAACTTGATCACCAAATCACCCCAACTATTCCCTATATATTTTATCCAAGGAAATTGAAACCTTACCAACTGTTTTAATAATTTCAACACTTGATGCTTTATGTTTTCTATACTTTGTTCCTCCCCATGTTTTCTCTTATTCCTTCTCTTCCATAAAACCCACATGATAATAGCTGGAACTGCTTTTAAGACCTGCTGTAGATTTGCTGGGGTATCATTGAACCATCAAATTCTTAACACATGAGTTAATTATGCTCCATCCATTTTAATACCTGCAAATCAGCAACATGCTTCCATAGTTGATTAACCATGGGAGCTGTTAGAAATAAATTCTTCATTGTATTTTGTCTATATTCCTCACAACACCAATATCTTGAAATCGTGCTTATCCTCAATCTTGTAATGTTAGCATCAGTAGCAATCTTGCCCTTCCATTCTCTCCATAAAAAGAAATATATTTTAGTTGGCAGACCTTTATTCCAAATCTTCTTATAATCAACATTCTCTCTTCTTTTACTTTTGAGCAGTTCATAAGCATCTTTCACAGTAAATTTTCCATCGATTTTAGATATCCACCATGCTTTATCTCTTTTAAACTCATTTATTGTTGGCTTGATGTTCTCCTAAATGTGTAACACCATGTCTGTTAAATGCCATACATACCTCCTTAGATCATTTTCAATTATATTTCTCCCGAGAAAAAATAGAGAAGCACATAACATAATCGCAACTCTCTTAGGATTGTCACTTACAATTTTAATCTAGCATAATTTGTTGTTTATACTTTGACTACTGCTTTGCAATCAAATTTTGAGTTGCAAAAAGCCCCCAATATAGGGTTTTCGCTATTGTATGGATATCATAATTTATATATAGTTTACTTTTGTAAAATCAACTGTTATGATTTGTTCTCTTAACCTTGTGATTAATATTCTATTGCATCACGATCAAGAGGATAAATGGATAATTTCTAAACAAACTCAAGAAAATAAAAGTCAAAATAGAATGTTAGATATGGGGAGTAAGATTCATCTACAGAAGGATTTTTGGCTAGGATGAAGAAGTACCTACATCGCCTTACTTAAATCAAATATAAAATAACAACGTATTTCATATGAATTAGTTTGACTATCCCCACTCAATGATATAGTTAGAAGGCTAATTTAGGAAGGAAGTTAGAGGAGCAAAAATCCATGACCATACTATTAACCATGTGATTCAATATTTGATAGATGCCTTAATCGTGCTTAACAAATATATATAAAATAATATGGGATTCTACAAGATCCAAAATCCTAGGTCTTAATAACTCTGTTTACAACCCCTTAGTCTTTGCTCGTATCTACTTTAATTAGTAGAATTACTAGCAAACAATTACACAATTCTTATGTGAGAAATATAGGAGAAAATATTAGGAAAAACTACAAAAAGTAGCATATTAAGACTTAAATTATGAAAAATAGCAACACTTTAATGAAATTACATTGTGTAGAAAACATAGCATTATTTTAAGTGTGATCCCCCATTTTGCCTTTGAGAAGTTACCGTGTATAAAGTTTCCTTTTTCACTTCACTTCTCTTTCTCTTTCCTTTAACTGATTTTTACTTTACCTTTTATTGTTTGAAATCTCTCAGATTCCTCTTTCAAATATTTTTATTTATCACATTTTTTCATGATTTGATAAGGATAGTGTTCCACAATGTCAGGTAACTAATAAATTCAGTTATTGCATGTTATCAATTTTTTTTTTAATTTTGTATTTTGTACTGTAAATCATTAGCAACTTCGAGTTTGAGGTTTTTATACTCTAATGGCAGAACACACCAAAATCACGAACAAATAGGGGTATACCACGTATTAATTTATTGTCTGATAATGCAACATCATTAAGTCTTGGATTAACTCAAGACAAAGTATTTAAAGTTGTTTCTACTCCTATACAGTCGAAGAAATCAGTGAGTACGAAAGAGCTTAGGTCTAATTTTTGTAACGATCCAGTGAAGATGACTGATATTTTGAAAAAAAAAAGGTTGAAAAAAATCTTTCTCCAAAAGCCACAAAATTACAAAAATATGAGAAGAAAAGAAAAGCAAAAGAAATTGCAAAGTCAAGCAATGTTGTAAATGACGACGTAGAAAACTCATCTGGTAATAAATCGGAAGAAGATGAGAAGGAACAGGTAATTTTTGGTGTATATGTATATTAATTTACTGATATGTAGTTAGGGATTTCAGTAAAGCTGGTATCATTTTGGGGTAATATGTATTTTGTGTGATGCTGATATGTATTTACTGATATATAATTTTGGTCAAGCTGATTGCTTAAATAAACATTTTGGGGTAATATGTATTTGTGTATTTGTATGTTAAATGCATATGCTAAGTTGCATGTATGAAAAATACATTTATATATGAACTATTTATGAAGAGGTATTTGTCTATATGTATTTTTTTTATAATTGTTATGTATTTTTAGTATATTGGATACATTTGGATATTCTTTTTGTTTAAATATGTAGTTGGGATTATGGACGTATTTGTATTTGTTGAAATACATATACATTTTCAAATATTTTTTCAATACAGTATATATAGGTTTGTCATATATACAAATTGATTGACTAAATATACATTTAAGTTACATGAAAGTATTTTATATTTTTTATAAATATATATGTACTTTCATTTGTATTTTTGTTCTGTTCAATATACATTTAAGGTATACGGAAGCATTTGTATTTTTATACATACATATTCAATTTCATATGTATTTTTCTGTAGTGATGGCTTTGTAACACCCATATTCAAACACAACCAAAATATATAAAATCGAACTTTACGAAATTCAAATATACAAGAATTAAAACTCAAAAAAATTGAGTTTGAGATGTTTGAAAAATTGATTTTGATCACTATATTGTTCGATCAGTTTAATTTACTGTTGCATTACTGTTTTTTTTTTTTCAAAATTCGTTTACAAAATATTCAAAAATAATTTAATAAATTAAATTATTAAATTGTACAACGTAACGAAAAATCAATTTTGATCACTCTAACGAAAAATCGTTAATGGCTCGAAATATTCAAAAATAATTTAAAGAAAATCAATTTTGATCACTATATTTGAACGAAACACCAGTAATGGCTCAAAAAAATTTGAACAAAATAATAGTAATGGTTCTAAAAAAAATTCAGAACGAAATTTTTTTGATTGATTTCAAACAACTGATGAAATTCATATAATATGTGAAATATATATTTTTTGTGATTTGACAATTTTACCCCCTCCTTTAGTTGCACTATGATATTTTTGGGGAGTGGGAGTGATTGGCATGGTTTTCAATGTATTTTGGTACGATTTATATGCGATATTGTGGTTTTTGATGGCTTCGAGAGCCTTATTTTGGACTTATGTGGATATTTTTTTATTCGTACGAAGGATGCCTAAACGAATTGCGGCAGTAACTCTAAAATATTAATTTTAGTCTAGTTATACATTTGGTTCGGGTCCTGGTGTACCTGAGCTCATTTCGACCTATTGGTCAAAAAATTAAAATAAAAATAAAAATATGTGTGTGGGACCCATATTTAATTGAAATGACCTCAAATAGAAAATTCAAATTCACCAGTAGATCTAGAACATAGATGTTAGGGTGGTCGCATATTTGGTGTAATTTTACTTCTTTTAAATCTCACTACGACCCTCGATTTGGAAAATTATGATTTCGGATTTCTGGGGTCAACTTTGTGAAAACAACTTGTTTTCAAAAATCAAATATTGTCATTGAGTCTGGAGCATCGAATTTAGTGTGGTTACATAGTTTGTTTGCATGTATCAAACTCTGAATGAATTTCGGGTACCCCGTCAAAGTCTGGGGTAGACTTGGAGAGAAAAATCTGGTGCAAAAAAACAGACAAATCTGCAATATAAATAGCCCCTTTTGGGCCCTTTTTGGCCTTTTTTGCTCATTTTCCATCCTGCCTCTTGAGTGTCAAACCTTAAAATAGTGTGGGATCTTAAAAGTGAAGCTTGTGGGATCTTCGAAAACAAGATTAACATCTATTTCTTTATTTTATTACGAATTTAAGGTAAGAATTCACCTTTTTCTTAGTAATTTCTTAATTAATTTCTCAAAATCCCAAAATCTTAGGGATTAATTTTAAACTCCAATTTCACTCTTTTTCACTTGAATAATATTTTTATCTTATAATTCCTAGTTTTTCATCAATTTAATCTTCAAAACAACTCAAATTCTTAATTTTAACTCGGATTTCAAATATTTTACCTGGTAAAGCTTAAAAATAATTTTTCTTTGATTTGAACCTCGTTTTTACACGATTTGACTTGAGTTTTTAGCTATGGGTTCTTAAAAATATGGGGAATACGTTTTTAAAGTAAAGCTACGATTTTTCCCTTTTCTTTCAAAAATCCATTTCGATGGTTCGTTTTGACCCCAAATTAAAAGTAGTCAATATGAGTATCGTTGGCTTTGTTTTGATGCGTATATTTCATAATTGATGTTTTTAGTAGATTTTGGGACCGTTCATGAGGAGTAAGGATTTGATAGTAAAGTCTTCATACCGGTATTTCGGCTTTTGAGGTAGGTTATGACTTAACTCTTTGAGACTGAGATAGATAGTAAATGATGGTATAAAAATGCATCTTAAGGGTGGGAACAAATCATAAAAAATAGTTATCTATGGCCTATATGTGATATAATTGTTGGAATTGAAATATGATGTGATATGTGTGACCGTATGAGTCCTATATGGTGTTGATAGCCTTGAACACATGTGAATAATTGTATTATGTTATTGAAATCCCTGATGTGGTTTCATTGGTATATTGTGATATGTCCATACTTATTGTTATTGATGACATGTGGAAATTTATGAATGAAATGAAAGTAATGAACGAATATTGGCTCACGTGGTTGTAGAATTATAACATTGTGCATGGTTGTGAAAATACATCATGTGGATTGATTGTAGGAATACATCATATGGATTGGTTGTGGAAATATTAGTTTTGAATAATTGTGCACGTTGCATCATCATTCTCCTGTTCTCATATCCGTCATTTCATATATTTATTTTATTGCTTTATATATACTTGTTGTCATGTATATGTTCTTAATTTGTGTATTATGTTATGTATGTGCTTTGGAAAAGCTGGAAACACTGGAATACTGGATATTGGTATCGAATATTAGATTTTATAGACCATATCTGAAGGATCATACCTTAGATGAGTTGTGGATATTGGTGATCCTAAGGCTGTGTACCAAACATAAGACTGTGTGCCAAACTTAAGGTTGTGTACCAAACTTGAGGTTGTGTGCCAAACTCAAGACTGTGTGTCAATCCCATCCATTATCATCATCTACATTGCACCCATTTTACTGTATTTATGTTGTGTTTGAATTGTCATGTTGACTTGTAATCTTCCTATTTGTTCTATAATCTGACTTGCCATCTTCTTATTTGTTCTATAATCTGACTTGTTAATGCCTAATTATTCTATCTTTTTTAAATTATACTTGATGATTTTGATTATACATGTCCCTCTTTTATTCTACTTATATGTGATATTGTGTATATTTGTATCCCTATCTTGTGTGTTGTTGTATTATATATGTATATTATAAAACTGATAGTGCAAGTAGTGTGGGCTACCGTTGTGGGATATTTTCTGATTGCAGGTGACATGGCCTTAGTATATTTTTGTATGCTTTATTTTCTACTTTTCTCGGTCGGCCTATGATACCTACTGAGTACAAGTGGACCGTACTCACCCTTACTTTCCCTTTTGGTGTAGATTTGGGTTCGAGTGCATCCACTTTGCTTGATTTGAGCAATTATTGGAGCCTTCGAGTAGTTGGTGATTTTCAGGCGTCCGGATGTCCTCTTCTACCTTTCTTATAGACTATGTCTTTATTTTCACTTCTAAGATAGGCTTTTCTTTTGTATTTGGACATCTTATGTATTTTATTTGGATTCGAGGTATATTTTGATGCGTTCTCATACTGTTGACACCAAGTTTTGGGAGTTGCATATGTTAATTTTATTCTTTTTGCTTTTATCACATCTATGTGATTCAGCTTTGTTACAGAAACCTTACTTGGGGGTATTTCTATCTTTTCCCCTTTGTGTAGCAATTTGGGAGATAGGCTTACTTGTCATGGTCTGCCACGACAAGTGCCATTATGACCCTTTGTATTTTTGGGTAGCGACAAATTAGTATCAGAGCCAGGTTTTATTATCTCAATGGTGTAAGAACGGGATGTCTAATGGTGTTTCGCGGATCGATACATAGACGGTCGTATCTATCTTCGAGAGGCTATAGTATATCTTTAGGAAACTTTTCTCATCTTATTACTTATCGTATGAAGTTCTTTCATACCTTGTATTCTGAGTTGTGTTTTACTTTTTATACATGGATGTTGTCACTTATACGACCTATCAGTTGAGAGATATTGCTAGAGTTTGGAGGAGTTCACGTATGAGTTGGAGACGTCGTGATTCTCCCGAGATAACTTGGGATCAGTTCATTGAGGCTTTCCTAGAAAGATTTATGCCTTCAGTTTGAGAGATCGTATACGGGATGATTTTGATCATTTGGAGAAGGGATCCATAACAGTTGTTGAGTATGAGGCACACTTCTATGCCTTGTCCAAATATTTCTATGATAGCATTTTTATTGAGTTTGAGTAGATTTAAAAGTTTGTGAAGGATTTGGATGTTTCTCTTCAGTTGGATACGTCTCAGGTGGTTGTGCTTAGGGATTCTTTTCAGAGTATTCTGGATCGTGCTAAGATGACATGGGGTATTCTTAGTACATCTTAGGGAGGCTACAAGAGGGCGAGACATTTTGGTGAGTTCAGGAGTTAGATTTCTCGAGGCAGAGATTTTAAAGGTTATCATGGATACCATGGTAGGCTACTGCAGGCAACTTTACAGAGTTCAACAAGTGGATCTTCTAGTTCAGTAGTTTAGGGTGGCTGTTCGGGGCCAGTTGTACTTCTATAGAGACTGGTCTTATAGGTTGCTATTTGTGTGATGAGATTGGTCATGTGGCTAGGGACTGTTCCCGCTGGGAAATTTAGGCTATTTTTAGTTCATCTATAAGGGATATGGGTGCTATTAGAGGTGTGAGAGATAGAGGTAGTGAGCTCATAGGGGTGGTCGTTGTGCCACTTAAGTGGTGGTGGTCGTGGGGCTATTTATCCAGTTGGTGGCTATGGTTTGTGATATGTTATACCCGTCAGGCCAGAGGCAGAGGCGTCTGATGTTGTGATCACATATATTGTCCCTGTTTATTTTAGACCTGCATCTGTGTTATTTGATCTCGGATTGACTTTTTCCTATGTGTTTGTGTATTTTGCTTAGGGTTTTGATTTGGTTAGTGAGCCTCTTGCCATTCATATTCGTGTATCTACCCTAACAAGTGATTCTTTACTGGTGGATCAGGTGTACCGATCTTGTGTTGTGACTTTTGTCGGGCGTGAAACTTTGGTACATTTGTTTTTCTTAGATATGGTTGACCTCGATGTTATTTTGGGTATGGATTGGTTAGATCCTTATCATGTCTTCTTAGATTATTATGCTAAAACCGTAACTTTAGCTTCACCGATGTGCCAAGGATAGCTTGGAAGGGTACGCTTCATTCCGGTCCTAAGAGGATTATATCTTATGTCCAGATTCATAAATTTGTTGAGAGGGGATGTTTAGCTTACTTGGCTCATATTCGTGACACCAGTGTTGTTTCGCCCCCTTTCTTGGATTATGTCTGTGAGTTTATGGATGTGTTTCCTATGGATTTGCCTAGTATGCTTCTGGATCATGATATTGACTTTACTATTAGTGTTGAACCGAACACCAAGCCCATCTCTATTCCTCCTTATAGTATGTCCCCAACAGAGTTAAAAAGAAGTGAAGGATCAGTTGCAGAAGTTATTGGATAAGGGATTTATTCGACCTAGTATTTTACCTTGGGGTGAGCCTTTCTTATCTGTGAAAAAATAGGTTTATGCGGATATGTACTGATTATCGTCAGTTAAATAAGGTGACGGTTAATAATAAGTATCCTCTTCCTTGCATTGATAATTTATTTGATCTATTTAAGGGTGCTACAGTGTTTTTAAAGATTAATTTGCGATTCGATTATCACCAGTTGAGTAGTAGAGCTTTAAATGTTTTGAAGACGGCTTTTCAGACTCGATATGGTCATTATGAGTTCCTGGACATGTTCTTTGGGTTGACCAATGCCCCTACTGTGTTCATGGAGTTGATGAACCGAGTGTTCCGATTATATCTTGATTTCTTTGTTATTGTATTTATAGATGATATCTTGGTTTATTTCAAGAGTGAGGTTGAGCATGAGGAGCATTTGCAGACTGTGCTTCAGAGATTGAGTAATAAGAAGTTGTATGCTAAGTTCTCCAAGTGTGAGTTTTGGTTGGAGTCTATTTCCTTCTTGGGTCATGTGGTGACTAAGGAGGGTATTATGGTTGATCCTACCAAGGTTGCAGTGGTTTGTTATTGGGCTAGACCTACTTCTCCCACCGAGATTTGGAGTTTTGTTGGCTTGACTGGTTATTATCGGTATATTATTGAGGGTTTCTCTTCTATTACAGCTTCTTTGACTAAGTTGACTCAGAAAAAGATTTTCTTTCAGTGTTCTTATTTTAATGCGAGTTTTGAAAAGCTCAAGGATTTGTTGACTTCAGCTCCAATCTTAACTTTGCCCAAGCAGGGTATGAGTTTTATCGTCTTTTGTGATGCTTTAGGTGTTGGGTTAGGTATTGTGTTAATGCAGGAGGGTGAGGTGATTGTGTATATTTTTTCGTCAGTTGAATACCCATGATATGAATTATCCTACCCATGATTTGGAGTCATGTGTGGTTGTGTTTGCTTTGAAGTTGTAGAGGCACTACTTATATGGCGTCCGTTGTTAGATCTTCTTAGATCATCGTAGACTTTAATATTTTTTCACCTAGCGAGATCTAATACGAGGTAGCATCATTGGCTTGAGTTGCTTAATTATTATGACTGACCATTCTCTATCATTTGGGCAAGGCTAATATGGTTGTGGATGCCTTAAGCCGAAAAAAAAGTAGCATGGATAGCTTGGCACATCTTTTGACCCAAGAGTGGCCTTTAGCCTTAGAGGTTCAATCTTTAGATAACCAGATTGTTATGCCCCGAATCTGGTACCTGGAACATTACACGGTGCCCATAACCTCGAAAGACCACAAGCTAACCCATGACTAATATTTGTACCTATATACTGCATACATACAACATAATGCGGAAACATGAACTGAAAGGCCACAAGGTTCAGAACTGTAACATAAGATCTGATAAATCATAACATATGGATGGGGTATGAAATACCCAAAACAAACCTTGAAATAAGCTATCTGAACATACTGTAGTTCAAAAAGCCTCTAAACATGACTGTCTAAATAAGGAGTTGATGGGACATGTCCCCAACTAACTCCAACAAATAAATTAATTAACGAGATAATAAAATGATGATCATGTCCTCGAAAGATGAGGACTCACTTCTAACTCTGACTGTAGAGATTGGAATCTACTGATGCTCTGGAACTCGTGTCTCTGAACATATGGTATAAGACACCATAGCGTAAATGCGTCAGTACTTGGAATATACTGGTATGTATGTGAGGTAAACTGAATGCATGGGGTTCATATGCATGAATAAATGTAATAATAGACTAACTATAATGAGCGTGAGAGTACACGCATGAGATATAAAAACTAACACTGATACCGTGATAACATGATTATTGAATCTGAATACTAATAACATGACATACTGATAACTGATATAACTGATAACATGAGTGACTGTATCTGACAGTCCTAAATCTGATGGAACTAGCTGAGTTTCATACTGTATCTGAGTTGACTGTATCTGACAGTCCTAAAATCTGAAGAACTATCTGAGTTCTTGACTGATACTGATACTGAAACTGTGGAAAGTAGTCATCTAGCTGACATGACCCAAATGTGATATAATAGCTGAGCTGGGGTCCAATCTGTGCCCTGATTGGAAGGGTGTCAATACCGCGCCACTAGCAAGGACAATATGTGAGTAACCCTAATATAACAGGTAACTCTAGTGAGAACGGTGGAAACCCTCATATAGCAGGTTAAGCCACCTCATCTACCCTCATATAGCAGGCTATGATGTCTCAACCTATGTTGGCTACATATTTCTGGAACGCAAGGATTGCTTCTAAGAATCACACCCTCCTATAACAGGTGAGTTCCCATCCTTGGGTTCACTAGGTGCTAATTTCTACTTCCATCTGAATAGACATTGAACATGATTTACTGAACTGAACATGGACTGAGTTACAGAATTCCGTTGACTGACGGAATACTACTGATATCTGACAACTGACCGAGCTCATGAGATCATGGAGATTTCTTGAGTCATAAGACTGCCTGAAGCCTAAGGATCATAGATTGACAGGGAGTATCATGAAAACATGACATGGATCTAGGAACACATCTAATATTTTGGGTACAAGTTCCCCTAGGACTCGATGGAAAGAAACTGACAAAGCATGACTTTCTTGAATACATCACAAGTCAGCTAATACATGACTTTCTTCGGGAAAAATATCTAAATATTCATTTACAACTGGAACTGATTCAAGAATGGGAGTCTCGGAACTGGAATCCTTAACATGAACAAGATGATAGACACATCCTCTAGATATCATTTTCAGTTTCCGAAGGTAGGAAACAAGCTGACCCCTGAAAGAGGATACACTACCTTTCCACTCAAGAAAGGGTTCATTTGGAAACTTAAATTGGACTATTCTCTTTCTGCAGTCGATTGTGGCATAGCAAGAATGAATCCAATCCATGCCGAAAATGATATCAAAATCAGTCATCACTAATTTGGCTAAGTATGCCGAGGTGACTTTCTGAAATATCATAACCGAGAAGTTCCTATATACCCGCCCAGCTATGATAGTTTTACCCACCGGGGTGGAGACTGAAAAGGGCCCTACTAGAATTTTAGGACTGACTCCAAAATCGACTGCTATATAAGGAGTGACAAAAGACAAAGAAACTCCTGGATCTAGCAAAGCGTAAATATGCACATGAAAGATCTGTAATGTATCGGTAACCACATCAGGAGAATTTTCCTGATCTTGTTGGGATTGAAGAGCATAGAGATGATTTGGAAATTGCCCACTAGTAGCACTGGAAGTGGCACCCTGCTGATTTGGGCGATCGAACTGAGCTGAAGAGCGACTCTATTGACCCTGAGGACCTGGCTAAGGATAGTCTCTGACTCTGTGGCTAGGCTTTCCACATCCAAATCAAATACCTCTGTCATCTCTACAAATACCTTGATGGTGATTGCCACAAGTCTGGCAAAGATGATAGGTGTGGGCACTGCTAACACTGCCCTGGGACTTAGAGCCTGGTGCTCTATCTTTACTACCCTCTCTGAACTTAGGAACTGGAGAACTGGCTGAAGAAGGAGATAGAATTGATGACTTAGGATGAAACTGATAAGGATTTTCTCCTTCTGACTTAGGCTGAGCAAAGTTGAAACTACTTGACCTTGCTCTCTTATTATGCCTCTCTCATATCCTAAGTTTCTGCTCCTCTATCTGCTGGGCATGAGTCATGATCCTGGCTAAATTCATGTCACCATTCATCAGGCGGATCTGCACTCATTAACCAT
The DNA here is from genome assembly GCA_030864215.1 of Capsicum pubescens. NCBI lineage: Eukaryota > Viridiplantae > Streptophyta > Magnoliopsida > Solanales > Solanaceae > Capsicum > Capsicum pubescens. The sequence continues at coordinate 73,716,654 of CM061546.1, forward strand.
GCTATCATTCATTCCTGAAATAAACTTACTCATCCTTGCCCTGCTATCTGCAACCATAGGAGGGGCATATCTTGCTAATTGAGTAAACTTAAGAGAATACTCGTTCACTATCATATTGCCCTACCTAAGGTTGATGAATTCTAGCACCTTAGCTTCTCTAAGCTCTAGGGGAAAGAATCTATCAAGGAACACTGAAGCAAACTCCTCCCACTCAATTGACCTGGCGTAGTCATCCCTCTCTGACTTTCACTGCTTGAACCAATTATGCGCCACGTCCTACAACTGATATGCAGCTAGCTCAGTACTCTCACTAGACATAACCCCCATTATGTCTGTAACCTTCTACACCTGATCTAAGAATTCCTGAGGGTCCTCGTCTGTCTTAGACCTAAGAAAGGATGGAGGATTCATTTGGGTGAAGTCTTGAATCCTGGCTGCAGCTGAATTGGCCACTAGGTTGGCTGGAACGACACCTGGTCGTTCATTCTGAGCAGCAACTGACTGAGTAAGAGTAGTGAATGCGGCCCTGAACTCTGCATGAGAAACATATTAGTCCAAGAGATCTTCTTGGACAGGTTGGGTTCTTTTTTTGGGAGGCATGTTCTGAAATAAGGAAAAGAAATAGATTAGATTGAGAGATTGACTTGAGACTATGCTCATTGGCATGATATGAATACTGAAAGGAGGAAAACTGTTCCTAAAACATCTTATAGCCTCCTGCACATAAATGTAGCGCGCAACACACCCATGCACAAAACTCTACTAGATGCGGCTTTCAGACTTCCTAGGACACTATTGAACCTTAGGCTCTGATACCAAGTTTTTAACGCCACAAATCTGGTACCTAGAATGTTACACGGTGATCATGACCCCAAAGGACCATAAGCTAACCCATGACTGATATATGTACCTGTATACTGCATACATACTTTATAATACAGAAACATGAACTGAAAGTCCATAAGGTTCAAAACTGTAACATAAGATCTGATAAATCATAACATATGAATGGGGTATGAAATACCCAAAACAAAACTTGAAATAAGTTATCTGAACATATTGTAGTCTGAAAAGCCTCTAAACATAATTGTCAGAATAAGGAGTTAATGGGATATGTCCCCAACTAACTCCAACTAATAAATTAATTAACGAGATAATAAAATGATGATCGTGTCCTCAAAAAATGAGGACTCATTTCTAACTCTGACTGCTGAGACTGGAATCTACTGATGCTCTAAAACTCGTGTATCTTAACCTATGGTATAAGACACCATAGTGCAAATGCGTCAGTACTTGGAATGTACTGGTATACATGTGAGGTAAGCTGAATAAATAAGGTTCATATGTATGAAAAAATATAATAACAGATTGACTATCATGAGCGTGAGAGTACATGCATGAGACATAAAAACTGACACTGATACCGTGATAACATGAATACTGAAGCTGAATACTGATAACATGACATAATGATAACTGATATAACTAATAACATGAGTGACTGTATCTGACAGTCCTGAATCTGATGGAACTAGTTGAGTTCCGTACTGTATCTGAGTTGACTGTATCTGACAGTCCTAAAATCTGAAAAACTATCTGAGTTCTTGACTGATACTGATACTAAAACTGTGGAAAGTAGTCATCTAACTGACATGCCCCAAATGTTCTATAATAGCTGAGCTGGGGTCCAATCTGTGCCCTGATTGGAAGGGTGTCAATACTGTGCCACTGGTAAAGACAACGTGTGAGTAACCCTAATATAACAGGTAACATTAGTGAGAATGGTGGGAACCCTCATATAGCAGGTTAAGCCACCTCATCTACCCTCATATAGCAGGTTATGATGTCTCAATCTTTGCTAGCTACATAGTTCTGCAACGCAAGGATTTCTTCTAAGAATATACCCTCATATAACAGGTGAGTTCCCATCCTTGGGTTCACTAGGTGCTAATTTCTACTCCCATCTGAATAGATACTCATTATCAACATGAACAAGAGCATCCCAAATCATGAAAATTCATAAAGGAAATCCATAAAACTTGAACTTAGAAAAAAGATTCTTTGGCTTTATGGACGAAAGGAGTCCATGAATGAATACTATGCATACCTGGTAATGAGTTTCTTAAAGTTCTTGAATTTGAAGAATTGGAATCTCTTAGTTCTTGAAGAAGATTTGGATTTTATCCTTAGGGATTAATCTTAGAGAGAAAACAATAAATTTTATTGTTGTAAAATAATAATAAACAAATGAGCTGAGATCGGATATAACTAGGTATATATAAGCGGGTGGTAAATAAAAAAAATTCCCCTATTAAAATGGATTAAAATAACTAAACGGGACATATGACAGCTCTTGCGACGGTCCATCGTTTTGACTGTCGCATGTGGACCAGAATAGGGTCTCACTTCCTAGGTAGTGACGGCTTGGGCGATGGTCCGTCGCAAGTTCGACGATCCATCAACCTGTCCGTCGCACCTTATCTAGAAGGTTTCCTTACTGCCTTGGCTACGATGTTCAAGGCGACAGTTCGTCGCTAGGTTGATGGTCCATCACCCTGGCCGTCGCACCTGGGCGATTCTGATAGTCTAAGTAAAAAGTCTATAACTTTTTACTCCGATACTGGATTTGGACGAAATTGGTATTGTTAGAAAGATAATTCAATTTTCCACATGAATAAAAGTGAAAATATTAAAAATACCACATGTAAAAAGTGGATTAAAATTTCAAAGAAAGTTTCTAATATTCTTGGGACAAATTTCAAGCTAGGAAAAAGTACGGGGTATTACACAGATGGTTAGGCTTGATATTTCAATACATGGGTATGTTTTAGAATTTGTGAAGGCTAGATATTCTTTGATGGAGAAAATTCAAGCTCATCAGTTTGATATTATTGGATTGAGGTTGATTCAGGATAAGGTGTTGAGTGATGTGAGTAAGAAAGCCACACTTGATTCAGATGGATTTGAGGCCGAGTTTGTGTGCTAAGAGTGGGTGAATGGATTAGTTTGATCTTGGAGGAGGATCATTCTTTAAGATTTTCTATGTCCTGGTATGACTGAGATGTATCGTGAATTGAGAAAATAATACTGGTGGGGAGGTATGAGGCGAGATGTAGCAGATTTTGTGGATCATTGTCTATGTTGTCAGTAGGAGAAAGCCGAGCATATAAGATCTGGTGGTTTACTTCAGAGGTTATGCATTCTTGAGTAGAGGTGGGAACGGATCACCTTGAACCTTGTGATTGGTTTTCCTCATACGTCTCATGGTTCTGACAGTGTTTGGGTCTGTAACACCCCGTATATTTTAGCTAAAAATCAAACCATCATTCCTATGTTCGTAAACTCTAATCCCATGATTAATTTTTAATACATGTGGAATGATAATTATCCTAGGGTGTGAAGTGTTCATCAGGTTAAAAATGTTCATAGAAATCATTTAGAGCCAAGTAGAGCTCAGATCCTTTAATTTGCCCAAAGTTTGGAATTTGATTCTATAAGGGTTATCTTTGAACGAGTATAACTTTTTGTATATATATGATTTGTCATATTAATACCCACCAAATTGTAGATAATAGAATTATCTTTCCAACGATACCAATTTCGCTAAAATCAGTTAACCGAGTGAAAAATTAAACCATTTTTTGTATAAGGCAGTAAGGGGTTGCATAGCCCCGCGATGCAAGGGCTGCTTGACCCAAATAGGGGCCGCATTGAGAGGGATGGTTGACCCAACTAAGGTTCGCGATGTAGGGTCTATTCCCCCACAGTTTTAGTTTCTTAAGGGTCAAGGGTCACTTTGGTCTTTTCCCCTCAACCTCAAACATCCAAAACACCGAATTTCAACCCCAAAATAGCACTTTAGCCCAAATTTATATTCTCCCCATATTAAAATCATCCTCCCTTTCCCAAGAACAAAAACCCCCAACTCCTAAGCCAAGATCTCAAGAAAATAGATCAACATTCAGGTTCCATCCTTCAAGATAAGACACTTAAGGTATGCGGGACTACTCTAAAAACCTTGGGCATAAGTTTAAATGTTTTATCAAGATTTAAAATGCCCAATTATGATTTATAATGAAGTATACATATGATTTTCGAAGATTATACATCATGGGACTATTTTGATGGAAATATATGTTGTCTTGAATTACTTTTCATGAAAATTGAATTGTAAATATATACATATGAATTTCGTGTATTTTGTAATATTGATTGAGAGCAAAAGTATGAATTCCCTCTCCTGTTGGAAACTAAAGTTTATATTTTCATGGTGAATGATTTAAAATGCATTCCTTAAGATTTGAAAGTGATCTTCTCAATTTTATGGTGTTTGGCATGGTATATATATGATGAGATGGAGTTTCTTGCTATAACTACATTCATACTTTAAAAGAATTGCATGTGATTGATTAAATTAACATGACCACCACATGTTTTGAATCTTGCAAAGAGATGATAAATGCCTAAGTTTTCTTGAGATTTCAATGTGATAACTCTATTGTGACGTTATGAAATTTTGGGTGGTCATGTGCATGTTTTGAATATGATAGGCTGTGAATTTGATATGATATTGACTTACAAGTTAGGGTATGATGATAACCGATGATGACATGATCCTCATAGAAAAAGTAAAAATTGTTTTGAAAGCATGAAGCTTGATTTTGAATAATTAAAATTTGGGATTAAGAGAGCTAATTGGTTACTCGAAGAAAGCATTTGAGTGTAAGGGCTCATCGTTGGAAATCATAGTTGCCCATACAGGTATTACCCAAAAGAGGGATAACGTGGACGTCATGTAAGGGTGATGCCACGGTATACTTGTAAGAGGGTATACCATCTGATTAAAACTCCAATTCTTGTGGCACACTTAAATTGGAGGCTTGGCCGCCGAGTCAATGGCGGATTCTATATAGCCTATGGAATTATAGATTATAGAGTGTACTGATTAGCTCAGAAGAATAACAAAGAGTGGGTCAAGGCTTTCAAGAACTGCTTTGAAATTATTAAATATGCCCATGTATTTTTATTTACATAATGTTCACTGTTATTACGCTATGTTCTCATCTATTTTGTATAAAAATATGTTATTTTAAGTTGTTTCACATACCATTAAAATTGTATTGACCTCCTATATTTCAGGGTTTGAGGCTTAGTCTAGAGGTCCTGCTAAGCTGTAGAATTTTTCGAACAGAAGTGAAGTGTGCAGTTTGGTGAGCCTTCTCTATTTCAGAAGGCCTATTTCTTTCAGATACTTGTTATTTATCTTGGTTTAGGTCCACTGGGGGGCTTGTCCCAGTTTCAGACAGTTTTTAATTTTTTATGTAGTAGAGATTTCACAGGCAGAAACAGATGTTGTTTAGATGTCGATGGATTTTCTTTCATATTGATATACTTAACTCAGGACATGACCATAATTTTGTAATAATTTATTTTCGACATCTTTTCTTTATTATATGTGTATTGTGCATGATTACCAGAAATAGAAGGGAGCCCGAGCCTCTATGATTCTGAATGCTCGTTATAATCAGGGCCCTGACTCGGGTCATGACAAACTTGGTATTAGAGCATGGTTCATGGTCCCAGGGCGTCTGCGAAATCACGTCCGGTAGAGTTTTTTTTATGGGTATGTAGCATGCCACACTTATAAGCAGGAGGCTGCTAGACATTTAGGAATATCTCCTTTCATTGTGATTTAGTTCGTGTTGTAGAGTCTGAATGTCCTCTAATCAATGGTGTCTTGTATTTCAGAAAAGCTATCATGCGTCTATGTCACTCCAACGAACAGAATGCCCAAACTGAAGATATCTGTCCCATCCATGGGATGAGGACACATAATAGGGCTGACACTCCTGAAATTGTTATTGCTCCAGGAGTCCTTCCTATTTAGACTAGTCCACCAAAGGCACCTAGGGCTCCCCAGTCTGGGACTAACCATACCCACCCTCTCCAGAGAGAAATATCAAATGTTGAGTTCAGGCAGTTGATGCATATGATCGCACAGTTGGTCATTTCATAGACCCGACGGTTAAAGGATGTTGGGTCTGCGTCTGGTGCATCCGAGACTACATGGGTTGGTTATTTTATGAGGTTAAACCCACCTAAGTTTACGGGTACAAAAGTGGAGAAGGATCCACAAGAGTTTGTAGATGAAATGGAGAATTTTTTTTGAGTAATGCATGTGGATGAAGTGGAAGGGGTTGAACTAGTGTCTTATCAACTTAAGGAGGTAGAAAATCAGTGGTACAATGAGTGGGAAGCTTTGAGGGGTAAAAATACTGAGCTTTTTGTTTTGGGCGAATTTATGGAAGCTTTTCTGGATCGATTCTTTCCCTAGGAGTTGAGGGAGTCCAAGGCTGAAGAGTTCATGAATTTGAAACAAGGAAAGATGAGTGTCAAAGAGTATACCCTGAAATTCAATCAACTATCCCGTTATGCTCCAAAATTAGCGGGAAATATGAGGGCCCATATGAGGAAGTTTGCATCTGATCTTTTGGATGACTTGGTGTTAGAGTGCAAAAGGGCAATGTTGAACAAAGATATGGACTTCTCCAGATTATTCAATCATATGCAGCAGGTTGAGGATCAGAAAAAAAGAGTCGCTGAAGCAAGAAAGAAAGACAGACAGGCCAAGAGGGCCAGACCAGTAGACCAAAACTATAGTCAACATCAAGATGGTAATTAGGATAACAGGTGGCCGAAGAAAAAGTTCTAGTGTAATGCTAACCCTACAGCCAGCGCCCCAGCGCCCAGACCTCCATCTGATCGGCGGTTTCAGAATTTCCAGCCAAGCCATGGGCCGAGAGTGCATGGCATTCAGTCACAAGGGAGTATGTCTCAATCATATAGGAAGTATCCTCATTTCAGTATCTATGGGAAGAACCATCCGGGAAGGTGTATCTATGGTGAGCGTGTCTGTTATACTTGTGGTCAGATGGGTCACTTCAAAAGGGATTGCCCGACAATGGGGGGTAAAGTTGGGGGTACTAAGTCCCAAGCCAATTCTTCGGTGCGACCACTACCTCCTAAGGGTACTACAACCGCTACTGGGGTTAGTCGCAATAGATTGTATGCCTGATCTAATCGCCAGAAGGCAGAGGCTTCACCAAATATAGTCACGGGTACGTTACAAATTTTCTCCCATAATGTGTATGTGTTACTTGATCCCGGGTCTACCTTGTCTTATGTGACCCCATTCGTAGTAGTTAGTTTTGGCTTTGAACTTGGAGATATTGTGGAACCTTTCTCTATTTCTAGCCTTGTTGGTGACTCTATTATAGCTAGAAGGGTGTATAAAAATTGTGTGGTATCTGTTTGTAATTGTGATACTGTAGCAGACCTTGTAGAGCTTGATATGGTTGATTTTGATGTTATCTTAGGGATGGATTAGCTCTATTCGTGCTATGCCACACTAGACTGTAGAACTAGAAAGATCACTTTCTCTTTTCCAAACGAACTAGTAGTGGAGTGGGAGGGGTATTCTTTCACACCTAAAGGGAAATTCATCTCTTATCTTAGAGCCCACAAACTTATATCTAAGGGTTGTTTGTATCATCTGATTTGGGTAGAAGATTCTATTATTGAAAGTCCTCCCTGCAGTCTGTACCTGTGGTTAACAAATTTCCAAAAGTTTTTTCCGATGATCTCCTAGGAATACCACCCGATAGGGAGATAGATTTTGGTATTGATCTATTTCCATATACCCGTCCTATCTCTATTCTGCCATACAGAATGGCTCCTGCAAAATTGAAAGAGTTAAAAGAGCAGTTAAAAGATCTTCTTGACAAGGGCTTTATCTATCCTAGTATTTCTCCCTAGGGTGCACCTGTACTCTTTGTGCGTAAGAAATACGGTTCCCTCTATATGTGTACAGACTATCGTCAATTAAATAAGGTCACAGTGAAAAACAAATATCCCCTTCCTAGAATTGATGATCCCTTTGACCAACTTCAGGGTGCTAAGTATTTTTCAAAGATAGACCTTCATTTGTGGTATCATCAGTTGAAGGTTAGAGAGGCTGATATTCCCAAAATAGTTTTCCGAACCCGATATGGCCGTTATGAATTCTTAGTCTTGTCCTTTGGATTGACTAACACCCCTGCAACCTTTATGAACCTAATGAATAGGGTGTTCCGCCATTTTCTAGATCTGTTTGTCATAGTTTTCGTTGATGACATTTTGATTTATTCTAAGAGTGAGGAAGATCACACCAGTCATCTCCGAATCATCCTTCAGACCCTCAAGGATCATACATTGTATGCAAAATTTTCCAAGTGTGAATTTTGGCTTAATGCTATCGTTTACTTGGGGCATATTATGTCTAGTGAGGGAATTAAAGTTGATCCCCAAGAGATTGAGGCAGTGAGAAAATGGCCCAGACCTACAACTCCAACTGACATTCGAAGCTTTTTGGGTTTGGCGGGATATTACAGAAGGTTCATAGAGAGTTTTTCTTCTATAGCTGCTCCACTTACTAGGTTGAAATAGAAAAAGGTGAAATTTGTATGGTCTGACTCCTGTGAGAATAGCTTTGAGAAGTTGAAAGACAAGTTGAATACTGCACCTATTTTGACCCTACCTGAGGGTGCAGAGGGTTTTGTTGTGTACTGTGATGTGTCCCGGGTAGGACTTGGGTGTGAACTTATGCAGCATGGAAAAGTGGTAGCTTATGTATCCAGATAGTTGAAGATGCATGATCGAAATTAACCCACCCATGACTTGGAGTTAATGGCTGTGGTATTTGCACTTAAGATATGGAGGCACTATCTTTATGGGGTACATGTTGATATATTTACCGACCACAAAAGTTTATAGTATGTTTTCATGCAGAAAGAATTAAATATCATGCAGAGGCGTTGGTTAGAACTGTTGAAGGATTATCATCCGGGCAAGGCTAATATGGTGGCTAACGCCCTCAGCAGATTATATATAGGCAGTCTTTCTTATGTTGAGGAAGAAAAGAGGGAGATGGTGAAAGATATTCACCGGCTTACAAATCTAGGGGTGCGACTTCTGGATTCCATAGATAGAGGAGTAGTTGTGCATGAAATAGCTAAATCTTCCCTAGGTGTTGAAGTGAAGGAAAACCAGACCAAAAACCCTATTTTGATGCAAATTAAGAAAGATATGGGCCAACAAAAGGTGATGTCTTTTGAAATTAGCAGTGATGGTGTTTTGAGATATTAAGGTAGGTTATGTGTACCAAATATGGATGGGTTGCGGGAAAGGATCCTCGATGAAGCTCACACTTCGAGGTATGTTGTTCACCCAGGCTCTACTAAAATGTATCACAACCTTAAGGTAATATATTGGTGGAACAATATGAAATGTGATGTTGCTGATTTTGTTTCTAAGTGTTTAAATTATCAACAAGTCAAAGTGGAACACTTGAGGTCAGATGGTACTTCTCAAGAGATAACCTTGCCTAAGTGGAAGTGGGAGATGATCAGTATGGATTTCATCACAGACTTCTAAGGTCCCAAAACCAATATGACTCTATTTGGGTCATTGTAGATCGGATGACCAAGTTAGCTCACTTTCTACCAGTGAGGACTAACTATTCGGGAGATGATTATGCCAAGTTGTACATTGAGGAAACAGTTTGATTTCATGGGTCACCAGTATACATTATATCCGATCGAGGTACGTAATTCTCTTTGCAGTTTTGGCAGTCTTTCCAGAGGGGTTTACATAACCAAGTGAACCTAAGCACTGCATTCCACCCCCAAACTGATGGGCAAGCTAAACGCACTATCCAGACCCTAGAGGATATGTTGAGGGCCTGTGTAATTAACTTTAAGGGTAGTTGGGTAGATCATTTTCCATTAATAGAGTTCGCCTACAATAATAACTACCATGCCAGCATTAAGATGGCTCCTTTTAAAGCACTTTATGGAAGGAGATATAGATCACCAATTGAGTGGTATGAAGTGGATGAAACATGGTTGTTTGGGCCGAATCTTATTCATCAGGCAATGGAGAAGTTGAAGATCATTAGGGAATGACACAATACAGTACAGAGTCGCCAGAAATCCTATGCCGATGTTCGGAGAAGAGATTTAGAGTTAGAGGTGGATGATTTGGTGTTCCTTAAGGTCTCTCCTATGAAGGGGGTCATGCGATTTGGGAAGAAAGGGAATCTTAGTCCTCGTTATATAGGACCATATCGGATTTTAAGGAGAATAGGTGTGGTGGCCAATGAATTAAATTTTCCCATGAGTTTGGCTTTCGTTCATCCCATATTCCATGTCTCCATGTTGAAGAAGTGCATTGGAGATCATTCCTTAGTGTTGCCTGTAGAGGATATTCCTTATTGTTGCCTGTAGAGGATATCAATTTGAAAGACTACTGGTCATATAATGAAGAACCCATTGCCATTTTGGATTGCCAAGTTCAGAAGCTGAGAAGTAAGGAGATAGCTTTGGTTAAGGTGTTGTGGAAGAATAAAAAAACTGAGGAAGCTACTTGGGAGTCAGACGATGACAAGCGAACTAGATACCCAAACCTCTTTGAGACTGTGGATGATGATATGGAAGGTACAAATTTTATAATACTCCTTTTTTCATGTAGTTCTTGAAATCATGCCTTTTGTGTCCCAAGTCAACATTCGGGGACAAATGATCCCAAGGGGGGATAATGTAACACCTCATATTTTTGAGCTAGAAATCAAACCATCGTTCCAATATTCGTAAATGCTAATCCTATGATTTATTTTGAATACATGTGTCATAATAATTATCCTAAGGTGTGAAGTGCTCATGAGGTTAAAAATGTTCATAGAAATTATTTAGAATCAAGTTGAGCTAAGATCCTTTGATTCACCCAAAGTTTGGAATTGGATTCTACATGGGTCATCTTTGAATGAGTATAAATTTTTGTATATATAAAATTTGGAAGATTAAGACCCAACAAATTGTAGATAATCGAATTAGATTTCCAACGATACCAATTTCGCCAAAATCCATTAAACGGGTGAAAAGTTATACCATTTTTGTGTGAGGCAGTAAGGGGTCACGATAGCCCCGCGATACGAGGGTTGCTTAACCCAAAAAGGGGTCGCATTATGAGGTATGGTTGACCCAACTAGGGGTCGTGACGCTGGGGCTATTGCCCCATAATTTTAGTTTCTTAAGGGTCAAGGGTCACTTTGGTCCTTTCCCCTCGAACCCAAATGTCCAAAACACCAAATTTCAGCCCCGAAAAAACACTTTAGACCAAATTCTTATTCTCTCCAAATTGAAATCATCCTTCCTTTCCCAAGAACACAAAAACCCTAACTCCTAAGCCAAGATCTCAAGAAAACAGATCAATATTCGGGTTTCATCCTTCAAGATAAGAAACTTAAGGTATGCGGAACTACTCTAAAAACCTTGGGCATAAGTTTAAATATTTTATCAAGATTAAAAATCACCAATTATGATTTATAATGAAGTATACAATATGATTTTCGAAGATTATGCATCATGAGACTGTTTTGATGGAAATATATGTTGTCTTGAATTACTTTTCATGAAAATTGAATTGTAACTATATATATATATATATATATGAATTTCGTATATTTTGTAATATTGATTAAGAGCATGAGTATGAATTTCCTCTCCTGTTGCAAACTAAAGTTTATATTTTCATGGTGAATGATTTGAAATGCATGCCTTAAGATTTGAAAGTGATCTTCTCAATTTCATGGTGTTTGACATGGTATATATATGATGAGAGGGAGTTTCTTTCTATAACTACATTCTTTCTTTAAAAGGAAAAGAATTGCATGTGATTGATTAAATTAACATGACCACCACATGTTTTGAATCTTGCAAAGAGATGATAAAAACATGACTCTATTGTGACGTTATAAAAGTTTGGGTTGTCTTGTGCATGTTTTGAGTATGATGGGCTGTGAATTTGATATGATATTGACTTGTAAGTCAGGGTATGACGATACTCGATGATGATATGACCCTTATAGAAAAAGTAAGGATTGTTTTGAAAGAATAAAGCATGATTTTGAATATTCAAAATTTGGGCTTAAGAGAGCTAATTGGTTACCCAAAGAAGGCTTTTGAGTGTAAGATCTCATCATTGGAAACTGTAGTTGCCGATACGAGTATTATCCCGAAAGAGGGATAATGTGGACGATAAGCGTGATGCCATGGTATACTAGTAAGGGAGTATGCCATCTTATTAAAGCTCCAATTCTTGCGGCACACTTAGATTGGAGGCTTGGCCACCGAGTCAATGGCGTATTCCATCTAGCCCATGAAATTACAGATTGTAGGGTGTACTGATTAGCTCAGAAGAATAGCAAAGAGTGATTCAAGGCTTTCAAGAACTGCTTTGAAATTATTAAATATGCCCATGTATTTTTATTTACATAATGCTCACTGTTATTACGCTATGCTCTCATCTACTTTGTATAAAAACATGTTATTTTAAGTTGTTTCACATACCAGTACAATTGTATTGACCCCCTATATTTTAGGGTTTAAGGCTCAGTCTAGAGGTCCTGCTAAGACATAAATTTTTTTGGACAGAAGTGAAGTGTGCAGTTTGGTGAGCCTTCTCTATTCTGGAAGGCTTATTTCTTTTAAATACTTATTATTTATCTTGGTTTAGGTCCACTGGGGGCCTTGTCCCAATTTCAGACAGTTGTTAATTTCATATGTAGTAGAGATTTCGCAGATAGAAGCAGATGTTATTTAGATGTAGATGGATTTTCTTTCATATTGATATTCTTAACTCAGGACATGACCATGATTCTGTAATGATTTATTTTCCACATTTTTTCTTTATTATATAAGTATTGTGTATGATTACCAGAAATAGAAGGGCACCCAGGCCTCCATGGTTCGGGATGCTCGTTACGATCAGGGCCCCGACTTGAGTCGTGATAGGGTCATCATGGATTGATTAACCAAGTTAGCTTATTTTATTTCAGTTTAGGTCTTATTCAGTGTTGAGAGGTTGGTCCATATCTATATTCATGAGATTGTGCATCTGCATAGTGTGCCGGTGTCCATTATTTCAGATTGAGGTTCTGTGTTCATATTTTAGTTTTGGGAGACTTTTCAAAATGACTTGGGTACTCGGGTTAATCTTAGCACGGTATTTTACCCCCATACTGATGGCCAGTCAGAGCGAACTATCTAGGTTTTGAAGGATTTGCTCTGTGCATGCGTGACAGATTTTGGTAGCCAGTGGGAGCAATATTTGGCTTTAGCAGAGTTTGTATATTATAATAGCTATTGTTCAAGTATTGATATGGCTCCTTTTGAGGCATTGTATGGTAGACATTTTCACTCCCCAGTTGGTTAGTTTGATGTTTCAGAGGTGAGACCTCGAGGTACGGACTTTCTTTGTAAGTCCTTGGATAGAGTTTGGGATATTTAGGATAGACTTAGAGTGGCTCGTAGTAGGTAGAAGTTCTATACTGATCGTAGACTTCGTGCCTTGAGATTTGATGTTGGTGATCGGTTTTTCCTTCGATCTATCAACTATTTATCTAGTTTTTTTATTTGAATGCTTTATTATTATATTCCAAATGAGTCTTATGTTATTCGTTGGGAGTCAGTTCAGTTAGATGAGCGGTTATCTTTTATTTAGGAGCCGATCTTCATATTATCTGAGGGTGTTAGACAGTTGTGCTCTAGAGTTATCCCTTTGGTTAAGATTCAATGGAGATAACGACCTCTGGATGAGGATACTTGGGAGGTTGAGTCTGATATGCATAGTTCCTACCCCCAGCACTTCGTTGATTCAGGTATTTCTTTACCTTAGTTCGAGGACGAATATGATTTTTAGTGGTGAATGATGTAACGACCAACATTTTATGAAATATGTGAAATGTGCAATGATATATGATTTGACTATTTTACCCCTCCCCGTAGTTTTATTATGATATTTTTTTAGGTATGGGGTAATTGGCACGGTTCTCAATGCATTTTGGTACCATTTATGCGATATTGTGATTTTTGATAGCTTTAAAAGCCTTATTTTGGACTTATGTGGATATCTTTTGATTCATATGATGGATGGCTAAACGGACTGCGCCAGCAGCTCTAAAATATCGATTTTAGGCTAGGTAGACCTTTGGTTCGGGTCCCAGTGCACCCGAGCTCATTTCGATCTATTGATTGGAAAGTTGAAAAAAATATAAATATGGGTGTGGGAGCCACATTTGGTCAAAACGACCTTGGATGGAAAATCTAACTGCACTAGAAGATCCAGAACGTTGATTTTAGGATGGTAATATTTTTGGTTTAATTTTACGAATATTAAATCTCATTTCGACCCTCGATTTGGAAAACTGTGAGTTCAGATTTTGGGGGACAACTTTGTGAAAATGATATTTTTTCAAAAATTTGATATCGCCATTAATTCTGGAGCGTCGAATGTAGTGTGTTTACATAGTTCGTTTGCATGTGAATAAGTATATTGTGTTGTTGAAATGCCTAATGTGGTTTCATTGGTATATTGTGATATGTCCATACTTATTGGTATATGAGACGTGTGGAAATTCATGGATGTAACAAAAATAATGAGTGGATATTGGCTCACGTGGTTGTGGAATTGTAACATTATGATTGGTTGTGGAAATACATCATGTGGATTAGTTGTGGAAATACATCATATGGATTGATTGTGGAAATACTCATTTTGAATGGTTGTGCACATTGCATCGTCATTCTCATGTCATCATACGCATCATTTCACTTGTTTATTTTATTGCTTTATATATACTTATTGTCATGTATGTTTACTTAATTTATTTCTTATGTTATGCGTGTACTTCGAAAATACTGGAAACACTAGAATATTGGATATTGGCATCAGATATTGTATTTTATGGACCATCTTCGAAGGATCATTCCGGAGAAGAGTTATAGATATTAGTGATCCTGAGGCCGTGTGCCAAACTTGAGGCTGTATGCCAAACTTAAGGTTGTGTGTCAATCCCATGCATCATCATCATCATTATCATCACCATATACATTATACTTGCTTTATTGTGTTTATGTTGTGTTCGAATTGCCATATTGACTTGTCATCTACCTAATTGTTCTATATCTGACTTGTTGATGTCTAATTGTTCTATCTTCCTTTAATTGTATTTGATAATCTTAATTATACATGTCCCTCTTTTATTCTACTTGTATGTGATATTGTGTATATTTGTATCCCTATCTTGTGTGTTGTTGTATTATATATAGGATATTATAGAACTGTTAATGCAAGTGGTGTGGGCTACCTTTGTAGGACATTTTCTGATTACAGGTGACGTTCCCTTAGTATGTGTTTTGTATGCTTTATTTTCTACTTTGCTTCGTCAGCCTATGACAACTACTAAGTATAAGTGGACCGTACTCACTCCTACTTCACCCTTTCGGTGCAAATTCAGGTTCAAGTGCACCCACGTTGCTTGACTCGGGCCATTATTGGAGCCTTAAAGGTGGTTAATGATTTTCCAACGTCCGGATGTCCTCTGCTACCTTTCTTATAGACTATTGCTTTATTTTCACTTTTGAGATAGAGTTTTCTTTTGTATTTGGACATCTTATGTATTTCATACAAATTAGAGGTGTATTTTGATACGTTCTCATACTATTGACGCCAGGTTTTGGGAGTTATGGTTGCATATGTTAATTTTATTCTTTTTGCTTTTATCATATTTATGTGGTTCGGTTTCGTTCCAGCCTTACTTGGGAGTAGGGGTGGCAAACGGGCGGATTGGATTGATTTGGACGGGTTAAATATGGATCGAGCAAAAATGGTTTGGATTGCAATCCGCCCATATAAATATGGATAAATATGGATTCGGTCAAATATGGATTGGGTAAAAATGGTTTCAACCCACTTTAACCCCTAAGTCAAAAACTTAAAACTTCTATATCATATCAACCGGACTTTTTTTCCATTTTTTTTTTAGTTTTTTTGTCTCTCTTCTATATGTAGCCTTTAGTTTTTTTTCTTTTTTCATTTTTTTGTCATTTCTTTTTTTTTCTCTCTCTTCTATCTCTACCCTCTGCCCTTTGTTTCTCTTTTTTTTTTCTTTTTTCTCCTTTTCCTTTTTAGTCTCCTTTTTTTCTATTTTTTGTTTTTTTGTTTTTACTTCTTTCTCATTTTTTTTCCTTTTTGGTTGTATTTTTTGTTTTATATTTTTTTTATTTTCGAAGAACATGGTTAAGTCGAGTACAAATTATGGATGATGACTAAAATATCGTAACCACTCAGTATATTTGTTTTCACCATCATCTTTTTTCTTTTTTCTTTTCTCCTTTTTCATTATTTTTTCTTTTTGATTTTTTTTTGTATTTTTTCTTCAATTCTTTCTTTACGCTTTTTTCTCTCTTCTATCTCTAACTTCTACCTCTCTTTCTACTTTTTTTTTCTATTTTTGGTTTCCTTTTTTTTTTATGATAACGAAAATACCATAAGCGTATATTGATTTATATTTGTCCAACATTTATAATCCGAGGACTATATGGATCCTCAGTCATATATATTTTAGTCTCAAGAAAATACAATAAATTCATATATTTTTTTTTGGTTTTTCATCCGATGTTTGGTGCCTGCATTGGAGCCCCGACTAATTCAGATCGGCCGTTGCAGGGCCCATTAAGGTGGCAGCGCTCCCAACAGAGCTTTCTCCATAACCAGGGTCGTACCCTCGACCTCTAGTTAAGGGTGGAGCAGCCCCCATCCACTGCACCACAACTCATGTTGATTTTAATTTATATACTTATTTGTATATAAATACAAATGATAAATTACACATATTGACAACTAAACTATTCAAATAAAAATAATAAATTTATTTGAAATATATAGTATGATACAAATAAATTTAAAGTAAAAAAATATAAAATGCAATGACAAAAAAAAAATGAGGAAAAGAATATAAAAAAATAAGACAAATGACAAAAATGACGAACCAAGAATGAAAAAGGGAAAAACGGAACTACAAAAAAAAAGAATGCAAATAAATAAAATCGAAAAAGAAAAAAATGATGAAAAAGAAGAAAGAAAAAAGTGAAAGAAACGAGTAAAAAATAAGTGAAAAAAAATGAAAAAGAAAAAAAAGTAAATTAAAGGAAAAAAGAAAGAAAAAAAAACTAAATTAAAGGAAAAAAAAAAAAAAAAAGAGAAATAAAAGATAGAAAAAAATAATAATAAAGGAGTGAGACTATGGATTATATTTAATTGATAAGAGATGTTATGAATTATATAGGCTAAATAGGATAATTAAAAGCTTATATTTATTAACCCATGTAGGTCTCAAGCGAATACGAATGATGAAATAAGAATGAGAAAGGGGAAAAGCAAAAAAAAAAAAAGAATACAAAGAAAAAAGAAATAAAAAAAAAAATAGATGAAAAAATGAGAAAGAAAAAAAGAAATTATAAGGAATGAGTAAAAAAATAAAAAAAAATGAAAAAGGAAAAAAGTAAATTAAAGGAAAAAAAAAAGAAACTAGAAAAGAAAAGAAACTTAAACTTTAAGCATAGGTGGGTGATCTCTGTGTTTAAATGGGTACCCATATTTATCCATTTTGTCCATATTTGTCTGAGCTTTTAAAATGAGTTGAAGTCCATAGTTACCCATTTGAAATATGAGTGATCCAATTCAATAAATATGGGTTAAATGAACTCTTTTTACAAATATGGGCTGAAATTGGCACCCCTACTTAGGAGTATTTATGTCTTTTCTCTTTTGTGTATTAGTTTGGGTGATAGGCTTACTTGTCAAGATCCGTCGTGACAAGTGTCATTATGACCTTTTGTATTTTTGGGTCATGACAATTATTGAATTATTGTCTCTAAATTATTACATTGAGATTTAATTTATGGACACTACATAAGATTTCTTTTCCAACTAAGATTCTATATAATATTTATAGTCATACTCATATTCTAACACTCTCCCTCAAGCTGGTGCATACAAGTCATATGTACCGAGCTTGTTACGAATATAACTAATACGAGGACCAGTAAGAAACTTGGTGAAAATATCTAAAGTTGATCACTCAATTTTACAAACTTTGTAACAATATCTCTGGAAAGTATCTTCTCTCTCACAAAGTGACAATCAATCTCAATGTACTTAGTCCTCTCATGAAGTACTGGATTTGATACGATATGAAGAGCCAGTTGGTTATCACACAGAAGTTCCATTTCACCTATTTCTCAACATTTTATCTCTCTCAACAACTGTTTAATCCAAACTATATGACATGTGGCTAACGTTATTGCTCGATATTAGCAACCACACTCTTATTTCTTACTCTTCTAGGACACCAAATTACATCCTACTAAAACACAATATTCCAATATAGAACATCTATCATAAAGTGGTCCTGCCCAATCAGAGTCTGTATATCCAATGATCTGCTTAAGAACTTGATCCTCGAACAATAGTCCTTTACCTGGAGCTGACTTAATAACTATCATAGGAGAATCCATAAACTGACTCACACCACTCACAAGATAGAAAATGTCAGGTCTGGTTACTGTGAGATAATTTAACTTACCAACTAGATGCCTATATCTTTCAGGATCATTGAGTGGCTCCCTCAGACCTAAGAGGAGTTTAGTATTAAGATCCATAGAAGTGTCAAAAGATTTACGTTCCATCATTCTTGTCTCCTCGACAATGTATAAGGCATACTCACCTTTTAAAATAGCAATACCTGATTTAGACTGAGCTACTTCAATACCTAAAAAGTATTTTAGTCTGTCGGGGTCTTTAGTTTGGAAATGCTGAAAGAGGTGTCGCATCAAACTAATAATACTATCTTGATCATTATCGGTAATAACGATATATTCAATGTAAACCTCTAAGTAAATACATAAATTTGGAGTAGAATATTGAAAAATACAGAGTGATCTACCTCACTATGAATCATGCCAAAGTTCTGGATTACTGTATTGAACGTTCCAAATCAGGATCGAGGAGATTGTTTTAGACCAAAAAATGACCAACGCAATCGACAAACTAGACTAGACTCTTCCTGACCAATAAAACCGGGTAGTTGCTCCATATAAAATTCCTTCTCAAGGGTACCATGGATAAAATTATTCTTAATAACTAACTGAAAAAAAATGTCGAACAACAGCCATGGATAGACAAAGATGAACTGTTGTTGTTTTATCTAAGGGGAGAACCGGGAAAGTATCACTATAATCAAGCCCAAATATCTGAGTGTACCCCTTTGAAACAAGGCGAGCCTTAAGTCGATCAATTTAGCCGTCTGGACCAACTTTCACTGTATAAAACCCAATGACAACCAATGGTTGATTTACTTGAAGGGAGAGGAATAAGCTCCCAAGTACCACTTGTATGTAGGAATAAGCTCCCAAGTACCACTTGTATGTAAAACAGACATCTTGTAATCATAACCTGTCGCCATACTACATGAGAAAGTACTTATTTTATAGACTTAAGGATGAAGATAGAGAACAAGGATGATATAAAGATACAATGAGTGATAATAAACGATGATAACTTAAAAGGGTATAATGAGGGTTAGTATTACGAGTTGATCGCTATATTTTAAAGTGTAATCGAAGAAGATAAGTCTGTAGCAGGTGCAGTATCAGATATAGAATGGGAATCATCTGAGCCTGATGTCATATGTAGACGACGATGATAAGTCATGAGTAGTGGATCCATAGATGGAGTTATAAAAGGTATTATAGATTTCTCAAAAGTCGATGCACATAAGACTGGTGGTACTATAGATGGAGATATAGAAGTAATAGTAGGATACTCAAAAGTCAATGTAAGTAAGACCTCTGTCATGTTAGGATGATCAGGGTCAAAGGAAGATGAAACGTACGTTTGAGACTCAAAGAATGTGACGTCGGCCGACATAAGGTACCTATGAAGATTAGGTGAATAGCAAAAATATCCTTTCTGTACTCGAGAATAATCAATAAAGACACATTTGAGAGCACGAGAAGTTAATTTATTTTTTTCTGGGGTAAAGTAAAAAACAAAACATGTACTCCCAAAGACACGAGGGGAAAGAGAGTAGAGAGGTGATTGAGGAAATAATACTGAATAAGGAATTTGATCTTGAATGGAAGATGAGGACATCCGATTAATTAAATTGCAAGGTGCGGTAACTATATTGCCCAAAAAATACAGCGAAACATGGGATTGAATTAGAAGAGTGTAAGCAGTCTCTATGTGGTGCCTATTCTTCCTCTCTGCTACTCTGTTGAGTGGTATAGGTACAAAAAGTATGCTGAATAATTCCTTGAAGAGACATATATTGTTGAAATTGGGAGGACACATATTCTAAGGTGTTATTACTACAAAAGGTACGAGGAGAGACCCCGAATTAATTTTGAATTTATT
Source organism: Capsicum pubescens (assembly GCA_030864215.1). Taxonomy (NCBI): domain Eukaryota; kingdom Viridiplantae; phylum Streptophyta; class Magnoliopsida; order Solanales; family Solanaceae; genus Capsicum; species Capsicum pubescens. The sequence goes on from CM061546.1 coordinate 73,737,006, forward strand.
CACAATAACTCTTGAATATAGGAAACAATTTCGAGCAATATTTTATTAAGAAAATTCAAGTACATCTTGAATATTCATCAATGAAGCCTATAAAATAATGAAACCTCGAGGTTGAACTAATTCTTCTAGGACCTCAAATATCATAGTGAACTAAGAAAAAGATAGACTCTGCACAATTCTCACTACTATATTGAAAGATAGTTCGAATTTGTTTCCCAAGTTGGCATAGCTCATAATCTAATGTTAATATACTAGACAAACTAGGCACCATTCTTTGTAACTTGAATAAACTAGGATGTCCCAAACATTTGTGAATTACATCTGAGAACCTGTAACTGGACATGCTATGGAGGAGTTAGGATAGGTAAGGTAGCAGAGGTCTTGTGATTTATATCATACACTAATTTTTTATCTTGTACTGTGATCATACATGATAAAAGGCCCTAAAGAAATAGTATACCATAATTTAGGGCAGAGTCAAAAGACTGATAAGCAAGATTAAAAGGACAACTAAGAACATAAAGAATAGGATTTAAAATGACAGAGGATAGACTCCTTCTGCTTGGGTTTGGTTACTATTGGCTAAATTGACCGCTAAAAGAGACTGTGAATAAATAATATTTAATAGAAGTTATTTATCACTAGAAATATAATCAGAAGCACCATATTTCATGACCAATTCCCCAAAGGTAGGAGACTGTGCAGTTGAAACTACTAGTAGACATATCTGCTTACTTGCTCGATACTGAAGATACTCATTGTATTCCTTTATAAATAAATACTCCCATTGATTATTTGTGTTGTTAGACCAAGAATTTTGAGCATTTTTAGGTGGTCGACCATACAAAAAATAGCATACTTCACAAGTATGTCCAAGCCTATTACAATAAGTACACTTGGGTCGAGAATAGCATATGTCACGAATGTGTCCAAGTATTTTACAATAACTACACCTAGTTGAAATCTTTCGAAACGGCCTCCCCCTCGTTGGTTCTTTATGAATTGTGACATTTGGTTTTCTAATCTCCTTGTTAAAGGTTCAAACTTAGTTATAGGACTAAAACAAGAAAAAATATGTTGCCACAATCTGAAAAAAAAAAAAAGAGTTTAGTCGTCAGAACTTGAAATAAAGTTCTTCATCATTAAAAAATTAGATATGACTGGCGAAATTAGACCAGAATCAAGAAATAACTACATATGAAGCCTTGAATTAAAGAGGTGACCCTACTGGAAAGAGAGCTTATCGGAAAAAGTGGTCAAAATTGCTTACGCACTAGTGCATGGATCTAATACGATCGCTGGAGATCTGCTTCTGGTGGCGTGTAAGGGCACATGCAGTACTTGTTTTCAGTGAATCTGGTTGGGCTTTTGTCGTCAAAAAGTTCTAAACCTAGTGAACTAATTTTTGAAAAAAAATAATGAACCGACTGGCAAGGTCAGCGAATAATTTACATAGTGGCAGTTGATTTTGATGGCATGATGTACAATAATATTTTTCTCACCAATGCTTTGATACCGTATAAGAAATATATAAAAAATGTTATTAAATTATTACATTGAAATCCTATTTTATAGACACTACATTAAAATCCTTTTTTACCTAGAATTCTATCTAATATTTTCATTCCTACTCATATCCTAACATCTTAAATTAAATAATAATTATTTTCACAATCATAATAGCATAGTACTAGCTTGTCAGCATTTAAATCCCCGTGGAATCAAAAAAATTGATTATTTTACAATCATTATATTACTTTCCAACAACATACACATTTATCAATAAAGTGGTCTAACCACTACAACAAGTTCTTAACATTGTAGACAGCGGATTAAAGTATTGACAACTTAAGATTTTGCTATTATTTAATTTCTTAAGTGTTAGCAACTTGATATTAGCCTATTATTGTAGCTTATAGGTTTATGAAAGTTTCTGATAGTGAACCAGACCATTCTAAAGTAGAAAAGAGTCCAACACTATTCCAGCCAAAATCGAAAAGGTTCTTTCACAAAAGATTAAGGGACCAAGCATTGTTGCATGCACAGAGCTACCAACACCAATAATAATGACAAACAAAGTGGTGGAAAACCTACCGACAGACTCACTAGACTCACTTGCACTTTGCAAATTGGCATTTTCACTTTCCACTAGTGTAATATCTAATATAAAAAAAATTGGATATCATTGAAAAATGAGAGCTAAAATAAAATATGGTTCAAATCTTGCATTTAATGGGGTAATTTATAGGTTTACCAAATAAGGACTCACAAGTGCATCTCTAAAATCTTTTAAGGATTATTGATACTTACATTATGGAAGGACTCTAGCAGACTTTATGAGGCTTACTTGTTTCCATTTTCACTAAAGGTCGAGCCTCAAATTTTATCACTTTATGAGCTGATTTATCTTAGAAATTCATTATAAGGTTCTTTCCATCTGGGAAGATAACTAAGGTAAGAAGTAAAATTTGAGGTTTAGATAAAATAAAGAGAAGGCTTGCCCCAGGTTTGAAAAAGATTAAAATGTTGTTAATAAGTTATCCTCTTCCCTTTCAAATATAAGTTTTATTTTAAAATCATAGTTTTCAAACTTGAAAATTTTAGATTTCTCTCGATCAAGTCAAATAATGGTATTTTGATGATTTCTAACTCAATTTTAATTTCATTAATTATAAAATTTCATATTTAAACTTCTTGAATTATGGATAAATTGATTTTCTATTAAAACTCTAGTTTTATTCTTGAATTTTGGGGTTGATTTTTAGGTGACTTTTTGAATTCAGAATATAAGTATACCATATGGATATCACTGAACTCGTATTTATATGTAGAAACTATTTTTGATAGATTGGGTGCATTATGAGATCTCTCAAAAAAGGAAGGCTTCTTGATGAGTATTTTGGGTTTGGTGTTTTATTTAGAGGTAGATTATCTCTTAACCTTCTTCAGACTTAGCTTGTATGGGAACTTATCATGTAAAGTATGTTATGCAATGGGAAATTATCGATTTTCACATTATTTGGGCTGAATCATATTATTGTGATAGCAGTGTGGTGGCGTGTGTTGACTTAGATACTAATGTAAGTTGGTTTTATTCATTGTGATGCTCATGTAAGGACTAGTATTGTGATTTACTAATATTGGGTGGATGGGCACATACACGAAATTATTGGACTAATTTTGTGCATTATTGATTATATCATGGACATGCATACTCATTCATTTCATGATTCATAGAACTAATATCACTGAGAAACACTAATTTTTAAAAGAAAATAAATGACCTTCTAAAATTTGACCGAAGATTCTGCCGACAAGTGTTATGAGATTGTGATACGACTTGACTGAGGAATGTGCCAACAAATTTAATTGATTAAGCTTATGATGATATATGGATTACAGATCTCTCATGGGTCCTCTCTTGGAAGTTTCAGCTCATAAGGTGTTTATCAGTGTACTATGGTCACTGCATTTCATTCCATATCACTACATTGCATTGCATTTCATCACATTTTGATCGATTGTTGTGATTGAGTTATATTACAGATTCTTTTATGATATCAAATTGTTGGGTTTTTCTGCATGCAGGTGCAATTACTTTATAGTATTATTTACTTGATATAGTTGCCTACTTAAAGATCAGTCACTGATGATGTTTGCTGAGTACAAGTGGACCATACTCATTTCTATTTTCTGTATATTTTTTATGTAAATCCTAGTACGAGTGTTCTCCGTGAAGCCTGTTCGTGCATTTTCAAAATACTTGTCGTGGTTAGCTTTTTGTTCAAGGTAGTCTTAAGGTTTCATCTATCCTTACTTTATGTCTTTATTTGTATTAGAGACGTGGTTGTATTTATATAGTTTATTACTTTCGATATTAGAGATGCTCTGTACTCGTGAAACTATGTTGTGACATTCGTGTTGTACCTTTTATTTTTGGGTTGTTGTTGGATGTGTTTTATTTTAAGTGTTATGTTTCGCTATAGCCATTTTATTTCTTAAATTGAGTTACTCTGAGTTAGTGGATTAGGCCTACCTAACGTAGTTGTATCATAGTTGGTGTCATCATGACCTTGGATTTTGGCTTGTGACAATTTATAATCATAATTTTGTCATCTCTACCCTTTTATAAAAGAGACAACTGTCTTAGACTCCTAAATTAGAGATGCCTCATATCTTTTAGCAATAATAGATTATAATTTTTTATAAAATTATTTAAAAAATATATAAAAGAAAAGAATTATTAGAAAAAGTTTAATATATTTAGAGTACTATATCTCAAGAAAGATTATATGCATTGATTATATTATTAATTGAAAAGGAATTATTAGATGAAATTAATTATAAAAAAAATATTAATAATTTTGCATCTAAGTAACTTTAAAAACTAGACTTTATAAAAAGATATATTATTTTTTCTTAAAAATTTAAGGGCCCCGTTAAATTTTTCTCTTAGACCGTTAATGTGTGTGAACCATCCCTGATTGTTCATAATATATTTTGAAGTCTTTTAATAATATAAAATTGAAAATAAAGAGTAGTTTCTTCGTAATTTTGAAACATTCAAGTCTTACTGTCAAACACGGAAGGAATTGGTGACTTATCCCAAAATGCAACATTTTGGTTCTGACACTGTAATCCCGTTAACCTTTTATACTGAAAATAGTAAGCACACTGCATAGTTACAACTTATTTGATAGTTCTACGCATATATTAGGCACTCAAACTTATCACACTCACCCTGTATATATTTTTAATCAAGTTTACTTTTTCAAAGACTTTGGTAGAGTTCCACAGCCAGTCTAGGAGAAAGAAGTGGTTGAAGAGATTTCACTTTAGGCAAGGCAATGCCTAAGCCCTCACTCAGATCTACTGGTTCCTCCCTTGGCATTGAAATATTGAATCCATGAAGTAATCTTGCTAGCGTCAAATGCACTACTTGGGTTCCAAACATCAAACCAGGGCACATTCTTCTTCCAGAGCTAAAAGGAATATACTCAAAATTTTGTCCTTTAAAATTAATGTTCGTATGTTCCTTCAAGAACCATCTTTCTGGTTTAAACTCGTGCGGATCTTCCCATATTCTCGAGTCTCGTTGAATCCTCCATAGGTTGACAACTAAACGAGTACCCTTTTTAATATGATACTTACCGACGTAACAGTCTTCGGTGGCCTCTCGAGGCCCTGCCAAAGGACCAGGTGGGTAGAGACGTAAGGTTTCTTTTACGATGGCTTGCAAATATGGTAGGCCCCTGATGTCCGATTCGTCAACCCATCTGTCTCTTCCTACATGTTCATCTAACTCTTCTTGAGCTAGTTTCAATGAGCGAGTATCATTTAATAACAGAGATAGTGCCCATATTAATGTCTCTGCAGTGCTCTCTGACGCCGTCAAGACAAGTATCTGCACAAGTGAATAGTTAAATATGATTAGCCAAGTAATTAGAGATCATGGGCGTCTCGTCCACTAGGCACTGAAGCAATTCCTTAAAGCCTCATAATTATGGGAGCTCCATATTTTCATATATAACTAGTTATATGTATTATAAAAAAATTACTGAAATCTTTTGTTAGCATTAAAAAGGAAAATAACCCCATATATTTCGAAAAAAGGAAAGAAAGAAAAATGAGGTAGAGATGGAATCTTCCTTAGCATAAAACGTGAACAACTCATTACTAAGTAGAGTTTTTCATGTAATTTCGCATCTCAAAAGGCTACAAAAGTAAATTTAAATAAATAAATATGCATATGAAAAAAATTAAGTTAAGGTGTCTCGTTAGAGTTTGACTTTTGACCCTTGATATGATAGAAACCCTACTAGAGATTCTAAATATTCAGAGCAAAAATTAAAATATTAAAGTCCTTTGAGTAGCATTTTGCATATCCCTTTCGATAAATCACATAATTAGTAGGCAAGCCATGTGATTAAGTAGTCTTTTGCTTTCATACAACCTGTGATATCTACTTTTGTTTATTTTGTAATTTCAAAAATAATCCAATTTTCTATAAATACGACATGTTTCCAATTTTTAGAAATTTTCCAAATAAAAGCTAAAGGGGAAAATGTAAACCCTCCAAATATTAGCATTTAAACATTCTGCGATCAAATTAGTGGGTATACAATATCTCCTTTGAATATAGATTGTAGTTACTGAACAAATTGACAAATTGTCACCATAATGTTAAAGAGATATAACACAAAAAATTCAACGAATGAAATGTCACAGTTCATTTTACAATATATTGCACCAATTTACTTCTATTCTTTTACAATTGAGTCCTTTGTTCTCTTGGTTAATTATGTGAAAAATAACAAAAAGAAAGAAAAGAATAAGACATTTTGTTATTCCCTACATTCCTAACTATTATGAATTGAAACTAAGAGAATATTAAGTGAAGTAAAGATGATTCTTCAAAACAAAGAATTAAAAGTGGGATAAAGCATTAATTAGCAGCTTACCAAAGCTGTTGCCTTGATAATGGCATTACGGTCGTATCCAGACTCCATGGCTTCCTCAGGAAGAGTGGAAAGCATGACATCAATAAAATCAGATTGATCTCCAATAGAATGACAATCTTTTCTTTTTAGAATGTGTTCTTTTAACCAGCTATCAAAGACACTATCAACTTCTTTAGAGGTCTGCTTCATGGCTTTAATGTGGCCACCAATGTCCATCCATTCAAGCGACGGAATCGCATCAGAAAAAACGAAAGTTCCACCGAGTAATAATGCTTTCTTTATAGATTCTTTGAAATGCATTTCCTCAGTGCATCCAGTAAATCGCTTTCCAGCAAGCATTCTGATGATTATATTGCAAGTTACGTTCTCAAACCAGCTACTTAGGTTCACTTGTGCTGGAAGATTATTACTATTATTACAATTAAAGTACAATTCTTTAATACAACAATTCACTTCTAATGTACGGACGTGCTTTAGCTTCTCAAGGCGACTGTTGGTTAAGAGTTCAAGAGTCACCATTTTACGAATGTCGCGCCAGTATGGTCCGTAAGGGGCCAATGCAAAAACGGCTCCATTATAGCCTAAATACTTGCTTATTGCCATGCTCGGTCGACTAGCAAATATTTTGTCATTGGCAGCTGTGAAGCAATCTTTAACCATTTCCCAACTGCTGACAACAAGAGCTGGATGGGCTCCAAGCTGCAGTTGAAAAATGGGTCCATATTTATCAGCCATGAATCCAAGGGTTCGACAAACAGGAAGCTGGCCACTAAGCAGATGGAGGTGACCTATGAAGGGCCACGCACCTGGAGCTTTAGGTGCTGACATTTCATTGTCTGAATTTGATTTGTTTCTTATTTTGTATCTGCGAGCAACAAAAAGGGCAAAGAACCAAGAAACCAATAGGGCCAAGAGGTGACAAAGAAAATACATGATTATATTGTAGCTAAGTAGTGGAATGGGAATCTTTGCGTCAAATTTTAGAACCTATTGAGGTTATTATTACTGGTCGAGATCAGATAGCCGTATTTATAATTGAATTGGGGGTAGAAACATTTCAGATTTTTTTTTTTTCTTTTGTGGCCTAAAACAAATGTAACCACGACCTAGAATTTCGTGGAAATTAATGAACTTGCGTACTTGAATATAGCTAGCCACCGGACTTGTGGCTTTTAGTTCTTCCTAACAACTTTCCGTAACTACTTTTCATTTTAATCTATCTACTTCTTTCTTTTTTAATCTTGTTTTAATTTTAATTTTTCATGTAACTTGTTTAAATTTATAAGATTAAAAAGTACTTTCATATCACTTAACTTAACTTTAATTTGGACTACAAATTTAAAAAATTTATTTACTTTTTTAAACTTCATATTAAGTTAAAATAAATTATTATTTTTAAATGGAGAAATTATCTTTTTCTTTTTTGACAAAACTCATAATTACCTCGTTGAATTATAACATCTTTTTAAAGAACACTTTAATTTACTACTACCCTCTTCTTGAAAAAAAAATGTTATAATTCGAAGGGTTAATCATCTCTTTTCTCTATCTTTTTTAGTGCATTCTTAACATGCATTCCTAACAACCATGAATTGGGCCGTGAAATGCATGTCACTATAGTCTTTACTTGTGAAGTTATGTGTCTTATATGACAGCTCAAATGAGGTATTTTAGTTTAGATATTTTTTTAAATATATTTATATTTGATATTTACCATAAATTCGTGAAGTGGAAATAATATTTTATTTGAGGACATGAAAGTCATAATTCCTTTAGTTTAAAATAAGTGAACTTTAAGCTATTTTTAATTTCAAAATAAGTAAATTTTTGAATTGTTTTTTAATGTTCAAAATAAATAAATTGTCAATCTTCAAATTCTTCAAAATTTGTTGGAAATTTCTTTAAATTTTATCCTACATATACTTTTTAGGTTATGAGTTCAAGAGACTTAATTGATTTTATTTTAATGTGACTGAAATTTTAAGAGTGGTTTAATAATATTTAGAAGGATAAAAATGAAAGTAAAATATAATTTATGTCCTAATTTTATTTTTTTAATAAGTGAAATTGAGACAAAAATTCACTTATTTTAGGCTAAAAGGAGTATAATTTTTGTTTGTGATCCACGAACTGGTTGACTAATTGCTTCTAGTAATGAAATTTGCAACTAGTATTTTCAACATTTCGTTCACTTTTACTTATCAATTATCATATTTAAATTTGGCAAATTCATTAAAGAGGAGAAAAAAATAATAAATAGCAAATCAAATTCATTAATTGGAAGGCACGTAACAATTTTTTGTAAATTATCCTAAATAACATGTATATATATTTGATGTGCAAGACAACATCAAATACATATATAAATACAGTTAACAATAACTTAAATTTAAAAAGGCAAAAAAATTTCAGATTCCTTAAATCACGTTCACCCAATTAATTAAAGTTTCTATTTCTAAAAATAGATAAAAAAATTTAATGAGTTTCAAAAATTAAAATAGGTTTGAATGATAAAAGAATTTTTTTTCAATTGTTCTCTTCTTTTTTTTTTTCCTTTTCAGTTTTCTCCTTCAGCTTTTTTACTGTTTCTTTTTTTTCTTTACATTTTTTTATATTAATCAAGTATACGTGTTTTACACGTGTGTATAACATGAATTGATAATTAAGCTATAAAAATTAAAGTAATTCTAAATCATAGTGCATAAAGTTAAATTCAGACCACTTTCATTTAAATTAATAGTGAAGTCTTAAAAAAATCCTGAAGTCAAGTCATAAATTGATGTTTAGTATTTGATTGTTCTACTTAATTCTCTTTTTTATTAAATCAAACTTAATTGTTATAATTAATAGGTAAGTTCCATGTATAAAGGTTATACACCTTTTCGTTTTAATTTTATGCAAGTATATTCTTAATCATCTTTTGAGATTCTTTTTCATACGAAGTGTGGGTTAATCATCACAAAGTTTTTAAAAAAGGCTATTTGCACATATACATGTACATCATAAACAATGCTAGACACATTACTATTAATATTTTTTTAAGAAGCTGAAGCTCCTGAGTTTTATCCAAATTATCAGATTCTGATGAAGTGATTATGAAGTTCTTCCACCCTTATTTAGATACTTCAGATTCTTCAATTTAAGTACATCAAAAGCTAAAAGCACCTCATTCCCTATTTATTTATTTTTGGCTTATAAGTCATTATAGATTGAACAAGTAAAAGACAATTTTGTCCCTCATAATTCTTCTTTACTCCAAAATTACCCTTGTGTAGCTCTCAATATTTTTACTTTTTGTATTTAGGGCGAACCTAACTCTAACCATTGATATTAGTACCTCTTTGTATGAAACTTCTAATTTATGAAATATGAATTTTTATATATTATTTTTCTTCTTTGATATATTCTTTTAAATTTGGACAATTATTATTGTACAACATATGAAATTCTCTAATAAAAGAATAACCCATCAACCAAAATATATGGAAAATACTCACCGAAGATATACAACTTCATGAATGATTAGTGAACAATTCATCTATATTTCACGATGCAACATTCGGATTCTTCAATACTTTAATAGTGATAGTCATTACTCAATCAACGAGTAATATATTTTCTAATTAAGAGTCCTTTTATCAAACAAATAGTATTATTTGTGACCAACTATATATATTTTGCTTGATAATTTAAACTCTTTTAACGAAAAAAAAAATTATAGCGCACAAATTTAATAATCATTCATGAAAAAATATTTTTATTTTTTTAATATATATATTTAAACTGAATTAAAATATATATTAATTTTAATTTGAGTCATTTTAGAAATAAAAATTAACAATAATCAACTCTATATATTGTTAACAGCTTTAAGGGTATTTCGAATATTTTGATAAAAAGAAAGTGCTTAACAACACTTATTTACCAAATACATCAACAATTTTTTTCAGTTTCAGCACTTTTATCCAAACACGTAACTGTTTATTTTTAAAATAAGTTTCAACACTTTCAAAAATATTTTTAAAGAACTTTTAAAAGCCATTTTTTTCCAGCCTTTTCAAACGAGCTCATAATTCTCTGACATAAAGAAAGTCTAAATCTAACAACAACGAACAACCTAACTACACCTTTTTTTGAGAGAATAATATATGAATGATATAAACAATAAAAAAGTAACAGATAGAAAAAATAAAAAGTTATTGAGAGATTAATCTCCTCCGAATAAGACTTGGTGAGGACTACATATAAATGTTATTTTATAGTTATAAAAAATATCTCAACTTATAAAAGTTCAAAAAAATTTCCTCCCAAAAAACCATATATATTTAGTAATTTTTATTTTTCTTCCATAATTTACATAGCAATATTAGAATAACATGATTGATAAAGTAAACACATACATTGGGAATTTTAGCCTTTTGTTTTTTAGACGTTTAAGCTTTGAAAAACAAGTTTGTAAACCTGTTCTTTCTTTTTATTTGTCTTGATAAAATACCCTTCATTGTCTTAGAGCTAATATGTTGAAAAATTTTATACTCATATATTTAGAAGTTTTAATTTACTTCTCGTATATTTAAGAGATTTTTCATATATTTAGAAGGTTGTACAAAAATAAAACTTCTCCTATATTCATGTATGGAAGAAACTTCCCATATATTTACTTCTTAAAAAATTTAGGAGTCTTTTCATATATTTTAGGAATTTATAACTTACCATATATTTATTTTAATCAATATTTAATGTTATAAATTAATATTAGAGGAAATAAGTGAAAAGACAGTTTTTTCTACTGCGAAGATTTTTAATGAAGGGCAAAAAGTTTGAATAACTTTTCTAAGGGTTGTCACACTTTTAATATATTGTAGTTTCTTTTTTATTATTGTTTTGTTTTCTCTTTTCTTCAGTTTTTGTATTTTTTTCTCTTTTTTTTTTTTGTTTTTGTATTTTATATTTATATATTTTTATATTTTATATTTATTTGTATCAAACTATATATTTTAAATAAGTTTATTATTTATATAGTTTGATTGTACACCTATAAAATCTATCATTTACATTTATATATAAATAAGTATATGTATTACGGAAAAGAACATGAGCTGACCATTCAAAAATTTTCGCCCCATGTTTGGGCCTATGGACACTCTATAACTTGTCAGCCCAAACAATTGTCATTCATTGAGCCACTTCAGCCTTTCTCTTCCTTATTGGGCTATTTCGGACATTTTTGGTGCTTTTCCAACTTCTTGGGCCATTCGACCCTTCTTTTTAAATGTTTCAATTATTTTTAGATATAATTTTTTTTATTAAAAAAAGTCTGCTTTGTTTTTGGTTAAAAATATATTAAATATAATTGAATAGAAACTGTATAATTATTGTATAGAATATATATATCAATATAAGATATATGTATAGAAATTAGATAGGATGTGTGTAGAAATTGTAAGTTGCTATATAAAATATGTATAAGAAAATATAATACACTCATTTGAGCAATGATTGTATCTAAAGGTTGTATGAAATGTGTTGTATAGCTGCTATATGAAATATGTATATATGTAAGATATATTGAAACTGTATTATTGTTGTATAGAATATATTGGTATATAAAATATATGTATAGAACAATAAATGTGGTACAGAGACTTTATCAATATGATATAGTATATGATGTTTTTCTGTATAAGACGTGTATAGAAATTATTTAATTGTTATAAAATATATGTGTATAAGACTTACATAAAAACTATATCATTATTGTATAAAAATATTTATAACACTATTGTGTTCTATTCCCTATATGTAGATATGTATTGTACTGTTCCAATATAATACAATTAAAAAAATATTTTTTTGTAAAAGAATAAAAAAGTTGAAAAGAAAAGTATAAAAAGCATAAAAAAACACAAATGAGAAGCGATTTTCTTATAACAAAATGGAACAACAAAATTTTAATAAAAATGGAGCAGCAAACAAAGAAAATGACCAACAAAATTAAAAATAAAATATGAACCAGACGAAAATCTAGAAAAAATAAAGTGGAGCAGCGATATTTAAAAAAAAAAAAAAAGAAGAAAGCAATAGCGATAAAAGGCCTAAATGACTATTTTTTAAAATTGTCGAAATCAGTGGCCAGTCGGTGATAATTCTTTTGGCCGACTAGCCATTTTTGTCCCTTTTCTTACGTACTAATTGGATTTGCTTAAGTGTAAAATATAAAAATATGTATGCAATGTACTATTTAATACAAATATATCGTTAGTATTTGTATGTCAAATTGATCATTTGTATTTTATGTAAACATGTATCATTTATATATGTATGGTTCAAGTTGTATAAACATGTATCACTTGATATAAATGTAATATTTATATAATTTATTATTTGTTTTCATATTGTTCAATTAGTATAAATAAAATACAATTCATATCAATGAATTTAAATCAATGTTCATTGAAAGAAAAATAATAATTTTTTCACTTGTTTAAAAATAAAAATGATGCAATCAACTACAAATTCAAATACAAATACAGTATGAGGTCAACTTAAAAATGCATATACAAAATAGTTCCTTAAAAATACAAGTGTATCAACGAAAATATAATACAAATATAAACAAAAAAAATCACAAAGTATGAATGCACTATGCAGTCAACTTTAAATTACAAATATAAAATAATTCTATAAATACAAGTGCAAATTATATAAACTATAAATATAATTACATTAACAAATATAAAAATAAAAATTATGATAAATACAATCAACGATTATGATATTTATCATTATCTTCAATGGCTTGCGATCAAGCTCGACGTAGTCATATTTTTTAAAAATACAAAAAAAAATAGAATAAAAAAATGAGAAATAAGAAATACAAAAAATAAAAAAGAAAAAGGAGAAATGAAAGCTACGGATAGAAAAGTAAGAAAAAACGAAAATAAGAAAATAACAAAGGAATAGGAAAAAACAAAACAATGAAAATAGAAAAAGAAAAAAAAAAAAAAGAGAAATATAGCTAGAGATAAAAGAGTAAAAATAAAAAAAAATAAAAAGATACAAATAAAAAGAAAAAAAAATGAAAATAGGATTAAAAAAAAAAGAAAAAGAAAAAACCAATAAAGAAAAAGAATGAAAAAAATGAAAAAGCGAAAAAGAAACAAAAGATAGAAAAAAAGGCTAAAGATATAAGAGAGAGAGAAAAGGAGGAAAACAAAGGAGGATAAAGAATTATTAAAATATTATTATTTTGCTATCCTAAGTAACTTTTTTTTTTGTGAAGTATTGTTATTTAGTTTGATTATAGATTTAAATTTGCTAGTCTTTTGTACTTTTTTCTTAAAAAAATAATGAGTTACATAATTAGTTTATCATACTATCTTTATTAACTGGTGTTTTGTACTCTCCATATTCCTAAATATATGGTCCTTTTGGGATGGATACATCATTTAAGAAATTGCTAACTTCTACAAACTAAAAGATAATGCTATCAACTGACTTTTAATTTTATCTCTTTTTAAGTTTACATTAATTATATAGTATCAAAATATGAAATACTTGAAACAACATGACCAACTTACTCTTGTAAGCTAAAATAGTCACTTATCTATATATATTATAAAGTAGAGGACGAAGCATCACAATTAACCACGTGACAAACTATTAAAAAATCATGTGGCAGTTTTTAGGATAAAGTTAATAACAATGTAAAAAAAATTGAATTATTTGAATATTCAAATGCATTATCTTTATTTTTAAAAAAAAATTATTAGCTTAAAAATAGAAATTCATGGTTGAAGAGTTCTGAATAAACTTTTACTCTTTCATAAACTTATCTCTTTTAAAATTTAAGTTATATAATACATCTATATATAATTTATTTAAATATCAAATTAAACTTGAAACTATTATTATTATTATTATTATTATGATGATGATGATAATAATAATAATAATAATAATAAATAATAATAATAATAATAATAATAATGATGATGATGATAATAATTATAATAATAATAATAACAACAACAACAACAACAACAACAAATTATAGTTTTAATAAAAGTGCAACAAAATTTTGCCATTATAGTTTTGTGTTAATAATAACTTTACCACTGAATCTTTAAAAAAAAACATGCAAAAACATAAGTTAAACTATCAAAAGATAATTATAGTAATAAATTATTAATTTTAAATTAAAAATAATTATAAAATAAAATTACATATTAAAAATAGTTAGTTATCACATTAGAGAGTTTTTTTTTTTTTGGTTAAAAGGGATTGCATTAAGATAATAGATAGTTAAAGATAATTACAGATGCCGGGTTAGTTCAATCCGATTGCAACATAAAATAAGAGAAGTCATCAGTATCAAAACATGTTACAAAAACATTTACAAGTCTTTCAAAGTAAGTTCCAGTTATGTCTGCCCAAACTGTTTTCTGAGAACATATTGGCGAAACTACAAAAAGGGACGTCTCTTTTAGATCAGTTGTTGCTACTCCTAGTTTTGCCATTGCATCAGCTACTCTATTTTGTTCTATAAAGCAGTGGATTACTCAAGGCCTCCTTAGTCTTCTTATTCTTAACCTGCATTCATCAAGCAAATCATCATAAAGAAAGTTACCAACCTTTAACATGTAAATTATTTCCTTGGAGTCAATGTTGATTTTAAGAGGCATTAAGTGATGGTTTTCAGCCAGTCTCAAACCCTCCAACAAGGCAATTAGCTCTATTTGATTGTTGGTGGTATGTGGGTAGTGTTTAGCAAACCCCACTTCTCAACCCCCTCTGTAGTTTCTAATGACTTCCCCAATCCCTCTCTTTCCAGGATTATTGAGGTAGGCACCATCAGTATTCAGCTTATAGTTGAAACATCCTGGGTTTTGACCTTTAGAAAATTACCTGAAAATCCATTCTTTGGACTCAATACGACTCAAGGGTACGAGCCGTATGACACGGTACGAGTGGTATGGTCCTGTCGTATGCTGACCAATGTTAATTGGTGGGATAATTTTTGTTACTGGAATGGGTATGACTTAGGGGTACGAGTCGTATGGGTGGTTATGGGTTGTTTGATTTCTTAACTTAATCTTAGACTTGGTTACTTAGGTTGGATCTGAGTACGAGTGGCTCACCATGAGCCGTAAGCCACAGTACGATTAGTACCCAGGAGTCGTATGGTAAACAATGTTCAATTCCCTAGGTATTCCATTCTGCCACGGATACGGGTTATGGGTACGGATCGTATACTGTGTTTACGACTTAGTTGGATGAGTCGTATACTGAACACTGTTTGATCCAAGGTTTGAGGCTTAGATACAAGTTATGGAAACCAATCGTATATGAGGATATGACTCGTATGGGTCAGTTGTATCCCTGTGACAGGTTTTTAAGGAATTTAAGTAGGGGTATTCAGGACATTTTCCTACTTACCCTAATTAGGACACATGACTTCTAATATACTTAAGAGGTTATTTCCCCTATTATTCTATTCATTAACACTTAGAAACTATTCTAAAACATCCAATAATTCTCTCAAGAGCTTTTGGGACAAGAAAGCGAGGGTTTCAATTAAGGGATTGCTTTGGGGCTTGCTTGGGTGAGTTCTTTCCATCAATTCTTCGGTTTAAGGCGTGATTCTCTTCCCTCATTGTAATTTCAACTAAAGACATGGTTTATATGATTGATTTCATGGTTTTACTATTTCATGATTATGTTTTTTCAACTATTATTTGGGATTTTGATATTGAATGCTTGGTTATGGTTTTCTATGGTTTTAATTATGCCTTTATATTCATTAATGGTGGTTTTGGACAATTGGATTGCATGGTAATAGTTCAATGGTCTTTGGAATTGGTTTTGGTTATATTATGCCTCCAAGGTGTTTGATAAAATGCTTATAAAGATATGTTTATTGCATTGACTTCTTTTAATAGAACTCTTGTAAGTTTTAAACTGGATAAAGAATTTATGCATGGTTTAAACAGTTTGAAAAGGCTAAATGATTATGCTTATAGAGAACATGAAAGTCTCCCAAGTGGATTTAATATGGTATATGGAAAGGACACCTAAGGTCCCCTTAACCTAAATGGTTTGCCTATGGATATTACTTGCAAGTAAGGGGATGGTATGAAGATACCACCAATATTGGCCTTGGTTAATAAATGGTAAATGGATTGTTTGGACATGATTTTAATTGGGCATTATAGCGGGTGTGTAGCTAAGCCGTGAAAGGTGGCAGTTCTAGGGCGACCAAAAATCGAAAACTCATATTTACTGATATGAGGGGTCCTTGATGACTACGTGCGAGTGTCGTGTTTTATATTGGAGGGATGTACTATTTATCCCATGGGATATTTCTCGATCATGTGGCTACACGCACTGAGACCCTTTCAGCAGGGGGAGCTGAACCCATATCGCTCGTGGGTGGTTAGGCCAAAAAAGCTACACAACCCATGTAAAGTTTTTAAGTACATGCTAAACCCGGACCCTTTTTTCCGGCACTTATATATGTATAGTTGTATGAATTATAGATGGTTTTACTTGATTTTATAACTGGCATTATTTTATCCCTACCACGAGTTTCATGCTAGCGATCATTCGCTAACCCCATCTACTGGCGTCTTTATACCCACGCTATGCAGGAATCAACCATTCTACTCCTCCCGTTTAGCATGCAAATTTGATATCAGCACTTGGCCTGAATTGGTGAGCTTCCATTCTTTTGGAAGGCATCATTTCATGTTATGGATTTCTTTAAACACTTTTCTTTTATTTTGGATATTGGTTTTGTCCATGGTTGGGGGCATGTCTTAACCAGATTTATTTACTCTATTGGATAGAGTCTGTGGTACTTCTGAGGGTTGGTATAGGCGGTATTGGTATTGGTGTTGTCCTTCGCATTGGAATAAGTCGGCGGACTGACATCATTGGACGATATTGTTGGTTGTTCCATCCTATTACATTTTGGGATTGATTTTCATATTATGTTTTGGTATTCCCTTTGGTTTATGGTCTATGGTTTGTCTTGGTATGGTTGGGCAGTTGTTGTGATATGGTTGGAATTGGTTGGTTCGGTCACGATTGTGGCCCTATCCCAGAGTTTTAATAAGAATAATAACACTATCTTGTTATATGTTCAAAATTCAGCCCATCTAAGGCGGGACATAGGTGGTTGGGTTGGGTAACAGGGGGCGGTCCCCGATCCTAGTTGGACTTAGAATGCCTATTATGACAAGGCCTGTGTCGGGTCATGTCAAGTTGGTATCAGAGCTTTAGGTCCATGGTCAACTGGGAAGTCCACAAAGTCGTGTCGAGTAGAGTCTCTTTAAGGGCGTGAACTGTGCCACACTCATAAGAGAGAGACCGCAAGACATTTAGGAATATTTCACTTTCTTGGTATTCTATCTTCAAGCTTGAGTTCTCAATCCTGGAATCTCCTCTAATCTTTGTTTGTTCATCTTTCTGATCATGCCTACTAGATCTGGAATACAAGGAAATTCTTTTGTCCTATATGTCCTATGTATGGAGTACATCTTCGATCTCATGGTCCTATTCCTGATGGTGTTGAAGTTCCTCCTATTCCAGCTAGTTCTTGTCAGGTCCCTCAGGGAAACGTGATGAACATAGAATTTCATCAATCTGTTCATGTCATTGTCCAATTAGTTGTTGCTCAGGCTGAGAGGGGTACGAGTGGTGCTTTGCCTGTTGAGGCTATAAAAGTTGGTCAATTTATAAAGATGGGTCCTCTAACTTTTACTGGGGAGAAGGTGTAAGAGGATCCACAGGGCTTCTTGGATGAGATGGAAAAGATCTTTCGGGTGATGCAGGCCACTAATATAGAGGGGGTTAACTTAACAGCTTATCAGCTCAAGGATGTTGCTTATCAGTGGTATGAGGAGTGGGATAGTGATAGTGGTGATATGGAAGAGGAAGGGTTGTGGGAAGCTTTTTCTAATACCTTCATGGATTGATTCTTTCCTCAAGAGTTGAGGGAAGCAAAGATGGAGGAGTTTGTGAACCTCAGGCAGGGCAGGATATCTGTAAAGGAATATGCTTTAAAGTTCCATCAGCTATTAAAGAATGCTCCTGATTTGGTGGCTGATATGAGGTTGAGAATGAGGAAGTTCGTTTATGGGTTTAGTAGAGATTTGATTCTGGAGAGCAAAACTGCCTTACTTATTAAAGATATGGACATCTCAAGGTTGATTGTTCATATGTAGCATGTTGAGGATGAGAAGAGAAAACAGACAGAGTTTGGGGATAGGCAGGGGAAGCGGACCAGGTTTTTTTATCAGGGAGGTACTCAGTCTCAGGGTAGTAGAGATGGTGAAAAGTGGCAGAAAAATAAGTAGGGGAGTTCGATCTCCTTTTTTGCTAGTTCTCTTTACCCACAGTAGTCGGGAGACAGACGTCATCAAAGTGGTGATAATTCTCTGGCACAAGTTTACCAATCTCAGGCGAGAAGAGGTCAATCAGTTGCTTTGTGTACTTCTTGTCAATTTTGTGGTCTTCCTCATTGGGGTTATTGCGAGGAAGGAAGGGATAACTAATTCAAGTATGTCCAGGTAGGCCATCGGCTCAGGGATTATCCGATCAATAAGGTTTCTACGGGGGCGAATAAGATTCTTATGGCTTTATCTTCTGCTCCTGCACCTGGTGGTGTGGCATCTTCTTCTGTTACTGCTCCTGGTTCTAGTGTTGGTCGGAATAGGTTGTATGCTTTAGCATCCCGACAAGAATGTGAGGCATCACCTGATGTCATTACTGGTACGTTACAACTTTTCTATTATGACGTGTATTATTTACTTGATCCGGGGTCCACTTTTTCTTATGTGATTCCATATGTGCTGTGTCTTTCGATTTTGATCCAAAAGTTATCTCGGATCCTTTTTCTATTTCTACCATGCTAGGTGACTCGATTATTGCTAAGAGAGTTTATAAGGGGGTGTGGTATCTGTTGGTAGTAAGCAGACCCTGGCGGATCTATTTGAGTTGTATATGATAGATTTTGATGTAATCTTAGGTATGGATTAGTTTAATTCTTATTATATGTTTGTGGATTGTTGGACCCATAGGGTTATCTTTAAGTTTCCTGGTGAACCGGTTATAAAATGGGAAGGTAGTTCCTTAGCTCCTAGGGGGGTTTATTTTTTATCTTGAAGCTCGGAGGCTAATCTTTAAGGGTTGTTTTTATCACTTGGTCTGGGTTAAAGATTCTAACTTGAAAGTTCTTTCTTTGTCTTCAGTCCCTATGGTTAATGAGTTCCTAGAGGTCTTTCCGGATAATCTCTGTGCTGTTCCTCAAGATAGGGAAATTGAGTTTAGTATTGATTTGCTTTCGGACACTCATCCAATTTCAATTCCTCCATATAGAATGACTCTAGCTGAGTTGAGGGAAATCAAGAAGCAACTTAAGGATCTTCTAGATAAAGGATTTAGTGGGGTGCTCCGGTGTTGTTTGTGTGCGAGAAGGATATTTTCCTTCGGATGTGCATTGACTACAGGCAGTTGAACAAGGTGATGGTCAAGAACAAGTATCATCTTCCTTGAATAGATGATTTGTTTGATCAGTTATAGGGTGCCAATTTCTTCTCTAAGATAAATCTTCGGTCTGGGTACCATCAGCTTAGGATTAGAGAGGTGGATATCCCTAAAATGGCTTTTTGTACTCGATATGGCATTTTGAGGTCTTGGTGATGTCGTTTGTGTTGACTAATGCTCCGACAACATTTATGGACTTGATGAATAGAGAGTTCAGGCAGTATTTGGATCTCTTCGTCATTGTGTTTATTGATAACATTTTGGTTTATTTGAAGAGTGAGGTGGATCATGTTAATCACCTTTGTGTGGTGTTGCAGACCCTAAAGGAACAATAATTGTATGCCAAATTCTCTAAGTGTGAGTTTTGGTTGAACGTTGTGACTTTTTCGGATCATGTTATTTCTAGTGAAGGGATCATGGTGGATCCATAGAACATTGTTGTGGTGAAAAGGTGGCCTAGGCCCATGACTCCATCTGATATCCGGAGCTTCTTGGGTTTGGGCGGATATTATAGGTGGTTTGTGGAAAGCTTTTCTTCGATAGTTGCTCCTTTGACTAAGTTGACTCAGAAGAAGGTTAAGTTTTCTTGGTCGGATGCTTGTGAAGGGAGTTTTGGGAAGATAAAGAATAAGTTGACTTCGGCTCCAATCCTGACGTTGTCGAAAGGCAATGATGGGTTTATGGTTTATTGCGATACTCATGATTCAGAGTTGTTGGAGGTTGTGTTTGATTTAAAAATATGGAGGCATTAATTGTGTGGTGTTCACATGGATATCTTTTCTGATCACAAGAGACTTCAGTACATGTTCACTCAGAAAGAGCTTAATCTCAGGCAGAGGAGGTGGTTTGAGCTTCTCAAAGATTATGATATGAGTCTTCACTACCACCCAAGTAAGGCTAATATGGTTGTTGATGCTATTAGTAGGTTATCCATAGAGAGTCTGGCTCTCGTAGAGGAAGGCAAGCTGGAATTGGTGAAGGATATTCACCACTTGGCTAATCTGGGAGTTCATCTCTTGGACTCTAAGGATGGTGGTGTAATGGTGCAAAAAGTGGTTCGGTCGTCTCTTGGTACGGAGATTAAGGAGAATAAAGTGCTAGATCCTATCTTTATAAAGATTAAGAGTGATGTTGGTGAGCAAAAGGTAGTGGTGTTTTAGATCAGTGGTAATGGTACTTTACGGTACCAAGGGAGGTTATTTGTTCCAGATATCAACGGGTTGAGGCAAAGGGTTTTGGCTGAGGTGCATGAGTCGCGCTATATTGCTTATCCCAGCTCGACAAAGATGTATTATGATCTCAAGGAGATCTATTGGTGGAATAGCATGAAAAGGGATGTGGCTGATTTCGTGGCCAAGTGCATGGTGTGTCAACAAGTTAATGGTAAACACATGAGGCCAGGAGAGTTGTATTAAGAAATTGATTTTCCCGAATAAAAGTGGGAAGTGATCAATATGGACTTCGCTACCGGTATCCCTCGGTCTTGGAATCAGTATGATTAGATTTGGGTCATCATGGATAGGATGACCAAGTCTGCGTATTTTTTTCTGGTGCAAACTACCTTTTTGGAAGAAGATTATGCTCAGTTGTATCTTCAAAAAATTGTGAAAATAAATGGGTTACTTGTTTCGATTATCTCTAATCATGGTACGCGGTTTGCATCTCACTCTTTTGAAGTCTTTCTCAAAAGGGTTGGGGACTAAGGTTAGTCTGAGTACTGCTTTTCATCCACTCTCGGATAGGCAGGCAGAGAGAACTATTCAGACATTAGAAGATATGTTTTGGGCCTGTGTGATTTACTATGCATCTTTCTTTGGTGGAGTTTTCTTGCAATAATAACTATCATTCGAGTATTGGTATGGCTCCTTTTGAGGCATTGTATAGTATGAGGTGCAGATCTCCTATTGGGTTGTTTGAGTTTGGAGAAACAGATATGTTTGGTGCTGATTTGGTTTATCAGGCGATGGAAAAGGTAAAGGTGATTCAGGATAGGCTTAAAGCTGCCCAATGTCTCTAAAAGTCCTATGCGGATGTTAGGCGTAAAGACCCTAAGTTTGAGGTCGGGGATAGGGTGTTTCTTAAGGTATCGCCCACGAAGAGAGTGGTGCAGTTTGGAAAAAAGAGAAACTCAGTCCTTGATTTATTATCCCTTATGTGATTTTACGGAGAACTGGAAATGTTTCTTATGAGTTGGAGTTTCCATCTAGCTTAAGTTTGGTTCATCTGGTCTTTCATGTTTCTATGTTAAGAAAGTGTCTTGGTGATCCTTATTCTATTGTTCCCTTGGAAGGATTGGGTATTTTGGATTCTCTGTCTTATGAGGAAGTCCCGGTTGAGATATTAGATAGGCAAGTTCATCGGTTGCGGACCAAGAATGTGGCTTCGGTTAAGGTTCTATGACGGAACCATAAGGTAGAAGAAGCTACTTGGGAAAAGGAAGAGGACATTAAGTCCAAGTATCCTCATTTGTTTTCTGCTCCTGGGATTCATGCGGAACGTGTGTGTTCTTGAACACATCTTTATTTTCTAAGTTTGTTAAAGGAAAGATTAAATCTTTGCCTCTTTGTTTTCAAATTTTGTTAAAGAGATGTTTGATAATGCAAATGACTCTGTGTATGGTTACCCCTACCTTGTTCATCATTCGGGGACGAATGTTTCTAGTGGGGGAGACTGAAACATCCTAGGTTTTGACCCTTAGAAAATTTCCTGAAAATCTATTTTCCGAACCCAATACGACTCTAGGGTACGAGCCGGATACTGAGGTATGAGTGGTATGGTCCTGTCTTATACTGATCAATGTTAGTTGGTGGGATATTTATGGTCACTAGAATGGGTGCGACTTAGGGGTACGAATCGTATTGGTGGTTACGGGTCATTTGATTTCTTAACTTAATCTTAGACTTGGTTACTTAGGTTAGATCTGAGTACGAGTGGCTCTTCATAAGCCGTAAGCCAGGGTATGATTCGTACCCGAGACTCGTATGGTAAATGATGTTCAATTCCCCAGGTATTCCATTCTTCAAGGGATACGGGTTATGGGTATGGATCGTATACTCTGGTTACGACTTGGTTGGATGAGTCGTATATTGGACAGTATTTGATCCAAGGGTTGAAGATTGGGTACGAGTGGTGGAAACCATCGTATAAGAGGATACACCTCATATGGGCCAGTCGTATCCCTGTGATGAATTTTTAAGAGATTTAAGTGGGGGTATTCTAGATATTTCCCTACTTACTTTAATTAGGACCCACAATTTCTAATACACTTAGGAGGTTATTTACCCAATTATTCTATTTATTAACACATATAAACTATTCTTAAATATCCAATAATTCTCTAAAGAGCTTTTGGGGCAAGGAAGCTAGGGTTTCAACTAAGGATTGTTTTGGGGCTTGCTGTGGTGATTTCTTTCCATCAATTCTTCGGTTAAGGCATGATTCTCTTCCCTCATTGTAATTTCAACCAAAGGGATGGTTTATATGATTGATTTCATGGTTTTACTATTTCAGGATTATGGTTTTTCAATTATTATTGGGGGTTTTGATATTGAATGCTTGGTTATGGTTTTCTATGGTTTTAATTATGCTTTAATATGCATTAATGGTGGCTTTGGACAATTGGATTGCATGGTAACAGTTTAATGGTCTTTGGAATTGGTTTTGGTTATATTATGCCCCCAAGGTGTTTGATGAAATACTTGTAAAGATATGTTCATTGAATTAACTTATTTTAATGGAAATCTTGTATGTTTTAAACTGGATAAAGGATTTATGCATGTTTAAACGGTTTGAAAATACTAAATGGTTATGCTTGTGGAGAACATAAAAGTCTCCCAAGTGGATTTAATATGGTATATGGAAAGAGCACCTAAGGTCCCCTTAACCTAAATGGTTTGGCTATGGATATTACTTACAACTAATGGGATGGTATGACGATACCACCAATATTGTCCTTGGTTAATCAGTGGTAAATAAATTGTTTGGACATGGTTTTATTGGGCATTAATGGCTGGTGTGTAGGTAAGTCGTGAAATGTGGCGGCCTCGGGGGGACCAAAATTGGAAACTCATATTTGCCGATATGAGGGGTCCTTGATGACCACGTGTGAGTGTCACATTTTATATTGGAGGGATGTACTAGTAATCCCATGGGATATTTCCCGATCGTACGGCTACATGCAATGGGACTCTTTCAGCAGGGGAAGCTGAACCCATATTGCCCATGGGTGGTTAGGATGGCAAAGCTACACAACCCAGGTACAGGTTTTAAGTTCATACTAAACCCGATCCTTTTTTCCCGACACTTATATATGTATGGTTGTATGTATTATGGATAGTTGTACTTGGTTTTATAACTGGCATTATTTTATCCTTACCCTGAGTTTCATGCTAGTGGTCATTCGCTAACCCCGTCTACTGGCGTCTGTATACCCACGCTATATAGAAATCGACTATTCTACTCCTCTTGTTTAGCATGCGGATTCGGTATCAGCACTTGGAATGAAGTGATGAGCTTCCATCCTTTCGGAAGGCATCATTTCATGTTATGGATTTCTTTAAACATTTTTCTTTTATTTTGGATATTGGTTTTGGCCATGGTTGGGGGCATGTCCCAACCAAATTTGTTTACTCTTTTGGACAGAGGCTTTATGGTACTTCTAAGGGTTGGTATGGGTGGAATCGGTGTTGGTGTCGGCCTAGGCATTGGAATAAGTCGGTGGGCTGACATCATTGGATGATATTGTTGGTTGTTCCATCCTATTACATTTTGGGATTGATTTTCATATATGTTTTGGTATTCCCTTTGGTTTATGGTCTTTAATTTGGCTTGGTATAGTTGGGAGGTTGGTGTAGTATAATTGGACTTAGTTGGGTCGGTCATGGTTGTGGCCCTATCCTAGACTCTTAGTGAGAACAATAATTCTATCTTGTTATATGTTTGAAATTCAGCCCATCTAAGGCTTGACATAGGTGGTTGGATTGGGTAACAGGGGGCGGTCCCCGGTCCTAGTTAGACCTGGGATGCCCATTACGATAAGGCTCAGGGTCGGTCGTGTCAGTAGTACTGGTTTGCCGGTGGGTTCCATTTGACATAGATGCTGGTTAATTTTTGGGCATCATAACCATGTTGCTAGCAACATGGTAGAATTCAACTGCTTCTGCATAGATATCCTGGAACTTAAGCTTGTCCTTTTTATTGTTGAAGGAGTTAGTGTTTCTATTCTTCCAAATTGCTCAATGAGTGAAAGAGAGGATGTTGTTCCACGTGAGAATATTATCAAACTTTAAGTGATTAAGTTTTTTCCATGTGTTGGCCCAATTTTGGGGGTAGAAGCTATTGATGAAAATTTCAAGAGCTGCACATTTACCCACATTGTGGTGCCAGGTATCTTTAGAATGGGGGCATTGGAAGAAGATATGAAAGATATCCTCAGAGGGGTGGTTACATCTTGAACAATTAGGGGTAATATAAAGACCCATGTTTGAGAGAGTAAGCTTTGTTGGGAGTCGGTTATGTTGAGCAAGCCAAAGGAAGAATTCTATCTTTGGGGGCCAGTGAATCTTCCAAATCCATCTATAGTAATTTTGGCAAACAGTGGGAGTTGTGCTATAGTTCTTACTTATGGTTGAGTAAGCGTTTTTGCTAGTGAATAGCCCATTACCAAAGATAGCCCAAATCAAATGATCAGTACTGGTTCTGGTGTTGTGTCTAAAGGTGCTAAGGATGGTCTTAGTAAGATATTCTGGAATATGAATAGAGAGAGTGTCCACATGACTGGAATTGTTATGCCAGATGAAGTTAAGATTGGTGTCATCCTTGTTTGGAGGAAGGGGGCCTTTGATGAGGGTTCTGAGAGGAGGGCTATTAAACAACCATTTTTCCATCCAGAAGTTTATTTTATCCCCTTTGTGGACTACCCATTGGGTGGCTTTGGTGCAATGCTCCCAACGCAGTTGCAAGTTTTTCCAAGTATTGAAAGTGGTTGTTTTGAAGGTCCCATTGTGGTTGGTATATTTGCTCCTAAGAACAATAGCCCATATCTTTTTTTAGTGTTGGTGGTACCTCCAAGCCAAGCTAGTGAGCATTGTTTCATTCTTTATCTTAGCTCTTTGAATACCCAGACCCCCTTGTTTTTTGGGAAGGTTAAGAGTAGACCATTTAATGAGATGCATTTTTTTATTTTCAGAGGTTGATCCCCAGATAAAGTTTCTTTGGGTTCTGTCACAGAGCTTGAGAATTTTATTGGAGATACCGATGTATTGCATGATATGAGTGGGGATGCTATTGAGGGATGACTTGGCTATAGTGGTTCTGCCAGCCATATTTAGGAAACTGGTTTTCCAGCCTGCCAGTTTATTTTTGAGGTTGACAATAATAAACTAGAAGTCTCTATTGTAAGGTCTCTGGTGAAAAATTGGAAAACCCAAGTATTTCCTAAAATGGTCTCTAGCATGGATGTTAAGGATGGTTGAGATATAGACCTTATCATTAGGAGAGCAGTTCGTAGAGTAGATAACTTTCGACTTCATGTGATTCACTTTTTGGCTAGAAAAATGTCTAAAGTCCTCTAGAGTTCTCTTAATGGTGGTACATTTCTTTTGGTTTTCCTTTGCCATGAGGACAAGCTCATTAGCAAAGAAGAGATGGGAGAAAAGAGGACCATTTCTATTGATGGTAATGGGATCCCAGTTCAAGGTGTTTATTTCATGGCCAATCCTTCTTGAAAGGATTTCCATTCACATTATCAATAGATAGGGAGAAAGAGGATCACCTTGTCTTATCCCTCAACTAGGTTTAAAGAAGTTTGTCTTCCCTCCATTAACAGGGATAGAAACTGAAGGGGAGAAGATGCAGAACATGATAAGGGAGCTTAGTTTGGGAGAGATTTTGAAGAAGAAGAGATCCTTCTTAATGAAACTCCACTCGATTCTATCAAAGGCTTTTTCAAAATCAATTTTGAGAATCATGCTGCCTTTTTTCCCATTCATTTTCCTGAAATGAGAGATGACCTCTTGGACCATAATGACATTGTCACTGGTCCTTCTCTTAGAGAGAAAACTGTCCTGACTCTGGCTAATAATCTTATCTAGGTGGGGCTCGAGCCTAGTAACAATGATTTTGGTTATGATATTATATTGGGTATTGCAAAGTCCAATAGGTCTAAAGTTCCTAAGATTAGAGGCATTAGGATTTTTTGAAATGAGGTAGAGGTAGGTGGTGTTTACCTTTTTCTCTATTCTACTAGAGTTGAAAGTGTTATGACAGAACTAGGTGACTTGGGGGCCTACAATGTTCCAGTATTTTCAAAACAAAAAGGGTGGATGCCATCAGGTCCAGGGGATTTCCTGTGTTTAAAGGAGAAGACAACCTTCTTGACTTCCTTAGGAGTGGGGATGGAGTCAAGAAAATTGTGATCCTCATGGTTTATGGACCCTTTGAAAGAGGGGTTTTCTGGAATCTGATGTTGGATGTTTGATTTTCAGTGGAGTAGAGGGAATTATAGAACCTTAGGATATTTTATTTGATAGCCTTAGGGTCACTGCCATCTTTTAGAGCATTGATTCTATTTTCTCTTCTCCTATTGAGGGTAAAAGTGTGGAAGAAACTGGTATTGGAGTCTTCTTTAGAAAACTAGCTAATTTTAGACTTAATTCTCCAGAATTCCTTCTCTTGCTGAAGGATGTTGCTATAATCTCTAGTGAGGTTTACCTCCAGATCATAGAGGAAATAGCTGGTAGGGTAAGAAGGTGACCCCTGGATGCCAGCTAATTTGGCTAGAATCCTTCTTTTCTCATGGAAGATGTTACCAAAACATTCCTTATTCTAAGAGGTCACGTTGTCTTGGAAAGCAGAGATGGCTTCAGTGAGGGTGGGGGAGTTAGAGAAGGACTGACTAATAATATTGTGAAAGTCAGGGTTAGTGAACCACATGGTCTCTAGCCTAAAGATTTACTATAGTTGTTGTGCTGCTTATGGAGATCAAGCTTAAGAGGGTAATGATCTGAGTGGGTTTTGAGGAGGTGAGTGACAGTAGCCTCAGGAAACAGTTTAATCCAAAGATTATTAGCAAGGCATCTGTTAAGTCTCTCCAGAATTAATCCACTCCTACTTATATATATTTTGTTAGACTAAGTGTATCTACCCGCTTTAAAGACAAGATCAATGAGGTTCCATCTATTTATACAATCTCAAAAGGCTGAAGAACTTGAGGTGCTAATGAGGTTACCTTCAAATTTTTCAGAGGATTTTAGGACTTTATTAAAGTCTCCTGCAATGACCCAGGGGTAGGGAGGATTAAGATTAGTGGTGGTAGCAAAGTCTTGCAGGTTTTCCCAATGAGTTTTCCTCTCACCAAAAGAGGTACTAGCAGAAATGGTAGTAAAATATGAGGAAGAAGGGGGGTTGCTGACCTTCACAATGGTATGGTTGGCCTGATGGGAGATAGTAATTTCCTGGATATTGAGATTTGCAGAGTCCCACATGATGACTATGCCTCCAGAGTTTCCATTGGCTGGAAATTGGATGTGGATATTGAAGCTAAGGATGTCAGCCATACCCTAGTGTTCTTTCATATGAGTTTCAAGAAGAGTAAATAGAGAAGGTTTATGGATATTGACCATGGACCTACAGTGTCGCTTGAATTCAACATTGTTTGCCCCCTATCATTCCATATGATGCAATTCATCATTAGATTTTGTTTGGGAGAGTTGTTGTTCAGGATGATCTCCTTCCCACTGGTGGGTGGGAGAGTTTCTTCTGGTCCCTTCATTTCCTTTCTCTTCCTTGAAAATGGTTTTATTTTGGTAGTGAAGAAGATGCTCGGAGATGGAATCAGTATTTCTAGGTCCATTTTGTGTATATCTATAAGGATGAGGATCAACAGTATCTTTCTTGTAAGGTCCTCGAATATATGAGTGAAGGGTCTGTCCAAAGTGACCACTTCTGCATATGGGACCTTGAGAGTTGCCAAGATTTTTTTTCATTTCTCTGTTGTTTCTGTCAGGTCCTTCTGAGTGAGTTTTCTCTCTTCTAGTTCCAGAGCCAGAACTATTTGGGATGGCTCTGGTTGTCTTGGCATTTGAGGTTTCATGGGAAGGTTCCCATTTTCCTTCATAAAGAGTGGTCCTGATTCTATAAGTCTCGGTACCTTCGGTGGGAAGAAGTGGAGGTTGTTTCTCATCTTTATCAGTTCCTCTGAAATTAGCTCTAGGGATAAAGATAATGGGGTGTTCTGGATCGTCAGGCTCATATGAGTATCCATACGTTTTGGCCGAAGGTTAGGAGACATTGGTTCAGTCCTTCCATCACCACTTAAGCTAGGTAGTGGGGTTTCTAGATGAGGATTGTAGTTTGGTTCCTGCGAAGGTCATCTTGAGAGGTATCACTTGCTGGGATAGACATATTTCCAACCAAGAAGTTGGTTGATGGTCTGTTCCAAGTGGTTTGGAGATGAATGTCATTGTGTTCAGAGATAAACTTTGGTTGAGATTCTCCATTTTCCTCTCGTTGAGAAGTGTTTAGAGTAGGATGTGGGTACCTATTTTAATACCTTTATGGGTATAATCAGGCTGACCAGTGACTTCTCGTATCTCCTTATCATTACCAGGGTTGTGGGTAATTAATGAGGGAGTATTGGAAGTGAAAGTTAGGGGCTTTTGATTGATGAGAGCTTTTCGATCAGAGGGGATCGCCGCTGACTTTTGGGTACCAGATGAGGAGAGAGGGTGTAAAGATAGAGGGAGGATTTCCAGCTCAGCATAGTCGTTGGCATCTTTATTACTAGATTCTTGATTAGGAATATCTAAATGCATTGGGTCGGGTCTAACATTATCTTTGCTGCTGAGGAACCCTTATTGGGTGTGTTTTGAGGTACTAGGCCCAAGATTGATGGGTCTTTTCCTGTTACCTTTAATGGGCTCTAACTTTTTGTTAGGTTCTGTTAATATGGGCTTAGTACCCAAAATAGTTGAGTTAGTATTAGGATTAGGAGTCTGAGAAAGACTCAATTTGGGCATAATAGGTAGGCCCAAGTTTGTCGATCTGGCCGAGGCTCCGTTATTGGCGTCTCCCTCGCTGGAGTTAAGATCTAATAGACCTAGAGAAGAGTATTAAAGGGATCGGGTTTCAAGAAACTTACCTATGGTTGCATCTAAAATTTTACCTTGATGCTTTGTGGTTGTACTCGTATACCTTCTGTCAAGACCCAAAAACGAGGGTTATGATGGTACTTGTTGCGGCTCACCTTGACAAGTAAGCCTATCACCCAAACTGATACGAAAAGAGGAAAATACAGAAATATCCCAAGATAAGGCTTGTAGAACGAAGCCGAACCATATAAGTAATCATAATAATACGGAAATAACTTATCCAAAATATAAATCATACCCAAAACCAGGTGTCAATAGTGTAAGAACTACTAATACAATCCAAGAGTCAAATAGATCGGAAAAATAACCATAAAGGAATAATATCTGTCTCTGAATACAAATAAAGATATAACTACGGTAAAAACATAGAGGTGAACTTTGGACGCGTGAATGTCCAACCAATACCTTGGAAGCTCCAACAATCGCCCGAGTCAGTCTAGCTGAGGAGCACTCGAGCTAGGACCTACACCGAAAGGGCGCAGTAGGCATGAGTACAGTCCACTAGTACTCAATAGATATTATAGGCCAACCAAGCAAAGTAGTAAATAAAGCAAACAAAATATACACTAAGGGCACGTCACCTTCAATTAGAAAATATCCTACAACGGTAGCCCACACTGCTTGCACTAACAGTTCTAATATCTCTCACATATATTGCAATATCACACCAAGAAAGAACAAAAGTAGGTATTATATCACATATAAGAATAATAAGGAGGAACATGCATATACAAGATCATTAAACACAAGTAAAAGAAGATACGATAAATACATAGATGACAAGTCAATACGGCAATACAACACAACATAACACAATAAAGTAAGTGCAATGTATATGATGATGATGATGATGCACGAGGTCATCGCACAACCTCTGAGATCGACATACAATCTCCATATACACCTATGGAGGCAAGACTCGCAACGCAAAACTCATGGGGGTTCTTCAACCCGTATACAATCCATATATCTCATATCTTCTTTTCGGCACATCCCTCGAAAAGGGTTTTATAAGGTGTTATAATATCTCCTCCCCAGAACATTTCTTGGGGCGGGTTTTAAAAAAGTGTTTCCAGTGTTTCTCAGATGTTGGCATGGTGATACCAATGTTTCATGAATGAGTATGATATGAGAATTTAATGCACACAACCAATCATAATGAGTATTTTCATAACCAACCACAATGATATATTTCCACAATCATGTGAGCCTATATCCACTCATTATTTCAGTGTCGTCCATGAATTTCCACATGTCTCATATTCTAATAAAGTATGAATATAATAACAATACACCAATGGTACCATATTAAGCATCCTAACAACATAATATGATTATTCACATGTATTCAAGGCTATCAATATCACATAGGACCCCACATGGTCACAGTTATCATATAATAATTCAATTCCAACAATTACGTCACATATATGCCTCCACACTGGCACAACACATAAATAGTCATTTTTCATGATTAGTTCCCACCCTTAATATGCATTTTGTATCATCATTTACTACCCAGCCCAGTCTGAAAGAGTTAAGTCATAACCTACCTCAAAAGTTGAAATCGATCTGCTACGCTTCAAACCCGTGACCTTACTTTTCACGAAAAATCTTGAACTCCACTAAAAATATTAAATATGAAATCTACACGATAAAACAAAACCAACGACACCTATTTTGACTACTTTTGATTTGGGGTCAAAACGGATTTCCAAAAAAAAGGGCAAAATTGAAACTTTACTTCAAAAACATGTTTTCCATATTTTTAGAAACCTACAGCTGAAAAACCAAGTTAAATCAAATAAAAAATGAGGTTCAAATCGAAGAAAAATCATTTTTGAGCTCATCGATGCATAATATCATGTTTGTCAGAACCTTTGGTTTTCATAGTTACATACATGAGAAGTACAAGGTTATGGATTGGTTCTCTCGGGCCTTTACGGCTACGGGTGCCTGTCCGCCCCAATAGGATTTGAGGTGTGACAAAAGTGGTATTAGAGTAGGTCGTCCTAGGGAGTCTACAAAGTCGTGTCTACATAGAGTCTTGCTTATGATTGTGTTGTGCACCACATCTATAAACAAAATGCTATGGGTATTTAGGGGTTGTTTCTATTTTTTTCCCATCTTAGATCGTCCAATAGAGCCCAAGTCATAGGTGAAGTCATATTTAACCACTAAACCTATTTTTTTCTCTCTAATTATAGTAAATATGCCGGTTACAAGAAGGAGTAAGAATACTAGTAAACGAGTAGACGTGGCTACCGGAGAAGGGACCAACAAGTCACCACCTAGACAAGCTAATCAAAGTAAGGCTCAAGCTGAGTTTGTATCACAAACTTCTTCTACTCCTCCATCTCCAGAAGAACTAAGGAGGAGAAAAATTGCATCCTCAGAACCACCTATTAATGCTACTGACCAAGATCTAAGAAGTGTGATGTAATTGTTGTCTCATATAGTTTCTGGACAACTTCAAGGAAAAACTATTCCAACCATAGGTTCTAGTGGTGCAGATAGGACAGCTAGCCTACAGACACAGGATTTTCTTAAATTATATTTTTCCACATTCACTGGATTAGATATTAATGAAGACCCACATGACTTTATTGATCAAATCCAAAGGGCTCTAGATGTCATGCATGTATCGGGTAAAGAGACAGTTGAGCTAACAACATATAGATTCAAAAAGGAGGCTATATTTTGGTATGAAGACTGGAAATGATCTAGGGGTATCTATGCACCTTCAGCTACTTAGAAAGAGTTCAAAGAGGCATTTTTTGATCATTATCTTCCATTTAAGATTCGAGAGGCCCGTGCAGATCAGTTCCTGAATGTTTTCCAAGGGAATATGAGCGTGAGGGAGTACAACCTCCGATTTAACTCTTTGGCTAGGTATGTTCCTAATGTAGTGGTCACTATGGATGATAAAGTTCATTAATATGTGGATAGATTGGACCCATATTTGGTTAGATATTGTACTACTGTTGCTTTGAACAAAGACATAGACATAGCAAGGATACAAGTTTTTGCACAAAAAATGAAGGATCAGAGGCAAAAGAGAAAAACACAAGAATTGGAAAGAGGGTATTCTAAGAGGGCCAGATCTACGGGGCAGTTCATGGGATCCCAAGGTGAGTTTAGGCCTTGATTTTCTAATAGATCGCCTAGGACATTATCTTTTTATCCTACAACTAGTGCTCCACCATAGTTTCAAGGGTCTAAAGTCAACCAGTTTGGACAAAGAAGTGAGAGCCAGAGTTCATGAATAGCGGGGTATCAAGAGCAAGGGAGTATGAGAATATTAATACCTCCTCGATAGCCATGTAAATAATGTGGAAAGCTTCATTTAGGTGTATGTCAGTTTGGGACAAATGCCTGCTTTTGGTGTGGTACGTCGGGGCATATGATGAGAGAATGCCCACAAAGGGGCATGGGTGGTATGGCATTATCTACTGGATCAACCATTGTATCATCATCATCGGTTCCTCATTCAGGTAGAGGTTTACAACCTATGGGTCATGGTAGAGGTACTAAAAGAGCAGCTAGCTCTAGTGAAGTTCAGAATTGTACATATGCGTTAGCTGATCGATAAAATTTAGAGGCTTCTCCAGATGTGGTTACAGGTACATTGTGCATCTTTTCACATGATGTATATACATTATTTGATCTGGGCTCTACATTATCATATGTCACTCCATTGTTTGTTGGGAAGTTCAAAAGAACACCAGAATTGCTAGTTAAGTCATTTGAAGTATCTACGCTGGTTGGTGAATCTATTATAGCTAGAAGAGTGTATCGAAATTGTATAATAACTATTTGTGGTCGTGATACAATGGATGATCTGGTTGAGTTAGAAATGGTAGATTTATATGCTATAATGGGTATGGATTGGTTGGCTTCTTGTTATGTCACAGTAGATTGCTGAACTAAGAGGGTGTATCTCTATTTTCCAAGGGATGCAGTCCTTGAATGGAGGGGTAATATTGGTGTGCCAAGAGGTAAATTTATTTTTTATTTTAAGGCAAAAAGAATGATTTCCAAGGGTTACATATATCATCTAGTTAGAGTGAGAGATACAGATGTGGAGCCACCGACTCTTCAAACTATTCTAGTGGTAAATGAATTTCCCGATGTATTTCTTGAAGATCTTCCAGGTTTGCCACCAAAATGAGAAATGGAGTTTGGTATTGATGTAATTTCAGGTCCTCAACCAATCTCAATTCCTTCATATAGAATGGCCCCGGCAGAATTACGGGAGTTAAAAGAGCAATTAAAAGACTTGCTAGAAAAAGGATTCATAAGTCCTAGTAAGTCCCCTTGGGGCGCACTAGTGTTATTTATGCATAAGAAAGATGTCTCATTGAGAATGTGTATTGACTACCGACAACTTAATAGGGTAACTATTAAGAACAAATATCCCCTTCCGAGAATTGATGACTTATTCGACCAGGTGCAAGGTGTCAAGTGTTTTTCAAAGGTTAATTTGAGGTTAGGTTACGACCAAGTGAGGGTCAAATAGAATGATATACCCAAGACAGCTTTTCGAACACGGTATGGTCATTACGAGTTTCTAGTCATGTCCTTTGGACTAACTAATGCGCCCGCAACTTTTATGGATTTGATGAATAGGGTGTTCAATCCATTCTTATATGTGTTCGTGATAGCTTTTATAGATGATATTCTGGTTTATTCGAGATCAAAGGAGGACCATGTCAGTCACTTACGATAGGTGTTACAGATTCTTCGTGATTGTAAGCTATATGCGAAGTTCTCTAAATGTGAGTTTTGGTTAAAATCTGTGGAATTTTTGGTCATATTGTATCTGATGAAGGGATAATGGTGGATACTCAAAAGATAGATGCCATGAAGAACTGGCCAAGACCTATAACGCCTACGGAGGTTCGTAGTATCCTGGGGTTGGCAGGTTATTATAGGAGGTTCGTTGAAAGGTTTTCTTCAATTTTTGCACCTTTAACAAAGCTAACACACAAAGCTTCCAAGTTTCAATAGAATGATGTATGTGAAAGGAGTTTCCAAGATCTGAAGAATAAGTTGACTTCTACACCTGTATTGGTGCTTCCAGAAGGCACAGAGGGGTATGTAGTGTATTGTAATGCTTCAAGAATTTTCTTAGGATGTGTATTGATGCAGCATGTTAAAGTCATAGAATATTCCTCAAGAGAATTGCGGCCACATGACAAGAATTATCCAATGCATGATCTGGAACTAGCAACGATTATATTTTCTTTAAAGATATGGCGTCACTACTTGTATGGGATTCATGTTGACATATATACCAACCACAAGACTTTGCAATATATCTTTAATCAAAAGGATCTAAATTTAAGGCAGCGAAGATGGATTGAATTATTAAAAGACTATGACGTTGATATCTTGTATTATTTAGGGAAAGCAAATGTGGCAGCAGATATGTTAAGTCGGAAGAATATGGCACCATCTATATAAAGACAAGGGATGACTAAAGATCTGTACCAACTAGCCAATTTGGGAGTTCGCCTTCTTGAAACTCCAGATGAAGGGCTTATTGTGCATAATGCAGCAGAATCTTCAGTAGTAGCTGAAGTGAAAAAGAAGCAATATGCAGATCCCATACTATTACAACTTAAAGAGAATGTACAATGTGGTATGACAAAGTCAATGTACAATATGGTATGACAAAGTCATTTGAGCTAACGTAAGAGAGAGTACTTTGGTGCCAAAACAGATTATGTGTGCCTAATGTAGATGGGCTAAAAAAGAGGATTATGACAGAGACACATCATTCAAGGTATTCCATCCACCCGGGGTTAACTAAAATGTATCATAATTTGAAAGGAATGTATTGGTGGGGTGACATGAAGAAGAACATTGCAAAATTTGTAGTCGAATGTCCAAATTATCAAAGAATTAAAGTAGAGCATCAAAATTCTGGGGGTTATATGCAATGTATAGATCTTTCAATTTGGAAATGGGACATGATCAACATGGATTTCGTCACTGGTTTGCCTCGTACATCTCTAAAGTTTTATTTCATATGGGTGATAGTTGATAAGCTTACCAAATCAGCACATTTCCTCCGGTTAGGGCGACTTATACAGTTAAAGAATATGCCAAATTGTATATCAAAGAGATAGTTCGACTACACGGAGTACCAATCTCTATTATATCAGATCGAGAAGATCAATTTACCACAAATCTTTGGAAGTCTTTTTAGAGAAATTTGGGGACACAAGTGAATCTAAGTACAACTTTTCACCCTCAAACAGATGGACAAGTAGAATGTACCATTCAAACACTTAAAGATATGCTACGAGCTTGTGTATTGGACTTTAAAGGTAGTTGGGATGATCATTTACCTCTCATAGAGTTCGCCTACAACAATAGCTATCATTCAAGTATCAAAATGGTGCCATATGAAGCTTTGTATAAAACAAAGTGTAGATCACCAATTGGATGGTTTGAAGTGGGTAAAACTGCCTTATTCGGGCTAGACCTTGTTCATCAGGCTATGGAAAAGGTTAAAGTGATCCAACAACGGCTGAAGACAGCCAAAAATCGACACAAGTCATATACAGATGTTAGAAGAAGGGGGTTAGAGTTTGGTATAGGTGATTGGGTATCCTTAAAGGTGTCATGAATGAAGGGGGTTATTAGATTTGGTAAGAAAGGAAAACTAAGTCCACGTTATATAGGCCCATGCAAGATTGGAGGTTTGGCCAAGTTGCTTTTGAATTAGAGCTACCCCAAGAGCTCTCAACTGTTCATCCAGTATTTCACGTCTAAATGCTTCGAAAGTGTATGGGTGATCCATCTCATATTACTCATACTGAAGATGTACAAGTTATGAAATATCTCACCTATGAATAAATACCTATTACTATCCTAGATCGACAAGTTAAAAAGTTAAGGAATAAAGAAATAGCTTCGGTAAAAGTGCTTTGGAGAAACCAATAAGTAGAAGAGATAACATGGGAAGCTAAAGAAGTGATGAAATCTAAGTACCCCCATTTGTTCAACTACGAAGAAAAAATCCAAGATGCTGAATGGGAGCAATAACAAGTAAGTATAATATATAAGTACTATGTGATAATAGGGATATTTAACTTAAGCTTGAACTTGCTTTGGTTGGATAGTTATGCTAACATTCGAGGACTAATATTTCTAAGGAGGGGAGGATGTGACACCCCGTACATTGCATGTACTTTTCCTATTTATAGGTAACTTGGTATAGCTTTGTGGTATAGGTAACGGATGAGATTTGTTATGCAAGTATTAATGATGTAGATGAAATTATAGATACTTCCCGTACGTTTGTAAGATGGTATTTGGATCTAAAGTTTAAAGTGACCAAGTGTGTACAAGTTGAAAGTGAGATTAAAGGAATTAGGAGCTAGCAATGGAATAAAATATTGAGGTACTTGCTTGACTTAATTAAGCTAGTAGGTGAGTCACCTTGGACCAAATTAATGGACCCATGGCTATGGACCAGATTTGGGCCTAAACAAATGTACTCATTTGGGCCAAATTGAAGAAAAGAGGAAGAAAATAGAGAAATGGTTCAACACTTAAATCTGCCAAAGGCCCAAGTTAATTGAGCCCAAAATAAGAATTTAAGAAAGAAGGTGCATCACCTACTTTGAAAGTTTGAGCAGCTTGAACCCTTAAGTAGGTGCATCACCTACTTAACTAATTTGTGGCTGGAAATGAGGTAATAATAAGGGCTCAATATAAGATCAATATAGCTGGCCATTTTTCTCATTTTAACCATAATATTCCCTTTTAAATTTCAGCTTTCTCCCTTTCTTAACAAGGATAACAACAGCAGCCCTAAAATTCCTTCTAGGATTCTTGAAGAAACCCTCATCTTTGCAAGCTAAGGTAAGTGAAAACACTCAAGTTTTAGGTTAATTATCTCATTTAAGATTAGGAAAACATGATATAGGTGTCTAGTTATAAATACATGGCAGAATATAGAACAACTACTTGCTCACTTTTTCTTTGTTATTAAGAGATCTCTTTTCTTCTTTGGTTTAAAGTGTGAAGGAAAGTGAAAGTTGAAGTTCTTGAAAAGTTCAAATTTAAGTATAAGTTGCAGAATCAAGGTAAGGTGACTGCTTCATTTTGTTCTCCTTATATATGAATTTGAGAGAGAATTATGAATGTGTTGTTATTGAGAACTCAAGAGATGACAAGTTCAATAAGTGATTGCTACAATAAAAGGGATTTGGGACTATTTTATGGACTGTTTTGTATGTATAAGTTACGGGATTCTAGGTTGATGTTGGAGAAAGATGTGATTAGTTTGTAACGAAATATAGACGAAAGGTGTGGTGGTACACCACCGAACTAATTATTGCATCTGTTTACTGCCCAATCTGTTTTACGTATTGTTTGGAATGTGTAATGAAGACAAGGTGGTTTCGGTGAACCTTATAAGGACATGTATGGTATGTGGGTGTAATTGGAAGAGAAAATGGTTAAAATAACACCCTTAATTAATAGATTAAGAGCTTGCTACCCGGTTACTGTTTTGGTGAAGTTAAATAGCCCAAATGTGTCGGTTGGTTGCTAATATTAGTTTACCATATCTTCTATTGTAGATAATTAATATGAAAGGCGGGAAGTCAAGTTTGGTTAGTTTTGGAGTTATATAATCAGGTATGTAAGGCATACTCTATTTTGCACTCTTTGGCATGAAATCGAACATTTGGTCCATCAAGTAAGCTTCCAAGGTTATCCTATAATAATTGATACATAATGGCAGGATATTCTATCCCATGTAGTCAATGACCTTTTTCCCTCTCTCTTACATGTTAAAACACCTCAATACATGCTTATTATTAAACCTGTACGTCTATTTTCACTAGAGAATTTCAGGAGTTCCCGTTTACTCAAATAAGACCCAGGTGTTATTTTCAGCTCTTAAACATTTCATTTGTGTGCCAACAGCTCCCTACCTTATTGTTGTTGCATTAAATTCCCATTTACATGTATCTTATTGGTAGATTATTGTTTCAAGGTACCATAATATTATGACCATCAAAGTAACAATCTCAAGGGTTAAACAAACTAAGTAATGCAAATCTGTAAAACGAGTGGAAGATCAGGGGCATAATCCTAGCATGGGCTGATCTCGATACCTTTATATATGGGTGGAAGCTCAGGGTCATAAGCCTAGCATGGGACGATCCCAATATTTATTTATGGGTGGCAGCTCAGGGGCGTAAGCCTAGCATGGGCCGATCCCGATTTGTCTATTTACCACTGATCAGCTGGTCATTTGTATTATATGACTTAGAAAGATATTAAAGTAAGAAAGGTAAAATGACGAAAGGAATGTAATGTACCTGATCCTGCAAATATATAAAGGTGGTCTACTAGCACTATTTATTCACTAGTATCTGATTTCTATTGAGCTCTTGTATCATGTGTTGTTACCTTTAGCCTTACATATTCAGTACATATTTTTGTATTGATTTCCCTCATGGGGGATTTGTATTTCATGATGCAGGCACAGGTGCTTCAGCTAATACACCTCGCTAGTAGAAGCACAGGCTATTCAGTGACTATTGGTGAGCTCTAGGTTGATTCGGGGCTTTTCGAGTTTGTTCCATATATTTTGGTATTGTGCAGTAGTCAAGAGTAGGGCGGGGGTTTGTCCCGACCCTAGCTAAGTCTATGTATCTTTTAGAGACTTTGTAGACTAATGTAAAGTTAAACATGGTAGTGTCTTGTCTTTTAGATGTGGTGGCCCCAACGGCCAAGTGTTATATATATAATTTTGTACTTGCCAATGTAGATATTATCATCAATGCATAATATCATGTTTTTCAGAACCTTTGGTTGTCATAGTTACATGTATGAGAAGTACAAGGTTATGGATTGGTTCTCTCGGGCCTTTACGACTACGGGTGCCTGTCTGCCCTAATAGGATTTAAGGCGTGACAGGTGTTATGCCTGGTCGCTCGATGATAGAGGCAATCCACCTGGTGAGAAGATTGGTGGAGCAGTATAGGGAAATGAAAAGGTATTTACACATGGTGTTCATCGACCTGGAGAAGGCTTATGACAAAGTCTCGAGGGAGGTTCTTTAGAGATGCTTAGATGTGAGAGGTGTTCCGACGGCGTACTTCAGAGCTATTAAGGACATGTACAATGGAGGGAAGACTACGGTGAGGACGGTGGAAGGAAACTCAGAATATTTTCCGATAGAGAAATGGTTGCTTCAAGGATCGACTCTCAGCCCATTTTTGTTTGCATTTGTGATGGACGTGTTGACGCAGAGTATTCAAGATGAGGTACCGTGGTGTATGTTATTTGCAGATGATGTAGTGCTAATTGATGAGACGCGGGGGGGTGTGAATAAAAAATTAGAGGATTGGAGGCAAACTCTCGATTCAAAGGGGTTCAGGTTGAGTAGGTCCAAGACGAAGTATATGGAATGCAAGTTTAGTGACTTGGAGCAGGAAGAGGGAGTGGTGGTGAGGTTGGATTCCCAGGATGTTTGTAAGAGGGATAGTTTTAAGTATCTTGGGTCCATGATTCAAGGGAATGACGAGATTGACGAGGATGTCTCTAAACGTATTGGAGTAGGTTGGATGAAGTGGAGGCTCACCTAGGGAGTGTTATGTGATAAGAAGGTGACCTTAATGCTTAAAGGCAAGTTCTACAGAGTGACAGTTCGTCCGGTTATGCTGTATGGTGCTGAGTGTTGGCCAGTTAAGAGCTCCCACATTCAAAAATTGAAGGTAGCAAAAATGAGAATGTTGTGTTGGATATGTGGACTTACTAGAGAGGATAGAGTTAGGAATGAGATTATCCGGGAGAAGGTGGGAGTGGCTTCGGTGGAGGACAAAATGCGGAAAGAAAGGCTGAGATGGTTTGAGTATGTGATGAGGAGGGGCATGGATGCCCCAGTTCGTAGGTGGGAGAGACTAGCTTTGGATAGTTTCAGGAGGGGAAGAGGTAGGCTGAAGAAATACTGGAAAGAAGTGATTAGACATGACATGGGGCTACTTCAGCTTACTGAGGACATAACTCTAGATAGGAAGGTGTGGAGGTTGCAGATAAGAGTAGAAGGTTAGTGCGTGTGTGGGTGGTAATAAGTAGTTAGGGGGCTCTGGTGTAGTCGGGTTAGTAATCCTAGGACTGTGTTCTTTGGTAGGAACCGCTAGTGTTAGAGACTATGGGGGGAGGTCGCTTCTTATTTCTTATCTCTTATTTTTATTAGTATTTCTCTTATTTTCGTGTCTCCCTTAGCATCTATTTTTATTATTTTTCATTTCTTATTTCGGTTATGCCACACATTTTGTTTCATGCAGTACTATGACCTTGTCTTACTATTCTTTATCTTGAGCCGGGGGTCTATCGAAAATAGCCTCTTTACTTTTTTGGAGGTAGTGGTATGGACTGCGTACATTTTACCCTCCCCAGACCCCACTTAGTGGGAATACACTGGGTTTGTTGTTGTTGTTGTGTATTTATTGAATTAACCTTATTAATGATACTTTAAAACTTTAAATTTGTCTATACTACTACTTTATGTAGTCATTTAATATTGAGAGTAAAAAGAAAAAAAACATTATACAATTCCCTCCATTTTATAAATTGGACCAGTAAATTAAAACAACTATTTTTAGTATGAGCACTAAGTGTAAGAAACGAGTATCATCTATTGTCTATATTAATAAATAAGTTCTGATTGTCATTAATAGAATATCACATATATTATTATAATTTAAAACCTAAATAAACATAATCATTAAAAATCTGGCCTTATTTTTATTCGTTATTTTGTATTTTCTGCATTGAAATATATTTATAAAGTTAATACTTCCTCTATTTCAAAATAATTGAATTGTTGGAGTATGACACACCTCTTAAGAAAAATCTTTTAGGACATAAATTATAGTCTTGTAGGTTACTTTCTACTATTATCCTTTTAATTGTTTTTAAATTACTCTTCTGAAAAATGTGAAGCACTTAAGAACCTTATTAAATAAAAGGGTAAAACTGGAAGAAATTTTCAAAATATCTCTTGAAAATGAACAATTCATTTATTTTGGATATTGAAAAATAGCTCAACAATGTATTTATTTTGAAATGGAGGGAGTATTACTTATTATTTTTATTTGTAAAATAGATATTAGAGTTTTGATTATTATCAATAAAATTAATTTTCTTATTATGCTAATTTACTTCATTATAAATCATCATTAGCTTATATACTTAATTAGTATTTCTTACTTTTTTTCGCCCAGAAAATAATGTTCATTTTTTTATGAAAAATTTATTAAATAGATTTTAAAAAAAATAAAAATATGATGATTTTAAAGAAGTAAAATTTAAATAAATAAGGAAAAAATTGATAATAAAAGGATACAATAGACATTTTATAAATTCAACTAGCATAAAGGAAAAAATATAACTATTATTTAAAATTGAGGGGGAGTGAGATTTTTAAGAAAAAGTTGGGAAGGAAAAATAATTTTCATCCAAAACAAATACTTCCTCCGTTTCATTTTAGTTGATCCTCTTTCTAAAAATATTTGTTTCAATTTAGTTGTCCTTTGATAAAATTAAGAGGATTTTATTATATTCTTTCAATACTATCCTTAACATTAAATGACTAAACAAAGTGTATTTACTTAAATTTATATTTTCAAAGCATAATTAAAAAGGCTAATTTGATAAAATAAATTCCTAATTAATTTTTTTTGTACTATACTGTGTAATTAAGATTGTGCAATTATAACTTAGCATTCAAACTAAGGTTGTGCAATTATAGCTAAGCATTAAACCAATTTCAATTATGAGGTGACTTTTCATTTACCAACTACTCCCTCAGTTTCATATTAGTTGACTCCTATTGACTTGACACACCCATTAAAAAAATATTAATTAGAGATTTATTTTACCAAATTAGCCTTATTAATTATGCTTTGAAAATATAAATTTGAGTAA
Organism: Capsicum pubescens; assembly: GCA_030864215.1. Taxonomy (NCBI): domain Eukaryota; kingdom Viridiplantae; phylum Streptophyta; class Magnoliopsida; order Solanales; family Solanaceae; genus Capsicum; species Capsicum pubescens. The sequence continues at coordinate 73,780,126 of CM061546.1, forward strand.
ATACACTTTGTTTAGTCATTTAATGTTAAGGGTAGTATTGGAAGAACATAATAAAATCCTCTTAATTTCATCAAAAAGACAACTAAATTAAAATAAATATTTTTAGAAAAAGGGCCAACTATTCCCTCCGTTTCGAATTAGATGACCCTTTCAACCTTGACACCTATTAAGAAATCCAATGATTAGGAGTACATTTTACCTTTTTACCCTTCTTAATATGGTAAGACTCAATAATTAATTAAGCATGAAAAATTGTAGCATATGCATGCATGGATTGAAAATCTATAAATTATTAAATTTTTTTTTGGAGAAGTGAAAACTTATACACTCTATTCCATATTTATTTTATCTCAAAAAAATGCATCATTGAGTATAGAATTACAAATGTTCAGCAAATTTAAAATTTATAGGAGTATATCTTATAAATTCATCAATTTGGTATGATACATGGGTGAAAATCATTTTCATCCCCCAATTTTGATTAAAAAATCAAATTCCTCCCTCAACATTGAACAATAATCATACTCCCCCTTTATCCTATGCAATGTCCATTTTGTCCTTATAATTTTAATCCTATATTTGTGTAATATCTTTTTATATTATATGTAATGAATATTTTTTTAACATGGATATTTGTAGCATTTTATTTAAGTTTATTAACTTTATAAGCAAATTAATATTTTTTTATAAATTTATCACAAAATTCAATGTTATTTTTTAAGATCGTTATTTTAGTATTATATGTATTAAAGAGTCATTTGGTGAGAGGTATAATTATAATAATTCAGAGATAAAGTTCATGAATATTTATCCTGCGTTTAATTAGATGTATTAGGTAGTCTCAAAATTATTTGTCGCACCATTTATACCACAGTGATGAGATAAGTTATCACACATACATGTTAGTACAACTTATTTTGTGATAACTAATTTCGGAATAACTTGTTTCCAAATAACCCACCCCTAAGTGTGTATATATACATATGTATGTACATGCATGTACGTATATTTTCGTGTTTTATCACTCTTTTACTAAATTCGTTTCATATTACTTAACTTTTTATTGATATAACACAATCCTTAAAAAAAATTTACTTAGAGGTATATTTTGCTAAATTAACCTTATTAATGATAATTTGAAACTTTAAATTTATTTATACTATTACTTTATATAGTTATTTAACACTGAAAGGTAGAAAAAAAAGCATAATACAATTCTCTTGATTTCACAAATTGAGCAGATAAATTAAAACATCTATTTTTAGTATGAGAATCAAGTGATAAGAAACGATATTATCTATTGTCTATATCAGTAAATAAGTTGTGATTGTCATTAATAGAGTATTACATATTTTATAATTTATATAAATAAATATAATCCTTAAAATTTGACCTTATTTTTATTCGAGAAAAACATCTAGTACTCCCGAACTATGACCAAATTTGCTACAACACACGTCAACTTCACGGGGGTCCTATTACCCCTTAAACTAAATTTTTGCATATTTTTATCAATCTTTTTAGCTAACGTAATACCTTTTGTCAACTATTTTAGATGGCGTGGCACCTTTGATGTGGGTTCCATTTTATGTAATAAAGGTGTCACATTAGCACAAAAAATGATAACAATACGCTAAATTTGAGTTCAGGGGATAGTAGGACTCCTGTGAAGTTGGAGTGTGTCGTAACAACTTTGACCATGGTTCGGAGTGGTACTAGAGGCTTATCACTTTTATTTATTGTTTGTATTTTCTGCATTGAAATATGTTTATAAAATTAGTATTACTTATTATTTTCACTTGTAAAATAAATATTATAGTTTTGGTTATTATTAGTAAAACTAATTTTCTTATCATGCTAATTTACTTCATACAGATCATCATTAGCTTATATACTTAATTAGTATTTCTTACTTTTTTTTTCTAGAAGATAATGTTTATGTTTTTATGAAAATTTTGTTATATGATTTTTTTTTAAATGAAAATATGATGATTTTAAAGAAGTTAAAAAAAAAAGAATAAAAAAATTGATGATAAAGGGTAAAATAGGAATTTTAAAAAGTCAATTAGGATAAAGGGGGGAGTATGATTATTGTTCAAAGTTGAGGGGGGAGTTTGATTTTTAAGACAAAGTTGGGTAGGAAAAATGATTTTGACCCTATGATAAATTGGTTAGGAAAATGGGTATCAGCTAACATACTTATTTTGGTACCCAACAGAGCAAAGTAATTGGTTCTTTTTAAGTCATTGAATATATTCTCCTTCAGAGGAGATTATAACCAAATACGTTTATTTTTCTCCAATTAATTATCCAATAAAATTTGAACTTAATCAGGCATGTCAAAAACAGTAAATAGTACTCCTTCAAAAGAAGAAAAAAAGTCAAGTTTCATAAAGTTTGTATTGAAAATGTAAAAGTGTTATTTTCAAAATTTTTGAAAAATGTAGTTATATTTAATACCTATCAAGGGTAGAATGGGAAGAATTTGTGTAAAATAGTCTTGATTTGATAAGTTGGACAACTAAATTGAAATAATTTTTTTTAGAAAGAGGGTCAACTAATTCGAAACGGAGAGAGTAAAACGAAACGGACGGAGGGAGTATTCGATTTCCTCTTTTACTTTTTTTTTTTTTTTTTTTTTTTTTTTTTAAATTTTCTCTTTTAGTTGAGCTTTAACAATTTTTATTTATATACTTCTTTCCTTCATTCTTATTTGCTTTATTTGGGTTGTACATATTCTTTAATAATTATTTTACTCCTCTAAAATTTAAAGTAGTTTTATTAATATAATCTAATTAAAATTAATTTATTTTTGTAAATTAATAATAATTATGTTTATTAAATAAGGACATTATAGGATGATTATGTTCAAATTATTTTTAAAAAATTAAAGGAGCAAATATTTAAAAATATAAGCACAACCTAGATGGAGCAAATAAAAATTAAAAGGGAAAGTATTTATCAGTATACTTGTCTTGTATGACAACTCAAATCGAGGGTATTTTTGTTTAAACATTTCTAATTAATTTAAATTTGTACGTGTAGCATAAATTCGTGGAGTGGAAATAAAATTTAAATTGAAACGCAAAACTGTCCTCATGCAGAATCTCCATTTTTCAGATAATCTGGTCTTGAAATATCATCTAATTTAAATTTGTGATGGGTCAAATTTATTTATTGAACAAAACTCTATGATCTCTAAAATGATTTAATCATTCTCAGGACTCAGATTTAAATTCAAAATCTTTAATTAAAGTTGAATGAATCTTATAAATTATAATTTATACGGTGCTCTTAACTTGGATGGTTCACTTCTTCATTTTCTGTCTATATACTAGTTGGTTAAGCCGTGTTATGCACTGCCCAATATTGATCCTTGAAAATTCTATGTTATTTATAATTTTATTATTTAATTAATACTTTTTTTTGTTTCGTTGATAAATTCTTAATTAGACATATATTATTATATTTAGATTATTGAACTATGTATAAAAATATTTTAGGTTGTTAATATGACATCCATATAATTTCGAGAGACAAGATTTTTTTTTTATATTATTTTTAAATATTTGCAGTTGTTAATTTTATGATTTATATTACTTTTCAAATAGTAATTATCAAATATATAATAAAATATTTTAAGTTAGTTAATTGTTCTATTTTAGAATACATTTTATGTAATTTTTAAATAATACATATTACTATCATTGTCCAAATTTTTGAGGTACTGATAATCAATTATATTTTAAAAATATTTAAATTTTTAATTATTGAGATTTATAATTCTTTTTTTTTCTATTCTAAATGACATTGATATAATTTCGAGAGTCAACGAAATATTTTATATCTTTTAATTTTTTTAAGTTGTTAATTGTTGTAATTATAAATTACTTTTTAGATATTTTAAATTGTTAACTATTATAATTTATAATACTCTTTATATAATTTTCAAATAATATAAGTTACCCTCCTTATCCAAACTTTTGTGGCATTGGTAGTATACATTTTTTAAAATAATTTAATTTTCTTATTTTTGTGAATTATAATTTTTTTTCATGTATTCCAATTTAAGCGACGCAATGTTTAGATGGTCAAAAACAACAAAGCAGACATGATTTAAATGACTTATAATAATTAAATAGAAGTTATATAGAAAAATACTATAAATATACATGTATAAAAAAATTAAGTGAGCCTCATATAAGATGTCAAGTTAATTTAACATTAAATATTATTAAATTTTTAATAATTAAATGACTTATAATAATTAATTGGGAGTGATATAGTAAAATTACGATTGAAGCAACTGAAACAAACAAGTCACAAATATTTATTTTATTTTTTTAATTAAATATTATTAATTTTTTTAATATATAAATAATATATAATAATTAATTAGGAATGATATAATAAAATGAGTAAGTAGGTGAAATGACGACAAGACTACGGGCTCCTGCCAGCTCACTGACACTTCTACGAGAATAAATACAATTGGTTTCGCAAATCTTTTAAAAATTTCCAATGGTTGAGCGAAAAATTCGTTCAATAATATTTCTGAATCAACTCTGAGAGAAAAGAACGTTTTAGCCGAAATAGTTGTTAGATAAGGGTGCACAATGATAGAGAGCATATTCCAATGAATTTAATTTTAACAACCTGTTGGTCGTTGCCTCTTCCATTGTCCACATCACATTGGGAAAATTTCTAGAAATGCATAGGATTTTTTGTAAAATTTGTCCAAACAACTTTGAAAAATTGAATTATGTTATAAAATATACAATTATATTAGGAAAAAAGACACTCTATAGCACTTTTTAAAATAAATAGTCCAAATTTGAAAATTTTGCAAAAGACGGTCAGTCAGATATACTATTTTCACTTTATAACCATTTTTAATTTGTGTCCTTTTGGCCTACGTAGTTCATATACAGTTCATATATAATACTGATACAATCTATATACAATACTGATATAGTATTCAACTTGGACAATTCGGCCCTTTTAAAAATATTTTAATTTTTTTTGTTATAAATTTTTTAACCGATCAAATATTTTGTTTTTTTTAATTGTTTAGAAACAATAATTAAATTATATAAAAACAATATAATTGTTAAATAGAATATGTATTTATATAAGATAAATGTATAAAAATTGTATAGTTCTATCAAATATGTATATGCATAAAATATATATAACAAATATATAGAAAGTGTATGAAAATTATATAATTATTGTATAAAAAGTGTAAAAAAAGTACAGTTATTGTATAAATTATGTATCAAAACTGTATAATTTTTGTATAGAATATTTATATGTATAAGATATGTATAGAAACTGTATAGAAGGTGTGTAGAAACGGTATAGAAAAAGCCAGTAAATTGAAATAGCTAGAAAGTAGAATTTAATTTTCATGACCATTTTTATGAAAATAATTTAATTTGAAGTGTCGTTTCTATCATTTTCCCATAATTATGACGGTGTCCATTACATATAAATCATCAACTACTATTCAAGCATTTATGATATATACTGTCACACTTCCAAGTTCCATCACCTTTCCTCATAACATTATGTTATGCTTACGATATTTTTTTATATATTTCAGTGTAACACTATAAATAAAAGCATAAAGTTAGTTTGACTTTACATCAAATTATCATGATGACCTGGTCTCTCATTTCTTGGCTACTTTCATTCTTATTTTGTTAATTTTTTAGTTTGATTTTACAACACATTAGCATGATGACACTTTCATTTTTTCGTATCAAAATCCGGCGGACGAGGTTTACTTCAAAAGAAAAAACCCTAGTAAGTGGTAGTTGTGGTGAAAAATTGATTTTTGTTGTGATCTATAATCGTGCTATAACAAGTGGTGTTTCACTTAATTGATTGTTTTCTTTGAATTGCTGGGTTCGATCTTGGAATTGTGATCTAAACTGTTGTGCGATTTCAAATTAGGTGTTGTGGAAGGAAATGAGAGTGGGGGAAATTACAGAAAAGCTAAAAGTTTTTATGGGCTATTTTTGTAGGGCCGCTATAGTGGGCGTTATTTCATACAGCGAGCCCACTATAGTGGAAATATTTCCGCAATAACAACACCGTGGTAGTGACATGTAGACGGCGATAATATGATGGGCTAGGACAAAATTCCTGTCCTGTCTTTCCCCTGTTTTGCATTTCATTCCCAACCTATCCAAACACTATTTAAAGCTACCAGCTACCATATGATTGATAAGAATCACATAAAATAATATATATAGTATGTATTCACTACTAGTTACTAAAACGGGCATCCATGTACGATAAAAGAAAAGAAAGAGAATTGTTACATGCCCTTAATGGGGGCAACCCAAATCCAAATATCTATAAAATTGTAACGTCTCGAAATCCTGTTTCGGAGCGTCACACGGTGCTTAAGGCTACAAGTAGCTCCAAGCTAACCCTTTGAGCCTGCTACTTAGTATAAAGCTTACTTAAAGATAATGGGAGCAAAATAAGGAATCATGTCATATCATGTCTAACTGAAATTCGAATGAGTACTGTAAAAGTAACAAAATACTGCAAATCTAAATATACTGACCATCTAGTTTGACAAAGCCTCTACTACTCAACAACCTAGAGAGCCATTGGGACAGATCCCCAACTGACTCGAACTGAACTGAAAGCAGTAGAACAACTACTAAAATTATTGAAGTGCCTGGAGATAGGTCCTCGAACCATGAGGACTCACCATAGTGGAGGTGTAGATAAAGGTACTCGGGATCACTGACGCTGCTGGGACCGAGAACCTGAACCTATATTATGAGACAATGTAGCACACAAACGTATATGTGGATCAGCACTTGGGAATGTACTGAGTATATGGGGGTGTATGCAACTAAATATCAATACAACAAATCTTTATGGAAAACATACATGGTTTTGTAGATGACTCACAGAGCTTGAATAAAACTCTCATAAATCACGAATAATGAAACATGTAGTATAATTCACGTGAGCCATTACACTTTATTCTAAATCTGTATTCTTTCTTTGATCTCAAGCTTGTAAACTAGTTGAACTCTTAAAACAACTTTTAGAACATGCACTTTAGTCTTTTGAAAACAAGGAACTTCTTTGAAACTCAAGGACTTAAAACCTTAATAACTTTAAGACTTGAGACTCTAGGAAACTTGGGAGTTTATTCTAACCGACATAAACCATGTGAGCTACATGGAGTCCAACATCTTGCCCACGTTGGGGAGAGTTGCTCTATCCTTTCCATCGGAGTAGAACCTTTTAATTTTAGTGATCACTAGCTTAACCCACTTGGGGTAAATCAAATCCTACGGTGGCTCGTAGTTCTGGGGCATGAGACCTTGGAATCAAGCCCAACTCGGTGCTAAATACTACTCCTATACTTAAGCTCAGAACTTGTAAGAAAAATTCACCTTAAATAACTCAGAAATATGCAATGGAAGCCAACTATGCTTCCCTTTAGCTTAAATCAAATGGTGTGGATTTTCTTTCTTAGCTTAGGGTTAAAATCAACTCTTTTCTTGAAACTTTGGTAGACTATCACCAATAGGCTTTAAAACTTTAATAACATGGAAATATCAATACACTTCTTGAAACACTTTAGAAAGTATAACAATTCATTCTTGGACTTAAGGCATGTATATTCTTAAAGGATCACAATTTCACAATAAAGCTTAATTCATGACACCAATCTTGGAAACCCTTGAAAGTATCACATCAATATAGGAATGTGCAATTTATAGCATGAATTATCAATTCAAATCATAAATAAGAGAAATAATCATGCAATTCAAAGATTGAACAATTTATCAATTCATATTCTCAAAATCATATAATTTGGGTATAGACCCACTTGTAAAAACATGAAATTCATTTATAAAAATCGAATCTTTGGGCACAAGAACAAAAGAAGTGTCTTGTTCAAACCCCACATACCTTGAATTAGGAGCTTTGGATGAACTCTAACCCTTGGGACTCTATTCGTACACTTGAATGGATATTCTTGATGCTCTTGATTTGAGGAATCCAATTCTTGAATTAATTTGAAGAATTAATGGTGAACTTAGGAAATTCTTGGAATTGGGTTTGGATGCTTAGGGTTTTTAATTGAGAGAATTCTTTGAGAAAATTCATATATAATGCTTGGAATGACCTTGGATTAGGTGTTTGGACGATTAAGGGGCTTGGAAAAAGTCCAAAGTGCCCTTTTTAACTTTTGTACCAAGCTGGAAAAATCAAACTGGAAAACCTGATTTTATGGGCCACCGCAACACGCCACTATCGCGGTGGCTCACTGGAATTTGACAAACGGGATTCTGGGGGTCACCGCGATGCGGTGCTATCGCGTTGTCCCACTGGTTGGGACCTGAAACTTCAGTGCGATGTGCTGCTATCGCGGAGTTCCACTGGAAATTGACAATTGTCAAATAGACCCTCTCCGAGATGATCCAAGCACTAAAATAATGCTGTTTTAGGATTAGGACTTAAATTAGCCATAACTTTTTGCCCGGTTATCGAATTTGGGCGGATCTTATATTATTGGAAAGCTAATTAAATTTTCCACATGATAAAAAGTTGAAATTAGAAAAATTCTATATGGTTTAAATGATACTCACTTAGGAAGTCATTCCTTAACCTTCTCAAGGCGAAATTAAGCTGCACCCCGGGGGCTAGTTGGATGCCTCATCATCTCCAGGGGATGCTGGGTTGAGTCCTTCTCCTTCCTTGTCACTCAGGAAGGAGAACTCATACATGTTTTATGGATCCAATTGGAGAATCTCCCTATCAGGGACAACACACTTGAACATGACCTTGATAGTCTTTCACATTCGAGCAAGTATGTGATTCTCAGAGTGCCTCCTCCCCTTCTTTTAATCTATCTCCCATAGGAGCTTTGTATAGTCATGTACGATGGGAATATGGATATGAAACTAGAATGGTTGTACCTTGATGAGGCTGATGGAATTGTTTTAGGAGAGTCCTAACCACAACCAAGTCCTGCTCTAGCCGCTATTAGGAGATGGAGAGTTGGGTAGTGGGGACATCCTTCTCCTATACTACTTTGCTACTTTTAACCTCTCCCATCTCCCTCTTTTTCTTAATCTAAGACATGACATCCTTCATATTAAATGGAATAAAGGGTGGGTCCTATCTCTCCATCCCTGTCAATATCCTACCTAGGAACCCCTACACGCCTGCACAACTCTGAGATCAGGTTGGGAAGACAAGAAGATCTTTTGTAGCCTCTATAGAACTCCTTCCACTACATCACAATTTGTGCCCAGATATTCAGGTGTATTTCGTGCATGGTGCAAGCTACAAGTGCTTGAGGGTAAGTCACATAGGAAGTGTTACTTGATAGAAGAATCCTCCGATTCACCAAGTTTAGCCATCTTCAAGCATCTATAGTAAAATAAGTTCTCCTAACCTCCTCGGTGCTAGGCCAGTAGAACTTGTCCTTGTTAGCCTTCACTACCAGCATATCTCTTAACCACCACATATCTATATCTCAGGCCTTGGCCATGTACCCGACATTAGAGACACTTAACACCCCTAATACCTCATTAAATGCAGTAGCACTCATAGGGACATAAACTCCTTGAGTGTGGATAGTAGGGTTGGTGTCTTCCCAAAGCATGGTGGAGATAATAACATACAACTCCCTGAGCCAGCCCAAGACCGTATCTCAAGGAGTCTCCACTAGTGGTATCAAACTGAACTCATGGAGTCCATTGTAGAAATTTGGCGTTGCTGCTGCTATGCTCCTCATAAGGAATCCCCTCTTATAGAAGACTCTCACCCTTTGGTATTCCCAAAATTATTCTAGATAATTCTTATCAAAAAATTTTAAGGGGGGGGGGGGGGCGATTTTCTTGATTGTCATCCATTGAGATATTAATCCTTCAAAGTTCATATGAAAGTGAGTTAGAAACCATAGAATTATTAAAAGAATATAAGTTTTAGAAAAAGGACAAGTCTGAAAATGGTTGGGAGGTTATTGCCTGCCACCTCCCGCTAGAGCAGGCTGCATCTCACTACCATAAGACTGCTATAGTAGGAATATTCCCGCCAAAGTGGGGACACCATATCTATATGAGGATGCTATAGAAATCTTCATAGTCCTCGACCCTCAAGCAATGCAATAATGGCATTTTTTACAAAATTGTCCATTTTTGTCATTTCAGCATTAATCAGTTTGGGGGAAGTATCCTAGGAATAATATATGCAAAATCTGGGCATTTAAACTCATAAAATATTCCTAAATCATAAAATACAAATTCAAGCACAATCTTTCACATTCCTCAATATTTCGAGCCTAATTTTGCTATGAATTCTGTAATTCTTGCACATAACCATGCTTCAACAATTCTTTCAAATCTAGCCCTAAATTTCAATTTCAAAAACTAATCCAAAACTCATTCTATTTCTATGATTTTAACTATTTTTTTTTGATAATGTGAGTAATAAACTAATGAGACGGAGTTATAATGATAATTACCTTAATTCTGATGTCGAGAGAAAAGTGATATGCAAGGATAAGGGAGTTTTTGGGTATAAGAGTTGAGAAATGGGTTTAAAACTTATTTTTCACTTCTTTAAATTGATCATCCCACTATAGCGGCATGTAGCCCTCTATAGCCAAACCCAGTTCACTTAGGGGTGGAAAATTTATGTTTGTTGGATTTTTGAATTCACTTTTCTCACCAAATATTGGTGAAGCCTCGATTATCTTGGGTACTCAAAAAACTTTTATTCAAGTAGTTTCATGCGATTTGTGATCGCAAAATCTTATTTGCAAAAGGCAGTGGAGTAGTAATAAAAAGCTATGTAAAAATTTAATGAGTACCTGGTAAAATTTGATGAGTCTGGGGAGTGGTGTATTTTCGTGATCAATGAGTGATCAATTAATGTATGAATGTTCTTTGTTCAATTTTTTTTCTACTATGATCATTCATGGATAAACAATTGGTAATTTGGTATCTGTTGTAACGATCCGTTTTGTTGTTGCTAGAGGTAACTCATCCACGGGCACAAGGTATGAGAATTTTTGTAATGTATCATTGAATTAATTGCGTTAAATACTTATTTGAAAAATTTGAAATTTGAATTTTTGGCGAGATGATGTTATCCTGATATAGCGACACTGTGGTAACGGTCGACTGACCATTATGTGGGATGTCACGGAATAAATTCAGTATCCTATTTTATTTATTTTCCCTTCTTCGCTATAGTGTCAAATAGGATGAGGTTTACTTTAAAAAAACCCTCTAGGGCCGCCTCATAACCTTGGAGAATTAGAGAAGAAGGGATATGCTTGAACAGGGTAAAACCTATTTTTTTACTTTTGAGTTTCATGGCAAAAATCACTATACAAAGCCAGATGTTTGAGCATTTAACTCTTAACAACTTCTTGGTGCCATAGGCTAGGTTTAATTAAGTAGAATAGACCTGAGTTAGAAAATACATGCATGACGTAGATTGATGGGAGGTTTCATGTTTAGACCTGTGAGCATGGTATTTGGTTGGATAAAAATAGTAACTTTGGAATTTTCTTGAATATGAACTGTGATGTGAGCTTGTGTGGATTGTTGTTATTCCTAAATCAATTTATGGATAACTATAATGTTGATACGCTCAAAATCATTGTTAAACACTAATGAATATTGTTTTAGAAAAGATTGGGAACATGTGTAAGTTAAATGATAATACTAGACGGAGGAGTAAACATGTCGATAACTTAGTGTTAAGATGGAAGTTTGGATGTGATAAAGTGTAAGCCAATACGGTTTCTTAAAGGATATGTGGAATATTTGTGTGACATATGACCTAGTAAGTGATGGTTAAATGTAGTTGAAAACTCAACTAGGATTAGGTTTGCATATTAACTATCTCGTTGTGTACTTGTTACAATACATTTTTAAGAGCTTTACTTGTTGAATAATTTCCAAGTGTCTAATCACATCTACTGAGGTTGTATTAATTATTTATTAGTTATATAAGTATGATTGTGCTATTCCAAGTTGTGACTTGTTGTGATATCAATTGTTGTTGTGAGGTGAATCGCTAATGGTCATCCTCACGAAATTAGTAAAACTCAGGAAGTATAAGGGTGGATATATTGTAATAAGGGTGGCATCATGTTGGTTTGGGATAAGGGTGGAAACCACTAGATGTCTTACTATGAAATTCACTAATGCTATATTAATTACCTGACCATTATTGTGAGGTTGGGTAGTGCCCTCTAGATCATATTTATAATGAACCATTTCGTTGTTACTAAAAATATCTATAGTAAAGTTTTAAAATATCATTCATCATAGGTGTTAGGATCAATTCTTTAGTATGGAAGTGGATTAGACATGAATTAATGTCAGATAATACCCCTAACACAAGTTAAGTTGAAAGCGTTCTTATCGGTTGAGTTTTGGTCTAAGTTTAAACTAGGGTCAACTTTAAATGATCACTCCTCCTAAAATATAAAAGTTATGAGGCTCAATACCCACTAAATTAAATATGTTAACTCTTTTTTCCAACACCACCAACCATGTGTTAATCCACTATTGTCATACAAAGTCTTGACCATCTTACTGAAAAATGTCCATGCTGAAAAGTTGAGGCCACCATAGTGGGATTAGACTGCTATAACGGGATTCAGGATGCTATAGCAGGCTTCAGGCAATACTTATGCTCTTTTTTTTTATGGGTTTGGGTTTTGTAACTCAAAACTTCATTCTAAATCCTAGGAGGGGAATTATTTCAAGATCTATGGTGAAAATTCTTCGCTGAGTTCATCATCTTCTTTGCCTTTTAACCCAGTGAATTCTTAGAATCATTAGAATAATCTTTAATGGTGAAATTAAAGGTTAGAATCCTAGGTTTATGAGATTTTAGGAAAAATATATGGGTTCGGGCAATATCACCTTGAGTTACTTCTAGATTTTTAACTAATGACTCCTAGCATGAATTTGTTATTCTAAAAAATAAATTTTGATGGTTGGGGATCTCAAATTCACTAAAGATGGGATCTTTAATTTTAAAACTCTATTAATAAAAATGGTTTGAGTCTGATAGAACTAGCTAATAGTTAATTGACCCTTGGATAATTTTATAGACCATGAATAAGGATAGAAATTAGTGCAATGAATCACGAACGTATTTTGAAGAGTAATTGATTAATTACTCTTATAATTGCTTGATTACTAGATGATTGAAAGTTCAGAGGTATGAAAGAAAGGAAAAGGCAACCTTAGTGAGGGTTTCTTGTTCCAAGACCTTCGATCGAGGTAGGTTATGGTTTATGAGTAGTACACTATGGTTGGAAATCATATTTGTAATATAGGTTAGACAGGAGAAATTATGCTTAGGCCTATGGAAATGGTGTATGGATAGACAAAACATAGAATAAATAAATTAAAGATCTAATTAGGCGTTGTTATATTTTGTGTTGATCCCTTGATGCGTGTATGTTTGTACGACTTACTTAATAAAAGATAAGACAAATATATGAATGTGGGTAACAATAGAGGAGTTATGTGAGATTATAATTTATAAAACTCATCTCTAATACCTTAACAATGGTGAATTTAATAGTATGTGTGTTTGGAATATTGGATATTCTAGCTGAAAGATAGTTATGAGAATAGGTTATGATAAGAAGCGAAAGTGGCATAACTTAAGAACCTAAAGTCAAGTTAGGCTAAGTGATAGGAAGTTAAGATATGTAAAGGTGCCTGACCAAAGCTAGAATATGATGGAACTTTGGAATTAGAATGAGTCCAGTATTAAAAATGGTTGTGGTAGAAAAATATGTGTGAAGGTTGAAGAATAGTAGTGTTTGGTTAGCGCCAAATGCTTATTTAAAACAAAAGGCTTGTAAGGGAATTGTGTGTACCCCTATATGTTTATAAAATAGAAGGTCAAACTTAATTTAGTTGTGTGTCTACTCATGTATTATATTGCTTGGCCCTCGGGCACCAATGTATATTAGTTGGTGATGGTTGAAATGGATTTAAGAATCAATTTGGTTGTATATGTTCATGTTAATTGATTATTTATTTACTTTCAATGCATAATAATGAATAATGAACTTGTTAATTATTGAATGCATGTTTGGAAATTGATAACGTATAGTAAGGTTGGTAAAATGACCTTATTTGATATGCAAGAGTAGTTGATTTAGCTTACTATGTGATTGTACTTATTGATGGTACTAGTCATTTGTTTTGAGTGATTTTATAAAGATTGATTATGATTGAATTGGTGCATTTTAAGGAGGATAAGGGTGGGAACATTGGAATAAAAGTGGTATAACACTTATTTTGGATAATGATGACATAGACTAGTTGTCTGGTATGTTTTATACATGAAATGAGCTCTGATCCTACAGGTCATGGCTAATGGGTAGTCATAGGACCCTTAGCATATGAGTACACCATCATTTGGAGAGTTTAATGGTTCCTTTAGTGGATTGATTTATGTTGATAATCTATTATGTTTTCTCGTGTGTACCAGTTATTTGATGAGATATTATGGTTCCTTGTATGACTTGGTTATGTTGATGAGGTATTTTATGATTCCATATGTTGACCAATTTATGTTTTGTGATATTTTGTAGTTCTTTTATGGTTCCTTGTGTGGACCAATTTATGTTTTGTACCAACTTTTATTTTGAAATATACTGTGGTTCCTTCTACGGACATATTCCTGATGCGATAATGTATATGATAATGAATTTCTTGATGTCTTAAATGGCAAACTAAAATAGCTGTAATTTATCCTTGCATGAGATTATTGAAATGAACATTGTAAAAGTGGTAGTCTATTTGTATTGTATGTCTATTTGATTTATGTTAAGAGTGGTAGTGCTTATTTGTTAGTTGAGATATTTTATGTGTTGTGTGACTCTCATGCCTTGACAATTGTTGTGACGTTGCCTTATTTGGATAAGAGTTAGAATGATAATGACTATTAGCCTAACTCATAGTTAATTATGGAGTTAATTCTCACTATTTGTGTGTGGTGTAAATAGGGAAGAACCTGAGATTAATCCATGAGTTGGAAATAATGAGGAGTTGACTAGTTGGATAATATTGATAGGTTTAGTGAAGAGGCATGGTTATTAGATAAAAACTTGAATTGGCTGTTGAATTCTAGTTAAATAGATTACTTAAGCTAATAAAATATAATTAGAAGCTCCTAAGAAGGTGATGCATGACATATGAATTGTCAATTGGAAATTAAACTATTACATAAGTTGTCATACTTTCTTTCTATGATTTTCATATGATATTTACGTGATCCAATCTTGGTTGGCCTATGATACCTACTAGTACGTGTGGTTGTACTAATACTACTCTTGCAATACACTTTTTGGGGTATCATCTGGTTGTCAGATTAATTGATGTTTCTTAAGTGAATGGATATTGATCTCCAACAGCCTTTACTTATTTTATTCTTTCGGTGGGATCTTTGTTTTTTCTTTTGTATTTTGTTGTATTAGAAGCTCTTGTATATATCTAAACTAGGTTCTCGATTGAAAGTGTTCCAATTATGCTTTTCTTGAAAAAGTTTGTAATATTTATCAAATTTTGGAATATTTTTTAAACTTGTATATAATTTATGCATGTGTTTTGAATGGGTGGTAAGGGTTCTCATATCTAGGTGAATTAGAGTAGGTGCCTGCATGATCCGATTGGTTGGGTCATGATAATATTCGCCAATGGTCATTATTTCTCTCCCTCGATAGTCTTTTTCCTCTTATCATCATCTTTTTAGTATTTTTATCACAATGAATTTGACATCTGTAGACACCTAATTTCGTCCCTCCTCGATGTCGTTTTTACCCATTGTTATTTTTATCCTACCGCGTACCCTCACCCATGTTATTATACCCGCACAAAATACAAATAAATAAATAAATAATAAAATAACAAATCCTATCCTAACTAATTCTATCTTATCCTAACAACCTACCCAATCAAAATAAACTACACCACCCCATACCCTACCCCACCTACCCTACCCCAATACCCACCTCACAATATATACACACACATACACACAAAAGAGAGGAACCCAAAAAAGGAAAGAGAGTAGATCTAATTTTTTTTTCATTTCCATCATCATCACCGACTTCACGCCGCCTCTCCGTTCGACCAACTACGGCGGCAATAATGCCATCACCACCGTCTTTCTCCCATCTCTAGCGTCGCCGCCTCAACCACCGGAGAAAGCTCTGTCGCCGGCGAACCAATAACGATCAGCAACACCAGCCCCTTCCACCGCCAGCTTCCTCTGTTCTCCCCTCCGCCGCCAGCAGTCGCTGCTTCGGCTGCGACGCGTTAACCATTGGCTCCAGCCGCAGCTCACCGCGCCGGTGAAACAGTAAAATCGGTGACACCCTCTTCGGCAAAATAGTAAAACCAGCGACACCCTCATCGGCGAAACAGTAAACCAGTGAACGATCAACGTCCACCGGAATCGGTCGGTGAGTTCGGTTTTCTGTTTGAAATTGTGTCGGTCACGGATGGCTTGAAATCCGAGTGTTGGGGGTTCGTTTCCAAGGTTTCCATTCCGATTTTAAATCTGTCCCGTTTGTATTTATCATACTGAATTGGATTCGTCGCGATCGAGGTTCTCCGGTCGAGTATTTTGGTCTTCGGATTTCTTTATTATCGATAAGGGATCAGTTTCATCGAGGTCCATTTCTTCTACCGATCTTTATTTTGTCTTGATTCTTTATTGATGTTGTGGGTGTGGATGATTTATTTGTTGTGTGTTTGGTTTGAATCTTCGTTGTTTGTGTTGTGTTTGATGTTGGTTGCGGATTTTGAGACGTGATTTAATAATCGAAGCATGTTGTAATTGTTGTGGTTAAAAATGGGTTTGTGGGTGAGAATTGAAAACTTGACATAATTGGCGATTTTGGTTAGTTTGATTTCATTGTTCGTATAACTTGAAAGGAACATTAATTTGAATTTGATAGTAACATGATACATCGATTAGAATAGGCAAAACGTAGGTCGGGTAGGCAAATCTAGAGATTGTGGGTTGATTGAATGGTTGAAATTTGATTGAATGGTTTGATTTTATCACTTTTTGAATCAATTGTATAATTTATCCGGGGAATGCCCTGAAGGATTTGTATTGATTTATCCGGGGAATGCCCCGAAGTAGCATGTACGCAAAGGAGGCTCGTGATCAAGGCCCGGAACGTCGGGTGGAGTTTAGTTTAGGATTAGTTTAGAATAGAATAGGTTTTATATTTCAGCACCTCTTTTATTTTGGATTGTATAATTTGGACTGAACATTATTTTGGTTTGTTTTGAATTTTGTGTGATTTGTTTGTTTTGTGTGTTTATGTGATTTGTACATTTGTAATGTCAAATTAGCCGATACGATCCACCAAGCGACCGTGGTCGAACCACGGGATCGAGGGGTGCCTAACACCTTTCCCTCGGTCAACAGAATTCCTTAGCCGAAATCTCTGTTCGCAAATCAGTTTAAGAGTCAAATGGTTTCGAAAAGAATTTTCCAAAGGTGACTTGGCACACCGGATTATGCCAAGTGGCGACTCTGAGCAAAAAATATAAATAATCCTTTTCCGAAATAAATTTTTCATTTCTTGTCACGTAAATAATAAAACCCTTTCGAACTTTAAAATAAATTTTTGGAGTACGTCAAAAAAGGGGTGTGACAGCTCTGGCGACTCTCCTGGTGAGTATTTCAGAATTCGAGCTTTTTTTTTTTGGAGTTGTATCGGCTTTGTTTGGCATTACGAGTGTATAAGCATTGTTTGTGATTTTTGTTTGTGTTTTCACTTTTGTGCGTTTTCGTGCTATTTGTTTACAATATTTATCCTATGTGTTACCACTTTATATCTGGCATCATTTGCATAACCCGAGTCAATTCTTTCCGCAACAAGTCTCGGAGCGCACGTCGTGCGCACAAACTCTAGTTGAGTCACCTTTATTTTAGGGAGGGAGCCGTTGGATGTGTGGAGTAGGTGGAAAACAAAGCAGCCACTATCGACCATATGCTCCCCCGAACGGCCTTGTTATTAAACCACAACGTAGGTCAGCCTTTAGGTCATGCTTATGTGGATCATATTGAGACCTAGCGGGGCCCACTTGGTCCTTTGTAGGAGACTCACCTCTAATGCATCCCTACGTGCTAAATGTTGCATCTTTGAGGGTAATGGGGTCATTTGATGGACTGATTTGGTGAAAACATGTGTTAGAACCAAAAAGATTTTTTTTTATAATTGGTGGTGTCAGTCTTAGTTGAAATGTCTAGTTGAAAATCCAAAAAGTTTTCATTCGTTTGTTTTTGGTTGTCTCTTAAGTTAGGGTCAATTTATTAGTTAATCGTTAAGTGTCCAGTCTGGATGAACTACGCACCCCTGATTCTCCTCTCTCGGGAGTGAGATACGTAGGCAACCTATTGTGGGTTCGGGGATCTTATTTCAAAAATTCAAAAAAGATTTTCTTCACTCTTCATTTAGAGTAGGTGTCTCATGTACATCTTTAAAAGAAAGCAAAAAAATATATTTTCCTTTAATAGGTTCAAGTTTCATTTTCGTATGAAATTTAAAATCGAAAATCCAAAAATATTTTCTTCGGTAACCATAGATTTCATGTTGTACAGGAATCTGAAAAATTCAAAAAGATTTTCTTCACTCTTTATTCGAATAGGTGTTTCATATACATCTTTAAGAGAAAACAGAATTTTTTTTTTCCTTTAATAGGTTCAAGTTTCGTTTTCATATGAAATTCAAAATCGAAAACCCAAAAAGATTTTCTTTGGTAATCATAGGTTTCATTTTGTATAGGGATGTTAAAGCCGAAGAATTCAAAAATATTTTCGTCATTTCTTTTGACAAATTTTTCTTTTCTTTTCTTTTTAAAGTTTCAAGAAAAAGAAAATAGAAAGAAAAAGAGTTTAATCGGCCATTTTGGCAAGATTTCACGAACTACGCACACCTGATTCTCCTCTCTCGGGAGTGAGATACGTAGGCGCCCTTCTTGGGTTCGGTGATCTTTTTTTTTTTTTTTTTAAAAAAGAGAGGTTTTGAAAAAGTGTTGAACTCTAACACATTTGTTGTTTTATGTTGAGTCAGTTTAAGGTGGTTGGTTTGTGGCATTCTGGCTGGTCCTTCACATCACACCAAATCCAAAGGGTTAGTTGTGTTCAACAAAGATATAGAGAGTGACATCATGGATCAAACAAAGAATCAGGAAAATGAGAGTTTAAAGCAAGAGGTCAGGAGGCTAAGACAACAAATGACAGAAATGCATCGAGCTTGGGCCAGTGGGTTGCCTCCTCCTCTATTTCCCTTTATTGATCCTACAAATACCTCGTGTTTTCCACCAAAATCTCAAAGTCAGTTTTCTACTGTTGTTGATGCACCGCAACATGACTCAGAATTCATTCTAAGCCAAAAGCATCTCAATACTTCCACCACTTTGCCTCTAGTTCCTCAGCATAAGCCTGTTACATTCACAACACCATATGTTTTCTGTGATCTTGTTGCTCAATCCATTATTGGGACTTTCACACCGTCTCGTCCAACGGTTGTGCGTCTCTATGCTGCTAGTGAACCTATATTCAATACTCTTGGTGATCATTGTTATACTCTTGAGCCTGCTTTTAAGTTAACTGGAACACCAAAGTTTCTGAACATGAAGTCCAGTGTGCCAGAAGAGTTGGAGAAAATGGTTGGAAAAATGAAGAGTACAGAAAATGCTATGAAAAATTTTCTAGGACCTGCGGGTAAAGAAAATGTTTCATACAAAGACTGGGGCATGCCTTCAGATGCTAATCTTTCTCCAATCTTTGTGATGTTGAAATTTGAGGAGCAAGATGGGTATGAGGAATCCGTGAAACCTTTGGGACAATATTGCAATCAATTAAGGAAACCTGGAGGGAAGAAAAATGAGAAAAATGCATTTTCTATTGTAGTTGGACTGCAGGAAAGGTCAAGAAGACCATGTCGTCGTCGGTCTCAGGCGCAAGCTCAAGTTTATGCCCAAGCTCCACATAATCACTCCCAAAATCCATTATACTCTTTTCCCCACCTTCATATCTAGTATATTGTGCACAACCATATGTTCAACCCCCATCTTACCCACAGTGGAACATACCAACTCCTCAGAGTCGTCCTCTAACTCAACAAACATACCAAAACCCTTCTAAGCCTGATTTTCGATCCAAGCCAAATGATAAAATGAGGCAGAAGTCGAGAGATAGCTTCACACCAATTGGAGAGTCATATGCCAGTTTATTTCAGAGATTGGTACATGAGGGAATGATCACTCCTCTTCTTGGGCACACCCTTAATCGGCGTTCAATAAATTTTGATCCTAGCGCACGATGTGCGTATCATTCTGAGGCTCAGGGTCATAGTATTGAAGATTGTCGAGCTTTGAAAAGAGAAATTGAAAAGATGATTCAAGATAAATCAATCATGGTACAGAACATTGACAGTGAGGAAAGATCTAGTCATGTTGATATGCAAACTAGTGGCTAAGATGTCAAGCTGTGCAATTGAGAATTCACCCCTCTCCCACTAGGAAGAGGTCTGGTAGTTTGTTTTGTCTTCTTTGTTGTTTTCCAAATTATTTCAGGGTTGTAGTTCGGGATCTATCTTGTTTTGTCCCTTTGTCGTTTATGTTCAAACCCTTTTATCTTTCATTTTTATTAAATGGAGTGCCCCTTTTTTCTTTGTGTTTTAAATATGTGTTGTTTGTTTGTTTCTTTACATAGTATATTTTATGTTGACTCTAGTGATATGACATGCTTGCGGAATTTTTAGCCAGATTTTAAAGTCCAGTTTAAGCATGAACATTGAATCAGAGGTTTAAAGTTAGAAAAGAGAGCGTCTGAGGAAATAGGTAGAGTGCTGGGGCATTTGGTGATCAAATGAGTCCTTCTTTGAAAATTAAAGCAATTATTTTGAGAATCACAAGAGCACCTTGGTCATTGATCGAAAGGCAAGTCCCAATTAGGTTAAATAGCAGACGTGTGATCCATATATCAAGAGAAGCAAGAAGATAAACAGCTTCACGAAAGCATAAGTCATTTGATGTGAGGAATGTACAACAAAGGTGGAGTTTACAGAAGAAGTAGTGACGCACAGTCTCAATCTGCTTAAAAAGATATCGCAAATAATCTTCATCTCTCACTTCCAATTGCATGTTATGTACTTGTATTCTCAAGGATTGATATGATGAAGGCATTTCATTCTGCTATCCAAACATTGTGTCATCCTTTGTTTACCCCATTTGAGCCTCAGTGTTATTTTCTTTCATACCCCTCTTTTGAAATCAAGATAGAGTAAGCAAAGTTCAAAGAATAGTGTCGAGTAAAAAGATAAAGTCAAAAGTTACAAAAAAGAGACAAAAAAAAAAGAGTGTCAAGAAAAATAGAGTTAGAAAAAAAAGAATTGCAAAGTGAAAAGAGCGAATAAAAGAAAAAAAATTAGATCAAAGCAAAAGAACAAGCTGCCAGAACTACACATGACCTGATTCTCCTCTCTCGAGGGTGAGATATGTAGGCTGCCCTACTTAGGGCTCGGTCCAACCAAATAAACAATTTAGAGTCACCCAGTCAAAAGAAACTGGGGCATGAGTTAATCCTCATTGTTTGAGTCGATTCCAAAAGTTGTAAGTCCCACCCCCACCTCAAGTGTTGTTTGGGCCTCATGCCATCATTTCTTTCTTTCTAATCCTATCCAAAAGCCAAGTTACAACCAAAGAAAGACCTTCAGATCAATCTTTGAGAATGTTAAGGCAAAACATGTAAAGGATATGAAGATGTATTTGGGAGCTACTTGTCTTCCTCCGCACAAAGAATCAAGAGAGAAATAAAAATGTGAGAATCTTATCGGTAAAAACCCTCATGGGTACCATAAGGTGATGGTAAGTTGAGAGAAATAAAAATGAGAGAGTCTTATTGGTGAAAACCCTCATGAGCACCGTAAGATGATGGTAAGCTGAGAGAGATAACAATGAGAGAGTCTTATCGATGAAAACCCTCACGGGCACTGTAAGACGATGGCGAGTTGAGACAAATGAAAATAAGAGAGTTTCATTGGTGAAAAACCCTCGCGAACACCATAAGGAAATGGTGATCTAAAAAATGAGAGGGTTGTTGGCAAAAACCCTTCAAGGCGCCACTAGCCGAATGAGGTCTTAAATGCAATTGGCCAAAGAAAGCAACTCACTTACGGGTCATTAACTCAACAACAATTTGTGAGAGTTTGGATGGAAAGATCAGGCGGCTTAATCCAAAATGCATGGCATAATCATTAGAATTGATTGTCATTTAAGATAAAATTTTCATTTCTTTATTTCAAATGGGGACATTCATTGTCTTTTCTTTCTTCTCTTTATCTTTATTTTTATTTTCTTGAGTCAGTTATCCAAATAAAACAAAAGTTGTTGTCATTTTTCTCTTGTTTTTGAGTCAAGTTCATGTCAAAACAAGCGAGAAAAGATTTCATAACTGACTACCAACTTCTTCAATTGCATCAAGCAAAACAAAAGGCCAGCGCATGAAAGAGACATGATTGTGAGCCAAAAAAAGGGTGTGCAGAAAGTTTTGCCAATAGACAAGTCTAGGAACTCATGAAAATACCATGGTTTAAAGGGTTTATTCATGAAGCATGGCAAAGCAGAGATGCTGTGTTTATTTCAAAGTCACTCTTAATAATCCGAGTTTGGGTCAATGAAACGACAAAGCAGGGGCAAGTGCCAATAATCTTAAACAAAATGAAGGGAATGAACACTGGAGAAGGTGTCGGGACAGCCAAGTGCCGCAAGCCATCACTAAGTTTTTAACTAACAAATTTTCTTTGATGAAACAGGGCAAATTCGTCTCATTTAATTCATCTACCATTGGAAATGCACATCCGTGAGACTTAACCTTCTGTTCAGGACCTCCCTGAAAAATGAGATTTTATTTTATGCTCAGGACCCTCCTGAAAAATGGGATTTTACCTTATGTTCAGGACCCTCCTGAAAAATGAGATTTTACTTTCAGTTCAGGACCCTCCTGAAAAATGGGATTTTACTTTCGGTTCAGGACCCTCCTGAAAAATGGGATTTTATTTTATGCTCAGGACCCTCCTGAAAAATGGGATTTTAGCTTATGTTCAGGACCCTCCTGAAAAATGGGATTTTACTTTCAGTTCAAGACCCTCCTGAAAAATGGGATTTTACTTTCTGTTCAGGACCCTCCTGAAAAATGTGATTTTACCTTATGTTCAGGACCCTCCTGAAAAATGGGATTTTACTTTCAGTTCAGGACACTCCTGAAAAATGGGATTTTACTTTCTGTTCAGGACCCTCCTGAAAAATGGGATTTTATTTCAGTTTAGGACCCTCCTGAAAAATGGGATTTTACTTTCTGTTCAGGACCATCCTGAAAAATAGGATTTTACCTTATGTTCAGGACCCTCCTGAAAAATGGGATTTTACTTTCAGTTCAGGACCCTCCTGAAAAATGGAATTTTACTTTATGTTCAGGACCCTCCTAAAAAAATGGGATTTTACTTTATGTTCAGGACCCTCCTGAAAAATGTGATTTTACTTTCTGTTCAGGACCCTCCTGAAAAATGGGATTTTACTTTATGTTCAGGACCTTCCTGAAAAATGGGAATTTACTTTCAGCTCAGGACCCTCCTGAAAAATGGGATTTTACTTTATGTTCAGGACCCTCCTGAAAAATGGGATTTTACTTTTAGTTAAGAACCCTCCTGAAAAATGGGATTTTACTTTCTGTTCAGGACCCTCCTAAAAAAATGGGATTTTACCTTATGTTCAGGACCCTCCTGAAAAATAGGATTTTACCTTATGCTCAGGACCCTCCTAAAAAATGGGATTTTACTTTCTGTTCAGGACCCTCCTGAAAAATGGGATTTTACTTTCTGTTCAAAGATTTTACTTTATGTTCAGGACCTTCCTGAAAAATGGGATTTTACTTTCTGTTCAGGACCCTCCTGAAAAATGGGATTTTACTTTCTGTTCAGGACCCTCCTGAAAAATGGGATTTTACCTTATGTTCTGGACCCTCCTAAAAAATGGGATTTTACTTTATGTTCAGGACCCTCCTGAAAAATGGGATTTTACTTTATGTTCAGGACCCTCCTGAAAAAAATGGGATTCTACTTTGTGTTCAGGACCCTCCTGAAAAATGGGATTTTACTTTCTGTTCAGGACCCTCCTGAAAAATGGGATTTTAGTTTATGTTCAGGACCCTCCTGAAAAATGGGAATTTACTTTATGTTCAGGACCTTCCTGAAAAATGGGATTTTACTTCATGTTCAGGACCCTCCTGGAAAATGGGAATTTACTTTCAATTCAGGACCCTCCTGAAAAATGGGAATTTACTTTATGTTCAGGACCCTCCTGAAAAATGGGAATTTACTTTCAGTTCAGGTCCCTCCTGGAAAATGGGAATTTACTTTCAATTCAGGACCCTCCTGAAAAATGGGAATTTACTTTATGTTCAGGACCCTCCTGAAAAATGGGATTTTACTTCATGTTCAGGACCCTCCTGGAAAATAGGAATTTACTTTCAATTCAGGACCCTCCTGGAAAATGGGAATTTACTTTCAATTCAGGACCCTTCTGAAAAATGGGATTTTACTTTCAGTTCAGGACCCTCCTGGAAAATGGGAATTTACTTTCAATTCAGGACCCTCCTGAAAAATGGGAATTTACTTTATGTTCAGGAATCTCCTGAAAAATGGGAATTTACTTTCAATTCAGGACTCTCCTGAAAAATTGGAATTTACTTTATGTTCAGGACCCTCCTGAAAAATGGGATTTTACTTCATGTTCAGGACCCTCCTGGAAAATGGGAATTTACTTTCAATTCAGGACCCTCCTGAAAAAAATGGGATTTTACTTTCAGTTCAGGACCCTCCTGGAAAATGGGAATTTACTTTCAATTCAGGACCCTCCTGAAAAATGGGAATTTACTTTATGTTCAGGACCCTCCTGAAAAATGAGATTTTACTTCATGTTCAGGACCCTCCTGGAAAATGAGAATTTACTTTCAATTCAGGACCCTCCTGGAAAATGGAAATTTACTTTCAGTTTAGGACCCTCCTGAAAAATGGGATTTTATTTTCAGTTCAGGACCCTCCTGGAAAATGGGAATTTACTTTCAATTCAGGACCCTCCTGAAAAATGGGAATTTACTTTCTGTTCAGGACCCTCCTAAAAAATGAGATTTTACTTTATGTTCAGGACCCTCCTGAAAAATGAGATTTTACTTTGTGTTCAGGACCATCCTGAAAAATGGGACTTTACTTTATGTTCAGGACCCTCCTGAAAAATGGAATTTTACTTTATGTTCAGGACCCTCCTGAAAAATGGGATGTTACTTTTTGTTCAGGACCCTCCTGAAAAATGGAATTTTACTTTATGTTCAGGACCCTCCTGAAAAATGGGATTTTACTTTATGCGCAGGACCCTCCTGAAAAATGAGATTTTACTTTCTGCTCAGGACCCTCCTGGAAAATGGGACAACGCTTTCAAAAGTGAAATACTATTTTACTATAATTTTTTGTTTGTGATAATTTTTGTTCTAGTTTTAATGTTGGGTTTCAGGAGCCCGCCTGAAGAACAGGGTGATGAAATAGCAAGTCAGGAGCCCGCCTGAAGAACAGGGTGATGAAATAGCAAGTCCGGATCCCGCCTGGAGAATAGGGTGAAGAAATAAAAAGTCATGCAACAAAGCGAAGTAATTGAAAGCCAAGCAACAAGTCGAAAGAAATTGCAAGTCAGGATCCCGTCTGAAGAATAGGGTGATGAAAGTCGAGTCAAGAACCAATAGAAGCTGTATAGATTGGATTTTTGTAATTTCATTTATGTTTTAGCTTGTAATTTTCATTTTGATGTAATAACAGAGCCGCGGACCGGAACCTCGACGGAACCTCACTCGACTCTCCAACTCGGTATAGTCCATCTCCGTCCAATCCTTGGAGATACTTATCACTTGATCCCTTCATAACTTGGGTGGGTAGGCTGTCCTAATTCAAGACCCGGTAGTCCTTCTTTCTCCTGTTTCTTTCTTTGAATAATGGCCGGGATAAAATTCTATCTCGTTGTCTACCTCTTTGTCTGAAAACACTGCGTGTTTACATTCAAAGGGGGCATGATGTAGACACCTAATTTCGTCCCTCCCCGATGTCGTTTTTACCCATGGTTATTTTTATCCTACCGCGTACCCTCACCCATGTTATTATACCCGCACAAAATATAAAAAAATAAAAAAATAATAAAATAACAAATCCTATCCTAACTAATTCTATCTTATCCTAACAACCTACCCAATCAAAATAAACTACACCACCCCATACCCTACCCCACCTACCCTACCCCAATACCCACCTCACAATATATACACACACATACATACAAAAGAGGGGAGCCCAAAAAAGGAAAGACAGTAGATCTAAATTTTTTTTCATTTCCATCATCATCACCGACTTCACGCCGCCTCTCCGTCCGACCAACTACGGCGGCAATAACGCCGTCACCACCGTCTTCCTCCCCTCTCTAGCGTCGCCGCCTCAACCACCAGAGAAAGCTCTGTCGCCGGCGAACCAATAACTATCAGCAACACCAGCCCCTTCCGCCGCCATCTTCCTCCGTTCTCCCCTCCGCCGCCAGCAGTCGCTGCTTTTGCTGCGACGCGTCAACCATTGGCTCCAGCCGCAGCTCACTGCGCCGACGACACCCTCATCGGTGAAACAGTAAAACTGGCAACACCCTCGTTGGCGAAACAGTAAACCAGTGACCGATCAACGTCCACCGGAATCGGTCGGTGAGTTCGGTTGTCTGTTTGAAATCGTGTCGGACACGGATGGCTTGAAATCCGAGTGTTGGGGGTTCATTTCCAAGGTTTCCGTTCCGATTTTAAATCTGTCCCGTTTGTATTTATCATACTGAATTGGATTCATCGCGATCGAGGTTCTCCGGTCGAGTATTTTGGTCTTCGGATTTCTTTATTATCGACAAGGGATCAGTTTCATCGAGGTCCATTTCTTCTACCGATATTTATTTTCTCTTGATTCTTTATTGATGTTGTGGGTGTGAATAATTTATTTGTTGTGTGTTTGGTTTGAATCTTCGTTGTTTGTGTTGTGTTTGATGTTGGTTGCGGATTTTGAGACGTGATTTAATAATCGAAGCATGTTGTAATTGTTGTGGTTAAAAATGGGTTTGTAGGTGAGAATTGAAAACTTGACATAATTGGCGATTATGGTTAGTTTGATTTCATTGTTCGTATAACTTGAAAGGAACGTTAATTTGAATTTGGTAGTAACATGATACATCGATTAGAATAGGCAAAACGTAGGTCGGGTAGGCAAATCTAGAGATTGTGGGTTGATTGAATGGTTGAAATTTGATTGAATGGTTTGATTTTATCACTTTTTGAATCAATTGTATAATTTATCCGGGGAATGCCCCGAAGGATTTGTATTGATTTATCCGGGGAATGCCCCGAAGTAGCATGTACGCAAAGGAGGCTCGTGATCAAGGCCCAGAACGTCGGGTGGAGTTTAGCTTAGGATTAGTTTAGAATAGAATAGGTTTTATATTTCAGCACCTCTTTTATTTTGGATTGTATAATTTGGACTGAACATTATTTTGGTTTGTTTTGAATTTTGTGTGATTTGTTTGTTTTGTGTGTTTATGTGATTTGTACATTTGTAATGTCAAATTAGCCGATACGATCCACCAAGCGACCGTGGTCGAACCACGGGATCGAGGGGTGCCTAACACCTTTCCCTCGGTCAACAGAATTCCTTAGCCGGAATCTTTGTTCGCAAATCAGTTTAAGAGTCAAATGGTTTCGAAAAGGATTTTCCAAAGGTGACTTGGCACACCGGATTATGCCAAGTGGCGATTCTGAGCAAAAAATGTAAATAATCCTTTTCCGAAACAAAATTTTCATTTCTTATCACGTAAATAATAAAACCCTTTCGAACTTTAAAATGAATTTTTGGAGTACGTCAAAAAAGGGGTGTGACAACATCTTTCACCTCTACTCCTAAATTATCATATTCACAATATATTTAGTGTTGTCGGTTGAACACGTGTTTCTGCATATCTCCTTCTTCTGAAATTGCATTTGGCTGAATCTCTTAGGAATTTCCTAAGATGACCTTCTTTCAACAATTAAGCCATTTCTTATATTAGATGATAGTATTCCCCAGTGTCGTGGCTGTGCATTCTATGAAATACTTATATCATTCCTAGATCCCTAGGTTGGGGGGAAATTTGATTGGTTTCAGACATCTTGCATCTATAATTTGCTTTATGGCTCCCACCAAGTCAGCTACGTGTACATTGAAGTAATACTCAGACAAATGTGGTGTTTCTATTCTATTGGTTTTGCATTTAATGGCCATATATCTGATTTGCTCGATAGTTTTTCTGTAACTCTAGTCACCTTGTCTATCATACCTTATTTTCTTAGGTATTTTTGGATAGAGGCCTTGACATCCTTGGTCTATTTGATCTTTATGTCATTTCACTGAAGAATGGTGTTGATATCTCCTTTAAAGTATTCAGCTCCTAATCTGTGCTCCTTTTTCGTTAGATTTGACTAATTGATCTTGTATACGTGGTAGGAGACACTAAGTCATCTTCAACTCTAATTTTGGATTTTTATTTGTTATAGATGTTTGCCGAGTTATTGCTAAAAACTCTAATAGATTTGTTTCAGGTTTAGTGATGCGCTTGAACTTCTAAGGTTTTGTTCTTTGGTAAAAGCTTTTGCTGCCTATTTATCCTAAACTGAATGGAGTGACATTCTCTCTCCAAAAGAAAATTACAAACTTTTATAGTAATTTAGTGTCTCCTAGAGCTATTTTGAAAATATCAGCCTTTCTTGTTTGCACCTTCCTTGTTTCGACGTGTGCTTGCATAAAATAATTTTCAAGATGTTCTAAAGACTTAATACAATGTTTTGATATCAAGTAACACCATGCCATGGACCTTTTAGTCATAGTTCCTCCGAATACTTTGAGAAGAACTGACTCAATCTTTTTAGGTTCCCTGTCATTGTCTTTCAACATATATGTGTAAGCTGTTACATGCTCTTGAGGGTATATTGTATTGTCATATTTTTGGTTTTCCAATATCTTTAATATTTTGGGAATAATGTTTGGATCCACACAAGGCAGAAATGGTATATGTACATATCTTTTCAAATTTGGGCGTTTCAAGACCAGTGGGACCACTGTGATCTGGTCCATTCGGGCATGAAATTCTTTTTCATTTCGATCCTTCTGATTGGTCAATGTCATTATACATTTCATGAGTTTAGTTGACTCTTTGTTATCGATATTGGTTGTATAGTTTTCCCCACGATCTTTGATAGTTTATGAGATAGCTCATCCCGGAGTACCTCATAGGCCTTATGCAACCTTTCTTGCAAACTCAATATAACTTTCAACTTAGTTTCTAGTTGCATATAGTAAAAATAAATTTAACACGTGGACAATTTAGAAGCATGACACATATCGCCAGCTAGACAAAATCCAATGACAAGTTACCACTCTGTGGATTGAGACAACCAAAATCAAAACACATACCAAGCATCAATTACACCACAAAGGTACATACAACGCATTGAGAGGACATCTTAGCCTAGAATAAAGTAAACTAAGCTTATACTAGCTGTTGACAGCTGGTAACAGAACCATGGTGAGCTTTATTTCTTGATCATTTATATCATTTAATTAGACAATAATATATGGGTTTAATGTATAGTATCCAACCATTGGAGCTATACCCCTATATAAGATCATATACTCATCTTCAAGGAATAATTCCAACTACCAAAATACAAATCAACCATTTTTAGGTTAACATTATTGTCTGAAGCAATATTAATCTTTTTATTACTTTTCAATAGCTAAGAAATCCTTTTAAGCAAAGTATTTCTCACTCTAGTTCTAGCCATGCATTTATCAGGCCAGTTCTGATCCCCTCATTTTTTCAGCTTCAGTTCCATAGATCCTTATTTTATTTATAGGTTACAATGCTCTTACTTTACTTTAAAACATTGTACTTTATTTATTCTTTGCCTTTCCAAATCAGTACCTTTTATCCTTAAACCTTACTAATAAATTTAATTGTACCCTTATCGAGGTAAGCAATTTGGTGCTCAACATGGGACTAAGGATAATTATGGTATTGATTTAGTCAATATATATCTTTACTAAATAAATCCTATATTTTTGTAAAGTGAAAACTTTGTGGTAAGAAGGCTGGAGTTTATTACCAATTCAACATGAATGTCAAGCTTATCTAGAATATCTCGATAGATGGAGAAGCTGATCCATTCACTATAGAAGATGGATATGAGAGTTCACATAAAAATCACACCTATCATGACATAGGGAATATCAAAAATTGCTTCAAGAGTAGCTAAGGCCAATTTTTCTTAATTCTTTGCTATACTAGACTCTCATAAAAATGACATAATGAGCTTATAGGGTAAGGACGCACTAAACTTGCATGTACCACTTGGAGAATCATCTCACTAAATCGATGACAAGGACTAGAAATAAACCAATACGCCCGCTCCTAATAGCTGGCAAGTTCTAATGCCACAGAGTATTGAAGATGCTGGATAGTTGTCACGATCTAAATTAGTGCCTAATCGTGATGGGTATCTCAATCTCATCATGGGCCGGAGACCACTCCCTTAGCCTAATCTCCAGAGATAATTTTAAAAAATAGCAAAAGCTAACAAAAATATAAAGTAAGGATATATAAGTCTAATCAAATGCTAAGAGTCAAAACACAATGACCAAAATATCCCATCACTGTCCACAAAAGCCTCTAAACCAGAAATACTAAACTAGGTCGGTACATGCCCCGAACTATGACAAAAGAGAATTCATAATTTCCAAAATCTGGAAAGAAACCTAATAACATGATAAGGCTTTTTGAAAGATGGAGGGTCACTACTTCACAGCAACTCGACCAATGTACCACACCACCTAACACTATACAAGAGTAACATATAAACCCTTTGACCCTACATTATGAAACAATTCAACGTCCAGGGAAGGTCAGTGGGGAAAACACTGGTCATGTAGACCCCCACGTCAGTAAACATGGTTTCCAGTATTGGTCCCTCCGCGACTACACCTTCACGGTGAGCTACACAATTCCCTTTAATCCCAAATTTAAAAAGTTTATACATAAACCCAATCATTAACCAAGAAGCCTTTATGAAGGCATTTTCCAAGATGGTATCATCATACTAGTATGCTTGCAAGCTAATTCAATTGTACCAAACCAATCCATATAACCATTTAACTCCCAAGTTTTATTTAACATCCAAACATTGCCACCAAGGGCATTCCAAAACCTTTTTTATTATCCATTTATCTTTTAATGCAATGCAATGTTTCAAAGGCAAGTTAAACTATGTGAATAGTCATATTTAAAACCAAGTTCAAAGAGTGAGTTGAGGTTGATGCCATTACCAAGCCAAAAATCCATCAATTTTGGGAAACCCATGTTCTCCATTCCAATCATAATATAACCATGCACCCATTCAGTCCCAAAAATCACAAATTAAAACATGAATGATCCATTTAAAACATAGGAAATGCAATTCAAGGAATAACAATCAAAAGCCCTCAACCTCATTTCAAACCATTAATTAAATCACATGAATATTGAGTAAATAAGTTCCACAATATAAAAATACAAGTTAGGGATGAGCAACATGCCTAATTGTTGAATTTTTTGTGAAACCTAAGTATCTCTTGCCTTGAAAGTTAAAGAGGAAAAGAAAAAGTTTAATCTTGATAACTAAAGGCAAAGAGGCCCGTTGAGTGTTTTAAGTCACGGGAAAGAGTATGAAGGAAGGAAAAGTGATATATCTTATTTTTATGATGATCAACTTATACCAAGGGACCAGGTCCCTGGGTCTTCATGAGTTCAGTACAGTTGTCACTACCCTGCTCAGTTTTTTCTCTTAGTGTAAAAATTGCACATGTGAGCTTGTACCTTTCAGGACACTTGACCCAGTCTTATTTCTACTCTAATCATTATCCAACTATAAATAGAAAAGAATGCACCTCAATTCACTAGTTTTTGCAATCTGATTATTCAAGAGATGAATTGGCAAAAACTCAAATATTGCTCAAGTCTCAAGATTTTGTATGCTAAAAGAGTGTGTGTTCTCAAGTCAAGTCTTGGTCTGTAATTGAATTAATTGTGTTATAAGAGTAATGCTTTTATTGTGTTCTTGAGAGTGCCTTTGTAGAGTTACCTGCGTTTAATATTGATTAGAGTTAATCAATATTGATGAGAGTTCTTGGTAGAGTTATCAAGGTTGGTTTGTAATAGATTTATTGAAAATTGGTGAAACTTAGAGTTAGTTCCCATTTGAGTCTATAATCAAGAGTTTTACTATAGTGGATTGTTAAGTTCTTGCTAGGGTAAGCCATGGTTTTTCCTCCCTTGAGCAAGGAGGTTTCCATGTTAAATCTTTGTGTGCTTTGATTTCCTGCAAAGTTTTGTTTCCTTACCGCTTTACTGTTTGATTGCCTGTATCTAACTTTAAGGGACGTTGTCCCTCGAAGTGTGGTGAAACCCCCTATGTTTTAACAATTGATATCTGAGTAAGGACACTCTAAAATGTTCATACCTAGAGTGATTTATTGATCATGGCTACTCCACCTAATCTGGAAGAAAGACAATCTACCACTAAACCACTCTGCTTTAATGACAGTACTATAGGTGGTGGAAAACTAGGATGTATGACTTCATTATGGCTGAGGACAATGAGCAGATCGAAGTAATACTTGATGATCCTCATGTGTCTGTTAAAGAGGTCAAAGAAGGAGATATAACAAGGATGGTTGTCAAAACAAGGAGAGAGTTTGGTGATGAAGATCAAAAGAAAGTTAATAAGAATTACAAGACAAAGAAATTACTTATCTGTAGCATAGGACCTAGTGAATATAATAGGATCTCTGCTTGCAAAAATGCTAAGGAGATCTGGATTTCTTGAGAAATGCTTATGAAGGAACCACCGATGTGAAGGATTCTAAAGTTGATATACTGACTACTTAGTATAAAAACTTTACCATGAAAGAAGGTGAAACTATCCAAAAGATACATACTAGATTTACTTCAATCACTAATGAGTTGCACTGCTTGGGATAAGTTATTCCTTTGTACAAATAGGTAAGAAGAATTTTGGGTGTTTTGTCTAAGTCCTGGGAAAGCAAAGTGGATGCTATTACTAAGGCAAGAAACCTAAAGACTCTCACTCTGGATGAACTCACTGGTAATCTAAAGACTCATGAGCTCAAGAAGCATCAAGGACAAGAGAATAAGAAAACAAAAAAGAAAAATCTCTGGCATTGAAGGCTTCAAAATATGATTTAAGTAAAGAAGACACCAATGTTGCCTATTTATCAAAATAATTGTTATAGGTATGAAGAGAAGTGGTCAGTTTTAAAGAAGATGAAGTAGCAACAAAAAGGGTGGCATTATTGAAGTTTGTCATAAATGTAAAAGTCCTGAGCATTTCATTAAGGACTGTCCAATACAAAAAATGGATTATAAAGAATATCTCAAGACTGGAGGTGACTAAGGAAAGAACAGGGACCAAGTCCCTGTAAAATCAAGAAGAAAGGCTGCAACTGATTATGAAGTAAAGCAGGCCCTAGCTGTGTGGGGAGATTCCTCTAGTGAATTTGATAAAGCTGCAAAGGCTAAAAATGTGTCTATACTAGCTATGAAAGAGTGTGAAGTTACCTATGATTCCTTGTTTTATCTCATGGAGAACACTGAAGATGAATAAGATAATGAGATAACTCTCTCTGTCATTAAGAAAAATTTAGATATTTACTCTGCTAGAAAGATAAGGAAGCTAGCAAATATGTTGATTGATTTTGTGTGTAAACTGACTGCTGAGAAAAATTCTCTAGAAGAGAAAGTAGAAAATCAGAAGCTTGAATTGATTTCTTGAACTCTCTAGATATCTAAAACAGAAGAACTATTCACAAAGTTGAAATTTGAGAATCTAAATTAATGAGTCAACTAGAAAAAGGTAAATAATTCTGATGGTAAAGGGAAGAAAGAAGCTTCAAGGATTCAGATTGAGTTCGATGAAAAATTATGGGATTTTCAAAAGTACCTTATGACTGCCCTCCATAATAATGGAGAGTTAGAAAGGGACCTGATCCATATAAGGGAAGAACTTAACAAATCACTAAAATGGACCACATCCTCTCAAATCCTTTATAATTTAACTAGTCAGAGAGTCAAAAATGGTAAAGGGATTGGATATCAGTTAGGGCTGTGCAAATTTCGGTTCAAACCGTTAACCCGAATCGATAAATACTTTATCGGTTTAACGGTTCGGTTTTTTTCACTATCGGGTCGGGTGTCGGTTTAAAATTTCCAACTAACGGGTTAACGGTTCGGGACTCGGGATTGCTTATTTTTTTATCGGGACACCCGATAATCCGATAAGAGAATGTACAGTATATCCATTACATGCTAAAATGCCCAAGCCCCAATTCAGCAAAACTGGCCCAAAACTACTCTAAAGGCCCAATTCCCCTCCAAACCTACTTAGTACTTACTACTTAAGATACCTAGGGAGATGGAAGTAGTTAGGTTTCATTCTATTTTAAAACTAGTACCAGGTAGCATAGGCATCATAGACTGCGGCAGAGGTCCCGGAGGTGGCGACATCATTGACGGCGGCGATAGTTGTGGTCCTTCTCCGCTAGTACTGGGTGGTGCTATGTTACTACTATTCCATATATCTTGTCCATTTCCACTCCACATAGCTTCGTTAGAAGACGAAATCTCAAACTACATAGATCAGATCCTCGGGAAGTGCAAAAACCCTAGCTACATAAAGCAAATCTATTTACAGAGGGAGACGGAGAGGGGTATGGTAGAAGTGAAGTAGAAAATTGGGGTAGGGAAACTTTGGAGGGTTTATAACGAAGAGGGTAACACCGACTTGTATAATAATTTCATCTTCTTAGTCAAGTTCCCCCTCCGCCTTCCCAAGTTCCCATCAATACCATCTTCTACTCAACTTTCTTGGTTTTTTTCATTGAAGCAAAAGGTGGCTCGACTTATTACACTTGTGGAACGTCTACTGAAATGTCATTTCAAGGGCGAAACTCGTGGATTGCTCTAGGATATTTACTGAGTCCCATCTGCATATAACAAGCTGCTATATTACTACTTAGGTAAGACTGTTAGAAGCACAACTAAGGATTTTTTCCCTTGCAATTATTCTGAGTTCTGTGCTTATATATAATCTACCTGAGAAGGTCAAATTTTTCTTTTTACTGAAGATTGAAGGTCAAAAAAATTCAGGTAACAATTTTTGCTCCGTCTCATGTGCATGTTCAATTTCTGCAGTTGTTGATATTCTTCTTCTTCATCTTTAATTTCTGTCTAATATCGATTTTAGTATGCTAACTTATTAAGGATGAACGCATTTGCATCATTGCATGTCCTTCGATCTTATCATCTTGAGACTTGAATAGTTGATTTTAATAAATGGATAGTAACTTGCTTAGTTGGCTTATAATTGGAGTTGATCTAAGCTCTTCAAGATTTGTGTTTTGATGTTTTTATGCTATAAAACTGTTTAAAGTTTACATTTTGTTAGATGTGAGTTGTTATTTTATTTCTAGTTTAATGTGTATTTGGTTTATATTAAAGTTGAACAAAACTCTTCAAGATTTGCTTTTTGATCTTTTTGATGCTATGGTAATGAAACTGTTTAAATTTCACATTTTGTTAGATGGTGTTGACCTTACTGATAGTTTATATGTATTTGGTTTATGTTGGAGTTGAATGGAACTGTGCTTCCTCTTCTTCAGAGTTTGTTTTCAGATCTTATATGCTATGAAAACTGTTCAAAGTTCACATTTTTTAGATGGGTGTTGCACTTCTATCATTGTTTATCTTGTATTTAGCTTATTTTGAAGTTTCTACTTGGTTGGTAGGTAGTTTTTACAACTTTGCAAGGGCTAAGAGTGGTTTTAGTGAGAAAGAATCTGAGCGTATAATCCAAAACTTCAATGTAATGTGTGGATTAGCTTATGAATATATAAATTAATCAATTTGGAAATACTTATGCAATATGCAAGCATGCAATACTTAAAAAATAACACATGTTCTTTATAAGATACATTTCAGGAAACAGTAGATGAAGTTAAGTCATCTATTCTTTCACAAATGTACTAACTCTTAACTCTAAAGCAAAAGGTAGAAGCCACCTAACTTGCAGAGAACTAACAATCACCCTACAAGATAAGGGGGAAGAAAGAAATAATGCATAAAGAAACACAATAGGAGTATCTACTATTAATTGATATTCTTCCATAACTGAACTACCAAAATACTGTACGAAAAAGGCTACTATGGTAAATAAAATAAGGAAGAATGCAATTGATTTGCACTACTTCTTGTGATTTGCTCATATTTCTCTATCATTCTTGTGAAGAATTACCTTCGTTCATGTGCTACATTTCAACTAGAACATGCAGAACAAAGGTTCCTAAGCAGTATAGAGCAATTCAAAGCGAACCCTCGATCTAATCCAGCTAAATAAATCCACAAAAGAATCCAACATCATGTAATGCCACTAGTTCATAATAGGGAGATAAGCAAGTTTTGTTATTTTCATGGACAAATTCTGTATTCTGAAAATTTGAAAAAAGTTTGCGTTGAGAACTTACTTGAGGTACAACTTTTATCCCAACTTTATGAGCTTCAAGAACCAACTCCTTTGAGCATTCACCCCAATATAGCTGCAGTACTGCAACCTTCTCATCAAGTATAGCTTTTACATTTTCCTATTTTATTTGTGCTAGACCAGTAGACTGTTTTAAATTTGTGACTTTAGTTTGAATGTTTTGTATTCTATTTGTGCTTGCCTATGTGCTTATGAAATTAGGAGACGTTATATTTTACTGGTTATATCAGATTATTTATACTTGTGGGATTGTTAGCACTTAGCAGGGCATATTTTGCTTTCATAGTGAGATGATTTTCCCAGGTCTTTGGTCTGCACAGTGTATTGTATTAGATATATTGCCCAGGTCTGCATACTTGCTTGGTATGCTTTCAGTACAGGTGGAGGCCGTGGACATGACACTTTAAATCTTACTAGATATATTGTATCTAATTCTGTTTGTACTGCCAAATTATGAAGGCTCTTACTGAAAGAAAGGCTGCTTCTAGTTATTTTTAGTTTGAGATGGAATGTATGTAGGCTTGAAATTTCTCTCTTTCCGTTATGATAGTAAGAGTTCGTGTCTTGGAAAACATTTGGCCCTTTATGTGTTAATTTAACTGAATGCTGCAGAGTTGTTACCTCAACTTCGAATTATACTTTAAATTTTAAAATTTAAATGTTAACGGTTTAACCCGATAACCGAACCGATAACAATCAATAACTGATAAACCGACAACCGATAAGCCGATATCTTAATGGTTCTTAATGGTTTAGCTTTATTACAAACCGATAGTCAATATGTCAAACCGATAAACTTCAAAACCGAACAGAACCGACCGATATGCAGCCCTAATATCAGTATCAAACCTAATCACTTGGGTCTTATGGTAAAGTTGTTCATGGTAGTAGAAACAGGGTCCACAAATCTCTATGTATTTATTATGGAAAATATGGACACTTAAAGAAAAACTATCAGTATTGTATTAGAGCTAGAATAAGTAGTACTAAATACATCCTATAGGAGTACTATTATCCTAAGGGTTTTATGCCCTTGAAAAATATGAAGAAGAGGAACTCTCTACCTAGATGGGCCAATAAATATTTGATCACACCTTTGTCTTCCTATTGGGAACTCAAACTCAAGTGGGTTCCCAAATCTAACAAATGACTATGTTTGCAGGTAGGAGGAGGGGAATGTAGTCAGAACTTGTTCATAGATAGTAGATATTCAAAGCATATGACAGAGAGGACTGACAACTTTCTTTCTCTCAAGATACTTCAAGGTGGAGGTGTCTCATTTAGAAATGGTAAAAAGGGATATATCCATTGTGTGGAAAAGATTAGAAGATCTCTAGATCAAGAAATAGAAGATGTGTACTATGTGAATGGCCTCAAGTACAGTCTTTTAAGTGTTTCTCAAATCTGTGACAAAGGTAATAATGTGAAATTATTAGCTGATAGTTGTACTATGTCAATCTTAGATTCTAGGAGAGTTATTCTCAAATACAGTAGGATAAAAAATATGTATGTGGCTAATTTAAAGTCTGTGGCTGATGGAGAATTAACTTGCATAAGTGTTCAAAGTGAAGATGCTGATTTATGGCACAAAAGGCTGGGATATGTACGTTCCTCTTTGGTGAACAAGTTAATTTCAAGGGACCAGGTTCATGGCATGCCAAGGCTGAAATTTCCAAATAACAAGGTTTGTAATGCCTGTGTTA
Source organism: Capsicum pubescens (assembly GCA_030864215.1). NCBI lineage: Eukaryota > Viridiplantae > Streptophyta > Magnoliopsida > Solanales > Solanaceae > Capsicum > Capsicum pubescens. The sequence continues at coordinate 73,818,636 of CM061546.1, forward strand.
AGGGCAAACAAACCATGTCTTCCTTTAAGTTAAAGAAATAGGTGAGTACTTTTAGACCCCTTGAGATGTTGCATATGGAACTATGTGGACCTATTAAAGTCCAAAGTAGAAGAGGAAATAAGTATGTGTTTATGATTGTGGATGACTACAGAAGGTTCACCTGGACAATGTTCTTTAGAACAAAGGATGAAACCTATGAGGTTTTGGTTACTTTTGCCAATCCAATTCAAATGAAGCTGAATTGTAAGATTGCTGAACTTAGATATGATCATGGAACTAAATTTGAGAACTCCCAAGTTATAGGATTCTGTGCTAAAAATGAAATCATTTATAACTTCTTTTCTCCAAAGACTCCTCAGCAAAATAAAGTTGTTGAAAGAAAAAATAAAACCCTCATAGAGATTGCCAGGACCATGCTGATTGATAGTGGTCTTCCAAAGAACTTTTGGGCTGAAGTTGTAAATACTGATTGCTATGTGACAAATAGATGCTTGATTATACCTCTCCTAAGAAATACCCCTAATGATTTTGTGTTCAATAGAAAGCCTAAGGTTGACTACTTTAGACCTTTTGAGTGCAAATGCTTTGTTCTAAATAATGGGAAGAATGATCTAGAAAAGTTTGACTCCAAAAGTGATAAAGCAGTATTTGTAGGCTGTTATTCAACAAACATACAAAGTTTTTAACAAAATAACTCTTTGTGTTGAAGAAAGTGTGTATGTGGTCTTTGATGAGTCAGGAAATCTAATGAATCCAGGTGATGCTGAAGATTCAAAAACTGAAGAACTCATTCCTATTCAAAGGGATGATATTCCTGAAGATGATGGTCAAAAACTAAATGAAGCAGATGAAAATGATGAAAGTGATGGTGATCCAGGGTCTCACAGACCCCAACTTCAGTAGAAGAACAACAAGAAGGGTCCAGTCAAATTTCACAAGGACCTGGTCCTAGTGGAACTAATCTCAGAAGGTCAAAATGGAGGCACAAATCTTCTCATCCACTTGAGAATCTGACTACATCTTTGGAATCTGGAGTCCAAACAAGAGCACAAGCTAGAAATTCCATGGCATTCTCAGCATTCCTATCCCAAATTGAGTCTAAAAATGTGAAAAAAGCTCTGAAAGATGCTGACTAGATCAATGCAATGCAAGAAGAGCTTCAAAAATTTGACAGAAGTAAAGTCTAGCACCTGGTCCTCAGACCTGCTGACAGAATAATTATTAGGACTAAATGGGTGTACAAAAATAAGCATGATGAACATGGAACTATCAACAAAAATAAAGCATGACTGCTTGTTAAAGGCTTTAACTAGGAGAAAGGAATTAATTATGATGAGACATTTGTCACTTTAGCAAGGCTAGAGGCTATCAGGATTTTTATTGCTTTTGCTGCCTATATGGGGTTCAAACTCTTCTAAATGGATGTCAAAAGTGCTTTTCTAAATTGAAACTTGAAGGAAGAAGTCTATGCCAAACAACCTCCAAATTTTGAGGATACAAATTTTCTTCATCATGTACTCAAATTCGACCAAGTTCTCTATGGGCTGAAGTAAGAACCTAGGGATTAGTATGAGAGACTTTTAAAGTTTCTTCTGGAAAATGGCTTTAAAAGATGGAAAATTGACAATACCCTCTTTTTAAAGTCCATAGGTAGCAACTTACTGATTGTTTAGATATATGTTGATGATATAATCTTTGAAGCTACTTCTGAATCCCTATGTGAAGAATTTACAAAGCTAATAAGAAGTGAATTTGACATGAGCATGATGGGTGAACAGAGTTTCTTATTAGGTTTACATATAAAGCAAACTTCTCAAGGGATAATGATCTGTCAAGAGAAGTACATCAATGAGTTACTGAAGAAATACAACATGGGAAATGATAAGCTAATTAAAACTCCAATTGGAACCTGTTCCAAGTTGTATAATGATGAATTTGGCCCCTTAATTAATGAAACAATTTATAAAGGGATTACTAGATCTGTACTATATCTCACTACAAGAATGTGTGCAAGATTTCAAGCCTGTCCTAAGGAGTCTCATTTGAAAGATGCAAAAACATTCTCAAGTATCTGAAAGAAATAGAGGACCTGGTCCTGTACTATCCTTCTGAAGATTGTTTTGATATGGTAGGATATACTGATGCTGATTATGCTGGATATCTGGTAGATAGAAAAAGTACCTCAAGAATGGCTCATTTCCTGAGTTCTTAATCTCCTAGGGTTCTAAGAAGCAGAATTCAATTGCTTTATCTACTACTGAAGCTGAGTATGTTGCTGTAGCTTCTTGTTGTGCTCAATTGTTATGGATCAAAAGACAACTGAAGGACTTTGGGATTGTCTTAGACACTATCCCTCTGATGTGTGACAACACAAGTGCTCTCAACATGGCCAAGAATCCAGTGCAACATAAGAGGACCAAGTATATTAATGTGAGACATCACTTTCTAGGAGACAATGTTGATAAGGTAGCTGTTTGCATGAAGTTTTTCAAGACTGAAGATTAAATACCAGACATCTTTACTAAGGCTTTTCACAAGGAACAATTTTTGAAGAACAGGTTGAGGCTGGGGTTGATCAACATAACCTAACCTACTAGACGAATAAGTTTTTCTCCCTAAAAATGGCTATGATTAGGAGACAGGTATACTTGATAAAGTATGTACTTGTTGGTCTAACACATTATCATAACTTTTTAGGTATACATATGTGGGAATAACTTTTGAAAAAGACAGGCGTGACTTGCACAAATTTGAGGATTCACTTAAGAAAGAGATAAGACTTGGTTTTATCTCTCAGGTTAGTATCATGAATGAGCATTTTTTTGTTCTGACAGAAAAAGCCTTGTCTTCTCTCTTTGTGTTGGAAATTTGTCTTATCCTAAAAGGAAAAGGTGAGTTACCCTTAAATTGAATTCAATCTCTTCTCACTCCTTCAAAAGCCCATCCTTATGCGCATATGTTACCCTAATGCCTTTTCAAGATCTTTGGTAATTTTTCTTTCAAAGGAGCACCTAGCCTGAAATAAGTCATGTCCTCAAAATTCAGTGTAGACAAAAAACCATTCTCAAACCTTCTTCAAAACTCCAAGTCCGCTTCTTTCTTTCCATCCCTATCAGGACATCATATGACTGAACCAGTCTTCACAACTACCTTCCTGGATGAATCTCAAGTGAATGAAATCCCTAAGAAAATGGTTGATCCTCTTCCTGAAGCTTTGTTGTCTGAAAATCTTCCTTCATTCAAAGAGTCAACAGAGTTAAGTAATCCCATCCCTTCTAAGACAGACTCCTTCTTCACTCAACTCGTTGATGAAGAATTATCCCCCAAAACACATATTTTTTCTGACAGTGTAATGATAAGTGATGATTGGGTTGTTGAAAATCTTATTTTGCTGTTAAATAACCCCAAAAGGAGTCTGTTTGGTCCTAAGACATAAGATCACTACAAAAAAACCGCGTTTAGCAACAGACCAAAAACGTTGCTAATCAACATATATCCGTCGCTATATCAATTTAAAGATGGATCAACGACAGAATATATTTCGTTGCTATTTTGCACATTGCTAACCATTTAGCAATGGAAAAAATGAAGTTCGTTGCCAATTTTGCAACGACATAGAGACGACCTATATCCGTTGTCATTTTGTAGAAATGAATATATTCGTTGTTATATTTATAAATGTCGTTACTAATATCATATTGTATTTCGTCATTTTGATTACTTCGTGATCAAATATTTCATTGCTAGTCCGTCGCTAAAATTTTTGTTATTTAGTCCCCAGTTTTTTGTGACAAGATTATTTTGCTCAATCCGTTGCAAATATTTTTTCTTTGGCAATGATGAAATTTGCCCTAAATCTGTCATCATTACTTTTCTTCCAAAACCCTTTTTAATTTGTATTTTGAATATTAAAAACATATTATCAAATTCTTAAAATACCCAACATTCATATAAAAGAACCCACATATATAGATAGCCAAATCTTTTTAAAATATCCAACATTCATATAAAAGAACCCACATATATAGATAGCAAAAATCTAAACATCCTCAATACCAAACATTGCAACATCTAAACACATAATTATGTCCAAAACATCCATAGTACCAAACATCTACCAACTATCCTTAAAAGAATCCACATCATCCACAATACCAAAGATAGCAAAATCTAAACACAATTATGTCCAAAACATCCATAGTACCAAACATGTACGAACTATTCTTAAAAGAACCCACATCCATCAAGTGTATATTGTTTTTGCACAATTTTAAACATTTCAACAAAATAGACCATCAAAAACCAATGCACTAATCATCAAAAGTATCACAACTGATCAAGATCATTGCAATCATCATCTAAGGAATCAAGATCGTCCAAAGTAGTAGCCGAAGGTGTCACAACTGATCGTGAAGAAACCAACTTCTATTCCTGCTCAATGACACTAGGAATAAATTAATTTTTAAGTGCGGGAATCAATCGCTTCACAAACTCATCCAAATACGAATCTACAACAAGTACCGATTCATGTGAAGCAGAAGATGAAGTCGTTCCACAAGAAAAACAAAGAGTTTCCCCGTAGTAGCCTTTTGCTTCAGATCCAAGACCAAATACTATTCATTTTTTTCTCCTCTGGCAGCTTGGTAATAGGCTTATATTTGATTAATAACAGTTTTTGATAATGTTTTTTCTCATAATATTTCTTCAAATCTTTCCTGTAATAGTGGAAGTGATATTATAACGGATTGTACTTAAAAATGATTAGATACCATGTGTTTAAGCTAAAAAATATGAATTAAGTAAACTACTACATTAAGATTAGTTTTTCAAGGACGATTCGGGAACGTTCATCAACGAAAGATTTTCCATCATGACCATGTGTGTGAACATGCAAATGTAACTTACTTGGTGTCGGATCTCGACCCATTTCAGCAGCCTGTAGAAAAGAAGTGTTGTGCATTGTACTACAACTAAACTGCTGGAACATTTATTTCACATGTTAAAGTGTAACTCACTATTTTAAAATTTCAATACAATAACATCAACAGCTAATAGAAGGGGAAGGAGTCAACATGGTTGCATACATGGGACAATGTGGGAAATGCATATGCATGGACTGTGCAATGTGCGAAATTCACCAATACTATTTTCATAAAAACAGTAGGGAAATTTCCATATGGGCAAAAAAATGTGGGAAATGTATAGATTCTGTTTTCATAAAAACATTAGGGAAATTTCATCTTAACACGCAATACATGAGAGAAGAAACAACCACCACACAAGGATAAATATAGTTCAAACTCAATGCAATATAATAGTAGCACTTGTTGTAGTGTTGATCATATTTCCTACCACTATAGAGCTATTAGGGACTATGAAACCAGCTAACAGATTCATATTGAAAGAAATTAGGGGGTAGTACTTTAAATATATACTTATACGTATCTTTCGGTACTCTCCAATTGAGATAGAGCCTCCCGTGTGAGTTCCAGCGATGACTGCTTTGCCGCCACGATGATTCTGTGCATTTACTTTTGACTTTTCAACACACTTAGTATCTGCCCAAAGTCGCTGTCAGCTTTCCCAGATATCTTTATGTATAAAATCTTGCCTAATCCCTTTCTCTTTGATTTTAGCAATGAAATTTCTATACACAGTTGCTGCCTTAATCTGCCACTGTTTCTTTACTGCAGCTTCACTAATGGAAGAATCCCAATAGAAATATTTCTGAAATAAATTTCCAAAATAACACATTAATATCGTATTTATAAAAGTGAATACACTTTAAAAACTCAATTATGATGAAGATGTATACCTTGAATTCCCCAAAATATCCATCTTTTACATCACATGAGAGACCTTTCCAATTGACTCCATTGTGATCAAGTTCACTTTTGAAAGACTCGTGTATGATGTTGGAGCATGCTTTAGAAGTTTGCAATCTATATTAATGTGACGACATTATTTAGAGGTCTATTATAAAATAAAAAATAATATATAATAATAATAGAAAAAAAATGGACTAACCCTGCAGAAGTTATAGTAAAAATGGCTAACCCTACAGAAGTTATAGTAAAAAGGGTCCGCACATGGCTCCTACTGGAATTACCTTCTCTATTTGTGTTGCTACGAGATACATCCTCACCTACTTGGTTGGTTTGTAAAGACGTCCCTACAACTGTTGGGTTGCTCTAATTTGGAGTAGTAGGAGATGATTTAGGTGTTGTAGGGTTACTACCATGATTAGAAGTTGGATCACCTACGCCACCAGTTGCTTAAGGCGCAACTGGTGGAGTAGGAATAGTAGGCATGTTTGCAGTAAAAACAGGAATATTACTCTAGCTGCTGACTTTCCCACACGCCCTATGCTTCCTCGACCTGTACCTCTACCTCGAGTCATATCTATTAAAAAAATTATACTTGTTAAAGTGGAAATAAGATGCAAATTTTTCACAAGAAGTCACAACAACATACAACATTGTAATTTTGAAATCCTATCCAACAAAATACCTCACAACAACATACCTCACTGTTATTCTGGAATCCTATGTAACACTAGAATTCTCACAACAAGAACCAACAACAGATCAAGAACCACCAATATAATGAGAACCACCAACAAAACTACCAAAATACTCACAACAAGAACCACTAATAGATCAAGAACCACCAAAATGCTATAAAATACTCCCATTGTAATTCTTCCCACAAGAACTCCTCTCAAATCAAGAACCAACAATAGAACAAAAACTACCATGAGAATAAAAACCACCAACAGAACCACCAAAATACTCCCAACGAAAACCACCACCAGATCAAGAACTACCAACAAAACCACCAAAATGCTACAAAATACTCCCATTGTAATTCTGTCCATAAGAACTCTCAAATCAAGAACCAACAATAGATCATCAACCATAAAAGACTAAAACATATATATATATATATACACAGAAAGAAGACCACAAGTTGATTATATTCATCGATTTTCAAGGATGAAGTTGATTGGTTAAGATCCTCACCTATTTGGTTCCTTAGAGTAGATGTACCTTTAGCTGTTGTGTTGATCTGATTTGGAGCAGTGGGAGATGATTAAGGGGTTGTATGGTTTCTACCATCACCAGAAGTTTGAACCATTGATGTAATTTGAGGAATCAATAGCTGAACTTGATTTGTATCATTTTGACCACCTATGCCATAGCTTGAGGACTAACAATAGTAGGAGTGGGAACAATAGGTATGTTTGCAGTAACTATAGACTTTCCTCCATGCCCTGTGCTTCTGCGACCTCTACCTCTACCTCTAGTGATATCTATTAAAAAACTGTATTAGTTAAGTGGAAATAATATACAAACTGAATAATACCAAGAGAACCAAACAACAATAAATAAATAAGGTATCAGAAAATGTAAACGCATAGTTGTAGCCTAAAAACATAGATTAGAAATGAAAGAGTCAAAAATTGAGAAGTAGAGCATAAAACCAGTTGAAGCAACAAGTTTTGAGTAAACAACGAGTAGGGACAAAGAAAATTATACTAGTTCAATAAAATAATTGCTCACAAAATAAAATTAAGATACAATAGCATATTTTTTATCAAACACTAATCACTATCTATGTCTTCTTCAAAATCTCCCTCTTCATCATCCTCAGTTTCCTCAGTTTCATATTCTTATTCTGTAGCATCCTCTTGGATCTCATGATTTTCTTTACAATAAACCATCATCAATGAGTTCATCCATTTCAATTAAGACACCATTTGGATCATGTAAATGTATACTTTCATCCGTGGCAACATTCATGTCTATCTCATAGACTTGAAATTTTTCAACTTGAAATGGAATATTCAGTTCTGCAGCTGTCTCAATTTCCTCATCGGGTAATTCAATAATATTTCAAGGTTTGATCTTCAATAAAGCTGCCCAATCATCCTTGTCCTTTTAACACACTTGAGTTGCTTGCATTGCCAGAATAAAAGGTTCATATTTTTTATATCGGCAATGATAGTTAATATCAACCAATTTATACTGATTATACATTTTAACACCAACATCCATAGTTAGGTCAAACCATTCACATTTGAATAGTATAGTTCGCTTTAAAGGTGCTTCACGGTATTGCACTTCTATAATCTCTTTTATCCGCCCATAGAAATCACCAAAATTTGGATCTGAAATACAAAATCCACTGTCCATTGTTGATGTTGCGCTACCATGAAAATCTGTATGAAACTTGTATCAATTAACAAAATACACTGAATGAGATGTAGCGCCTATCAATGGTCCACGAGCAAGACTACGTAAGAATTCATTCTCAATATGATTGTGCCGGACCTATTTAGAAGATTATAAAATTTAGTTCAATTTCATAAGTTAATTTAAGTGCATAATTGTATAAAAGATATTAATTTTTGAAGCCTTACATACTCCTTGAACCATATAGATAAATTTGGTTCAAGGCTCTCATTTATTTGATCTTGAGAGACATTTGGAAATTCTTCTTGCAAACGTTGCACAAACATACTTCATTTAAAGAAAAAAATTTCAATTTCAAGTCATGATATATGAATATGCCTATAAAATTAAGTTGATACAACCAACTTTTGTTACCTCACAAATGGCTCAACCTCTTCACAATTTAGCAAAATGTAAGTTTTGGGTAGCCTTGATTTCTTCAACAGTTAGATTCCTCTTTTTTATTTCTCACCATAATCGACCCGGATGGGTGAATATTGATAAATTTCCTTCAACATCTTCCATAATACCACCATCATCAATTCGATCCACATTATGATTGCGTTTCATGACATGTGGTTCAAAATAATGAGAAAACAATAGTGTTGATTCTGTCATCAAGTAAGCTTCACATATAGAACCCTCAACACTTGCTTTATTCCCAATCATTCTTTTAAGAGTTCCAATAAACCTAAATAGAAAAATGGATAAACTATCATATTTGAAAAGTTAATAATAACATAATTGTCACAAGTTCAACTTGAATTTTTTCATTACATTTCAAAAAGATACATCCATCGATATTGTACAGGTCCAACAATCTTTGCTTTATATGAAAGGTGTGCAGGTAGATGTTCCATTGAGTCAAAGAATCCAGGAGGAAATATACGTTCTAACTTGCACAAGATTTGTTGAATATCTCCCTGTAATCTCTACATGTCATCTACTCGGAGAGTAGTCGATGTAAGATCTTTAAAGAATAAGCTCAATTTTGTAAGTGCCTGCCATACATTACTTGGAAGTAGATCACGAAAAGCAATAGGCATCAATTATTGCATGAACACATGACAATCATGACTTTTCATGCCAAATAACCTTTTCGCAGTTGTGTCTGGACATCTAACCAAATTTGAAATATACCCATCTAAAATTTTTAAGATTTTTACCTAATTAAACAAGATAGTGCTTGCTTTCTTGTCTATTGTATATACAGCTTTGGGATATTTTCCAGAAGCATCTTTTGCCAACTGAGGTCGATCACAGTAATTGACCATATCTAGACGAGCTTATGGATTATCTTTGGTTTTCTTATCAATATTGAGGACCATATTAAATACATTATCAAAGAAGTTTTTCTCAATATGCATGACATCAAGGTTATTTCGAATCATGTTAGAACTCTAATAAGGTAAATCCCAAAAAATGCTTCATTTTTTCCATCCACAAGAACTACATATTCTTTGATTAACTTCTTCTGCATCTAACTCTATTACTTTTCTTATCCCCAAATCATAAATTTGATTCAATATCTCTTCTCTGGTTCTGTAGGGTGGTGGTGATCTTTTGACAGTTCGACCTTTAAGAAAATTTTTACGATCTCTCCTAAATGGATAATATTGGTCAAGGAACATTCTGTGATAGTCAAACCATGATGTTTTCCGACTATGTTGTAATCTAAAAGATTGTATTTCCTCCATACAATAAGAACAAGCAAACTTACCTGTAATACTCCATCCTGATAACATAGAATATGCTGGAAAGTCACTGATTGTCCACATCAAAGCTGCCCTCAATTGAAAATTTTGTTTTTTGGAGATATCAAATGCTTTCACACCTGTCTCCCACAACAAGGTCAATTCCTTTATTAGAGGTTGTTCATAAACAACAATTTTATGTTTGGGATTGTTTGATCCAGGAACAATGACAATTAAGAACATATAATCCTTTTTCATGCACACCCTGGAGGTAAATTGTATGGAGTGACAATTACTGGCCATGAAGAATATTTTCTCCCAGACTGACTGAATGGTTGTAAACCATCAGTACCTAACCCCAACCTAACATTTCTTGGTTCATCGGCAAAAAAATGATGACTTTTATTGAAGTTCTTCCAAGCTTCAGAGTCTGATGGATGACGCATTACTCCATCCTCTTTTATATATTCATGATGCCATGTCATGTCAGCTGTTATAGTATGGGATACATATAATCTCTTCAATCTAAGAATCAAAGGAAAATAATATATTCTTTTATAAGGGACCAATTTCCTCTTATGAGAGCCAACCGACGCTTATACCTCTCTTTGCCACAAAATTTACAAGAGGTAAGATGTTCATGGTCTTCCCAATACAACATACATCCCGATTCACAACAGTCAATCTTTTCAATCGGTAAACCTAAGATACGCAGTAGCTTCTTAGTCTAATAATAAATATCAACTAGTAGGTTATCTTCTGGTAAAGCCTCTTTAAACAATTGCATCATTTGGTTAAAACCTCTCTGTGACATTGTATTTTCCATCTTAATATTTAACATTTGAGAGACTACTGCAAGTTGAGAGAGGGAAGAACCAGGATATAATTTTGCATCAGCATAGTGCAACAATTTATAAAATTTTTGGTACTCTAAATTAGGCTCCTCCTCCATCGAAGTTTCATGTTCCTTCTCAATTGAAGGTTCATACGGATGAGATGGCCCGAATTCAATATTGTTGTAAGGTTGCCAACTCGAACCATGGTTAAAGTAAGAACCAGCAGCATCCAAAATTATTTGTCGCTATGGATTATCATATCCCAATTCAAGTTGAGCACCATTGATCAAATCATCACCGAAAGAAATATCACCGATCATATCTATTTCCCCTTGATGTTTCCAAACAAAATAGTCCTTAACAAATCCATCATGAAGAAGGTGATATCTAATAGTTTCAACATCCTTGTATTTAATATTGCGATATTTTTACATGAACATCTAATGTTGTTACCACTCATGCAATTTTGTTGAGAACATGCAAACTGGATAAAGTTATTCACACCAGTAACAAATACAGAGTTTATAGCCCTTCGTCCATCCAACCTATCATACATCCATCCACGCTCTAGATTATTCATATTTCTATTAATGTCGACATAAATCACATATTTAGAGTTTTATATTTTAATACTTCATACATCCAGGATTATCACTAAAAAGAAGAAAAAATTAAATATCTTAACAAACTAGAATATATCTTTCTATTTTTACACGAAAATAGAATATATCAGTCATTTTTTGCTAAATAAATAAGAAATCACAAATACAACAGATCATTTATTGTCCTTCTTAATAAGGGTTAGTGAAAAAGTTTAATTACAAAAAAAAACTAAAACTTCTATCATTACAATCATAAGGCATGAGGCAAAAGCTCCCGACAACAACATTAAAACATCAAATTTCAGCAAAATACATACCTAAAAGCTGAACATTAAACAAAACCAAAATATAAGTTGCAACTTTGATGGAAAAAATAAATAAATAAAGTTTACAACTTTAACACAAAGTTATATTTAAGAATAAATGAACTGATTGTATTTGAATGGTGAATCAGATTAAAAACAAATCCTCAATTGTATGTAGACTATTAAGGCATCAGAATTTTCATGGTTGCTCCTTTTCAAGAAATCGGTAAGTAAAAGAAAATAGAGACAGTTTCACGAATACTCAAGAACACAAACGGCAACAGAGAAACATATGAAAAACTGATCAAAAGTCATTTAAAAGGGAAAATGTTATAGTACCAGATAGCTGCTAGCTCACTTTCTGACACTTGCTGGTATCCTTAGTGGATCTCTCTGAAAATCCAAAGCATAACATCACCATCATATTAAGAAAAACAACAACATATACCATGTGTGATCCCAGAAATGGAATCTGCGAAAGGATAAAGGATAAACAGTCTACATAACAAAAGAGAAAATGATTATGACAATTACACAATTTCAAAGGACTATGAAACATAGTACATTTTGTTGTTTACACAAAAATTAGATCAACAATAAGCAAAAATGACTCAAACGGTTGTATGTTTTCTACTTTTTTAAACATGCAACTCACTAAGTACAACCTTACATAAACACTGTACATAAAAAAGTGAAAGTTAAACCACACCAATAAAAATTTTGTTGAAGAAATTTGAGATTAATGAGCATGCAGCAGAAAATACAAAAAAAAACCACAAATAGAAGTTACGAGGAAAAATATTATTTCCATTTCGATTAAATAACCACTAACAGAACTTTTTAACACAATAATCGAACAAAGCAAAGTGAAAGAGCTCAAACAAATCACAAATAGAACTTCTAAGAAAAAATAAAAAACCCTAACATAATCAGTGTGCACAAAACAGTAAAAATTCAACCACACAAACAAAAAATTTGTTGAAGAAATTTCAGATTAATAAACATGCAACAAAAAATATCAAAAACCCCACAAATAGAAATTCTGAGAAATAAATCTGGTTCCCATTTCGATTAAATAGCCATTTATCAAACTTTTTAACACAATAATCGAACAACCCTAAGTGAAAGAGCTCAAACAATCCTAAACCTATCATTTACAAGTGACTTCTAACAAAGAAATTAAGAAATTTAAAGAGGAAAAACAACTCAAATTACGATATATAGAATTGTACCTCTAATTTAGATTTGAAATTGACCTATTGACACCCTTTTTGATTGATATTGAGTGATTCCCTTTTTTCAATTTAGAGAAAAGGGAGTTAAAAGGGAAATGAGATTGTTTTTGGAGAGAGACGGATGATACTATATTTTGGGAACAAAGTGAAATAAAAAACTTTTCCCTAATATTTAGTTGGTAGGGTAACAAATTCAGCAACGGATTTAAAGCCATTGCTAATTATTTATTAAAAATATACTTAATATATTTTTTAAAAATGGTAAAATAATTTCAGTGACAATAATTTCGTTGCTATTTCCGTCTCCACCATGTCAAAAAAAAATCCCACCTTTTATGTCGCCAATTTTCTCACCAAAATAAAGACGCCAATATTTACCGCCAAAATTTAGCAACAAATTTTATTTTCTATCGCTAATCCATCACTAATTAGGCTACTAATTTAATTTCATTTATTTAGCGATAAAAGTTCTATTTTGTTGCAATTCTGTCGTTAATTAGCAACGGAAATATCCTTGTTGCTTCAAATCTGTTGCTAAACGCAATTTTTTTATAGTGGATGTCAGTATAAAAATAAGAAGTTTTAGGGTAAAATCTAGGGGTTCTACTATAAAGCAACACACTTTAGAGGGACCTGGGCCCAAAAATAGGAAAATGACTGTAAGAGAGAAAAAAAGTAAGCTTGTGCCCAAGAAAGTTAGAAACAGGTTCTTGAGAAATCAAAAAGTACTGACTGGGAAGGTTTTTGACACAAGTGTACTAACAAAATCAGGCATGATATAATTTGTTGAGATTGTTAAACATAAAAAAATGGATCCATCTTATGGAAGGACCCATTCCCACAGTATTTGATGAGGTAGTCAGAGAATTCTATTCTACATTGGAGTTTTCTGAAGAAAAACTGAAGATGACTACTGTTGTTTAAGGAAAGAAGCTGAATCTTGATGCTTTGTTACTTGGGAAAATTTTGGATGATCCTCTCAGTGGTGTGTGGACTGTCTCAAAACAACAACCCTCAATAGAGTTCATGGCATATGCATTAAAGGTTAAAGAAAAATTTGTGGTAGCAGTAAATAGGAAATCACTCAAAAGTGAGTTACAATTGATCTTTGATTATGTTAACAAAGTGATTCTACCTAGATAACAAAAGAGAAACATTGCTTTAGCTGTTGATTCGTATATGATGGAGTGTCTTGGCAGTTTTGAGTTCATCAGTTTACCTACTTTATTAATGGAGCACATATATAAAGTTGTTCATGGGAAAATGGTAAACATGGCATGCCTAATGGATACTGGTTGAACAGAGTGTTTGATCATTTTTGTATTAGTTGTGAAAATGGAACTCCTGAAATTGTGATACAATAGTCTGATATGAAAACTCTGATCAAAACTGAGAGTGGAAAAACATCAGGTAACATCTCTCAAGGAGAGCTCAGCAGAGAAATAGAGGAATTGAAGCTCATCACACTGCTAAGGATGTAGAAATCAGCAAATTGCAAATAATAATTCGACATTTTTCTAATAAGGACCACGTGTCTCTGAAGAGCTTAGAACTGAGAATGCTAAACTAACGAAGAGAGTTTCAACTCTAACTGATGAGTTTCTTAGCTTGAATGTAGAGATAAGGCTTCTAACTATGGAATTATTACACTGTCATGCTACAGAAAATAATAACATGGCTCTAAATCTCCAAACCTTTTTCCCAAGTCCTTCACTTGTTTAAATTTTCTTGATTCCCATGGCTTTTTCTCTAGAACATTTAAATTATGCACTGAAATGATGCCTAACTTTTATATATGAATGAATCTTTATTTGTGTGTTGGATCTGTCTCTTCTTTAATTTAAAGTTGTTCTTCATGTTAGCGTTTCCCAAGTGGACATGAGTTAACTAGCTTGTGCTTAATTTACCCTTAGTTTACTATTATTAGTTTTCAATGATGCCAAAAGGGAGAATACTGAATTCATGTGGTAGGGAAAAGGTGTGCTTTGCATGATGTGTTAGTGACTAGGTACCAGGTGCATATGTGTTGAATGTTGGTAAAGTATGAAAGCGTGTTGATAGGGGGAAGAATATTGGTTAAACATGATGACATATTGATAGGAGGAGCCATGGTGCATAGTGATAGGGGGAACATTTATCGACAGTAGTGGTGATCACTCTGATTAAATGAGATGAATGAACATTGATGCAAAAAAATCTATGGTTGGTTTGTCATCATTAATAAGGGGGAAAATTGCTATATCTTGTTTTGATGATGATCAGCTAACATCAAGGAAACAGGTCCCTAGGTTTTCATGAGTTCAGTACAGCTGTCACTGTCCTGCGCAATTTTGTCTATTAGTGTAACAAACTGCACAAGTGAGCTTGTACCTTTCAGACACCTGACCCAATTGTATATCTACCTTAATCAGTATCCCTCTATAAATAGAAAAAAATGCTCCTTAATTCACTAGTTCTTGTAATCTGATTGTTCAAGAGAGAAATCGGTAAAAACTCAAATATTGCTCAAGTCCCAAGCTTTTGTGTGCTGAGAGAGTGTGTGTTCTTGAGTCAAGTCTTAGTCTGTAATCTAATTGCTCGTGTTATAAGAGTAATGCTTTTTTGCGTTCTTGAGAGTGATTAGGTAGAGTTACCTGAGTTTGATATTAATTAGAGTTTAATTAATATTGAGGAGAGTTCTTGGCAAAGTTGTCAAGGTAAGTTTGTAATAGAGTTATTGCAAACTGGTGGATCTTAGAGTTAAGTTTCCATTTGAGTATGTAATCAAGAGTTTGATTATAGTGGATTGTTGAGTGCTTGTGAGGGCAAGACATGGTTTTTCCTCCCTTGAACAAGGAGGTTTCCACATTAAATCTTTGTATTCTTTAATTTCCTGCAAAATTTTATTTCCTTATTACTTTACTGTTTGATTTCCCGTGTCTGACTTTAAGGGACCTAATCCCTCGCAATATTGTGCAACCTCCCGCGTTTCAATAAAAGACCAAAAAGACCCTAATTAAAATATGTAGGAAAAATCAGGAATAGTCGTCACGACCTTGGTAACGACTCGTGAGTCCTGAACATGAGTCATGGACCAAAGTCGTTACCCGATGATCAAAATTTTGGTCACTTACTATTATGTCGACGAGTTACTCGTCAGGACTTGTTTTCTGACATCACGAGTCATAATGAGCACTCGTGGTCAGGGACTGAACATATGGGTAACTTTCTGTTGTGACAACGAGTCCTTCCTAACGACTCGTTATGTCTCATAATGAGTCATACCCTGGACCGTTTTAACATTATTTCATAAACATGGATAATTCAATTACTCAACTATTGGAGGGTCTAAAGCTTAAAAACTTTGGGTGTCACATTACCCCCTTAGGATCATTCATCCGCAAATGAGGAGTTAGAGCACCTTTAACACAATAACAAAAAGAATGCAAATAGAATCCAAAGACAAATTTGCAATGTGATAATATGGGAAACAAAGTTCATACCTTAAGTACTTCCATCTATTGTCATATCTTCCCCAACTTCACACACATCTTCCTCTATCCTCTGATTTCTCCAAAGTACTTTTACCAAAGCTACATACTTAGTTCTTAATCTACGAACTTACCTATCATATATCTCAATTGGGGCTTCCTCATAAGACAAAGAGTCCAAATACCAACATCCTCAACAGACACTATCAAAAAAGGGTCACCCACAGACTTTTTTAGCATAGACACATGGAAAACAGGATGACCAGAAGCCAAACTTACTGAAAATCCAACTCATAATGACACTCCCAATTTCATAATTTGATATGGACCAATGTAACAGGGACTGAGCTTTCCTTTCTTCCTAAATCCTATTACTCCTTTCATAGGAGAAACCTTCAAGAACACCCAATCACTCATTTCAAACTCCATTTCCCTCTACCTCATATCATTATAAGAATTTTGGCGACTCTGAGCAATCTTAAGTATTTCTCTAATCACCTTTACCTTCTCCATGGCTTGGTGAACCAAGTTAGGACCAAACAACCTAGTACCACCAACCTTAAACCATCAAATAGGATACATATACCTTCTACCATAAAGAGCCTCAAAATGGGCCATCTGAATGCTAGAATGATAGCTGTTATTGTACAGAAACTCAATAAGAGGCAAATGATCAACCCAACTACCTTTAAAATTAATCAAACATACCCTTATCATATCTTATAAAGTTTGAATAGTACACTCTGCTTATTCATCCATTTGAGGGTGGAAGATAGTGCTAAGGTTTACATGAGTATCCTATCCTTTCTAAAACGAATGCCAGAAGTGAGAAGAGAACTGCATACCTCGATGTGAAATGATGGACATGGTAAGCTCCATGTAACTTTACTATCTCATGAATGAACAACTTAGCATAATTCTCTCCCGAGTAATCAGTCCCCACAAGAAAGAAATGAGTAGACTTAGTCATTCTATCCACAATGAACCAAATATAACCATACTGATTATGAGACCGCGGAAGACCCACAATAAAATCCATATCAATCATCACATATTTCCACATGGGAAACTCTATATCTTGAGACATGCCACCAAGCCTCAAATGCTCAACCTTGACTTGCTGACAAACCATACACCTAGCAACAAAGCCTGCCACATCCCTCTTTATATTATTCCACTAATAGATTTCTTTCAAATTATGATACATTTTGGTCGAACCCAATGAACTGTATATTTGGACTCAGGAGCCTCAGTTAAAATCCTTTCCAGCAACCCATCAATATTAGGAACACAAAACTTTTCTTGATACATCAGAATGCCATCTCCCTCAATCTCGAATGCTATAACCTTTTGCTAACCCACATCATCCTTAATCTGCATAAGTATGGGATCCAAAGCTCGCTTCTCCTTCACCTCAGAACCAAGAGATGATTTAACCACTTCCTAAACAATCACCCCCCCATCCCCGGATCCAAGAGACAAAATCCTAAATTAGCCAACCTATGAATATCCTTCACCAACCCTCTTTTCTCTTTATCAACATAAGATCAGCTCCCCTTAGAAGACCTACTAAGATCATCAGCAACAACATTAGTTCTACCTTGATGGTAGTGAAGTCTCATGTTGTAATCCTTAAGTAGCTTGAGCCACTGCCTCTACCTGAGATTCAATCCCTTCTATGTAAACACATACTACAAGCTCTTATGTTCTGAATAAATATCTATATGTACCCTATAAAAATAATGCCGCTAGATCTTTAAAGCAAAAAACTACAACTGCTAGCTTTAGATCATGGGCCAGACAATTTCTCTCGTGAACCTTAAGCTGCATAGAAGCATATTCCATAACCTTACCATGCTACATAAAAACACAACCCAATCCCACATGAGGTGCATCACAATACATAACAAATCCATTAGTACCATTGAGTAAGGTCAAAGCTAGCATAAAAGTCAACTTATCATTTAACTTCTCAAAACTACCCTCACAAGTATAGGACCACCAAAACCTAACCTTTTTCTAGGTCAACCTTATCAGCGGAGCAACAATAGATGAGAAGCTCTCCACAAACCTCCTGTAATTCCCAACCAAGCCCAAGAAGCTTCTAATGTCGGTTAGAGTCATGGATTTAGGCCACTTCTTAACTGCCTCAACCTTTTGTGGATCCACATTGATCCCCTCACTAGAGACTACATGCCCAAGAAAGGTCACAACACTCAACCAAAATTCACACTTAAACTTTGCATACAACTTCTTGTCCTTAAGAGTCTTCAACATAATTCAGAGGTGATGGGCATGATCCTCCTTACTTTTGGAGTACAACAAGATGTCATCAATAAAGAATATAACAAACAAATCTAGAAACTGCTCGAACACTCGATTCATAAGATCCATGAAAGTGACCAGTGCATGAGTCAACACAAATGACATTACCAAGAATTTATAATGCCCGTACAGGGTCTGAAAAGTAGTCCTGGGAATATCAACCTCCCTAATTTTTAGCTTATGGTAGCCTGAATGAAGATTAATCTTAGAGAAATATCTAGCACCTTGAAGTTGGTCGAAAAGATAAACGATCCTAGGAAGAGGATACTTATTTTTCACTGTAACTTTTTTCAACTAACGATAGTCTATACACATCCAAAGATACCCATGTTTATTTTTCCCAAAGAACACAGGAGCACCCCACGGAGAAACACTAGGACAAATAAAACACTTATCAGTAAAATCCTTTAATTGCTTCTTCAATTCCTTTTGCTCAATCAGAGCCATCCAGTAGGAAGGAATGGAAATGAGATGGCTATCCAGTAAAAGATCAATCCCAAATTTATTTCCCTATGAGGAGTCTAGGTAGATCATCAAAAAAAACTTTAGGAAACTCATTAGCCACAGGAACATATTACAAAGAGGCATCCTCAGTGTTAGAATCCTTAACCCAAACTAGATGATGTTGACACCATTTGGAAATCATTTTTTGAGCTCTAAGATAAGAAATACATCTCCTTTTGGGTACTATGGAACTCCCCTCCCATTCAATCATAGTTTATTAGGAAAATGGAAAATGACCTTTTGAGTTCTACAATCTAGATATGCATAGTATGACTGAAGCCAATCCATCCCCAATATTATATCAAAATCAACTATATCAAGTTCTATTAAATCCACCAATGTCTCCCTATGATGGATGGACACCACACAACCCCTATAGATTTTTCTAGCAATAATAGAATCACCCGCCAAAGTAGACAAAAAAAAATGGTTGAAAATACTCTCAGGACCAAAATCAAAGTGTACAACCACATAAGGGGTCACATAGGATAGGGTAGATCCGGATTAAGCAAACAACAAATATCATGAGAAAAGATATGTAATATACCAGAGACAACATCTAGGGATGTCTCAGATTCCTAGTGAATAGCAAGTGCATAAAGGCTATTTTGTTCATTTTCGGTACCTAAAGTGGTGCTCTTAGGTGCAGGAGCTGAAGAAGTGGCGACCGAAACCTTATTAGCTCTAGTGAAAACTTTAGCTATATGATAATTCCGTTGCATGTGGATAGGCTAACCAAAATTAAAACACAAATTCCTTTCTTCTTCACAATATCCATAATGAAGTTGTCCACAAGAATGACAAGAAGGGTAAGGTAGGGCTGAATGATCTCCATTGGCCTGAGACTGGGCACCCTATACCTTAGGACCATAGCTTGTATGGAAATAATGACCCTCGAAGGCTTAGGATGAGGATCACTAGCCAACGACTGAGAAATTCTCCAATTCTTCTTCTTAGTCCATTGCCTACTATCTCTCCCTCTGTTCTGCTGATTTGTACCCTGCTCTGAATATCTAAAACTTCTTGATCTGTCTCTCTCTAATCTTTATTTGCTTTTTTTTTCTCATCCTCCACCTGTTGCATATAAATCACCAGCCTAGAGATGCCTATATCATTATTCAACATTGTAGCCTTGCATTCTAACACCAAGTCATAAGATAAAATAGATGAAAAAAATTCTCATTCGGGACCTTATATTAGGCACCAACTCTGGAGCATAACGCGACAGTTGCTGGAACTTCAGGGCATACTCCTTCATACTCATCTTACCCTGCTTCAAGTTTAAAAACTCTTTAGCCTTATCTTCCGTCAATTCTTGTGGAAATAAGTGATCAAGGAAGGCACATGAAAACTCATCCCACACCGCCAACTCGGTAATATCACTCTCATCGCTTCCCACTCCTTATACCACTGGTAATCCACATCCTTCAATTGATAGGCAACAAAATCCACACCCTCAAAATCAGTAGCATGCATAACCTTAAAATTTTTCTCTATCTCATCAATAAACCCTTGAGATCCTTCTTAACCTTAGATTCTGTAAAGGTTGGGGGATTCAACCTCATAAACTGTCCAACATGAGTAACCTCAGATGTACTAACAATAGGATCAACATGATTAGTTCAAGGAGACTGTAATGCCACCAACTGAGCAAACATGTGAATAGACTGACGAAACTCCTCATTAGAAATATCTCCTTTAGGTGACTGAGAATAAGTATCACCAGACTTGGAAGCCAAAAGAGGACTAGTAGGGACCAATGGGACTCCATGTGGAGTGGTGTTGTCAGGAACAGGGACCCTGGATCGGGTTAGCACTCCATAAATAGGGTGTGATCCCTCCATATTTTCCTCAAGTGGGACAGAGATTCTGTTAGAGTTTCTACAATCAACAGATCTTTGGGGAGGCATGATCTAAAATGTGAGTAAGCTAGGAGTGACAAAAGTTCAATACACTAGACTCTATAGCCCAAAATAGAACACAAGAAAGGGAAACATTCCTAAATTCTTCGTAGCTCCCCCTTATAAGGGTGGTGCACTACACACCCATAAAAGAGACACTACTCAACACAACTTTATGAAAATCCAAAGAACCTGAACCATGCTCTGATACCAAGCTTGTCACAACCCAAACCAATGCCTAGTCATAAAGAGTATCTCAAGACCACCATAGGTCAGAGACCACCCCCTTGCCTAACCTCCAAAGCACAATTTAACAAATAGCCAAAGCCAACAAAATTACATAGTAATGATAGATAAGTCTAACCAAGTGCTAAGAGTCAAAACACAATGACCAAAATATCCCATCACTATTCATGAAAGTTCCTAAACCAGAAATACTAAACCAGGTCGGGATATGCCCCCGACCATGACAAAAGAGAATTCACAACTCCCAACATCTAAAAAAATACTAATAAAATGGCAGGTCTTTCCAAAAAATGGAGGCTCACCACTTCACAGCAACTCGAAATACGTACCATACCACCTAATGCTGCAGAGGAGTAATAGAAAAGCTCTTGGACCCTATATCATGAAACAATGCAGCGTATAGGGATAGTTTGTGGGGCAAGCACTGGCATGTAACTTAGGGGAAAGTGATAAAATAATGCAATTCCCAAAAAACCAGTCAAAACCACATGCACAACATTTATATATACATATATAGAATGCCAAAATAGGGACAAGGGCTATGAACATGAGAGTTTAAAGTATTAACTTGAACTGTGTCGCTCGCTCTGTCCTAAAGATATCCATGGGCTATATAGGTTCGAGTCCCCCAGTCGAAAGGGCCCAATACTTGTTAACCGCACATATCGAGGAAACTGAGGATAGTCTAAAGACACCAAGGAAATATCCATAAAAAATATAAAATGTTCACCAAGCACATGGTCACATAGACCCCCCACCTTGGCAAATACGGTTTTCAGTGTTGGTCCCCCCTAGACCACACGTTCACGGTGAGCTACACAATTCTCTTTAAGCCCAAATTAAAACATATACCCAACCATTAGCCAACGATTCTTTATTAAGGCATTTTACAACATGGTATCGTATACAAATATGCTTACAAGCTAAATTAATTATGCCAAACAAATCCATGTTACCATTTGACTCCCAAGTGCTATTTAACATCTAAACCATTACCACCAAGGGTATTCCAAAACCATTTTCATTATTCATTTATCCTTTAATACAATGCAATGTATCAAAGGCAAGTTAAACTATATGAAATAGCCATATTTAAAACCAAGTTCATTGAGTGGGTTGAGGTTAATGCCATTACCAAGCTAAAAATCCATGTTACTTATTCCAATCATTAAAACCATGCACCCACTCAGTCCTAAAAATAACAAATTAAAACATGAATGATCCATTTAAAACACGAGAAAGGAAATTCAAGGAAAAACAATCAAAAGCCCTCAACCCAATTTCAAACCCATCGATTAAATTACATGAATATTGAGTAAATAAGTACCACAAATTAAAAGTACAAGTTAGGGATGAGCAACATGCCTGAAATATCAAATAATTTAGAGAGGACTCAAAGTTTGGAGCCTAATTATTAAACCATGTGAAACCCTAGTATCTCTTGCCTTGGGAGTTAAAGAGAAAAAGAGTAAGTTTAATCTTGATAGCTAAAGTCAGAGAGGTCCTTTGAGTGTTTTTTAGTCGTGGGAAAGTGTAACGCCCCAGAAACGGGTCCCGAGACATCACACGATGCTTAGGATCACAAGTAATCCCAAGTTAACCCTTCTATTGGCATACTTACAAGCAACAAAATAAAATACATAAATCTGAATAAAATCAGCGTAAACATAAAACTTCTCTGAACTCGATCAATACAAATCTGAATTTACAAGATTACAACTCTACTTTTGACAACAAAACTGAAATAAAATACATTAACACTACTGACTGTCGATGAAGCCTCTACTAGTACTGACTATAGGTAGCCGGGTCATGAATCCCAACTATCCTAACTCAATATGACTGAATAAAGAAAATACAATACTTCTCAAACTGTATAACTGACTCGAGCCCTTGAATCAAAAGGACTCATCACCTGCTGACTAGAAGCTGCGAACTGACTGAATACGGTGTATGCGCTAAAATTTTTACCTACATTATGAGACAATGTATCACATAGACATATATGTAGATCAGTACTTTGAGGATGTACTGAGTGTATGGGGGTGAGTGCCTAGGTGGAACACTGCATTACTAACAATTCTCTAACTTCTTCACCGAGTGTCGGATTTGGGCGAATTTGATATAGATGGAAAACTTATTCAATTTCCCACACAATGGAAGGTCTAAATCTGGAAAATTCCGTATGAAATAAAGGTTATTCATTTTTGAAGAACACTCTTAACATTCTAGGAATGAATTTTAAGTTAGGAAAAATACGGGGTCTTACAATATCTCTCCCTTGGGAACATTCATCCTCGAATGTGGATAATTAAGCTAAAAATACTGAGGAATTTGAGGTTATAATCTATCATGCACAACTAAAATAAACAGAATAACTGAATCTTAAACATAATGAGTTACTGAAGTAATCTGCGAGTGCATGAATTCTCATGAAAATAGCTATATGGCTGATATAGAAATAAGGGCGTCAACTTATGAGTAACCATTACTTTAGGATGGATATGATTTCATGAGAAAATGAATAAGTGGTTTATGACATGAAAAACTTAGGGCATTACAACATCTCCCCCTTGGGATCATTCATCCCCGAATGATACTGATTTGATTGAAATACTAGAAAAAGACTGAGATGATGAACAGGAAGCTTACGAGTTGAATCATGACTGATCATCTAGATTCTGAAACTGATGCATAAACTGAGCTAAATTTGCAAGGTACACAAAGTGAGTAAATTTCCTCTTAGAATTATATGACTAGATGGGAAGATTGTAAACCATAAAAACTTGTCTGTATGGCTGCTAGACTGAATTACTGGATAAACGGGTTAACTCATACTGTACATTCCACTTCAACAACTATATTCAACCTTCTACTAGGATATCACTTAACATACAAAACATTCATCCGCACAAGTATTCATCATCACTACTAGAATCTGAAAGTCTGACTTAGTTACTTACCCTATTATCTCCCCCTTAGCTTTAAGCCATCACTCTAAGTCTGTGAACTACTATATAAACTCTAATCTAAACTGCAATCATTTTACTCTAGAGTCTGGCGTAAAATCAATACACATAAAACTAAACTTACCCCTGAAGGACTGTATCTTAATGTGTAACTCCCAATGCTAGTACCTCCTTCTGAGATTCAACTCTTAGATTTCTATAGCCTCAAAAGTCATCATATAAAAACTTAAACACTCACTAACTTAGAATCTTCATGGTATCACCAGATCTTTATTTCACACCACCTAGAGCTTCAACTCTTACTTCTGTTTGCTCTATCTTCAAGGATTCAAAATTAGATTCTAACACTTAACACGGATATCATCAATATTTAATAAACAAAACTACCCGTGTCATAGCTTACTAATATCACCTCTCTAAACTTGTATTTCTAAACCACGAGAATCAAGATCACACCAAATGCCTCAACATCATCTACCCATAACTCCTTAGCTTAGCTATTAAGAACATCATATATATATAACTAGTCTCCTTCCTCTTAGTAACTCAACGGTACGACTAATCACACACAACATGAAATAACCTTGGAAATAATGCAACCCTATATCACCTTGGGCATACTTCTTCACCATACATATAGCATCACACTTAATTACAGATAACTGAACTCTAACTTCTTGCATACACTATTCAAGCCTACTAGATCCCTTCCATATAACTAGCATCACTAACCAAGAAATTATTTCAACCACTTTGATGACCATCAACTATTCAAACTTAGCATCTAGTTCTAGCTATGATGAACCACAACTTCACACAATATTCTTACATGCCAAACATCTGAAAACATTAGTCCGCTAAAAATTCATAACAGTAAGGATCAATCTTAATCCTATGATCTATCTTATTTAAAAATCCATTAACACATCCTCCTTCTACAAATCATTACTATCTACCCTTTTTATACCACTAAACTTAGTTCATAGCTCTATAAGTTTCAACTGAACTCCCTCTGACAATTTCAGGGATGCCTAAATTAACAACGTTCCTCCACCAAGTACCTTCATCAATAACCTATACTTTTCTTGCACAACAAACACCGTCAACAACTCTTTTCATACTCCAAGCAACAATAATTCACCTTAACTAATGACTCCTTCTCTACCTTCTACTAAATTAACATATAAGGACATAACACTTCATTACTAACTCAATCTTATGCAAAAGATTCGACTATACATACATTCAATAAATTGCCCTTACCATTTTTATCGTCACTACACCTCTAAACCCCCAGTTCCAACCAACACAAGAACAACAAGATGAACAATAAGTTGCTAATGAATCAAAATAGGCCTCACATGGCTTCACTAGACTTTGATTTGTGTTTTGAACTAGAAAATGAGATAAATAACAAAGCAACTATGCTAGTGAATCAAAAGAGCCCTACACGGCTTCACTAGACTTTGAATTTCAACAATGATAACAAGATTACAAGAGATGGAAACTTAATACACAATATTCAATGATCTATGAATACACATCTTACTCTGTCTTAGCTGAACGGCTCATAAGAATGAGGACATAACTTTAAACCTGAGGGACTTATAACAGACTTGAAGGCTCATCTTAAGCCGCTTTGTGAGACTTCTGAAACTTTTTCCTAGCAAGTCTTTGAGCATTATCAGGGGAGGGAATTGGAACTTGCCGATCATGTTACCTCAAGAACAGTACATAGATAGAGAAGTATAGATTATCATTATGGATTCTGAGGAGAAATCTAAAAGCACACCTGACTGGGTCTTAGTGCACAACTTTCCATGAATATGAATAAAGCCCTTCAAACTTTGGAACTTAAAAGCACTGATGGGATACTTTATAGTCTCCTTATAATCCCATAACTATCTGAGAAGACTATTTGAGAAATCCCTAGCAGTAAAGGTTTAAGCTGGACTATTTCTGATACCTTAAAAATAAGGCAGAGATGGCCCGAATAGAGTAAGATGAGAATCTGTATAAGTTTCTTAGAGACCTTTTCTATAGAACAATCTGAGACTTGAAAGAATGGAAACATTTCCTAAATGCCTTGTAGCCTCTCGAAGAAAAGTACAGACGTCTCCGTACCATTCCGCAAGACTCTACTATACACGGCTTCAAAGACACCCTAGGACACTTGAACTTTTTCTCTGATACAAAGTTTGTAACGCCTCAAAAATGGGTCCCGAGATGTCTCACGGTGCTTAGGGTCACAAGTGATCCCAAGCTAACCCTTCTACTGGAATACTTACAAGCAACTGAATAAAATACATAAATCTGAACAAAATCAGCGGAAACATAAAACTTCTCTGAACTCGATCAATACAAATCTGAATTTACAAGATTACAACTTTGCTTTTGACAATAAAACTGAAATAAAATTCATTAACACTACTGACTGTCTATGAAGCTTTTACTAGTACTGACTATAGGTAGCCGGGTCATGACTCCCAACTATCCCAACTTAATATGATTGAATAAAAAAAATACAACACTTCTCAAACTGTACAACTGACTCGAGCCCTTGAATAAAAAAAGACTCATCACCTGCTGATTGGAAGCTGCGAACTGACTGAATATGGTGTATGCGCTACAATTTGTACCAACATTATGAGACAATATAGCACATAGATATATATGTAGATCAGTACTTTGAGGATGTACTGAGTATATGGGGGTGTATACAATAGTTAAATAATATCATCAATCTTTATATAAATCATGCATGCTGATATAAATGACTCACATAGCTTGAGCAAAAACTAAAATATAAATCTCATAAATCATGAATAAGGAAACATGTAGTATAAATCTCATGAGTCATTACACCTTATTATAAAATTTGTATCCGCTTCTTGTTCTCAAATCTTGTCAACTAGATGAAATCTTAAAATAATAACTTTCAGAACATACACTTTAATCTTATAAAAATAAGGGACTTCTTTTGAAACATAAGAATTATGGTACTTTAGGAAACTTAGGACTTGGGACTCAAAGACTTGGGTACTTTAAAACTGTAACACTTTTAGAGACTTTGGGACTTAAAACTTTGGAAATCTTAAAATATTAACTTTCAAAATATATACAAAGACTTTAAATCTATAAATTATTTAAAGAGTACTTCTTTGGGAGGTTCTTCTAACCGACATAAATCATGTGAGCTGACATGGAGTCCAACGTCTTACCCACGTTGGGGAGAGCTGTTTTACCCTTGTCATCGGAAGAACCTTAACTTTAGTGATCACCATCTCAGCCTCGGGCCCATAAATCTCAATCCTACGGTGGCACGTAGTTCTGGGGCATGAAACCTTGGAATCATATCCAACACAGTGCTAAATACTACTCCCATACTTAGGCTTAGAACTTTTAGAAAATCCACCTTAAAATAGCATAAGAGTTTATAATAAAAACCAATTACGCGTCTCTTTTCTATAAATCATGAACTATATGAATAATGTGGATTCCTTATCTTAGCTTAGGATCAAAAGATCAAATCTTGCTTATAAAAGCATGCTAAAAATATAAGCTTCTTGAAATATCGAAACTCAATCTTAGGGATTAAAGCTCATGCTTCAAACTCATATAAAAACATCTCAAAATCCATGCTTGATAACATAAACATTCGTAAATCATATTAAAATATGGAACTTTCAGCAATGCTCATGAAAATATAAACAAACTCATGAAATTTATCTTCAACAGCTCTCAAAAACTCAAAATCTTGTAAATAGTGATAATGGGTATGAATCCCAATTTAGAACTCATATATACACATTCCAAATCATAGAAAAACATCCAACTCAATATGCTTCTTGAAAATACTTCAACACCATCAAAATAATGAGATCAAAAATCTCAATATCATACTTAAACTCACTTTCAAAAATCTGGAAAATTGCGTTACGCGCATAAATACATGAAAATAGTCATGCAATTCAATATTCAATCGCTTGTAAACTCATATTCTTCAAACAATATAAATTGGGTATAAACCCTAACTTAAATTTCATGAAAAATCACATAAAATTCAGTAATTTATAAGTTAAAATAAGTTTTGGGCACAAGGACGAAAGGATTGTCCTTGTTCAAATCCCACATACCTTAAGAGTTTGGATTTGATGAATTGAACGTAAGAGCTTGAACTTTGAATACTTTGGAGATGATCTTGATATCATTATTGAAGTTCTTGTATTAGAAACCCTAAATTCTTGATCTTTTTATTGAAGAGAAGAAGATGGAATTGATGATTCTTGAGGGAATTGATTAGGGTTGTACTTGAGGGAAAAATTGGAGAATGGGGGCAAATAATGCCCCATTTGAAGCCTTAGATCGTGTTTTTACGACCTGGGTTGAGGTGAGAAAAGACCCTATTTCCCCTTATTACTTTAAAGCAGAAATTCATAATCCATATTTCGATTTTTCCCTTTAGCGCGATGCGCTACCATTGCGGCAGCTCACTGCCTCACACTAAAATGGCTATAACTTTTCGCTCGGGTATCGAATTTTTGTGAAATTGGTATTGTCGGAAAGCAAATTCAATCATATACAATTTGGTTGGTCTTGGGATGGAAAATTACATGTATATAAAATGTTATACACGTTTAAAGTAGACCCTTGTAGGATTGAATGCCAAATTTTGGTCGAATCTAATGTTCTTAGCTCCACTTGGCTCTAAGTGACTTCTATGAACATTATTCACCTAATAAGGACTTCACATACTTATGTTTAAAGTCATGACACAAGAATTCAAATTATGGATCAAGAGTACGACAATTACACCTTCACCACGACGCGGTGAAATCGCGTTAAGTTACTGGAAAAGGACGAGTGCAAATTTGCACTCTGACGCGATGCGGTGCTATCGCGTTGCGCCGATGAAAATTGACAATTAAGATTTTGAACCTCTCCACGATGCGCCAATATTGCGTAGGTCCACTGGAATGTGACGATTGCCATTTTGGCATCCACCGCGACGTGGTGAGTGCCTAGGTGGAACACTGCATTACTAACAATGCTCTAACTTCTTCACCGAGTGTCGAATTTGGGTGAATTTAATATTGATGGAAAGCTTATTCAATTTCTCACACAATGGAAGGTCTAAATCTGGAAAATTCCGTATGAAATAAAGGTTATTCATTTTTAAAGAACACTCTTAACATTCTAGAATGAATTTTAAGCTAGGAAAAACACGGAGTCTTATAATATCTCCCCCTTGGGAACATTCGTCCTCGAATGTGGATAATTAAGCTAAAAATACTGAGGAATCTGAGGTTATAAGCTATCTTTCACAATTAAAATAAATTGAATAACTGAATCTTAAACATAATGAGTTACTGAACTGATCTACGAGTGCATGAATTCTCATGAAAATAGCTATATGGATGATATAGAAATGAGGGCGTCAACTTATGAGTAACCATTACTTTAGGCTGGATCTGATTTCATGAGAAAATGAATGAGAGGTTTATCGCATGAAAAACTTGGGGTATTACAGAAAGAGCGTGAAGGGAGGAAAATAACAAAAAGACCCTAATTAAAACATGCAAAAAAAATCAGAAACAATCGTCAGGACTTGAGTAACGACTCATTAGGCATAACTACGAGTCATGGTCCAGAGACGTTACTTGATGATCAAAAATCTGGTCCCTCACTGTTATGACCATGAGTTACTCATCATGACTCATTGTATGAAATCACGAGTCGTATTAAGAAATCATGGTCAGGGACTGAACACGTGGGTAACTTTTTGTTCTAACAATGAGTCCCTCCTAAGGACTCGTTGTCTCATAACGAGTCATACCATGGACAGTTTCACTGGCAGTTTTTGACATTATTTTAGAAACTAGGCTAATTCAATTACTCAACTCTTGGAGGGTCTAAAGCTTAAAAACTTGGGGTGTCATAATTGTATGGAGGATCAAAACAAAATAAAGTTCCATGTTTATATGGTCTAGATTTTGGGGCTTCGCTAATTTTGAAAGATCCATTCTTGAGAAGATACATGCCACTACTATTCTTTGAGTGCATCCCTAAATATGATTCCCAAGCAATTTAAGATGCCACACCTCCCAAAATATGATTGGACCACCAACCCACAGAAGCATATGACTACATAAACATGTAATAAAATGTAATGATATGCAACCATACTAGGTGTCATCATTTATACTCAAAAAGTTTTAGGAAACCTTGCAAAAAGGGGGCCATGACTTGGAACTCCATGTTACTCAAGCATTTAATAAAATCGTTTGAACATCTTATAGGTTCCTTTATTCAAGAACTCATTAGGGACAAGAAGGTTCAAATAAAGGAAGCTAACATCTTCAAAGTTTCTCAAGAAGACAATAATTTGCTCCAAGAATTTGTGATACGCTTCCAAAGGGAGAGGATGTCCCTACATCCAGTTCCAGATGAAAGAGAAGTAGAGAATTTTACCAAAAACCTCAACCCCAGAAGTTCAAGTTCTTCATTGAAGCTAAAAATGAACCTACTGGAGTTCTTAACAACAACATGGTGAAGATGTCCCCAACAAGTATGAATCTAAAATTCGAGCTAAGTATGACCAGTTGGATCCACCCATGTACATATGGTCGATGAGACAGTCTCTGCAAAAGGATCATGGACTTTGACCACAAGTTATTAAAAGAAAGATATCTATCACTACTCTTCCTAAGCAAACCTTGAGAATGGGTAGATTAGGGTTTCAATAGCTATACTCCACTATGCTGAAGAGACTCAAGAACGATATAAGGAATGATCTAAACAACAAGAAAAGTTTGATGAGTTGAAATGATACAAACCCATAAATGTCTAAGGATCAATAACATTAAAGTGCCATATTTTTCTGACTACAACTTCAACATAGATTCTTTTAGTTTGGTGGGAGCAATCAAACATATCAGTGATTCAAGGAAGCCCAAACCCACTAGACTTGATTCTAACAAATTAGATTCAGGGTTAATTTGTGAACTCCATGGGTCCCATTGATATGACACTGGGACTTCTTCCACTTTGGTGATAAGGTGGTATAGGTTCTCTAAGAAGGGCATCTTTTAGAATTCTTGAAAAATTGTTCCAAAAAAACCTACAAGAGAAGCAAGGATGCCGAAGCTGCCATTATGCTAGTAGCACTTGATCACATAACTGACATGATCATTGGAGGAGTGGAGGAAAACAGAGTTATATTCATTGTGTCCAAGAAGACAATTATAATGGTCACAAAGGGAACAACATTGATGACAATGACCTGGAAGGCACCATAAAACCTTAAACTTATGATCTTGTAATCATTGTTAACATTTGTAACTTTATAACTGAATGTATATTGGTAAACCCTGGAAGTTCTGCCAACGTGATCCATTGGATAGTGATAGAAATATAGGACTAGATAAAACCATCCCCATCGCAAAATTCATATTAAGGTTCAAAATGACTAGAAAAATGATACGAGAAGAAATCATGCTCCCAGTCAACGTTGGAGGAGTGATTAAAAACTAATTTCTATGTAATAGACAAAGACATATGATAAAAAAAACATTCATTAGAAGGCCCTGGATACATGATATGAAGGCTATCCTTCAACACTATACCTCCTACTGAAATCCCCACACCAAAAGGAATTAGAAAGATCTAGGGGGGAAAAATGGCTAGGGAAATATTTGTTGTAAATCAAAGCCAGGAAAGAAGGTAAATAGCTACTTTAATGAGCAATCAAAGCAACCGAAATCATTCCATGAGTATGAAGAAAGGATGGAATTCCATTAACTCTTTAGGAAATTAGGTTATAGTCACAATAATTCCCTTCAAACAATAGGGAAACTTTGTAGTACCAAAAAAATCCGATACCTTCCGATCTATAATGGAAGAGCCTAAGCAAGTTCTTTTACTCATCCATCATTCAAAAAGGAAGGTATACCTAGGGCCTAATTAGCACCAAATTCAGGACTAAACCAACTATTTTTCTTAAAACTAACACCGACTGTTATTCTTGGTCACATTTAGATATGAAAGGTATTCTATAGGAAGTAACTACTTACAAGCTGAATGAAGTCCCAGATTCCACAATAAGGCATAAAGGATGCTCAACGTAAGAATTCAAGGACACGTTCATAAAGAGGAAGTTGGTAAATTTCTTAATATTAGCTCCATTCGAGAAGTTAAATACACTTAGTTGCAAGCTAGCGTGGTAGTTTAACTACATAAAAGAAAAAAATATTAAGAATGTGCATTGATTTTAAAGATATAAATAAAGAATGCCTCAAAGATTCTTTCCCTTTGTCGCACATCAATCAAATAATTGAAACAATGATTGGGCATGACTTGCTATTTTCCTTAACACATATTCTGATTATAGTGAAATAAATATGGACCTACAATACCAAGAGAAAACTTCTTTTAACTTTAAATATGGTACTTACTATTATGATGTAATGTCTTTCGGACTAAAAACACCAGGGCAACCTATCAATGGTTGGTTAATAGTATATTCAAAAATAAATTAGAAATACTTTGGAACTATGTATAGATAACATGTTAATCAAGTCTTTGGATTAGGAGGAACAGTTGCAATATTTATAAGAAACTTACAAGATACTACGAGAATGTAACATGAAGATAAAATGCAAAAAATGCACCTTCAACATTAGGATAGACAAATTCCTTGATTTTTTTTTTGTCTCTAACGGAAGGAAGATTTCAACCCAGACAAGCTCAAGGTAATTGAAGATATCCCTTAGATGCTTGATGATGTAAAATATCGGAATGAATCACTGAAAGATTAGACACACTAAGTTTGTTCATATTCTTATGCTCAGAGAAAATTAACAAGTTCTTTTCTCTACACAGAAGAAGAACAAATTGGAATGGACCACAAAATGCCAACATTCACTAAAAGATGAAAGTCCACTAAATCAAGCCATACCAAAAGAGGGGGAGCCCTTACTCTTTATACATAATGTCAAAGGTAGAAATCAGTGCCATTTTGTTCCCGGAGGAAAAATGTTTGTAGTTTCTAATTTACTATGTTAGTAGAAGTTTAGCAGATGTGGAACTAAGTATCACACTTGGAAAAACTAGCCCTAACACTAGTAATGACTAAGAGGAGACTTAGGTCTTATTTCCAATTTCATCACTACATATCCCTTAAGAACATTATGCATTAACTTGAGTTATAGAGAAGTCTAGCCAAATATATGATAGATATTTGTGGGTATGGATTACCATACAAACCACAAATTGATATAAACTCCCAGGTCCTAGCTAATTTCATAGATAATTTAAGCTAAAATATGTGACCTGGGGTGGAAAAAGAGTATTTTAGAACCTCTGACACTAAACCTGGCATATGGATCTTACATATAGACTAGCAATTATCATATAAGGGTCTATATTATGTATTTTCTCAAAAACTCCTTCTACGGAAGCCATTAGGAAAATCATCAAAATTACTCATCTTACGAACAATAAAGTTGAGTATGAGGCATTGATTGCAGGTCTGTGCTTGGCCTAAAATCTTGGAACAAAAACTTTTAAAGTAAGATGTGACTCTCTCGTGCTAATGAACCAAATCAAAGGTATGTTCGAGGTCAAACAAAAATGAATTAAAAAGATACTTGGACAAGGCACTTGTCGCCCTAAGTCACTTCAAAGAATGAATGGTGACCCACATACCACGAGCACATAGCTAATTTCACAGATGATTTAAGCCAAAAAATATGACCTGAGGTGGAAAAAAGAATATTTTAGAACCTCTGACACCAAACCTGGCATATAGACCTTATATATAGACTAGCAATTATCATATAGGGTCTTAGATTATGTATTGTCTCAAAGACTACTTCGACTGATGCCATTAGGAAAATCATCAAAATTACTCATCTTGCAAACAATGAATGTGATTATGAGGCATTGCTTGCAGGTCTGTGCTTGGCCTGAAATCTAGGAACAAAAACTCTTGAAGATAGATGTGACTTTCTCCTACTAGTGAGCCAAATCAATGGTATTTTCCAGGTCAAAGAAAAATGAATAAAAAAGATACTTGGACAAGGCACTTGTCGCCCTAAGTCCCTTCAAAGAATGAATGGTGACCTACATACCACAAGCACAAAAGGTTAATGTAGATGCTTTAGTAAAATTAGGGACTTCATCAAATGCAAGAGAAAATAACTCTAAAAAGGTAATTGAACTCTCAAACGTTAGCCACAATGAAATGAATCACATAGGCTTGGCATGCATGGAACTGGAGGAATCAGTACATTAACTACAAAAAATATGGAAATTTATTGGCAGATGCAAATAAATCCCGAATACTTCGCACAAAAGATGTAATCATCTCTTATTAATTCAATTTCAAGTTATGGTTACAAGTGTTTCCAAGTAGAATGAGTCATACCATGCTTTAAATGATACAATTTCCATGTCATGATCAAATTTTAGGATTTACCCTCAAGTTATGAATTTAGTCACGTAATCATGTTTTTCCACATGTTAAGGCATTTTCATGTCCAATTTTATGTTTACTACATGTTTGATGAAATAACCATATTTTAGATCTTTGAACTGTGATTTCATACTACAGTATTTCAAGCTTGATATCATAATTTACAATTATTCAGTGCTGGTGGGTTATAAACACCCGATACATAGTTGTTTTATATGATTTTAGTATCTCAGAAATGATTTCAGTTAAACCATGAATATTATCATTTAGTCAGTTGTTATAATCAGGCCATGATGAGAAATCTCAGTTGTATGTTCAGTTAAACTTAGTTCAGTTCAGTACAAGTGTAAGTTCAGTTCGGAGTAGGATTTAGCATCGAGCAAACCTAGGACTGAGGGCTTATTCGTTAGTTAGGATTGGGTCCTTAAAAATAGTTCCTAAGTTCAAGAACTATGTAGACAACCTAGGATTATGAGATGTCACCCACCAGTTTGGACTGACACTCTCTTAGGGGTCACCCGCCAGTTTAGGAATGACTTCCTAGTCCTTCGAGATATCAGATTAGTGGATCCACATAGCCAGTGTTAGTATCTGTGGCACAATACTGACACCCTTCCAACTGGGGTTATAGGTTTGACCCCGAATAGCTCAGATTAGGGCATATCGGTTATTCAGTCTTTTAGATTATAGATTATCCCATAAACAGGTTTATGCATGGTCTTGCATTCTCAGATA
Organism: Capsicum pubescens; assembly: GCA_030864215.1. Taxonomy (NCBI): domain Eukaryota; kingdom Viridiplantae; phylum Streptophyta; class Magnoliopsida; order Solanales; family Solanaceae; genus Capsicum; species Capsicum pubescens. The sequence goes on from CM061546.1 coordinate 73,854,166, forward strand.
TTACCTATTCATGTATTCATGATCTTATGCATTTTAGCTAGTCCTCATCTCATATACAAGTACATTCAAAGTACTGATCGCATACTTTTCTTTGAGCTATGTTTTCTTATAACATAGGTTCGGACGCACAGTTTCCTAGTCATTCTTAGATAGCTCAGCGACACTCAGCAATAATAGTGGTGAGTCCTCATCCATCGAGGACATGATTTGTTTATTTCAATCACTTCAGTACTTCTATATTTTAGTCAGTCGGAGTTTGTTGCAGGTTTTTTCCATCAACTCCTCAGTCAGTTTAGAGGCTTCCAGACAATCAGAAAAACCAGTTAGACAATCAATTAATTACTTTTAGTTTAATCAGTTATTTTAAATATTTCAGCATTTTTTATTTCAGTATTATAGATTTACAGTATCCATCAGAGTATTTTTCAACATATGTTGTTATCATTACTATTGTTTTTAGTGCTCACGACAGGTACCAACTCATGGGTTAGCTTGTGGTCACTTGTGACCGTAAGCACCATTGTCGCGACTAGGGGTAGCCTCGGGTCATGATAAATCACTAAGTATGAGGTATAAGAATATGACCAACACCTACATCATGTGGGGATACAGCGTCGAAGACAGTTAGCGGTTGGAGCGCTAGCATGTAACTCAAGGATAAGGATAAAATAATGCCAACAGTTCAAATCCAATCAACCAATGCATATAACCAATGCAATATATATGTATACATGTATACCATGACAAGGTAGGGAAAAAGATTAGCATGAACCTTGAAATCATTAACCTGGGTTGTGTAGCATAACCGTCACATAACAAGGCACCCCGGGCTATATGGGCCAGCTCTTCCCTAGCTAGAAGGGCCCCAGTGCGTGTAGCCGCATGAACCAGAGAATATACCTAACCATATATACCTATGTGGGGGACTCAAACCTCCCGACATAATCAAGGTGACTTAAGAACTAATGCATGTATTATGGGGGACTCGAATGTAACACCCCACATTTTTAGGCTAAACTTTGAACCATCATTCCTACACGTGTAAAATCTAATCCGATGATCTGTATTTGAATACATGTGTCATGATCATTATCCTAGTGATAAGAATTCTTTTTAGGATAAAAATGTTCATAGGAATCACTTAGAGTGAAGTTGAGATAAGATCCCTTGATTCGGCCAGATCTTTGTATTTGATTCTACAAGGGTATACTTTAAACATTTATAAATTTTGATATACGTGGAGTTTTGTAGCTCGACCCACTAAATAATATATTATTGTGTTAGCTTTCCAACGATACCAATTTTGCTTTAATATGATACCCGGGAGAAAAGTTATGGCCTTTTTCGTAAGAGACAGTAAGGGCAGGCGATAGGCCCGTGCCGAGGGGGCTACTCCCCCGTACTAGAGGGCACACCACTGGTCTGTTCCCATACCGTTTCAGTCCCTTAAGGGTCAAGGGACAATTTGGTCCTTTCATCTCAACTACAAACGTCCAAATCACGGTTTATAACACCAAAAAGGGCATTATTTGCCCATCTTCTTCAAATCAACTCATGTTAAAACCCTCCCTTCCCCAAGAATAATTTCAAGTTTTTTCCTCTCAAGGACATAAGTATTTAAGCTTCAATTTTAAGATTTCTTTAAGAATTCATCAATTAAGGTATGTGGGGTTTTGAACAAGGTTAACCTTTCAACCTTGGGTCCAAATTCATGATTTTTCAAGTTAAATTTACATGTTTTAAGATATAATTCATCCCCAAATCCTTATGTGTGAAAATATAGCATTATCATGTGATTAAGGGACTAAAGAGCGTAAGAGTTGCATTTATTCACGTTTTCAACTACAAGTTTGATGTCTTATCTTGAATTTTATTACTTTGATGAGAATTGATACTCTCTTAAGTTTAATATATTTTTATGCTCAAATTCACTATTATGCTTATATACTTAAATTTTCACGTACGATTCCATGAAAAAAGTCAGAATTATCTCATGATTCAAGTTCCAATTTCTCATGTCATCTCCAAGTAAATTTCATGTTATAATAGTGAATTGTAAATTTAGCCATGTAATCATGTTGTTTTCTCATGTTTTAAGATATTCCCATGTTCAAGTTCAAGCTTTTCACTTTTTGGTTATTTGTGCAGATTTTGGGTCTTTGAACCATGATTACATACTATAGTATTTCATGTTTGATATCGTATTAATCATTCAGTGCTAGTGGGTTATGAACACTCAATACCTACGTGTTTTACATGATTTTTATTTTTCAAGTAACAAGTCAGTCAGACCGTGGTTTTAATATCATAGTCAGAACACCATGATCGTGTTGAGCACTACCAGTTTACATGTTTACAATTACCTTAGAATTCGTATGCACTATTATTTTTAGAATACCATGACCTGAGCTTAACAGTTATCAATGCATGCACCAATTATTATTTCAGTGTCAGTCCAGTTGGGAGTAGGATTTAGCACCGAGCAAACTTAGGGCTGGGGATTCATCAGCCAGATAGGACTGGGTCCTTAGTAGCAGTCCCTAAGTTCTAGAACTACGTAGCCAGCATAGAATTATGAGATATGACCCGCCATATTAGGACTGAGACTCTCTTAGGATTCACCTGCTAGTTTAGGACTAATTCCTTGGTCCTTCGGGACACCAGTTTAGTCCAGTGTTAGTATTCATTGCACGGTAATGACACATTTCCAACCGGTTAAAAGTTGGACCCCAATTATCTCAGATTAGGAAATGTCAATTATATCATACCTCCCATAGTCTCAGTACAGTATTCAGTGTATTTCAGCTTAGGTTTGCTTGACCAAGTGTACAGATTTTTAGTCAGTCAGTCATACAACTTTCAGTCTTTTAGATTACAGCTTATCTCAGAAATAGGTTTATGCTTGGTCTTGTTTTCTCAAATATTACATGTTCATGTTTTCATGCTCAGTATCCGTACATGACCCTTAGTTCAGTTTTACAGTCTATTCAGATTTACATGAGATTTTCATACAGTATTTACATTTTACCGCTTCCCAGCTTTAGTTTTACTTATTCTACAAAAGAAAAGATTTTAAGAAACTAAGTGTAGTGATTCACCATCTTATCAGATTATTTTTGTTACTCATGCTTTAAGATACTTTGAATTTCAGTTGATTTCAGTCTCTTGGTGAGTCTACTAGCACTTAGCATGCATGTTTTAAGATTATGTATCTACTTAGTTTTGCTTATTGCATTCACCCTGCTTACTTAGTACATTCCAAAGTACCGATACAAATATATGTCTATATGCTACATTTTATTATAATGTAGGTACCAGTTGTAGCCTACACGTCATAATCAAACAGTTACAGCTTTCAGTCAGCAGGTGATGAGTTCTCCTATTTTGGGGACTCCAGTCAGTAGTTCATGTACTGTATTGTATTCATTCAGATGTATTGATTTGTGGTAGTTGTAGGCATGTCCCATCTATCTATAGTCAATATAGTTGTAACGCCCCAAAAATGGGCCCCAAGACATCACACGGTGCTCAAGACTACGAGTAACCTTAAGCTAACCTTGTAAGCCTTCTACTAAATCAGAAACTCATAATATGGAAGTATAGATATATAATCAAAGCTAAAATGTAGAATTCTATATGAGCTAAAGCTAAAACTATCTGAATATAATATCTAAAAATACTAAACTCAAGAGTCTGATCAATCAATACTGAAAATACTGATAAGCCTCTACTACTAATGCTAGAGAGTCACTGGGACAAACCCCCAGCTGACTCAAACTGTCTAAAAATACTGAATCATCTATACTAATAAGTTGAAAAACTGAATGACTAAGTCCCCAAACTATGAGGACTCCCCAACTGTCGGGATGTAGATGAAAATGCTCGAAATCACTCACACTGCTGAAACTGAGCACCTGAACCTACATTATGAGATAATGTAGCACATAGACGTATATGTAGATCAGTACTTCTGGATTGTACTGAGTATATGGGTATGAATGCACAAGTAAATCAATATCTTAATATTATTATAGTTTTGTAAAAGAATATCTGAAAACTGAAAATCATAATCATGAATAGCAAAACATGTTGCATAAATATAGTGAGTCATAACATTTAGTTTCTAAAAGCTGAACTGGTATTCTATCTTTAAATCATGCTATCTAAGTGTATAAAGGACTCACTTCTGTATCTGTAAACTGAAATCTGAAATCTCATAGCTAATGTCATATGTAAAGCAATATCTGAATAAAACTGTGATTCTTTACACTTAGTTTTTAAAAGTTGTTCTATAAGTCTTTGCTACTAGGATGTAGGGAAGTACTTTTAAAGAAAGTATTCTGCAAATCTTTACTGTTAGTGAGGTTCTTCTAACCGACATACACTAAGTGAGCTATCATAGTGTCCAACGTCTAGTTCTCTTGTGGGAAAACCTCATGTTGGGGAGAGGTGTCATACTCTTTTCAAGGAGTATAACCTAATCTAAGTGATCACATCTGTAACTGTCATCCATATAGAAATGGGAAAAATCTGATAATCTATACCTATATTGGCTCATAGTTCTGGGGCATGTAAACATACCCAACTCGATGATAAATACTACTCCCTTTAATCTGTATGCTTATTCTGTAGAAAATCCACTTTTAAAATTAGTGTAAAGGTTTACGATGAAAACCTCTTGTGAATCTGTTTACTGTAAAATGTAGTTAAATTTGTAAAGTGGATTTCATATCTAAGTTGAGATTGAAAGATCAAATCTTTGTTCAAAATCTGAATATAACAAGTCATGGGATGTTTAAAAACATAATCTTCTTGAAACAACAATATTCAAACTAGGGCTAATACACCATGCATCAAATTCATGTCAAATCATAATAAAGTTCATGCTTGATAATGAAAATAGTGATAATTCAACTCTAAATCTGGAAATTTCTGCAATACGCATGAAAATACGAAAGTAGAAATGTAATTCAACCTCTAATTCATTTGAAATTTCATAATCTTGTAAATAGCAATATTGGGTATAAACCCTAATTCAAAACTCATGTAAATTCATGTAAAATTAACTTTAAAAACTAATTTTGAGCACAAGGATGAAAGAAGTATCCTTATCGAAAACTCCACATACTTTAATTGTTGATTAGATTAAGAAACTTGAACTTTGATTTTCTATTTGTGCTCTTGAAGTTCTTGAATTGGGAATCTTTAATTTTGAGCTATCTTGCAAAAAGAATGGTGGAATTTGGATTTCTTGAGAAGGAAGGTTTAATGTTCTAGGGTTTCTTTGAGAGAAAGTTGATGAAAAGTGAGCATAATAGGCTTAGAATCGATTTAATCCTCTATTATTCACGATTTGGGGGCTTGGGAAATAACTAGGTTGCCTTTTTAAATTTTAATTCGAAATTGGAAAAATCCCGATTCTTGCTCTTACCGCGATGCGCCACTATCACAGTAGCTTACTGGAAAAAAGATGATTACCATTTTGGCCTCTTGCGCGATGCGGTAAAGTCATGTTGCGTCACTGGAAAAGGACGAGTGCCATTTTTCACTCCATCGCGATACGGTGAATGTCCCATTGAGAATGTTGGCGCAACACAGACTAATCACGATGAGCTACTGGAATGGGATGAACGGGAACTGTAACTTTACCGTAACACGGGCCAATCGCAGTGCTTCACTGGAATCAGGAAATTGCAAATTTATCCTTCACCGCGATGCGGTGCTTATCGTGATGCCCTACTATTTTTCACTAAAATCGCTATAACTTCTCAATCGAGTATCGAATTAAGGCAAAATTGGTATCGTTGGAAAGATGGTTCAATTATCTACTCAATGGAGAGTCTAGAGCTAGAAAATTCTACATGCATCATGAGTTATACAATTTCAAAGCTAACCCCTGACACACTAGAAGCTAAACTGAGCTAGGAAAAAGTACGGGGTATTACAATAGTAGAGGCTTCATAGATGGTCAGTTAGAGTCATGAAATGTAAATTGCAGTTCTCTCTTTAGTTTTATCAGGTTGTAAACTTTAGCAGTATCATATTTCTTCAAACTATGTCATGATTATGTTTCCGCACAACAGACTTAGCTATTTTATATATTCTAAATCAGCTGCCCAAGCAGTATGCCAGTTCATGGGTTAGCTTGAGATCATTTGTGGTTCCAACCACCGTGTTATGACTAGGGGGTAGTCTAGGGTTATGATATCGAACCTCCCATTCATATATTTATTTAGGGGACTCGAACCACCCGGCCATATAGACACCCACACCAGCTAGCGTGGTTTTCAGTGTTAGTCCTTCGGACTCCACTTTTACAGCCCTATTACACATCCCACTTCTTAAGCCAAATTTAAAACCATCATTACTCATACTCAACTATTAAGCCAATTTCTTACCAAAGGCACTTCGTTGGAATTATCATACCAACACTACTTGAAAGTGTACAACATGCCATTACCATTATCAATCAACCAATCATTCATTTGACCTTGGGACTCGAACCCATTGTCTAACAAAGACACTTGTTCAATGCATAGTTTAGGGATTCGAACCCAATATCTAGTAGAGACATAAATCAATTTAATATTTAAGGACTCAAACCCTTTTAGCCAATTAAACCAACAAGGTTACCATTTTAATCATTACATAGCCAACAAGGCCTTTACAATACCATTTACCAACTATGTATATTCATTAGGCTAATGCCTTATTTCAAAACACCATTAACATGTGACTTATTTATTCTCTTAGGTATTTTCACAAAGACTTTGAGGGCATACCATTACCAAGACCAAAACCAAAGTAAAAATCATCAAGTTTAGGGTTACCCATGACCCATTTGTTAAACTACAATTACCAAGCACCCATATGTTCAAACCATCACCAAGAACATGTATAAACACAGGTTAAACAAAGAGTAGATAACACCCAACAATATGTATCAAAACCCTCAAATTGGTTTTCAAAACCACCATTTATGAATCATAATAAATGATTAAAATACATGATATTTGAGAACCAACAATGAGAGGAGTCACATGCCTTATTCGCGAATATTCACGGAAGAAACTTGACTCTTGATACTCTATATGAACACTTGGAGAAAACCCTAGCCCAATCTTCAAGAGAGAGTTTAGAGAGGATTTTGATGTATTTTGATCTTTCAAAGTATGTTATGAGGGGACACAATATGTTTTAAGATCTGGGGATTTAAGGGTTTTAGGGTGGTAAATGTCTAAGATATCCTTAGATTAAAAGCTGTAAAATGTGTACAGGAGGGTACGACTTCCCCCTCAACTCGTACACAAACATACGAGTGGTACACACCACTCGTACCCTAGGAATAAAGATGAACTCCAACACTGTCCAACATATGAGTCCCTAGACTAAATCATACCCAATCATATGATTTGTACCCTAGAAAGAATCCTCTAGGCTAGACATAGGACATCATACGGTTAGGTACCATACTACCGTACCCTTACATACGACTAGTAAGATGCCTAATCGTACCTTAGATAGAATTTAACCAAACCATACTGATTTTTATAAGAGTGGAAGGACCCTAAACCATACCACATCATATGACTAGTACCCACAAGTCGTATGATGTCCAGTGAGCTTAAAATCAAAAAATTTCTAAGGGTCAAAACTAGGATGTTTCACTAAACATATAAATATTACTATGAGCATGCTTGCGCCTACATACATAAAAGTTCTCATTGGCGGATCAAGTCGTATATCCTAACAATATAAATACTACAAGTATAATAATAGTATAAGGATAACTACACATAAATATACCACAGAAAGATAAATTACACAACTGGCAAACAACATAAATGAAATACAAATGATGCAATAATGGTATGATAAGGATGAAATGTTTTAATCTCACCATGAATACACCTTCTGAGCATAAGATTCCAGCATAGGACCCATGAGGGATTCACAACCTATATACTTTCACAATCTTATCAACCAATCTTATCGGCACATTCCTCAGTCAAGGCATTTTAAAAAGTATCTCATTTTTTAAAAAATCAGTGTATCTCAATAGTATCAATTCCATTAATATGGATGAATAAGATGGGGATGCATGCTCTAAACCAAACCAATATCATGTAAAGAATAAACTCAATAATGGTATGAATGAGCTCAAATCTCCTCAAGTCTATTGAGATCCTGATATAAGCCATCGCATGGAACTACAGTAGTAAAGAGTTATATAAGATACCAATTACATCATTTCAAGACCTCTCGAGCATCACAATGATAATAAAGGGAAATATGGTCATAAAATACCAATAAAAATCCCCGCATGAACATCACTATAATAATAATCCCTCAAGTCAATAATAATATTTACATAATCCCCCATACGCTCAATACAATAATTAATAACCTCAAAATATAATTCTCATGATAAAATCCCCAACCCATTGCATACTTGACATAAACGATTACCTACCCAGTTCGGTCTGAAGAAATTTTAGCCATGACCTACCTCAGCAAGTCAAAACACAAGTCTATACACTTTAACAAGGAACTTTTCCTTTTTGTGTTATCTTGGAATAAAACAAATTTATCAAAAACATGATCTTCATATCAAGAGGAGTTTAATGATACCCATACGAGCTAATTTTATTTCGGGTCCAAAAACAGTTTGAAATCAACCCCAAAGGAAAAATGGTAAACTTGAAATATTATCAAAGAATTATATTTCCCATACTTAAAGGATTTTAGATATGAAAACCCATCAAAGAATAAGTTGAAATAGAGCTTAAAATCAAATAAAACCCATTTCTCACTTTATAGAATCCAATAATTTAAGTTTGAAATCCATGTTTTGAAGATGATTTAGTGAAACAATCAATAAATAAGGATGGAAATCATGTTTTATAGCTCACTCGAGTCCAATTTGATGAAAGATCCTCTTTGAAATTTCCAAAATTGAGACTGTAAAACTTGAAGATAGAGGAACAAAATAAAAGAGAAAAAAGAGGGAATTCATATTAGCGATGTTGCCTAGGTGGTCAAATGTAACACCTCGAATCTGGTACCCAAAACGCTACACGATGCTCATGATCCTGAAGGACCACAAGCTAACTCATGACTAATATTTGTACCTGTATACTGCATAATATACTGTATAATGTGGAAACATGAACTGAAAGGCCATACGGTTCAAAACTGTAACATAGGATCTAATAACTAACTGAACATGATAGTCTGGAAAGCCTCTAACTGACTGAATGGTATGAATAAGGAGTTGATGGGACATGTCCCCAACTAACTCCAACTAATAAATAAATTAATAAGATAATAAAGAAATGATCATGTCATCGAAAGATGATGACTCACTTCTAGCTCTTACTGCTGAGACTGGAATCTACTGATGCTCTGGAGCTCGTGTCTCTGAACCTATGGTATAAGACACCATAACTCAAATGCGTCAGTACTTTGAATGTACTGGTATGCATGTGAGGTAGGCTGAATGCATGGGGTTCATATGCATGAACAATACTGTCTAACTGACTAATATAAACGTGAGAATACATACAAGCATACATAGTAACTATATTTGAAATTGTGATAACATGAGTTTACTGATAACTAATATAACTAATGACTGAGTTCTGATAACTAATAACATGAGTGACTATATCTGACAGTCCTGAATCTGATGGAACTAGCTGAGTTTCGTACTGTATCTGAGTTGACTGTATCTGACAGTCATGAATTTTGTAACATGAAATTGTGGGAAGTATTATCTAACCGACATGCTCCAAATGATGCATTATAACTGAATTGGGGTCCAATATGTGCCCTTATTAGAAGGGTGTCAATATCGTACCACTGGTAAGGACAACATGTGAGTGACCCTCGACTAGTAGGTTACTCTAATGAGAATGGTGGGAATCCTCAACTAGCAGGTTAAGCCACCTCATCTACCCTTAACTAGAAGGTATGATGTCTCAACCTACGTTGTCTACGTAGTTCTGGAATGCAAGGATTTCTTCTAAAAGTCACACCCTCTACTGGCAGGTGGGTTCCCATACTTGGGTTCACTCGGTGTTAATTTCTACTCCCATCTGAATAGACACTAAACATGATTAACTGATCTGAACATGGATTGAGTTTACTGAATTTCATTAACTGACGGAATACTAATGATATCTGATAACTGACAGAGTTTGTGAGATTACTGAGGTTACTGAATTACTGAGCTTTCCTGAGTCACATGACTGACTGATCTCTATGGATCATGGCTTGACTGATGATATCATGAAAACATGACACTGGCTTTAGGCATACAACTAAATTATCGGGTACAAGTACCCTCAAGACTCGATGGAAAGAAACTAACAAAGTATGACTTTCTTGAATACATGACCAACATCGCAATCCATAATTCATTTATTGAGGCAATTCATCAAACATGTGATAAGCATAAGTTTGTACATAAATAGGGATTTCATAAGATCATACTAGTTGGGCATTTTTTCCTTCACATAGGCATTTAATCAGACACATGGTAGGCACAGTATATGTAGACAACATTATATAACAAAGGGAAAACACATCATTTCCACCCTATACTATACAAGAAAAGTCTAAGTCACACCTAAATTATATAAGTGACCTATTACACACCTTAACTATATAAAATTCATATTATTACCTCCCCGCGACCCCCATTCTAAGGCGCGTGTGTTACACTTATTTCAGGCGCATCCAGCCTATTAAATAACAAAAGTAAATGGCTAAAAACATTAAGGAAAAAAGCATCGTTTCCACCCCAAACTATAGTCGAAAAGTCGAATCCACACCTAAACTATATAAGTGACCTATTACACACCTTAACTATAAAAAAATGATACTTTTTACTGACGTGGTGCTGACGTGGCAGCGCGTGTAAAACACTACACCACATGCAAGTGGTGGTAGCCTGACAGGGTGTAAATAGTTTCATTTTTTTTATAGTTTAGGTGTGTAATAGGTCACTAGTATAGTTTAGGTGTGGCTTCGACTTTTCGGGTATAGTTTGGGGTGGAAATGATGTCGTTTCCCTATAACAAATAAACATCATGTTTCAACTCTAATTTCATCATCCAAGGGTTTAATCATAGATCCACATGAATATACCTTTATACTAACCAATTCCACATAAAATTGATCACCCAACATGGATTAGAATTCAATTGGTCATTATCAACATGAACAAAAGCAACCCAACATGAAATTCATAAAGAAATCCATATAATTGAACTTTGAAAAGAGATTCTTGGGCTTTATGGACTAAAAGAGTCCATGAATGAACACTATGCATACCTGGGTTGAGTTTCTTGAAGTTCTTGAAGTTGAAGAATTTGAATCTCTTAGTTCTTGAAGAAGATTTGGATTTTGTTCTTGGGGATTAATCTTAGAGAGAAAATCCTAATTTTGTTGTTATAGATGGATAATGAATTTCTGAGCTTTGGTCGATATAACTAGGTATATAAATGGGTGGTAAAAGACCAAAAAAAACCCTTTTAAAATGGTTTTAAAATAACTTAATAGAACATGCGACGGTGGGTGCGACGGTCCATCGCTGGATTGGCGGTCCGTCGAACTGACCGTTGCACTAGGACCAGAACTAGAACTTACTGCCTTGATGAAATGGTGGGGTGCGACGGCCTTTCGGTCCTGACCGTCGCTTCTAGGCAGAATAGGGCCTCACTGTTTCCTTTGTGACGACCTGAGCGACGGTTCGTTGCTAGTCCGACGGTCCGTCGGCCTAGGTCGTCGATCTAGGGAAGAAGGTAGTCACACTACCTCTCTGCGACGGTCATGGACGATGTTCCGTCGCTAGTCCAACGGTCCTTCGCTAGTTCGACGGTCCGTCGGCCTCACCATTGCACCTGGGCGGTTTTACTGTTTTCTGTATTTCGGTCATAACTTTCTCTTTCGATGTCGGATTTTGATAAAATTGGTATCGATGGAAATCTTATTCAATTTCCCACATGACAAAAAGTGAAAATCTTAAGAATACCATATGTAAAAAAGTGAATTTATCTTTCAAAGAAAGCTTCTAACATTCTTAGGACAATTTCAAGCTAGGAAAAAGTACGGGGTATTACATCAAATAATCACCTAGGTAGGAGTGCCTAAGAGTCTAGACTATCGCTAAGGTTGTAGTCACTTTCCATGCAAATGATTGCTAGCGTGGTCCATTACCCGCACACAAAAAGCTTCTAAAGTTGCTAAGTAGTTTTCGAGGAGACCCTTGCTAGTCCCGATCATCCTTGCTAAGGTGACCTAAGGTCCGCCTAGTCACCACCACTAAGGCAACCAAACAGCCATTTAAGAGGTTGCACCAGAAACTTTAGACAACTTAAAATAAGGGAATAAAAATAACACCGAATGGACCTTTGGGATTCAATCGAGACCCCATAAAAATATACCAACAATAATACTAGACTAATTTTAATGTTTTGGACTCAATAGAACCATTGATTTTATCAAAGGAGGTTTTTATCAATAAGTTGACCCCCGAAACTCTTTTAGGCTACTTTAACTAGTTTCTCATCAAAATGCTCAAAACACTAAATAAAGGCTCGAGACCCAATCTAATCATGCCACTAACCTAAATATGACAATGTGGATCAATGAAATTGACAAAATCACCATTCGATGCTCAAATCACAAAATACTAACCAAAGGTAAACTAATCACCTTTAAGGTTACACATATACCTTAAACTCACTCAAATCACTTTTGAATGCTTCGAGGAATGTGTTATCCATTCCCATAACTCATAAATGATATATAATAATCATGGAAAAAAAAAGTTCAAAATACCAAAAAATCTATAAATCACAAAAAGGTTTGCAATATTATCTACCACTAAAATTTGCATTAATCCTTAAATTAAAAAAAAAAAGCAAAGAAAGTACTTAAATTGGTCAAAAGATGAGGATATCTACTCTGCATATATGTCTCAACCTCCCACGCAGCCTTCTAAATTAGGCGATATCTCTACTGAACTTTCACTGAATAAATATGGGTTGGTTGTCACCTTCTTAGATAGCAATAAGATCTTTCTCAAAGGAAAAATCACGATCTGATGCAACTAAGTTCCATCGGATCACATGCATATCGTCTAGATGGTATTGCTTCAACATTAGGACATCGAATACCAAATGAATAACTAATAAATGTAGAGGAAAATCTAGTCCACAGTCTACTAATATATCGGGTTTCATAGTACTCTTGATGCTTAAAATAAATAAAATATGCAAGAACTTAGGTCTACTTATGGATATAATATGTTTGTTTAGGTGTTTTGCAGGAAAGTATGTCTTGATGGTAAACAAATAAAAAGAGAACTAAAATTGACTAAGTGTGGAATATAGTGCTTGGCCACAACTCATTGGATCACACTATGAGTAATGGCCTGAATCATCTTAAAGGTAGTGGTAAAATACTAAAAAGCTGAAAATAAGGTGGTCGTTAAGATTGCACCCTATGCGTCATCAATACAGTTAATGATTCATCATATGACTCATCCTAAAGAAAAATCCCAAAAGTTCCACAGAGTTATAAATCTATATCAGTGACTATGAGTCTACCATATGAGGCGTTAGGAGAGGATATGAGTCATTTCTAGATTTGACTTGAGAAAAAAAAACCAAAGTCCTAAGAGTTTGCAAAAGTGACTCCATTAGCAAGTGATGAACCAATAATTTGTCGGGCATCCCTATGAGTAGTCACAAGACATTGTCAATAGCTAACAGGAAATAAGCTAATTGGCGACAGGTACAAATAACAAGGTGTAACTAGTCCCTATGAAACGTTGCACCTTTATTTCCACTCCCAACTTAATTTTCCAATTATTACTCCTTGTGAGCCTCCAAAACAAAATAATTGAAGTTTTCTTGGGTTTTAAAAGATTTAATTCAGCTATTGATTATTTGTTCTTAAGTTTTCTATGAGAATTCATTTTACAAGTTTTTATCCACTCAACCTCGTAAATTTATGATTATAATTTCATCTACAATTCTAATTGTAGTCCATCAAGTATGAGTAGCTATATTCCACAACTAGTTGTGGAAACCATGATGAGTTAACAAAATAGGAAAAGTACGTAGGATTTCTTGAATGGTGTTTATGCATGTATTGTTCTTCCCTCCATATTTATTGATTTTTATCTAATTCTCGCTAAATCTTTACTTGCTTAATCGTAGAGGTATAGAATAGGAAAAAAGAGGTAACAATTGAGATTTGAGGCTACCAACCCTCATCTAATAACTTGACCTTAACTGGAAATAGATAATCTAGGATAAAAAGTAAAGATTAATATGTATAGATCATGAGACCTAATGATTAGTTGAGAATAGTCATCTTTATAGGCAACCATCCATTCAGATAACCCTAACTTATCAATCTTGCATGAACCAAGCTAGAACACTAGTACGAATATATACTAAGTTATGAAATCATGGGTAACACAATCCTAGTTCACCATTCTGATTGATAACAAACCCACTAAATTGATACTTTGTGACTTATTCAATAATTTAAAAATTGTTAGTTTTCCACTTGACCTAATGGAAAATAGCGACTAATAGCCACATTGATTGAGGTATTAACCATAATACTCATGGGATTGATCCCAACCTTAGTTGTATTCTATGTTTGATTCGACGTCTGGTTTATACTTTCTATTAAAGTATAATTTTGGCAACATCTAATTTTGGCACCATTTTTGGGGAATATGATTTAGAATTAGATCGATTGTGTTTATTTAACTATTAGTACTTGCTTACATCATTTACTTTTTCTGTTGTTTTTATTTTGTTTTAGGTTGCACATCTGTGCATGTCTAATACTCGAAGTCAAGGCAATCCCCTAATTTCACTTTATCTTGAAATTTAAAAGACTATGAGAAATTAGATAAAAGTGGTTAATGATGGAGTACAAAATAGAGTTCATGATGGAGATCATGACAAAAAAGAGGCTTGGAAAAAAGAGCATACTCAAGATGCTACTAGGCATAATGAGATAACCATCATAATACATTAGAGGAACATCAAAGGGAAAAAAAGAATAGGGGTCATGAAAACCCTCATCGTTAACTCTTACAGTTTAGGAATATGATGATTGCAAACCCAGGGGTGTCAAACGGGCTGGGTCGGGCCAACCCGAAACTGACCCTTTCTTTTTAATCGGGTTGAGGGTCGATTAAGGGCCGGTTTGGACTCTATCCGGGCCGGGACGGGCTGGGCCAAATAGTAAAAAAATTAAAACCCACCCTAACCCGGCCCACTTAACCCAACCCGATCAAACCCACCAAACCCGGTCAAACCCGGTTAAAAACCGGTCAAACCCGTTTAAAAAATAAATAAAAAATCCAATATACACTATATACACTCCAATATACACTATATACACTCCAATATACAATATATATTTTAAAAAAATATATAAACAATTACACATATATACGTACCATTCAATATATAATTATATATGACTATACGTACTACTTTAAATAAAACATATGCTATAATAGTATAATATATATATATACACTACAATATATATATATATATATATTTATATTTATATACTAATTTATAAAACATATACACATGTATACGTTAAATATATACTACTTTAGAAGATATATACACATATATATGCACCATTCAATATATATGTACTACTTTAAATAAAATATATACTAAAATATACATATATATATATATACAACAATATGTATATATATATAGTTACATACTAATTTATAAAACATATACACTTGTATACATTAAAGATATACATCTATAGAAGATATATACACATATATACGCACCATTCAATATATATGTACTACTTTAAATAAAGTATATACTACAATATATATATATATATATATATATATATATATATACTTACATACTAATTTATAAAACATAGACACTTGTATACGTTAAATGTATACTACTTTAGAAGATATATGCACATATATACGCACCATTCAATATATATGTACTGCTTTAAATAAAATATATACTACAATATACATATATATATACAACAATATATATATATATATATATATATATATATATAGTTACATACTAATTTATAGAACATATACACATGTATACGTTAAAGATATACGTCTATAGAGGATATATACACATATATACACACCATTCAATATATATGTACTATTTTAAATAAAATATATACTACAATATACATATATATATACTACAATATGTATATATATATAGTTATATACTTATTTGTAAAACATATACACTTGGATACATTAAATATATACATCTGTAGAAGATATATACACATATATACACACCTTTCAAAATATATGTACTACTTCAAATAAAATATATACTACAATATACATATATATATATATATACTGCAATATGTATATATATATAGTTATATACTAATTTGTAAAACATATACACTTGTATACGTTAAATATATACGTCTAGAGAAGATATATACACATATATACACACCATTCAATATATATGTACTACTTTAAATAAAATATATACTACAATATACATATATATATACTACAATATGTATATATATATAGTTATATACTAATTTGTAAAACATATACACTTGTATATGAAGATATATACACATATATACGCACCATTCAATATATATGTACTACTTTAAATAAAATATATACTACAATATACATATATATATATATATATATATATATATATATATATATAGTTATATACTAATTTGTAAAAGATATACACTTGTATATGAAGATATATACACATATATACACACCATTCAATATATATGTACTATTTTAAATAAAATATATACTACAATATACATATATATGTACTACAATATTTATATATATATATATATATAGTTATATACTAATTTGTAAAACATATACACTTGTATACATTAAATATATACATCTGTAGAAGATATATACACATATATACACTTCTATAGAAGATATCCAATTTATAAAACATATACACATGTATACATTAAATATACACTTCTATAGAAGATATATGCACGTGTATACGCACCATTCAATGTATATATACTACTACTTATAAAATATACTACATTATATATACATTACAATATATATAGATATAATTATATACTAATTTATAAAACATATACACATGTATACGTTAAATATACACTTCTATAGAAGATATATACACGTGTATACGGACCATTCAATGTATATATACTGCTACTTATAAAATATACTACATTATATATACATTACAATATATATAGATATACTTATATACTAATTTATAAAACATATACACATGTATACGTTAAATATACACTTCTATAGAAGATATATACACAAATATACAAAACATATGCTACTTAATATAATAAATTAATAATATTTGGTAGTACATTAATAACATATCAAAAGTAAGTTTTTAATTTAAAGTAGAAAACTAGAAATTCAATTTAAAATTTTAAATCGTTAAATGAAAAAATATAAAAAGCAAGGACTAAGGAGTGAATGAATTTGGGGAATTTTATTGATTGCAAAATGATCCAAAATTTATAATTTACATGAATGAAAAATCTATAAATTATGCATCATTTTTTCCAACTCATTCATGTTAATATTAATGGGAACTTGCATAGGATAGTCGAAGTCAACGGGGGCAAAACCATGCATTGGACTTGATTCTGCTGAGTTCTCCCGTGAAGTCATAATTTCTTCAAGTTTCAGCTCGTCGCTCAGCTCCGGTTCCATTCCTTGGTTTCTTATTTCCGCTCTAATCCTATCTCTGAGGCAAACTAGAACATTCATTGCATTGCTTCCCAATGAGTGTCGGTTGTCTCCAAGCTGCTGTCGTCCCTGACTAAAGGCGCTCTCTGATGCAACGGTTGACATTGGAACATTCAAGATATCTCTAGCTAATCTTGAAAGCGCAGGATATTGTGTTTCATTACTCCTCCACCAATCCAACGTGTTGATCCGTTGTCTGCGATCCTCTGGTGCCGTCCGAAGATAATATTTCAGCTCTTCCCGATAAGTTGATGTATAAGTTCTCTCATCAACACTGTTCCAACAATTTAAATCATAAAACGAATCAGAAAAACCACTATGTGCCGGCCTTTTAGAAGATGATGGATCCTCGGGAGGATGAGGAGCGACAGTTGAAGTGATATTTGTAGGTACGGCTAAATCAAATAAATCAGCATAGTGATTATATAATTTTTCTATGTACTCCTTTGCATCAGTCGTAGCCGTCCACAAATCAGGTTGTACTTGTTCAGAATCATGGTTAGTATTTATTTCTAAGTTAGTATAAATAAGAGTACTAAAATGACACATATTATTATATTTCATGCACGGATTTAGCATAGCACCAACCAAGTAAATAGGGGGAATCGGGAAAAAATATTTATTAAATTTCGTAAACATGGCGCCAACAGCTTCTTTATAACCTTCTTTTTTTTATATTCTTTGAGTAAACCAGAAATATCGGCTATATATGCCAAAATATTACAAACAGTAGGATAATAAGCACCGAAAAATTCAACCGTAGCTACATAAAATTTTTCTAAAAACTTAACAAGATCATTAATTACAACCCAATCAGAATTATGTAGCATGCAATCAGCAGAATCAGCAAATGAACCGCAATGTTGGTTAAAAGATAGTGTAATAGGAATTCTATATTTATAACAAGTTTTTAAAAATTCATACGTAGAATTCCATCTAGTATCAATTTCCTCAGGCATCAAAATCGGTGTAAGTCCATTTTCTTGACATTTAACTTTAAATTCTCTAATTCTCGATCTACGATTATTTCCTTGAATAAAACCAACAGCAAGGCGAATTTTTTCAATATAAAACTCAAGACCATCTTTTACAATTAAATTATATATATGACATGCACACTTAATATGAAAAATTTCAGTCAAGGGCGGAGATAGCGTAGATTTTAATTTTTTTATAGCAGTGTTGTTGTTAGAAGCATTATCAAAAGCAATACATAAAATTTTATTTTCGATACCATAATATCCGGTAATTTTAACAATAGAATCAGCAAAAAATTGTCCAGTATGTTTACGATCTTAATCATATAAAAAAGCAAGAATACGTTTTTGCATCATGAAATTACTATCCATCCAATGAAAAGTAACGGTTAAATAATCATTTTTATTTACAGCACGACCAAGATCAGAAGTTAGGGACAATCTACATTGAATATTTTTTAACAATGTTGATAAATAAAAATAATATTGTGAATGAAGTCTAAAAATATCAGACCGACAAGTAGTTCTAGGAATACCGTTAAACATAGGATTATAAATTGCTTGTATATAACGAATAAAGGCATTAGAAGAAGGAACATTAAAAGGAAAACAACCCACAGCTACCATTTTAGCTATTTCTTCCCGGTCCCTCAATTTATTATACTTCTTTGCTACGTGACCGGTTGCTGGGTCCATTCTAGTTTGCGTTGGCCCACCAACATCCCCACCACCTTTTGCAATATTTAACTCTCTTTTGTGATCTTCAGTTACATGTCTCATTAACGTACCCGTACCCCCTTGCTTGCCTCCACTTCTATGCTTATATATTTGTTGACAAATATTGCATTGCACCTCAATATCTGATATACGTTCAAAAAATTTCCATGCAATACTAGTTTTTTTACGAGGTTTTGGGGCACTGGGAGGACGGGAAGGGAGATTAACTGATTCAGATCTAATGTTAGTGATAACGCTCAATCTACAGCTCTCGTTTGAGTGTAAAGCGGTCGTTAGCAAATATAGAACCCAACCTGGGTTGGGTGTCGATCCCACAGGGAATAGCTTGGCCAACAAGTAAGTAAAATTACTAAACTTTTGGTGCAAGTCTCGTAAGAAGGGGGGATTCTTGTTTTGCAAGTAATGTAAATAAAAGCTGAAAATAATAAAGTAAAAAGAGAGAGATTGTTACGTTGGTTGTAAACAATGAGAATTGAAGCGTTGGGGTTATGTCCACCTTCTGAGGTATACGTCTCTATTGGCTATGAGTGTGTAGAATTCTGTCATGCAATTGCTTATAGAGGATTGTAGTCGATGGTAAATCCAAGCGTCTCTCGACCTAAACAAGGACTATTTCACTTTAACTCTCTCGAGCTTAAAGCGTATCTAACGGTACGAATTCTCCAAGAGGTTAGTCCAGTTACGGCACTAGCTTTTTAATAGGAAAGGGTGTCCTACTACCTTGACATTATCTCTTTTCCAGACAAATAACTTTTCTCTCGAACAAGTTAAATGTTAGACTGGCGTATTCTTGCGTTTGCAACCGCAAAGAATGTAGATTAAGATGAAGAGAATAATGATATAAGCAATATACGTGCCTCGAACTCACAAACTCACAGCAATAGATAGTATCTCATACGACTTCCATAACCCTAACAGAGAAGTTTAGTTACCCATGAATGCGAAGGAAATCACGATTGACATTGTTATTATATCACGATATTGAGTAATGGCGTGTAGATCAAGTGATAGGAGTGAGGCGTGATTCCTTAGCAAGTAACGATTCTCTTGTTGTGGAGTTTAAGAATAGAAGAGTAGAAGAAGAAAAATAGAATTGAATTGTAAGATGAGAAGTTAAGAAGATTAGAAGTTATAAGAAGATGATAGAGGATGTAAAAAGATGATAGAAGATGTAAAAAGATGATAGAAGATGTTCTAAAATCTCTAGCATGATAGGGTATTTATAATACCCATATCCTAATCCTACTAAGCTAATGAAATAAATAACCAAATCCTATTAGACTAATGAAATCCTTAACCCAAATGTACTAGGTTAAGGTAACATTATCATAATCCTCATAAAATAATGAAATACATAACCTAATTGTACTAGGTTAATGTATCATTGTCAAAATCCAGCTTTGTGTCTGTAAGTCCCCAAAGTCTTCAGAATTGCTGTTTTAGCCCGGGACAGATTTTCCATGCAGCAGTTTTGGTCCTTAGGCGTGTAAACTCCCTTCCCTTCCTTCGTGAGCTTTCTTTTGCGTCAAGTAAGCCATAAAATGCTGAATTCTGCATAATTTATACCTGAAACTTTACTAATCATGTTCGTTAGCTCATTTACAGGAAAAAGGACTAAAAGTGCATGAAATATATAATTTTTTCTCAAAACTAGGCTAAAATATGGGCAAAATATATTGATATAGGCGTGTAAATCCGCCCATCATCAACACCCCACACTTACAGCTTTGTTCGTCCTCGAACAAAATATCATGTCCCTCTAAACATCAACTTAGGGTTTCACAGCAACAACACAAAATATTCGTCAAGACAAGCACAACAATTATCAACAAAGAGTAGTTTTTCGATCATTAGTAGAAACAGTTTAACTTCTAGCATAGACTCGTGATGGTGGTCAACTCATATTAAAAAGTTAAGGCACAAAGAATCATACACAACTACCCAAAACTCATCAACCATGTGTGTCTCACCATATAGTACCCATAATCACTCACAAATATAGCATATTTTTCAAACATGGGTATCAAAATGTCCTTGCTCTCACTCTCACAAAGAATTCATATGTAGCGAATGATGACCATAGGCTTTCCATTAATGTAATACTCTACTAAATGTTGGAATGTTAAGATTAGGATCAAGTAGGTCTTTTGATGGTTGTAATGTAGGCTAAGGGACGGGTAGGACTATTTTGGCCAGGAATAGTGACTAAGTTCCTAAGCGCTTTAATACATCACTTTGTATCATTGACACTTTTTTCTTTCAACCTTTCTTCTTTCTTTTGTTATACCACCCTTGTTCTCCTCTTTTGTTTTTCAATTTTAAGCACAACTCGCTTTTCAGCTTTCTTTTCCTTTTTTTTTCACAACATACCTCTTATGATAGCACTTTCTTTTTCATAACACATTCAAGCACCATTACAATTTATAGCATCATACTCACCCAATTTCCTCTTATGTTGTCACATGACTTTTTCACTTTAAAGCACTAGTTTGGATCAAATTACGGTCTTGAAAGAAATGGATTAGGCTTACATACAAGGTTGTCAAAGAAATAGGCTAAAGGCTCAAAAGGGTTTAACTAGGATGATGTCCATGGGTAGGTAAAACTGAAGGTAAACATGTATAGGTTGCCAAAGAAATGCCTAAATCATATCCTAAACTTACACTCCTTATTTTTGCTTTGCATACATACCAGGCAAGTTCTAGCATCAGCCACATACATAGAATATACTATTATCTCTCACACACAAGGCACATGGTCGACTTGATTGGAAGTAATATAGACTCTCGACCCAACAAGTGAAGGAATTGAACCACACAATATCACATAATGAGTCACAACTGGAGCCTAAACATCTCAATAGTCATAATTGTAGAACATACTCTTGTTATAATCTCATGCTGCCTATTAGAATAATCTCATGCGAAGCTAAGTTAAAAAAAAATATTAACTACTAAAAAAATCTTAACTAAAAAATGAAACAAAAATAAAACAAAAGAAAACAAACATAGATGCGAGTAGAGAAGTATAGCATGCAATACCACCACCCCACACTTAGTCGGTACACTGTCCTCAGTGGAAAATAAATAAGAAGAACCTGGTTAGTCGGACTCATCCTCTGTGTCTGGGGTCATACCCCTTGCATTGGAATCATCATCAGAGTCGTCATCCTTAGAAGTTCCTCATAAGTATCCCACTTAATTCCAAGCGTGAGTCGAGGTATTTGCAGCGAGGAGGGTTCTCCTTGCTCCTTGCGGCCTCTTTTCTTGCTCTTTTGGGAAGTGGTAGCCTTTTCTTTGCCTTGTCTTGCTTTGGGTGCCATTGTACCTGAGACTTGAAATAGTGTTAATGGTAGCACAATCCCAATGGATACAATCTATACACAAGCAGTAGGGGTACCACCCCACACTTAGTTTTGTTGACACGAATCAGTGAAGTGAAAGTGGTCGATTACTCAGATTTCGTCGACATACGTTTTAGGAGTTGTATTCCGGCAAGAAAATCAGTGATGTATCACTACTTGCAGCCATTGCATTACTTTCATGTTAGATATAAAAACACTACTACATAGGGGTTACCACATAATATAGTTACTTTCAACAATCACAACCTCCTATGTCGGCAGGCACTATAAGTCTTATCCCGATGAACGGGATAACCTAACATGTAAGTATCCAAGTAGCAATTTTAAACAATGTTCAAGACTATAGAAATTCCGCAAATATTATAACAATGCTATTAAAACCAAATTCAAGTCGGAAACAAGTCAAGATGATTCTAACGTATACGTTCACTCACATGATTTTGCATTAACATTCCAAACACATGAACTTCACCAACAATCTTTCAATATGTAGCAATTTATAATAGACATAGCAACGTAGTACTTACGAGAAATAAATGAAGAATAAGAGAGTACTTACTTGCTTGAAGCTTTTGGAGGTGGTTTTGTGAATTGGAAGAGCAAAAAAGAAAATTTTGAGAGGATTTGGATGAATATGCGGCACCTTTAGGTCACTTTGCAATGTGTTGAAAAACTAAGTCCCCTTTATATAGGAAGAGAATGGGTCGGGTTATGACCCATTTACAATCGGTTTTGGAGACAAAAATCCCACATATGCGGCGCATAATGCTTGGAATAGATATGACATATGCGGCGCATTGTCTATAGCATAATGGGACATATGCGCCGCATAGTCTATGGCATTTGTAGACATATGCGCCGCATAGTCTATGGCATATGAGATACTGAGACCAAATGCCATAGCATAGGCGGCGCATAGTCAAAAGCATACCTAGGAATAGGCGGCGCATAGTGTATAGCACACTAGATTCCGAGACCTTAGGCTATAGGATAGGTTGTGCATCGTTCGTGGCCTAGTTTTACCAAGGCCTAGCCTTCCTCGAAGCCTATTTTGGCGTGAGAAAGGCTCAATCCATAGCCTTATGCATCACCCTTCCTAACTTACCAACTTTACCATACAATGCGTCCAAATCGTCAATTGAAATCAATCTCCTCGTTTACTACTTTTTGCACCTATATTCGCTCAAACAAATGAAAACGATTAGTACGATGGGTTGCCTCCCACCAAGCGCCTTAGTTTTGGTCGTGGCACGACTCTTATTTTTGGATTTTTATTTATCAAAAGCAAAACACATACTTGAACGAAATGAAAAATGAAAAACGATAAACGATAAACGATGGGTTGCCTCCCATCTAGCGCCTTATTTATTGTCGTGGCTCGACATAGTTACCTCGAGTACTTAGACTTCGTCGAGATAGATGGTTGGTCGTTTTCTGAATGGATTTAGACGACAATGAGGCTTACTTGTAGGCATGCAATCTTCTTCGAGAAGACTCATACGTCTCCCCGGAGGGTCACCAATTATATTATCAATAGTCCAACCCATAGCTCTCATGTATCTCTTCAGAGAAGAGATGAGAGCCTCTACGTGCTGTTTACTTAAATCATCCGCACTCACCGGAAGTATATTTATATTTTCCAAGAACACATACCTTAGATAATCGGGGAGCTCTTTTGATTCTAACGTGGGTGGCTCTTCAATAGATGGCTTAGCTGGTGGTGTAGGACGATTCTTGAGATCAAGATCCAGCTTCTTGGGAGTATAGCGATATGTTCCTAATCCCGATAGAGCACAAATGGCTTCTTCAGAATTTTCAGCATCTTCACTCTCTCCATTCATGAGCACAACCTCCAAGGGATCATCAATAATTTGCTTTTCTTCAAGTAGTTCTTTCTCATCATCAAAGACAACATCAGCCACAGAAAATACACTCAGATCTTTGGGTTGCTTCATTGATTTGCAAACATCAAATCGAACCACTTCGTCATTTATTTGGAATGAAAGTTCATTAGCTCTCAAATCAATGAGCACACTTCCTGTAGCAAGGAAAGGGCGTCCCAAGATTATGGGAACCTCTGAATCTGCTTCACAATCCAAGATGACAAAGTCTGCTGGAAAGATAAATGAAGAAACCTTTACCAAGACATCGCATAGAATACCAACCGGTCGTTTTACCGACCTATCCGCCATAACAAGCCTCATATTAGTTGGTGTAGGATCTCCTAACCCCAACTTCTTGTAGATCGATAATGGCATCAAGTTGATGCTGGATCCTAGGTCACATAATGCTTTGGCAAAGTTCAAAGATCTGACGGTGCAAGGAATAGTGAAAGCTCCGGGGTCGGCCTTCTTCTGAACTATCGATCGGGTAGCAATTGCACTACAATGATGCACATCATTCTTCAGCTCATAACTTGCTGCCCTCTTCTTAGTCAAAAGATCTTTCATAAACATCGCATACCCAGGCATTTGTTCAAGTGCTTCCACCAATGGAACATTAATGGTCAGCTGCTTCAACATAGTCATAAATTTGCTGAACTTAGTGTCATCCGCCACCTTCTTCAATCTTTGGGGAAAAGGTGGTGGTGGGTATGGAAGTGTTCTCTCCATGGCTTTCTTCTCCTCTTGCTTCCGTTTTTCCATTTTTTCAGGCTGCACGTCACTGGGCGTGACATCCTTGACGTCAGGACTGGTTGTTGCGGCATCTTCTTCTTTTGCGTTATCATCCATGTCCGCTACTTCGTCAACCTCTTGCTTGACTTTTTCTGAAGTTTCCAGCACCTTACCACTTCGGGTAGTGATGGCCATGCATGACCCATCATTCCTTGGGTTTTGCACAGTATCGCTAGGTATAGTACCAGTCTTTCTTTGATTGAGTGCTGCTGAAAGTTGGCTCAGTTGCTGCTCTATTTGCTTGATTGAAGTGGAATGAGAATCAACTAATTGCTTCATAGAGGACAAATCATTTATTACCTCCGTTACTCCCGCGCTAGTTGCTTCCACTCCTTTCAGTAGTTTAGCCATCATGTCTTCCATACTTCCAGAATTAGATGTGGTGGTATCACGTCTACCAGGGGGAACGTACAAACCACTCTTTTCATTCTTGTTCTTCCAACTACCTTGGTCCATGTTTCCAGATTTACCATAATAGTTCCGACCTTGGTTTCCTTGGGTATTGCCTCGGAAACCCCCCTGATTATTCAAGTAGTTGGCTTCTTCTTCTGAATCAGATTCGTCTCTTCCTTTTAGCGCCACAGCTTTCACTTTTTCGGTCTTCCCTGATAATAAATGCTTTGTCAAAAGATCCACTTGCGTTTTCATGTGCGCTAAATCTTGATCATGTTCTTCTTGTCTTCTTCTTTGGTCTGCAGTCATGCCTATAGATAAAGTGGGGCTTGCTACCTCGGAATCCCTGGTATGCCAAGCTCTACTTTGTTTCGTCATGCGATCTAGCATATTGCTTGCTTGACCAAAGGTGAGGTCCATAAATGATCCTCCAGCTGCGTTATCCACCACTGGCTTAGTTATTGAATTCAAGGCTCTATACAATATCTCCATGAGGTGAACATTAGTCATGTGATGGTTTGGGCATCTCGCTAGCTTTGTCTTGAACCTCTCCCATGTTTCATGAAGAGCTTCAGTGGGAAGATGACGAAAGTTGCTGATTTCATCTCTCAATTGTGCCCTTTTGGAAGGCGGAAAGAATCGTTCTAGGAAAGCGTCTCTCAATTGCCTCCAATTTGTAATTGAATCAGGAGTCAGCCCATTCAACCATAGTGTTGCCTCCCCAGACAGAGACAATGGGAATAGACGTAATCGAATTGCATTCTGACCAACACCAGGATTGTCAAAAGACTTGCATGTAGAAATAAAGTTGATGAGATGCATATTCGGATCATCGCCTGCTAGTCCACCAAATAATCCCTTGAGTTGCAATAACTGAATCATGGTGCTTGTGATGTTTAACTTGGCTCCGGGCGCTAATGGTGGAAGAATAATGGCTCCTGTGGCTCCGGCTCCATCAAGATCATCATCATCATCATCGAACGGTATCTCACGTTGTGCATCCATTGATGCACTGA
Organism: Capsicum pubescens; assembly: GCA_030864215.1. Lineage (NCBI taxonomy): Eukaryota > Viridiplantae > Streptophyta > Magnoliopsida > Solanales > Solanaceae > Capsicum > Capsicum pubescens. The sequence goes on from CM061546.1 coordinate 73,881,177, forward strand.
AACAAAAACTTGCAGTAAACAAAAACAAAAAGTAAAAGTAAAAGTACGAGAATCTTTGACCAAAGGGTCTAGTAATTTTCACGAACTTAATTGACACTTGTATTCCCCGGCAGCGGCGCCAATTTTTGATAACGCTCAATCTACAGCTCTCGTTTGAGTGTAAAGTGGTCGTTAGCAAATATAGAACCCAACATGGGTTGGGTGTCGATCCCACAGGGAATAGCTTGGCCAACAAGTAAGTAAAATTACTAAACTTTTGGTGCAAGTCTCGTAAGAAGGGGGGATTCTTGTTTTGCAAGTAATGTAAACAAAAGCTGAAAATAATAAAGTAAAAAGAGAGAGATTGTTACGTTGGTTGTAAACAATGAGAATTGAAGCGTTGGGGTTATGTCCACCTTCTGAGGTATACGTCTCTATTGGCTATGAGTGTGTAGAATTCTGTCATGCAATTGCTTATAGAGGATTGTAGTCGATGGTAAATCCAAGCGTCTCTCGACCTAAACAAGGACTATTTCACTTTAACTCTCTCGAGCTTAAAGCGTATCTAACGGTACGAATTCTCCATGAGGTTAGTCCAGTTACGGCACTAGCTTTTTAATAGGAAAAGGTGTCCTACTACCTTGACATTATCTCTTTTCCAGATAAATAACTTTTCTCTCGAACAAGTTAAATGTTAGACTAGCGTATTCTTGCGTTTGCAACCGCAAAGAATGTAGATTAAGATGAAGAGAATAATGATATAAGCAATATACGTGCCTCGAACTCACAAACTCACAACAATAGATAGTATCTCATACGGCTTCCATAACCCCAACAGAGAAGTTTAGTTACCCATGAATGCGAAGGAAATCACGATTGACATTGTTATTATATCACGATATTGAGTAATGGCGTGTAGATCAAGTGATAGGCGTGAGGCGTGATTCCTTAGCAAGTAACGATTTTCTTGTTGTGGAGTTTAAGAATGGAAGAGTAGAAGAAGAAAAATAGAATTGAATTGTAAGATGAGAAGTTAAGAAGATTAGAAGTTATAAGAAGATGATAGAGGATGTAAAAAGATGATAGAAGATGTAAAAAGATGATAGAAGATGTTCTAAAATCTCTAGCATGATAGGGTATTTATAATACCCATATCCTAATCCTACTAAGCTAATGAAATAAATAACCAAATCCTATTAGACTAATGAAATCCTTAACCCAAATGTACTAGGTTAAGGTAACATTATCATAATCCTCATAAAATAATGAAATACATAACCTAATTGTACTAGGTTAATGTATCATTGTCAAAATCCAGCTTTGTGTCTGTAAGTCCCCAAAGTCTTCAGAATTGTTGTTTTAGCCCAGGACAGATTTTTCATGCAGCAGTTTTGGTCCTTAGGCGTGTAAACTCCCTTCCCTTCCTTCGTGAGCTTTCTTTTGCGTCAAGTAAGCCATAAAATGCTGAATTCTGCATCATTTATACCTGAAACTTTACTAATCATGTTCGTTAGCTCATTTACAGGAAAAAGGACTAAAAGTGCATGAAATATATAATTTGTTCTCAAAACTAGGCTAAAATATGGGCAAAATATATTGATATAGGCGTGTAAATCTGCCTATCATCAGTTAGCATCTCCTACTGCGGGTGTCTCAGCAATATTTTCATTATCTTCGTCTAAATTAATCACATCTACTTCATTTTCTTCTTCTATACCGTAATTTTCCTGAGCTTCTACATAATCCATATCGTGAGCACCTACACCTATTTCTTCCTCAAAAGGTGTACCAAGCGGTACCGGAGGCGAAGGCACACGGGTATATCTACTACTTGAACTACCTCTACCGCTAGTAATTCGCTTTTTACTACCACTACCGCTTCCGGGACAAAAATTTTTAACACCTTTAGTAGCGAGGTTTCTTAATTTATCCATAATATAAATTAAATTAAACTAAAAATATTCAAAATACACAAATATAATAAAATTAAATATTAAACAATTAATACAATAAATAAAAATTAAACGTAAGAGATGGAACGACAATACCAAATTTTGGAAGTATCCGAAGGTTGCGACTTTAGAAACTTCCGCTCGTACTTTGTAAACGAAAAATTAAAAAATTAAAGTGAACACTTTAAGAAATTAAATATATTGAATATTTGAGAATTGAGATTTGAGAGAGAATGAGATTTGAGAGAGTGAAAAATGATTTGAAGTTGTAGGGTATTTATAGATTTTTTTTTGGGATTATAAAATATTTTTTAAAGTTTTTTTTTTCTTTTTTTTAATAAATGGGCCCAAACTAGTCGTTTGGACCCAAAAACGGCTATATAGCCGTTGGGCCAACGGCTAGTGTGGCCCAAAAGCCAAAATCTATTTTTTTTTTAAGTTATCCGGGTCGGGCCGGTTAACCGGCGGGCCTGAACCGGGCTTGGTCCGGGCCGGGTTAGCTGGGCCCATTTTAAAAAAATAACCGGCCCAAAACCCGGAACCCTAAAGCCCTAGGGCTTACCGGGCTGGGTCAAACCGGGCCGGGTTAGTTACGCGGGCCGGGTTAGTTACGCGGGTCGGGTTAGTTACGCGGGCCGGGTCGGGCCGGCCCACTTGACACCCATATGCAAACCAGATGATGTAGTTGGTGTCGCATTATTAGAGAAGGCCTTTCAATCGAGCATGTACATAAAGATTTATATGCTTGTATTTGAAGACATTGGGACCATACCTTTTGAGTCCCAGACTGAGACCTGGAGGCAGAGACCGTCATCAGTTCATATATTGCCGACTTCTCTACCCATTTCATCCATTAGTTGCCCATTTATCACTGGGTACATTCTAGTCTTGAATGACCTCCTATAGAAAATTATAAAAAAGTTAACCATAGTTAAGGTGAGGGTTGGAAAAACCAAGAAAGGAGTCCAACCATGGGTAAAGGGTAAGATTAAGACAAAGATATGTGGGATGCAAACCCGTTTTGGTAGATTTGAGAAAAGTTTGAATGAGTAGATTTAGGGTGTTAAGTACTTGAACTTAAGTGTGATTAGATAGGATATTTCATCTCTTCATGTTATAATTACGGTCTTATAGTCTAGATAATTTCTAGAATTTTTTACTCAACTAAGCCTGTGATGAAGGAGTTTGAGAGTGTTGAGGTGCCTAACATATCGTGAAACAAGGGAAAAAAAAGAGTACCAAAAATGGTGTGGATCCAGCCTAGTGAAAGGAAAAAAGGATAAAGAAGAGATGATGAAAGTGATGGAGGCAAGTAAGCAATCCTCCCAAGACCACTTATTTAAGATTCATGAAAGGGGGAATATAACCAATAGCTTCATACTTCATGAGGCCTCATGAGTTGATGTTGTGATGGTGGTGAGGGTACAACGGTTATCCCCGGTAGTACTATATCTTTGATTGCATCTGTCGCCACTAGTACCATCGTTGATGTGATGCTACTAGATTGGAGATCAGGGTGATTTTTGAGACCCTAAAACTAGATTAGATTACATTAGAGGCCCAGATCACCACACGTATTTCCTTACCCCTCATACTTTATTTTCTAACTATAGTCATGTAGTAAGCTGATCTTAGGCTTATTTATACACGTAAGAGTCATTATTTACTCACATTTATCTTAGTTTTGAGGAAAACTTGATGTGCTTAATGGAGTATAAAGTTCATATTCGTGTAATTTTGTTCTAAGAGTCATGCTTAGGTAGTTAATAGTTTAATTTAATCAATGCAAGAGTTAAAATAGCTTAGGGAAGGTTTGACGAGATAACAAGTTAAATCAACCTTAGTTATGCTTGTTGTTATATAGTTTTGATAAGTTTTGTGTATTGCATGGTCTAACTCTTGTGATAACCTATTGTATAAGTCTATTGGAACTTATTTAGGTGATAAAAAAAGTCATACATGAGCCATAATGGGTGAACAAACAAGGAGCAAGCTTAATGTGAACAATTGATTTGGAAGTGGATAAATGAAGCTCTTCAAGCTAGGGAATATGATGATTGAAGTCAAAAGCTCATCAAGAATCAGATGTTATGCAATCAAAGTCATGGATCGATGTTAAAGAGAATATTTGGATGAGGTTGGACCACAAAAATAGTAGCTTACCGCAATTTGAACGTACTATAGAGTCAAGGAATAGAAGAAACAAAGTTGGAGCAAGTTTGGTCGGCAAATAGAAGGTTGCAGCATTAGTAGAGAGCAATGGAGGCTAGGCTCCATTTTAGCAATGTTCATAGAGGCTAGGATCCATTTTATTAGAGTGTCACAGAGCTTAGGCTCTGGGATTTCAAAGTGCCATGAACTTGGGTATTTTAGGGTATAACTTGTCCAACACTATAGGAGAGAACCAACTTGTCCAACATATTTTTGGGTATTAAATCTCCACCACTGCCTAGCCACATTAGTAAACTTGTAGGTACTATTGGCAACACCATGGTACTCAAGCAAACAGAGGTTATGAAAACGCATTTGACAATTGTTCAGAAACTCATAAGCATCCGCACCAAGAGCAATACAAAAATTAGGATGGTCCAATCTAATAAATCTCTTAAGTTATTCTGCTCATCAATTGACATTACAAAACCCGGAGCTATAGGCAGAACAATGAGTCTAGCTAGCAATGTCCCAATATGTGGGGCCATTATAGTAGTTTGTTATTCCCGTAGAGTCTGAAAACTATGAGTAAGAGCCCGCCCTTGCAGTTGTACACCTCCTATAGTCTAAGAACAATATGATGTACCCAGTAGAATACCTATATGTGGTATGCCATCCAAATGACCCAATGGAAAAATTAGTAGATTTTGTTACACTGGAGTAAAATCAAAACCCTAAAGGGATTGAGTTGGTCCTACATCCTCTATGTGATAAGCCATCTCATCATGAATTTTATCAAGCTTGAGAGAGGCTACTCTAGCTCATCCTATAACCAAATATGCTCCTCATTCTCGGCCTCTATCTATAACTCGACCGCGACACCTGCTTCGTTTTGTGGATGGGATCCAACAACGGGTGGTCACTTAAAATCCTCAATAACTTTAGATCTAGTACTCACTATCTGCGCATAAAGAGTGAAAGAAAAGTTTAGAATACTAACATGAACAACATGCATGACAAGGAAAAAAGTTTGAGAAGTTTTTTCTAAAGATATCCCGCGTAATCTATAGATAGATATGGATTCAAAAGTATCGATCCACTGGACTCTATTAGACATCTTGCTCTTTCATTCATGAGATTAGTGAACCTAGTGCTCTAATACCAATTTTTCACAACCTAGAATCTGAGGACATGATGAGACCTACGCTATATCAACCTTAGTAGGTAAGCCCAACTCCCAAAACAGATAAAATATCAAAATAAAATAAACAACAACCAAATACAAGACTTTAAAATAAATTGAGGCTAATGATATAATAACCAAACCTCAAGCTGAAATAAATACAACTCAAATCTTAAGTCTAGTATCATGAATAAAGGGAACTTAAAATTGACAAAGAATATGGAAATAGATAACTTTGTAGCTGAAATCTAAAATAAAGATGAGATAGAGATATTATGATTCTGGAACAATAGATATTATGATTCTGGAACAATATTCCAAACGAGGAGATCACTTTTACTTAAAAACAACCAAAACACAACACTAACTCTAGCTCAGTGGGCCGCACTCGAATTGGGATCTGGACCAAAAGGGTATAGAAAGTAAGAGTGAGTACGGTCCACATGTATTCAATAGGCATTATAGGACGACCAAGCAAAGTAGAAAACTAAACATATAAAGAATACTATGAGCATGCTTCCACTTGCATAAATAATAGTTCCCAACGGTGGCTCAACCAATATCACCAAACAATATAAATACTACTAGTATAATAATAGTATACAAATAACTACACATGAATATATAAAGGAAGGCCAAATTACACAACTAACAAACAACATAATAGAAATGCAAATGATGTAATGCAATGGTAAGAAAATAAATAAATTGTGGACTACTCAGGTGAAGAAGCTAAATAACTTCACCCAGACGTAAGAAATGGAGGAATATAAAAAATAATTAGGTCAATGATCTTCACCTAACATCTGGTGGGCCACCCAAATTCCCATTATACAATCTAGATCTACAGTCAAGGAAATGAAATCTTAATTTGGTAAACTTTATCTGCATTCTCATTCTAACTAACTGTAAGACCCCACACTTTTTTTTTCTAGCTCAATTTAGCTCCTAGAATATCAAAAGTTAGCTTTAAAAATTAATAACCTTTGATACACATAGAATTTTTCAGTTCTAGACCCTCCAGTGTGTAGAAAATTGAATTATCTTTCCAACGATATCAATTTTTCCTAAATCTAATACTCGGTTGAGAAGCTATGACATTTTTAGTAATACAGTATGGAATTTCAACAAGCACCATGTCGCGGTGACAAGCTCCACGTCGCGATGAACACCAAAATGGCAATTATCAATTTTCAGTGGACCTCCGCGATTGGCCCACGCCGCATTGAAGTTCCATTTCTCAATTGTCAATTTCCAGTAGCACACCGCGATGGTGGCGCATTGTGGTGATGGCCTAAATGGCATTTTAGTGGCTTACCGTGAAAGCTCCATGTCGCGTTGATTTTACAGTTCGCAATAGTCAATTTCCAGTGAGCCACCACGATAGTGGCGCATCACGGTGGCATGCAAAATTGGAAATTTTCTTTCTTTTTCTAGTTTCTATTAAAAATTTTAAAAGGGTAGTTTGGTATTTTTCCAAACCCCAATTCTTGGATAACACAGGATTAAGCTCATTCTAAGCACTTTATGCATATTTTCATGAATTCTCTCTCAAAGAAAATACTTGAGCTCAAAAACTTAACCTCCAAGAAATCAAATTTCCTCCATTATTCTTCTAAGATAACTCAAGATTAAGGATCTCCAATTCAAGAACTTCAAGAATTCATCTTCAAAAGCACAAATAGGAATACCAAATTAAATGTTCTCATCAATTTCATCAATTAAGGTATGTAGGGTTTATGAACAAAGATATTCTTTCATCCTTGTGCCCAAAACTAGTTTTTAATTACAAATCAACATGATTTTGTATACATAGACATGAGTTTCAAATTAGGGTTCATACCCATTGTTGTTATTTGCAAGATTATGAGATTTCAAGTGATTTAAAAGTTGAATTGCATGTGTATTTTTGTATTTTCGTACGTATTGCAGTAAACTCCAGATTTTGGGTTGAATTGTCAATATTTACATTATCAAGCATGAATGTTTTAACATGAATTTGATGCATGGGTCATTAAGCCCTAATTGGATATAGCTATTTCAAGTTTGAATGTGCTATAAGCACCCTATGACTAGATTATTTTTAGAATTTTGATAAAGATTTGATCTTTTCATCTCAGCTTGAATATGAAATCCACTTTACAGTTTTAGATTATAGTATAACTTAGGAATTATACGATTGGTTTTCGTATTAAATTATTATACTAGATTTTAAAGTGGACTTTCAACAGAATGAGCATACAGATTAAACAGAGTAGTATTTAGCACTGAGTTGGGTATGTTCGCATGCCCCAGAACTACAAGCTAACGTAGGTTTAAATTATCATATTATTTTCATTTCTATATGGATGAAAGATACAGATGTGATCACTTAGATTAGGTTATACTCCTTGGTAAAAGTATGTCACCTTTCCCCAACATGAGGTTTTCCCATAAGGGAACTAGACGTTGGACTCCATGATAGCTCACATGGTTTATGTCGGTTAGAAGAACCTCCCTACTAGTAAAAATAAAAAAATAATTTTTGAGTAAATTTTCCAACAAACTACAGATTTTAGAATAGAATAATCCTAATCGAAAAGCTTTTAGAAACTAAGTGTAAAGGCTCACAACTTTATTCAGACATTGTTTCACAAAAGATATTAGCTATGAGCCTTCAGATTTTCAGATTTCAGATATAGAAGTGAGTCCTTTCTACACTAGACAATATGATTTAAAGATAGAATACCAGTATAGATTTTAGAAACCAAATGTTATGACTCACTGGATTTATGCAACATGTTTTGCTATTCTTGATTATGATTTACAGTTTTTAGATATTCTAGCTTATGTGAGTCATTTACATTTGGCATGTATTATTTTATAAATAGAGATGACGTTGAGAATTATTTTACTTATGCATTCACCCCCATTACTCAGTATATTATAAAAGTACTGATCCACATATACGTCTATATGCTACATTGTCTCATAATGTAGGTTCAGGTGCTCAGTTCCAGTAGCGAGAATGATTTTAGGTATCTCTCTCTACATCCTGACAGTTGGTAAGTCCTCATAGTTTAGGGACTTAGTCTTTTAGTTTTTTAGTTTATTAGTATATATGATTCAGACAGTTCGAGTCAGCTGGGGTTTGTCCCAGTGACTCTTGTTATTAGTAGTAGAGGCTTGTCAGAATGCTAGATATGATTTTAGATTATTCAGTATTGATTGTTCAGACTATTGAGTCTAGTATTTTTCAGAGATTATATTCAGATATTCTCAGTTAGCTCAGACAAATTTTTGTATTTGATATGATTTTCATATCTATATTCCCTTGTTATGAGATTTAGACTTAGTAGAAGATATACAGGGTTAGCTCAAGGCTACTCTTAGTCTTGAGCACCATGTGACATCTCGGGATCAGGTTTTGGGGCTCTACAAACTTGGTATCAAAGCCTAAGGTTAATAAGAGCCCTAGGGTGTCAGTCAAGACACGTTACGTAGAGTCTTGATGATAGGTATAAAGAATGCCACATTTATGAGCAAGAGGCTACAGGACGTTTTCCGGAAATCATCTTTTTTTTTATGATCTATCATGCTTACAGTATCTCTATCTGCTTTTAACTTGTGCTTTTATGTGACAGTTAAATATGCCTCTTTGTCGAGCTAATGCCTGTAGAAATGATAACCAACCACCCCAGTTTGCTGACGCTCTGAATGAGAATGTATCCCATGCTGAATTTTAGGTTGCCTATCAGGAATTGGCCATGCAGTGACTGTCGATATTCAGGGAAACCATCAGGTGACAGCCCCACTTCAGTAGAATAGTGATTTAGCAGCAACCAAAATTTGAGATTTCATAAGAATAAATCTTCCAGAGTTCTTTAGGTTAAAAGCATGTGAGGCCCTGCACCTTTATTTAGATGACATGAACAAGATCACCCAGATTATGCATGTTTATGAAGAGGAGAGTGTAGAGTTGGCATATTATAGATTGAAGGATATAGCGTATGATTGGGTAGTTATGTGGAAGAATGGTAGAGGTAATAATGCAACTCCTATGAGTTGGCAAGTATTTTAGAATGCATTTCTAGATAGGTTCTTTTTTTGTGAAATAAGAGAAGCTAAGATAGAGGAGTTTGTGAACCTGAGGCAGGGCTCAATGACAATGAATGAGTACTGCCTTAAGTTTAATTAGTTTTCTAAGTATGCTCCTGATACGATGGTTGATCCTAGGGCAAGTATGAGTAAGTTTGTTACTGGAATATCTAGTTTGGTAGTCAAGAAGTGTAGGACTACCATGCTCATTAGGTACATAGATCTTGCTAGGTTGATGATTCATGCTGAGCAGATTGAGGCAGAGAAGTTAAAAAAAAAAAGGGAAAATAAGAAAGCTAGAATTGGGCAGTTTGAGTATGGCCAGACTAGGTCTGGAGGGGGAAATAGTTCATAGTTTCAAAATTGTTCATCCATTCCAGCACCATCTTCAGTTAGTGCTCCCACTCCCAGAGCTAGGCAGGAGCAGTGGGGTAAGTCTTCTATGCCCAAATCTCAGAATAGTGTGAGTGGAAAACCCAGTTATCCTCTATGTGCTAAGTATGGTAAGAATCATCCTGGTGAGGCTTTGTTAGGACAGAAAGGTTGTTATGGTTGTGGTAAGTTGGGACATGGAATCAAAGAGTGTCTATATGATAAGCAGGGAAAAAGAGATGTTCATCCCCAGACTCACGCTTCTAGTGTACCAGCTCCTCTAGGTCGCCCAGTCCCTCCTCAGGGTGCATCATCCAATACCGGTGGTGGTCAGCGCCAGAATCAGTTTTATGATTTACCATCCTTTCAGGAGCATGAGAATTTACCAGATTTTGTTATTGGTATGCTTTGTGTCTTTTATCTTGATGTTTATGTGTTGTTAGACCCCGGGTTAAGTTTCTCATATGTGACCCCACTAGTTGCAGTGAATTTTGAAATAGGTCCTAAAAAAATCCATGAGCCCTTCTTAGTTTCTACCCCAGTAGGTGAGTCAGTTGTTGCCAAACAGATCTATAGAAAGTGTCCTATCACTGTCCTCCATAAAATCATATTAGCAGACCTAATAGAGTTAGATATAGTCGACTTTGAACTTATTCTTGGTATGGATTGGATCCATTCTTCTTATGCATCCATAGACTGTCGTACCCGAATGGTGAAGTTTCAATTTCCACATGATCCAGTCTTTGAGTGGGAAGTAAATTCAGTATCTCCCAAGAGTCATTTCATATCCTACCTTAAAGCCAAAAAGTTGATATCAAAAGGGTGTATTTATCATCTCGTTCGAGTCAAAGACACTAAGTCTGAGACTCCAATAGTTCAGTCAGTCAGTATAGTCAATGAGTTTCCTGATATCTTTCCCGAAGATTTGCCAGGGGTACCTCCCGATAGGGAAAAAAAATTTAGTATTGACCTTCTCCCAGATACTCAGCCTATCTGTATTCCTCTATATCATATGGATCCAGCCGAGCTTAAAGATTTAAAAAAACAACTCAAAGATATTTTAGACAAAGATTTCATAAGGCCAAATGTTTCTCCATGGGGCGCTCACATCTTATTCGTGTGAAAGAAAGATGGTTCTTTGCGAATGTGCATTGACTATTGTCAACTGAATAAAGTCACAGTCAAAAACAAATATCCTCTTCCTAGAATTGATGATTTATTCGATCAACTCCAAGGTGTAAGTTACATCTCAAAGATAGACCTTAGATTCGGCTATCATCAACTTAGGGCAGTGGAATGTAATATTCCAAAGACAGCTTTCAGAACCCGTTATGATCATTTCGAGTTTCTAGTCATGTTCTTCAGATTAACAAATGGTCTCACAACCTTCATGGACTTGATGAACAGAGTGTTCAAACAGTATATGGACATGTATGCCATAGTCTTTATTGATGATATTCTCGTTTATTCCCGTAGTGAGGATGACCATGTAGACCATCATAGAATTGTGTTGCAAACTCTTAGAGATCATTAGTTGTTTTCCAAATCCAGCAAATGTGAATTTTTGCTAAGGTCAGTAGCTTTCCTCGATCATTTTTTTTCCAGTGATGGCATTAGAGTTGATCCCCAAAAGACCAAAGTAGTGAGAAACTTGCCTAGACTCATCTCTCTGTTAAACAGTAGAAGTTTCTTGGGTTTAGATGGCTATTATAGATGGTTTGTTTAGGGGTTTTTGTCCATTGAGTCTCCTATGACCAAATTGACTCAGAAAAAAGTTAAGTTTCAGTGGTCAGATTCCTGTGAATAAAGCTTTTAGGAGTTGAAGACTCGACTCACTTCAGCCCCAATTTTAGCACTACCTAATGGTATAGATGGATTCATTGTGTATTATGATACCTCTAGATTTGGTTTGGATTGTGTTTTGATGCAGATAGATAAGGTTATATCCTATGCCTCTAGACAACTTATGACTCACAAAAAGAACTACCTCACCCATGATCTTGAGTTAGCTGCTATTGTATTTGCATTGAAAATCTGGAGGCACTTTCTTTATGGGGTGCATGTTGATGTGTTTACTCAAAGGGAGTTAAATATTTGTCAGAGAAGGTGGTTAAAATTGTTGAAGGTCAATGTTATGAGTGTGTTGTACCATCTGGGCAAGGCCAATGTAGTGGCAGACACCCTTAGTAGATTGTCCATGGGCAGTATTGCTCATGCGGAAGATGATAAGAAAGAACTAGTTCAGGAAGTTCACCGGTTAGCTAGATTGGGTGTGAGGTTGGTTGATTTAGCGGAAGGGAATGTTTGGGTCCATAGTAGTTTCGAATTTTCTCTAGTTTCGAAAGTGAAAGAAAAGCAGGATAAGGATCCTAGTTTTGTCAAACTAAAGGGTTCAGTTAAAGACCAAAAGGTAGAGGTTTTCTCCCAAGAGAGAGATAGGGCATTGCGATACAAGAGTAGATTGTGTGTGCCAGGTGTTGATAATTTAAGGCAGAGGATTATGGTGGAAGCACATGGTGCGCATTACTCTATTCATCCAGGAGTCTCCAAGATATATCGCGACTTGCAGGAAATTTATTGGTGGAGTGGTATGAAGAAAGATATAGCAGAATTTATAGCCAAGTGTGCAACTTGTCAACAGGTTAAGGTAGAGTACCAAAGACCTGGTGTTATGTTGCAGGATTTTAATATCCCTACTTGGAAGTGGGAAGACGTGAATATGTACTTTGTGACTGGATTACCGCATTCGCGTCACTAGCATGATCTGATTTGGGTAATTGTAGACAGATTGAGTAAGTCAGTGCATTTCCTACCAGTTCACACATCCTACACAGCTGAAGATTATGGTAAGTTGTATATCAGAGAATTAGTCAGATTGCATGGAGTTCCTTTATCTATCATCTCAGATAGCGGTACCCAATTTACCTTTCAGTTTTGGAAAGCCTTTCAGAAGGGTCTTGGTACCTAAGTTCATCTTAGTTCAACTTTTCATCCGCAGACAGATGGTCAGGCAGAAAGGACCATTTAGACTCTAGAGGGTATGTTGAGGGTATGTGTTCTTGATTTCAAAGGCAGTTGGGATGACCATTTGCCGTTGATTGAGTTTGCCTATAATAACAGTTACCATTATAGTATTCAAATGGCCCCGTTTGAAGCTCTTTATAGGCAAAGATGTAGATCACCAGTAGGTTGGTTTGAAGTGGGTGAGGCTGCTTTGATTGGTCCCTACATGGTGTTTGAAGCCATGTAGAAAGTCCAGTAAATTCGAGAAAAATTGAAAGTAGCTCAGAGTCGTCAGAAATCATATGCGGACGTGAGAAGGAGAAATCTTGAGTTGTAAATAGATGACCTTGTATATTTGAAAGTTTCAGCCATGAAGGGGGTGAAGATATTTGGTAAAAAAGAAAATCTTAGTCCCCGATATGTAGGCCTCTACAGGATTTTGAATCGTGTTGGGAAGGTAGCTTATGAGCTTGAGTTACCCACAGACTTTTCCTCAGTTCATCCAGTGTTCCATGTATCCTTAATGAAGAAGTGCATGGACGATTCAGCTGTTGTAGTCCCTCTAGAAAGTATAGATATTCAGAGTAGCCTCTTATATGATGAAGTAGATACTTGATCATCAGTTACATAGACTAAGGAACAAAGAAGATTCCTTAGTCAAAGTTATGTGGTGAAATCAGTCCGTTGAGGACACTACTTGGGAAGCAGAAGCAGACATGTGTATCAAGTATCCTCATCTATTCTCTACGAACTCGGATTCAGCTGAATGTAACAATCTTTCTTAATTCAGTTCTTTTCCAGTCTCAGATTCAACTATATAGTTATCTTCATATAAATCATACACTCATAGATTAGCTCAATCGTTCAGTATGTTCTAGATTCAGTCATGCAGTTTGTTTTAGTTGTGCATGTTAGCACATAGCCTCAGATTCCTCAGTATTTTCATTTTATCCAGTCATATTCGAGGATGAATCTTCCTAAGGGGGAGATAATGTAATACCCCAAAAAAAAAATTCTAGCTCAATTTAGCTCCTAGAATGTCAAGAGTAAGCTTTAAAAATGAATAACCTTTGATACATATAGAATTTTCCAGTTCTAGACCCTCCAATGTGTAAAAAATTGAATTAGCCTTTCAACGATACCAATTTTTCCTAAATACGATACTCGGTTGAGAAGTTATGGCATTTTTAGTAATACAGTATGGCATTTCGACAAGCACTGCGTCGCGGTGAAGACCAAAATGACAATTGTAAATTTTTAGTAGACCTCTGTGATTGTCCCACATCTCATTGAAGTCCCATTTCCCAATTATCAATTTCCACTAGCTCACTGCGATTGTGGTGTGTCGTGGTGATGGCCTAAATGGCATTTCAGTGGCTTACCGTGATAGCTCCACATCGCATTGTTTTTACAGTTCCCAATAGTTAATTTCCAGTGAGCTATTGCGATAGTGGTGCATCTCAGTGGCATGCCAAATCGGGAATTTTCTTTCTTTTTCTAGTTCTGATTAAAATTTTAAAAAGGGTAGTCTAGTCTTTTCTCAAGCACCAATTCGTGGATAACACAGGATTAAGCTCATTCTAAGAACTTTATGCATATTTTTCATCAATTTTCTCTCAAAGAAAACCCTAGAGCTCAAAAACTTAACCTCCAAGAAATTAAATTTCCTCCATTCTTCTTTTAAGATAACTCAAGATTAAGGATTTCCAATTCAAGAACTTCAATAATTCATCTTCAAAAGCACAAATAGAAATCCAAAATCAAGTGTTCTCATCAATTTCATCAATTAAGGTATGTGGGGTTTATGAACAAGGATATTCTTTCATCCTTGTGCCCAAAACTAGCACTACTAGAAACTACCCCTATGGTGACGGTTGTAAAACCGTTGCAATAGACAACAAAACCATTGCCATAGCTCTACCACAACAGTTTAGCAAGCGTCCCATAGGTGGGCGTTGCGATAGGTCTATGGAAACGGTTTATGCGACGGTTATCCAAACCGTCGCCATAGGTTGACCTATTGCGGTGGTTTCTTACAAATTGACCTATTACGACGGTTATTTTTTGACTTATTGCGATGCCTAGTTTCATCTATTTCAACGGTTACTAACCGTTGCAATAGATCCGCTGCAATAGCATCTATTGCAACGCTTTTGTTATTCTGTTGCAACGTTTTTTGAATACCTATTACAACTATTTCATTACCTATTGCAACGCCTATTTTCATCTATTGCAACGATTACTAACCGTTGCAATAGCATCTATCGCAACGCTTTTTTTATTCTGTTGCAACGCTTTTTGAATACCTATTGCAATGGTTTATTGATCTATTGCAACAATTATTGTCACATGTTATTAAATTGAAATACTTTATATAAATAGTCACTCATATTAATGTAAATTTTTATTTACATACATAAGTAATAAATTATAACACAACATAGACACATCACAAAACAAAATCATTCATTAATAATCTCATAATTCAAGTTGAACTTTAATACATGGTTAAAATCTCACTATCAGACTTAATCCTCAGAATAGACTGGTGTACAGTCTAATCTTTATTTCTCACCTACTCATAAAAGAGGACTGTTGGTCACTCCATATAATCTTTAATAGCAAAGATTTGCAAAAAGACAGCAGCTAGAAGAATCTCCCTTGTTCTATAATCATCACATTCTTAACATAAAATGGTAATTATCCCCACCTATTCTCCATATTTTTCTCCAAACATTGCAATTGCCCCAACTTCTTTTGCATCAGTCAAAGACATGACTTTTGTTTCCAGAATTATGCCATCACCGATCCATTGGTTGATCAAACCTTCAATATCTACGAGCTATTTGTCTAGAATAGGTCGATAGAAGTTGAAGTCAAATCTAAGATGATAAAAAACAACCATTGATCCTGCTTGAGATGTTTCCTGACCAATTAATCTTTTGAGTGCTGATTGAAGTAAATGAGAAGTTGTATGGTGTACCTGAAAAGAAGCACAACATAAGAATAAATAAACTTATTAGACCAAAAATTTCCTGGCGACAAACAGGGTGCAGTCTCAGTTCCCTGGGCGTTTAATAATGCATCTGCCAGTATCTGTTCAATTAGTTTTTCTCCCCTTTCTAGAGTCAAGACAAAACTATATTGGTGCTTAGTTCAATCACTTTTTTGGCAAGAATTGACAAAAATGCTCCTTGAAGATCACCCATTCCATCTCCCTTTACACCAAGTAACCTTCTTGTTCTGACAACCCTTCTAATGAGGAGACGTACCACATATCCCCTTCCAATATTTGATGGGTTGACACCATCAGATATCAGATAAATAACTGCACGCATATGATCTCCAATTATCTGGATTGATCATAATTTGAAGGCTTTCAACACATTGGAAGATAAATCAATTAAAAAACAAAAGACTTGTACAAATATTATGATTTTTCAGTTGTAACATACTTTAAGCTTTGTTTTTGTAAAATCACCCGCGAGAGCATATGAGACATTTTCCAATTCTGCAGCCTTCTCTAATGATGGGAAACATTAAGTCGGTTTTGTAATTGTTGGGAACTTGTGAATATGAAGAAAACCTCTACGTTAATCCTTTTTTTGGATTCGTTTTGGGGGGAGGTAGGTTGACTAGATTCTGATACCTTGAAAATAGTATATGAGGAAAAATTATCATAAATCCAAAATTATGGGAGGTTTTGTTTACCACAAAACCCAGTAGCAAAAGAAAAGAGAGACCTGATACCTAATTTGTTCCTATAGTCATTAAGAAATGTTGTTGTCTCACGATTACCTTCTGCAAAATCCTGGCCACATGCTCTAAACCAAGTCCAGTAACTATATTATTTTTCTTTAAAAGCTCAAGAGAACCATCATCCTTCTTATTGTATTGCATAAAAACAAGGTTGTAGAACTCTATAAATCTAGTATCATCTCCAAGATCCTGATATTTAGACCACATGATTAGACAAAATGAAGAGTATCAAATAAAAAAGAAAAATAGAAGGAAAAAACAAAAAGAAAGGATATTGTGTAACCATCTCACCTGAACATGAAATGAAAATGAAAGGGCAAAAGTGCATGTTAAACATGTCATACTTACAACATTGGAAATGCCCCTCTCAAGATGGAAATCATAATAAAGTTCAAAGCATGGACCACAGGGACCAGTAACTCCACTTGTCCAGAAGTTGTCAACAAACAACCAAGTTAAAAAATGACAGACTATACTAAAGCTTCTGTTATGCGCAGGGTCCGAAATGATAGACTATATATGGATCAAATTTAAAGGGTTAAAAGAAAGCTACTAACCAGATTCTTGATGATCATGATGATGATAAGTAGTAGTAGCACGACTACAAGAGTGACTCCTAAAAGTAAAGTCCTCGATAGGAGAAGCAGGAAGTAAAAAACAATCAAAAGAGAGCATATCAGGCTCCCATGCCTGCTCAATTTGCCAACAAGTTGAATCAGGTGAACTTATCATAGGATTAGCCTTACTACTACTAATTTCCAACTCCATTTCACCCAACTCAACTTCTTCATGTTTCTCCAACATCTTAATTAATTACAACTACTAGTCACTAACTTAACCAAAACAAAAAGATTAAGCTAAGAATAAGAAATTTCTATTAGAATGTCATATACTTATACACTAACACCCCCACCCCACTATATACAACTAATTTTCTAAAGGACCAAACAGTTCAGTTTTATGTAGGGGGTCTAATACTTTACATATCATTGAAATAGCATTCCTTCTTAACAGTTATGACATTATTTTAACTTTAAGGTGGTAGCTAAAGTTAAAACAGAAATGTATGACAAACGAGACTTTGAATTAACACTAAATTGCCCTGAGCCATCTGAATAATCAAATTAAATAGATTTTATTTTATCATCTGAATGGCCAAAAGATAAAGGAACTAAACCAATGATGGACAAAAAGTTAATCCACAATTAATAAAATTTGTTACCTCACTAAGGAATAATCATCCAACGATATCCCTCTAGCAGCATTATCTATGCATAACTAATGAATCGCTTCACCTGGACCACTTGAATCCACATAACAAGAATCATTCCAAATATTTATATAAACTGTATCTGTGATATGCTAAGCTTGAGATTTATGGAGAAAAAAATAAAGTTTTGAGAGAACTTATAGAATCTTGAGTCAGAGGAATCAACATACCAGCTGAAGGGACTGCTTATGAACATGTTGTAGGACATGCGTCCAACACCTCAAAACTTCTGGTATATCAACAGTAGGATGGCCTCTTGCAATTCTCTCATTAACTCGAGAAAATATGTTATCATCTACTTGGATATGAGAAATAATCTGAACTCTTTACAAACTTTTCTCTATTGTATATGTTTGTGATCTTCCATCTTGTTCTTTATTATCTTGATGTGAAGAAGACATATCACGTGGTGGATCTACGAAGCTTTGATCCATAGTTGTGAGCAAAGCTGATCCAGAGATACGATACCTAAATGGAAAAAGTAAACAAAACTGTATGAAGGCAACGCTAAACCCATAAGAATATGAAAAATGATCTTACCTGAGATTGCATTTTAGATCTAGAGTAGCATCCGCTATTCTAGAAGGAAAATATTGCACGGAGAGTACAACCAAAAGAAAACATTCAGCATCACCAACTTTTATAGTGTCAGTTGGTTGATGAAGAGTACACACAGAAAGGACAACTTTCACAACAGCAATTGTAATTAAGTACATGGTATATCAATTGAAGAAGGAACCAAGAGAAATCAAAAAGTAGAAATAAAGAAGATAAATTGGTTGATAAAGATTTTGAAGCTCCACACAGGAGATGAATTACCTGGATGTGAAGGATAGTATCCCGACTGTATATGACATCAAATGTACCATCAGGATATGTTTTCATGGTGCATCAGGGGTGAAGTAGAGACATGTGGCTCCGAGTATTGTTAAGTTTGGATTAAGTGAAAAGAGGAGATGTAAATGTTTTTAAATGCTTCCAAAATTAAACTAAATGGAAAAAGGATATCAGTTTACCTATCTTTCAACTATACAGCCGCTGGGAAGTAAACCATCAACACTTTACTGTAAGATCGTAAATCAATCAGGTTATTTTTCATTATATGTCCCTTACTTTCCTCCATGAGATTCAATGAGACCTCCTATGAAAGCCCTTTATCCCAAGTTGATATCCATGACTGATCTGCTTTCTTACAAACACAGAATTAAAAACTTTACTTTCTACAAGATCCCAAGATGAACCAGCCAGCAGACATTACCTTTACACTCACCAAGTGGCATTACTTAGACTTTCCCTCAATTTCCTCTAATTCCTAGTTTACCATTGGTATCTGTGACATAAATTTGTAAATATGGGTTGCACAAATAGTCTAAGATGAGCTCTATCCACATGAAAACCTATTTGTTTAAGAGGGGTGCTAGTCTACTATAGCAAAACAAGAAGAAAAGAAAGATATTTTTGGTATATGTGTAAAATAACATATATAAACATCATCTATATACCTTACTGATATTGGAAAGTTGATATGTTATATTTACCAAAGCATGGAAAACAAAGTTAAAAGGTATTGTGACATTCAATAAGAGGATTGCCCATCCCAAATGCTAATCTCAACATCTTTGTTTCATAAATGTTCTTTCACAATTTGTATTTCACTGGAAAGGATTAAATAAGTTGGAGAACCCAACACAACTTAAAAATTGAGTAAATTGGAGCTCCAAAGTTTACAGGGTTGTCTATTTAGAATAGAAAGCATACCTCAAATTCGAGATCTTCAATAACCCAAGGAGGAAAACCCAACAGTTGAGAAGAAAACCTTTTACAATTGACAAAGATGCGTACAATTGGCAAAGCTGAGCATCAAATCCCTCACAAGCTCATATTGTGCATCTGTAAATTGTGTACAATTCATATTGATGCTAGGAAAAAATTAGCGACCACTCTATTGTTTGAGGAATAAACTAAGAGTTAATTATTCACAAGCTCATAGTTGGTGTTTGTCCGCAATGGAGAGTAAGTAGTAGGTGTTTGTCGGCAATGGAAAAGCAACAACAAAAACATACCCAGATTATTCCTACATAGTAGGGTCTGGGGAGGGTACAGTGTACGCAGACCTTACCACTACCTCAGATGAAGTAGAGAGGCTGTTTCTGATAAACCCCTGGCTTAGAACCAATAATAGTATCACAAACACAAAAGCTAAATGCAAAATAAACTAACACCGCTAGCCATAAGATAATACTGCAACCACAAGATAAAATAAGAACTGTCTAACCGAAATCATAGACATTACACAGCCCCACGAATAAAAACTACAGACACTCAACCATTCCAATTTCACCAAAAAGCACACAAGAAGTGAAATGCTGCAATTGAAGCACTTGATAGACAAATGCATTATAATTTTTTCATCATTAAAACCTAAGTTCTTCGCAGTATGAAATTTCAAGGCTCTTGACTTAATAAGCTCAAAACAGCAACGACACCAACTTTGGTGATTAAATCAAGTACCATGAACATTCATATTGCTAGGAATCAAATAGACAATCTTTACAATTTCTCATAAACCCTACATTGATGTAAGAAAACGCTCTAGACTCCCCGAAAAATATGAAAAGAAAACAGTTATCTAAAGTGGACAAAACACTTGTATACTGCACCTCAGAAAAAGCTTCTTCCGAGTAACTTACACCAAAAAGCTATAATTTTTCAAACAAAATCTAACAAACTCAACCTTTACATCTTATTCAACTGATTAAAAGTTAAAAATTACAGATCTGAGAAGAAAATCAAGTGGGGTTTCTAGTTTGTATTTTTAGTACCTTAGCAGCAAGTTATTCAAGAACCTTGTAGGTGAAGTTTGTGTTTTCTCCGGTGGTGCGGCGGTTATTGGTTGTTGCTGGTGTCGCAACAGCGCTGGTCGACGATTCTCCGATGGCTTAGGCGACTGGTGGTTAAGGGCTATTCCAATGGTTCACCAGCCGTGTGGCTAGAGTTGGCTAGTTGGTGGCTATTTTATTTTACTTAAAACAAAATAGAAGGGAGAGAAGAGAGAGAAAGATGAGGTCAGATGCGATTGTTTTCTCGGTAATGGGAGAGAGATAGTGAATTGAGAACATTTGATTTTTAAATTTTTTGACATATTTTGTGAAAAAGTAGAGAGGGAAAAACTGAAAATTGATACAATAGCTTTTTTTTCATTGAAGTGTTGCCATAGGTGACTTATGGCAACGGTTCAAGTAACCTATTCTATAGGCTACCCTATTGCAATGGTTATCCATCAATAGCAACGGTTGTAGAGCTACTAGAATAATTTTTTTTACGACGGTTGGAACCGTTGCAATAAACCATCTGTCGCAACGCTTTTACAACCGTCGCCAAAAAGTCCGTTGTCATAGGCCCAATTTCTGGTAGTGTAGTTTTTAATTACAAATCTACATGATTTTTTATGCATATACATGTGTTTCAAATTAGGGTTCATACCCATTGTTGTTATTTGCAAGATTATGAGATTTCAAGTGATTTAGAAGTTGAATTGCATGTCTATTTTCGTATTTTCATACGTAATTTAGTTAATTTCAGATTTTGGGTTGAATTGTCAATATTTACATTATCAAGCATGAACATTATAATGTTTTAACATAAATTTGATGCATGGTTCATTAAGCCCTAGTTGGATATTTCTATTTCAAGTTTGATTGTGATATAAACACCCTATGACTAGATTATTTTTAGAATTTTGATAATGATTTGATCTTTTCATCTTAGCTTAAATATGAAATCTACTTTACAGTTTCAGATTATAGTTTAACTTAGAAATTGTACAATTGATTTTCGTATTAAACCACTATACTAGATTTTAAAGTGGATTTTCAATAAATGAGCATACACATTAAAGGGAGTAGTATTTAGCACTGAGTTGGGTATGTTCTCATGCCCCAGAACTATAAGCCAATGTAGGTTTAGATTATTAGATTATTCCTATTTTTATATGGATGACAAATACAGATGTGATCACTTAGATTAGGTTATACTCCTTTACAAAAGTATTTCACCTCTCCCCAATATGGGATTTTTCCATACGGGAACTAGACGTTGGACTCCATGATAGCTCACATGGTTTATGTCGGTTAGAAGAACCTCCCTACTAGTAAAAGTAAATAAATAGTTCTTGAGTAAATTTTCAAACAAACTACAAACTACAGATTTCAGAATAGAATAATCCTAATAGAAAAACTCTTAGAAACCAAGTGTAAAGGCTCACAACTTTATTCAGACATTGTTTCACAAAACAAATTAGCTATGAGCCTTCAGATTTTCAGATTTTCAGATTTCAGATACAGAAGTGAGTTCTTTCTACACTAGACAGTATGATTTAAAGACAAAATACCAATACAGCTTTTATAAACTAAATGTTATGACTCACCAGATTTATGCAACAAGTTTTGCTATTCTTGATTCCGATTTACATTTTTTCAGATATTCCAGCTAATGTGAGTCATTTACATTTGGCATGCATTATTTTATAAATTGTGATGACGTTGAGATATTATTTTTACTTATGCATTCACCCACATATACTCAGTATATTCTCAAAATACTGATCCACATATACGTCTATATGCTACGTTGTCTAATAATGTAGATTTAGGTGCTCAGTTCTAGAAGTGTGAGTGATTTCGAGCATCTCTCTTTACATCTCTACAGTTGGTGAGTCCTCATAGTTCGGGAACTTAGTCTTTCAGTTTTTCAGTTTATTAGTATAGATGATTCAGATAGTTCGAGTTAGGTGGGAGTTGTTCCCAGTGACTCTTTAGTTATTAGTTGTAGAGGCTTGTCAAACTACTAGATATGATTTCAGATTATTCAGTATTGATTGTTCAGACTAGTGAGTCTAGTAATTTCCAGAGATTATATTCAGACATTCTCAGTTAGCTTAGACAAATTTTTGTATTTAGTATGATTTTCATATCTATATTCCCTTGTTATGAGATTCACACTTAGTAGAAGGCAGACAGGATTAGCTCAAGACTACTCATAGTCTTGAGCATCGTGTGATATCTCGGAACCAGGTTTCGGATTGTTACACTAACATACATTAGAATTTAAAATTTACAAAAACCGAGAACTCAATGATCATACACAATAGACAATTCAAAGGAAAAGATTAAGAATGAAAGTTACACATGATGAAAAAGTTCTAAAATACGAGAGTACCAAGAGACTCCAAAATATTTAAAGTTCTAAAAATATGTCTAAAGTTAACATGAGTTGTCCTAAAAATCACTAGCACAAAATCAAGAGGCCTTATACAAATTAAAAAAAAAATAATTAAATGCATATTCCTGGATTATGCTATCAAAACATTCGAAAGACTACTCCTGACTTAAGATATCAAAAAATATGAATTCACATTCTTGACTCATGCTATAAAACTTAGATGTATTTACATAGTACAAAGATCAAAGCTAAACAAACTATCCCCAATTAATATTAGTAAAACACCAGTTGATCACTCTCCCGATTACTGAAGAGGAGTTAAACATATTAACTATTTCTGAACTCTCTCATTTTTAAGAAAAGTGAATAAAAAGATCAATAAAAAAATATCCTGATTCAAAAAAGTGTTTAAGGCTATGCAGGCATTCGTAAACATAAGTCTACACATAAATGTTTACTATTCTTAATCTATTCAGATCTAATAAATCTATAGACTCTAAACCAACCCTGAAATAGTTTAAACTCAAATCTGAAAACCAAGATGATGTGAGTGTGAGAGACACTATTTTTACTATTTTGTCCATATTTGTTCCTTATTATGAGGATAATTTAAGTTAATATTTATGATTTATGCTTGATTCAATGCATATCACTTATATGGGGCATTTTTTGAAACTTAGGTGAAATGAGAAGAAATGGAATTAATGGGAGAATAAATGACCAAATTTAGCAAAGAAAACTCTAAGGCGAAGCTGGAGGATTGCATAGTGAGTTCTAGAGAGAATGAGGTATCAAAAATACACATCCTCAACATATAGAAAAGAATTCTAAACCGAGTAAAGAGAGCTCACGTTGTTAGCATAGTAGGGAGAATAATTCTCCCTTTTCTATTCTGATATAGAGATGTATTTTTGATATTTTTAGATATTATAAATACCCCCTCCAAGGTATTTTATTGGAAAACAAGCTTTGTGGAGGATTAGAGCAAAGGTAAAAGCTCCATTATCTTAGGGTTATTTATTTATCTCTTTCCTAGTTGTATTTTCTATTTTTTCTTGAATTTAAGCTTGTAATAAAATAGTGAGTAACTAAGACCCCTCTTTCTAGGGTTATGATATAGTATGAATATCTAGGGTTATGGTTGTACTATGAACGTGGATATCTTGTTGTAGATTGTTGTTGTGGATTCTATTATTATGTTTTTATTCTCTTAATCTTTGCCTTAATTCCTTTTTGCTAATATACAATAGGATAAATAGATAATTCCTAGAGGAATTCAAGAGCAGAGACTAGGAATAGAACCTAGGACAAAGAGAGTAGGTGCTTCAATTGATGGATTTGCAGTTAGAACAGAGACATCCTTAGGTCTCCCTACTTTGGTCAAACACAGATAGACAACTTATTTTTTATCAGATTAGTTTGAATATCTCACTTAATGATGTAGTCATAAGGCTAATTTAGCTAGACGGTTAGAGAAGCGAAAGTCCATGACCATACCGTGATTCAATAATTTGGAAAATTAATTATTCTTTACTACTATATAAGGATACGATAGAATTATGCAAAAATCATAACCTTAGGTTTTGAATTTCTTTGTGAACAACCTCCACAATATTTACTTTCAATTACCTTCTTTAGTATAAAAAGTAGTATAATTAACAATCAACCAAACTCTGAGATTTTAAAGCTTGAGTAGATAATTAGATATAGGTTTGTTTGATACATAATTAATTATAAATCTATGTGTGTTCGACATCTAATTTCTTACAACCACTTTATTACTTGATCACCACATACACTCGCATGTGTTGTGAGAGGAAATTATTGGGTATCTAGATTAGACTTAGAAATTATTTTCTTATCAAGATTAGACTTTTACTTTATGTTTATTTACATATTTTATTTTATTTTTCATATACACATGTTTGGGTAAAGTTTTTTTTTATCATCTTGACATGACATCATGATATTAAAATTGGTTAAATAAATAAAATGCTTATTATGGTCATCCTTATTATAATATTGAAGGACCCTACTTATAGCAAAAAATTTATAATATTATCTGGAATGGATCATGCACACTTTCCAATCCCTTGAGTGAAATATTTATAGTATATATGGTGGTCAAGATAACTATTGGAAAGATTATCCTAACTCTTATTTGCCTCCCCAAGCCCCTACTGTGACTATTCTTCTAGTGTTAGTGATGATGGAAGGAATGATGAAGTGATGGAAGTAACACTGTCAGAAATTACTGATGTGGTAAAGTATTTCGACAAGAGCTAGAAATGGGAGACAAAGGGGCTATCAAAACAAATAAAAGACTTGGAAGGAGTTAGTGCCACACTCACAAAGATGCACTTAGGCTGAAACATGTGTTGATCAATAAGTTAAAATCTTAGCCAATATAAGGATGAACGTCAAATAAATGAAGAGAGCAAGTTCATACAAACAAAGATTTTTTTATAATGGAAAAATAGTGAGTGAAGCCGGCTCAAAGAATAAGCTCAATAAAGTAAATTTCATGGATTCATCTAGGTCAGTCTTTCAAACGTGACAAAACAATTCTATAAAAGGAGAATAGAGCTCAGATAAGAGGTAGAACCATTTAGCTCAACTATCCATAACCTACAAATTCACTTGAACAAAATTATTGTGGCATCTAATGCCCACCTGCAAATCACTATGGATACTAACCAATTTATGGAGTGGGAAGAAGAAACTCAACTGTTCAACCACATTTAGGTAGATGTATCACTATTTAAAAGAGTGCACTAGAGTCATCTGAGGATGTAGAGACATTTATAAAGACTCTAGTGTGCGTGAATTTGAGAGTATAAACATGAAAATAATTTCAAGTTTAAAGCACACAAAATCCCATTCACATCATTTCTTAACATTATGGGTGGATAGTGGTAGTCCACCACACCTAATGTCAACATTATGGAAAGAATGTGATAATTCACTAGAACTAATAAAGTAGTCAATGGATAAAAATCAAAGTACTTAAATCCTCAAAGTTATTATGGCAGATCAATAAAGTTATATTCTCTATCCAAAATCTAGAAAGTTCTACTAGTCACTTGACCTAATTCTATTTTGTACCATCTCTAGTGAAGCACAACCAAAACTTTAATGAAAAATTGGGGATTCAATTCATAAGTTTAAGGTGTAGGAAAAAGTAGATTACATCATGTCATGACATTAACCGCTTCTTGGAAGGCAATTCATATATTTTATTAATTTTAGTAGTTATATTTAGAAAAGAATAAAGAAAAACACAAAAAATAAGAATAAAAAATACTAGATTTGTCGATCTATGATCTTAAATACTAAGTTAAGAGAGAGAACACCTACCCTAAAAAATATTCTTGAATACAATGTGCAAGTACACACAACAATGGGGAACATAAATAAAAACACAAAAATTTAGATTAATAGGGTACTTTTTAGATTTCCCATGCAAACCCCAGAGCAAGTGGCAACAACTCACCACACAAGTGTCCAAGATCATGCTTGGGATCTCCAGGTGAGTTCCAGAGGTGGCATGCCCAAAATAGGTTAGGGAACCCTATGGAGCCAACCTTCTCTCTCACCTTTTAAACCCCCATAAACCCTTTTCTTCGTATTCTCCTGATGAGTGTAAAATCTTTAATCTTATGTAGGTATTTGAGGTAGTTTTTAGTCATTGTTGATCTTTTATACAGTTTGGATCAAAGTGTAGATTTGGGAGTCGTATTGAGGTTAAGTCGAGGTTTATGGAAGCGGATTCTGCCTCTTCACTCGAGTAATATTAAATCTTGAAAGCTTCAAATTGAGGTACAATTCTACTCTTATTCTCTTTTTAGTTCATCGTTTTGATATCCGGTGCATTGATTTGAATATTGTGTGTTGGTTGATCTTTGTTGGTGATTAATAGCTATTTATTTTAATTCATTATTTGATTCCCTTGATTATGGATTGTGTGATGAAATATTATCCCATTAAGAATTCAAATCAGTTATTTGAGGCAGAATTGAAAATTAATAAAGATGAATATTGGTCATTTTGATTCCTTGATGATTGTTTAATTTGAAATAAGTATCGATGTTTGTTAAACGCAATAATATCATGATATATAGAAATTGGTAGGCAAACGGTAAGCCGGGTAGGCAAATTTAGGAATTATGAATTGTTGGATGATTTAAAATTTTTGTTGTATGATTTATTTTATCGCATTTGACTCAATAGTATTCATTTGGCCAAAAAATTCTCCGAGAAAAATTGTAATTGCTATCGGGAAATGCCCTGCGATATTTTATACTTGGAAGACCGATCGTGATCAAGTTCCGAGACATCGAGTAAAGCATAGAGTAGGATAGAATAGTTTAGCTTTTTATTTCAATATTTTTTATTTTGGTTTGTAATAAATTGGAGTGGACATTAACTTTTGGATTTTCATTTGTTTGGACAGTGTTTTTTATGTGGTTTATTCACTTTATAGTGTCTACTAGATGATATACTCCATGAAGAGACTGTGTTCGAACCACGGGATCGAGGGGTTCCTAACACCTTTCTCTCGATCAACAGAATTCCTTAAACAAAATCTTTGTTCGTGAATCAGTTTTGAAAGCGTCCCAAATTATTTTGAAAAAGGATTTTCAAAGGTGACTTGTCACACCCGATTATGCCAAGTGGCGACTCTGATTTTAAACGTAACACTCCTTTTCAAAATAAATTTTTCTTTTTGTCACTTAATTATAAAATCCTTTTGAAACTCAAAATGAATCTTTTTTCATAGAAAAGGGGTATGGCAGCTCTGGCGACTCTGCTGGGGACTTTTCAGAATTCGAGCTTATTTTTTAAGTTATATCGGTTTAGTTTGACACTTTAGGTATATAGACATTTTATTTGTCTTATTGTTTTATCATTGTTGGATGCGCACGTGCTACATGTTTACAAATTTTTCTTATGTGTTACCTCTTTATATCTGGCATTATATGTATTATCCCAAGTTAATTCTTTCTCAACAAGTCTCGAAGTGCACGTCGTGTACACGAACTGTAGTTGAGTCACCCTTATTATAGGAGGGGCCTTGAGGCCAACCCAACCCAACCTGCTATAAGGGTTAGGTTGGGTTGGGTTGTGATTTTGAGCTCATTTAAAACTAGGGCTTATAAGCCCAACCTAAGTCAGTCCGCTGGCCCTTGAGGCTTGATTGAGGCTGGGCTGGGTCAGCCCGTGGGTCAAAATACTATTTAATTGAAATAAAAATATATGAATATTGTAAAAGAAAAAGTAATAATAAAGAATAGTAGTTATTGAAGAAGTTTAATATCCTACGTAATGTTTAACTTATTAAGTGTTAAACACTAATCATCAAGTATAGATATTTCATTTGTTATTGTTATTCAATTAAAACTTAAAATTAAAGAAAATTGTAAGCAAAAAGAATTAAAAATATAAATAGTTATTACTCAATAAATTTTACCTAGTATCTTACACAATAATTTACTCATTTAGCATTAAATGGAAAATATTAAAATTTCTAATCATAAATATAAAAATTGCATCCATCATGAAACGTCCAAATACTTGTTGCAGCTACTCGAAAGCAATTACACAACATTACCCAAATTCAAAGCGCTAATATTTTTAAGCGCATTTTAAATATTTTTAATTTTTGATATATAAATTTTTTATACTGTTCAACTTATTAAATTTGCATATGAATTTAGATGAATGTTGTTGTTAATTAAGATAATGTAATCAATGAATTCAAATATGTTTGTCAATGTATTGGTGTTGAAATATTATAAATCATCGTAGAATTATGTACTTTATATAATAGTACGTTAGAAGTGAGAATGGATTACCATATCTATTAGTTCAAATTGTAAAAGAAAATCTAACAAAAAATTGATAAAAATAAAAGGCTAGCCTGCCCCATCCCGCGACCCTATTAGGGCTGGGTTGGGCCATATATTTTAAGGCCCTTTAAGGTGAAGGGCCGGTCCGTCCTAGCCTATCAAATTCTTTGGTCCGTGAGGCTTGAGTTGGGTTGTGTTGGGCCAGCCCATTTTGACAAGATGTATAGAGTAGGTGAAAAATAATTCCAACCACTATCGACCATATGTTCCCCCAAACAGCCTTGTTAGTGGACCCCAGCTCAGGTCATCCTCTAGGTCATGCTTATTTGCATCATATTAAGACTTAGAGGGACCCGCATGGTCCTTTGTAGAAGACTTACACCTAAAGCATACCTATATTCTAGTTGTTACATCTTTGAGGGTAATAGGGTCATTTGACGGTTTGATTTGGGGAAATCGTGTGTTTATGTTAAAAAAGGTTGAATAAAAAGAAAAGTTAGTAAAAAAAAAGAGTTTCGTAGTTTTTCTTTTTTAAATTTTTGTATGTATTTTGTTTTTCAGAATTCAAAAATTCAAAAAGATTTTTTTTACCATTTGAATTTATTTGTCAAAAACGAAAACATCAAAAAAAATTTCTTTTGTTTCGTTTAGTAAGCATTCATAATTTGAATTTTAAAAATAATAATTTAATAGGAGCTTGTTATAAAAGAAAATTTATTTTTATGTGAAGTGTCAAATTAAAAAAGCCCCAAAAGAAGATTTTATGAACGTTGTCTATTGTCTGTCTTTGGTCGTGACTCTCAAGTCGAGGTTTAGTTTGTTATTTTATCTTTAATTGTCCAATCTGGATAAATACGCACACCTGATTCTCCTCTCTTGAGAGTGAGACACATAGGCAGCCCTTTGTGGGTTCGGTGATCTTATTTAAAAAATCTAAAATGATTTTCTTTACTCTTCATTTAGAGTAGGTGTTTAATATACATCTTTAAAAGAAATACTACAAAAAGATTTTCCTTTAATAGTTTCAAATTTTATTTTCGTATGAAGTGCAAAATTGAAAATCCAAAAAAAAATTCTTTGGAAATCATAGGTTTCATTTTGTATAGGAAGCTGAAAAAATCAAAAAGATTTTCATCAATTCTTTTGACAATTTATTTTTTTCTTTTTTTCTTAAAGTTTCAAGTAAAAGCAAAAGAAAAAAAGAGTCTGATTGGTCATGTTGTGTCAAAACTTCACGAACTAGGCACACCTGATTCTAATCTTTTAGAGGTGAGATACGCAGGCACCCTTCTTGGGTTCGGTGATCTTTTCAAAAAGAAAAAACAGAAAGAGATTTTGAGAAAGTGTTGAACTCTAACGCATTTGTTATATCTTGTTCAGTTAGTTTAAGTTGGTTTGTTTGTGGCATTCTGGTTGGTCCTCCACATCGCACCAAATCCAATGAAGGGTTAGTTATGTCCAATAAGTATATAGAGAGTGACATCATGGATCGAACAAAGAGTCAGGAAAATGATAATTTAAAGCAAGAGATTATGAGATTAAGGCAACAAATGATGGAAATGTATCGATCTTGGGCTAGTAGGCTTCCTCCTCCTCCATTCCCCACTATTGACCCCACAAATACCTTGAGATTTCCATCACAATTGAAAAGTTAGTTTCCTACTATTGCTGATGTACCTCAACATGCCTCAAAATTCACTCCAAGCCAAAAGCATCCCAATGCTTCCATCACTCATTCTCTAGATCTCCAGTGTTAATCTACTACATTGATAGCACCACCTATTCTCTCTGCTTCTATTTCCCAACCCTCTACTGAGGCTCCCACCTTGGCTTTTTGTCCAACGATTAAGATTCTCCAACCAGCTATTGAGTCAATTTTTAATACTCTTGATGATCACTATTATACTTCTGAGCCCACATCTATGTTAATTGGACCACCAAAATTTCTTACTAAGAAGTCTGGCATGATAGAAGAGAAAGAGAAAATGGCTAGGAAAATAAAAAATATAGAAAAGGCTATGAAAAATTCTCTGGGACCTGTGAATAAAGAAGATATTTTATATAGGGGCATATCTTTAAGTGTCAACCTTCCTCCAAGCTTTGAGATATCAAAATTTTAGGAGCATGATAGACATAAGGATGCCATGAAATATCTGGGACGATATTGCAATCAATTAAGGGAAATTGAAGGAAAGAAGAAGGAAAACATACCTATTGTCATTCCAGGGGCAAAGAAGAGCTCGATAGTTCCAACTCAACAATATTTTCAGTCTCAATCCCAAGATAACACATCAAATCAACATACTCACCTACAATAAGGTTCCTCTTTTCAAAATCCAAGATATTCCATTCCACTTTCTCGGTATCCTTTGAAAAAGGCACAATTGTGTACTCCTCTGTCTCCCTATCCACAATGGCATGCACCAATCTCTCAACATTGCCCTCAACCCCCACATATTTACCAAGGAACTTCTAAGTCCAAGTTTCAACTGAGGCTGGAGTTTGCAAAAAGAAGGAAGTCAAAGGATAATTTTACACCAATTGGGGAGTATGGCTAACAACGGTGAAATTCCTAGTCGTGATGATGTGCAAATCAGCGACTAAGATGTCATGATCATCAATTAGAAAGTCACTTCCCTCCTTTCCATAAAAAAATATTGGTAGTGTGTTTTATTTTCCTTTCTGTTTTTCGAATTATCTCAGGGTTGTAGTTTTTAATCTATCTTGTTTTATTTCTCTATCATCTTCGTTAAAACCTTTCTATCTTTTCTTTCATTTGAAATGTGGTGTCTCTTGTTGTCTTATTTTAAGTTGTTTGTTTATCGTCTTTACACAATACATTTTATGTTGGTTCTAGTGTTATGACATGCCTGCGGAATTTTCAGTTAGATCTTAAAATCCAGTTTAATCATGAAACATTGAATTGAAGGGCTAAAGTTAAAAAAAAAGACATCTAAAAATTGATAGAGTGTTGAGACATTTGGTGACCACGTTGAAGCCTTCTTTAAAAATTAAGGGTATTATTTTGAAAATCATAAGATTAACTTGGTCAATAGTTGAAAAGCATATCTCAATTAGGTCAAATAGTGGACACGTTATTCCTATATCAAGAGAAATAGGACGATAATGAGCTCTACGGAAACATGGTCATTCGATGTGAGGGATCTACAACAAATGTGGAGTTGTATGTTTGACAAGTGTAGAAGAAGAAGTGGCACACATGCTCAGTTGAAGTTAGATTTCTTAAAGTGTCACAAATGATCTTCATATTGCATGATGTGTACTTGCATTTTCAAGGATTGATATGACGAAGGCATTTCATTCTACTATCTAAACATTGTGTCATTCTCTGTTTACCTAATTTGAGTTTTAATCTATTTTCTTTTATACCCCTCATTTGAAATTAAGATAGAGTTAGTAAAGTTCAAAAGAAAAGATGTCGAGCAAAACAATCGAGTTAGAAAAGTTTCAAAAAAGAAAAAAAAGACAAAAATGTATCCAAAAGAAAGAAAAGAGAAGAGTGTCAAGAAAAATAGAGTCGGAAAAGTCCCAAAGAGAAAAAGAGTCAATAAAAAAAAGAAATCAGAATCAAGAAAAAGAACAAGTTGTTGGAACTACGTATGACCTGATTCTCATCTCTCGGGAGTGAGATACGTAGACAACCCTACTTTAGGCTCGATCCAACCAAATGAACAATTTAGAATTACCCAGTTAAAAAAAACTGGGGCATGGGTTAATTTCCATTGTTCAAGTCGATTCCAAAAGTTGTAAGCCTCACCTCACTTCAAAGTGTTGTTTGGTCCTCATGCCATTCTTTCTTTCTAACCTTATCCAAAATCCAAGTTACAACCAAAGAAAGACCTTCAGATCAATCTTTGAGAATGATAAGTCTAAGTATGCAATGTATATGATAATGTATTTTGGGAAATACTTGTCTTCCTCAGCATAAGGAATCAGGAGAGAAATAAAAATGAGAGAGTCTTATTAGTGAAAACCCTCTGGAGCACCATAAGGCGATGGTAAGTTGAGAGAGATAAAAATGGGAGAGTTTTATTGGTGAAAACCCTCACGGGCACCGTAAAACAACTCTGAGTTGAGAGAAATGAAAATAAGATAGTCTCATTCGTGAAAACCCTCACGTACACCATAAGGCAATGATGAGATGATAGAAATAAAATTAGAGAGGCTTGTTGGCGAAAACCCTTCAAGGCATCACTAGCCGGATGAGGTTTCTGAATTCGAATTGGCCCAAGGAAGTAACTCAAGTTCAGGGCCATTAACTCAACAACTATTGGTGAAAGTTAGATGGAAATATCAGACAGCTTAATCCAAAATGCATTTCATAATTATTAGAGTTGACTATCACTTTCACATAAAATTTGCTTTTCTCTATTTCAATGGGGACATTCATTATCTGTTATTTCTTCTTCACACTTTTATTTGTGTTTTCTTGAGTCAATTATTTAAATGGAAAGTCATTTTTCTTGTGTATTTGAGTCAAATCAATGTCAAAGCAGGTGAAAAGATTTCAAAACTAGCTACCAACTTCTTCAATTATACAAAGCAAGACAAAAGGCCTGCACATGAAAGAGGCATAAT
Source organism: Capsicum pubescens (assembly GCA_030864215.1). Classification (NCBI taxonomy): domain Eukaryota; kingdom Viridiplantae; phylum Streptophyta; class Magnoliopsida; order Solanales; family Solanaceae; genus Capsicum; species Capsicum pubescens. The sequence goes on from CM061546.1 coordinate 73,914,591, forward strand.
TGTGAGACAAAACAAGGCGTGCTGAAAGTATTATCAACAGACAAATTCTGGGAACTCATGAAAATACCAAGGTTTAAAGGGTTTAACTGAGGAGCATGGCAAAGCAAAGATATAATTTTTGTTTCAGAGTCACTTTTAATAGTCTGAGTTTGGGTCAATGATGCAGCAAGTCAATGACATGTGCTAATGGTTGGAAGCAAGATTAAATTTGATAAGGGAAAGAGCGATTGCTGCTAAATCTAAAGCCACAAACCAGCCACCATGTTCATAAACTCACAAGTTTTCTTTGTATGAAACAGGAAAACATATTATCTTCCAATCAAGGGTTTCAAATCCTAAACATCAAAGGCCATGATTTCTCACTTTTACAAATGTAAGAGACAATATTGCTATAGAGGTTTGGTGATCAAAACCATGGTAAAACTCATAATCCAATATCTCTAGGAGACACACCTCCGAGTCTGGGTAATTCAGATTCATTTATTAGGTGATGCACTTTCTTAATTGAACCTTCACTCCTAGAAGTCACACCTTCTAGTTGAGTCCTTCCATTTAATCTTTAGGAGACACATTTCCTTATTTAGGTAATCTAAATGGAATTTGTAAGGAAACATATTTCCTTGGGTACTTTAAGTGGCATTTGTAAGGAGAAGTATTTTCTTGTCTGGACAATTTAAGGGGTATTTATAAGGATACACATTTCATTATTTGGGTAATTCAAGTGGCATATGTAAAGAGAAGCATTTCCTTGTTCGGGTAATTTAAGAAGCATTGGTAAAGAGACGAATTTCCTTGGGTAATTCAAGTGACATTTGTAAGTAGACCCATTTTCTTGTCTAGGTAATTTAAGTGGCATTTGTAAGGAGACACATTTCCATGTTTGAGTAATTCAAGCGGCATTTGTAAGGCGACGCATTTTCTTGTTTGGGTAATTCAAGTGGCATTTGTAAAGAGACGTATTTCCTTATCTGATTAATTTAAGCGGCATTTGTAAGGAGACGCATTTCATTGGGTAATTCAAGTGTCATTTGTAAGGTGACACATTTTCTTTTCTAGGTAATTTAAGTGGCATTTGTAAGGAGATGCATTTCCTTGTTTGGGTAATTCAAGCGGCATATGTAAGGAGATGCATTTCTTTATTTCGGTAATTCAAGAAGAATTTGTAAGGAGACGCACTTCCTTGGGTAATTCAAGTGGAATTTGTAAGAATATGCATCTAGGTAATTGAAGTGGCATATGTAAGGAGATGTATTTCCTTGTTTGGGTAATTCAAGCAGCATTTGTAAGGAGATATATTTCCTTGTTTGGGTAATTCAAGCAGCATTTGTAAGGAGACGTATTTCCTTGGATAATTCAAGTGACATTTGTAAGGAGACGCATTTTCTTGTCTGGGTAATTTAAGTGGCATTGTAAGGAGACACATTTCCTTGTTTAGGTAATTCAAGTGTTATATGTAAGGAGACGTATTTCCTTGTTCGAATAATTCCAGCATCATTTGTAAAGAGACGTATTTCCTTGGGTAATTCAAGTGGCATTTGTAAGGAGACGTATTTTCTTGTTTGGGTAATTTAAGTGGCATATGTAAGGAGATGCATTTCCTTGTTCGGGTAATTCAAGCGGAATTTGTAAAGAGACGCATTTCCTTGGGTAATTCAAGTGACATTTGTAAGGAGACACATTTTCTTATTTGGGTAATTTAAGTGGCATATGTAAGGAGACACATTTCCTTGTTTGGGTAATTCAAGCAGAATTAGTAAAGAGACGCATTTCCTTGGGTAAATCAAGTGGCATTTGTAAGGAGATGCATTTCCTTGTTTGGGTAATTCAAGTGGCATTTATAAGGAGACGCAGTTCCTTATCTGGGTAATTCAAGTGGCATTTGTAAGGAGACGCACTTCCTTGATTGGGCAATTCGAATTTTACTTGTTAGGTGATGCACTTCCTAACTTAAGTCTTGTCTCCTAGAAAATTCACTTTCTAGTCGATTCATTCCACTTGATTCTTAGGAGACATACTTCCTTGGTGAGTATACAAGTTTTGCTTGTTAGGTGGTTCACTTACTAACTTAAGCCTTTACTCATAGAAAATGTACTTTCTAGTTGAGTAGTTAACCCTTAGGAGACATACTCTTTTGTCAGGATAATTCAAGTTTCGCTTGTTAGGTGGTTCACTTCCTAACTTAAGTCTTTACTCCTACAAAATGTACTTTCTAGTCGAGTTATTCTACTTAACCCTTAGGAGACACACTTCCTTGTCAGGGTAGTTTAAGTTTGGCTTGCTAGCTGACATACTTCCTAACTTAAGCCTTTACTCCTAGAAGATGCACATTCTGGTTGAGTCCTTCCATGCAACCCCTAAGAGATGCACCTCCTTATCTGAGTAATTCAGGTTTCATTTATTAGGCGATTCACTTCCTAAATTAAACCTTCACTCCTAGAAGTCGCATTGTCTAGTCGAGTCATTGCACATAACCCTTAGGAGATGCACTTCCTTGTCAGTTTTCATTTGTCAGGTGGCACACTTACTAACTCAAACCTTTATCTCTAGAAGACGTACTTTTTAGTTGGAATTCCTCACTTTAATTCTTAGGAGATGCACTTCCTAGTCTTGGTCATTTAATTTTACTCGTAAGAGATGCATCATTGCAACATGCTAGTAGTTATGATTGTATTTGACATTCGCAAAAGTTTTATGATAAGTAGGGGCAAAAATTTAATTCATTGGAAGCATTATTTTAGGACCCTCTTGAAAATGGGACTTTATTTTTGAAAAGTGAGATCTCTATTATAACCTTTGTTTGAGATAATTTTCTTTCTAGTTTTGATGTGATTTCAAGAGCCCGCCCGAAGAACAGGGCGAATAAATGGAAAGTCAAGCAACAAGGTGAAAAAATTGAAAGTGAAGCAACAAGGTGAAGAAATTGAAAATCATAAGACTGAATAAATAGCAAGTCAGGAGCCCTCCTGGAGAACAGGGTGAAGAAATTGAAAGCCAAGAAACAAGGTGATGAAATTAAAAGTCGAGAGACCGCCCGAAAATAGGGTGATGAAATAGCAAGTTAAGAGTCAAGAAGAGCTGCATAGATAGGAATTTTGTAATTTTATTTATGTTTTTAACTTATAATTTTTATTTTTGATGTAATGACAGAGCCGTGCACCAGAACCTTGATGGGACCTCACTCGATTCTCCAACTCGGTATAATCCCTCTTTTTCAATCCTTGAACCACATGTGATTTGATCCCCACATAACTTGGGATGGGTAGGATTTCCAAAAGAAAGACTTGACTGCCTTTCGTCCTTCTGCTCCTTTCTTTTGAATAATGGTCAGGAAAAGACTCTGTCTTGTTGTCTACTTCTTTGTTTGAAAACACTTTGTGTTTACATCCAAAGAGGGGCATGATGTAGACACGTAATTCTGTCTCTCCGAAATGTCAATTTTACCTATTTAATTCTTCTTACCATACACCCCACACCATTCCATAATTTTTTCCCCAAAATGACAAAATAATAACTAAATCTTAACAAATCAATAACAAATTTTATCTCATCCCAACCACCCTACCCCACCCCCTACCTACCTCACTACCCTACCCAAATCCTACTCACATTTTCCCTATTTTATACCTTAACAGAATACACAACACTCTCACCCTACAATACACCTCACAAATACCCACAATACACTTACACTCTTACAAGACAATACTTACACCCACTCACACTACACAGATTCACATGCCATCAAAATGGAATAGTATATACATACCAACATTAATTGGGAGAGGGGGGAAGATCATACGCCCAAATTACAACTTTCTTATGAAATGTAAGCAGTCGCAGTCAAATATAGAACCCAACTGGGTTGGGTGTCGAATCCCACAGGGAATACTGTGTTCACTCAATATTGTGACTGTTATTAGACTGTTGATCTAAGGTTCCTGAGTAAAAAGGGGTTTTGATGTGTTAATAATGCTCTTTCTTTCTTGTATTACACAGTGGTCTAGCTAATAAGAGTTAATGCAAGTGTAATTTCAATGAAAATTATTTAACTAGAGTTATGCTCACCAAGATGTTCAAACAGTTAAGGTTGTGAACTTGTGCTTGAATTATAACTTATAATTTCAATTGTAAGAAGTATTAAAATCTAAGAATTACCCACTTGTTTCTCAACCTAATGGGTGTTTTACCCTTTTCTTCTTTCGAACTTAAAGGATCCATGTATCACTCAATAGAACTCTCATGAGGGTTGATCCCGTTAGGGCATCAACCCTTGACCCAAAGGGTAAACCTATGGATTTCATGTGAATCACCTCTTTTCCCAACATCCACTTTCTTGTCAGACAAGTGGTATTCATGGGGTAACTTCTAAAGTTTGCAACCAAGAGATGTCATTATAATGAAGAGAGATTCATGCAATTTAGACAGATGTTAGAAATCAAATGGATTCACAACCCCAAACAGTTCTCTACATCAAGGCTCTCATAACCCTCGTTATGGGAGTTTAGCTACTCATCCCTATATAAGATATCAAAGATATGTTGATGTTCATAAATAACTTCAAGAGAGTACTTAAAAAAGTTACAATATTGTTCTTCTCAATCTTCAATGAAAACGAATAGAGAATAATAATCAGATCTTAACTTCTAGCTTCAAATCTCAATGAAAAGTGTTACACAACCCTCAATAGACAAAAAAGTATGAAACTACTGTCAAAAGATACGAAATAAAACCTAATACTTAGTATTCATATGATTCCAGAACTGGGTTTTAAAATTCAAACTCAAAGTTGCCGCTTCAGGCTCGACGGTTTGAGCAACGTGTCATCGTTGGGGTGATGGTCCATTGCCTAGACCATCGCTGGAGCTCCAGTGAGTCAATCTTTTGCTTCTGGGTGACGGGCAGGGCGACGGTTCATCATAAAGCTGATGGTCCGTCGCCTGATTCGTCACATGACTTCTAGTGAATCTGTATTCTATCTCTTGGTGATGGTTTAGGCCGACGATTCATCGCAGAGTCGACAGTCCATCGCCTGGACAGTCGCAGGATGTTTAGAGTTACTATCTTCAATTTTTGGGTGATGGTTAAGGTCGACGGTTCATTACAAGGTTGACGGTTCGTCACCTAAGATGTCGCTGATCATTTTTTCTTTGTTTTGCCCAGTTCATCCAAGTTATTCTTCATACTCAACTCTTATCCTGAAAACACTAAAGTACACTGCTAAATTCAATAATAGTTACTTGAAAACGCACAATTATCTTAAGAAAAGGCCAAAAATATTCCATCAAAAGTTAGGACATCAACACCCTCAACTTAAGACAATTGTTTGTCCTCAAGCAACTCAACACCAAGATACATATATGAACAACATCATGATGGGAATTTCATAGTAAAACCAACACAATCATACAATTATTCCACTGCCCATTTGGTTATGCTATCTCAACACACATGGATGTACTACTGGTATTAACTAATAATCAGCATACTCACAGCCACATATACCACACCCCGAAGCAATAAGTAGAATAGATATAACTCAACATGATCTCACAGTCAAAGAAGTCCACCTCACATTACACAATTAAATCGTGGACGAAACTAAGCCTCTCATTCTCAGAAAAGAAGTTACAAACATAGTGTACACCCATAAACTTGCCCTTATCATCTAATGCTCTCTTATGATTGACTCGCCAAGATCAAGTAAGACTTGCTAAGGGTTGTAAAATGGTTTTAGGCTCAAGGAGGGTTGTTCATTTGGGTAAGTAACTTAAAGTACAAAACTTCACTCTTTTTACCCTTTTTGGTGTCTACTCACAAGAATTAAAGTTTTTTTCCCTCATTTGCAATCTTTACTATCCATCTGCGCCCTTGTCATTACCCAAATTTTTTTGTAGTTGTTGAACAACAGCATCAGCCACCTTCAACTTATGCTGATGTAGATAGTTGAGGTGTACAATATCTATTTAGACATCCAACTAAACCAGGGTCGGATGCTACCTCTCAAATTAATTTTAACCTAACCTCTTACGCTGCCAACAATCCAACCGTAGCCACCCTCAACTTAAGGAGTTTGCCTAAGTTAAGGTGCACAATGACCAAAATTGGACCAGGGCCAAAGCTAAGTGCTAACACCTTCTAGAGAGTAAATCAAACTTATTTGGACAGAATAAACATTAACACAACTCAATAGGGTTGACAAAGGAAACAATGGTGGGTCATACTTTGGCTAAGTGGACTAACAAAACAAAGAGACCTACTATCCTATAATTATTGGGTCAAAACACACGACAACATCTAATGAACCGAGAAAGTTCTAGGTATAACACTTATGCCAGAACTACATAAATACTCACCCACACAGACACTGAGTTAATTTCTATCCTACTAATTCTTGGGATCCAAATCACATAGCTATGTTTTTCTTCACTACTACCTTGTAATGCCAGTATCAGAGTCATAAATAGTTGCGCAACACTTTACCACATGGTAAGGGGAAATATTTATACAAAAATCAAGAAACAAAACTTTGCCATAATCACTTGTCATCCATATATACAACAAGGTGCTAACATAAATGGACACTTTTATTTCATGCAATAACATTAACGACTGAACAGGACCTAAGAAAGGAAATATACAAACCTACAGCTAATTCCTAAACAAGAAATAAAAATACAGACAAACTTAACATCAAACTAGACAAGAAAGTACACCACCCCCACAAAAAAAAGCATTGTCCTTAAAGCATCAAATAAAGTACAAAGGAGTGGGTATACTAGTATTTCCTCTTATTCATCTGAGGTATCTGTGAAGTGTGGTGAAGCTCCATCGTCCTCACCGGGTGCAATGTTGACCCCCATGGTGTTGGGAGTGCTCAAAATCTCTCCCTACAAAATCAGAGGTACCACATATCTGACAGGATCTGAAATTTGCCCCGTGACTGGGGAGAAGATTGTAGAAATACCTGCAGCTTTATCCTGTAGTCTCTTCTTTCTCTTTTCCTCTGGTCTCTTCGATTTTTTAATTGCCTTCTGCATCTGATAGTCTTCTAACTCTTTAGGTGACATGGTTGCAAGTTTTTTTTTCTTCTCTGCTCTCTTTGCAGCTTTTTTAGCTTTTTCATCTATTTCTGCTACTTTCTTATCCTTATCTTTGATCGGTCTCCCCATTAAGTCAATAAGACCTTCGTCCTCATCACTTGCAATTTGGACTGGATCAAATATGGTCTGTTGTGGCTGTTGATTCATTTTATCTATATCTGCCCGGATTTGTCTAACTTTCTCAATCAATTTTGCAAAATATGGGATAGACATGGCATCCAGCTTTTTGTTGATTCGCTCCTCCATGTTGTCCATTCTTAGCTGGATGTTCTTGAAAGGACGTACTGCTTCTTCTATAATTCTTTCAACAAAGGGTTTGAAATCTTCCCCCCCCCCTCATATAGATAATTGTTTTTCAACCCTTTTCTATGCTCGGACTACCTTTGTGAAGTTCTCCTGGTTCAGCCTATATTCTGAATATTGGGTTGGAACTGATGCAGAATCTGCAGTCCCACCCATGGGCATCGAAGCTGAACCTGCAGAGATGGCAGGAGACATGTAGGTAGAAAGAGGTAATGGCATACCTGAAGGACCCTCTGATGATTCATGAATTGGCGTCGATTGAGACTACTGAGTATTAGGCCTGTTAACTCGCATATCAAACTTCGAGTAATCCCTTGGTTTTCAATATCTTGCCTATGCACTGCCCGAACCTCATTATCAAGTCCGTTAATCAAAGGAACATTTGATTTCTTACACAACTCAGTGATAAGACATGGAAATGAAAGTGCAGTCGTGGTCTTGTCAGCTCTAAAGAACAACTCATCAGCAATAAGGTGACCGAAATCTACTATTAATCCCTCGATCAATGCAACAATGATTACCGCTCTAGTGATCTTTAATCGGTCGTCACCTCCTATTGGCATCAGCCTCAATCTCACAATTGCCCACCAAAACTTGGCCCTAAAGCTCACGGATAACTTAGATATCCGTTCTCATGGGTTGTGTAACCACACAGGCTCTCTTTCGTCTGTCAATACTCTGGCCAGCCACGGCCTTTGTGTCTTTGCTGTGAACAGTCGATGTTCCAATTCTGGGATTGCACCAGGTATTCGATATTCGGGCCCAAAGAAAAATATGTTCAATGTACGCTCTGAGATATCTATGTCGACTCCACGAATAGAAACTGTATCCAGCTTTTTTATGTCGGCCGCTGACATACCTGGGGGACAGTTCTTCTCTAGCAACGCCAAGTAATTGGTGAAAAACTCACGTACCAAATTGGGTAGATAGGATCCGAGTGTCCTGCTCATCCATACCAATTCATATTTATTGAATTGGAGCTCAAGTTCCAGATACTCGTATAGTGTTGTCGTTATAATTTGATACTCCTCAAAAATAGGTCTGTTTGCATCCAACCTATCTGTAGGTGTGAGACCTTTTTAGAAATGCTCCCAATCCCCTTTGACTTGCCATCTCATACCCTCTTGCAGTTGCGGGTCCTTGCGTTGATCCATGTTCGGGTCGTGTTCAAGAATCTCCTCTTCGATGGTGTTAGATGTTTCAACCCCTTACTTAACTAGAATAGAACTTAAGTAACTGTTGTAACTGTTTTCACCCTCATCTTCAGACTGGGAGAATAAACAAATCACCTGATGATTTCGCCGAGTGTTGCATGCTGATGCGTCCGAACTTTGTGATGGCCCTTTCCTGGCTTGTTGTCCTCTACCCCTGCCTCTGGTTGGTGGTAATTTGTTATCCATAGTACCTGGAAGTATAGAATTTATCAGTCCACAAACTCGAACCAGACGACAGGAAAAAAATTTGACCAGCGACGATTAGTGCGAGGTCCGTCGACCCAAACCGTCAGGGACATTCCAGTAACTCTGTTTCTGAGAAAGTGGCGATGATTTTAGGCGACGGGTCATCGGGTATCCGACGGTCCGTCGCACTGAACGTCACCTGCCATTTTCAACTTTAGTCCTCATTTTGGCATTTTATAAAACACTTTGCACGCTCTTAATGTAAACACGATTCTCAAGGCATTTTCATCAATAATTCATTACTAATTTTGGTTTTATTCATCCATGGGCTACTCAGACTTCACCCAGGATAAAGTTTTGTTAGGTTTCAACTCAGTTCAAACCATCACAGAATAACTCAAAATTAAAGAGGATTACTTCAACATTGAAGCCTTCACATACTTTCATGGTTCTTATTATTGAATAACATGGAAATTAATGGAGAGATCATACTTTAGTGTTGTAGCACTTGATCACTATCCTTACTTGCACTCTAAACACAGGACACAATGTGACACCTACTTTTGTGAGGAACGTTTGTTGCTTATGATTGAAAGAACAAAGAGGGGAAGAAGTTTAAATAGATAGAGGAAAGGAACAGGAGAAGTTTAAGAAGGTAATGGAGAGTCTCAGATACGTTGAATGCAGGGACACTAAATAGTCTCAAGCACTTGAACCGTTGGGGCACTATTTAACCACTCTTAATTATCCATTTAAACCAATTTGAATTAGATAAGAATGAAAATTTTGGCCATTTAAATTAATTTGACCCGACCCGCTGGAATAGGGTTTCATGTGACGATTCCAGCGACGGTCCATCGCATGTGCGATGATCCATCGGTCAACCCGTCATCCCTTTCCAGTGAACTTACCTGGAGATATACTGGCGATGGTTGAGTTGACAATCTGTCGGGTATGCGATGGTCCGCCGGTTAAATTGTCAACACTCTTCCAGTAACCTTGTTTCTGGACTTTGTTGCGACGACTACCACGATGGTCCATCGAGTCATCGACGGTCCGTCGAGTAACCCGTCGGTCACCCCCAAACTTTCTCAGCTTCTGTTTTCCTGCACTGTCAGACCTGCACACTTACACAAACCCTTCAGCTTGAACAAAACAATGAAATAAACTTAAACTATTGCTTTACAACAACACACCATGGGTTGCCTCCCACTAGCGCCAGATTTATCATTGCAGCACGACTCAGTTATCTCGATTACTCAGACTTTATCAAGATAGATAGAATCAATACTTCTTATCGAGTCCATTGGACCGATATACAGTTTGCCCATTGCCTGTTGACCTTGAAGACACTTCCGTCTTCATTTTTGAGTTCCAGTACTCCAAATGAGTAGACTTGGTTAACTCTAAATGGGCCAGACCATTTGGATTTGAGCTTACCTAGAAAAAGCTTGAATCGGGAGTTGAAGAGGAGCACCAAGTCACCTTTCTGAAAATCTTGCTTTTTAATTTTGCGGTCATGGTACTTCTTCATTCTTTCCTTATACAAGTCATCTCTTTCATAAGATCCAAGACGGAACTCATCCATCTCATTCAGCTGCCCCAGTCTCATATACACTGCCTTATTCCAGTTCAGATTAAGCCACTGCAGTGCCCACAGTGCTTTATGCTCTAGTTCAATCGGCAAATGACACGCATTGCCATAAACCAATTGGTATGGTGACATGCCAATTGGTGTCTTGAAAGCCGTTCGATTTACCCATAAGGCATCGTCCAGCTTCCTAGACCAATCTTTCCTGCTAGCATTTACAGTCTTGGCAAGGATAGCTTTGATTTCCCGATTAGAGATTTCTACCTTCTCACTGGTTTGCGGGTGGTATGGTGTATCCACTTTATGCTTCTTAACTTCATATTTTTCCAAGGTAGCTCTGAACATTTTGTTGCAAAAGTGTAATCCTCCATCGCTAATAATGCTACGTGGTACCCCAAAGCAAGAAAAAATATTTTTCCTCAAGAATGCAATAATTCTCTTCCCTTTATTATATGCTAGAGCCACTGCCTCAACCCATTTTGACACATAGTCAACGACCACTAATATGCACTTTATCCCAAATAAGCTCACGAAGGGCCCCATGAAATCAATACCCCAAACATCAAATAATTCTACCTCCAGCATTTTCGACATCGACATATCATGGTGGTTTGAGATGGACCCTTGCCTTTGACATTGGTCATACCTCTTCATGAACTCGTATGCATCTTTGAACAAAGAGGGACAATAGTAGCCACTCTGAAGCACTTTTCTTGCAGTTCGATTACCTGCATGGTGACCTCCAACCGAGGAAGCACGACTCACTTCTAGTATACTCAACATATCTACTTCTGGGATGCACCGTCTAATAATACCATCCGCACATCGCCGAAAAAAATATAGCTCATCCCAAAAGTAATGGGTCACATCATGGAGAAACTTTTTCCTTTGATGAAAGGAAAGATTATCTGGTATTACCTCGCTCACCATATAATTTGCGAAATCAGCATACTAAGGTATCTTCTCCATAATACCAGCCAAGATTTCCTCATCAGGAAATACATCATTGATCTCAAATTCATCTCTAACTGCTTGTTCACTTTTCAGCCTGGACAGATGATCCGCAACTTTGATTTCGCAAACCTTTCTATCCTTGATGTCAAATTCAAATTCTTGAAGTAGCAGTACCCATCTGATAAACCTTGGTTTTGCATCTTTTTTCGTCATCAAATATCTAAAGGTTGCATGGTCAGTGTGGACCACCACCTTGGTTTCTAGTAAATAAGCCCGAAACTTCTCAAAAGCATAGACTACTGTAAGAATTTCCTGTTATGTGATAGTGTAGTTATTTTGAGCTCCATTCAGTGTTTTGCTGGCATAATAGATTGGATGAAATAATTTGCCTTTTTTTGTCCCAGCACAGCTCTAAGGGCAACACCGCTTGCATCACACATGATCTCAAATGGTTTTGACCAATCAGGTGCAACAATAATAGGAGCATCAACCAGCTTCCCTTTAAGGCATTCAAATGCCTTCAACCAATCATCATCAAAGGAGAATTTGACTTCCTTCTCCAAAAGTTTGCAAAGGGGGTTTGCAATCTTTGAGAAGTCTGTTATAAACCTCCTATAGAAGCCAGCATGACCAAGGAAACTATGCACCTCCTTCACTGAAATAGAAGGTGGAAGCTTCATTATAACCTCAACGTTGGCTGGATCAACTTCAATCCCCTTTGCTGAAATTTTCTTTCCGAGAATGATGCCCCCTTTCACCATGAAGTGGCATTTCTCCCAATTATGCACAAGATTGAACTCCTCACACCGCTGCAAGTCCCTACTCAGGTTCACCAAACACAGCTCAAACGAATCTCCTACCATAGAAAAATCATCCATGAACACCTCCAAGGTGTCTTCAAAGATATCTGAGAAAATAGACATCAAGCATCATAGAAAGGTAGCGGGTGCATTACACAATCCAAATGGCATCTGCTTAAATGCAAGAGTACCATATGGACAGGTGAATGTTGTCTTATCCTGATCCTCCGGGGCTATAGAAATCTGATTGTAACTAAAATAACCATCCAAGAAACAATACCAACCTCTTCCCGCTAACCGATCAAGCATCTAATCTATGAAAGGCATTGAGAAGTGGTCCTTCAATATCCATGAGTTGAGTTTTCTATAATCCATGCACACCTTTCATCCAATAACAGGCCTGAGTGGAATCAACTCATTCTTCATGTTAGCCACCACTGTCATGCCCCCTTTCTTGGGCACACATTGAACAGGACTTACCCACTTACTATATTAGATGGGGTATGCCACTCCTGCATCTAGACACTTGATGATTTCTTTCTTCACCACCTCTTGCATAGGTAGATTTAAATGACATTGATGCTCAATAGTCGGGACACAATCCTCCTCTAGCTGGATTTTATGTGTGCATATACCAGGAGGAATACCGATAATGTCTGCAATCATCTAACCAATGGCTCTCTTATATATCTTAAGAATAGAGATAAGGGTTTCTACCTGTTGCTCACCTAAGTCAGCCACAATAATAACAGGTAGTGTATTCCCATGGCCCAGAAACACATACCTCAAATAACCCATCAACTTTTCAGTTCCAAAGTAGGTGGCTCTCCAATAGACGGCTTGGCTGGTGGACTTGGAAGATTTTTCAAATCCAAATCCAACTTCTTGGGTGCATAAGAATAAGACTCCATGCCTGTCAAGGAATATACAGTCTCCTCATATTCTTTAATACCGTCTTGATCAAAATTAATTAATATAGCAGCTAAAGTCTCCACAATAAATTTTTCCTCTATGGGTACTTCCTGCTCCTCCTCATAATAAACATCCACAATAGGAAATACACTCATATCTTTATGCTATTTCATGGGCTGCCATACATCGAATTAAACTACTTTATCATTCAACCTGAATAGTAGCTCATTTGCCTTTAGATCAATAAGTACACTCCTGGTTGCGAGGAAAGGTCTACCTAATATTATAGGCACCTCAAAGTCCACCTCACAATCGAGAATGAAAAAATCAACTGGAAATATGAAATTGGCCACCTTAAATAATACATCATATAGAATCCCCACGGGCCACTTTAAAGACCTGTCTACCATAACTAATATCATATTCGTGGGAGTAGGATCCCCAAAACCTAGTTTTTAATACACAACAAATGGCATCAAATTTATACTAGTTCCCAAATCACATAGAGCTTTTGCGAACCAAGAGGCCCAATAGTGCACGGGATAGTAAATGCTCCTGGATCTGCCTTCTTCTGCACCAACAACCTTGTGGAAATAGCACCACAATGATAGAGATTGTCCTTCATCTCATAACTACCTATCCGCTTCTTCGTTACAAGGTCTCTCATAAAATTTGCGTACCCGAGCATTTGCTCCAATGCCTCCACCGATGGCAAGTTGATTGTCAACTGCTTAAGCATAGCCATAAACTGGCCAAACTTTGTGTCGTCGTCCTTATTTTTCAACCGATGGGTAAATGGAGGAGGTGGTTTTAGGAGCTTAGTAACCACCACTTTGGTTTCTTTCCCTTTTCTCTTCTCTAACTCATCAACCTACTGATGGTTGGATGATGTATTATCAATAACTTTATCCTAGTTTTCAGACTCTACTAGATAAGTTTCTTCGTGCTCAATATCCTTTGCAATCATAGCTTTTCCCACAGACGGGCCTGGTAATACCTTACCACTCTGTATGGTAATTGCCATGTAGGAGCCATCATTTTAAGGATTCTAAACTGTATCACTTGGCAAAGTTCCGCTCTTCCTCTGATTCAATGATGCTGAGAGTTGGCTTATTTTTTTCTCCAACTATTTGATAGAAGTAGAGTCTGAGTTTACCAACTGACTCATGGAAGACAAATCACTCTTCATAGTAGTCACCCCAGAGTTGGTAGTCTTAACTCTCTTTAATAATTTCTCCATCATGTCCTCCATGGATATCTTGCCAAAGCTAATTACAGCATTATCTCTGCTTCCAGAAGATTCATATAGTCCACTCCTATTATTTTTGCTCTTCCAGTTCCCTTGATCTCTATCCTTGTAACTAGCTTTATCGTAATAGTTCCGACCTTGATTTCCTTGGCTATTTCCTCGAAAACCCCCTGATTATTTAGATAGTTTTCTTCTTCTTCCGAATCAAAACCATCTCTTCCTTGGGATGCAACAGCTTTCACCTTCTCTATTTTTCCAGACAATAGATGCTTAGTCAGCAAATCCATTTGTATTTTTAAATGTGCCATATCCTGTTCACTTTTTTCCTCTTTGCATTGCTCTACAATCACACTACCAGACACGGTAGGGCTTGCTACCACAGAATCCCTAGTATGCCAAGCTCTACTCTATTTGGTCATCCGATCAAGCATCTCTGAGGCCTCTGTAAAAGTAGGGTCAACAAATAATCCCCTATAGCATTTTCCACGACTGGCTTCGTAATAGAGTTCAAAGCCCGATAATGCTGCCCCAGGTCTCATGAAGAGCTTCAGTGGGAAGTTGTCAAAAGTTACTGATTTCATTCCTCAATTGTACCCTTTTGGAGGGTGTTAAGAACCTTTCTAGTAAAGCCTCTTTCAACTTCCTACAGTTGGTTATAGAGTCGGGAGTCAGTTCATTTAGCCATAGTGTCGCCTCTCCAGATAGAGATAACAGAAACAAAAATAGAAGGATAGCATTCTGACCCACTTTTGGATTATCGAAAGACTTGCAAATGGTGACAAAATTCACCAAATGCATGTTTGGATCATCTCCAAGAAGAACACCGAACAACCCCTTAAGATGAAGGAGTTGAAGTATCGTACTGGTAATATTAAATTTAGCTCCTGGTTCTAGAGGTGGAGGAATAATATCTCCAATTGCACCTACTCCATCCATTCCATCTTCATCATCGTTCAGATCAAATTGCACTGGTTGACGCTCTTGCCTTGCCCTAAAGGGGCGATTTCTGTTTACATTCCGATTCACTGGTGCGGCCATATTCTCTGCACGCCTTGGGTTAATAGGATCTAAAAAGTTGTCATCCCCTAAATCATCATCATCAGGATTAGGATGACGTGTCCGCTATCATTCTGTTGATTTAGTTGAGCTCTAGCCAAAGCGACTAGTCTTTCAGCATCATGGGGCTCTGTCATTCTGCCAATTAACTGTAGTTTCGGATGTATTGGTAATAATGATGCACCAGATCTCCTTGTACTTGGCATACACAATAACTCCCCTACACAGAACAAAAACAACAAACAAAAGTAAAATTTAGGAAACTTGACCAAAGGTCAATTAACAAACACAAACTTAATTAACAACCATATTCCCCGGTAACGACGCCAAAATTTGATACGTCCAAATTATAACTTTCTTAAGAAAGTGTAAGCGGTCGCTGTCAAATATAGACCCCGATTGGGTTGGGTGTCGAATCCCACAGGGAATACTGTGTTCACTAAGTATTTTGACTGTTATTAGACTGTTGATCTAAGGTTCCTGAGAAAAAGGGGGTTTTGATGTGTTAATAGTGCTCTTTCATTCTTGTATCACACAGCAGTCCAGCTAATGAGAGTTAATGCAAGTGTAATTTCAATAAAAATGAGTTAACTAGAGTTATGCTCACCAAGATGTTCAAACAGTTAGGGTTGTGAACTTGTTCTTGAATTCTAACTTATAATTTTAATTGCAAGAAGTATTAAAATCTAAGAATTACCCACTTGTTTCTCAACCTAATGGGTGTTTTACCCTTTTCTTCTTTCGAACTTAAAGGAACCATGTATCACTCAATAGAACTCTCATGAGGGTTGATCCCGTTAGGGCATCAACCCTTGACCCAAAGGGTAAACCTATGGATTTCATGTGAATCACCTCTTTTCCCAACATCCACTTTCTTGTCAGACAAGTGGTGTTCATGGGCTCACTTTTCAAGTTTGCAACCAAGAGATGTCATTATAATTAAGAGAGATTCATGCAATTTAGATAGATGTTAGAAATCAAATGGATTCACAACCCCAAACAGTTCTCTACATCAAGGCTCCCATAACCCTCGTTATGGGAGTTTAGCTACTCATCTCCATATAAGATATCAAAGATATATTGATGTTCATAAATAACTTCAAGAGAGTACTTACAAAAGTTACAATATTGTTCTTCTCAATCTTCAATGAAAAAAAATAGAGAATAATAATCAGATCTTAATTTCTAGTTTCAAATCTCAATAAAAAGTGTTACACAACTCTCAATAGAGAAGAAAGTATGAAACTACTATCAAAAGATACAGAATAAAACCTAGTACTTAGTATTAATATAATTCCAGAACTGGGGGTTAAAATTCAAACTCAGAGTTGCCGCTTCAGGATCGACGAGTTGAGTGATGGTTTATCGTTGGGGTGACGGTCCGTCGCCTAGACCATCGCTAGAGCTCCAGTGAGTCAATCTTCTACTTCTGGGCGATGGGAAGGGCGAAGGTTCATCGCAGGGCCGATGGTCCGTCTCCTGATCCGTTACATGACTTTTAGTGAATCTACATTCTATCACTTGGTGACGGTTTAGGCCAACGTTTCATCGCAGAGTCAACGGTCCGTCGCCTGGACCGTTGTAGGATGTACAAAGTTATTGTCTTCTATTTTTGGGTGATGGTTTAGGCCAACGGTTTGTCACAAGGTCGACAGTCCGTCGCCTAAGCCGCCGCTGATCATTTTTCCTTTGTTTTGCCCAGTTCATCCAAGTTATTCTTCATACTCAGCTCTTATCCTGAAAATACTAAAGTACACTGTTAAATTTAATAATAGTTACTTGAAAATACATAATTATCTTAAGAAAAAGGCCTAAAATATTCTATCAAACGTCGGGACATCATAAGACTCACATTCATACATCAATACAGAGAGGAGATGGATAGGTATAGAGATGCACAATAGAAGAAGTGAGAAAAAGTAAAGAAAAGTAGAGAGAGGAAGGGGATAGAGAATCGATTGAGGATCAGAAAGAATTTACAGTGATTTTAGAGAATCGGGAGAGGTGATATCGGAGTTGGACGCAAGAGAGGAAAAGAGGAGAAAACCGATAAGAAACAGTCTTTTTCGGTGAGGTTTTGCCAAAAACATCACTGCTACTAGTTTTTTTTTCCTTTTTGCTTACTGCTGAGCTTGCAGGAGCTCCAGTGAAACAGAGAGCAGTAATCCAACTCTGATTGAATTTGGAATCCACCAAAAAACACAACCCGAACTTCGCTATCCGTTTCTCTCTATTTTTTTGTCACTGTCGGAGCTCACTGGAGTCCCAAAAAATAGAGTTCGGATCGAAGTGTTAATTTGGGAGTCATATTGAGGTTTAGTCGAGGTTCATAGATACGGATTCTGCCTCATCACTCTAGTAATACTAAATCTCGAAAGCTTCGAATTGAGGTCTAATTCTACCTTTATTTTCTTTTTACTTCATTGTTATGATATCCGGTGCATTGATTTGAATATTGTGTGTTGGTTGATCCTTGTTGGTCATTAATAGATATTTATTTTGATTTATTGTTTGATTTCCTTGATTATGGATTAATTATGGGTTGTGTGATGAAATGATATCTCATTAAGAAGAAAAATTAGTTATTTGGGGCGGGAATTAAAATTGATAAAGGTGAATATTGGTTATTTTGATTTCTTAACGAATGTTTAATTCAGAATAAGTATTGATGTTGCAATAATATTATGATGGGTTGAAATTGGTAGGAAAACGGTAAGCCAGGTAGACAAATTTAGGAATTGTGAATTGTTGCATGATTTGAAATATTTGTTAAATGATTTGTTTTATCACACTTGACTCAATTGTATTCATTTAGCCGGGGAATGACCCGAAAAATTATATTTGTTACTGGGGAATGCCCCGCGATATTTTATACTGGAAAGACCTATCATGACCAAGGACCGAGACATCAAGTAAATCATAGTGTAGGATAGATAGAATAGTTTAGGTTTTATTTCAGCATTTTTTATTTTGGTTTGTAATAAATTGGACTGGACATTAAATTTTGGATTTTCGTTTGTTTGGTTTGTGTTTTTTATCTGTTTTATTCACTTCATAGTGTCTACTAGCCGGACTCCACGAAGCGATGGTGGTCGAACCACGAGATCGAGGGGTGCCTAACACCTTTTTCTCGGTCAACAGAATTCCTTAACCGAAATTTCTATTCATGGATTAGTTTTGAAAGAGTCAAAAAACATTTTGAAAAAGGATATTCAAAGGTAACTTGGCACGCCTGATTATGCCAAGTGGTGACTCTGAGTTTAAACGTAATAATCCTTTTCAAAATAATTTTTATTTGTCACATAATAATAAAACTCTTTTGAAACTTAAAATGAATCTTTTTTTTTTTTGATAAAAAAAGGGTGTGACAAGTAGTATTGACACTAGAAGACTCACATAGTCAGCTGCATGAACAAGCTTTACGTTGTGCGATCGCATGATGCTACGATGAGAATTTAAAATCAAGGGTCCATTCTTGGATTTCCTACAGACTATGCCATTCTATAAAAGTTATAATGTATACCAAAAACTAAGTTATGAAGTATTAGAGCGTCCAAGTAACAAAGGAACTAAAAAACGAGGAAGAGTACATTGCTCTTATCCAAAATGAAAGTCGGGATTAAGAATCTGTCGTAATGCCTTCTAGATTTTTTTATGTTTTTGTTAACTTGTTTATCTCTACGGAGTAATTTCTAAATAAGGCAAAGATGATATGCATAGAATCGTGAATTGATTTTCCTATTCGTATTGCGATGTTAGTTATCTTTTGCATTTTAACAGAAAGAAAATTTCCTTGATTAGTATCATTGCATCTCTTTGTTCGACTCTTGATTGACAGTTGCACTAAATAATCAAAAGGGATTAAAAATTAGGGTGAAATTCATTTTCCTCCCTCAAATTTACTTTAAAAGTCAAACTTCTCCCTCTACTTTGAATACTAAGCATCCTCCCCTCTTTTATCTTGATAATGTCTATTTTAATCTTGGCATATGGAATATCTTCTTATACTATACATTATTTATTTTAGTCAAGTACTTATATATTTTTGTTTATATTTTTTAGTATTATAAGTAGAATAACTTTTTCAATGAACTTGTCATAAAAGATAATGTTATTTTTTATGATTGTTATTTTATTGAGATAACGCACAGGTATTTTTTGTTCCCCCTCCCCTCCGACTATATCCAAAGTTGTTATGACACACGTAAATTTTACAGGAGTCCTATTACCTCCTAAACTCATTTTTTTTTGTATTTTATGCTCCTTTTTGCTGACGCAACAACTAAGTATTAGAATTTTTTGTACTCATTTTGTGCTGACTTGGACAAAAGGAATACAAAAATATTCTGATACTTCACAATCAGATCAACAAAAATGGGTTTAGGTGGTAATAGATCCCCCTTAAAGTTAGTTTAAGTGTGTCATAGCAATTTCAGGTATAGTTTAGGAGTACTTTGTACCTTACCTCTTATTTTATATGCATTAAGTGTATGTGTGTAATATATATATACTTCAGGTATATATAAGTGAGTTTCGATATACTTCCTCTGTTCTTTTTTACATGTCACTTTTTCATTTTTTCAAGTCAACCTGCATACATTTTGACCAATATTTTAAGACATATGTTTTCATTTTATTAATATGAAGAAGGATTGCAACTTATAGCATTTTTCTTATAATTTCTGGTCATCTAACTTTTAAATTTAAATATTAAATTATACATCTTAAAAATATTGGTCAAAGTTCATGCAGGTTAACCTCAAAAAGCGAAATAGTGACAAGTAAAAGTGAATAGAGGGAGTATATATTTATAATATAAGTAAACTTTTGAATTAATTTATTATAAAATATATCTCCATTTTTATTATATGTTATTATATTACATGCATTGGAATATGTTTATAAAGTTATTTTTATTTGGTATTTTCACTAGTAAAATAGATATTACAATTTTAATTATTATTAATAAATTAATTTTCTTATCGTGGGCATTTATTTCATTTAGAACGTCACTAACTTATATACTTAATATATGTTTTTCACTTTTTTTTTCGTCTAGAAAATAATTTTTCTTTTTATTTACAAAAAATTACTATATATATTAAAAATAAAAAATATAATAATTTTAAAGAGATGAAGAAAAATAAAGGTTAATAGTGTAAGAATAAAATAGATATTTAAAAAAGATAAATAGAAAAAAAAAGAGAAGAATACTTATTTGTAAAAAGTTGAAGGAAAATTTAATTTTTAAAGTTAAGGAGGAAAATGATTTTCACCTTTAAAAATTATCATTAAGAATAGAGGTTGGAAAGCATTCGCAAGAAGCCTTCCTTGAACTAGTCATCTGGACTGGTACACTTTTGCACGTGTTTACTCTATTTTTTATTAATAGTCCATTGAAAGTCAAATTCATTTGAAAGAAAAGTTTTACTACCTATTAACTGAAACACTAATCAATTTCTGAATTTGGAAAAAGCAAAAATACTCATTTGTAAGCATTTAATGAGAGTATAACCATAGGATTGTAATCTTACTATCAATCGCCCTAATCTCTTAATTGATAATCAAGTTACGGTACCGATTTCAAATTGTTGGATAGTAGATACTACAAAATCATGATTCCACACAACATTGAAGATTTGATTCTTTGAATAATATTGAACAAGATTATATTGAATAATTACTAGAGTCAATTCCTGTAGAGACGATCTTAAAATTATTTTATCTTTGACAAGCAAAACACTTAACTTCTTGTATATTTTATGCTCGTCCTGGATTTTTTCTCCTTTCTTCATTAAAAAATGAGAAAAGACATGATTTCTCCCTGAACTTATCCGCTCAATTTACTTTAGTACTTAAACTAAACTTCTGTTTATTTACCTCCCTTAACAATTTGATAGTGAATTAATTTCAACCCAGAATATATAATACCACTCTCACAACGAAGAGTGTGTCACATTCACCTACACATCAACATCACGTCAATGCCACGTCGGAGACACGTCATTGCCACGTAAGAAATTAATATTTTTCTAAAAAAGATTAATCTCTCACACATTATTTTTATATTTTTTTTAATTATATATATATATATTAAAAAAAAAAAAGATATCCCCACCCCTATTTTTTTTCTTCTTCACACACCCCCACCCCACCCCTCTCTTTCAACCCTCACCCATGCTCTCTACCCTGCAAACGCAGCCCCCCCCCCCCCTCCTCCTCCTCCTCCAGTGCCCCACCCCTCAACCCCCCTCCTCCTCCTCTTCCAGCGCCCCACCCCTCACCTATTACTCATAGT
The DNA here is from genome assembly GCA_030864215.1 of Capsicum pubescens. NCBI lineage: Eukaryota > Viridiplantae > Streptophyta > Magnoliopsida > Solanales > Solanaceae > Capsicum > Capsicum pubescens. Next base: position 73,936,254 of record CM061546.1, read on the forward strand.
TATTCAAAATTCAAAACCAATCCAGTATTTTTATAATTCAACAATTTATCTAACCAAATAACACCATGTACACTAACAAAGAACAATTTTATACTGGTAACAACCAAAAACAGAAAAAGCAAAGCCAAAAAAAAAAACTTTATTTTTTTTTAAAGCTTTCTACTGAAGGGTGATCTTTTTTTTTGTTTTTGGTATAAGAATGTTGAATTCATGTTGAATTTTAATGGGTATTTGTTAAAATTTTATTTTTGATCCTAGATTTTGTGAATTTCAAATTCTTGATTGTGTAATGAGTGGTTCGAAATTGGAGGGACCATCGGCTCCATTGAAGGTTGAGATGGTGTTAATGGAGGAAAAATTTTAATTTAGTATCCCCGTGGTTGTTCTTTGATTGTGTTAATGGAGGAAAATGAAAAAAATTGAAGGAGAGTGTTAATGGAGGAATTTTTGTGTTGTTGTTGTTGACGTTTTCGAGAAGAAAGAAGAAAAGGTGTCCATTTTTTTTATTTTTTTTTTAAATTTCTATTATATTTTAAATATAATATTACTGGAATATTTTTTTTTTAACAAATAAACGCGTCCTTTTAAAAAAAAAAAAATGTCACGTCAGCATTAGGGGTGAGATAAATACACTTTAAAGATGTTAAGGGGTAAATAAGTAGAAGTTAGTTTAAGTGCTAAAGTAAATTGAGCGGATAAGTTCAGGGGGAAATCATTCTTTTCTCTTAAAAATTTAAGAAATTTCTGCTAGTTTCCAAAGCTTTTATCAAGGTATGTTTTCGTTTATTTGTCTTCTTTATTCCATGTTAAAGCCATTTTCCAACTTCCACAAGGTATTAAAATTGAATTTATTGTCCTAGCTTTTACAAAAATATAATGTTTGTAGAATCTTAACCATAATTTGATTATGGTATAATGTGGAGTGACTTGGAATAGTTTGAAGGATGACATTAGGGACATATGACTTGTTAATTTTGAATTTTATGGCTAATCAATTTTGATTCTGTGGATTTACTAAAATCATAAACTGTTGGATTGTATGATGTTCTTATGAATTAAATCATAATATTGGATTGTATGATGTTCTTATGAATTAAATTATACTATTTGTAATAGATTTGAGCCTCATAAATGTTGATTGGTAATTGTTGTGGAGAAATCTGATACATTGGACATAAATGTAGATTTTTTCACTTGAACTTTTTAAATTAGAACATTAATGCTTGGAAATGGCTGCGCTGATGAAAACATCTCAAATTATAGTCATGGGCATCACGTGTTATATGATAAGTGGATGATTTCCATCTTAAGGATACGTTAGTCAACTTTAAAGAACTAAAATAGTATAAGTTTGGGTGGTTCGTATATGGAAGAAATTATTTGTGGGAAGTGTTGGTAGGATGTTTATTGGATTATGTATGATGTATATAGGAAAATCTAAGTACCAATGCTAGCAAATTAAATGTGGGGTTCATCAACCCCTTATTTGCTAAACTTGTTAGCTTCATTGTATAATTACAAATTCTCAATTTCTTAGGTGCAATGAAATACACGCCGAAGCAAAAAAAAAAAAAATGAAACTGCTCCTGAAAGTCTTAAAAGAAAAAGGGACCACACTAGTCAACATCCAAAATGGAAGATTTGTCCGTGTTTGTGGAACTCACCTTGGGAGCTCCAAAGTGAGAAAACGGAGCTCGCTTCGGGAGCTGTCAAATGCAAGGCCAAAATTCTACCCTTTTTTCAATCCAACTTACTGCTTACTTTTATTTTAATTTTAATTTTAATTATTTTTTTATTTATTTTTTATTTTTTATTTTGTAGGGAATATGACGATGGAAGTAAGGTCATTGTATGGAGGAAAGGTGGGTGAAATGGTTGAAACTAAATGTGGGGTTCCCACATCTTCCATGTGTGGGAATAACGTTTGAGAGAAGTCGAAGTATCTCAAGACATGAGATGCTAATGCCTCGACAATCGGCCATCCAAAGAGATTTCTTCTTCCATAGTATTCTTTATGATATGCAATCAGGATTGTGCACAATTTGAATTGTGGGGTTGTAAAATCACTTAGTTTCTTTCATGATTATATTAAAATATTGTTGTTAGTGTGTCATACTATCAGTTATCTTTATTAGTACAACCCTCAGTTTTGATTTTTGGTCTTTTTCAAGGGAGTCTTTTGAATGTAGGTCATAGTTTTTCTATTTTTTAGGACATTTATTTTTTAAGTAATTTTTTTGGAATAAAGAAGAAGAGTAATCCAAACGCCTTAAATAAGTTAGGTTCTTTTTTTGGATCAGATAAGATGTGTGGCATCTTTCGAATATCAAGATTCAAGAAAGTCTTTATACCGTAATTTTCATATAGCATTCAAGTATATTAAATTATCAATTATTGTGAATTATAATACTTTTTACATAATTTTTAAATATTTAAATTTTATTTCATAAAAAGTTAAAGATTTCATACCCAAATATGTAAAATTCAGAATGCAAATTGAAACAGAAGTATATAGCATATATAGTAGTTTTTGGGTCCTCAAATTATTTGGAGCATTGCTAAAGAAAAGAGTTCAGAGCCTCCCATGGGATTATTATGGTGTGTTTTCTGTTTGCTCCATTGATTATTAGTATTCCCTTCCTTTCAAAGAGTTATGATGTGTTTTCTGTTTGCTCCATTGATTATTGGTATTCCCTTCCTTTCAAAGAGTTCAGAGCCGCCCAGGGGATTATTATGATGTGTTTTCTGTTAGCTCCATTGATTATTAGTTTTGACTTTTAAGATTTAAAGTTTGTGAAATTTTCATGTTAGATAAAAATAAAATTAAATAGTAACTAAGGAGATTTGAACCCACAATCAAAAAGTAAATAAAATTTTTACTAGTCCCTCTTCTCCACTAGATCAATAATACATTTTATTTATGTGTTTTCGATTTATAATCCTAATATATTTTATTAATTTTTTTTATATATAAATACTAGATCTGCACAAAAGTTATTTAGATTTAAAAAGTGTTAAAATAAGTTAAAAGTCAAAAGCAGGATGATACCAATTTATAATTTTTTACTTTTAACTTATAAACTACTTTTTAAAAGACAATTCAAACGCCCGAAGACAATAATATGCTTCAAGTTAAATTGGAAATTCTCAAGGTCCTAAATGGCAGTAAATATACTCAAACCTGCTAGAATAAAACTTACACGCATTTGGTATATATATTAAATTAATATTTTTTATCATGATTAAGTAATTAAATTAAATAAAATATATGTTATAAAAATAATCATGATTAAATAATATGAACGTAAAATTCAAATACATAATATGCATGTATTGATTTGATATATACGCCGGATGCGAATAAATTTTAATGGATCTATCGATCTAGAATGAGGTCATAAAAGGTCGTATGTAGGTAGTCAAGTTAATGTCTTTGCTTCATTGGTATTGTATGCTAGGTATTTTAGAATATAAAGATCACATGTTCACTCCTTTTTTTTTTTACTCTTCCCTAGGAACTTATACCTTTTTTGCTTCTTTGATAACTCGAACTCATAATCTTTAGATTAAAAGTGAGCAGTGTTTATCATCCGAGCAACTCTCTCTTTGTATGAGGTAAAATAATTAAAGTAAGTTTGTGCCATCTCGAGTCAGACAAATTAAAGGTAGTCCATGACTGCATCGTCCAGGAAACATATGTTGAGACAGAAGAACATCCTCTCAAGCTAAAGAGAAGTGGCACTAGACTATCAGCACTGGTGCCCACACACAAAAGGACGGATAAGGGACCAGTATGCATGTCAGATCTCTCGTATGCATAGATTATCCTTGATAGGTCCGTATCAAACACACGATATTCGATTGGCATTTCCCAATAGTTCGATAGCAAGTGGTGCTTGGTCATTGGGCACGGTATTATAGGTCTAAGGGGCACTCTCCTATCGAATGATAACAATCCTAAAGCTCTATAAATAGATCCCTCTCCTCCATTATAAAAGATTATCTGAGTCTACTCATCTCTATCCAAAAACAATAAAATTTCTTTAGTTTTGACCTGAAGTTTTCTTTATTGTCTTTGTTGTGATCTTTGCTCATTGTGCTCGTTGTTTAAGTTCATATTGATTATGATCAAGCTAGTTTGGATTATGACCAAGGAGCTTTGCTCTGCACCGTCACTCCAGATTTGTTTTGAAGCTTCACTTATTCTGTAGATTACTTTATTTTATGTTATCTATTGGCTATTTTAGAAACTCTTGCCACTAACTTGAAGCTACGCTGTAACGCGTGGCCCACCTAAAAATTTAATTGTCCCAAATCAACGATAAACATTCTTGTCATGTTCACACCTCCTCATAACGTATCTAAATCCAAAAAAACTATAATAAAATACTTATATGTGATTTTGTTACACAAAATATGTGTCCTGTCAATAAAAAAAGAATTATTGAAAACATTCTTTGGTCATAGTTGTCCCTTTTGGATAGATCGAAGAATAGAAAGTAGAAACTACAAAACACACAAATATTATTGTTATTAATTACTATATTAGGCATTCCACTGATCCAATTCGATCGATATTTTATCTATGCTTAAATACTTTGATAGAGTTCCATATAACATGTGTGAGAGTAAGGACCAGATACGATACAAACGTAAAGTTCTTTTTACTATGACTTGCATGCAAGTTAAATATAACCTAGGTTCTTGATGGACGAATTGTTCAACCAACCTATTTATATTCTTCATAGGAGGAGTAAAAATTTTAAATTTAGTTATTTTGAATCACAATTTTTTTAGGTAAAAAGATGTATTGGACCCTTGTACTTGTATGAGTTTGTATTCTGAACTCTTCTACTCACTCCTTTGGCAATCAAACCCCTAAACTCATTAAAAATCAAAATTTTATATCCCTATGGCCATTGACTGAGCTTATGTAGCATTAAGATGACTGAGTTTAATATAACGTGTGACCACGTGCTTAGGAGCAAGTGAACATTAGATTTTTATTAAAATTATTAAAGAAAACAAATACTCATAAATTTTAAAAAGGAGAAAAAATATTCTTTCCCCACCTTCTCCCCACCCCCCGCCCCCCGCCCCCAGCCCCCACCTTAAAATCCACGCAACCCCTACTATTCATCTTCTTGACCCCACCCACCCTGTTCATGTTCTTCATCCCGCCCACCTCATCTCGTCTTCACCAACCTATTTTTTTTTTTTAATCAAAAGACCCGTAGGGTCAAATTTTATTACGACTAAATCTGTATATACAAAAAAGTATAAATAACATAAATACCAATCGTTTTGGAAGTAATTACACTTTCTTATTTTTTTAATTACTTTACTCTCTCTCCCTATTAATATACATAACATAACCGACATATACAGAACATTCTATGTATATATTGAAATTTTTTGTAAGATTAAAAATATAAGTTGTGTATTTGTGTAATTTAAGCTACAAAAAATGGGCTACCCCAAGCAAAGGCCCACAAAAATCAGAAAACTAAAACACCTACACTAAGTAGTCGTTTGACCATGAAAACTAAAAATTTTCGGAGTTGGAGTTGAAATTGGAGTTGAAATTAGAGTTGGAGTTGTGTTTGGCCATGTCTTTTTTAATTTTTTTTTTTTACTTTTGAAAAAACCTTTTTAAATATGATTTTATGACCAAACTTTTACAAACTATCAAAATCACCCAACTAAAATTTACCTACTAATGAAAAAAAACACAATTAGTCACTATTATAAAAATAATTACATATACATGACCATATTTAATGAATTTCAATTATGACATATATAATATTTACATTAATAGCCGTTTCTCACATTTGAAAATTTTAAATATGGATGTTAGATTAACAGATCACTGCTTCCTGTTTTTTAGGTAACAAATATTATCTTTCAAACAAATTTATTTTTTTAGGAATTTATTTAATTTATTCCTTCATTTTCCGTTCCTAAAAAATAGGAAATGATGAGTTGTTATTAAATTTTAGGGTGTCGCTAATTTATTTCTTTAATTTTCTTATACATGAAAGATTTTACTGCGTATGAATAAATTATTTCTATGTAAAACATGCTTTGCATATTTATGGTATATTATATCATATACCATAAATATATAAATATGCTTAGTATGTTTCTTTATACTTTGTATTTTTATATATGTGTGTATATGGTATATACATGGTATAAACTTCATATATAACATACTTTGTATATTTATATTATAAATATGCTTAGTATGTTTCTTAATACTTTGTATATTTATATATGTGTGTATATGGTATATACATGGTATAAACTTTATATATAACATACTCTGTATATTTCTATTATAAATATAATACTTTATATATTTATTGGTATAAATATAATACTTTATATATTTATTGGTATAAATATAATACTTTATATATTTATGGGTATAAATATAAATTAGCAGTAAAATAATGTCTTAAATAAAGGAGATAATTAAATAAGGGATAAAAATAATGATGAGAGAGAAAAAGAGATATATATTAATTAGGATAACATTAAGTTTGAAATTATAATTATCTTATTCTTTAAAACTGCTTGTAGACATCTAAAATTTGTGGGACTCTTCAAGAAGAATCCAAATTCTGTTAGAGTTCTAGGTGGCTACTTTACCCTAAATTTTGCCTATTTAAAGAGCAACAGATTCCCTGAAACAGGCAACTTGAATATCCCATAAATTCACGGATATTCATAAAAAGATCAGGATCTCCAATATCCCACAAAATCATGGGATATTTATAAAGAGATCATTCTACGTTCGAGAAATAGACCACTAACGACCCTCGAATTACGAAGATCATCCTACGTTCGAGAAATGCGCCACTAACGACCCTCGAATTAAGGAGAAAATCAAAAGAGAAGAATCAAGGGAGGAACAAATTTGTACTCACATCGTTTATCAATAAAAATTATTGTTTCTTCATATTTTTATTTATGGTTGAGGTTTATTTTTCATGAATTAAATTATGTTGTAAACAAATTGGCACGCCCAATGGGACCAAATCTGCTCTTCATCTCTTCTCTCATAAATCAATTTGCAAATCTGTAGCCGCCGCATAAAAATGGAAGCTCTATTGGTACTTTAATACTCGTCATCAAATCTACACTTCGACAAGCCTTGAAGTAGGGGGCATTTGTAGACATCTAAAATTTGTGGGACTCTTCAAGAAGAATCCAAATTCTATTATAGTTCTAGGTGACTACTTTACCCTAAATTTTGCCAATTTAAAGGGTAACAAATTTCCTGAAACAAGCATCTTGAATATCCCATAAATTCACGGATATTCGTAAAAAGATCAGGATCTCCAATATCCCATAAAATCATGGGATATTCATAAAGAGATCATCCTATGTTCGAAAAATACTCCACTAACGACCCTCGAATTACGGAGATCATCCTACGTTCGAGAAATGCACCACTAACGACCCTCGAATTAAGGAGAAAATCAAGAGAGAAGAATCAAGGGAGGAACGGATTTGTACTCACATCGTTTATCAATAAAAATTATTGTTTCTTCATATTTTTATTTATGGTTGAAGTTTATTTTTCATGAATTAAATTATGTTGTAAACACTGCTATAAACGTAATATTGAAAAAGTAATGTTATAATGAGAGTTTTATGTAAAAATTTAAAAGATTAGGGTTATATGTAATAATAATAAAAGTTGGAATTGGAGTTGGAAAATTGTGAAAACAACAAAAACCCGTTTTCCCTTTTCAAAAAAAAAATTCAAAATTATTTTTCGAATTTTCATGGCCAAACACCACAATTTTCAACTCCAACTTTTTTTTCCAAAAAATAGAAAAAATTTTAAATGGCCAAACGGCCCCTAAAGGAAAGCAACTACCAACAATTAGGAAATAAGGTTAAAATAAGTAGCCGTTTGTCCATGAAAACTAAAATTTTCCGGAGTTGGAGTTGTGTTTGACCATGTCTTTTTTTTATTTTTATTTTTATTTTTGAAAAAACTTTTTTAAATATGATTTTATGCCCTAACTTTTACAAACTATCAAAATCACCCACTAAAATTTACCTACTAATGGAAAAAGAACACAATTAGCCACTATTATAAAAATAATTACATATACATGGCCATATTTAATGAATTTCAATTATGACATATATAATATTTACATTAATAGCCGTTTACTCATATTTGAAAATTTTAAATATGGATGTTATATTAACAGATCACTACTTTCTGTTTTTTAGGTAACAAATATTATCTTTCAAACAAATTTATTTTTTTAGGAATTTATTTAATTTATTTCCTTCATTTTCCGTTCCTAAAAAATAGGAAATGATGAGTTGTTATTAAATTTTAGGGTGCCGCTAATTTATTTCTTTAATTTTCTTATACATGAAAGATTTTACTGTGTGAATAAATTATTTCTATGTAAAACATGTTTTTCATATTTATGGTATATTATATCATATACCATAAATATATAAATATGCATAGTATGTTTCTTTATACTTTGTATTTTTATATATGTGTGTATATGGTATATACATGGTATAAACTTCATATATAACATACTTTGTATATTTATATTATAAATATGCTTAGTATGTTTCTTAATACTTTTTATATTTATATATGTGTGTATATGGTATATACTTGGTATAAACTTTATATATAACATACTTTGTATATTTCTATTATAAAATAATACTTTATATATTTATGGGTATAAATATAATACTTTATATATTTATGGGTATAAATATAAATTAGCAGTAAAATAATATCTTAAATAAGTGAGAAAATTAAATAAGGGATAAAAATAATGATGAGAGAGAAAAAGAGATATATATTAATTAGGATAGCATTAAATTTGAAATTATAATTATCTTATTTTTTTAAAACTGCTATATACGTAATATTGAAAAAGTAATGTTATAAGGAGAGTTTTATGTAAAAATTTAAAAGATTGAGATTATATATAATAATAATAAAAGTTGGAATTTGAGTTGAAAAATTGTCAAAACAACAAAAACCTGTTTTCCCTTTTCAGAAAAAAATTTCGAAATTATTTTCCAAATTTTTATGGCCAAACATCACAATTTCCAACTCCGATTTTTTTTTTTCGAAAAAAAGGCAAAAATTTCCATGGCCAAACGGGCCCTAAGAAAGTGGAAGTGTTGAAGATTTTTCTAGAAGCTAAAAAGATTTCAAGCTTCATGAACCCATTCCAAAGTAAGTTGCACTAAACTCAACTCTTGATTACTTCAGTTTGAACACAGAACCCGAAACCAAAATATTCCTTAAAACTAAAAAAAGAACCAATATATGCCATATAAAAAAAAAAGAACCAATATATGCCATATAAAAAAAAAAGAACCAAAATAGGCTTTGTGCACTTATTAAGTGCACAATGCCTTTAAATTTGTAACGGAAGCTGGCTGACGGCGTCAGAAACGTTAAAATTCACATTGTGCACTTATTAAGTGCAGAATCCATTTTTTATGAATTGTGCACTTAATCCATTTTTTTCTGAATTGTGCACTTAATAATTGCACAATCCATTTTTTTAAGGTTTGTGCACATATTAAGTGCACAATCTCTACTCACTTTTTACAATTCCCCTTGCCTGATTCAATAGTTTCGCAATATATATTTTTTATCTTATAGAATTATCGAAAATAAAATATTTCAATGACTTCAAATTTATATAGTATAATAATTATAACCTTAATTTAGAGTCATTATATAAATTAACTTAATAATGATCTATAAGAACATTCAATGATAATTAAACTAACATTAATTGATTACTCCATTTGATCTATTTACTTGTCATATTTTTTCTGTATACGACTCTTAAAAGAATGCCCTATTCGCCCCATTTTAATTATTCTTTTGTCTTTTGTCATGTCCACTAAGAAAAATAATAAATACAAGATATTATTTATTACAAAATAGAGCATAAACCTTCTTCATTTTCTTAAATTTCGTATCAAATCAAAACATAAACGAAATTTATTTACTCTCTCTGAAACCTTCTTTTACTCTCTCTGAATATTTATTTACTTCGTTAATGTTTTGATTTGATACGAAATTTAAGAAAATGAAGAAGGTTTATGCTTTGTTTTGTAATAAATAATATCTTGTATTTATTATTTTTCTTAGTGGACATGACAAAAGATAAAATAATAATTAAAATGGGGCGAATAGGACATTCTTTTAAGGGACGTATAAAGAAAAAATATGACAAGTAAATAAATCAAATGGAGTAATCAATTAATGGTAGTTTAATTATCATTGAATATTCTTATAGATTATTATTAAGTTAATTTATATAATGACTCTAAATTAAGGTTATAATTATTATACTATAAATTTGAAGTTATTGAAATATTTTATTTTCGATAATTCTATAAGATAAAAAAAAAATATTGCGAAACTACTGAATCAGGTAAGGGGAATTGTAAAAAGTGAATAGAGATTGTGCACTTATTAAGTACACAATCCATTTAAAAAATGAATTGTGCACTTATTAAGTGCACAAGCCTTAAAAAAATGGATTGTGCACTTATTAAGTGCACAATCCAGAAAAAAATGGATTGTGTAATTAATAAGTGCACAATCCATAAAAAAAATGGATTGTGCACTTACTAAGTGCACAATGTTAATTTTCACGTTTCTGACGCTGTCAGCCAGCTTCCGTTACAAATTTAAAGGCATTGTGCACTTAATAAGTGCACAAAGCCTATTTTTTTTTTATATATGACATACATTGGTTCTTTTTTTAGTTTTAGGACATATTTTAGTTCCGAGTTCTTGAACACACCTTCATGAACACCCCTGTTCATGTTTTTTCAGTGTTCTAGCTTCAAATCGATGAAGGAGTTCGAGCTTTGTGAAGTAATCTTTGTAAGGTATTGTCGATGCTTGCAAATAACCAAATCTAGAAGAAAATAGACTAGATCTACTGATAACTTCTTCTTTACCTTTCATATCTCATCTTCACCCATAGATTTACAAGTTACTCCGTAAATTAATAGTTAATATCTACCCAATCTTTTTCTTATTGTTAATCTTTGATAGGATGAGCTTCAAAGAAGCTAATACCACACATCAAAAGAACAACTCTAGGTATTAGATTAAGTATCAATTAGCTATTAATTTTCGGTTGATACTTAGAAGATAACTAATCTCTAGTAATTACTGATGTCGTTCCTATTTTCTCCCTTGACAGAATGAATCTCAAAGAGATTACTACCACATATCAAAGGAAGAAATTAAGAACTCAATCAATGACTAAAATAGGTATGTTACCTATAATCTGCTGAAAATAAATCAATTAGAAACAAGTTGAATCAGAGAAAATTAAATACATTCCCTGCTTATGCCTTAGTCAATTACTATTGTACACCCTAAACTCTCACCGGGTGGCATAGTAAATTTGACTATCTGAACTCACTTCAGGCAATACAGTAGAATGATAAAATTTCTTGTTCCATCTTAATGCTATCTAAAAGATTATTAAATTATAATCTGCTACCGAGCTTATTGATTATTCACTTATGACATCCTCAAGTGAGGTATGCTAATTCTATCCATGTTGAGAATTGTCTTTGCTATGATAAGGAGGTCCTGAAAGTTTTCTACTGTGAAATTACCTGCAAAATTAACAGACATGTTAGCAAAAAAAACTGCCATTGTGTTGCCTTCCCTTAAGAGTATGTTTCAACTTAATAGGGATACCTTCCTTCATTCTATTAATAGCTTCCACCTCCCAAACAACACTCCAAGGTACCTTCCATATTCCTTCCAAAATATTTATCATGGTAAGAGAATTTGTCTCCATAATTAGAGAAAATAGATTTCTATTTATGCAGGTTTGAGTTCCTTTCTTTATAGCTACTGCTTCGGCCAAAAGATTTGTAGAATCTGGAATCCTTTTCCCTTTCCCTACTACAAAATCTCCTAACCAATTTCTAACACAAAAGGCAGCAGAACTAGGGCCTGGATTACCTTTTGAAGCTCCATATGTATTGCATTTATGCCAATCTTTCGGAGGATATAACTACCTCACAATTTTATGACTGAACCTTGGTTCCCAATTTTCCAAAACCTCTACAATTGTCGGCCAATTCTTTGGTAGATTACCAAAAAAAAGGAAATTTGACACCTGTAAATTTATGAATAGTGTCATTTATCCCATGAATGACCTTTTCATAAGGATAAAGCCCTCAATATAATATAGTATTTCTTCTTTTCCACAAGAAACATAGAATAATATTAGGAACTGCATCCATAATCGTTTTGAACTTCACATTGCCAGTAGTATTTTTTCACTTTTGAATAGTTTGTTTTAATTGAACCCAGGGACCCTGCAGTCCTGCAGCATGTGCATAGTAATTCCAGACCTTTTGTTGCCATTTCACCTGTAAGAAACAAGTGTTGTGCAGTCTCAGGAAGTGGTACTGTATAATATAAGCAGTATTTATTCACATTACTATCCCATTTAGCAATAATAGTAGCCACAGAAATTTTTCTACCCCATATTCTTCATGCTAAGAAACAGATTTTGAAAGGCAGCCCCTGCACCCAAATATTATTGTATTGGGGATCTTTGTCTTCTTTTATTCTTAATAAATCCCATGCAGTTTTAACCTTGAATTTTCCAGTACTATTAAGCAGCCACCAAGGTCTGTTTGACAGAACACTAGGAATGACCTCACCCAATTATTTTTGTACATGATTGACCACCCTTTCAGGTATAATTTGATGGAGTTTTGTTATATACCATCCCTCTTCATTCATCAACTCCCTTATATCCTTCATTTATGGCCTAACAATGCAGTCTGGTTCTTGGAATAAAGAACCAAATTTGGTCCAATTTTCATACCAGATGTTTGTTGTGACTCCCCTAGGTTCCCACCACATATTCTTTTATAAAATCTCTCTATTTTCCAACATCATTTTCCATATTTGAGAACTACTTTTCCATTGCACCAACGTGGGTATTTTTTTCTTGTAATATTTATTTCACATAAAGTTTGCCCATAAAGAATTGTCAATTCTAAATTTCCACCAAAGCTTTGCAAACATAGCTTTTGAAACATCAAATAAATATATAAACCCAGGACCTCCTTCTTCGGTAGGTAAACATAAATTCTGCCATTTAGTCCAATATTTACTTCTTCCAGTTTCATTGTTGTTCCAAAAAAAGTTAGCAAAAATCTTGTGAATTTCAGTAATCATACATTTAGGAGGCACTACTGCTGAAAGAGTGTGAATAGAAATGATTTGCAACACATTGTTAATCAAAGTGGCCTTACCACCAAAAGAAAGCATCTTTCCTTTCCAAATTTAAAGCTTGTCTTTAATCTTCTTAATGAGTTCGTTTAATCATTTTTTCTCTTCTTAGCATGGGTGATAGGACACCCCAAATACGTAATTAGAAACTGTCCTCTTGAAATTCCTGTACATCTATCATCCAAACCTCCTAACTGAGCACTAGTATTCTGATGTATGTACCATGCACTCTTCTCTTTGTTGATTAGTTGACCCGATTGATCTTCATATTTGTCTAACACATTTATTATTATTTTTAGTGATTTTTCATGTGCAGTAGCAAAAATAATTGTATCATTTGCATAGGCTAGATGATTGAGATTTGCACTCCATTTAGGCATACCATAACCCACATATTGGTCTTCATCAAAAAGAGAATTCAAAGCCCTGGATAGAACTTCTGCACTGAGAATAAAAGGAGTAGGGGATAAAGGATTTCCCTGTTTTACCTCTGTAGAATGAAAAAAAATCCTTGAGCTTGTCTATTTACCAATACAAAATACCAATTATTAGTTATAATCCTCCAGATGATAGCAACAAAAACATCTGAAAATCTTATTTTTCTTAGGGCTTTCATCAAGTAGGAGCAAGAAACCCTATCATACGCCTTTGTCATATCAAGTTTAATAATGATATTGGCTGGCTTTCCTTTCTTGATAATGTCAGTAGCAATTTCCTTTGTAAGCAGGACATTTTCAATGATATTTTTCCCTTTCACAAAACCTGATTGATTGAAAGAGATTAACTTTGGTAGCAACATCTCCAATTTATCATGAACCACCCAAGAAATAACATTATTAATAAAGTTACTAAGACTGATTGTCCTATGATCTGAAAAAGTATGAATATCATTCTTTTTGGGCAACAACACAAGATTAGTATGTACGATAGATTTAGGAAGTGTATTTCCTTAAAAAAAAAACATATACCAATTTTCATAAATCATCACCAACTATTTCCCAGCATTTTTGATAGAAAAAATCTGTAAAACCATCAGGTCCACTTGCACCGTCTCCACTGATATTTAAAATAAGATTTTTAACCTCCTCCTTTGTTGTCATGATAGATAGATTTGCATTATCCTCGTTAGTAATCATCTGTGGGATATGTTTGAGTCGGGAAAATTTTGTAGCATCTTTTTCTTGAGTAAATTGCTTCTGATACAAATTCACTTCTTCAATACAAATTTTTCTTTCCTTCAGTAGCATCCCCTGCTCATTATGTATTTTTGTCAACATAAGTCTTTTCCTTCTCCCCTTCATTAGACTATGAAAGAATCTAGTATTTTTGTCTCCCTTTTCAAACCAAGTAAAACCTATCTTTTGTTTCCAATACTCCTCTTTATAGTGTAGATATCTCTTAAACTCAGCCTGAGCCTGTTGCATAACACTTCTATTTACAATGGTTGGATCCTCTTCAAATAATCTTTCCTTAATCTTGGAAATGTCTTCTCTAATGGATAATTGTTTAAAAATATCACCATACATTGCTCTACTCCATCAAGTGAGATCATTCTTCATCTTCTTTAATTTTGCTTTAAAATTCAGAAAAGGATTTTTTGAATAATTTTCTGGCCAACAACCAACTGCTTAAATGAATCATGGTCCACCCAAAAATTAAGGAATTTGAAGGATTTATTAATAGTCTTAATGTTATTTTCACAAATTAGCAACATAGGAGCATGGTCAGATTCAGTCCTTGAAAGATAATTAACTTCCAAGTGAGTAAACCAATTTTGCATTTCTTGATTAACTAAAACTCTATCTAGCCTTTCAAAAATGTAATCTTCTGCCACTCTTCCATTCCACCAAGTAAATAGACTGCCTTTATAATTTTCCCCTGTAAGATCACATGATCCTATACAATTAGAGAAATCTTCTATATCCGTTGGTTGCACAGGTTGTACACCAATCTTCTCCTCGTCATTCAATACCACATTGAAATCTCCACTAATAATACATGGTAAATTAGAAGCATAATACAACTGATAGATATCCTCCCACAGCTCCAGTCTTTGCAGCCTATTACATTTAGCATAAATTGCAGGTGCATAAAAAGCTTTATTTGAATTTGCATCAGTAATCTTCATAGTCAGATTTTGTGTTGCATCTACCACAGTGTCTACTTGAAATCCTTCTTTGAAAAACATCCAAATTTTTCCATTGCAAGTAGCTTTGGCCAAAAGGTAATCCCAATCTTCTCATATATTTATTGATGCGACTAGCATTTTGAAAAGGTTCCAATAAAATAATAAAAATGAATTTATGTGCTTTATTTAACATTTGAACCCTATGAAATGCTTTTTGAGTCTTGATAGACCTAATATTCTAGAAAAATGCCTTCATCATTGAGATTTATTCCTTTGTGGCCCCCTCTTTGGTAATGTTTTAGTAGGCTGCGAACCTACTGTATTACCACCTCTTTTTCTCTTTCTAACTGAATTGTTAGCTTTAGGACATTTCTAAGTACTCCCCACATCTTTACTTTCCTGACCTGATATACTCATGTCCTCATCCTTTGAACTGCTTTGCTGAGTTTCTGAGTTTCTGAACTGCTTTGTTGACTTCCAGGATTTTATTGAGAATCTTCTGATACAAAATGAGATACAAGATCATGTAATATCCTGTGAGGTGATATGTTGTTACCAGTGTTTTGGACGACGAAAGGTAACAAGGTCCCGTCTTGCCACGCAGCGAGGCGAGCGTCTTTTGAATGTACGACGATAATTAATAAAAAAATTAAAATAATATATAAATAATCAAAATTTCAATAACACCAATATATTAGGAAATATTTCAAGTCAAGAATTAAAAATAGCTAGTAGATAGATACTAAAAGTCTAGAACTTGAATGACTCAACAATATCCATAAAACAAGTAGATATATGCCATTGAAATTGAAATAGTTGTTAATGATCAAGACATCAAGTCATTTAATTAGTATATTACTATCATACTATGTTAATTGAATACTATATAAGTTATTAAAAAAGAATTACATAATAAGGCTACAAGGCACAAGCTTACTGTTTACTATTACAGTAATATTGTTTAAGACAAGTTCACTGTTACAGAATACAGTGGAGGAGAATAGAAGAAGAAGAGAAAAGAAGAAGGAAAAAAAAGCATCAAAGTACAAGTCCAGTTGCTGAATTAAGAAGAAGAAGTAAAAAGAAAAAAAATATAAATCAATACTTCACAGGCTCACTGCTTACCGGAGTTGCTGGAGTACGTCACCGGAATCAAATTTTGGAGATGGATGGTAGCAGCGGAAGTCACCACTAAGCAAGTTGGTAGAGCCAAAATGTGTAAATAAGCCCTAAAATTAGTTTATATACCGAAAATCCTATTTTTTTTTTTAAAAAATAAAAGGCGGCGCTATTGTCGCCTCGT
Organism: Capsicum pubescens; assembly: GCA_030864215.1. Classification (NCBI taxonomy): domain Eukaryota; kingdom Viridiplantae; phylum Streptophyta; class Magnoliopsida; order Solanales; family Solanaceae; genus Capsicum; species Capsicum pubescens. The sequence continues at coordinate 73,953,000 of CM061546.1, forward strand.
CACCTAGCTTCGCCATGTCGCCTTTCTCGCAAAGGCGATGCCTTTTGATTTTCGCAACGCTATGACCTGAAGAGGAAACCAGGCCTCGCCTCGCCATTCGTCATTCGCCATTGGGGACGTGGCGAACGCCTTTTACAAAACTAATTGTTACATTCTGCTGGTTGTTCCTGATTTTTCATCGACCCTATATTTGAGATCTCAACTACTGCAATCTCATTAGTACTCTTTTCCATGTTTTTCAGACTCCCCAGAGCATAAGTTATGTTGGTGTGTTTCTGCATCTATTTTTATAGCTCCAGGAATTGATATGTGTTGTTGTTGCTGTGGTTGCTGCTTGTCTTATTGCATTTCTTGAATCTGCTTGGTAGTTTCTGCATTTTCCTCTCCACTATCTGTTGTTACACTATTAGTGCTTTGTTTATGTAATTCTATGATTCTCTTCCCTAGATTCTGAATTTCATCCTTAAGAGAATGAGTTTTCTCCTCAATAATGGTTGCTTATTGCTTGTTATTATCCTCTTGCTCATTGATTTTGTTAGAAACTAGTGTTGCCATTCTAACCCCTTCTTTGTCTCTTATAGGTTGATTGTTGATAACCATAGCTCCACCATTGACAGTCTCTTGAAGGGTTGTTTCTTCTATGATTGGTTCTTCTGCTATTTCTGTTGTTGTATCCAAAGCATTGAATTTATTGTTGATGTCTATGTGTTGTTTTTCTTTCTACATAAATACCCCTTTTACGATTATCTCTTACCACTTTCCAATCACCTGGTCCCTCACTATCCTCCCACTTGAAAGTATCTTTGCTTTGCCTTTTTAAATTTGGGGTAATTTTGGCTCATTCATCTCTCTTTCTATATCGATATTATCATTGTTGTCATAAGAATATTCACGCAACTTAGGATGAAGTATTCTACAATTATCCTTATCATGGCCTTGTATCTTACATTCTAAGCAATACTTGGGGATGTAGTCATACTTGATAGTAATATTTGCTGATTTTAAGTCTCCATAATCCTCATCAAGAACATTCACAACCACAGATTTAGGAAGATTGGAAGCTAGATCAACTAAAACCCTAACCTTAGCACAACTAGGTCTAGTTTGATTGATAGTGACTTGGTCAAGCTGTAATGGTTTTCCTACTGTTGTGGCTAAGGAAAAAAGACTGTCTTTGCCAAATAAAGTTGGGCGAAGATTAGGAAAAGAGATCCACGCCATAGTCTTGGTAGTTACCTCATCAATCTTAAAGTTTACATCATAAATTAGGGTGCCCCATTTTACATGTATTATAAAATGCTTCTCTGGATATGCGATTGATATAATCCTTTTTTGAAAACAGTCTAATAAGAATATGCCTGTTTTGAAATAGTCCAATTTTACAATTGCTTTTGATGTTGCACTGTTTTAGAATCGCTTCTCGAAGATTCTCCATCTCTGACCATCCGTGTGCGAACTTCTCAACAACTGCACATTGCAAATTTTTCTTAATATTTATTTTTTCAACTTCTGCCGCTGTCCATGTATATGTGGGACGCCATCTACCAAAGTTACAGATTTAGATGGTTCCTCCACTGCCTCCTGAATTTGCAGAATGTTAGAAAAAGAAATCTCTTTGGTAATACCATCAAAAATTTGAGAACTATCATTCTTCCTTCCTAAGAGAGGAAAATCTGTGAGATTAGCTAAGAGAGAAGGGGCAGCCACCGTCAATGGCTGCCCTCCATCAGCGCCAGCCATCAAATTTGGCAAACATTGAAACTACAAATCTAACATCAAATTTCAAAGAAAAAAATGTTACTCTTTAAAGCTTAATTAAAGAAAAAATAAAATAAAATAAATAAAAATTCCTAACTTCTTCCCCCATCGAATAATACTACAAACATCGAAAAACATCACAAATTTCTTTTTCGTTTAAAACTTTTTATAATTTCTTCCTTAAGTTTTAATTTTTCATTATTTTCGCAGCAAAAAATTCAAAAAGAAAAAAAGAAGAAGAAATGGAGAGAGAGAGAAGGGGTCTAATGAAGAAGAAGAAGAAGATAGGAACGGTAGATCTGAAGAAGATGAGAGGCAGGGTGGTTTGGGGGAGGGGGAAGGGGAGGGGAGCTTATTGGAGTTAATTATTTTCTTAAACATTTAATTTCTTAGAGGCATTAAAAAGTGATGTGGACTTCACGTGTAAGTGTACACATGTATTTTGAATAGTCGTAAAAAGAGTTTAAAATATTGTATTTTGTTGGATTTAGCGGGCCAGCTGACAAAGGAGCAAGTAGAAGATCCAGAATACAAACTCACACAAGTATAAAGATTCAGTAGGTCATTTTGCTTGATTTTCATTTACTTGTGCCTGGAATAAAGTATTTATTTATATTAGTTAATTTCTTTAAATATAACTACAAGATTTAAAGCCTCATCCACTGGATTTGTCGAAACCATAACCACATTATTGGCTTTTCCCCTGCCTACGTTTATCTAGCTCATTTTAACGGAGTAATTAAGGTTGTTCACAAACAAACAAAATGCTCATATTAATGCCTCTCAGCCATGATAATAATTTTAGTCAATTCACAAGTAAATAAAATAATAAGTCAAATAAATGGAAATTCCAAAAAAATAGCCAACTTAATAAATTTAAATACTGCATGCTTTATAAAAATATATTTCTTTTGGGATTTTGAATTTTCATATAGTCACTTTATTAATAGTAGTTATGTTAAAAATTATTTTGTGTGTCGAAGAACATTGAAATCAAGAAAAAAAAATGACTTTCTTAAATAATAATTATTTGAGTCACCATTTGAAAAATCGAACACTGTACTTTTAGGAATTCTAACCAAGTCTAAAAATAATCAGTGATTATCTATATTCCGATTATAATTTTAAAAACCAAATTTTATTAAAAAGAACTGACTTTACGTCCAATTTTAAGTCAAAATAGAAGTACAATTAACATTCAAATAGTGGAAAAGGATGACTTTTTGATCGATAGCTTAGCTGCAGCTATCATGTAATCAAGCCACCTTGTGAATAACATTTTTGAATAAGACTAATAAGACAAGATCTATATCTTGACATTATCTCCCAATAAATATCTTAAATATAGAAAATGACTTCTTCTTGCTCCTAACTCTACTGTCACAAAAAGTTTTGATTGTCAATTTTACCGATTTCAATGCTACTTAGGATGTATATTGGGTCTCTTACTAGTTAAAAGGTTATCTTCAAAATTAAATTTGCAAAAGAGAAAAATCTTGATTAATTGCTGAAAGAGACTATTTTTGACATTAAACCACAAAGCTTACAAATCATACTTATGGGATTAAGAGAGAACTAATGCAAGTTTAAAAACCTTGTGTCCTAAGCATGTTATACTGACATGAAGTTGTAAGTGTTACGTTGAACAATAAAGGAGTTAGTTTTTGTAATGACCCTCTAGGCCTTTTTTGTGATTTTCGCTTGTTTTCTCTCTTTTGACCCTCTCCATAGTTTTGAATTGATTTTAAGACTTGTCGGGATGGATGGTTTTATTCCCGAGGTCACCAGATGAGTTTCAGATAGTTTTTGAGCCATGAAAGTTTTGGAACCACGAAAGTTTGACCAAAGTCAACATTTGGTATAGGAGGCCAGATCCGAGTTTAATGGTTTCACTAGGTTCGGAGGGTGATTCTTGGTCTAGGTGGAGATTTAGTTCGGTTTATGAGGCATTCATGGACGTTCTAGTCTTTTGCATCGACCATTATAGTTTTCTTATATTTTAATTGACTGACGGTCAACATTTGATCGAAATGAACTCGAAATGATGCTCTGACAATTTTAACATATCCGAAATATACTTTGCAACTTATTTGCACTATTTGTTTGTATTCGAGAGATTCATAGTGAATTTCGAAGACTTGATCTTGGCTGATGCACCAGCTGCTGGTGCGGGTGGTTTCCTTCTTCCTGATTGCAAGGTGTGGACAGTGTGTGAAGTTTTACCGGATTGTCCTTCCCGTTCGTGTCATAGGGCCATGGGCGGATCGACGTGTAATTTTTGGGTGCTCGAGCACCCACTAAACTCGACGTAGAAGAGGTATAATTATATAAGAAACAATGAAAAAATGGTAAAATATATACAAAAGTACCCAGAGAACAAAAGCATGGTTGGGTGCTTTGGCTTTAGACATAACTTTCATGTCTTCCATCTTGGGATCGAATCCCTGTAGCTACATTGTTTAGTAATTTTTATTTCTTGAGCACCCACAACCTAAAAAAGATGGGTCCGCCACTGCATAGGGCCACACTTTCATGAAGAGGAAGAGGTGGATCGGATCTGGGGCATTCATCATGAACATGTTACACTTTGTTTGGGTGGTAGTCTGCCATATGGTTTCATAATGTACGTTACTGTATGGTATGATATGGTATTGTACTGTACAATATAGTACAATACAATGCTTGAATGGATTGTATCATTCACTGCAGTTTAATAACAGTTTTATTGTTTGGTTTGACGGTATGATACTGTAACGTAATTGATAAGTTTACTAAAATGATTTTAATAATTATTATAAATGTTAAATTTATCAAATTGTTAATAGAAGAATTTTCTTCCCGCTAATCTGTCACAAATTATGCCATGTAAATATATTATGTTGTTAAATTCATATAAATTTTAACAAAATCAATACAAGAGTAGATCAAAATAGATATAATTAGATTCATTTTTGAGTAGCAAATTTCATTTCCTTTTGGTGTTTTAAAACGTGACCACCAACGACAAATACAAAGTTTGAATGTATCTTTTGTGAATGCTATGGGTGTGTTCGGTATGAAATACAAATTTTTTCTTTTTAGGAAAACAAGCTATTTCTTACTAAGGGGTTGTTTGGTAGAGTGTATTGAAAAGCTAATGCATGCATTAGTTTAATGTATACTACAAGTACCTTGTTTGGTATACGTTTTTATCCTATGTATAACTAATGCTTGTATTAGTTATACACTCTATTGTGTATTGAGGTGTGTATTACTAATACCTCAAACTCTATGGTATTAGAAATGCAATGGATCCAATGCATGAATTTACATGATTAAAGACATTATTATCCCTCAAAAATTTTTCTGCATCTTATTCAATATATATGGAGAGTGTTTCGGTAATTTTTTTTTTTTAGAAATTATATAATTTATATTATTTTTAATACATCAGATCAAACACTGCATAAGAAAAATACAAGCATAACTAATGCAAGTATAACTAACACAAGCATTATTCATACAAGCATTACTAATACACTATATTTTAAATTGTTCTTATATATTCTACCAAACTACCCCTTATTATTTTGTGTTCGTTATGCAAATAGAATTTATTTTTAAAAATATTTGTATATATTTAATACAAAACAATGAGATGAATAGACTAAGGAAGGTAGGGTAAGAAAAAAATTATGAATTTTTTGTTAAAAAAAGTATTTGAGGATGGGGTAGTGGAGCAGAGGATCGAGGGTAGAGTAAGAGAAAAGTATTGAATTTTTTTAAAAATAAATTAAAAAGTATTTTTTTTTGTGGGTGGGCACATGCGGGAGGTGGGTGGGATGGTAGGAGTTGGTGGTGGGGTAAACATTCTTTTTAAAAACTTTTTAAGAAATAAAAAAATTAATTTGGGAGAGGGGCTGGTAAGCTATGTTACCCAGACTCGGCCGTTTTGCCGCCGAACCCGTCTCGACACGAGACTAAGGTGGGTGCGAGTGCTTCTGCCGTTTTCAATTAGGTCAAACGATTTCGGAGACGTTGACCAAATTAAAGAAGAAATTTTAGGGGGAAAATTGAATAATTAACCGGTGAGTGGCGACTTACTGAAAAGATTTCGACCAGCGACCACCGGAATAGAGACGACGTTGTCGATGTGCCACTGCCATCGCCGTCGTCGAGAAACCATCGTCGTCGTCGTACCACCTCAGTCATCGTCGTCAATCATCTGCTGTTGTCGACGTGCCACTGCCGTCGGCTTTTTATTTGTTTGTGTTGTTATATATATATTTATATTTATTAATATTTAATATTTATTTAATAAAAACAAGACAACAACATTAATATTTATTTGTTTGTGTTAATATATATATATATATATTTATTAATATTAATAATATATATTTTTTAATAAAAACAAGACAACAACATGTCAGTTTATTGGACTGACAGCAGCCGACTTTTGTATTTTATATTCTTTATGATATAAAAAAATGTATATTAATATATAATCAAACGTAAGTTGCCCTAACATTGAAAAAAGAAAAAATATTCTTAATTAGAGTTAACTTTTTATTTTTAGAATACTTTTATAACTCTATATTTATAATATTTGATTTTTTTAAGCCGAATCCCCGCACCCGTATCCATACTCGGATTCGCACCTCCGAATCTTAAAATTTATATTTTGACGAATCCGACTCTTGGATCCGCACCCGTCTTGGATGCTCGTACCCGAGTCCGAGCAACTTAGCTGGTAAGTGGTAGAGGTGGATGAGGGTGGGGTTAGAAAAAGTTTTAATTTTAAGAAAATTTACAAAAAACTTGAGGGGGGTGGGGTCGGATAAGAAAAAAGATTAAAATTTTCTAATTTTTTTTTTTAAAAATAATTTCTTTTGGTGAGGGCCGGGGGGAGGGGGGAGGGGGAGGGTTGGCTCGTGGGAGTGGGGAGTGGGGAGGGGGGAGGGGTAAGCGTGGAGTTAAATAATATTGGATAAAGTGTAAAATAAGATTATATAATATTAAATAAGGGCATAATTGAAAAAAAAAAAGAAGCAAACCATGTGATATCACTAAATCGACGGTTACATAAAGTGAGGGTTTTCATGGTTACCAAATCATGAAATTAAACCATACCATATCATACATTTTAAGAAACAATCAAAACAAATATGATTCTCTTACTAATCATACAATACCATACCATGGAAAACTACCATCCAAACAGTGTGTTAGTGGGCTCATGATTGCGAGAGATCGAGTGCGGTGTTGATTACAATCGCGATGAAACAAATATCATCTGGAATGAATTAATATCGCAACTTCAAAATTAAGCTTTGTTTTTCAGTTTTTGAAATTTTATAGCTCAGATTAAGGAAATTTTCGTGGGGTTTTTGAATATGGTGATACATTTATAACCTTCATTTAGTGAATTTTCAATGATTTTTCATTAATTTTAATGATTAATCATATATTTAAAATGGATTTTTGGGCCCTTTTCTCCAACAAGAGAGTGTAATCGAAGATTTGAGGTCCAATTTGAGCTCCATTTCAAATGAAATATCATATTTGAGTTTCCTACCTTATGGTTAATGTGATTTTAGAAGAATTTTCCACTTTTGTCAGAAAATTCTGAAGGTTGACTTTTAAACCCAAGTTTGACCCAAACTTTTTTATTGCAATATAATTATTAATAAAATCGTATTCATGTATAGAACACGTTTTGACAAATTGTAAGCTTTCTAAGGTCATCCAGAAGGAAAAGGCCATTGTGTGATTGTATGTACTTGTGATTCAAGATCAAGGTAGATTATAACTTACTTTTCTCTAGACTTGGCTTGACCAGGAACTTGTCATATAATGAATATTGTGGGTTAGGAGAAATGGTGGATTGAAGTAATAATTGTGATGATTTGATACTGTGAAAACCCGAGATAGAGAATTTGCCAATGTATTATCTGAAGTTTGAAGTACTATTTTGTGTATTATATTCTGGGTTATTTCATGCATTAATATACATATTGAGGGATTAATTATCATGATGGGCACAATATGAAAAGTGAATGAGGTAAACACAGAAGTGTGGCCTTTGGGAAAGATTGAAGATTTTATTGATATTGAGGCATGTAACTTTACTTTGAGTTAATAAATTCATTATTCTATGTATCCATTGCATTTATCTTCATTTTATTATTTTGATCATGCATAATACAGAAATGAATAAGTATGCATGCCCAACAATTAAGCAAATGGTACCATCTTTTCTTGATGTAGTTCAAGGTAATATGCCGAATGGGAAATATAATGCCCTCTGTTAATTTAGTTTGAATTTCGGACGTGTCTGTGAGTCTAAGGTAAGAATCCAGACAAGTATGAACCAATATTACAAACGATTATATAGACCTCATTGAGATTTCCATTCAATTTAGACTTGGCTTATCTACCATTTTGGATCAAGGTAGTTGCTATCACAACCCTAATTTATGGGTCGTGCTATTTTTGTATTAGGGCAGTAGGTTCACAAGTGTAGAAGGCTATGTGATACTTTTAGGAAAATTCAATTTTTAATTCCACTACAAAAAACGGGTTAATTGCGAGGTTTTTTTGTGGGGGTTATTTTAACTCCCGTAAAATTATATGAATTGTGGAGGTTAAAAACTCGTCGCTAAAATTTATAAATTTGCGGGATTTTTTTTGTGGGGGTTATGTTAACCCCCGTAAAATTATATGAATTGCGGGGGTTTAAAACTTGCCGCTAAAATTTATAAATTTATGGGGGTTTTTAACCCCCGATATTCATCGAATATATTTGCAGGGGTTAAAACCCCCTGTATTCATAGCAATTTTAAATTATTTTTATTTTTTCTGTATTTTTACAAAAAGCGACGGACAATGTCACTTTTGTTAAAAATAAATAATACGTATTCAAAAATTAATTAACCAAAAATTATTTGTAGAATTCAAAGAATTTATTTAAATTCTAGTCATTTATACTCAATTGAGTTTAATTGGACTCAATCGAAATTAATCAAAAATTATTTGTCGCTTTTATATTTTAATTTTTTTAATTTATTTTTAAAAAATCGACTACTTGTGGTCTATTTTTTTTAAATATAATTAAAAAATACTTATAGGATTTTTTTTTTTTAAAATCGGATTTAATTAAAAACTATCCGTAGGGCCCAATGGATGTATGACCGTTGGGAGCCCAACAGATATGCATAAAAGAAAAGAAGAAATGGCTAGGCACCCTGATGCTTTTATTGCTTTATCGGGTGGTTATGGCACACTTGATGAGCTACTTGAAGTAATTAGTTGGGCACAACTTGACATCAACGATAAGCCGGTAGGATTGTTGATGTAGATGGTTATTGCAATTAATTATTGTCATTTATTGATAAAGTTGTGGAGGAAGGCTTCATCAGTCCCAATGCTCGCTAAATCATCTTATCTGTGCCAACATCAACAGAGCTTGTCGAGAAACTCGAGGAATATGTTCCTTGTCATGAAAGAGTTGCTTCGAAGTTGAACTGGGAGACGGAGCAGCAGCTTGGCTACCCTCAACCACAAGAAATTGCGCGGTGATTAAAAAAAAGGGATTTGCAAGCATATAATTTCTTTGTTTTTTGGGCGAGTTAAAAAAAGGGAATTTGTAAGAATGTAACGCCATGTTTGTAACTTATTTTTTATATTAAGCATGTAACGATAAAGTTATTGTTATTTACTGTTATCATATATATTGTTATTATTATTATTATTATTATTATTTATTATTATTATTATTATTATTTATTATTTATAATTATTTATGGTTTATTATTATTATTATTATTATTATATATTATTTATTATTATTATTCCTACTACTATTTAAATAACAACCTAAATTAAGATCACTTTGCCTAATTTATTCCACTTTTAACCCAATTTATTCAATTTCTTACGATTTTAGCCTAATTACATTTACTTCATTACAATTATAGCCTAAATCAAACTTAATCTATTTTTTATTCTCAATTCTAACCCTATTCTCAAACTTTTAAATCTCAGTCGTTGATCAAAATTGATCAACGGCTGAGATCAAAAGCCTTTCTCTTTCCTTCTAAAGACTAAAATCAACCCTCAAACCCTAATCTCTTCACAATAGCCTCTACCCTCCTCTCTCTCATCTATCATCTTTCTCTCTCTATCTTTCTCCTCTCTCAAAAACCTTACGATAAAATCATCAATGTTGCCTTTCCTATCATCGATCGTCCCTCTCCTCCGTGTTAGCGCCTCCTCTGTCGCCCTCTCCTTGCCAGCGTTGCCGCTGCACCAGCCATGGTCGCCGACCTCACCTCCATCGCCAGCCACTGGATCGGGCAAAGTCCCAAGGGATTCATTTCAATTCCGTCTATACATCTCCTCTAGATCGGGCACGAGCAACTGCCCTCTCTGTTTGCTAGGTATCCTTCTGTAACACCCCGATTCCCGAGAACCAAAATGTCACACGGTGCTTATGATCCCGAAGGACCATAAGCTAACCCTTTTTTTGATATCTGTACCTATTCACTGCATAATATAATAAAATACATGCAAAAACTAGCTAACACTTGCCATAAGGTTCAAACATCTAGAAATATACAATACCTTAAACCACACACTAATACATCTGTCTGAAAAGCCTCTGCACTGCCTGAACTGTGGAGTTGAAGGAACAATTCCCCAACTAACTCCGTCTACTAAAATCAAATACTGTAATAACAACATCCTCGGATGATGAGGACTCACTGATGCACCCACTGCTGCTATACAAGTGACTTCTAAGATGCTCCAAGTTTCACTCCTCTGAACCTATGGTGCCCCAAAATAAAAGAACACCATAGCGCGATTGCGTCAGTACTAAGATGTACTGAGTATGCAAGCAGGGAAGGCTAAATGCAAGGGCTTATTCATGGACCTTTAATCAACAGAATAATCATAAGAATAACGAACGAGTACACATATATGAATTACACAGTTCACAACCACTATAACAATTATAACGACTCTAGATACCATAGCTCGAATACCACTTTACTGTCCTCGGAACTCACTACTGTACTGGGGTACTGCATTACCGAATCACAGGATACCAACACTGATCAATCAAATACACTCACACCCCTGACTCCTGAAGATTTATATTGACACAGAAACCGTGGGAAGTAGTTACATAACTCACCATGACTCCTCATAAGCAACTGAATATGTGGGGGTGCACGCAATAATTTGAATAATATCTTTGATTTTGTAAAACATGCGTACGGAAAATAAAGACTCACATGGCTTCAATTTCATTATCCATACTTCTCATAATATTATAGATAGGAAAAACATAAGTAAAATCCAATAAATCATCATAAAATCATCAATATTCATCATAAGTTCTCATGACTCATCATAGACAACCAAACTCATCAACTCAAGACTCGGAGCGACTCAATAGTTCAAGAAACATACTCTTATGGACAAGGGAGTTTCCTATAACCGACAACCCCACGTGAACCGCGTGGAATACCAGCGTTCACTCCCATTGGCGGGAGTGTTGTACTCTTGCCAGGGAGTACAACCTTAAAGATTTCATAATCACAATTCGGCTCTCTGGCCAACAATATCATCATCAACAACCCTACGGTGGGACATAGGTTTAGGGAAATATCAAATTTTCCTCTCGGTGCTAAGTAATACTCCCCGACTAGCTCAGAACGCGTTAGGAAATCCACCACAACATCACAAGGGTCTATCATAAAGACCAAATCAAATCCCTTTCTCATTTATCAAATCATATCAATTTGTAGATTCCTAACTCAACACATTTTACCTCAAAATATTTTAATTTTCCTCAACATCAACATGGTATCAATAACAAAAATATTTCATCTCTGCAAGCTTAAAATCAATATAAATCATCCCGACTCTGCGGATGCAAATCAATATTCTCAAATGATCATTCTTTTATTTCAATATTCAAATCATGACAATAGCTTTTGAAAAACATTTAAGATCTTCAAATTATAGTAAGATTTTGTATGTCGTAATGTAACTCAAATCATGGATCTTATATCAAGAATCCTCAAAAAAAATAATTTCATAGAAGTGGTATGCAATTTATGGCATAAAATCTCAATTCAAGAAAACAAGATAATAAGGTTATTATGTATACCAATATTGGACGATTCAATGTTCCATAAATCATATCTTGAAAACACTTGAAATATCAACTCATGGTAGAAATATGAAATTCACCATATCAAATCATAACTTGGGAATAATAAAGTAATCATGTACATCAAAGCTTAAACAATTTATATTTTCATAACCTCATAATTCGTCATTAAAACATCTTGGGTATTTACCCACTTTACAAAATCATGAAATTTCAATGATAAAATCAATTCTTTGGGCACAAGAATGAAAAGATATTCTTGTTCAAAACCCCACATACTAAGTTCTCACGAAATTTATTTTAAGTTCTCAAATCATCGGAAATTCATCGATCGTAGCACGACTAAGATTATCGCGGAACTGACTCAGCTCTAGACCAGTAGACTATTTCGGGCATACGTACCCCCAGCAATCAATAACATAAGTAATACGTAGTATACAACAATGCATACTCACATGCCCACAGGCCATCATGCACCATGCATTCATTAACACCTCACACCAATCATTTGAAGATCATATTCATATACAAGTACTGGGATCTCATGCCATTACATCGTAGATCATTCAACAGGGATGCATATGGTTAAGGAAGAATACAACATAACATAGTTCATCCAATCGGGATACACACAAATAACATACATTCAACACATCATGGTTCACTTCTCAAGGTTCTTTCCTTTAAGATCTTGATATATGCAATTCGACCCATAATTAGACATTTCACACTTAGCGTGGCCTAATGGCCTTATCATTTCCCTTAAGCATCATAGTAAACACGTAGCATGCAAGTATGGTATGAACTCATCACTTTGATCACAAGGGGTCATACGATCCACTCTTCTTCAACTAGGCATTTCTACAATTACCTTGCATGCACCATTTAGGGCACAGGTCAGTATGAAAAATTACATGTGATACAACACCATCATTCATCTTAATTCCACCAACTAAATCCCTCGTCCGCACTTACAACCATATCACAAGCCTTCTACACAACATCCTCAATTTTAGACAATAACACGGAGTTCATGTTGAACGTATACATAGAAATTAGTCTAGTCATTTAGAACTTATTATATCCTAAGAACGCAAATTTATAGCCTCTTAGACAATTCCACAAACACCTTACATGCACTTTTAGGCATTGGTGTATTCGTCAAGTTCTCATGTTTTCCGCCACCCCATATATCTCATCCAACACACTTAATCATCACATGGATGTATCTACCAACATACACCATCACCACACACATATATATATCAACCAACATGCATAATCATCATATATATATATCAAGTAACATACATAATCCTCATATATATCTCAACTATCAAATATCAATCAACATATATATATATATACATCATCAAAGTCAAGAAAATATATATATATATATATATATATATATATATATATATATATATATATATACATAACTTGAACTTTCAAAAAGGGATTCGTGGACTCTATGAACGAAAGGATTCCATAGATAAACACTTTCATACCTTAGACTCCGTAGCCGGAAGAGATTGACGAAAGGAATTCTTGAATCAAAGCCTCCAATTAATTTCCCCCAATTCAAAACCCTAACCCTAACTTGATATATATATATATATATATATATATATATATATATATATATACATACATATAAGAGAAATAGAGGAAAATAATACAAGTTCTTAGCTGAATGGGGTATTTATAGAGGTTTAAAAGAGTGGTGAAAGACCAAAATGCCCCTAAGAAACAAATAAAACCCGAATCTGTCCATGGGGGACTATTTTGATAGGCTGAAGTAGATCGACCATAACGTTTTACTCCAATATCCAAATTGAATGAAACCAATTTCATTAGAAAGAGGACTCTCAGAGATTTCTTTTGATATATAGTAGCTCACCCATATCATTATGTATAAGGAGTTATGGTCATTTAAAGTTGACCCAAAAATTTACTTTTGTTAGGCTGAACTAGATTGACCATAACTTTTTTCTCCGATAGACAAATTGGATGAAACCAAGTTCATTGGAAAGAGAACTCGCAGAGATTTCTGTTGATATACAGTAGATCACCCAGCTCATTATGTACAAAAAGTTATGGTCGTTTAAATTTGGAGAAAAAATATGCCTGGCCTCAGTACTTTTTCCTGCATGTTTTACTGTTCATCACTATTCACCGTTCGATCGGAATGTTCGTTACTCATCGCTCGGGTGTCCGTTTTGGATGATCCACATATCGTTGGAAATTTTATTCGATGCTATTCGCAACGGTGGGTCTAACTCTAGGAAATTCCATACGAAAAGTTATAAATCGTTCTAAAAGATAGGACCCAATACGTTTACGCACAAAATTTTGACAAAATTTTTTTTGGGGTATTACACCTTCCTTACCAACACTACAATCCTGCTCCATATAATCAGTCCTATTTGTTGTCGTTCTTAGTATTAAACTCTGGTCTTTGCTATTTGTTGTCGTTCTTAGTATTAAGCTTGGGTTGGGTAGTTTGATGCAAACAAGTTAGCAGCCAAGGGTATAAGTCTCAAGTACATTCTACCTCTGATGCAGGAGGGACAGGTTGTAGTTTAGTTATATGATGTAGATGTTGAATCTGATATGCTGTATGGATGAAGGCCATCATAATGTATGTTGTGGGCAATACCACTTCTATACGAGATATTTAAAGGTTTATCGCTAGTCAATGGTAGTTTGTTCAGAAGTCCAAGTTGTTCTTCCACCTTGATGGATACCTTGTAGTGTGTTTTAATAGTGTTGCGGAGAAGAACGAGGTACTATTTTCTGGATAGAAATTTTTGTTTCTGATTGTTATCAAATTCTTAATGTGAAGTCTAGGTAGATGGTAGACATAAAAAATAAAAAAAAAAGATTATCATGTATAAACAAATAATCACTTAATTCGATAAAAGAATCATGATGTATGTGGGGTTGATGGTTTGTTAATTCTCTTAAGCTACAACGTAACTATTATTAACAGAAATCTATGAATAAATAGCCATATAAATGATGGTCCAAAATTACAAAAAATACTAATTCAAAGTCGTCTTCATCCATAGAGAATCAATGATTGAGCATAATTAATTAAGATTATAAATGGAAATGAAAGTCCAGTCACATATCTCTGACGAAGTCATCTGACCATGGCTAAACAGGAAAGAAAAGATTAATTAACAACTAAATGTGATGAATATAATAATAATAGTTATAATAATAATAATCATTAATACTAATGGGAACATTATCCCGTAGATGTTCCACTTGAGCAATTTTTTCTAGTTCAATACTTACACAACAATATTAAAGTTATTTTCGGTGGAATACTTTTCATAGATATTTTGGTTTTTGTAAGAGAAAACAACGAAAATATAGGAGGTTTGATCTCTAATTATAATACATATCGAAAGTTTGATCCCTAATTATAAGTCATCCCAAAATAAGTACTTTCTTCGTTTCAAAATAAATGAATTGTTCATTTTTCAAGAGACACAAGAAATTTTTTGAAATGAGGTTCTTAAATACTTCACATTTTTTAGGAGAGTAATTTAAGAATAATAAAAAGTGTTATAGTGGAAAGTAACCTACAATTTACAATCGAAAACATAAATTTTTGTTTCTGATTGTTATCAAATTCTTAAAGAGTGAGAAAATCAAAACAAAAATAGGAAAAGGTGACTAGTGACTTGAAATGTGTACTATTGACTTTAAAATGATCAAGTGTAGTCACTTGAGAAGTGGATTAGAAAATTGAAAGGTGAACTTGTGTTTTAAAATTAGTAAAGTGTAATCACTAATGTGAATTCATGACTTAAAATTGATTTAGTGTTGGCACTTGAAATGTGAATTCATGACTTGAAAATGGTTAGGTTAAGTCATTTGAAATGTGAATTAGAGAGTTGAAAATGGTTAAGTGTAGTGTTTTGAAAATGGTTAAGTGTAGTGACTTGCAATGTGAATTAGTTATTTAAAAATGGTTAAGGGTAGTGACTTGAAATGTTTACTAGTTATTTAAAAATGGTTAAGTGTAGTGACTTGAAATGTGTACTAGTGACTTAAAAATAATTAAGTGTAGTTACTTCAAAATGGTTAAGTATAGTGACTTGAAATGTCAATTAGCTATTTGAAAATGGTTTGAGTGTAGTGACTTGAAATGTGTATTAGTGAATAAGTTATTTGAAAATTATTAAGTGTAGTGACTTGAAAATGATTAAGTGTAGTTACTTAAAATTGTGAACTTGTGATTGATCTATTTATATTTATCATGATGTTTTTAGTTGTACGTAGACATAAATATAATAAGGACTGAAAGTTTATCTGATTGGTTTTATACTTTATATTTTTATGTAGCCAACTGATGCGACTAGTGGACTCATTTCGCCCATGGATGCTAGAAGACTACGTGATGATAGTGATCCTAATGACAGTCGTTGATTTTGTTGCAAATTGTCTTGAATATTCATTATGATAATGTAATTGTGTGGTTGGAGTGAATCTTAGAATTGTGAAGGTTTGTGTTTAAATTTGATTTTGGAATTTGAAGATACTAGTTAATGTTGAAAATTTGGAGTTTGAAGATGCTAATGTTGAAAATTTAATTTTTGAAGTTTAATGTTCAATGTATTTTTGAGATGCTTGTGAATTATAATGTTTAATTAGTCATGTTGTGTTAATGATATATGAATTAAATAAATATTGGATTGTAGGTTATGCCTAAAGGAACAATTAAATTTCAGCTAAAATTAGAATTTATATTTTGTCATTGAAAATTGATGGGTCCTACTTTTCTCTTTTAAATAATTGAGGAGGTTTTAACCCCCGCAAGTTTTTAAATAAAAATTTATTATAAAAAGAATTAAATTTAGAATAACGGGAGTCAACAACTGCCGTAAATTAATTATGGGGGTTGTAACCACCGCAAAATAACCCTCACAAATTAATTATAGGGGTAAAAAAAACTGTCGCAACTCGTTTGTGAGGGCTCGTATTTCAGGGATTTTGGGAACCCCTGCAATTACAACCCCTGCAAACAACAAAATTAACCCCCGCAATTTGACTCTTTTTTTGTAGTGTTCCTTATCATGTAAATTTAGTTATCTCTTGCATTTTAAAAAACATTGTGTTTCATTCTCTTATAGGTGATGCAATTGAGTTCAGTTATAATAGAAGATGATAAATATGCACAGGTTGGTAGGGCTACAACTCGAGATAAAGTCTATGGTAGAGCTAGAGAATGAGCTAGTGCACTAGTTTAGGGTCATTCTAGAGTATCTTCCCAGAGTTTGAGATTGAGATTGAGGATATGGCTTATGAGCCTAAGCTATTAGAGCCATATCAGGTGCCACAATGTTTTTTGTCTACTTTAGTGCTACATGATACTATGGTTCACACATTGAGATCTTCTTAGTGGGAAGGTCTCAGGTGGGAGCTCTACCTATCACTTATGCTGGTTCCCAGACTAGAGATGAGGTTCAGTTGCCATGAAAGATACAAGTTTAGGTTTTTAGACTCTCGAGGCACAACTAATAAGTATTATGGATCCTTGTGTTGATTCTTTGCTAGTTTCACTTGTTACTCTAGCGGTTATGGCTAGTCTCGTGAAGAGTTGAGGAGAAAATGATGTTTGATAGATACTTTTGTATGGGTCCCCTATTTATTCCTGAACCAAAGAAGGGTGCGTATAAGTTCTTGGTGTGGTATCAAGAGAGGTTACATAACCTTGGTTTGGTTGAGTATGATGGTGTGGGGCTTACACTACATTTAATATTGTAGAATTAATGAAGCAATGATGGAGGTCTTATCTTTATGGAAGGTTAGATGGATGGCCTCCCATGACTTGGACATAGTATTTGGAGGCCTTGCTTGGGAAATATGTTCCTCGTAGCATAAAAGAGATTGTGCATTACCACTTTGATGATCTTTAGTAGGGTAGCATGATTATTACTTCTTATGAGATCAAATTACATGCCTTGGTTAGGCATATGTTGATAAGTATACATATAGAGGAGGAGTGAGTCAAAAAGATTATGAAGGTATTAAGTACTCTTTTCCATTTGTCTACTAATCATCTTGTTATTATTGGCTACCTTTTAGCCGGTGATTGGTCATGCTAAGATTATTGAGAAGATTCATCATCACACCTATGTAGGTAGAGACTATAGGGTTCTAGGTATAGTGGTTTCATTGGTTCATCATCCCAGGGCATAGACTCTTCAGGCAGATATCATCTTACTAGAAAAACAAGCTATTTCAAGAAGTAGTGTATACTTCAGATGGTGGGTATGCTAGGTAAACATTTAAGGTTTCCAGAGTTTAAGGAATATATATAGGGGTTCTCATTCTGGGTTTTTAGGTAGTGACTAGTACTCTAGTTTGTCTAGACCTTCACAGTGCCTTTATGTATGCATATGCTATTTTAATTATGGTGACTTGGGATATTTTGTAAGAGATTTCCTAGGCATCGGTTGTGAAAACACATTAAAGTTCTCAGCTTCATGCCTATTAAGAACTAGCACCACTAGATAAAAGAGTTGCATAGAGTGGTAGAGGTGGTTTTGTGGTTCTTAAATTAAGTACAAGCTAGTTGTGGAGTTGGATATACAAGTACACAGTCTAGTAGACAAATGAGGTCATTGTTTTCATTTTTTAAGTATACCAGAGGTTAAGGTTTTGATGAGGTTATTGTAGGTACTATTTTGGTTTTCCATCAACCACCTTTGATATGTTTTGATCCAGATTCTACTTATTTATATGTGTTTTTCTATTTTACTACACATATGGATATAATGTGTGATTCCATGGTAGTGCAAATTCATATTTCTACCCCCTTAGATGATTCATTAATAATGAACCGAGTATGTTGATCTAGTGTTATGACCTTGCTATGGTATGACACTTAGGTGGATCTTATTATTCTTGATATGATGGATTTTGATGTGGATTAATTGTATCCTTATCATGCTTTCTTGGATCATTATGTCAAGACTGTTACTTTAGATATTCCCTGTATTCCATGCATGGTCGGGAGTGGTACATTTAGCCTTGTATCAGAGAAGATGATTTTATTTTTGAAGGCATACATGATGGTAATTAAAGGGTGTTCATCTTTCTTAGAACATATCTAGGATACTAGTGATAAATAATCACTTGAGCTAGTTCTTATGGCAAGAGAGTTCATTGAGGTTTTTCTGACAGAATTTTTAAGTACTCAATGTAATGGCTTAGCCTACTAGTGATATCGTACGCTAAAGGCGTAGACCCACATAGTATTAAAATGCATCACGAGTTTGTAAGACATGCTTACTTATATTCCCAATATCTCTGCTGTGTTTTACTGATGTGAGACCTTTATTTCTAAACTGTGGTGTCACATCCACTCCATCTTATGGACACAACATCCTTACTGAGTTTTATCTCACCACATAGGATTTTCCTAGTCTTAGGACTGAGGTTTTCCCCTCTCGTTAGAAGGATTTGCCTATACTCTATTTGAATTAGGACCACATCAACAAGTCAACATAGGAGTGGCTCTAATACCATATTTAATGACTTATCCCCCTAGTGATATTATATTTTCTGGTCCTAGACTAGCATGACTTTAAAGCATATCACTAGATTATAATACCTACTTAATTATATACCTAACACCTTTCTTGTATTTGCCGATATAGGACTTTTTTCCTAAGATAGATGACTTATTTACCTAAGTTGGACTATCATATTCCACTCGACTATCATGTTGATTTTGAGATTTACCTAGATCGATCCACTCATCCCATTTCCATCCCACCCTATAGAATGATTCTGATAGATCTAAAAGAATTGAAATAGCAATTATAGGATTTTATTTGAGTAAGGGGTTCATTAGACCTAGTCATTCCCCTAAGGTACTCATGTCTTATTTTTGAAGAAGTATGAATCTGTGTTGACGTGTATTGATTATCTTGACTTTAACAAGGTGACTATTAAGAATATGTATCTATTACCACACATGTGATTTAGTGTTTTCAAGGATCGATTTGAGATCGGACTACCATTAGTTGAAGATCATGGCTTTGGATATTTCAAGACTGTCTTAGGACTCTATATATCCATTATGAGTTTCTTATTATGTGTTTTAGGTTGAGTAATTCCCTGACAACATTTATAGAGTTTATGACTGAGATGTTTTAGTCCTATCTAAATTTTTTCTGATTGTGTTCATTAATGACATATTTGTCTAATCTAGGAGTAGAGAGGAACATCAAAAGCATTTGATGATTATGCTTCAGACATTGAAAAATAAGTAGTTTTATGAATAATTCTCATATTGTGAGTTTTCGCTTGAGTTTATGACATTCTTGGGGCACGTAGTGTCCAAGGATAGGATCATGGTGGATTTGAAGAAGATTGAGGTAGTGTAAGATTGAGCTACCTACTTGACCTATCGATATTTGAAGCTTTATTGGGTTAGCTTTCTATTACAGATAATTCATAAAAGGGTTTCTTCAATCATAGCTCCTTTTACCAAGTTGATTTTGAGAATGTGATTTATAATTGTCTTGATACAAGTCAAATGGTCGCCTTAGCTTTCGATGACATCATTCAAAGTCACGACGTGAAGGATTAATCTTTGGTCACATGGAGGGCACAGGATCATACTTGGAGGGGTTGTTTTGAGCATCCGACTAAACAAACCCAAGTGTGGAAGATTGCTTGGAGCCTTGAAGACTTGAGGGATTTTGGGTTTGGATACTTAATGGGTCACGATTTTAGGTCATCTTTATTAAGGGCATTTTAGTCACTTCATTATGCCCAAAATGCACTCCATGGCCGTCCCTTTCATTAAGGGTAGTGTGGTCATTTAATCTTTTTTTGGAATATACTACAATTAGGACACTTTTGGTCTTTCTCTTTAGTTTTTGAAGGATGAATATGTGAAATACTTCTTCTCTCTTTTAGAGTGTAACACCCTTAGTGTAGGGCTTGAAAAAGCTATTAGTGATCTTTGCTTAGAAATGATGGTTGTAAGGTGGAGTGGATTCCCTCAACGGTCACCACAATAAGATTGGTGTTTATTGTTGTGAGTTTAAGGGTCTTATCATTTAATACACGGTTTGGTTCTTCTTTCTTTGTAATATCTTATGTCATCTTGCCTATCCTTTACTTTTCTTGTAATATTTGTCTTTGTTTCTTGCTTTTTATTCTCGGTTTATGGTGTTTTGTGTGTTGTTGCCCGTAGTTGTTGTTCTTGTTGTTCTTGTCTAGTTTTGTGTTCCTAGATGATTTTGGTGTTCGTAGATCATTCTGTATCATTTGGTATCAGAACAAGGATTGATTTCGTTCCTACGAAATCAATCTTGAGTTTGTTAACTAGAAAATCACAAAAAATAAGTGTTGAAAAACTAAAAATTTCAAAAAAAGAATTCTGTCCTCATTTTATGTTTGGTCAAAATTTGTATCTTAGATCTAGGAGATTTTTATGTGTTTTGGTTGTTTCTAGTGTTATCCCCTTCTTCACTAACACTAATTGGGTCTAGATCCAAATTTTGAGCCATTTTCGAGTTGTTGTTGAACTTTAAAGGTTGTTTTTTCTTGAGGATTGGTGGCTTGAAAGTGTGTTGTTGGCATTTTTTGATGAGGATGTGGGTTTGAAAACGTGTTATTGTTGTTGTGGAGTTCGACGTAAGCTAAAAGAAACAAAAATCATTCAATTTGGAGCTCATTTGGATTGGTTTTCATTCTTGAATATTCTTTTTGTTCTTGTTGTTCTTCATGTATTGCTGAGCAAGAACATTCAAAAGGGAGTGGTTTGATCTAAAAGGGTGAAGAAAGGAGTGTGGTTTTGTGTTTTTCTTGAAAGACACTATCCCAAGACATCCAAAAATGAAAGGGGACAAACGGACTTTCAAAAGTATTGTTTACGAAAAGTGAGTAAGAACTTATTCCAACACTAACAAAAGAGGAAAGAGCCAACAACCTTTCAAAAATGTGTCTTGCCAAAAAGGTGCAAGGAAGTCAAAACTTTTTGAAATTCAAAAGGAGGCTCCAAGTCTTGTTGATTCCCTCCTAAAGCTGATTTTTACCATTCCAACTTAAAATTTGACCAATTCAAATTGCAAACTGCCAATCACCAAATTACCACGTCACCAAACTGCCACGTCATCACCCTCCAAAACAACTTTAGGCTCAAAATTTCAGATTCTAAGTTTCTTTTCTTTGTTTCCTAGTTTCATGTCTTTATTCTAGAATTAATTAACAACTAGTAATCACCTACTTAGTTGTAGATTAATTGTTAAATCTGTTTCTTTTGTGTCTTTGGTATTTGTGTACTTTTCTCATTTTTAACTCGTAGTAACTTCTTTGTTTCAAGATCTTAAGTAAATTTAATTTTTATGTCATGAGTCGATCAAATAAGAATACATTCCGGCCGCCAAGTAGAATTGACATCGTATGGACTACCGGAGTATAAGCAACTTTCAATATTCGCCGCTCCAATTGTGAGAATAGCAAAAATGAGTGTATATGAGCGTTGGTGAGAAACTTTTACTACTAATCTTGTTTGTTCACTGTGTAGGTACAAAGGTGATATAAGGGAAACATGTCTTCGATAGCCGGGGATTATTGTGACTACAACATGGGAGACTGTAATTATAGTAAGGGGTTTTATGGCTACGAAGTTGAGGGAGATTGCGAAGGCTATGAAAATAGCAATGATCAAAACTTGGGCAGATTTTAGGGTTACGGTTTTGAGGGAGAAAATAAGATGAAAGAAGTTCCTAGTGCTTATGGTGACTTTGGAGATGATGTAGACCTCGTGATAGATCTTATGATGACGTTGGGGCATGCGGGGAGTCTTACACTTCTCACCCCGAACCTAGATTTGGTGTTAGGTATAACCCTTTCGTTCGCAAAGCTTATGAGAGCTATAATGAGAGTGCACGTGAGGAGTGTGAAGATTCATATTCTCCACCTTGTAGCACTTCTTATCAAGATCGATATAGTGTGAATGGTTATACTAGCTCTAGTGGAGGTTGTCCAATCAAAAGAGAAGAGTATACATCTCCAAAATCGAGGGGTACTCTCGTGCCTTTCAATGTTGATCCGAGAAAGAGTGTACACTCCGGAAAGGTGATCATTTGTGGGATACCGGACTGCCTTGTTGTGGTAAATCATAGGTACTATAGAAACTACATCCTTCCATCCATGGTTGACTACTTGGGGTTGTTTTGCGAGCATTTACTTGTTCCATACTTCTTGGACGGGTTTAAGGTTACCGAGAGGGTCAAAGTTGTCTTCTCCCAATTTGAATACCATGAGAAGGTGTGGTGCGATGTTCTTCCCTTGACATACGTTCATGTATGCTTAGGTGCCGATTGGTTTGCACAATATAAAGTTCCAAATATGCAAAATTGGCTTAATGTTGGAAGAGACCGGGGGGGGGGGGATCACCTCATGACATACATGCTGTTCGAGCTGCAAAGAGAAGTGAATACTTACACCAATCCGAATGCTTATGAGATAAAAAAGATTAAGAGGAGTAAGGGTGTGCAAGGTAGTAATCCGAGAGTGGAAAAAAGAGAGGTTGTGTGGAGCAAAGTGAGGGTATTGCCACCAAATCAAGCTTACATTATTTGTCCTTCTATTTCTTAGGACATTTATGTAGGTACCAATATGGAAAGCGAAGGAGAGAAATGCCAAAGTGAAGTTGCTACCCAAACTTGTGGAGGACCTTCACCTTACAGTAAAGAAGAATATACTCAAGAACGTTAAGTTATAATAGCTAACTCTTACACCTTTGTGCATATGAGTGATGATTGTGTGACTAGTAGTCCATTGAGCGTGAGTAGTAGCTTACCTATTTATGAGTCTATTGATTCTTTGCCCATTGATGATTATGTACATATTGTGAGTGTGGATACACTAGTTGATCTTATTGATGACCGAATTGAATCTTCTCGTAAGATTGATTTGTGTCCACCTAGTGTTGAAGACATTATGTTGAATGAAAATACATCGTCTTGCAAAACTTTTGTTGATCAACTCGTGTGTCAAAATTGCCCACCACTTGAGTTTATATGTGTTGTAATTAATAGAACTCAATTGAGTGAAGAATTTGATAATGTTGGTCAACAAACTAGGAGTGGATTCGTGAGCTATTCTTGTGATATAGATTCCAATGTTTGTTTAGCTCATAGGGATAATCTTATGCTTGAAACCTCTTTGAAGCTTGATAATTATCTTTTAGAGAGTGAATAACTTAATTGTTTCAAATCTGCCCGCGGAATAAATCATGCTCTCTTTAGGTATAATGTCTTGTTTGACGATGATTTAAACACTCCTAATGTACCTAGTGGTGAGAACGATGGTATAGCTTGCCTTGAAGGCTATAGAAGATATGCTAACCCGATATGGTGTGACAACATTCCTCCTAAAGATGGATATCTCTTTTTGAAAGATGAGAGTACTCTTAAGGGTATGAAATGTGTAGTTTTTCTTGAAAATCCGAGGGAAAAGGTGTTATTGACTCTTTTGGGTAATGTTCCTAAATATGCATCCTTGTTTGACACACTTGTACCTAAATTGGATGAATTCCAACTTGTGGATGCCAAGTTGTCTAGTTGTTTGAAGGAAAGAATGTGTATGTGTTTGAATGCTTATTCTTCACCTGTGAATGCCTTTGCACGTGATTCTTTCTTATACTACCTCTTTTCCTATGATGACGTCCATGCTAGTTTTGGATTTATTTTATGTCGAGGTAGGATGTTTGTTGGTTTGTCCATGTGTACACGTGCTAATGCTATATGTATCTTATGGACTTTAGAACCAATTGAAACACCACCCTTGGTGTGGTCTTTTGACGAGATAAAAAAGCAATTGTGTCTTATGGCTCATAAGATGAAGGTAGTTCTACCTTATGGATTATTTAATGCCATTAGGACCTATGTAGTTTCTTTATCTCTTGGTGATTATCGCTACCAAATCCTTTGTGCACCTTTTATTGAGCTTTTAATATTTAATTCAAAGGATCCTTGGTTATACTTCAAGTATGTGCTGCCTTGGTGTGATGATGTTTATTATTTTTCTAACCCTAACCCTCATGCCATGAGGATGTCGTGCTTTTTTTTTCTTTCTCTAGTTTTGCAAGGTACGAATTCTAGGTCGAATCCTTTTTAGGAAGAAGAGGATAATACAAGTCAAATGGTCTCCTTAGATTTTGATGGCATCATTCAAAGTCACTATGTGAGGGATCAAGCTTTGGTTGTATGGGGCACGGGATCATACTTGGAGGGGTTGTTTTGAGCATGCCACTAAACAAACCCGAGTGTGGAAGATTCTTGGAGCCTTGAAGACTTGAGAGCTCTCATGTTTGGACACTTAATGGGTCACGATTTTGGGTCATCTTTATTATGGGCATTTTGGTCACTTCATTGTGCCCAAAATGCACTCCAGGCCGCCCCTTTCATTAAGGGCAGTGTAGTCATTTTGTCTTCTTTTGTAATATACTATAAGTAGGAAATTTTAGGTCTTTCTCTTTAGTTTTTGAAGGATGAATACATGAAAGACTTCTTCTCTCTTTGAGAGTGTAACACCCTTAGTGTAGGGCTTGGAAATGCCATTAGTGTAGGGTTTGGAAAAACCATTATTGATCTTTGCTTAGAAACGATGGATGTAAGGTGGAGTTGATTCCCTTAGCGATTACTATAAGAAGATTGGTGTTTGTTGTTGCGAGTTTAAGGGTCTTATCATTTAATACCCAATTTGGTTCTTCTTTCTTTGTAACATCTTATGTCATCTTGCCTATCCTTTACTTTTCTTGCAATAATTGTCTTTGTTTCTTGCTTCTTATTCTCGGTTTATGGTGTTTTGTGTGCTGTTGCCCGTAGTTGTTGTTCTTGTTGTTCTCGGCTAGTTTTGCGTTCCTAGATGATTTTGGTGTTCGTAGATCATTCTGTATCAGGTCTGATGATTGTGAAGTGATCTTCCAAAATCTCAAACCTTTATTGATTTCATCTCTAATTTTAACTTTACCAATAAATGGTGAGATTTTTACTGTGTATTGTGATACTTCAGGGATTGGTCTGGGTGTGTGTTAATGCAGAAAGGCAAGATTATCACATACACTTCTAGGCAATTGAAGGTTCATAAAAAGTACTACTGTACTTATCATTTGAATTTGGAAGCAATTGTTTTTGCTTTAAAGATTTGAAAGCATTACCTTTAAGGCATTCATTGTGAGATTTATATAGTCCATCATAGTCTACCATTCAACTTTGACCAGAAGGATCTCAATTTAGGTAGCTTAGGTGGTTGGAGTTGGTCAAGGTCTTGACATGACAATTATTTATCACCCGAACAAGGTAAATACAGTGGCGACTGCCTTGAGTAGAAAGGCACTAAATATGGGTAGTAATTTTGCATTTTTAACAAGAGGAGGAGTGTCCTTTGGCATTAGACATCCAGTCCTTGTCCCATAATTGGTGATACTTTATATTTTTGAGACCTAGAGTTTCTAACTTTTGTGGAGTTTTGGCCTATACCTTTGGATCAAATCAAGGCTCGACAATTTAAATATGAGAAATTTAGGTTGATTAGAAACAATGTATTGAGAGTTGAAGCTAGAGAGACAAGGATGACTTAAATAGTTTGATTATGGACACACTCACAATATTTAATGTTGCGTTTATCTAGTCGTAACGAAGATATATCATCACTCCAAAAAACACAACTGTGGTGTATCACAAAGAGGGATATAATGGACTATGTTTCTAGGTTCTTGAATTTCCTACAAGTGAAGTATGAGCACTAAAGATTGGGAGGGATGATTCAGAGGATTCCTATACCTGAGTGGAAGTGGGAGACAATATCTATGGAATTTATGGTAGGCTTCCGACAGACTTTTGAAAATATTTTATCTATTTGGGTCATTTTAGATAGATTTACCATGTCCACTCATTTTTCACAAGTTCAGTCCATCTATATTTAGAGAGGTTGGGTATGTTTTACATTCGAAAGATAGTTCATTTGCATGGGGTGCCTATCTCTACCATTTTTTAAAGAGATACGCAATTCACATCTTATTTTTGTGGTTCAATGCAAAAGAAGTTAGGTGCACAAGTTGATCATAGTATTATATTTCACCCACAGACCGATTGTCAGCCAAAGAGAGCTATTCGGGTACTTGAGCAAATGTTATGAACTTATGTCATCAATTTCCAAGGTCATTGGGTCCAGATTTTTCCTTTAGTCGAGTTTTCCTACAAAAATAACTTCCATTCACCTATTCAAATAACATATTTTGAGGCTTTTAAGGAAAATGGGATAAATGGACCAACTATATGAATATATAAATACAAAATACATAAGATAGGCCCACAAGAAATGGAAGATGACAAAATAAAAAGGGCCATCCCCAAACTCGGTGTCACCAATACAATAGTAGTTACTAATTAAGTACAAGTTAGTTCCAAAATATAATTTTTAAATATTAGATAAAAAGGGAAATGGATAATCCCATGAACGCTAAGAGATCACTGCAAATCCCAAAAGAACATGTTCGCGAACGATTGGAATCATTGAGGATGACTCAATCTAGGATCTGAATCAGGAAAAGATGTAGAAGTGTGGCATGAGGACAAAAAAATGGATACTCAATAGGCATCATAGACCGACTGAGCTCAAGAGATAAATATATAATATAAACTACAATGAAAAGCCCTGCACGCAAAAAAGTCCCAATGATTTATAGCATGACACGATAATGATAATGATAATAATAATAATATACATACATTTTATTTATATGAATAATTTTATGCAGTATGAGATGATGCAGTACGATACTGTGGGCAATGCAATGAAATCTTAAATATTACCTTGGTGATAATATCAATAAAACCAGGAATCTTACTCCGGTCTTTTGGACTATCACCTCGAACATAACAATAAGTAAACAAAAAGTCCAACATATTACCTCGAACTTAGTAAAATTAGTAAAAAAGGACCTAAATCTTACCTTGGCCCAAGTGAATAGGTGGCACTATCCAAAGTCTTATCTCAAGTACTTTAGTAAAAAATAGTATAATTTATTTTAAAAACATAAAATATATAGTTTTCCTAAATTCCACCATGATCCTATGAGTGAATGAATAGGTATGAATATGACACAAAGATATAAATACATACATAGAAATATATACATTAAATAGGACATATATACCTACACCATAACCTTTAACCACCGAAAGTCCCAATAGCCACACAAGGCCCTTAGGGAAGTACAAAAGTAAACTATATCACAACATAAACTAACATCTCTAACCCAAATCTACCATGAAACCCTACCCCAAAATTAAACTAAGGATTCCTAATCTAAGCCTAATACTGAATAAGTATCGTAGAACTAAGGGTCAATTGAGAATACTAATCAAATATTTTCAAATTAGGCAATTAATATTAGGGATTAAAGATAAACATATTTCTAACCCAAAATTCTCCTAACCTCTATGCAATTTATACCACATATCATCTATTGAGTTACGTCTAAAGAAAAAAAGATTGTAACTTTATATTTTTGAGGCCTAGAGTTTCTAACTTTTGTGGAGTTTTGGCCTATGCTTTTGGATCAAATTAAGGCTCGACAATTTAAATATGAGAAATTTAGGTTGATTAGAAACAATGTGTTGAGAGTTGAAGATCGAGATACAAGGATGACTCAACTAGTTTGATTATGGACACACTCACAATATTTGATGTGGCCTTTATCTAGTCGTAACGAAGATATATCATGTCTCGAAACAACACAACTGTGGTGTATCACAAAGAGGGATATAATGGAATATGTGTCTAGGTTCTTTCTTTGAGATCATGAGGTGGGGATCACAATTACGAATCATTGCTAAATTGTCCTTTACATTTTTGAAGAGGAAGAGTTAGGACGATTTTGAAGTGTTTATCACAAACACGATTATGGGATCACAATTGAAAGAGATTGGATGGATCTTAGTCATCACCGCAACAGATCTCCACTATCACGATGAGCAAATGTCACATCGACAAAATTAATTTTCAGATTTTGATCTAAAGATTTTTTTTATTTTAGATGTTTTAGAGCTCGAATTAGGGATACTTTCATGGATTTTTTTTAAATTATTCAAAGGGGTAAGTTTCTAACCTTCATTTTGTTAATTCCTCAAAAATTATCCGTTAATTTCATTGACTAATCACATATTTTAGTTGAATTTTTTTGAACTTTTTCTAAATAATATAAGAGTGCAAATTCATGATTTGAGGTTTCACTTGAGATCCATTTTTGATGTTTAAATTTTTGTTTCCTTTCTTATGAGAAAGTTACTCCAAAAGAATTTTCTCTTTTCATCGTCTAAGGGTTGACTTTTAGACCCAATTTGACCCAAAATTTTGTACTAAAATATGGGTATCAATAATCTCATATTCACATATAAAATATATTTTTGATAGATTGGAAGTATTTCGTGGCCATTGAAGAGGAAAATGTCATTGTGTGACTGTAGAACTTGTAGTTCAAAATGGATTTAGGTTATACCTTACTCTTCTTAAAACTTAGATTGAGTGAAAATTTTTCATGTAAAACATATTATAGATTGAGAAAAATATTAGGTTCAAGTATTTAATATGATGGTTTGATATTGTGGTAAGTCGAGATGAGGTATTTCAAATGCATGACCTTAGGTTTGAAAGACTATTTTATGTATTTTTTTTTTTGTAATATTTCATAAATTAACATACATATAGAGGGTTGTATTTCCATGATAGACACAATATGTAATATGAATGAGGTGAACAATAAGCGTGACTATCAGGTAAGATTGCAAATTTAATTGATATAGAGGCTTGTAGTCTATACATTTGTGTTAAGAATTTCATTGCTTTATGTATCAATTTCATTAGTATTTACTTTATTATGCTGAGCATGCATACACGCTTCACTGTATTGTACCATTGGATATACTATTTTTGAAGTAAATGTGTCGTAACCTACCTCAAAATCGAACGACAATCTCAAATCATCACCTTCCCCAAAGCCTCAGTTCACTGCCAATATATCAAATGTGTAATCTATAAGTTAGTACGAGAATAATGATATATGTATCGACAATTTATAATTCGAGCTATAAATTAGGTGACACATTGAGCCTCATGTATCGACCACTAAACCAAAATTTTCCATAATAATTACCTTACCCATAGTATAAGAAACATGTACCTAAAAGTTGTCAAAAGTTGAAATCTGTTTGAGCTTTAAAATAGCCCGGAAGGTATTAAAAATCAAAGAAAAATTCAACAACTCAAGCTTTAAATTTGACGGAATTATGCATAAAAATGTCAAAAAATGCACGATGAGGTAAATCAAACTTACTCGAACACTAGAATGAAGAAATTCCAACAAGAACTAGTTTCCCCAAATTTTTCAAGTTCCAATTACACTGAAAAATAAAGTGAAATACTAACTATAGGAATTTATACTACTAGGGGTCCCTGTCTTTATGATTATAGAATTTATACTACTAAGGGTCCCCGTTTTTATGATTGTGGGGACCCCATCTCGAACACAATGATCCCCTTACAAACATAAGAAGAAACCTAGGCTAGGTCCAGGAAGACCCTTCTTTGCGAATATGAAGACGACCTTCATGATCACAAAGTTAATTAAAACCCTCCCTTCAAGAATGCACCACACATATTGCGAATGCAAAGGGTAAAACACCATGCATAAAAAAACTAGAAACAACCAGGAAAAACATATTCCAAACTATTAAAATGTTCTCTCAAGTAATTATGAGGGTTCCATAGAGTCCCAAACATCGATTTTAACCTAGTAGCATAGTCGGTTAATATTGGTAGGTTCCTTAGTATGTTTTGTGTTTCATTTTTAGGTTTTATAAGTTGAGAAATAAGTTGTACTCAACTGATATCTAGTGCAGCCACTTCAGTGGGCCTGCAACCACTTCTACAATTCCATACTAATGGACAAGTGTCTGCTTATGTGAAGTTGACCCAACTGGATCTTAGCCACCCAAGTGATGGCTTGTTGTCACTAGCAGAGCTGCTTATGTAACTTTTCTTTGCACCTGTAGTCTCTGTGGGCAAGGCCTGCGTAATGCCCCGAATATGGTACCCGAATTGCTACACGTTGCTCATGATCCCAAAGGACCACAAAACTAACCCATGACTGATATTTGTGCCTGTACACTGGATGATATACTGTATAATATGGAAACGTGAACTGAAAGGCCATAAGGTTCAAACTGTAACATAATATCCGATAAAATATAACATCTGGGATGGGATATAAATGCCCCAAATAAAACTGTCTAAACATACTGTAGTCTAAAAAGCCTCTAAAACATAACTTTCTGAATAAGGAGATGATGGGACATGTCCCCAACTAACTCTAAATAATAAACTAATTAATGAGATAATAAATAAATGATCATGTCCTCGAAAGATGAGGACTCACTGCTAACTCTGACCATAGAGACTGGAATGCTACTGATGCTCTGGAGCTCGTTCTTCTGAACCTATGGTATAAGACACCATAGCGCAAATGCGTCAGTACTTTGAATGTACTGGTATGCATGTGAGGTAGGCTGAATGCAAAGGGTTTGCATTCATGATTTATACTAACTGACTGAATAATATGAATATGAGAATACATGCATGAATACATAATAACTGTAACTAAGTTTGTGATAACATGATTACTGAGTCTGAGTGCTGATAACATGAGATACTGATAACTGTATAACTGAAATAACTGATACTGAGCGACTAATCTAACAGTCTAAATTCTGATAGACCTAGCTGAGTTCCGTATAGTTCTGAGTTGACTGTATCTGATAGTCCTGAATTCTGTAACTGAAACCGTGGTAAGTAGTATCTAACTGACATGCCCCAAAATACACCCTAATAGCTGAGCTGGGGTCCAATCTCTGCCCTGATTGAAATGGTGTCAATACCGCGCCACTGGTAAGGACAAGCTGTGGGTGACCCTTATCTGGCAGTGTCCCCAAAGGAGAACGGAGGCACCCTCATCTGACAGTGTTTATCCGCCTCATCAACCCTCATCTGATAGTGTTGATGTCTCAACCTATGTTGGCTACATAGTTCTGGAATGCAAGGATGACTTCTAAGAATCACACCCTCATCTGACAGTGTGTGTTCCCATCCTTGGGTTTACTTGGTGCTAATTACTACTCCTATCTGAATAGACACTGAACATAATTAACTGAACTGGACTACACTGAATTCATGGAGTTCTTCTAACTGACGGAATACTATTGAGATTACTGAATTACTGAGCTTTCCTGAGTCACATGACTGACTGAGTTCTATAGATTATGGCTTGACTGAGGATATCGTGAAAACATGTCACTGACTCTAGGCACACAACTATATTTTTTGGGTACAAGTACCCCCAGGACTCAATGGAAGGAAACTGACAAGGTATGACATTATTGATTACATGACCAACATCAACAATCCATAATACAATAGTTGGAGATATTTCAGGGGCATTTGATTATCATAGCTTGGTACGTGAATAGGATAGCATGTATACATAGCATAATTTCATAAGGCTAACTCATGAGAAATCCCTCAAGAAATTTAAATACATAAGAATAACATGGAAGTCATTTTGAACATAAGGTTAAAGCATACATTGTCATTTGGATCACTGGAAAAAGGACAATTTCCATTTT
Source organism: Capsicum pubescens (assembly GCA_030864215.1). Taxonomy (NCBI): domain Eukaryota; kingdom Viridiplantae; phylum Streptophyta; class Magnoliopsida; order Solanales; family Solanaceae; genus Capsicum; species Capsicum pubescens. The sequence goes on from CM061546.1 coordinate 73,985,652, forward strand.
AACTTGAAATAGTCATAACTTGAAATAGTCATAACTTTTTACCCGGTTATCAGATTTGGGAGAATCTTATATCGATGGAAAGCTAATTGAATTTTTCACATGAAAAAAGTGAAAATCTTAAAAATTCCTCATAGAATAAACATCATTTAATTTAGAAGATAATACTTGACATTCTTGGGATGAAACTAGTTAAGAAACTTTGGGGTATTACAGCCTGCTTCCGTGATGAACTGTGTAGCCAGTGACTTTTGGTGTGGAAGAGGTCCAACCACTTTAGTGACCTTGCAATTGGAACCATGTCACTATTTGAGTTGAAATCACTGTAGTTAACATATTTTTCCCTTTTCACTTTATTTATCCATACCTCAAATTTTTGATCTTGAAAACTCAATTTTGGGATATTTCAATGTAAATTTTTAGGGTTTATTCATTGGGAGAGATCCACACTATATATTAATATCTCCCAATGATTATTTCATGATTCAACTTCAAATCTCAGTTTTCAATTTGAAATATTGTGGTTTTCTTTGTAAAGTTAAGGAATGGTATTTTTATTCTTTTAAGATCGATAACTTCTTTTGATGAAATTTTTTTAATGAAATTTTAGATTTAAACTCCTTAAGTTATGGGTAATTTAATCTTCTAATAAAATTCACTTTTTACTTTAGAGGATTGGGGTTAAATTTTTGATTAACTTTTTGGATCCTATATTGATGTGTGGCAATATAGGTATTGTAGGCTCATATTTATGCGTAGATCGATATTGATAGACTAAAAATGTTTTGAGGCCCATCAGAATTAGATGGTGAGTTTGTGATTGATAGAGACTTGTGGTTTGTGATTGATTGAGACTTGTGGTTCAACCTCATGGTAGGTTATGGCTTAAATTTTTTTAGACTTTGCTTGGTGAGAATTTATCGTATAAAGCATGATGCGGGTTGGTTGAATTTGTTACTTAAAGTGTAAAGTAAGTTGGATTATTGTTGTGATGCCCAAACTTGGGCTTGTATCATGTTAGTGAATTCTAATTTGAATTTTCTGTCTTGACATTAAGGCTTGTAGCCTGTGTTCATGAGTTGACTAGTATCTTGTGTTTTTGTAAATGCATACTGTGTTTGATTAATCTTATCATTTTAATGATTTATATTTATTAATCTTATGGATCACTGGATTGTGTTAATGGAAACACTGATTTTTCTTTAAAAATATACCATCTCTTTATAAATAAGTCTGAGGAAGGATTTTGGATAATGTTATATGATACTTTATATTGATTTAGTCTGACACAATATTTTGAATATGTTATGATAAAATCGTAGATGGGGTATATGGACTCATGTGTCCCCCATGGGTCCCACTTCTCTATAATGACTGAGAAGAAGGTACCTATTGGTACGTACATCCATTACATACCATCTCATATCATCTCATTACATTATATTTTATGTTGTTATCGTGATGAAGATAAATTGTGATAATTATTAATAGTGACCTCTTGGAACTTTCATGCATGCATGGTGTATTTTAGTATTCTTTATTTTGATATTGTAACTGCTTAAGTTCACTTGACCTATGATGCCTTTTGAGTAAAAGTGGGTCGTACTCACTTCTACTTTTTGCAACATTTTGTTGCAGATACTGATTTGAGTTGTTTGCATGATTTCTTATTTATGCGATAGTTGTAGATTTAAAGTTGTTGTGAGCTCTGATGTCCAAGGACTGATCCAACTTCTACTTTTTTCTTAATTATCAGTCATGCCTCAAGACTATGCCCTTAATGTAACACGGTTCTTATGACTAGGAGTATCTATAACGACCCGAGACTACCCCCTAGTCGTCACACAGTGCTTGGAACCATAAGTGATCCTAAGCTAACTCATGAACTGGCATACTGTTAAGAAACTAAATTATAACATAATAAATAGCTATTCTATATTGAGGAAACATAATAATACTAAAAATATAAAATAGATACAATACTTGTAAAGATTTACAATCTGATAAATTTGAAGAATGAAACTGAAATTACATGACTGACCCTGACTGACATCTATATAGCCTCTACTTTACTGACTATAAATAGCTGGGACATGCCTCCAACTACCACTAATCAATACACATGAAAATAAATAAACTGTACATGAACTAAAACTGTCTGGAGTTTCCAAAGTAAGAGAACTCATCACCTGCTGGCAAGAATCTGCAACTGTCTGATCATGATGTGTAGGCTGTAACTGATACCTATATTACAAGACAATGTAGTACATAGACATATATGTGGATCATTACTTATGGAATGTACTGAGTATGCAGGGGTGAATGCAACAAGTGAAACTGATTTCATACGTAATAGTAAAACATACATGCTAAGTGTAAGTAGACTCACCAATAGGCTGGAGTAAACTGAAAGTTGAATTATCATAAAGCATTAGTGACAAACATTCTCTGATAAGGTGGTGAATCTCTACACTTAGTTTCTGTAAAACTTTAATTTAATGATATAAGTATAATTAAAGCTGGGGTATGATAAAACATGGATACTGTATGAATACTGGGTCTGAAACTACATGATGGAGACTGACATAAATCGAGGATCTGAATATACAGTCACACTGAGCATGAATACATAAACATACTAACTTATATGAATAACTGAATGACTGATAGCTGAAAACTGGTCATGTAAGACTGAACTGTATTTAGTCTGAATAACAAGACTGAAACTATAAAGTGTTATGCATTTGAGGAAGGGACTGACTGAGAAACATGAGATAACTGTGCATGAATTCGTGACAACTATATTATCCGAGAAGGCAAGACCAAATGTATAACATGAATCTGAAATAGTCTATAAACTGAGGTACTGAAATACTGGTAATTGAATAACTGATAACTGCATGCTATGGTCAAGCAAACTTGAGACTTTTAACACCCTAATTTTCTGAACCGGAATGCTACACTGTGCTTATGACCCCGAAGGACCACAAACTAACCTATGACTGATATCTGTACCTGTACACTGCAATATTTGATGTAATAATGCAGAAAAATATAAACAATACGCCATAAGGTTTGAATGAATAAAATATTTGACAAACATAATATCCATATGGGTGGAAAATACCCAAAAACAACTGAAGTCTGATTCAAATTTGAACTAAATATGAAAGCCTCTAAATACTGTCTGAGTAAGGAGTTGAAGGAACATGTCTCCAACTAACTTCGTCTAGCAAAACTGAACTAAAATAATAAATGAAATAAAATAATATCATCCTCGAATGGATGAGGACTCACTGCAACTCTGCGACTGAAATATTACTGCTGATCTGGAACACGTGCCTTTGAAACTATGGTGTAACATAAGAGAAAACACCATAACGCAAATGCGTCAGTGCATCTGAATGTACTGAGTATACGAGTGAGGTAGGCTAAATGCAAAGGGTTATATGCATGAACAATGCTGACTAATATGAACGTGAGAATACATACATGCATAAGCAACTATAGCTGAACTCATGGTGATACTGGCTATTGAGTCTGAATACTGACGACATGACTTTACTAATACTGAGATACTAAATAGATGAATGACTATTTTTGACAGTTCAAATTATGAAGAACTGGTCTGATTGACTGTGTCTAACAATCCTAAAACTGAATACTAATAACATAAGCTATGAAAACTGATATAACTGATACTACTATAATGATCGACAATACCGATGTGATTGATACTGAGCAACTGTATTTAACAGTCTGAGTTCTGATGGAACTATCTGAGTTCCGTTCTATATGGAGTAACTGAATTTGAGATCAGTCGTATCTAGTGGGTGATCTTTAAATATGATGATTCTGATTAACTATAGTTAAGATCAGTCCTGTCTAATGGGTTATCTTGAAGTCTATTTATAATGATAAGGATTGACTGTCTCTAATAGTACTGAATCTTTACTACTGAACTAAGTTCACAATATCTGACAGTCATGAATCTGTAACTGAAACTGTGGGATGTATTCATCTAACCGACATACCCCATGCTAAGCTTACTGGGGTCAAATCTTTGCCATGACTGAAAGGGTGTCAGTACCGCACCACCAGTAAAGACAACTACTATAGAGTCAGTCCTAATCTAGTGGGTGACTCCTGGGATCTGTCCTATATATATAAATGTGCTAACGGGTGACCCCTGAGTATGCCAGTCCTATCTAATGGGTGACATCTCGTACCTATGATGGCTACGTAGTTCTGGAACTTAGGGATTGCTTCTAAGGATCTCCGTCCTGTCTAGCGGTTGAGTCCCCATCCCTAATCTCACTCGGTCATGAATCCTACTCCCATCTGAAAGACACTGAACTGGATAACTGAGCTAAACTAGATAACTGAACTGAACTGGTTAGCTGAACTGATACTGATTAACTGAACTGATACTAGTGGTATTGTTTAGCGGAGCTAAACTAAGTTTACTGAGTTCCCTTATATGAAGGAACGTACTGAGTTCTGAGGACTGACTAAGAGTACTGAAATTACTGAGATCGCTAGGAATACTGCTGTTATTGAGATCACTGAGATTACTGAGTACTGAGGTTTCTGAACTATTGAGACTGCTGAGATTTTTGAGTTTTCCTGAGTCACATGATAACTGAATTCTATAGACCATGGCTTGACTGAGAATATCGTGATAACATGACATGGCACTAGGCACACAACTATATTATTTCTGGTACAAGTACCCCCGGTACTCGATGGAAGGAAACTGACACCAAGTACCCCCGGGACTCGATGGAAGGAAACTGACACACATGACTGACTTGATCATAAGAATAGAGCCCACAATTCACAATATCATAAGTAGAGGATTTCATACTATACTTGGTTCTCAACATCTTATACATGGAAGGGGATGCGCACAAAATATATATACTTGCATTGCTTCAATATCATTCTCATTTCATATCACAGCAATAACACTCAACAATAGCGTAGAGTTCATATGGAATCATAAAGAATAGAACATGGGCTTGTCATTTAAGAACTATTAAGTCATAAAACATGGATTCTATCATTCTTGGCATTTTATCAAACACCTTACATGCACAACTTTGGGCATAGGTGTACTTATCAATTTGACAATCTTAATCAGTCCAAAATTCATGGGTTTCAACTAACCTAGTCACATGCTTCATGAAAAACACACCAATATACAACCTTGAATCCAAAAAACAATCATCAACATGAATATAGTCATAACACAACAAGAAAATCACAATTTATAATTTAAAACATGATTCTTGAGCTCCATGGATGAAAGGGATCCATGGATGAACACTATGCATACCTGAATCAGGGTTCTTGACGTTTTTGAACTTGAAGGGTTTGAAATCCTTTGATTCTTGAAGATGATTGGGTCTTGTTCTTGGGGATTAAATTCAGAGAGAAACCCTAGTTTTTGTTTGTGGAATTACAATGAGAAAAATGGCTGAATTCGAACTCATCTGGGTATATAGGCGAGTGGTAAGTGACCAAAATACCCCTATTAAAATGAACTGGAAATAAACTGAATGTGGTGTATTACGATCTGAATGATGGTCCGTCAAACACTTGACGGTCCGTCACTTATCCCGTCAGACCTGGACAAGAAATGGGGTTCACTGGATAAGAGTTGACGGACTGGATGATGGTCCGTCACAACTTTGACGGTCCGTCAACTTGTTCGTCATCCCTTATCCAGTACGTGGATAAAATGCCTAGGCTATGATGGTCAAAGTGGTGGTCCATCACTTATGTGGCGGTCCGTCAACTTGGCCTTCATACCTGGGCGTTTTCGACAGTTCCAAGTAAAACGTCCATAACTTCCTCGTCTGATGTCGGATTTGGACAAAATTGGTACCGTTGGAAATCTAACTCATGTGTACAAAGATAGTTATACATTTCAAAGTAAGTCCTAGCATCCTTAAGATGATTTCTAGCTAGGAAAAAGGCATGGGTATTACAAAATATGGCGCTAATATTGGTTTGGATTTTTCGGGGTATTAAAAAACTAAACTAAGTTACTGATCTGATTACTAGATTGAGACTGTGACTTAGACTGTAACTAAGATGATAACTGAGACTCTAACTAGGAGTGTAACTGATATTGTAACTGAGACTGTACTGGATATGAATACTGAGTTCTGATAACTGAATGATGATATCAGAGTTACTAATAACTATATTGTTGATAACTGGGTGACTATTTCTAATAGTCTTGATTCTGTAGAACTTAACTGAGTTTTATACTGAGTTTTGTGATTGTTTTTGACAGTCCTGAATTGTGGAACAGTATTGAGTTCCATCCTGGGTCTGAAGTTGAAACTGTAACTATGGGAGTGTTCATCTAACCGATATGACCAAAATAAGATAACTAGGGTACAACCTGTAATACCATTTGGAAGGGTGTCATTACCGTGCCACAGGTAAAGACAAGTTAAAGAGTCACCCTCATCTGACAGGTGCCCTGAACAAGAACGGTGGTACCCTCAACTGGCAGGTGAAAATACCTCATCAACCCTCAAATGGCAGGTTGATGTCTCAACCTATGCTTGATACATAGTTCTGGAATGCAAGGACTGCTTCTAAAGATCACACCCTCTACTGGCTGGTGAGCCCCCATACTTGGGTTCACTCGGTGCTGAATGCTACTCCTAACTGAATAGACCGTGGACTGATTACTAGACTGTACTGGATTTGAGTGATCTATTAATGATCGTGTTGACTGATTGAGATGGATTGAGTTCACTGAGTACTGCTAACTGACTGAGCTGGATTGAGTTCACTGAGTACTGCTAACTGACTGAGTTTACTGAGTACTGCTGACTGACAGAATTTACTGAGTACTGCTAACTGACTAAATACACTGAGTTCTGTAACTAACTGTGTACTACTGATCTTGACATTTCAGAGACTATTTTGTAACTACTGTAGCTCTAGGTCAACAGCTAGATTTTCGAGTATTGAATACCCCAGGACTCAAAAGCATGGAAAGTAAAGCATGGCATGATCTTGAAGAAGCAGAGTAATAGATACTTGTTAACAATACATTCCTTTTGAAATTTTATCAAACACTTGAGATACATGAACTTGTACATAGGAATATCTTAAACATGAGAGCATAGCATGGTTACATAACTAGAATCATGAACTGGGGAATTTACATAAAATTCACTTAAAATGGGACATAGGCATTTCATTACAACATGTAAGGATCAACATGTGGAAAGCATGGATTTAGAACATGGAATTATTTCTAATTATCTTGAATATAGTATCCACCTTGGAATCAAACTAAAACTCTACGGACATGATATGTAAGCCTTTGCTCAAAATCATTCTTGTAGGCATTTTATCAAACACTTGTAATTCGTGATTTAGGCTAAACATGGGAATAGTTAAAAATAGTAGTAATAGCATGATTTCACCTCTGAAATCACCAATTTGGGTTTAAATTTAGCACACAAATTTAAAGCATGGCACGATTTTGAAGAAGCAGAATAATAGCTATTTGTTAACAATACATTCCCTTTGGAATTTTATCAAACACTTGAGATACATGAACTTGTACATAGGAATATCTTAAACATGGGAGCATAGTATGGTTACATAACTAGAATCATGAACTGGGGAATTTACATAAAATTCACTTAAAATGGGACATGGGCATTTCATTACAACATGTAAGGATCAACATGTGGAAAGCATGGACTTAGAACATGGAATTATTTCTAATTATCTTGAATATAGGATCCACCATGGAATCAAACTAAAACTCTATGTACATGATATGTAAGCCTTTGCTCAAAATCATTCTTGTAGGCATTTTATCAAACACTTGTAATTCATGATTTAGGCTAAACATGGGAATAGTTAAAAATAGTAGTAATAGCATGATTTCTCCTCTAAAATCACCAATTTAGGTTTAAATTTAGCACACAATACCATTCAAATATGTAAGGTTTAATAGCACCAACAATTTCTTGGAAACAAGATTTATAAGCAAAATTCATACGAACATGTAAAGATTATGACTTTAATCTTGTAATTTGGGTTTTAGGTGAAAGAGGACCCATGGATGAACTCCCACATACCTTAAAACTTGAAAACTTGAAAAATAAATAAAATCTTGAAAGCTTTCTTGAATTGGGAAACTTGAAATCTTAAATTTTCTTGAAGAGGATTTGATGGAGTTCTTGGTGTTTTTGTGGGGGCTAGGGATTTTATTGGAGAGAAAAGGATGAATAATACTATAAATAATGCTTTTGGGGATTTAATTATATGTTATGGATGATTTAAGGTAAAGGAAATGACCTTTTTTCCCTTAAAAATTCAAAAATAGAACATGGGAAATAGCTTGGGGCGATAGAGCGCGCGTTGCGGTTATATCGCCTCGACTAACTGCCTCTTCATGAAAATAGCAGTACTTTTTAGCTCGGGCATCGTATTTTGGAAAAAATTGTATCGTTAGAAAGATAATTCAATTAGCTACAATTTGGTGGGTCTTGATCTAAAAAATTCCACGTGTATCAAAACTTATACACATTTAAAGTAGACCCTTGTAGAATCAAATATTAAATTTTGGACGAATCAAATGATCTTAGCTCAACTTGGCTCTAAGTGATTCCTATGAATATTTTTAACCTAAAGAGAACCTCACACACTAGGTTAAAGATCATGAAACTTATATTCACATGGGGATCACTTGGATTAAATCTTATACACGTTTGAACGATAGTTCGTAGACTAGCCCGAAAATGTAGGGTATTACATTATCTCTCCCTTGGGAACATTCATCCTCGAATGAGACTGGTTAGACTGAGATACTGTACGAAGGTTAATGAGATCATATTTTGAACATGCATGACTTGGAATATGATTGCATAACTGATTCTTTAACATGATATTTGAACTGAATATCATGAACTGAGCTAATTTCTTGAATACATGCAATGACATGAGAATGACTATAAGGTTGAGATAGAAATGAGAGAGTCAATTGATGAGAAACCATTACTTTAATTTGGATACTAATTCATGAAGAAAATGAAAGGTTTAGGACATGAATACTCGGGGTGTTACATCTCCCCCTTGGGATACTTTGTCCCCCGAAAGATACTGACTTGGCTGAAGTACTAAGAAAAAACTGAGATGACGCATAGGAAAACTTATGGCCTGAATCATGGCTGAATATCTAGGATCTGAAACAGATGCATATGTATAAACTGATCTGAATTTGAAATTTGCATGAACTTGAATTACCTTATGAATAGGAAAGATGGAAAAAACATAAGAACTTGTTTGTCTGACTGCTAGACTGGATTACTGGCTATACAGACTGAAATATACTGAAATCTTACACAAAACTATACATTCCACTTGTACATCAATATGAATTTCAAACCTATCTTTATTATCGTATATGAAATTGTAGGCAAACCACCACAAAAGCATCTTTCTTATTTTCTTTTAACCTCAATTCTAAAAACTTTCATGCACTAGTCGAAGAAACACACATAGAATTTTAACTAATCATAAGATAAGAGAGGTCACTGAAACTTAGAACATGAAGACCTAAAGATTGAAGGAATAACTTTAACACTTACTGAGGTCTGAGGAATAAAGTATCAATGACATAAATTCATCAGAGAGGTTCGAACTTAGGACATACATAACATAAACTAAATTTCGTTGATCATTGTGAGTTTAGGATGAGTATCTATATCTAAACTTATTGTAAAACATGAGTACATGAGTCATGAGCTTCATGACCTGAGTTTGGAGTTCATGATTTCATGGAACATGATTCATACTTTTGAGTGAATAGAATTCATCATACTAGAAACTAAGAGCGTATATGTTTTTTCTATAAATTGCATGCATATGAGCTGTGATGAGAGAGATTTTATGTTAGGCATGAGTAGGTATAGTGATGATGAAAAAATCGATACTGACATAAGAATAGGTTGGGAATCATCCTCCCTTACTGCTTTTCTACACACACTAGCACTTCTACTAGAATCTGAGAGTCTGACTTGGTTACTTGTTCTATCATCTCCCACTAAGCTTTAAGCCATCATCTTAAGTGCGTGACCACTTTACTACTCTCTAAATTGAACTGTAATCACTTTACTCTAGAGTCTGGGGTACAATAATACACATGAATGATAAACTCATCTACATCATCGTACTTAATCTCGAATCAACAAACTTAAATTCTTGCATGCACTATTCAAGCCTGCTACTTTACCTTTCGTACAACTAGCCCCTTGAATATATAATCATCTCAATCTGGATAAAGCTTTCCTAACTCTACTATTGTTAAACTTCTGGGTTTATGATTCTAATTCTAGATCACATACTGTAAAAGTGATTCTAAGAGGGACTCTGAAAGCACATCTGACTTTGGCTTAACGCATGAAGTCCTTCAAATTTCAGAATGTAAAAGCACTATTGGGATATTTTCTAGCTTGTGTGAAATCCCATAACTGTCTGTAGGGACTGGCTAGGGAAACTCTATCTATAGGAATTCATGCTTCACTATTTCTGTTGCCTCAAAACTAAGGCAGAGTTAGCATGAATGAGAATGGATCATGATAAGAATCTGTATAATTTTCTTAGAGAATACTTCTACTACACAATTTGAGACTAAGTTCCATCCTGAGTCAAAAGCTAAAACTATAATCATGGGAGTGTTCATCTAACCGACATGCCTCAAATAAGTTAATAGGGGTCCAAGCTATAACCCGTGTTGGGAGGGTGTCAGTACCGTACCACGGGTAAGGACAAGCTAAAGAGTCATCCTCATCCGGCAGGTTCCCTGAACGAGAATGGTGGTATCCTTAACTGGAAGGTAGAAATAACTTATCAACCCTCAACTGGCAGGTTGATGTCTCAACCTACGCTGGCTACGTAGTTCTGAAATGCAAGGACTGCTTCTAAGGATCACACCCTCTTCTAGCATATGAGCCCCCATCCTTCGGTTCACTCGATGCTGAATCCTACTCCCAACTGAATTGACCATGGACTAATTACTAGACTGTATTGGATTTGACTGAACTATTACTGATCGTGTTGATTGATTGAGCTGGACTGAATTCACTGAGTACTACTAACTGACTGAGTTTACTGAATACTGCTAACTGACTAAGTTTATTGAGTACTGCTAACTAGCTGAGTTTACTGAGTACTGCTAACTGACTGAATACCCTGAGTACTGCTAACTGATTGAATACACTGAGTTCTGTAACTAACTGAATACTACTGATTGAGATATTTCTGATACTATTCTATAACTACTGTAGCTCTAGGTCAACAATAAAATTTTCGAGTATTGAATACCCCAGTACTCAAAAGTATGGAAAGTAAAGCATGACATGATCTTGAAAAAGCAGAACAATAGATACTCGTAACAACATATTCCCCTAGGCATTTTGTCAAACACTTAAGATACATGAACTTTTACATGAGAATTTCTTAACATGGGATCATAACATGGTTACATAACTAGAATCATGAACTGGGGACTTTACATAAAATTCACTTGAAATGAGACATGGGCATTTCATCACAACATGTAAGGATCAACATATGGAAAGCATGGAGTTAGAACCTAGAATTATTTCTAATTATCTTGAATATAGGATCCACCATGGAATCAAACTAAAACTCTACGGACATGATATGTAAGCCTTTGTTTAAAATTATTCTGGTAGGCATTTCATCAAACACTTGTAATTCATGATTTAGGTTATGCATGGAAATAGTTAAAAATAGTAGTAATAGCGTGATTTCACCTCTAAAATCACCATTTTGGGTTTAAATTTTCCACACAATACCATTTAAACATGTAAGGTTTAATATCACCAACAATTTCTTGGAAACAAGATATAAGATTAATATTCATGAAAATTTATAAGCAAAATTCATGGGAACATGTAAATATTATGACTTTAATCTTGACATTTTGGTTTTAGGCGAAAGAGGACCCATGTATGAACTCCCACATACCTTAAAACTTGAAAAAGAAATAAAATCTTGAAAGTTTTCTTGAATTGGGAAACTTGAAATCTTGACTTTTCTTGAAGAGGATTTGATGGAGTTCTTCGTGTTTTTGAGGGGACTAGAGCATTTTTTTTGGAGAGAAAAGGATGAATAATGATGTAAATAATTCTTTTGGTGCTTTAATTATCTGTTATGGACGAGTTAGGATGAAGGAAAAGACCCTTTTGCCCTTAAAAATGCAAAAATAGAACCTGGGAAATAGCTGGGGGCGATGGAGCGCGTGTTGCGGGCATATTGCCTCGGCTTACTGCCTCTCCACAAAAATGGCTGGATTTTTAGCTCGGGTATTGTATTTAGGAAAAAATTGTAACGTTGGAAACGTAATTCAATTAGCTAATATTTGGTGGGTCATGATCTAAAAAATTCCACGTGTATCAAAAGTTATACACATTTAAAGTAGACCTTTGTAGAATCGAATATCAAATTTTGGACGAATCAAATGATCTTAGCTCAATTTAGATCTAAGTGATTCCTATGAACTTTTTAAACCTCAAGAGAACTTCACACACTAGGGTAAAGAAAATGAAACTTATATACACATGGGAATCACTTGGATTAAAGCTTATACATGTATGAATGACGGTTCGTAGACTAGCCTAAAAATCTGGGGTATTAAATTATCTCTCCCTTGGGAGCATTCGTCCTCGAATGAGAATGGATAGACTGAGATACTATACAAAGGTAAATAAGATCATATTTTGAACATGCATGACTTGGAATATAATTGCATAACTCATTCTGAAACTTGATACGTGAACTAAATTTCATGAACTGAACTGATTTCTTGAATACATGCAATGAAATGAGAATGACTATAAGGTTGAGATAAAAATGAGAGAGTCAATTGGTGAGTAACCATTACTTCAATCTGGATCCTATTTTGAAAAGAAAATGAAAGGTTTAGGACATAAATACTCGGGGTGTTACATATCTCCCTTGGGTTACTTTGTCCCCCGAACGATACTGATTTGGCTGAAGTACTAAGGAAAGACTGAGATGACGCATGAGAAAACTTATTGACTGAATGATGGATGAATATCTGGGATCTGAAACTAATGCATATGCATAAACTAATCAGAATTTGAAATTTGCATGAATGTGAATTACCTCATGAATAGGAAAGATGAAAAAAACCATAGGAACTTATCTGTCTAAGTGCTAGACTGGATTGCTGGTTATACAGACTGAAATATACTAAAATCTTACACTCAACTATACATTCCACTTGTACACCAATATGACATTCAAACCTATCTTCATTATCACACATGAACTTGTAGGCAAACCACCACAAAAGATCTTTCTCATTTTCTTTAAACCTCTATTCTTAAAACTTTCATGCACTAGCCAAAGAAACACACATAGAATTTTAACTAATCATGACGTAAGGAGAGGTCACAAAAAGTTAGAACATAAGGACCTGAAGCATAAAGGAATAACTTTGACATTCAACTGAGGCCTGAGGAATAAAGTATCAAAGACATAAATTCATCAGAGAGGTCCAAACTTAGGACATACATGACATAAACTAAATTTCATTGATCATTGTGAGTGTAGAATGAGTATCTGGATCTGAACATATTGTAAAACACGAGTACATGAGTCATGAACTGCATGACCTGAGTTTGGAGTTCATGATATCATGGAACATGATTCGTACTGTTGAGTGAACTAGAACTCATCATACTAGAAACTAAGAGTGTACATGGTTTTTCTGTAAAGTGCATGAATCTGAGCTGTGATGAGGGAGCTAATATGTTAGGCTTGAGTAGATATCGTGATGACTGAAAAACTTTGTACTGAGATAAGAATAGGTTGGGAATCATCCTCCCTTACTGCTTTTCTACATAAATGGCACTACTACTAGAATCTGAGAGCCTGACTTTGTTACTTGTTCTATCTTCTCCCTCTTAGATTTAAGCCATCATCTTAAGTCTGTGACCACTTTAATAAACTCTAAACTGAACTGTAATCATTTTACTCTAGAGTCTGGGGTATAATAATACACATGAATGATAAACTCATCCACATCATCATACTTAATTTCGAATCAAAAAACTTAAATTCTTCCATGCAATGTTCAAGCCTACTACTTTACTTTTCGTACAACTAGCCCCTTGAATATATAATCTGCTCAATCTGGAAAAAGCTTTCCCAACTCTACTAATGCTAAACTTCTAGGTTTACGATTTTTACTCTAAATAACATACTATAAAAGGGATTCTACGAGGGGATCTAAAAGCACATCTGACTTTGGCTTAACGCATGATTTTCATGAACATGAATGAAGTCCTTCAAATTTCAGAATATAAAAGAACTGTTGGGATATTTTCTAGCCTGTGTGATATCCCATAACTGTCTGTAGGGACTGGCTGTGGAAACTCTGTCTGTAGGAATTCGTTCTTCACTATTTTTGTTGCCTCAAAACTAAGGCAGAGTTAACATAAATGAGAATGGAGCATGATGAGAATCTATATAATTTTCTTAGAGAATACTTCTACTGCACGATTTGAGACTTGAAAGAAGGGAAACATTTCCTAAATGCCCTGTAGCCTGTCGAAGAAAAGTACAAACGTCTCCATACCATTTCACAAGACCCTACTAGACACAACTTCATAGACACCCTAGGACACTTGAACTCTGTGCTCTGATACCTAGTTTGTAACGACCCAAGACTACCCCCTAGTCGTCACACAGTGCTTAGAACCACAAGTGATCCCAAGCAAACCCATGGACTGGCATACTGTTAAGCAACTGAATTATAATATAATAAATAGCTGTTGTGTTATGCGGAAACATAATCATACTAAAAATCTAAAATAGATACAATACTTGTAAAGACTTACAATCTGATAAATCTGAAGAATGAAATTGAAATTACATGTCTGACTTTGACTGACATCTATGAAGCCTCTACTATACTGACTATATATTGCTGGGACATGCCTCCAACTACCACTAATTAATACACATGAAAATAAATGAACTGTACATGAACTAAAACTGTCAGAATTCCCAAAGTTAGAGAACTCATAACCTGCTGGCTGGAATCTGCAACTGTATGATCATGATGCGTAGGGTATAACTGATACCTACATTATGTGATGATATAGCACATAGACATGTATGTGGATCAGTACTTCTGAAATGTACTGTGTATAAAGGGGTGAATGCAATAAGTAAATATGATTTCATACGTAATCGTAAAACATGCATGCTAAGTGTAAATAGACTCACCAATAGGCTGTAATAAACTGAAAATTGAAATATCATAAAGCATGAGTGAAAAACATTCTCTGAAAAGGTGGTGAATCTCTACACTTAGTTTCTGTAAAATATGGATACTGTATGAATACTGGGTTTGAAACTATGTGATGGAGACTGACATAAATTGAGGATCTAAATATACAATAACACTGAGCACAAATGCATAAACGTACTAACTTATCTGATTAACTGAATGAATGATAGCTGAATACTGGTCATGTAAGACTGAATTGTACTTAGTCCGAATAACTAGATTGAAACTGTAGAGTGTTTTGCATACGAGGAAGGGACTGACTGAGTAACATGATATAAATAAGTGTGAATTCGTGACAACAATATTAATTAAGAAGGTAAGACCATGCGTATAACATGAATATGAAATAGTCTGTATACTGAGGTACTAAAATACTGATAACTGAATAATTGATAACTGCATGCTATGGTCAAGCTAACCTAAAACTGAACTGAGTTACCGATCTGATTACTAGACTAAGACTGTAACTAAGATGGTAACTGAGACTGTAACTAGGAGTGTAATTGAGACTATAACTGAGACTATACTGGAACTGAATACTGTGTTCTGATAATTGAGTGATTGATATCTGAGTTTACTAATAACTGCATTACTAATAATTGGGTGACTATTTCTGACAGTCTTAATTCTACAGAACTTAACTGAGTTCTATACTGAGCTGGGGGACTATTTCTGACAGTCAAATTTTGGTGGAACAGAACTAAGTTCCATCCTGAGTCTGAACCTGAAACTGTAATCGTGGGAGTGTTCATCTAACTGACATGCCTCTAATAAGTTAACTGGGATCCAACCTGTAACCCCTGTTGGAAGGGTGTCAGTACCGTGTCACGGGTAAAGACAAGCTAAAGAGTCATCCTCATCTGGAATGTGCCTTGAACGAGAATGGTGGTATCCTCAACTGGCAGGTAAAAACACCTAATCAACCCTCAACTGGCAAGGTTGATTTCTCAACCTACGCTGGCTATGTAGTTTGGAATACAAGGACTGCTTCTAAGGATCACACCCTCTACTGGCAGATGAGCCCCCATCCTTGGGTTCACTCGGTGCTAAATCCTACTCTAAACTGAATAGACCATGGACTAATTACTAGACTGTATTGGATTTGACTGAACTATTACTGATCGTGTTGATTGATTGAGTTGGACTAAGTTCATTGAGTACTGCTAACTGACTGAGTTTACTAAATACTGCTAACTGACTGAGTTTACTGAGTACTGCTAACTGACTAAATACACTGAGTACTGCTAACTGACTGAATACAATGAGTACTGCTAACTTATTGAATACACTGAGTTCTGCAACTAACTGAATACTACTAATCGTGATATTTCTGAGACTATTCTATAACTACTGTAGCTCTAGGTCAATAACAAGATTTTCGGGTATTGAATACTCCAGGACTCAAAAGCATGGAAAGTAAAGCATGACATGATCTTGAAAAAGCCGAACAATAGATACTTGTTAACAATACATTCCCCTAGGCATTTTGTCAAACACTTGAGATACATGAACTTGTACATGGGAATTTCTTAAACATGGGAGTGTAGCATGGTTACATAACTAGAATCATGAGCTTAGGAATTTACAAGAAATTCACTTGAAATGAGACATGGGTATTTCATCACAACATGTAAGGATCAACATGTGGAAAGCATGGATTTAGAACATGGAATTATTTATAATTATCTTCAATATGGGATCCGCCATGGAATCTTACTAAAACTCTATTGACATGATATGTAAGCCTTTGCTCAAAATCATTCTTGTAGGTATTTCATCAAACACTTGTAATTCATAATTTAGGCTAAGCATGGGAATAGTTAAAAATAGTAGTAATATCATGATTTCACCTCTAAAATCACCAATTAGGGTTTAACTTTAGCACACAATACCATTCAAACATGTAAGGTTTAATATCACCAACAATTTCTTGGAAATAAGATATAAGCTTAAGATTCATGAAAATTTATAAGTAAAATTCATGGGAACATGTAAAGATTATGACTTTAATCTTGAAATTTGGGTTTTAGGCAAAAGAGGACCCATGGATGAACTCCCACATACCTTAAAACTTAAAAACTTGAAAAAGAAATAAAATCTTGAAAGATTTCTTGAATTGGAAAACTTGAAATCTTGACTTTTCTTGAAGAGGATTTGATGGAGTTCTTGGTGTTTTTGTGGGGGATAGGGCTTTATTGGAGAGAAAAGGATGAATAATGATGTAAATAATGTTTTTGGGGATTTAATTATCATTTATGGATGAGTTAGGGTGAAGGAAAGGACCCCTTTTCCCTTAAAAACACAAAAATAGAACCTGGGAAATAGCTGGGGGCGATGGAGCGCGCGTCTCGGGCATATCGCCTCGGCTTACTGCCTCTTCACAAAAATGGCTGGACCTTTTAGCCCGGGTATCGTATTTTGGAAAAATTTGTATCGTTAGAAAGCTAATTCAATTAGCTACAATTTGGTGGGTCTTGATCTAAAAAATTCCACGTGTATCAAAACTTATACACATTTAATGTAGACCCTTGTAGAATCGAATGTAAAATTTTGGACGAATCAAATGATCTTAGCTCAACTTGGCTCGAAGTGATTCCTATGAACATTTTTAACCTCAAGAGAACTTCACACACTAGGTTAAAGATCATGAAACTTATATTCACATGGGGATCACTTGGATTAAAGCTTATACACGTATGAACGACGGTTCGTAAACTAGCCCAAAAATGTGGGGTATTACATTTGATCTTCCTTGGGAACATTCATCCTTGAATGAGACTGGTTAGACTGAGATACTCTATGAAGGTAAATGAGATCATATTTTAAACATGCATGACTTGGAATATAATTGCATAAATGATTTTGAAATATGATACGTGAACTAAATATCAAAAACTGAACTGATTTCTTGAATACATGCAATGACATGAGAATGACTATAAGGTTGAGATAGAAATGAGAGATTTAATTGATGTGTAACCATTACTTCAATCTGGATCCTATTTCATGAATAAAATTAAACGATTAGAACATGAATACTCGGGGTGTTACATCTCCCCTTTGGGATACTTTGTCACCCGAACGATACTGACTTGGCTGAAGTACTAAGGAATGACTGAGATGCCGCATGTGAAAACATATGGACTGAATCATGGATGAATATCTGGGATCTGAAACTGATGCATATGCATAAAATGATCTGAATTTGAAATTTGCATTAACGTGAATTACCTCATGAATAGGAAAGATGAAAAAACCATAGGAACTTGTCTGTCTGACTGCTAGACTGGATTTCTTGCTATACGGACTGAAATATACTGAAATCTTAAACTCAAATATACATTCCACTTGTACACCAATATGAAATTCAAATCTATCTTCATTATAACACATGAACTTGATGGCAAACCACCACAAAAACATCATTCTCATTTTCTATAAAACCTCTATTCTTAAAATTTTCATGCACTAGCCCAAGAAATACACATAGAAGTTTAACTAATTATGACATAAGGAGAGGTCACTAAAAGTTAGAACATGAGGACCTAAAGCATAAAGAAATAACTTTGAAACTCAACTGAGGCCTGATGAATAAAGTATCAATGACATAAATTCATCAGAGAGGTCCGAACTTAGGACATACATAACATAAACTAAATTTCATTGATCATTGTGAGTTTATCATGAGTATTTGGATCTGAGCATATTGTAAAACATGAGTACATGAGTCATGAGTTGCATGACCTGAGTTTGGATTTCATGATTTCATGGAACATGATTCGTACTATTGAGTGAACTAGAACTCATCATACTAGAAACTAAGAGTGTACATGGTTTTTCTATAAAGTTCATGAATATGAGCTGTGATAAGAGAGCTGATATGTTAGGCATGAGTAGATATCGTGATGACTGAAAAACTTTGTACTAAGAAAAGAATAGGTTGGGAATCATCCTCCCTTACTACTTTTCTACATAAACTGGCACTACTACTAGAATCTGAGAGCCTGACTTGTTTACTTGTTCTATCATCTCCCTCTTAGCTTTAAGCCATCATCTTAAGTCTGTGACCACTTTACTAAACTCTAAACTGAACTGTAATCATTTTACTCTAGAGTCTGGGGTATAATAATACACATGAATGATAAACTCATCCACATCATCATACTTAATCTCGAATCAACAAACTTAAATTCTTGCATACACTGTTCAAGGCTACTACTTTACCGTTCGTACAACTAGCCCCTTGAATATATAATCTGCTCAATCTGGATAAAGCTTTTCCAACCCTACTACTGCTAAACTTCTGGGTTTACGATTCTAACTGTAGATCACATACTATAAATAGGATTTTAAGAGGGGATCTAAAAGAACATTTGACTTTAGATTAACACATGATTTTCATGAACATGAATGAAGTCCTTTAAATTTCAGAATGTTACAGAACTGTTGGGATATTTTCTAGCCTATGTGATATCCCATAACTGTCTGTAGGAATTCGTTCTTTACTATTTCTGTTGCCTCAAAACTAAGGTAGAGTTAGCATGAATGAGAATGGAGCATGATGAGAATCTGTATAATTTTCTTAGAGAATACTTCTACTGCACGATTTGAGACTTAAAAGAAGGGAAACATTTCCTAAATGCCCTGTAGCCTGTAGAATAAAAGCACAGACGTCTCCATACCATTTCACAAGACTCTACTAAACACAACTTCATAGACACCCTAGGACACTTGAACTCTGTGCTATGATACCTTGTTTGTAACAACCCAAGACTACCCCTAGTCGTCACACAGTGCTTAGAACCACAAGTGATCCCAAGCTAACCCATGAACTGGCATACTGTTAAGTAACTGAATTATAATAGAATAAATAGCTGTTGTGTTATGCGGAAACTTAATCATACTAAAAATCTAAAATAGATACAATACTTGTAAAGACTTACAATCTGATAAATCTGAAGAATGAAATTGAAATTACATGACTGACTCTGACTGACATCTATGAAGCCTCTACTATACTGACTATAGATTGCCGGGACATGCCTCCAACTACCACTAATCAATACACATGAAAATAAATGAACTGTACATGAACTAAAACTGTCTGAAGTTCCCAAAGTTTGAGAACTCATAACCTGCTGGCTGGAATATGCAATTGTATGATCATGATGCGTAGGCTATAACTGATACCCATATTATGAGATGATATAGCACATAGACATATATGTGGATTAGTACTTCTGGAATGTACTGAGTATAAAGGGGTGAATGCAAGAAGTAAAACTGATTTCATATGTAATCGTAAAACATGCATGCTAAGTGTAAGTAGACTCACCAATAGTCTGGAATAAACTGAAAATTGAAATATCATAAAGCATGAGTGACAAACATTCTCTGATAAGGTGGTGAATCTCTACACTTAGTTTCTGTAAAACTTTAATTTAATGATATAAGTATAATTAAAGCTGGGGTATGATAAAACATGGATACTGTATGAATACTGGGTCTGAAACTACGTGATGGAGACTGACATAAATCGAGGATCTGAATATACAATCACACTGAGCACAAATGCATAAACATACTAACTTATCTAATTAACTGAATGACTGATAGCTGAATATTTGTCATGTAAGACTGAACTGTACTTAGTCTGAATAACAGGACTGAAACTGTAGAGTGTTCTGCATACGAGGAAGGGATTGACTGAGTAATATGAGATAACTAAGCATGAATTTGTGATAACTATATTAATTGAGAAGGTAAGACCAAGCGTATAACATAAATCTGAAATAGTCTGTATACAGAGGTACTAAAATACTGATAACTGAATAATTGATAACTGCATGCTATGGTCAAGCAAACCTAAAACTAAATTGAGTTACTGATTTGATTGCTAGACAGAGACTATAACTAGGAGTGTAACTGAGATTGTAACTGAGACTGTAACTAGGAGTAAAATAATGTCTTAAATAAGAGAAATAATTAAATAAGGGATAAAAATAAAGATGAGAGAGAAAAAGAGATATATATTAATTAGGATAGCATTAAGTTTGAAATTATAATTATTTTATTATTTAAAACTTCTTGTAGACATCTAAAATTTGTGGGACTCTTCAAGAAGAATCCAAATTCTGTTAAAGTTCTAGGTGGCTACTTTACCCTAAATTTTGTCAATTTAAAGGGCAACAGATTCCCTGAATCAGGTAACTTGAATATCCCATAAATTCATGGATATTCATAAAAAGATCAGGATCTCCAATACCCCACAAAATCATGGGATATTTATAAAGAGATCATTCTACGTTCGAGAAATTGGCCACTAACGAACCTCGAATTACGAAGATCATCCTACGTTTGAGAAATGCGCCACTAACGACCCTCAAATTAAGGAAAAAATCAAAAGAGAAGAATCAAGGGAGGAACAGATTTGTACTCACATCGTTTATCAATAAAAATTATTGTTTCTTCATATTTTTATTTATGGTTGAAGTTTATTTTTCATGAATTAAATTATGCTGTAAACAAATTGGCATGCCCAATGGGACCAAATCTGCTCTTCATCTCTTCTCTCATAAATCAATATGCAAATCTGTAGCCACCTCATAAAAATGGAAGCTCTATTGGTACTTCAAGACTTGTCATCAAATCTACACTTCGACAAGCCTTGAAGTAGGGGGCATTTGTAGGCATCTAAAATTTGTGGGACTCTTCAAGAAGAATCCAAATTCTATTATAGTTCTAGGTGGCTACTTTACCCTAAATTTTGCCGATTTAAAGGGTAACAAATTTCCTGAAACAAGCATCTTGAATATCCCATAAATTCACGGATATTCGTAAAAAGATCAGGATCTCCAATATCCCATAAAATCATGGGATATTCATAAAGAGATCATCCTACGTTCGAGAAATACGCCACTAACGACCCTCAAATTACGGAGATCATCCTACGTTCGAGAAATGCACCACTAACGACCCTCGAATTAAGGAGAAAATCAACAGAGAAGAATCAAGGGAGGAACGAATTTGTACTCACATCGTTTATCAATAAAAATTATTGTTTCTTCATGTTTTTATTTATGGTTGAAGTTTATTTTTCATGAATTAAATTATGCTGTAAACACTGCTATAAACGTAATATTGAAAAAGTAATGTTATAATGAGAGTTTTATGTAAAAATTTAAAAGATTAGGGTTATATGTAATAATAATAAAAGTTGGAATTGGAGTTGAAAAATTGTGAAAACAACAAAAACCCGTTTTCTCTTTTCAAAAAAAAATTTCAAAATTATTTTTCGAATTTTCATGGCCAAACACCACAATTTTCAACTCCAATTTTTTTTTCCGAAAAATAGTAAAAAATTTAAATGGCCAAACGGGCCCTAAAGGAAAGCAACTACCAGCAATTAGGAAATAAGGTTAAAATAAGTAGCCGTTTGTCCATGAAAACTAAAATTTTCCGGAGTTGGAGTTGAAATTGGAGTTGGAGTTGTGTTTGACCATGTCTTTTTTTCATTTTTATTTTTATTTTTGAAAAAACTTTTTTAACTATGATTTTATGCCCTAACTTTTACAAACTATCAAAATCACCCACTAAAATTTACGTACTAATGGAAAAAGAACACAATTAGCCACTATTATAAAAATAATTACATATACATGGCCATATTTAATGAATTTCATTTATGACATATATAATATTTATATTAATAGCCGTTTTCTCATTTTTAAAAATTTTAAATATGGATGTTATATTAACAGATGACTGCTTTCTGCTTTTTAGGTAACAAATATTATCTTTCAAACAAATTTATTTTTTTAGGAATTTATTTAATTTATTTCCTTCATTTTCCGTTCCTTAAAAATAGGAAATGATGAGTTGTTATTAAATTTTAGGGTGCCGCTAATTTATTTCTTTAATTTTCTTATACATGAAAGATTTTACGGGGTGAATAAATTATTTCTATGTAAAACATGTTTTTCATATTTATGGTATATTATATCATATACCATAAATATATAAATATGCTTAGTATGTTTCTTTATACTTTGGATTTTTATATATGTGTGTATATGGTATATACATGGTATAAACTTCATATATAACATACTTTGTATATTTATATTATAAATATGCTTAGTATGTTTCTTAATACTTTGTATATTTATATATGTGTGTATATGGTATATACATTCTATAAACTTTATATATAACATACTTTGTATATTTCTATTATAAAATAATACTTTATATATTTATGGGTATAAATATAATACTTTATATATTTATGGGTATAAATATAAATTAGCAGTAAAATAATATCTTAAATAAGTGAGAAAATTAAATAAGGGATAAAAATAATGATGAGAGAGAAAAAGAGATATATATTAATTAGGATAGCATTAAATTTGAAATTATAATTATCTTATTTTTTAAAACTGCTATATACGTAATATTGAAAAAGTAATGTTATAAGGAGAGTTTTATGTAAAAATTTAAAAGATTGGGACTATATGTAATAATAATAAAAGTTGGAATTTGAGTTGGAAAATTGTCAAAACAACAATAACCTGTTTTCCCTTTTCAGAAAAAAAATCAGAATTATTTTCTAAATTTTTATGGCCAAACACCACAATTTCCAACTCCGGAATTTTTTTTCGAAAAAAAGGCAAAAATTTCCATGGCCAAACGGGCCCTAAGAAAGTGGAAGTGTTGAAGATTTTTCTGGAAGCTGAAAAGATTTCAAGCTTCATGAACCCATTCCAAAGTAAGTTGCACCAAACTCAACTCTTGATTACTTCGGTTTGAACACAAAACCCGGAACCAAAATATTCCTTAAAACTAAAAAAAGAACCAATATATGCCATATAAAAAACAAAGAACCAAAATAGGCTTTGTGGACTTAATAAGTGCATAATGCTTTAAATTTGTAACGGAAGCTGGCTGACGACGTCAAAAACGTTGAAATTCACATTGTGCACTTATTAAGTGCAGAATCCATTTTTTATGAATTGTGCACTTAATCCATTTTTTTATGGATTGTGCACTTAATAAGTGAACAATCCATTTTTTTAAGGTTTATGCACATATTAAGTGCACAATCTCTACTCACTTTTTACAATTCCCCTTACCTGATTCAATAGTTTCGCAATATATATTTTTTATCTTATAGAATTATCGAAAATAAAACATTTCAATGACTTCAAATTTATATAGTATAATAATTATAACCTTAATTTAGAGTCATTATATAAATTAACTTAATAATGATCTATAAGAACATTCAATTATAATTAAACTAACATTAATTGATTACTCCATTTGATGTATTTACTTGTCATATTTTTTCTGTATACGACCCTTAAAAGAATGCCCTATTCTCCCCATTTTAATTATTCTTTTGTCCTTTTTCATGTCCACTAAGAAAAATAATAAATACAAGATATTATTTATTACAAAATAGAGCATAAACCTTCTTCATTTTCTTAAATTTCGTATCAAATCAAAACATAAACGAAATTTATTTACTCTCTCTGAAACCTTCTTTTACTCTCTTCGAATATTTATTTACTTCGTTTATGTTTTGATTTGATATGCAATTTAAGAAAATGAAGAAGGTTTATGCTTTGTTTTGTAATAAATAATATCTTGTATTTATTATTTTTCTTAGTGGACATGACAAAAGACAAAATAATAATTAAAATGGGGCGAATAGGGCATTCTTTTAAGGGACGTATAAAGAAAAAATATGACAAGTAAATAAATCAAATGGAGTAATCAATTAATGGTAGTTTAATTAGCATTGAATATTCTTATAGATTATTATTAAGTTAATTTATATAATGACTCTAAATTAAGGTTATAATTATTATACTATAAATTTGAAGTTATTGAAATATTTTATTTTCGATAATTCTATAAGATAAAAAAAAAATATTGCGAAACTACTGAATCAGGTAAGGGAAATTGTAAAAAGTGAATAGAGATTGTGCACTTATCAAGTACACAATCCATTAAAAAAATGGATTGTGCACTTATTAAGTGCACAAACCTTAAAAAAATGGATTGTGCACTTATTAAGTGCACAATCCATAAAAAAATGGATTGTGCAATTAATAAGTGCACAATCCATAAAAAAAATGGATTGTGCACTTACTAAGTGCACAATGTTAATTTCCACGTTTCCGACGCCGTCAACCAGCTTCCGTTATAAATTTAAAGGCATTGTGCACTTAATAAGTGCACAAAGCCAATTTTTTTATATGACATACATTGATTCTTTTTTTAGTTTTAGGACATATTTTGGTTCCGGGTTCTTGAACACACTCCCTTCATGAACACCCCTGTTCATGTTTTTTCAGTGTTCTAGCTTCAAATCGATGATGGAGTTCGAGCTTTGTGAAGTAATCTTTGTAAGGTATTGTCGATGTTTGCAAATAACCGAATCTAGACGAAAATAGACTAGATCTACTGATAACTTCTTCTATACCTTTCATATCTCATCTTCACCCATAGATTTACAAGTTACTCCGTAAATTAATAGTAAATATCTACCCAATATTTTTCCTATTGTTAATCTTTGATAGGATGAGCTTCAAAGAAGCTAATACCACACATCAAAAGAATAACTCTAGGTGTTAGATTAAGTATCAATTAGCTATTAATTTTTGGTTGATACTTAGAAGATATCTAATCTCTAGTAATTACTGATGTCGTTCCTATTTCCTCCCTTGACAGAATAAATCTCAGAGAGATTAATACCACACATCAAAGGAAGAAATTAAGAACTCAATCAATGACTAAAATAGGTATGTTACCTATAATCTGCTGAAAATAAATCAATTAGAAGCAAGTTGAATCAGAAAAAATTAAATACATTCCCTGCTTATGCCTTAGTCAATTACTATTGTACACCCTAAACTCTCACCGAGTGGCATAGTAAATTTGACTATCTGAACTCACTTCAGGCAATACAGTAGAATGCTAAAATCTCTTGTACCATCTTAATGCTATCTAAAATATTATTAAATTATAATCTGCTACGGAGCTTATTGATTATTCACTTATGACATCCTCAAGTGAGGCATGCTAATTCTATCCATGTTGAGAATTGTCTTTGCTATGATAGGGAGGTCCTGAAAGTTTTCTACTGTGAAATTACCTGCAAAATTAACAGACTTGTTAGCAAAAAAAACTGCCATTGTTGCCTTCCCTTAAGAGTATGTTTCAACTTAATAGGGATACCTTCCTTCATTCAATTAATAGCTTCCACCTCCCAAACCACACTCCAAGGTACCTCCCATATTCCTTCCAAAATATTTATCATGGTAAGAGAATTTGTCTACATAATTAGAGGAAATAGATTTCTATTTATGCAGGTTTGAGTTCCTTTCTTTATAGCTACTGCTTCGGCCAAAAGATTTGTAGAATCTGGAAGCCTTTTCCCTTTCCCTACTACAAAATCTCCTAACCAATTTCTAACACAAAAGGCAGCAGAACTAGGGCCTGGATTACCTTTTAAAACTCCATATGTATTGCATTTATGCCAATCTTTCAGAGGATATAACCACCTCAAAATTTTATGACTGAACCTTGGTTCCCAATTTTCCAAAACCTCTACAATTGTCGGCCAATTCTTTGGTAGATTACCAAGAAAAAGGAAATTTGACACCTGTAAATTTATGAATAGTGTCATTTATCCCATGAATAACCTTTTCATAAGGATAAAGCCCTCAATATAATATAGTAATTCTTCTTTTCCACAAGATCCATAGAATAATATTAGGAACTGCATCCATAATCGTTTTGAACTTCACATTGCCAGTAGCATTTTTTCACTTTTGAATAGTTTGTTTTAATTGAACCCAGGGACCCTGCAGTCCTGCAATATGTGCATAGTAATTCCAGACCTTTTGTTGCCATTTAACTTGTAAGAAACAAGTGTTGTGCAGTCTCAGGCAGTGGTACTGTATAATATAAGCAGTCTTTATTCACATTACTATCCCATTTAGCAATAATAGTAGCCACAGAAATTTTGCTACCCCATATTCTCCATGCTAAGAAATAAATTTTGAAAGGCAGCCCCTGCACCCAAATATTATTGTATTGGGGATCTTTGTCTTCTTTTATTCTTAATAAATCCCATGCAGTTTTAACCTTGAATTTTCCAGTACTATTAAGCAATCACCAAGATCTGTTTGACAGAACACTAGGAATGACCTCACCCAATTATTTTTGTACATGATTGACCACACTTTTAGGTAGAATTTGATGGAGTTTTGTTATATCCCATCCCTCTTCATTCATCAACTCCCTTATATTCTTTATTTCTGACCTAACAATGCAGTCTCGTTCTTGGAATAAAGGATCAAGTTTGGTCCAATTTTCATACCAGATGTTTGTTGTGACTCCCCTAGGTTCCCACCACATATTCTTTTATAAAATCTCTCTATTTTACAACATCATTTTCCATATTTGAGAACTACTTTTCCATTGCACCAACGTGGGTATTTCTTTCTTGTAATATTTATTCCACATAAAGTTTTCCCATAAAGAATTGTCAATTCTAAATTTCCACCAAAGCTTTGCAAACATAGCTTTTGAAACATCAAATAAAGATCTAAACCCACGACCTCCTTCTTCTGTAGGTAAACATAAATTCTGCCATTTAGTCCAATATTTACTTCTTCCAGTTTCATTGTTGTTCCAAAAAAAGTTAGCAAAAATCTTGTGAATTTCAGTAATCATACATTTAGGAGGCACTACTACTGAAAGAGTGTGAATAGGAATGCTTTGCAACACATTGTTAATCAAAGTGGCCTTACCACCAAAAGAAAGCATCTTTCCTTTCCAAATTTGAAGCTTGTCTTTAATCTTCTTAATAAGTTCATTTAATCATTTTTTCTCTTCTTAGCATGGGTGATAGGACACCCCAAATACGTAATTAGAAGTTGTCCTCTTGAAATTCCTGTACATCTATCAACCAGACCTCCTAACTGAGCACTAGTATTATGATGTATGTACCATGCACTCTTCTCTTTGTTGATTAGTTGGCTCGATTGATCTTTATATTTGTCTAAAATATTTATTATTATTTTTAGTGATTTTTCATGTGCAGTAGCAAAAATAATTGTATCATTTGCATAGGCTAGATGATTGAGATTTGCACTCCATTTAGGCATACCATAACCCACATATTGGTCTTCATCAAAAGGAGAATTCAAAGCCCTGAATAGAACTTCTGCACTGAGAATAAAAAGAGCAGGGGATAAAGAATTTCCCTATTTTACCCCTCTAGTAGAATGAAAAAATCCTTGAGCTTGTCCATTTACCAATACAAAATACCAATTATTAGTTATAATCCTCCAGATGATAGCAACAAAAACATCTGAAAATCCCATTTTTCTTAGGACTTTCATCAAGTAGGAGCAAGAAACCCTATCATACGCCTTTGTCATATCAAGTTTAATAATGATATTGGATGACTTTCCTCTCTTGATAATGTTAGTAGCAATTTCCTTTGTAAGAAGAACATTTTCAATGATATTTTTCCCTTTCATAAAACCTGATTGATTGAAAGAGATTATCTTTGGTAGCAACATCTCCAATTTATCATGAACCACCCTAGAAATAACTTTATTAATAAAGTTACTAAGACTGATTGTCCTATGATCTGAAAAAGTATGAATATCATTTTTTTTGGGGAACAACACAAGATTAGTATGTGCGATAGATTTAGGAAGTGCATTTCCTTCAAAAAAAAAACATATACCAATTTTCATAAATCATCACCAACTATTTTCCAGCATTTTTGATAGAAAAGACCTGTAAAACCATCAGGTCCACTTGCGCTGTCTCCACTAATATTTAAAATAAGATTTTTAACCTCCTCCTTTGTTGTCATGATAGATAGATTTGCATTATCCTCTTTAGTAAGCATCTGTGGGATATGTTTGAGTCGGGAAAATTTTGTAGCATTTTTTTCTTGAGTAAATTGCTTCTGATAGAAATTCACTTCTTCAATACAAATTTTTCTTTCCTCCAGTAGAATTCCTTGCTCATTATGTATTTTTGTCAACATAAGTCTTTTCCTTCCCCCCTTCACTAGACTATGAAAGAATCTAGTATTTTTGTCTCCCTTTTCAAACCAAGTAAAACCTATTTTTTGTTTCCAATACTCCTCCTCATAGTGTAGATATCTCTTAAACTCAGCCTGAGCCTGTTGCATAACACTTCTATTTACAATGGTTGGATCCTCTTCAAATAATCTTTCCTTAATCTTGGAAATGTCTTCTCTAATGGATAATTGTTTAAAAATATCACCATACATTGCTCTACTCCATAAAGTGAGATCATTCTTTGTCTTCTTCAATTTTGCTTTAAAATTCAGAAAAGGATTTTTTTGAATAATTTCCTGGCCAACAACCAACTGCTTAAATGAATCATGGTCCATCCAAAAATTAAGTAATTTGAAGGATTTATTAATAGTCTTAATGTTATTTTCAAAAATTAGTAACATAGGAGCATGGTCAGATTCAGTCCTTGAAAGATGATTAACTTCCAAGTGATTAAACCAATTTTGCATTTCTTGATTAACTAAAACTCTATCTAGCCTTTCAAAAATGTAATCTTCTGCCGCTCTGCCATTTCACCAAGTAAATAGACTGCCTTTATAATTTATCCCTGTAAGATCACATGACCCTATACAATTTGAGAAATCTTCTATATCAGTTGGTTGCACAGGTTGAACACCAATCTTCTCCTCGTCTTTCAATACCACATTGAAATCTCCACAAATAATACATGGTAAATTAGAAGCATAATACAACTGATAGATATCCTCCCACAGCTCCAGTTTTTGCAGCCTATTACATTTAGCTTAAATCGCAGGTGCATAAAAAGCTTTATTTGAATTTGTATCAGTAATCTTCGTAGTCAGATTTTGTGTTGCATCTACCACAGTGTCTACTTGAAATCCTTCTTTGAAAAACATCCAAATTTTTCCATTGCAATTAGCTTTGGCCAAAAGGTAATCCCAATCTTCTCATATATTTATTGATGTGACTAGCATTTTGAAAAGGTTCCAATAAAATAATAAAAATGAATTTATGTGTTTTATTTAACATTTGAACCCTATGAAATGCTTTTTAAGTCTTGATAGACCTAATATTCTAGAAAAATGCCTTCATCATTGAGATTTATTCCTTTGTGACCCCCTCTTTGGTAATGTTTTAGTAGGCTGCGAACCTACTGTATTACCACCTCTTTTTCCTAACTTCTTCCCCCATCGAATAATACTACAAACATCGAAAAATACCACAAATTTCTTTTTCGTTTAAAACTTTTTATAATTTCTTCTCAAGTTTTAATTTTTCATTAATTTCACAGCAAAAAATTCAAAAAGAAAAAAAGAAGGAGAAATGGAGAGAGAGAGAAGGGGTCTAATGAAGAAGAAGAAGATAGGAACGGTAGATCTGAAGAAGATGAGAGGCAGGGTGGTTTGGGGGAGGGGGAAGGGGAGGGGAGCTTATTGAAGTTAATTATTTTCTTAAACATTTAATTTCTTAGAGGCATTAAAAAGTGATTTGGACTTCACGTGTAAGTGTTTGTATTACACATGTATTTTGAATAGTCGTAAAAAGAGTTTAAAACATTGTAATTTGTTGGGTTTAGCGGGTCAGTTGACAAAGGAGCAAGTAGAAGATCCAGAATACAAACTCATACAAGTATAAAGATTCAGTAGGTCATTTTGCTTGATTTTCATTTACTTGTGCCTGGAATAAAGTATTTATTTATATTAGTTAAATTTTTTAAATACAAATACAAGATTTAAAGCCTCACCCACTGGATTTGTCGAAACCATAACCACATTATTGGCTTTTCCCCTGACTACGTTTATCTAGCTCATTTTAACGGAGTAATCAAGGTGTTTCACAAACAAACAGAATGCTCATATTAATGCCTCTCAGCCATGATAATAATTTTACTCAATTCACAAGTAAATAAAATAATAAGTCAAGTAAATGGAAATTCCAAAAAAATAGCCATATTAATAAATTTAAATACTGCATGCTTTATAAAAATATATTTCTTTTGGGAGTTTGAATTTTCATATAGTCACTTTATTAATAGTAGTTATGTTAAAAATTACTTTGTGTGTCGAAGAACATTGAAATCAAGAAAAAAAAATGACTTTCTTAAATAATAATTATTTGAGTCACCATTTGAAAAACCGAACACTGTACTTTTAGGAATTCTGACCAAGTCTAAAAATGATCAGTGATTATCTATATTCCGATTATAATTTTAAAAACCAAATTTTGTTAAAAAGAACTGACTTTACGTCCAATTTTAAGTCAAAATAGAAGTACAATTAACATTCAAATAGTGGAAAAGGATGACTTTTTGATCGATAGCTTAGCTGCAGCTATCATGTAATCAAGCCACCTTGTGAATAACATTTTTGAATAAGACTAATAAGACAAGATCTATATCTTGACATTATCTCCCAATAAATATCTTAAATATAGAAAATGACTTCTTCTTGCTCCTAACTCTAGTGTCACAAAAAGTTTTGATTGTCAATTTTACCGATTTCAATGCTACTTAGGATGTATATTGGGTCTCTTATTAGTTAAAAGGTTATCTTCAAAATTAAATTTGCAAAAGAGAAAAATCTTGATTAATTGCTGAAAGAGACTATTTTTGACATTAAACCACAAAGCTTACAAATCATACTTATGGGATTAAGAGAGAACTAATGCAAGTTTAAAAACCTTGTGTCCTAAGCATGTTATACTGACATGAAGTTGTAAGTGTTACGTTGAACAATAAAGGAGTTAGTTTTTGTAATGACCCTCTAGGCCTTTTTTGTGATTTTCGCTTGTTTTCTCTCTTTTGACCCTCTCCAAAGTTTTGAATTGATTTTAAGACTTGCCGGGATGGATGGTTTTATTCCCGAGGTCACCAGATGAGTTTCAGATAGTTTTTGAGCCATGAAAGTTTTGGAACCACGAAAGTTTGACCAAAGTCAACATTTGGTATTGGAGGCCAGATTCGAGTTTAATGGTTTCACTAGGTTCGGAGGGTGATTCTTGGTCGAGGTGGAGATTTGGTTCGGTTTATGAGGCATTCATGGGCGTTCTAGTCTTTTGCATCGAACATTATAGTTTTCTTATATTTTAATTGACTGACGGTCAACATTTGATCGAAATGAACTCGAAATGATGCTCTGACAATTTTAACATGTCCGAAATATATTTTGCAACTTATTTGCACTATTTGTTTGTATTCGAGAGATTCATAGTGAATTTCGAAGACTTGATCTTGGCTGATGCACCAGCTGCTGGTGCGGGTGGTTTCCTTCTTCCTGATTGCAAGGTGTTTCCAGTGTGTGAAGTTTTACCGGATTGTCCTTCCCGTTCGTGTCATAGGGTCATGGGCGGACCGACGTGTAATTTTCGGGTGCTCGAGAACCCACTAAACTCGACGTAGAAGAGGTATAATTATATAAGAAACAGTGAAAAAATGGTAAAATATATATACAAAAGTACCCAGAGAACAAAAGCATGGTTGGGTGCTCTGGCTTTAGACATAACTTTCATGTCTTCCATCTTGGGATCGAATCCCTGTAGCTGCATTGTTTAGTAAATTTTTTTTTTTGAGCACCCACAACCTAAAAAAGATGGGTCCGCCACAGCATACGGCCACACTTTCATGAAGAGGAAGAGGTGGATCGGATCTGGGGCATTCATCATGAACATGTTACACTTTGTTTGGGTGGTAGTCTGCCATATGGTTTCATAATGTACGTTACTGTATGGTATGATATGGTATTGTACTGTACAGTATAGTACAATACAATGCTTGAATGGATTGTATCATTCACTGCAGTTTAATAACAGTTTTATTGTTTGGTTTGACGGTATGATACTGTAACGTAACTGATAAGTTTACTAAAATGATTTTAATAATTATTATAAATGTTAAATTTATCAAATTGTTAATAGAAGAATTTTCTTCCCGCTAATCTGTCACAAATTATGCCATGTAAATATATTACGTTGTTAAATTCATATAAGTTTTAACAAAATCAATACAAGAGTAGATCAAAATAGATATAATCAGATTCATTTTTGAGTAGCAAATTTCATTTCCTTTTGGTGTTTTAAAACGTGACCACCAACAACAAATAATTATATAATTTATGTTATTTTTAATACATCAGATCAAACACTGCATAAGAAAAATACAAGCATAACTAATGCAAGTATAACTAACACAAGCATTATTCATACAAGCATTACTAATACACTATATTTTAAATTGTTCTTATATATTCTACCAAACTACCCCTTATTATTTTGTGTTCGTTACACAAATAGAATTTATTTTTAAAAATATTTTTATATATTTAATACAAAACAATGAGATGAATAGAATAAGGAAGGTAGGGTAAGAAAAAAATTATGAATTTTTTGTTTAAAAAAGTATTTGATGATGGGGTAGTGGAGCAGAGGATCGAGGGTAGAGTAAGAGAAAAGTATTGAATTTTTTTAAAAATAAATTTAAAAGTATTTTTTTTTGTGGGTGGACACATGCGGGGGGTGGGGTAAGAATTCTTTTTTAAAACTTTTTAAGAAATAAAAAAATTAATTTGGGAGAGGGGCTGGTAAGCTATGTTACCCAGACTCGGCCGTTTTGTCGCCGAACCCGTCTCGACACGAGACTGAGGTGGGTGCGGGTGCTTCCGCCGTCTCCGATTCGGTCAAAAAATTTCGAAGACGTTGACCAAATTAAAGAAGAAATTTGAGGGGGAAAATCGAATAATTAACCGGTGAGTGGCGACTTACTGAAAAGATTTCGACCAGCGACTACCGGAACAGAGACGACGTTGTCGATGTGCCACTGCCATCGTCGTCGCCGAGAAACCGTCGTCGTCGTCGTACCACCTCAGTCATCGCTGTCAATCATCTGCTGTTGTCGATGTGCCACTGCCGTCGGCTTTTTATTTGTTTGTGTTGTTATATATATATTTATATTTATATTTATTAATATTTAATATTTATTTAATAAAAAAAAGACAACAACATTAATATTTATTTATTTATTTGTGTTAATATATATATATATATATTTATTTATTTATTTATTTATTAATATTAATAATATATATTTTTTAATAAAAACAAGACAACAGCATGTTGGTTTATTGGACTGACAACAACCGACTTTTGTATTTTATATTCTTTATGATATAAAAAAATGTATATTAATATATAATCAAACGTAAGTTGCTCTAACATTGAAAAAAGAAAAAGTATTCTTAATTAGAGTTAACTTTTTATTTTTAGAATACTTTTATAACTCTATATTTATAATATTTGATTTTTTTAAGCCGAATCCCCGCACCCGTATTCATACTCGGATTCGCACCCCCAAATCTTAAAATTTATATTTTGACGAATCCGACTCTTGGATCCGCACCCGTCTTGGATGCCCGTACCCGAGTCCGAGCAACTTAGCTGGTAAGTGGTAGGGGTGGGTAAGGGTGGGGTTAGAAAAAGTTTTAATTTTAGGAAAATTTACAAAAAACTTGAGGGGGGTGGGGTCGGATAAGAAAAAAGATTAAAATTTTCTAATTTTTTTTTTAAAATAATTTCTTTTGGCGAGGGCCGGGGGGAGGGGGAGGGGGAGGGTTGGCTCGTGGGAGTGGGGAGTGGGGAGGGGTAAGAGTGGAGTTAAATAATATTGGATAAAGTGTAAAATAAGATTATATAATATTAAATAAGGGCATAATTGAAAAAAAAAAGAAGAAGCAAACCATGTGATATCACTAAATCGACGGTTACATAAAGTGAGGGTTTCCATGGTTACCAAATCATGAAATTAAACCATACCATATCATACATTTTAAGAAACAATCAAAACAAATATGATTCTCTTACTAATCATACAATACCATACCATGGAAAACTACCATCCAAACAGTGTGTTAGTGGGCTCATGATTGCGAGAGCTCGAGTGCGGTGTTGATTACAATTGCGATGAAACAAATATCATCTGGAATGAATTAATATCGCAACTTCAAAATTAAGCTTTGTTTTTCAGTTTTTGAAATTTTATAGCTCAGATTAAGGAAATTTTCGTGGTTTTTTTGAATATGGTGATACATTTATAACCTTCATTCAGTGAATTTTCAATGATTTTTCATTAATTTTAATGATTAATCATGTATTTAAAATGGATTTTTGGGCCCTTTTCTCCAACAAGAGAGTGTAATCGAAGATTTGAGGTCCAATTTGAGCTCCATTTCAAATGAAATATCATATTTGAGTTTCCTACATTATGGTTAATGTGATTTTAGAAGAATTTTCCAATTTTGTCAGAAAATTCTGAAGGTTGACTTTTAAACACAAGTTTGACCCAAACTTTTTTATTGCAATATAATTATTAATAAAATCGTATTCATGTATAGAACACGTTTTGATAAATTGTAAGCTTTCTAAGGTCATCCAGAAGGAAAAGGCCATTGTGTGATTGTATGTACTTGTGATTCAAGATCAAGGTAGATTATAACTTTCTTTTCTCTAGACCTTGCTTGACCAGGAACTTGTCATATAATGAATATTGTGGGTTAGGAGAAATGGTGGATTGAAGTAATAATTGTGACGATTTGATACTGTGAAAACCCGAGATAGAGAATTTGCCAATGTATTATCTGAAGTTTGAAGTACAATTTTGTGTATTATATTCTGGGTTATTTCATGCATTAATATACATATTGAGGGATTAATTATCATGATGGGCACAATATGAAAAGTGAATGAGGTAAACACAGAAGTGTGGCCTTTGGGAAAGATTGAAGATTTTATTGATATTGAGGCATGTAACTTTACTTTGAGTTAAAAATTTCATTATTCTATGTATCCATTGGTTTTAACTTCATTTTATTATTTTGATCATGCATAATACAGAAATGAATAAGTATGCATGCCCAACAATTAAGCAAATGGTACCATCTTTTCTTGATGCAGTTCAAGGTAATATGCCGAATGGGAAATATAATGCCCTCTGTTAATTTAGTTTGAATTTCGGACGTGTCTGTGAGTCTAAGGTAAGAATCCAGGCAAGTATGAACCAATATTACAAACGATTATATAGACCTCATTGAGATTTCCATTCAATTTAGACTTGGCTTATCTACCATTTTGGATCAAGGTAGTTGCTATCACAACCCTAATTTATGGGTCGTGCTATTTTTGTATTAGGGCAGTAGGTTCACAAGTGTAGAAGGCTATGTGATACTTTTAGGAAAATTCAATTTTTAATTCCACTACAAAAAACGGGTTAATTGCGGGGTTTTTTTGTGGAGGTTATTTTAACCCCCGTAAAATTATATGAATTGTGGAGGTTAAAAACTCGTCGCTAAAATTTATAAATTTGCGGGGTTTTTTTTGGGGGGGGTTATGTTAACCCCCGTAAAATTATATGAATTGTGGGGGTTTAAAACTTGCCGCTAAAATTTATAAATTTATGGGGGTTTTTAACCCCCGATATTCATCGAATATATTTGCGGGGGTTAAACCCCCCCGTATTCATAGCAATTTTAAATTATTTTTATTTTTTCTGTATTTTTACAAAAAGCGACGGACCGTGTCACTTTTGTTAAAAATAAATAATACGTATTCAAAAATTAATTAACCAAAAATTATTTGTAGAATTCAAAGAATTTATTTAAATTCTAGTCATTTATACTCAATTGAGTTTAATTGGACTCAATCGAAATTAATCAAAAATTATTTGTCGATTTTATATTTTAATTTTTTTAATTTATATTTAAAAAATCGACCACTTGTGGTCTATTTTTTTTTTTAAAATATAATTAAAAAATTCTTATAGAATTTTTTTTAAAAAAATCGGATTTAATTAAAAAATATCCGTTGGGCCCAACGGATGTATGACCGTTGGGAGCCCAACAGATCTGCATAAAAGAAAAGCAAAAATGGCTAGGCACTCTGATGCTTTTATTGCTTTATCGGGTGGTTATGGCACACTTGATGAGCTACTTGAAGTAATTAGTTGGGCACAACTTGACATCAACGATAAGCCGGTAGGATTGTTGATGTAGATGGATTTTACAATTAATTATTGTCATTTATTGACAAAGTTGTGGAGGAAGGCTTCATCAGTCCCAATGCTCGCCAAATCATCTTATCTGCGCCAACATCAACAGAGCTTGTCGAGAAACTCGAGGAATATGTTCCTTGTCATGAAAGAGTTGCTTCGAAGTTGAACTGGGAGACGGAGCAGCAGCTTGGCTACCCTCAACCACAAGAAATTGCGCGGTGATTAAAAAAAAGGGATTTGCAAGAATATAATTTCTTTGTTTTTTGGGCGAGTTAAAAAAAGGGAATTTGTAAGAATGTAACGCCATGTTTGTAACTTATTTTTTATATTAAGCATGTAACGATAAAGTTATTGTTATTTACTGTTATCATATATATTGTTATTATTATTTATTATTATTATTATTTATTATTTATAATTATTTATGGTTTATTATTATTATTATTATATATTATTTATTATTATTATTCCTACTACTATTTAAATAACAACCTAAATTAAGATCACTTTGCCTAATTTATTCCACTTTTAACCCAATTTATTCAATTTCTTACGATTTTAGCCTAATTATATTTACTTTATTACAATTATAGCCTAAATCAAACTTAATCTATTTTTTATTCTCAATTCTAACCCTATTCTCAAACTTTTAAATCTCAGCCGTTGATCAAAATTGATCAACGGCTGAGATCAAAAGCCTTTCTTTTTCCTTCTAAAGACAAAAATCAACCCTCAAACCCTAATCTCTTCACAATAGCCTCCACCCTCCTCTCTCTCATCTCTCCTCTTTCTCTCTCTATCTCTCTCCTCTCTTAAAAACCCTATGACAAAATCATCAACGCTGCCTTTCCCATCGCCGGTCGTCCCTCTCCTCCGTTAGCGCCTCCTCTATCGCCCTCCCCTTGCCAGCGCCGCCGCTGCACCAGCCATGGTCGCCGACCTCACCTCCATCGCCAGCCACTGGATCGGGCAAAGTCCCAAGGGATTCGTTTCACTTCCGTCTATACATCTCCCCTGGATCGGGCACGAGCAACTGCCCTCTTTGTTTGCTAGGTATCCTTCTGTAACGCCCCGATTCCCAAGAACCAGAATGTCACACGGTGCTTATGATCCCGAAGGACCACAATCTAACCCTTTTTCTGATATCTGTACCTGTTCACTAAATAATATAATAAAATACATGCAAAAACTGGCTAACACTTGCCGTAAGGTTCAAACATCTAGAAATATACAATACCTTAAACCACACACTAATACATCTGTCTGAAAAGCCTCTACACTGCCTGAACAGTGGAGTTGAAGGAACAATTCCCCAACTAACTCCGTTTACTAAAATCAAATACTGTAATAACAACATCTTCGGATGATGATGACTCACTGCTGCTCCCACTGCTGCTATACAAGTGACTTCTAAGATGCTCAAAGTTTCACTCCTCTGAACCTATGGTGCCCCAAAATAAAAGAACACCATAGCGCAAATGCGTCAGTACTAAGATGTACTGAGTATGCAAGCAGGGAAGGCTAAATGCAAGGGCTTATGCATGAACATTTAATCAACAGAATAATCATGAGAATAACGAATGAGTACACATATATGAATGCACAGTTCACAACCACTATAACAATTATAACGACTCCAGATACCATAGCTCGAATACCACTTTACTGTCCTCGGAACTCACTACTGTACTGGGTACTGCATTACTGAATCACAAGATACCAACACTGATCAATCGAATACACTCACACCCCTGACTCCTGAAGATTTATACTGACACAGAAACCGTGGGAAGTAGTTACATAACTCACCATGACTCCTCATAAGCAACTGAATATGTGGGGGTGCACACAATAATTTGAATAATATCTTTGATTTTGTAAAACATGCGTACGGAAAATGAAGACTCACATGGCTTGAATTTCATTATCCATACTTCTCATAATAATATAGATAGGAAAAACATAAGTAAAATCCCATAAATCATCATAAAATCATCAATATTCATCATAAATTCTCATGACTCATCATAGACAACCAAACTCATCAACTCAAGACTCGGAGCGACTCGATAGTTCAAGAAACATACTCTTATGGACAGGGGAATTTCCTATAACCGACAACCCCACGTGAGCCACGTGGAATACCAACGTTTGCCCTCCTAGGGAGAGCACTCCCATTGGTGGGAGTGTTGTACTCTTGCCAGGGAGTACAACCTTAAAGATTTCATAATCACAATTCGGCTCTCTGGCCAATAATATCATCATCAACAACCCTATGGTGGCACATAGGTTTGGGGAAATACCAAATTTCCCTCTCGGTGCTAAGTAATACTCCCCGACTAGCTCAGAACGCGTTAGGAAATCCACCACAACATCACAAGGGTCTATCATAAAGACCAAATCAAATCTCTTTCTCATTTATCAAATCATATCAATTTGTGGATTCCTAACTCAACACATTTTAGCTCAAAATATTTTAATTTTCCTCAACATCAACATGGTATCAATAACAAAAGCATTTCGTCTCTGCAAGCTTAAAATCAATATAAATCATCCCGACTCTGCGGATGCAAATCGATATTCTCAAATGATCATTCTTTTATTTCAATATTTAAATCATGACAATAGCTTTTGAAAAGCATTTAAGATCTTCAAATCATAGTAAGATTTTGTATGTCGTAATGTAACTCAAGTCATGGCTCTTATATCAAGAATCCTCAAAAATAATAATTTCATAGAAGTGGTATGGAATTTATGGCATAAAATCTCAATTCAAGAAAACAAGATAATAAGGTTATTATGTATACCAATATTGGACGATTCAAAGTTCCATAAATCATATCTTGAAAACACTTGAAATATCAACTCATGGTAGAAATATGAAATTCACCATATCAAATCATAACTTGGAAATAATAAAGTAATCATGTACATAAAAGCTTAAACAATTTATATTTTCATAACCTCATAATTCGTCATTAAAACATCTTGGGTATTTACCCACTTTACAAAATCATGAAATTTCAATGCTAAAATCAATTCTTTGGGCACAAGAATGAAAAGATATTCTTGTTCAAAACCCCACATACTAAGTTCTCACGGAATTTATTTTAAGTTCTCAAATCATCGGAAATTCATCGATCGTAGCACGACTAAGATTATCGCGGAACTGACTCAGCTCTAGACCAGTAGACTATTTCGGGCATACGTACCCCCAGCAATCAATAACATAAGTAATACGTAGTATACAACAACGCATACTCACATGCCCACAGGCCATCATGCACCATGCATTCATTAACACCTCACACCAATCATTTGAAGATCATATTCATATACAAGTATTGGGATCTCATGCCATTACATCATAGATCATTCAACAAGGATGCATATGGTTAAGGAAAAATACAACATAACATAGTTCATCCAATCGGGATACACACAAATAACATACATTCAACACATCATGGTTCACTTCTCAAGGTTCTTTCCTTTAAGATCTTGATATATGCAATTCGACCCATAATTAGACATTTCACACTTAGCGTGGCCTAATGGCCTTATCATTTCCCTTAAGCATCATAGTAAACACGTAGCATTCAAGTATGGTATGAACTTATCACTTCGATCACAAGGGGTCATACGATCCACTCTTCTTCAACTAGGCATTTCTACAATTACCTTGCATGCACCATTTAGGGCATAGGTCAGCATGAAAAATTACATGTGATACAACACCATCATTCATCTTAATTCCACCAACTAAATCCCTCGTCCGCAATTACAACCATATCATAAGCCTTTCACAAAATCCTCAATTTTAGACAATAACATGGAGTTCATGCTGAACGTATACATAGAAAGTAGTCTAGTCATTTAGAACTTATCATATCCTAAGAACGTAAATTTATAGCCTCTTAGACAATTCCACAAACACCTTACATGCACTTTTAGGCATTGGTGAATTCGTCAAGTTCTCATATTTTTCGCCACCACATATATCTCATCAAAGACACTTAATCATCGCATGCATGTATCAACTAACATACACCATCACCACACACATATATATATATCAACCAACATGCATAATCATCGTATATATATATATCAAGTAACATACATAATCCTCATATATATCTCAACCATCAAATATCAATCAACATATATATATTCATCATCAAAGTCTAGAAAATATATATATATATATATATATATATATATATATATACATAACTTAAACTTTCAAAAAGGGATTCGTGGACTCTATGAACGAAAGGAGTCCATAGATAAACACTTGCATACCTTAGACTCCGTAGCCGGAAGAGATTGACGGAAGGAATTCTTGAATCAAAGCCTCTCAGCTGAGTGGGGTATTTATAGAGGTTTAAAAGAGTGGTAAAAGACCAAAATGCCCCTAAGAAACAAATAAAACCCGAATCTGTCCATGGGGGACTGTTTTGATAGGCTGAAGTAGATCGACCATAACGTTTTACTCCAATATTCAAATTGAATGAAACTAATTTCATTAGAAACAGGACTCTCAGAAATTTCTTTTGATATATAGTAGCTCACCCAGATCATTATGTACAAGGATTTATGGTCGTTTGAAATTGAACCAAAAATTCGCTTTTGTTAGGCTGAACTAGATTGACCATAACTTTTTTCTCCGATAGAAAAATTGGATAAAACCAAGTTCATTGGAAAGAGAACTCGTAGATCTTTCCGTTGATATATAGTAGATCACCCAGATCATTATGTACAAGGAGTTATGATCGTTTAAAGTTGGAGAAAAAATATGCCTGGCCTGAGTACTTTTTCCTGCATGTTTTACTGTTCATCACTATTCACCGTTCGATCGGAATGTTCGTAACTCATCGCTCGGGTGTCCGTTTTGGATGATCCACATATCGTTGGAAATTTTATTCGATGCCATTCGCAACGGTGGGTCTAACTCTAGGAAATTCCACACGAAAAATTATAAATCGTTCTAAAAGATAGGACCCAATACGTTTACGCACAAAATTTCGACGAAATTTTTTTTGGGGTATTACACCTTCCTTACCAACACTAAAATCCTGCTCCATATAATCAGTCCTATTTGTTGTCGTTCTTAGTATTAAACTCTGGTCTTTGCTATTTGTTGTCGTTCTTAGTATTAAGCTTGGGTTGGGTAGTTTGATGCAAACAAGTTAGCAGCCAAGGGTATAAGTCTCAAGTACATTCTGCCTCTGATACAGGAGGGACAGGTTGTAGTTTAGTTATATGATGTAGATGTTGAATCTGATATGCTGTATGGATGAAGGCCATCATAATGTATGTTGTGGGCAATACCACTTCTATACGAGATATTTAAAGGTTTATCGCTAGTCAATGGTAGTTTGTTCAGAAGTCCAAGTTGTTCTTCCACCTTGATGGATACCTTGTAGTGTGTTTTAATAGTGTTGCGGAGAAGAACGAGGTACTATTTTCTGGATAGAAATTTTTGTTTCTGATTGTTATCAAATTCTTAATGTGAAGTCTAGGTAGATGGTAGACATAAAAAATAAAAAAAAAGATTATCATGTATAAACAAATAATCACTTAATTCGATAAAAGAATCATGATGTATGTGGGGTTGATGGTTTGTTAATTCTCTTAAGCTACAACGCAATTATTATTAACAGAAATCTATGAATAAATAGCCATATAAATGATGGTCCAAAATTACAAAAAATACTAATTCAAAGTCGTCTTCATCCATAGAGAATCAATGATTGAGCATAATTAATTAATATTATAAATGGAAATGAAAGTCCAGTCACATATCTCTGACGAAGTCATCTGACCATGGCTAAACAGGAAAGAAAAGATTAATTAACAACTAAATGTGATGAATATAATAATAATAGTTATAATAATAATAATCATTAATACTAATGGGAACATTATCCCGTTGATGTTCCACTTGAGCAATTGTTTCTAGTTCAATACTTACACAACAATATTAAAGTTATTTCCGGTGGAATACTTTTCATAGACATTTTGGTTTTTGTAAGAGCAAACAACGAAAATAATTATAATACATATCGAAAGTTTGATCCCTAATTATAAGTCATCCCAAAATATGTACTTTCTTCGTTTCAAAATAAATGAATTGTTCATTTTTCAAGAGACACAAGAATTTTTTTGAAATGAGGTTCTTAAATACTTCACATTTTTTAGGAGAGTAATTTAAGAATAATTAAAAGGGTTATAGTGAAAAGTAACCTACAATTTACAATCGAAAACATAAATTTTTGTTTCTGATTGTTATCAAATTCTTAAAGAGTGAGAAAATCAAAACAAAAATAGGAAAAGGTGACTAGTGACTTGAAATGTGTACTATTGACTTCAAAATGATCAAGTGTAGTCACTTGAGAAGTAGATTAGCAAATTGAAAGGTGAACTTGTGTTTTAAAATTAGTAAAGTGTAATCACTAATGTGAATTCATGACTTAAAATTGATTTAGTGTTGGCACTTGAAATGTGAATTCATGACTTGAAAATGGTTAGGTTTAGTCATTTGAAATGTGAATTAGAGAGTTGAAAATGGTTAAGTGTACTGTTTTGAAAATGGTTAAGTGTAGTGACTTGCAATGTGAATTAGTTATTTGAAAATGGTTAAGGGTAGTGACTTGAAATGTTTACTAGTTATTTAAAAATGGTTAAGTGTAGTGACTTGAAATGTGTACTAGTGACTTAAAAATAATTAAGTGTAGTTACTTCAAAATGGTTAAGTATAGTGACTTGAAATGTCAATTAGCTATTTGAAAATGGTTTGAGTGTAGTGACTTGAAATGTGTATTAGTGAATAAGTTATTTAAAAATTATTAAGTGTAGTGACTTGAAAATGATTAAGTGTAGTTACTTGAAATTGTGAACTTGTGATTGATCTATTTATATTTATCATGATGCTTTTTAGTTGTACGTAGACATAAATATAATAAGGACTGAAAGTTTATCTGATTGGTTTTATACTTTGCATTTTTATGTAGCCAACTGATGCGACTAGTGGACTCATTTCGCCCATGGATGCTAGAAGATTACGTGATGATAGTGATCCTAATGACAGTCGTTGATTTTGTTGCAAATTGTCTTTAATATTCATTATGATAATGTAATTGTGTGGTTGGAGTGAATCTTAGAATTGTGAAGGTTGGTGTTTAAATTTGATTTTGGAATTTGAAGATACTAGTTAATGTTGAAAATTTGGAGTTTGAAGATGCTAATGTTGAAAATTTAATTTTTGAAGTTTAATGTTCAATGTATTTTTGAGATGCTTGTGAATTATAATGTTTAATTAGTCATGTTGTGTTAATGATATATGAATTAAATAAATATTGGATTGTAAGTTATGCCTAAAGGAACAA
This sequence comes from Capsicum pubescens, assembly GCA_030864215.1. Lineage (NCBI taxonomy): Eukaryota > Viridiplantae > Streptophyta > Magnoliopsida > Solanales > Solanaceae > Capsicum > Capsicum pubescens. The sequence goes on from CM061546.1 coordinate 74,030,562, forward strand.
TTAAATTTCAGCTAAAATTAGAATTTATATTTTGTCATTGAAAATTGATGGGTCCTACTTTTTTTTTTTAAATAATTGAGGAGGTTTTAACCCCCGCAAGTTTTTAAATAAAAATTTATTATAGAAATAATTAAATTTAGAATAACGGGAGTCAACAACTGCCGTAAATTAATTATGGGGGTTGTAACCACCGCAAAATAATCCTCGCAAATTAATTATAGGGGTAAATAAAACTGCCGCAACTCATTTGTGATGGCTCGTATTTCGGGGATTTTGGGAACCCCTGCAATTACAACCCCCGCAAACAACAAAATTAACCCCGGCAATTTGACTCTTTTTTTGTAGTGTTCCTTATCATGTAAATTTAGTTATCTCTTGCATTTTAAAAAACATTGTGTTTCATTCTCTCATAGGTGATTCAATTGAGTTCAGTTATAATAGAAGATGATAAATATGTGTAACACCCCGTAAATTTTTTCGTACACTTATCGCGATTATATGGAGTCCTAAAGGCTTGCGTATGGGTTAAATTAAGTTTATGGTGTTCGGAAGTATCCCGTCAATAGTTGTATGTGTAGGTATTGGAATAATCTTTCCAACGATATAAAGTTTTCCCAAAACAGAGGAGTATTTCATATAAGCGAGCACATTCGAAATTTCAAAACGGTGGCCGGGAAGCCTGTGAACAGTAAATCTGCAGGAAAATTACTGCAGCTAGGCAATTTTTTTTGGATCAACTTTAGACGATCATAACTCCTTGTACAAAAAGAACTGTGTGAGCTGCTATATATCGACGAAAATCTACGAGAGTCTTCTTTCCGATGAAATTGGTTTCATCCAAATCCAATGTCTGAGTAAGGAGCTATACCCGATTTACTACAGCCTATCAAAAAAAAAAACAGAATTTTGGGACAGATTTTTGGATCAACTTTAACTGACCATAACTCCTTGTACAGGAATAACTGGGTGGTATACATTATATAAAAATGAAATCCCTTTGAATTATATTTCCAATGCAATTGGTTTCACCCAAATACGATACCGGAGCAAAGAGTTATGATCGATTTACTTCAGCCTGCCAAAACTGTCCACTGGGGACATATTCGGATTTATTTAAATTTTTAGGGCAAAATGGTCATTTTCTATTACCTATTGGACGAAAATTGGTCTTTATAAACATACACTTAGCCTCATATATATCATATATCATCCAATTATTAAGAGAAGGTGAAACCCTAGCCTAATTTCAACTTCAAATATTTTGTGATTTAACCGTAGAAAATTCGAATTGGTTCCGTAGTTGTGTTCACCATCTCGAAAGCTTCGAGAAGAACCCCATGGTTATGTAAGGAGGATTCTAAATACAAGAGTTCATTGTTAAGGTATGAATATTGTTTATTCTTGATTCTTATCCATGAATAAGTATTGATAAAGGATTATGAGTATTGTCTTGATGTTGGAAGATAACTAGAAACATAGTTATGAATTGTTTTGTATAAATTGTTAGTAGTAAATTATGGAAGTTGTTGTATTGGATTATGGAGGATGAATTGTGGTGATATATCATTATATTAGTGGTTATGTATGCCTAGTGATCATGTTGGTATTGGATGGTGATTAAGAGGGGAAATAAAGGCTAAGAGTGATGTTGAGGGATATTGCATGAAAATGCATGATATGTGAATGTAATAAGAGTATAAGAGGGTGTATGTAGCACTCTTATTGATGAGCTAAAGGATTACTTCCTAGACATTATTTGGTGAAGTTAATACCTAAATGGTAAGGTTTGGTTGCTAATACTAGTTTGCCACAAATGACTTATTGTAGATAAGTGTTCGAAGAGTACGGAAAGTCAAGTTGGACTTGTATTGAAGTGGTTATATCAAGGTATGTAAGACATACTCTATCTAATATTTGGCATGAATAATGACCCATGGCACTCTCAAGTAAGCTTCCAACATTGTCCTACGACACATGACACATAATAACATCATATGATCTTCAACACTACCAATTGATTTTGTTTTCACTTTTAAGATGTCCGGCTAGTCAAAAAAATGTCCATATACTATTGTTGACTCCGAAATGGTTTAATGAGGTATCCATGATTCTCTACTTCATTTTCATGATATTGATTACCTATTTACATGTTTTTCCTATTGAGGTATCATGGTTTCAAGTTCCATAAGGTGTGACCACAAAGTAACCAATCTCAAAGATTAATTGAAGTAAGAAATGGAATGTCTTTATTTTAAATTGTTGATATGATGTATTGTATTAGTACCACTGATCAGTTGGCCATTGTATTATAAAGATTATGTATATATGCTATTCCAGGGGTGGTCCCTGATGTATTGTATTAGCACCACTGATCAGTTGGCCATTGTATGACATATGTTATGTATTGATAAGGAATACGGGAAGTAATGATATGAAAGTAATGTGCAGGTATCCCATCAGCTCTTTTAAGTGTGGTCTACTCATACTGTTTATTCACTGGTATCTGGGTTCTGTTGATCTTTTGTATCTCATCTTGATACTCACTGCCTTACATACTCAGTACATATTTCCGTACTGACGTCCCTCACGGGGGACCTGTATTCATGCCTGCAGGAACAGGTACTTCAGGTCATACACCTCCGTAGTAAGAGCCAGGACATTCTGTTGATAGTGGTGAGCTCCAGTTGTTTCGGGGCATCCCAAGTCGTTTCTATATGTACTTTTGGTATTTGTATAAAAGTCTTTTGTGGGCGGGAGTTTATCCCGACCCTAACTCAGTTGTGTATCTATGTAGAGGCTTTTGTAGACATATTGTATAGCCATAGGAGTGTTTGGTTGATAGACGTGATGGCTCTGACGGCCAATTACTATTTATATATATATATATATGCGTGTCTGCTGGGCTGATACGGGTACTGTTTTCTTCTATTTACAACGAAGTGCTGCCCAAATTTCTAATTTTCATAAGTAATGTAAATGTGAAAGTATAGGTTATGAACGGGTTCTCCGGGCCTTCTCGGCTACGGGTGCCAGTCCGCTCCAATGGGATTTGGGGCGTGACAATATGCATAGGTTGGTAGGGCTACAACTCGAGATATAGTCTATGGTAGAGCTAGAGAATGAGCTAGTGCACTAGTTTAGGGTCATTCTAGAGTATCTTCCTAGAGTTTGATATTGAGATTGAGGATATGGCTTATGAGCCTAAGCTATTAGAGCCATATCAGGTGCCACAATGTTTTTTGTCTACTTTAGTGCTACATAATACTATGGTTCACACATTGAGATCTTCTTAGTGGGAAGGTCTCAGGTGGGAGCTCTACCTATCACTTATGCTGGTTCCCAGACTAGTGATAAGGTTCAGTTGCCATGAAAGATACAAGTTTAGGTTTTAAGACTCTCGAGGCACAACTAATAAGTATTATGGATCCTTGTGTTGATGCTTTGCTAGTTTCACTTGTTACTCTAGCGGTTATGGCTAGTCTCGTGAAGAGTTGAGGTGTAAATGATGTTTGATAGATACTTTTGTATGGGTCCCCTATTTATTCCTGAACCAAAGAAGGGTGCATATAAGTTCTTGGTGTGGTATCAAGAGAGGTTACATAACCTTGGTTTGGTTGAGTATGATGGTGTGGGGCTTACACTACATTTAATATTGTAGAATTAATGAAGCAATGATGGAGGTCTTATCTTTATGGCAGGTTAGATGGATGGCCTCCCATGACTTGGACATAGTATTTGGAGGCCTTTCTAGGGAAATATGTTCCTCGTAGCATAAAAGAGATTGTGCATTACCACTTTGATGATCTTTAGTAGGGTAACATGATTATTACTTCTTATGAGATCAAATTACATGCCTTGGTTAGGCATATGTTGATAAGTATACATATAGAGTAGGAGTGAGTCAAAAAGATTGTGAATGTATTAAGTACTCTTTTCCATTTGTCTACTAATCATCTTGTTATTATTGGATACCTTTTAGCTGGTGATTGATCATGCTAAGAGTATTGAGTAGATTCATCATCACACCTATGTAGGTAGAGACTATAGGGTTCATAGGTATAGTGGTTTCATTGGTTCATCATCCCAGGGCATAGACTCTTCAGGCAGATATCATCTTACTAGAAAAACAAGCTATTTTAAGAAGTAGTGTATACTTTAGATGGTGGGTATGCTAGGTAAACATTTAAGGTTGCCAGAGTTTAAGGAATATATATAGGGGTTCTCATTCTGGGTTTTTAGGTAGTGACTAGTACTCTAGTTTGTCTAGACCTTCGCAGTGCCTTTATGTAGGCATATGCTATTTTAATTGTGGTGACTTGGGATATTTTGTGAGAGATTTCCTAGGCATCGGTTGTGAAAACACATTAAAGTTCTCAGCTTCATGCCTATTAGGCACTAGCACCACTAGATAAAGGAGTTTCATAGAGTGGTAAAGGTGGTTTTGTGGTTCTTGAATTAAATACAAGCTAGTTGTGGAGTTGGATATACAAGTACACAGTCTAGTAGACAAATGAGGTCATTGTTTTCATTTTTTAAGTATACCAGAGGTTAAGGTTTTGATGCGGTTATTTTAGGTACTATTTTGGTTTTCCATCAACTACCTTTGATATGTTTTGATCCAGATTCTACTTATTTATATGTGTTTTTCTATTTTACTACACATATGGATATAATGTGTGATTCCATGGTAGTGCATATTCATATTTCTACCCCCTTAGATGATTCATTAATAATGAACCGAGTATGTTGATCTAGTGTTGTGACCTTGCTATGGTATGACACTTAGGTGGATCTTATTATTCTTGATATGATGGATTTTGATGTGGATTAATTGTATCCTTATCATGCTTTCTTGGATCATTATGTCAAGACTGTTACTTTAGATATTCCCTGTATTCCATGCTTGGTCAGGAGTGGTACATTTAGCCTTGTATCAGAGAAGATAATTTTATTTTTCAAGGAATACATGATGGTAGTTAAAGGGTGTTCATCTTTCTTAGAACATATCTAGGATACTAGTGATAAATAATCACTTGAGCTAGTTCTCATGGCAAGAGAGTTGATTGAGGTTTTTCTGACAGAATTTTCAAGTACTCAATGTAATGGCTTAGCCTACTAGTGATATCGTACGCTAAAGGCGTAGACCCACATAGTATTAAAATGCATCACAAGGTTGTAATACATGCTTACTTATATACCCAATATCTCTGCTGTGTTTTACTGATGTGAGACCTTTATTTCTAAACTGCAGTGTCACATCCACTCCATCTTATGGACACAACATCCTTACTGAGTTTTATCTCACCACATAGGATTTTCCTAGTCTTAGGACTGAGGTTTTCCCCTCCCGTTACAGGGATTTTCCTATACTCTATTTGAATTAGGACTACATCAACAAGTCAACATAGGAGTGGCTCTAATACCATATTTAATGACTCATCCCAGATTTACCTAGATCGAACCACTCATCCCATTTCCATCCCATCCTATAGAATGATTCTGATAGATCTAAAAGAATTGAAATAACAATTATAGGATTTTTTTGAGTAAGGGGTTCATTAGACCTAGTCATTCCCCTAAGGTACTCATGTCTTATTTGTGAAGAAGTATGAATCAGTGTTGACGTGTATTGATTATCTTGACTTTAACAAGGTGACTATTAAGAATATGTATCTATTACGACACATGTGATTTAGTGTTTTCAAGGATCGATTTGAGATCGGACTACCATTAGTTGAAGATCATGGCTTTGGATATTTCAAGACTGCTTTTAGGACTCTATATATCCATTATGAGTTTCTTATTATGTGTTTTAGGTTGAGTAATTCCCTGACAACATTTACAGAGTTTATGACTGAGATGTTTTAGTCCTATCTAGATTTTTTTTATTGTGTTCATTAATGACATATTTGTCTAATCTAGGAGTAGAGAGGAACATCAAAAGCATTTGATGATTATGCTTCAGACATTGAAAAATAAGTAGTTTTATGAAAAATTCTCATATTGTGAGGTTTCTCTTGAGTTTATGACATTCTTGGGGCACGTAGTGTCCAAGGATAGGATCATAGTGGATTTGAAGAAGATTGAGGTAGTGCAAGATTGAGCTGCCTACTTGACCTATCGATATTTGAAGCTTTGTTGGGTTAGCTTTCTATTACAGATGATTCATAAAAGGGTTTCTTCAATCATAGCTCCTTTTACCAAGTTGATTTTGAGAATGTGATTTATAATGGTCTTGATACAAGTCAAATGGTCGCCTTAGCTTTCGATGACATCATTCAAAGTTACGACGTGAAAGATTAAGCTTTGGTCACATGGAGGGCACAGGATCATACTTGGAAGGGTTGTTTTGAGCATGAGACTAAACAAACCCAAGTGTGGAAGATTGCTTGGAGCCTTGAAGACTTGAGGGATTTTGGGTTTGGACACTTAATGGGTCACAATTTTAGGTCATCTTCATTAAGTGCATTTTAGTCACTTCATTATGCCCAAAATGCACTCCATGGCCGTCCCTTTCATTAAGGGTAGTGTAGTCATTTTGTCTTCTTATGGAATATACTACAAGTAGGACACTTTAGGTCTTTCTCTTTATTTTTTGAAGGATGAATATATGAAATACTTCTTCTCTCTTTGAGAGTGTAACACCCTTAGTGTAGGGCTTGAAAAAGCCATTAGTGTAGGGCTTGGAAAGGCTATTATTGATCTTTGCTTAGAAACGATGGTTGTAAGGTGGAGTTGATTCCCTCAACGGTCACCACAATAAGATTGGTGTTTATTGTTATGAGTTTAAGTGTCTTATCATTTAATACACAGTTTGGTTCTTATTTCTTTGAAATATCTTATATCATCTTGCCTATCCTTTACTTTTCTTGCAATATTTGTCTTTGTTTCTAGCTTCTTATTCTTAGTTTATGGTGTTTTGTGTGTTGTTGCCCGTAGTTGTTGTTCTTGTTGTTCTTGGCTAGTTTTTTGTTCCTAGCTGATTTTGGTGTTCGTAGATCATTCTGTATCATTTGGTATCAGAGCAAGGATTGATTTCGCTCCTACTAAATCAATCTTGAGATTGTTAACTTGAAAATCACAAAAAATAAGTGTTGAAAAACTAAAAATCTCAAAAAAAGAATTCTGTCCCCATTTTATGTTTGGTAAAAATTTGTATCTTAGATCTAGGAGATTTTTATGTGTTTTGGTTGTTTCTAGTGTTATCTCCTTCTTCACTAACACTAATTGAGTCTAGATCCAAATTTTGAGCCATTTTCGAGTTGTTGTTGAACATTAAAGGTTGTTTTTTCTTGATGATTGGTGGCTTGAAAGTGTATTGTTGGCATTTTTTGATGAGGATGTGGGTTTGAAAACGTGTTATTGTTGTTGTGGAGTTCGACGTGAGCTAGAAGAAACAAAAATCATTCAATTTGGAGCTCATTTGGATTGGTTTTCATTCTTGAATATTCTTTTTGTTCTTGTTGTTCTTCATGTATTGTTGAGCAAGAACATTCAAAAGGGAGTGGTTTGATCTTAAAGGGTGAATAAAGGAGTGTGGTTTTGTGTTTTTCTTAAAAGACACAATCCCAAGACATCCAAAAATGAAAGGGGACGAAAGGACTTTCAAAAGTATTGTTTACGAAAACTGAGTAAGAACTTATTCCAACACTAACAAAAGAGGAAAGAGCCAACAACCTTTCAAAAATGTGTCTTGCCAAAAAGGTGCAAGGAAGTCAAAACCTTTTGAAATTCAAAAGGAGGCTCCAAGTCTTGTTGTTTCCCTCCTAAAGCTGGTTTTTACCATTCCAACTTAAAATTTGACCAATTCAAATTGCAAACTGCAAATCACCAAATTACCACGTCACCAAACTGCCACGTCATCACCCTTCAAAACAACTTTAGGCTCAAAATTTCAGATTCTAAGTTTCTTTTCCCTGTTTCCTAGTTTCATGTCTTTATTGTAGAATTAATTAACAACTAGTAATCACCTATTTAGTTGTAGATTAATTGTTAAATCCGTTTCTTTTGTGTCTTTGGTATTTGTGTACTTTTCTCATTTTTAACTCGTAGTAACTTCTTTGTTTCAAGATCTTAAGTAAATTTAATTTTTATGTCTTGAGTCGATCAAATAAGAATACATTCCAGCCGCCAAGTAGAATTGACATCGTATTGACTACCGGAGTATAAGCAACTTTCAATATTCGCCGCTCCAATTGTGAGAATCACAAAGGTGAGTGTATATGAGCGTTGGTGAGAAACTTTTACTACTAATCTTGTTTGTTCACTGTGTAGGTACAAAGGTGATATAAGGGAAACATGTCTTCGATAGCTGGGGATTATTGTGACTACAACATGGGAGACTATGATTATAGTAAGGGGTTTTATGGCTACGAAGTTGAGGGAGATTGCAGAGGCTATGAAAATAACAATGATCAAAACTTGGGCAGATTTGAGGGTTACGGTTTTGAGGGAGAAAATAAGATGAATGAAGTGACTAGTGCTTATGGTGACTTTGGAGATGATGTAGACCTCGTGATAGATCTTATGATGACGTTGGGGCATGCGAGGAGTCTTACACTTCTCACCCCAAACCTAGATTAGGTGTTAGGTATAACCCTTTCGTTCGTAAAGCTTATGAGAGCTATAATGAGAGTGCACGTGAGGAGTGTGAAGATTCATATTCCCCACCTTGTAGCACTTCTTATCAAGATCGATATAGTGTGAATGGTTATACTAGCTCTAGTGGAGGTTGTCCAATCAGAAGAGAAGAGTATACATCTCCAAAATTGAGGGGTACTCTCGTGCCTTTCAATGTTGATCTGAGAAAGAGTGTACACTCTGAAAAGGTGACCATTTGTGGGATACCGGAATGCCTCATTGTGTTAAATGATAGGTACTATAGAAACTACATCCTTTCATCCATGGTTGACTACTTGGGGTTGTTTTTCAAGCATTTACTTGTTCCATACTTCTTGGACGGGTTTAAGGTTACCGAGAGGGTGAATGTTGTCTTCTCCCAATTTGAATACCATGAGAAGGTGTGGTGTGATGTTCTTCCCTTGACATACGTTCATGTATGCTTAGGTGCCGATTGGTTTGCACAACATAAAGTTCCAAATATGCAAAATTGGCTTAATGTTGTAATAGACCGGGGGGGGATCACCTCATGACATACATGCTGTTCGAGATGCAAAGAGAAGTGAATACTTACTCCAATCCGAAAGCTTATGAGATAAAAAAGATTGAGAGGAGTAAGGGTGTGCAATGTGGTAATCCGAGAGTGGAAAAAAGAGAGGTTGTGTGGAGCAAAGCGAATGAGAGCAATGCCAAAGTGAAGTTGCTACCCAAGCTTGTGGAGGACCTTCACCTTACAGTAAAGAAGAATATACTCAAGAACGTTAAGTTATAATAGCTAACTCTTACACCTTTATGCATATGAGTGATGATTGTATGACTAGTAGTCCATTGAGTGTGAGTAGTAGCTTACCTATTTATGAGTCTATTGATTCTTTACCCATTGATGATTATGTACATGTTGTGAGTGTGGATACACTAGTCAATCTTATTGATGACCGAATTGAATCTTCTCGTAAGATTGATTTGTGTCCACCTAGTGTTGAAGACATTATGTTGAATGAAAATACATCATCTTGCAAAACTTTTATTGATCAACTCGTGTGTGAAAATTTCCCACCACTTGAGTTTATATGTGTTGTAATTAATAGAACTCAATTGAGTGAAGAATTTGATAATGTTGGTCAACAAACTAGGAGTGGATCCGTGAGCTATTCTTGTGATATAGATTCTAATGTTTGTTTAGCTCATAGGGATAATCTTGTGCTTGAAACCTCTTTGAAGCTTGATAATTATCTTTTAGAGAGTGAAGAACTTAATTGTTCCAAATCTACCCGCGGAATAAATCATGCTCTCTTTAGGTATAATGTCTTGTTTGAAGATGATTTAAACACTCCTAATGTACCTAGTGGTGAGAACGGTGGTATAGCTTGCCTTGAAGGCAATAGAAGGTATGCTAACCCGATATGGTGTGACAACATTCCTCCTAAAGATGGATATCTCTTTTTGAAAGATGAGAGTACTCTTAAGGGTAAGAAATGTGTAGTTCTTCTTGAAAATCCAAGGGAAAAGGTGTTATTGACTCTTTGGGGTAATTTTCCTAAATATGCATCCTTGTTTGACACACTTGTACCTAAATTGGATGAATTCCAACTTGTGGATAACAAGTTGTCTAGTTGTTTGAAAGAAAGAATGTGTATGTGTTTGAATGCTTATTCTTCACCTGTGAATGTCTTTGCACGTGATTCTTTCTTATACTACCTCTTTTCCTATGATGACGTCTATGCTAGTTTTGGATTTATTTTATGTCGAGGTAGGGAGTTTGTTGGTTTGTCCATGTGTACACGTGCTAATGCTATATGTATCTTATGGACTTTAGAACCAATTGAAACACCACCCTTGGTGTGGTCTTTTGACGAGATAAAAAAGCAATTGTGTCTTATGGCTTATAAGATGAAGGTAGTTCTACCTTATGGATTATTTGATGCCATTAGGACCTATGTAGTTTCTTTATCTCTTGGTGATTATCGTAACCAAATCCTTTGTGCACCTTTTATTGAGCTTTTAATATTTAATTCAAAGTATCCTTGGTTATACTTCAAGTATGTGCCACCTTGGTGTGATGATGTTTATTATTTTTCTAACCCTAACCCTCATGCCATGAGGATGTCGTGTTTGTTTGTCCTTTCTCTAGTTTTGCAAGGTACGAATTCTAGGTCGAATCCTTTTCAAGAAGGGAGGATAATACAAGTCAAATGGTCGCCTTAGATTTTGATGGCATCATTCAAAGTCACTATGTGAAGGATCAAGTTTTGGTTGTATGGGGCACGAGATCATACTTGGAGGGGTTGTTTTGAGCATGCCACTAAACAAACCCGAGTGTGAAAGATTTCTTAGAGCCTTGAAGACTTGAGGGCTCTCACGTTTGGACACCTAATGGGTCACGATTTTGGGTCATCTTTATTATGGGAATTTTGGTCACTTCATTGTGCCCAAAATGCACTCCAGGACGCCCCTTTCATTAAGGGCAGTGTAGTCATTTTATCTTCTTTTGTAATATACTATAAGTAGGACATTTTAGGTCTTTCTCTTTACTTTTTGAAGGATGAATACTTGAAAGACTTCTTCTCTCTTTGAGAGTGTAACACCCTTAGTGTAGGGCTTGGAAAAGCCATTAGTGTAGGGCTAGGAAAAACCGTTATTGATCTTTGCTTAGAAACGATGGTTGTAAGGTGGAGTTGATTCCCTTAACGGTTACTGTAAGAATATTGGTGTTTGTTGTTGCGAGTTTAAGGGTCTTATCATTTAATACACGATTTGGTTCTTCTTTCTTTGTAACATCTTATGTCATCTTGCCTATCCTTTACTTTTCTTGCAATTTTTGTCTTTGTTTCTTGCTTCTTATTCTCGGTTTATGGTGTTTTGTGTGTTGTTGCCCGTAGTTGTTGTTCTTGTTGTTCTCGGCTAGTTTTGTGTTCCTAGATGATTTTGGTGTTCGTAGATCATTCTGAATCAGGTCTGATGATTGTGAAGTGATCTTCCAAAATCTCAAACCTTTATTGATTTTATCTCTAATTTTAACTTTACCAATAAATGGTGAGATTTTTACTGTGTATTGTGATACTTCAGGGATTGGTCTGGGTGTGTGTTAATGCAGAAAGGCAAGATTATCACATACTCTTCTAGGCAATTGAAGGTTCATAAAAAGTACTACTGTACTTATCATTTGAATTTTGAAGCAATTGTTTTTGCTTTAAAGATTTGAAAGCATTACCTTTAAGGCATTCATTGTGAGATTTGTATAGTCCATCATAGTCTACCATTCAACTTTGACCAGAAGGATCTCAATTTAGGTAGCTTAGGTGGTTGGAGTTGGTCAAGGTATTAACATGACAATTCTTTATCACCCGAACAAGGTAAATATAGTGGCGACTGCCTTGAGTAGAAAGGCACTAAATATGGGTAGTAATTTTGCATTTTTAACAAGAGGAGGAGTGTCCTTTGGCATTAGACATCCAGTCCTTGTCACATAATTGGTGAGACTTTATATTTTTGAGACCTAGAGTTTCTAAATTTTGTGGAGTTTTGGCCTATGCTTTTGGATCAAATTAAGGCTCGACAATTTAAATATGAGAAATTTAGGTTGATTAGAAACAATGTATTGAGAGTTGAAGCTAGAGAGACAAGGATGACTCAACTAGTTTGATTATGGACACACTCACAATATTTAATGTTGCCTTTATCAAATCGTAACGAAGATATATCATGAATCGAAACAACACAACTGTGGTGTATCACAAAGAGGGATATAATGGACTATGTGTCTAGGTTCTTGAATTTCCTACAAGTGAAGTATGAGCACTAAAGATTGGGAGGGATGATTCAGAGGATTCCTATACCTGAGTGGAAGTGGGAGACAATATCTATGGAGTTTATGGTAGGCTTCCGACAGACTTTTGAAAATATTTTATCTATTTGGGTCATTTTATATAGATTGACCATGTCCACTCATTTTTCACAAGTTCAGTCCATCTATATTTAGAGAGGTTGGGTATGTTTTACATTCGAAAGATAGTTCATTTGCATGGGGTGCCTATCTCTACCATTTTTTAAAGAGATACGCAATTTACATCTTATTTTTGTGGTTCAATGCAAAAGAAGCTAGGTGCACAAGTTGATCATAGTATAATATTTCAGACCGATTGTCAGCCAGAGAGAGCTATTCGGGTACCTGAGGAAATGTTATGAACTTATGTCATCAATTTCCAAGGTCATTGGGTCCAGATTTTTCCTTTAGTCGAGTTAGGACGATTTTGAAGTGTTTATCACAAACATGATTATGGGATCACAATTGAAAAAGATTGGTTGGATCCTAGTCATCACCGCGACAGATCTCCACTATCACGATGAGCAAATGTCACATGGACAAAATTAATTTTCAGATTTTGATCTAAAGATTTTTTTTATTTTAGATGTTTTAGAGATCGAATTAGGGATACTTTCATGGAATTTTTTAAAATTATTCAAAGGGGTAACTTTCTAACCTTCATTTTGTTAATTCCTAAAAAATTATCCATTAATTTCATTGACTAATCACATATTTTAGTTGAATTTTTTTGGACTTTTTCTAAATAATATAAGAGTGCAAATTTATGATTTGAGGTTTCACTTAGATCCATTTTTGACGTTTAAATTTTTGTTTCCTTTCTTTTGAGAAAGCTACTCCAAAAGAATTTTCTCTTTTCATCGTCTAAGGGTTGACTTTTAGACCCAATTTTGTACTAAAATATGGGTATCAATAATCTCATATTCACATATAAAATATATTTTTGATAGATTGGAAGTGTTCCGTGGCCATTGAATAGGAAAATGCCATTGTGTGACTGTAGAACTTGTAGTTCGAAATGGATTTAGGTTATACCTTACTCTTCTTAAAACTTAGATTGAGTGAAACTTTTTCATGTAAAACATATTATAGATTGAGAAAAATATTAGGTTCAAGTATTTAATATGATGGTTTGATATTGTGGTAAGTCGAGATGAGGTATTTCAAATGCATGACCTTAGGTTTGAAAGACTAATTTATGTATTTTTTTTTTTGGTAATATTTCATAAATTAACATACATATAGAGGGTTGTATTTCCATGATAGACACAATATGTAATATGAATGAGGTGAACAATAAGCGTGACTATCAGGTAAGATTGCAAATTTAATTGATATAGAGGCTTGTAGTCTATACATTTGTGTAAAGAATTTCATTGCTTTATGTATCAATTGCATTAGTATTTACTTTATTATGCTGAGCATGCATACACGCTTCACTGTATTGTACCATTGGATATACTATTTTTGAAGAAAATGTGTTGTAACCTACCTCAAATTCGAACGACAATCTCAAATCATAACCTTCCCCAAAGCCTCAGTTCACTGCCAATATATCAAATGCGTAATCTATAAGTTAGTACGAGAATAATGATATATGTATCGACAATTTATAATTCGATCTATAAATTAGGAGACACATTGAGCCTCATGTATCGACCACTAAACCAAAATTTTCCGTCATAATTACCTTACCCATAGTATAAGAAACATGTACCTAAAAGTTGTCAAAAGTTGAAATCTGTTTGAGCTTTAAAATAGCCCAGAAGGTATTAAAAATCAAAGAAAAATTCAAGAACTCAAGCTTTAAATTTGACGGAATTATGTATAAAAATATCAAAAAATGCACGATGAGGTAAATCAAACTTACTCGAACACTAGAATGAAGAAATTCCCACAAGAACTAGTTTCCCAAAATTTTTCAAGTTCCAATTAGACTGAAAAATAAAGTGAAATACTAACTATAGGAATTTATACTACTAGGGGTCCCCGTCTTTATGATTGTGGAATTTATACTACTAGGGCCCCCCGTCTTTATGATAGTGGGGACCCCATCTCGAACACAATGACCCCCTTACAAACGTAAGAAGAAACCTAGGCTAGGTCCAGGAAGATCCTTCTTTGAAAATATAAAGACGACCGTCATGATCACAAAGTTAATTAAAACCCTCCCTTCAAGAATGCACCTCACATATTGCGAATGCAAAGGGTAAAACACCATGCATAAAAAAACTAGAAACAACCAGAAAAACCATATTCGAAACTATTAAAATGTTCTCTCTGGTAATTATGAGGGTTCCATAGAGTCCCAAACATCGATTTTAACCTAGTAGCATAGTCGGTTAATATTGGTAGGTTCCTTAGTATGTTTTGTGTTTCATTTTTAGGTTTTATAAGTTGAGAAATAAGTTGTACTCAACTGATATCTAGTGCAGCCACTTCAGTGGGCCTACAACCACTTCTACAATTCCACACTAATGGACAAGTGTCTGCTTATGTGAAGTTGACCCAACTGGAGCTTAGCCACCCAAGTGATGGCTTGTTGGCACTAGCAGAGCTGCTTATGTAACTTTTGTTTTCACCTGTAGTCTATGTGGGCAAGGCCTGTGTAATGCCCCGAATCTGGTACGCAAAATGCTACACGGTGCTCATGACCCCAAAGGACCACAAACTAACCCATGACTGATATCTGTGCCTGTATACTGCATGATCTACTGTATAATATGGAAACGTGAACTAAAAGGACATAAGGTTCAAACTGTAACATAATATCCGATAAAATATAACATCTGGGATGGGGTATAAATGCCCCAAATAAAACTGTCTAAACATACTGTAGTCTAAAAATCCTCTAAAACATAACTTTCTCAATAAGGAGATGATGGGACATGTCCCCAACTAACTCTAACTAATAAACTAATTAATGAGATAATAAATAAATGATCATGTCCTCGAAAGATAAGGACTCAGTGCTAACTCTGACCACGGAGACTGGAATGCTACTGATGCTCTGGAGCTCGTTCTTCTGAACCTATGGTATAAGACACCATAGCGCAAATACGTCAGTACTTTGAATGTACTGGTATGCATGTGAGGTAGGCTGAATGCAAAGGGTTTGCATGCATGATCTATACTAACTGACTGAATAATATGAATGTGAGAATACATGCATGAATACATAATAACTGTAACTGAGTCTGTGATAACATGATTACTTAGTTTGAGTGCTGATAACATGATATACTAATAACTGTTAAACTGAAATAACTGATACTGAGCGACTAATCTAACAGTCTAGATTCTGATAGACTTAGCTGAGTTCCGTACAGTTCTGAGTTGACTGTATCTGACAGTCCTGAATTCTGTAACTAAAACCGTGGTAAGTAGTATCTAACCGACATTCCCCAAAATACACCATAATAGCTGAGCTGGGGTCCAATCTGTGCCCTGATTAAAAGGGTGTCAATACCGCGCCACTGGTAAGGATAAACTATGGGTGACCCTTATCTGCAGTGTTCCCAAAGGAGAACGGTGGCACCCTCATCTGACAGTGTTTATCTGCCTCATCAACCCTCATCTGATAGTGTTGATGTCTCAACCTATGTTGGCTACATAGTTCTGGAATGCAAGGATGACTTCTAAGAATCACACCCTCATCTGACAGTGTCTGTTCCCATCCTTGGGTTCACTTGGTGCTAATTCCTACTCCTATCTGAATAGACACTGAACATGATTAACTGAACTGGACTACACTGAATTCATGGAGTTCTTCTAACTGACGGAATACTATTGAGATTACTGAATTACTGAGCTTTCCTGAGTCACATGACTGACTGAGTTCTATGGATTATGGCTTGACTGAGGATATCGTGAAAACATGTCACTGACTCTAGGCACACAACTATATTTTTCGGGTACAAGTATCCCCAGGACTCTATGGAAGGAAACTGAAAAGGTATGACATTATTGAATACATGACCAACATCAACAATCCATAATACAATAGTTGGAGATATTTTAGGGGCATTTGATTATCATAGCTTGGTACGTGAATAGGATAGCATGTATACATAGCATAATTTCATAAGGCTAACTCATGAGGAATCCCACAAGAAATTTAAATACATAAGAATAACATGGAAGTCATTTTGAACATAAGGTTAAAGCATACATTGTCATTTGGGTCACAATTTAGCTATAATGCATAATTTCTATCCCTTTAGGTATTTTATTAAATACCTTACATGCACAACTTAAGGCATAGGAGAAATCATCAAATTTCACAAATCATAAACCACCAAATTTATGGATTTAAATTTATATGCTAACGTAGTTTTTATAATTTCACATAAGGATCCCAACATGGGAATAGAACAACAACCATCACATAACTTAAGCAACCCACACCATAATAATCATGATTCATAATTTAAAATAGGGTTCTTGAGCTTTATGGATGAAAGGAATCCATAAATCAACACAAAGCATACCTTAGTTCTTGATTTAGTGAAGATTGATGGTGAGATTTTCTTGAAATTGAATCCCCAATTAAAACCCTAGTTTGTTCTTGAGAGAAAATTGAGAGAAACTAGTATATTTTGGGTGAAGAATGGCTAAATCACGTGTTATTGGGTTTAAATAGGGGTGGGAAATTGACCCTTTTAACCCTGGATGCATCTTTAAAATTGGTGAAAATTTCCCGACCTGGACCCCTGGCGTGACGCAGCGTTATCGCGCCGTGTCACTGGAATTTGACAATTGGGAAATAAGGGAATGGCGCGACGTAGAACCATCGCGTTGCCACTTTGTTTGCGACCTTGAAGTTTGGCACGATGCGAGAAAATTGTGCTGAGACACTGGAAAAAGGACAATTTCCATTTTAACTTGTGGCGCGGTGCGCCATTGACCAATATGATTCTGTTTTACGACAGAAACTTAAAATAGTCATAACTTTTTACCCGGTTATTAGATTTGGGCGAATCTTATATCGATGGAAATATTATTGAATTTTCCACATGAAAAAAAGTGAAAATCTTAAAAATTCCTCATAGAATAAACATCATTTAATTTAGAAGCTAATACTTGACATTCTTGGGATGAAACTAGTTAAGAAACTTTGGGGTATTACAACCTGCTTCCGTGATGAACTGTGTAGCCAGTGACTTTTGGTATGGCAGAGGTCCAGCCACTTTAGTGACCTTGCAGTTGGAACCATGTCACTATTTGAGTTGAAATCACTGTAGTTAACATATTTTTCCCTTTCCACTTTATTTATCCATACCTCAAATTTTTGATATTGAAAACTCAATTTTGGGATATTTCAATGGGAATTTTCAGGGTTTATTCATTTGATGAGTTCCATACTATATATTAATATCTCCCAATGATTATTTCATGATTCAACTTCAAATCTCAGTTTTCAATTTGAAATATTGGGGTTTTCTTTGTAAAGTTAAGGAATGGTATTTTTATTCTTTTAAGATCGATAACTTTTTTTGATGAAATTTTTTTAATGAAATTTTAGATTTAAACTCCTTAAGTTATGGGTAATTTAATCTTCTAATAAAATTCGCTTTTTACTTTAGAGGATTGGAGTTAAATTTTTGATTAACTTTTTGGATCCTAAATTGATGTGTGGCAATATAGGTATTGTAGGATCATATTTATACGTAGATCGATATTGATAGACTAAAAATGTTTTGAGGCCCATCAGAATTAGATGGTGAGTTTGGGATTGATAGAGACTTGTGGTTTGTGATTGATAGAGACTTGTGGTTCGACCTCGTGGTAGGTTATGGCTTAAATTTTTTCAGACTTTGCTTGGTGAGAATTTATCGTATAAAGCATGATGCGGGTTGGTTGACTTTGTTACTTAAAGTGAAAAGTAAGTTGGATTATTGTTGTGATGCCCAAACTTGGGCTTGTATCATGTTAGTGAATTCTAATTTGAATTTTCTATCTTGATATTAAGGCTTGTAGCCTGTGTTCATGAGTTAACTAGTATCTTGTGTTTTTGTAAATGCATACTGTGTTTGATTAATCTTATCATTTTAATCATTTATATTTATTAATCTTATGGATCACTGGATTGTGTTAATGGAAACACATATTTTTCTTTAAAAATATACCATCTCTTTATAAATAAGTCTGAGGAAGGATTTTGGATAATGTTATATGATACTTTATATTGATTTAGTCTGACACAATATTTTGAAGATGTTATGATAAAATCCTAGATGGGGTATATGGCCTCATGTGTCCCCCATGGGTCCCACTTCTCTATAATGACTGAGAAGAAAGTACCTATTGGTACGTACATCCATTACATACCATCTCATATCATCGCATTACATTATATTTTATGTTGTTATCGTGATGAAGATAAATTGTGATAATTATTAATAGTGACCTCTTGGAACTTTCATGCATGCATGGTGTTTTTTAGTATTCTTTATTTTGATATTGTAACTGCTTAAGTTCACTTGACCTATGATGCCTTTTGAGTAAAAGTGGGTCGTACTCACTTCTACTTTTTGCATCATTTTGTTGCAGATACTGATTTGAGTTGTTTGCATGATTTCTTATTTATGCAATAGTTGTAGATTTAAAGTTGTTGTGAGCTCTGATGTTCAGGGACTGATCCAAATTCTACTTTTGTCTTAATTATCAGTCATGCCTCAAGACTACGCCCTTAATGTAACACGGTGCTTAAGACTAGGAGTATCTATAACGACCCGAGACTACCCCCTAGTCGTCACACGGTGCTTGGAACCATAAGTGATCCTAAGCTAACTCATGAACTGGCATACTGTTAAGAAATTGAATTATAACATAATAAATAGCTATTCTATTATGAGGAAACATAATAATACTAAAAATATAAAATAGATACAATACTTGTAAAGATTTACAATCTGATAAATTTGAAGAATGAAACTGAAATTACATGACTGACCCTGACTGACATCTATAAAGCCTCTACTTTACTGACTATAGATAGCTGGGACATGCCTTCAACTACCACTAATCAATACCCATGAAAATAAATAAACTGTACATGAACTAAAACTTTCTGGAGTTTCCAAAGTAAGAGAACTCATCACCTGCTGGCAAGAATCTACAACTGTCTGATCATGATGCGTAGGCTATAACTGATACCTGTATTACGAGACAATGTAGCACATAGACATATATGTGGATCAGTACTTATGGAATGTTCTGAGTATGCAGGGGTGAATGCAATAGGTGAAACTGATTTCATACATAATAGTAAAACATGCATGCTAAGTGTAAGTAGACTCACCAATAGGCTGGAGTAAACTGAAAGTTGAATTATCATAAAGTATGAGTGACACACATTCTCTGATAAGGTGGTGAATCTCTACACTTAGTTTCTGTAAAACTTTAATAATATAAGTATAACTGAACCTGGGATATGATAAAACATGGATACTGTATGAATACTGGGTCTGAAACTACATGATGGAGACTGACATAAATCAAGGATCTGAATATACAGTCACACTGAGCACGAATAGATAAACATACTAACTTATATGATTAACTGAATGACTGATACCTGAAAACTGGTCATGTAAGACTGAACTGTATTTAGTCTGAATAACAAGACTAAAACTATAAAGTGTTATGCATTTGAGGAAGGGACTGACTGAGGAACATGACATAACTGTGCATGAATTCGTGACAACTATATTATCCGAGAAGGCAAGACCAAACGTATAACATGAATCTTAAATAGTCTATAAACTGAGGTACTGAAATATTGATAAATGAATAACTGATATCTGCATGCTATGGTCAAGCAAACTTGAAACTTTTAACACCCTAATTTTCTGAACCGAAATGCTACACGGTGCTTATGACCCCGAAGGACCACAAGCTAACTAATAACTGATATTTGTACTTGTACACTGCAATATTTGACGTAATAATGCAGAAAAATATAAAGAATAGGCCATAAGGTTTAACTGAATAAAATATTTGACAAACGTAATATCCATATGGGTTGAAAATACCCAAAAACAACTGAAGTCTGATTCAAATTTGAATTAAATCTGAAAGCCTCTATATACTTTCTGAGTAAGGAGTTGAAGGAACATGTCTCCAACTAACTTCATCTAGCAAAACTGAACTGAAATAATAAATGAAATAAAATAATATCATCCTCGAATGGATGAGGACTCACTGCAACTCTGCGACTGAAATGTTACTGCTGATCTGGAACACGTGCCTCTGAAACTATGGTGTAACATAAGAGAAAACACCATAATGCAAATGCGTCAGTGCATCTGAATGTACTGAGTATACGAGTGAGGTAGGCTAAATGCAAAGGGTTATATGTGTGAACAATGCTGACTAATATGAACGTGAGAATACATACATGCATAAGCAACTATAGCTGAACTCGTGGTGATACTGGCTATTGAGTCTGAATACTGACGACATGACTTTACTAATATTGATATACTGAATAGATGAATGACTATTTCTGACAGTTCAAATTATGAAGAACTGGTCTGATTGACTGTGTCTAAAAGTCCTAAAACTGAATACTAATAACATAAGCTATGAAAACTGATATAACTGATATTACTTTGATGATCGACAAGACCGATGTAATTGATACTGAGCAACTGTATTTAACAGTCTGAGTTCTGAAGGAACTATTTGAATTCCGCTCTATATGGAGTAACTAAATTTGAGATCAGTCCTATCTAGTGGGTGATCTTTAAATATGATGATTCTGATTAACTATAGTTGAGATCAGTCCTGTCTAATGGGTGATCTTGAAGTCTATTATAATGATAAGGATTAACTGTCTCTAACAGTACTGAATCTGTACTACTGAACTAAGTTGACTATATCTGACAGTCCTAAATCTGTAACTAAAATTGTGGGATGTATTCATCTAACCGACATACCCCATGCTAAGCTGACTGGGGTCCAATCTTTTCCCTGACTGAAAGGGTGTCAGTACCGCACCACCAGTAAAGACAACTACTGTAGAGTCAGTCCTAATCTAGTGGGTGACTCCTGGGATCTGTCATATATATATATAAATGTGCTAACGGGTGACCCCTGAGTATGCCAGTGTCATCTAATGGGTGACATCTCGTACCTATGTTGGCTACATAGTTCTGGAACTTAGGTATTGCTTCTAAGGATCTCCGTCCTTTCTAGCGGTTGAGTCCCCATCCCCAATCTCACTCGGTGCTGAATCCTACTCCCATCTAAAAGACACTGAACTGGATAACTGAGATTAGCTAGATAACTAAATTGAACTGGTTAGCTGAACTGATACTGATTAACTGAACTGATACTAGTGGTATTGTTTAGCGGAGCTAAACTAAGTTTATTGAGTTCCCTTGTATGAAGGAATGTACTGAGTTCTGTAGACTGACTGAGAGTACTGAAATTACTGAGATCGCTAGGAATACTACTGTTATTGAGATCACTGAGATTACTGAGTACTGAGGTTACTGAACTATTGAGGCTGCTGAGATTTCTGAGTTTTCCTGAGTCATATGACTAACTGAATTCTATAGACCATGTCTTGACTGAGAGTATCGTGATAACATGACATGGCACTAGGCACACAACTATATTATTTCTGGTACAAGTACCCCCGGGACTCGATGGAAGGAAACTGACACACATGACTGACTTGATCATAAGAATAGAGTCCACAATTCACAATATCATAAGTAGGGGATTTCATACTACACTTGGTTCTCAACATCTTATACATGGAAGGGGATGCGCACAACATATATATACTTGCATTGCTTCAATATCATGCTCATTTCATATCACAGCAATAACACACAATAATAGCGTGGAGTTCATATGGAATCATAAAGAATAGAACATGGGCTTATCATTTAAGCACTATTAAGTCAAAAAACATGGATTCTATCATTCTTGGCATTTTATCAAACACCTTACATGAACAACTTTGGGCATAGGTGTACTTATCAATTTGACAATCTTAATCAGTCCAAAATTCATGGGTTTCAACTAACCTAGTCACATGATTTATGAAAAATACACCAATATACAACCTTGAATCCAAACAACAATCATCAACATGAATATAGTCATAACAAAATAAGAAAATCATAATTTATAATTTAAAACATGATTCTTGAGCTCCATGGATGAAAGGGATCCATGGATGAATACTATGCATACCTGAATCAGGGTTCTTGACGTTTTTGAACTTGAAGGGTTTGAAATCCTTTGATTCTTAAAGATGATTGGGTCTTGTGCTTGGGGATTAAATTCATAGAGAAACCCTAGTTTTTGTTTGTGGAATTACAATGAGAAAAATGGCTGAATTCGAACTCATCTGGGTATATAGGCGAGTGGTAAGTGACCAAAATACCCCTATTAAAATGAACTGGAAATAAAATGAACGTGGTGTATTACGATCTGAATGATGTTCCATCAGACACTTAACGGTCCGTCACTTATCCCGTCAGACCTGGACAAGAAATGGGGTTCACTGGATAAGAGTTGACGGACTGGATGATGGTCCGTCACAACTTTGATGGTCCGTCAACTTGTTCGCCAGCCCTTATCCAGTATGTGGATAAACTGTCTAGGCTGTGATGGTCAAAGTGGAGGTCCGTCACTTATGTGGCGGTCCGTCATACCTGGACGTTTCCGACAGTTCCAAGTAAAACGTCCATAACTTCCTCATCTGATGTCGGATTTGGACAAAATTGGTACCGTTGGAAAGATAACTCAATTTTCCACGTGATAGAAAGTGAATATTTCTAAAATACCATGTGTACAAAGATATTTCTAAATTTCAAAGTAATTCCTAGCATCCTTGAGATGATTTCTAGCTTGGAAAAAGGCACGGGTATTACAAAATGCGGCGCTAATATTGGTTTGGATTTTTTGGGGTATTAAAAAACTAAACTAAGTTACTGATCTGATTACTAGATTGAGACTGTGACTTAGACTGTAACTAAGATGATAACTGAGACTCTAACTATGAGTGTAACTGAGATTGTAACTGAGACTGAACTGGATATGAATACTGAGTTTTGATAACTGAATGATGATATCAGAGTTTACTAATAACTATATTGTTGATAACTGGGTGACTATTTCTAATAGTCTTGATTCTGTAGAACTTAACTGAGTTCTATACTGAGTTTTGTGACTGTTTTTGACAGTCCTGAATTGTGGAACAGTATTGAGTTCCATCCTGAGTCTGAAGTTGAAACTGTAACTATGGGAGTGTTCATCTAACCGATATGCCCAAAATAAGATAACTAGGGTACAAACTGTAACACCAGTTAGAAGGGTGTCATTACCGTGCCACAGGTAAAGACAAGTAAAAGAGTCACCCTCATCTGACAGGTGCCCTGAACAAGAACGGTGGTACTCTCAACTGGCAGGTGAAAATACCTCATCAGCCCTCAAATGGCAGGTTGATGTCTCAACCTATGCTTTCTACATAGTTATGGAATGCAAGGACTGCTTCTAAAGATCACACCCTCTACTGGCAGGTAAGGCCCCATCCTTGGGTTCACTCGGTGCTGAATCCTACTCCTAACTGAATAGACTGTGGACAGATTACTAGACTGTACTGGATTTGAGTAATCTATTACTGATCGTGTTGACTGACTGAGCTGGATTGAGTTCACTGAGTACTGCTAACTGACTGAGATGGATTGAGTTCACTGAGTACTGCTAACTGACTGAGTTTACTGAGTACTGCTGACTGACAAAATTTACTGAGTACTGCTAACTGATTAAATACACTAAGTTCTGTAACTAACTGTGTACTACTGATCTTGCTATTTCGGAGACTATTTTGCAACTACTGTAGCTCTAGGTCAACAGCTAGATTTTCGAGTATTGAATACCCCAGGACTCAGAAGCATGGAAAGTAAAGCATGGCATGATCTTGAAGAAGCAAAGTAATAGATACTTGCTAACAATACATTCCCTTTGGAATTTTATCAAACACTTGAGATACATGAAATTGTACATAGGAATATCTTAAACATGGGAGCATAGCATGGTTACATAACTAGAATCATGAACTGGGGAATTTACATAAAATTCACTTAAAATGGGACATGGGCATTTCGTTACAACATGTAAGGATCAACATGTGGAAAGCATGGATTTAGAATATGGAATTATTTCTAATTATCTTGAATATAGTATCCACCATGGAATCAAACTAAAACTCTACGGACATGATATGTAAGACTTTGCTCAAAATCATTCTTGTAGGTATTTTATCAAACACTTGAATTTGTGGGGGCTAGGGCTTTTATTAGAGAGAAAAGGATGAATAATACTGTAAATAATGCTTTTGGGGCTTTAATTATCAGTTATGGATGACTTAAGGTAAAGAAAATGACCCTTTTTCCCTTAAAAATTCAAAAATAGAACCTGGGAAATAGCTTGGGGCGATAGAGCGCGCGTCGCGGTTATATTGCCTCGACTAACTGCCTCTTCATGAAAATAGTTTTACCTTTTAGCTCGGGCATCGTATTGTGGAAAAATTTGTATCGTTGGAAAGCTAATTCAATTAGCTACAATTTGGTGGGTCTTGATCTAAAAAATTCCACGTGTATCAAAACTTATACACATTTAAAGTAGACCCTTGAAGAATCGAATATCAAATTTTGGACGTATCAAATGATCTTAGATCAACTTGGCTCTAAGTGATTCCTATGAAAATTTTTAACCTCAAGAGAACCTCACACACTAGGTTAAAGATCATGAAACTTATATTCACATGGGGATCACTTGGATTAAATCTTATACACGTCTGAACGACAGTTCGTAGACTAGACCGAAAATGCAGGGTATTACATTATCTCTTCCTTGGGAACATTCATCCTTGAATGAGACTGGTTAGACTAAGATACTATACGAAGGTTAATGAGATCATATTTTGAACATTCATGACTTGGAATATGATTGCATAATTGATTCTTTAACATGATACTTGAACTGAATATCATGAACTGAACTGATTTCTTGAATACATGCAATGACATGAGAATGACTATAAGGTTGAGATAGAAATGAGAGAGTCAATTGATGAGAAACCA
The DNA here is from genome assembly GCA_030864215.1 of Capsicum pubescens. NCBI lineage: Eukaryota > Viridiplantae > Streptophyta > Magnoliopsida > Solanales > Solanaceae > Capsicum > Capsicum pubescens. The sequence continues at coordinate 74,056,113 of CM061546.1, forward strand.
TTACTTTAATTTGGATCCTAATTCATGATGAAAATGAATGGTTGAGGACATGAATACTCGGGGTGTTACATCTCTCCTTTTGGATACTTTCCCCCCCAAAAGATACTGACTTAGCTGAAGTACTAAGGAAAGACTGAGATGATGCTTGGGAAAACTTATGGCCTGAATCATGGCTGAATATCTAGGATCTGAAACTGATGCATATGCATAAACTGATTTGAATTTGAAATTTGCATGAACTTGAATTACCTTATGAATAGGAAAGATGGAAAAACTATAGGAACTTGTTTGTCTGACTGCTAGACTGAATTACTGGCTATACGGACTAAAATATACTGAAATCTTACACTAAACTATACATTCCACTTGTACATCAATTTGACATACAAACCTATCTGCATTATCATATATGAAATTGTAGGCAAACCACCACAAAAGCATCTTTCTCATTTTCTTTTAACCTCAATTCTAAAAACTTTCATGCACTAGCCGAAGAAACACACATAGAATTTTAACTAATCATGACATATGAGAGGTTACTGAAAGTTAGAACATGAAGACCTGAAGCGTGAAGGAATAACTTTGACACTTAACTGAGGTCTGAGGAATAAAGTATCAATGGCATAAATTCATCAGAGAGGTCCGAACTTAGGACATACATAGCATAAACTAAATTTCGTTGATCATTGTGAGTTTAGCATGAGTATCTGTATCTAAACATATTGTAAAACATGAGTACATAAGTCATGAGCTTCATGACCTGAGTTTGGAGTTCATGATTTCATAGAACATGATTCATACTTTTGAGTGAATAGAATTCATAATACTAGAAACTAAGAGCGTATATGTTTTTTCTATAAATTGCATGCATATGAGTTGTGATGAGAGAGATTTTATGTTAGGCATGAGTAGGTATAGTGATGACTGAAAAAATCGATACTGACATAAGAATAGGTTGGGAATCATCCTCCCTTACTGCTTTTCTACACACACTAGCACTTCTACTAGAATCTGAGAGTCTGACTTGGTTACTTGTTCTATCATCTCCCTCTAAGCTTTAAGCCATCATCTTAAGTCCGTGACCACTTTACTAAACTCTAAACTGGACTGTAATCACTTTACTCTAGAGTCTGGGGTACAATAATTCACATGAATGATAAACTCATCTACATCATCATACTTAATCTCGAATCAACAAACTTAAATTCTTTCATGTACTGTTCAAGCCTGCTACTTTACCTTTCGTACAACTAGCCCCTTGAATATATAATCATCTCAATCTAGATAAAGCTTTCCTAACTCTACTACTGTTAAACTTCTGGGTTTATGATTCTAATTCTAGATCACATACTGTAAAAGTGATTCTAAGAAGGGATCTGAAAGCACATCTGACTTTGGCTTAACGCATGAAGTCCTTCAAATTTCTGAATGTAAAAGCACTGTTGGGATATTTTCTAACTTGTGTGAAATCCCATAATTGTTTGTAGGGACTGGCTAGGGAAACTCTATCTGTAGGAATTCGTGCTTTACTATTTCTATTTCCTCAAAACTAAGGCAGAGTTAGCATGAATGAGAATGGAGCATGATAAGAATCTGTATAATTTTCTTAGAGAATACTTCTACTACACGATTTGAGACTTGAAAGAAGGGAAACATTTCAAGACTCTACTAGACACGACTTCATAGACAACCTAGGACACTTAAAATCTGTGCTCTGATACTTAGTTTATAATGACCCAAGACTACCCCCTAGTCGTCACACAGTGCTTAGAACCACAAGTGATCCCAAGCTAACCCATAAACTGGCATACTGTTAAGCAACTGAATTATAACATAATAATTAGCTGTTATATTGTGTGGAAACATAATCATACTAAAAATCTAAAATAGATACAATACTTGTAAAGACTTACAATCTGATAAATCTGAAGAATGAAACTAAAATTACATGACAAACTCTAACTGAAATCTATGAAGCCACTACTATACTGACTATAGATAGCTGGGACATGCCTTCAACTACCTCTAATCAATACACATGAAAATAAATGAGCTATACATGAACTTTCTGGAGTTCCCAAAGTAAGGGAAATCATAACCTGCTGGCTGGAATCTGCAAATGTATGATCAAGATGCGTAGGCTATAACTGATACCCACATTATGAGATAATATAGCACATAGACATATACGTGGATCAGTACTTCTGGAATGTACTGAGTACAAAGGGTTGAATGCAATAAGTAAAATTGGTTTCATACGTAATTGTATAACATGCATGCTAAGTGTAAGTAGACTCACCAATAGGATGAAATAAACTGAAAATTGAAATATCATAAAGCATAAGTGACAAACATTCTCTGATAAGGTGGTGAATCTCTACACTTAGTTTCTGTAAAACTTTACTTTAATGATATAAGTATAACTGAAGCTGGGATATGATGAAACATGGATACTGTATGAGTACTAGGTATGAAACTATGTGATGGAGACTGATATAAATCGAGGATCTAAATATATAATCACACTGAGCATAAATGGATAAACATACTAACTTATCTGATTAACTGAATGACTGATAGCTGAATACTGGTCATGTAAGACTGAACTGTACTTAGTCTGAATAACTGGACTAAAACTATAGAGTGTTCTGCATACGAGGAAGGGACTAACTGAGTAACACGAGATAACTAAGCATGAATTCATGAATACTATATTTTCTAAGAAGGAAAGACGAAACGTATAACATGAATCTGAAATAGTTAGTATATTGAGGTACTAAAATACTGATAACTGAATAACTGAATAACTGATAACTGCATGCTATTATCAAGCAAACCTAAAACTGAACTGAATTACTGATCTGATTACTAGATTGAGACTATAACTAAAATGGTAACTGAGACTGTTACTAGGAGTGTAACTAAGACTGTAACTGAGACTATACTAGAACTGAATACTAAGTTCTGATAGTTGAGTTACTGATATATGAGTTTACTGATAACTGCATTACTGATAACTAGGTGACTATTTCTCATAGTCTTGATTTTGTAGAACTTAACTAAGTTCTATACTGAGCTGGGTGACTATTTTTGACAGTCAAATTTTTGTGGAACAGAACTAAGTTCCATCCTGAGTCAAAAGCTAAAACTGTAATCGTGGGAGTGTTCATCTAACCGACATGCATCAAATAAGTTAACAGGGGTCCAAGCTGTAACCCCTGTTGGAAGGGTGTCAGTACCATGCCACGGGTAAAGACAAGCTAATGAGTCATCCTCATCTGGCAGGTGCCCTGAATGAGAATGGTGGTATCCTCAACTGGAAGGTAGAAACAACTTATCAACCCTCAAATGGAAGGTTGATGTCTCAACCTACGCTGGCTACGTAGTTTTAGAATGCAAGGACTGTTTCTAAGGATCACACCCTCTTCTAGCATATGAGCCCCCATCCTTGGGTTCACTCAGTGCTGAATCCTACTCCCAACCGAATAGACCATGGACTAATTACGAGACTGTATTGGATTTGACTGAACTATTACTGATCGTGTTGATTGATTGAGCTGGATTGAATTCACTGAGTACTACTAACTGACTAAGATTACTGAATACTGTTAACTGACTAAGTTTACTGAGTACTGCTAACTGGCTGAGTTTACTGAGTACACTGAGTACTGCTAAATGATTGAATACACTGAGTTCTATAACTAACTGAATACTATTGTTTGTGATATTTCTGATACTATTCTATAACTACTGTAGCTCTAGGTCAACAACAAAATTTTCAAGTATTGAATACCCTAGTACTCAAAAGTATGGAAAGTAAAGCATGACATGATCTTGAAAAAACAGAACAATAGATACTTGTTAACAATATATTCCCCTAAGTGATTCCTATGAATATTTTTAACCTCAAGAGAACTTCACACACTAGGGTAAAGATAATGAAACTTATATACACATGGGAATAACTTGGATTAAAGCTTATACATGTATGAACGACGGTTCGTAGACTAGCCTAAAAATCTGGGGTATTAAATTATCTCTCCCTTGGGAGCATTCATCCTCGAATGAGACTGGATAGACTGAGATACTATACGAAGGTAAATAAGATCATATTTTGAACATGTATGACTTGGAATATGATTGCATAACTGATTCTGAAACTTGATACGTGAACTAAATTTCATGAACTGAACTGATTTCTTGAATACATGCAATGAAATAAGAATGACTATAAGGTTGAGATAAAAATGAGAGAGTCAATTGATGAGTAACCATTACTTCAATATGGATCCTATTTTGTAAAGAAAATGAAAGGTTTAGGACATAAATACTCGGGGTGTTACATATCCCCCTTGGGATACTTTGTTCCTCGAACGATACTGACTTGGCTGAAGTACTAAGGAAAGACTGAGATGACGCATGAGAAAACTTATGGACTGAATCATGGCTAAATATCTGGAATCTGAAACTAATGCATATGCATAAACTGATCTGAATTTGAAATTTGCATGAACGTGAATTACCTCATGAATAGGAAAGATGAAAAAAACCATAGGAACTTATCTGTCTGAGTGCTAGACTGGATTGCTGGTTATACAGACTAAAATATGATCATGATCATGATGCGTAGGCTATAATTGATACCCACATTATTAGATGATATAGCACATAGACATATATGTTGATCAGTACTTGTAGAATGTACTGTGTATAAAGGGGTGAATGCAATAAGTAAATCTGATTTCATACGTAATTGTAAAACATGCATGCTAAGTGTAAGTAGACTCACCAATAGGATATAATAAACTGAAAATTGAAATATCATAAAGCATGAGTGACAAACATTCTTTGATAAGTTGGTGAATCTCTACACTTAGTTTCTATAAAATATGGATACTGTATGAACACTGGGTCTGAAACTACGTGATAGAGACTGACATAAATCGAGGATCTAAATATACAATCACACTGAGTACAAATGTATAAACATACTAACTTATCTGATTAACTGAATGACTGACAGCTGAATACTGGTCATGTAAGACTGAACTGTACTTAGTCAGAATAACTGGACTAAAACTGTAGAGTATTTTGAATACGAGAAAGGGACTGACTGAGTAACATGATATAAATAAGCGTGAATTCATGACAACTATATTAATTAAGAAGGTAAGACCAAGCGTATAACATGAATATGAAATAGTCTGTATACTGAGGTACTAAAATACTGATAACTGAATAATTGATAACTGCATGCTATGGTCAAGCTAACCTAAAACTGAACTGAGTTACCGATTTGATTACTAGACTAAGATTGTAACTAAGATGGTAACTGAGACTGTAACTAGGAGTGTAACTGAGACTATACTGGAACTGAATACTGAGTTCTGATAATTGAGTGATTGATATCTGAGTTTAGTGATAACTACATTACTAATAACTGGGTGACTGTTTCTAACAGTCTTAATTCTACAGAACTTAATTGAGTTCTATACTGAGCTGGGTGACTGTTTCTGACAGTCAAATTTTGGTAGAATAGAACTAAGTTCCATCCTGAGTCTGAACATGAAACTGTAATCGTAGGAGTGTTCATCTAACTGACATGCCTCTAATAAGTTAACTGGGATCCAACCTGTAACCCCTGTTGGAAGGGTGTCAGTACCGTGCCATGGGTAAAGACAAGCTAAAGAGTCATCCTCATCTGGCAGGTGCCTTGAACGAGAATGGTGGTATCCTCAACTGGCAGGTAAAAACACCTTATCAACCCTCAACTGGCAGGTTGATTTCTCAACCTATGCTGGCTATGTAGTTTGGAATACAAGGACTGCTTCTAAGGATTACACCCTCTACTGGCAGATGAGCCCCCATTCTTGGGTTCACTCGGTGCTGAATCCTACTCCCAACTGAATAGACCATGGACTAATTACTAGACTGTATTGGATTTAACTGAACTATTACTGATCGTGTTGATTGATTGAGTTCGACTAAGTTCATTAAGTACTGCTAACTGACTGAGTTTACTAAATACTGCTAACTGACTGAGTTTACTGAGTACTGCTAACTGACTGAATACACTAAGTACTGCTAACTGACTGAATATAATGAGTACTGCTAACTTATTGAATACACTGAGTTCTGCAACTAACTGAATACTACTAATCATGATATTTCTGAGACTATTCTATAACTACTGTAGCTCTAGGTCAATAACAAGATTTTTGGGTATTGAATACTCCAGGACTCAAAAGCATGGAAAGTAAAGCATGACATGATCTTGAAAAAGCCGAACAATAGATACTTGTTAACAATACATTCCCCTAGGTATTTTGTCAAACACTTGAGATACATGAACTTGTACATGGGAATTTCTTAAACATGGGAGTGTAGCATGGTTACATAACTAGAATCATGAACTTGGGAATTTACATGAAATTCACTTGAAATGAGACATGGGTATTTCATCACAACATGCAAGGATCAACATGTGGAAAACGTGGATTTAGAACATGGAATTATTTATAATTATCTTGAATATAGGATCCGCCATGGAATCTAACTAAAACTCTATGGACATGATATGTAAGCCTTTGGTCAAAATCATTCTTGTAGGTATTCCATCAAACACTTATAATTCATAATTTAGGCTAAGCATGGGAATAGTTACAAATAGTAGTAATATCATGATTTCACCTCTAAAATCACCAATTAGGGTTTAACTTTAGCACACAATACCATTCAAACATGTAAGGTTTAATATCACCAACAATTTCTTGGAAATAAAATATAAGCTTAAGATTCATGAAAATTTATAAGTAAAATTCATGGGAACACGTAATGATTATGACTTTAATCTTGAAATTTGGGTTTTAGGAGAAAGAGGACCCATGGATGAACTCCCACATACCTTAAAACTTAAAAACTTGAAAAAGAAATAAAATCTTGAAAGCTTTCTTGATTTGGGAAACTTGAAATCTTGACTTTTATTGAAGAGGATTTGATGTAGTTCTTGGTGTTTTTGTGGGGGATAGGGCTTTTATTGGAGAGAAAAGGATGAATAATGATGTAAATAATTCTTTTGGGGATTTAATTATCTGTTATGGATGAGTTAGGGTGAAGGAAAGGACCCTTTTTCCCTTAAAAACACAAAAATGGAACCTGGGAAATAGCTGGGGGAGATGGAGGGCGCATAGCGGGCATATCGCCTTGGCTTACTGCCTCTTCACGAAAATGGCTGGACCTTTTAGCTCGGGTATCGTATTTTGGAAAAATTTGTATCGTTGGAAATCTAATTCAATCAGCTATAATTTGGTGGGTCTTGATCTAAAAAATTCCACGTGTATCAAAACTTATACACATTTAATGTAGACCCTTGTAGAATCGAATGTCAAATTTTGGACGAATAAAATGATCTTAGCTCAACTTGGCTCTAAGTGATTCCTATGAACATTTTTAACCTCAAGAGAACTTCACACACTAGGTTAAAGATCATGAAACTTATATTCACATGGTTATCACTTGGATTAAAGCTTATACACGTATGAACGACGATTCGTAGACTAGCCCAAAAATGCGGGGTATTACATTATCTCTCCCTTGGGAACATTCATCCTTGAATGAGACTGGTTAGACTGAGATACTCTATGAAGGTAAATGAGATCATATTTTAAACATGCATGACTTGGAATATAATTGCATAAATGATTTTGAAATATGATACGTGACCTAAATATCAAGAACTGAACTGATTTCTTGAATACATGCAATGACATGAGAATGACTATAAGGTTGAGATAGAAATGAGAGATTCAATTGATGAATAACCATTACTTCAATCTGAATCCTATTTCGGGAATAAAATGAAAGGATTAGGACATGAATACTCAGGGTGTTACATCTCCCCCTTGGGATACTTTGTCACCCGAATGATACTGACTTGGCTGAAGTACTAAGGAAAGACTGAGATGACTCATGGGAAAACTTATGGACTGAATCATGGATGAATATCTGGGATGTGAAACTGATGCATATGCATAAACTGATCTGAATTTGAAATTTGCATTAACGTGAATTACCTCATGAATAGGACAGATGAAAAAACCATAGGAACTTGTCTGTCTGACTGCTAGACTGGATTGCTGGCTATACAGACTGAAATATACTGAAATCTTACACTCAAATATACATTCCACTTGTACACCAATATGAAATTCAAATCTATCTTCATTATCACACATGAACTTGTAGGCAAACCACCACAAAAACATCTTTATCATTTTCTCTAAACCTCTATTCTTAAAATTTTCATGCACTAGCCCAAGAAATACACATAGAATTTTAACTAATTATGACATAAGGAGAGCTCACTAAAAGTTAGAACATGAGGACCTAAAGCATAAAAGAATAACTTTGAAACTCAACTGAGGCCTGAGGAATAAAGTATCAATGACATAAATTCATCAGAGTGGTCCGAACTTAGGACATACATAACATAAACTAAATTTCGTTGATCATTGTGAGTGTAGCATGAGTATCTGGATCTGAGCATATTGTAAAACATGAGTACATTAGTCATGAGTTGCATGACCTGAGTTTGGAGTTCATGATTTCATGGAACATGATTCGTACTATTGAGTGAACTAGAACTCATTATACTAGAAACTAAGAGTGTACACAGTTTTTCTATAAAGTGCATGAATATGAGCTGTGATGAGGGAGCTGATATGTTAGGCATGAGTAGATATTGTGATGACTGAAAAACTTTGTACTGAGATAAGAATAGGTTGGGAATCATCCTCCCTTACTACTTTTCTACATAAACTGGCACTAATACTAGAATCTGAGAACCTGACTTGGTTACTTGTTCTATTATCTCCCTCTTAGCTTAAAACCATCATCTTAAGTCTGTGACCACTTTACTAAACTCTAAACTGAACTGTAATCATTTTACTCTAGAGTCTGGGGTATAATAATACACATAATGATAAACTCATCCACATCATCATACTTAATCTCGAATCAACAAACTTAAATTCTTGCATACACTGGTCAAGGCTACTACTTTACCTTTCGTACAACTAGCCCTTTGAATATATAATCTGCTCAATATGGATTAAGCATTTCCAACTCTACTACTGCTAAACTTCTAGGTTTACGATTCTAACTCTAGATCACATACTATAAATAGGATTCTAAGAGGGGATCTAAAAGAACACCTGACTTTGGCTTAACGCATAAATTTCATGAACATGAATGAAGTCCTTCAAATTTCAGAATGTAAAAGAACTGTTGGGATATTTTCTAGCCTGTGTGATATCTCATAACTGTCTATAGGGACTGGCTGTGGAAACTCTGTCTGTAGGAATTCGTTCTTCACTATTTATGTTTTCTCAAAACTAAGGCAGAGTTAGCATGAATGAGAATGGAGCATGATGAGAATCTGTTTAATTTTCTTAGAGAATACATCTATTGAATGATTTGAGACTTGAAATAAGGGAAACATTTCCTAAATTCCCTGTAGCCTATAGAAGAAAAATACAGACGTCTCCAGACCATTTCACAAAACTCTTCTAGACACAACTTCATAGACACCCTAGGACACTTGAACTCTGTGCTCTGATACTTTGTTTGTAACGACCCAAGACTACCCCCTAGTCGTCACACAGTGCTTAGAACCACAAGTGATCCCAAGCTAACCCATGAACTGGCATACTGTTAAGCAACTGAATTATAATATAATAAATAGCTGTTGTGTTGTGCGGAAACATAATCATACTAAAAATTTAAAATAGATACAATACTTGGAAAGACTTACAATCTGATAAATCTGAAGAATGAAATTGAAATTACATGACTGACTCTGACTGACATCTATAAAGCCTCTACTATACTGACTATAGATTGCTGGGACATGCCTCCAACTACCACTAATCAATATACATGAAAATAAATGAGCTGTACATGAACTAAAACTGTTTGAAGTTCCCAAAGTTGGAGAACTCATAACCTGCTGGCTGGAATCTGCAATTGTATGATCATGATTCGTAGGTTATAACTGATACCCATATTATGAGATGATATAGCACATAGACATATATGTGGATTAGTACTTCTGGAATGGACTGAGTATAAAGGGGTGAATGCAATAAGTAAAAATGATTTCATACGTAATCGTAAAACATGCATGCTAAGTGTAAGTAGACTCACCAATAGTCTGTAATATACTAAAAATCGAAATATCATAAAGCATGAGTGACAAACATTCTCTGATAAGGTGGTGAATCTCTACACTTAGTTTCTGTAAAACTTAAATTTAATGATATAAGTATAACTAAAGCTGGGGTATGATAAAACATGGATACTGTATGAATACTGGGTCTGAAACTACGTGATGGAGACTAACATAAATCGAGGATCTGAATATACAATCACACTGAGCACAAATTCATAAACATACTAACTTATCTGATTAACTGAATGACTGATAGCTGAATACTGGTCATGTAAGACTGAACTGTACTTAGTTTGAATAACTGGATTGAAACTGTAGAGTGTTCTGCATACGAGGAAGGGACTGACTGAGTAAGATGAGATAACTAAGCATGAATTTGTGACAATTATATTAATTGAGAAGGTAAGACCAAGCATATAACATGAATCTGAAATAGTCTGTATATAGAGGTACTAAAATACTGATAACTGAATAACTGATAACTGCATGCTATGGTCAAGCAAACCTAAAACTAAATTGAGTTACTGATCTGATTACTAGACAGAGACTATAACTAGGAGTGTAACTGAGACTGTAACTAGGAGTAAAATAATGTCTTAAATAAGAGATATAATTAAATAAGGGATAAAAATAATGATGAGAGTTAAAAAGAGATATATATTAATTAGGATAGCATGAAGTTTGAAATTATAATTATCTTATTCTTTAAAACTGCTTGTAGACATCTAAAATTTGTGGGACTCTTCAAGAAGAATCCAAATCCTGTTAGAGTTCTAGGTGGCTACTTTACCCTAAATTTTGCCTATTTAAAGGGCAACAGATTCCCTGAAACAGGAAACTTGAATATCCCCTAAATTCATGGATATTCATAAAAAGATCAGGATCTCCAATATCCCACAAAATCATGGGATATTTATAAAGAGATCATTCTACGTTCGAGAAATAGGCCACTAACGACCCTCGAATTACGAAGATCATCCTACGTTTGAGAAATGCGCCACTAACGACCCTCGAATTAAGGAGAAAATCAAAAGAGAAGAATCAAGGGAGGAACAAATTTGTACTCACATCGTTTATCAATAAAAATAATTGTTTCTTCATATTTTTATTTATGGTTGAAGTTTATTTTTCATGAATTAAATTATGTTGTAAACAAATTGGCACGCCCAATGGGACCAAATCTTCTCTTCATCTCTTCTCTCATAAATCAATCTGCAAATCTGTAGCCGCCGCATAAAAATGGAAGCTCTATTGGTACTTCAAGACTCGTCATCAAATCTACACTTCGACAAGCCTTGAAGTAGGGGGCATTTGTAGATATCTAAAATTTGTGGGACTCTTCAAGAAGAATCCAAATTCTATTATAGTTCTAGGTGGCTACTGTACCCTAAATTTTGCCTATTTAAAGGGTAACAAATTTCCTGAAACAAGCATCTTGAATATCCCATAGATTCACGGATATTCGTAAAAAGATCAGGATCTCTAATATCCCATAAAATCATGGGATATTCATAAAGAGATCATCCTACGTTGGAAAAATACGCCACTAACGACCCTCGAATTACGGAGATCATCCTACGTTCGAGAAATGCACCACTAACAACCCTCGAATTAAGGAGAAAATCAAGAGAGAAGAATCAAGGGAGGAACGGATTTGTACTCACATCGTTTATCAATAAAAATTATTGTTTCTTCATATTTTTATTTATGGTTGAAGTTTATTTTTCATGAATTAAATTATGCTGTAAACACTACTATAAACGTAATATGAAAAAAGTAATGTTATAATGAGAGTTTTATGTAAAAATTTAAAAGATTAGGGTTATATGTAATAATAATAAAAGTTGGAATTGGAGTTGGAAAATTGTGAAAACAACAAAAACCCATTTTCCCTTTTCAAAAAAAAAAATTCAGAATTTTTTTTTTGAATTTTCATGGCCAAACACCACAATTTTCATCTCCAAATTTTTTTTCCAAAAAATAAAAAAAAAATTAAATGGCCAAACGGGCCCTAAAGGAAAGCAACTACCAACAATTAGGAAATAAGGTTAAAATAAGTAGCCGTTTGTCCATGATAACTAAAATTTTCTGGAGTTGGAGTTGGAGTTGAAATTGGAGTTGGAGTTGTGTTTGACCATGTCTTTTTTTTTATTTTTGAAAAAACTTTTTTAAATATGATTTTATGCCCTAACTTTTACAAACTATCAAAATCACCCACTAAAATTTACCTACTAATGGAAAAAGAACACAATTAACCACTATTATAAAAATAATTACTTATACATGGCCATATTTAATGAATTTCAATTATGACATATATAATATTTACATTAATAGCCGTTTTCTCATATTTGAAAATTTTAAATATGGATGTTATATTAACAGATCACTGATTTCTGTTTTTTAGGTAACAAATATTATCTTTCAAATAAATTTATTTTTTTAGGAATTTATTTAATTTATTTCCTTCATTTTTCGTTCCTAAAAAATAGGAAATGATGAGTTGTTATTAAATTTTAGGGTGCCGCTAATTTATTTCTTTAATTTTCTTATACATGAAAGATTTTACTGTGTGTATATGGTATATACATGGTATAAACTTAATATATAACATACTTTGTATATTTATATTATAAATATGCTTAGTGTGTTTCTTAATACTTTGTATATTTATATATGTGTGTATATGGTATATACATGGTATAAACTTTATTAATGCCATACTTTGTATATTTCTATTATAAAATAATACTTTATATATTTATGGGTATAAATATAAATTAGCAGTAAAATAATATCTTAAATAAGTGAGAAAATTAAATAAGGGATAAAAATAATGATGAGAGAGAAAAAGAGATATATATTAATTAGGATAGCATTAAATTTGAAATTATAATTATCTTATTTTTTAAAACTGCTATATACGTAATATTGAAAAAGTAATGTTATAAGGAGAGTTTTATGTAAAAATTTAAAAGATTGGGATTATATGTAATAATAATAAAAGTTGGAATTTGAGTTGGAAAATTGTCAAAACAACAAAAACCTGTTTTCCCTTTTCAGAAAAAAATTTCGGAATTATTTTCCAAATTTTTATGGTCAAACACCACAATTTCCAACTCCGGAATTTTTTTTCGAAAAAAAGGCAAAAATTTCCATGGCCAAACGGGACCTAAGAAAGTGGAAGTGTTGAAGATTTTTCTAGAAGCTGAAAAGATTTCAAGCTTCATGAACCCATTCCAAAGTAAGTTGCACCAAACTCAACTCTTGATTACTTCAGTTTGAACACAAAACCCGGAACCAAAATATTCCTTAAAACTAAAAAAAGAACCAATATATGCCATATAAAAAAAAAAACCAAAATAGGCTTTGTGCACTTATTAAGTGCACAATGCCTTTAAATTTGTAACGGAAGTTGGCTGACGGCGTCAGAAACGTTGAAATTCACATTGTGCACTTATTAAGTGCAGAATCCATTTTTTTTGAATTGTGCACTTAATCCATTTTTTTCTGGATTGTGCACTTAATAAGTGCACAATCCATTTTTGTAAGGTTTGTGCACATATTAAGTGCACAATCTCTACTCACTTTTTATAATTCCCCTTACCTGATTCAATAGTTTCGCAATATATATTTTTTATCTTATAGAATTATCGAAAATAAAATATTTCAATGACTTCAAATTTATATAGTATAATAATTATAACCTTAATTTAGAGTCATTATATAAATTAACTTAATAATGATCTATAAGAACATTCAATGATAATTAAACTAACATTAATTGATTACTCCATTTGATCTATTTACTTGTCATATTTTTTCTGTATACGACCCTTAAAAGAATGCCCTATTCGCCCCATTTTAATTATTCTTTTGTCTTTTGTCATGTCCACTAAGAAAAATAATAAATACAAGATATTATTTATTACAAAATAGAGCATAAACCTTCTTCATTTTCTTAAATTTCGTATCAAATCAAAACATAAACGAAATTTATTTACTCTCTCTGAAACCTTCTTTTACTCTCTTCGAATATTTATTTACTTCGTTTATGTTTTGATTTGATACGAAATTTAAGAAAATGAAGAAGGTTTATGCTTTGTTTTGTAATAAATAATATCTTGTATTTATTATTTTTCTTAGTGGACATGACAAAAGACAAAATAATAATTAAAATGGGGCGAATAGGGCATTCTTTTAAGGGACGTATAAAGAAAAAATATGACAAGTAAATAAATCAAATGGAGTAATCAATTAATGGTAGTTTAATTATCATTGAATATTCTTATAGATTAATATTAAGTTAATTTATATAATGACTCTAAATTAAGGTTATAATTATTATACTATAAATTTGAAGTTATTGAAATATTTTATTTTCGATAATTCTATAAGATAAAAAAAAAATATTGCGAAACTACTGAATCAGGTAAGGGGAATTGTAAAAAGTGAATAGAGATTGTGCACTTATCAAGTACACAATCCATTTAAGAAATGAATTGTGCACTTATTAAGTGCACAAGCCTTAAAAAAATGGATTGTGCACTTATTAAGTGCACAATCCAGAAAAAAATAGATTGTGCAATTAATAAGTGCACAACCCATAAAAAAAAATGGATTGTGCACTTACTTAGTGCACAATGTTAATTTCCACGTTTCTGACACCGTCAGCCAACTTCCGTTATAAATTTAAAGGCATTGTGCACTTAATAAGTGCACAACGCGTATTTTTTTCTATATGACATACATTGGTTCTTTTTTTAGTTTTAGGACATATTTTGGTTCTGGGTTCTTGAACACACTCCCTTCATGAACACCCCTGTTCATGTTTTTTCAGTGTTCTAGCTTCAAATCGATGAAGGAGTTTGAGCTTTGTGAAGTAATCTTTGTAAGGTATTGTCGATGCTTGCAAATAACCTAATCTAGACGAAAATAGACTAGATCTACTGATAACTTCTTCTTTACCTTTCATATCTCATCTTCACCCATAGATTTACAAGTTACTCCATAAATTAATAGTTAATATCTACCCAATCTTTTTCCTATTGTTAATCTTTGATAGGATGAGCTTCAAAGAAGCTAATACCACACATCAAAAGAACAACTCTAGGTGTTAGATTAAGTATCAATTAGCTATTAATTTTCGGTTGATACTTAGAAGATAACTAATCTCTAGTAATTATTGATGTCGTTCCTATTTCCTCCCTTGACAGAATAAATCTCAGACAGATTAATACCACACATCGAAGGAAGAAATTAAGAACTCAATCAATGACTAAAATAGGTATGTTACCTATAATCTGCTAAAAATAAATCAATTAGAAGAAAGTTGAATCAGAGAAAATTAAATACATTCCCTGCTTATGCCTTAGTCAATTACTATTGTACACCCTAAACTCTCATCGGGTGGCATAGTAAATTTGACTATCTCAACTCACTTCAGGCAATACAGTAGAATGCTAAAATTTCTTCTTCCATCTTAATGCTATCTAAAAGATTATTAAATTATAATCTACTACTGAGCTTATTGATTATTCACTTATGACATCCTCAAGTGAGGCATGCTAATTCTATCCATGTTGAGAATTGTCTTTGCTATGATAGGGAGGTCCTGAAAGTTTTCTACTGTGAAATTACCTGCAAAATTAACAGACATGTTAGCAAAAAAAAACTACCATTGTGTTGCCTTCCCTTAAGAGTATGTTTCAACTTAATAGGGATACCTTCCTTCATTCTATTAATAGCTTCCACCTCCCAAACAACACTCCAAGGTACCTCCCATATTCCTTCCAAAATATTTATCATGGTAAGAGAATTTGTCTCCATAATTAGAGGAAATAGATTTCTATTTATACAGGTTTGAGTTCCTTTCTTTATAGCTACTGCTTCGGCCAAAAGATTTGTAGAATCTGGCCAATTCTTTGGTAGATTACCAAAAAAAAGGAAATTTGACACCTGTAAATTTATGATAGTGTTATTTATCCCATGAATAACCTTTTCATAAGGATAAAGCCCTCAATATAATATAGTATTTCTTCTTTTCCACAAGAACCATAGAATAATATTAGGAACTGCATCCATAATTATTTTGAACTTCACATTGCCAGTAGCATTTTTTCACTTTTGAATAGTTTGTTTTAATTGAACCCAGGGACCTGCAGTCCTGCAGCATGTGCATAGTAATTCCAGACCTTTTGTTGCCATTTCACCTGTAAGAAACAAGTGTTGTGCAGTCTCAGGCAGTGGTACTGTATAATATAAGCAGTCTTTATTCACATTACTATCCCATTTAGCAATAATAGTAGCCACAGAAATTTTGCTACCCCATATTCTCCATGCTAAGAAACAGGTTTTGAAAGGCAGCCCCTACACCCAAATATTATTGTATTGGGGATCTTTGTCTTCTTTTATTCTTAATAAATCCCATGCAGTTTTAACCTTGAATTTTCCAGTACTATTAAGCAACCACCAAGGTCTATTTGACAGAACACTAGGAATGACCTCACCCAATTATTTTTGTACATGATTGACCACCCTTTCAGGTAGAATTTGATGGAGTTTTGTTATTTCCCATTCCTCTTCATTCATCAACTCCCTTATATCCTTCATTTCTGTCCTAACAATGCAGTCTGGTTCTTGCAATAAAGGATCAAGTTTGGTCCAATTTTCATACCAGATGTTTGTTGTGACTCCCCTAGGTTCCCACCACATATTCTTTTATAAAATCTCTCTATTTTCCAACATCATTTTCCACATTTGAGAACTACTTTTCCATTGCACCAACGTGGGTATTTCTTTCTTGTAATATTTATTCCACATAAAGTTTGCCCATAAAGAATTTTCAATTCTAAATTTCCACCAAAACTTTGCAAACATAGCTTTGGATACATCAAATAAAGATCTAAACCCAGGAGCTCCTTCTTCTGTAGGTAAAAATACAATTCTGCCATTTAGTCCAATATTTACTTCTTCCAGTTTCATTGTTGTTCCAAAAAAAGTTAGCAAAAGTCTTGTGAATTTCAGTAATCATACATTTAGGAGGCACTACTGCTGAAAAAGTGTGAATAGGAATGCTTTGCAACACATTGTTAATCAAAGTGGCCTTACCACCAAAAGAAAGCATCTTTCCTTTCCAAATTTGAAGCTTGTCTTTAATCTTCTTAATGAGTCCATTTAATCATTTTTTCTCTTCTTAGCATGGCTGATAGGACACCCCAAATACGTAATTAGAAACTGTCCTCTTGAAATTCCTGTACATCTATCAACCAGACCTCCTAACTGAGCACTAGTATTCTAATGTATGTACCATGCACTCTTCTCTTTGTTGATTAGTTGGCTCGATTGATCTTCATATTTGTCTAAACCATTTGTTATTATTTTTAGTGATTTTTCATGTGCAGTAACAAAAATAATTGTATCATTTGCATAGGCTAGATGATTGAGATTTGCACTCCATTTAGGCATACCATAACCCACATATTGGTCTTCATCAAAAAGAGAATTCAAAGCCCTGGATAGAACTTCTACACTGAGAATAAAAAGAGCAGGGGATAAAGGATTTCCCTGTTTTACCCCTGTAGTAGAATGAAAAAATCCTTGAGCTTGTCCATTTACCAATACAAAATACCAATTATTAGTTATAATCCTCCAGATGATAGCAACAAAAACATCTGAAAATCCCATTTTTCTTAGGACTTTCATCAAGTAGGAGCAAGTAACCCTATCATATGCCTTTGTCATATCAAGCTTAATAATGATATTGGCTGGCTTTCCTCTCTTGATAATGTTAGTAGCAATTTCCTTTGTAAGCAGAACATTTTTAATGATATTTTTTCCTTTCACAAAACCTGATTGATTGAAAGAGATTAACTTTGGTAGCAACATCTCCAATTTATCATGAACCACCCTAGAAATAACTTTATTAATAAAGTTACTAAGACTGATTGTCCTATGATCTGAAAAAGTATGAATATCATTTTTTTTTGTCAACAACACAAGATTAGTATGTGCGATAGATTTAGGAAGTGCATTTCCTTCAAAAAAAAACATATACCAATTTTCATAAATCATCACCAACTATTTCCCAGCATTTTTGATAGAAAAGACCTGTAAAACCATCAGGTCCACTTGCACTGTCTCCACTGATATTTAAAATAAGATTTTTAACCTCCTTTTTTGTTGTCATGATAGATAGATTTGCATTATCCTCTTTAGTAAGCATCTGTGGGATATGTTTGAGTCGGGAAAATTTTGTAGCATTTTTTTCTTGAGTAAATTGCTTCTGATAGAAATTCACTTCTTCAATACAAATTTTTCTTTCCTCCAGTAGCATCCCTTGCTCATTATGTATTTTTGTCAACATAAGTCTTTTCCTTCTCCCCTTCACTAGACTATGAAAGAATCTAGTATTTTTGTCTCCCTTTTCAAACCAAGTAAAACCTGTCTTTTGTTTCCAATACTCCTCTTCATAGTGCAGATATCTCTTAAACTCAGCCTGAGCCTGTTGCATAACATTTCTATTTTCAATGGTTGGATCCTCTTCAAATAATCTTTCCTTAATCTTGAAAATGTCTTCTCTAATGGATGATTGTTTAAAAATATCACCATACATTGCTCTACTCCATGAAGTGAGATCATTCTTCATCTTCTTCAATTTTGCTTTAAAATTCAGCAAAGAATTTTTTGAATAATTTCCTGGCCAACAACCAACTGCTTAAATGAATCATGGTCCATCCAAAAATTAAGGAATTTGAAGGTTTTATTAATAGTCTTAATGTTATTTTCACAAATTAGTATCATAGGAGCATGGTCAGATTTAGTCCTTGAAAGATGATTAACTTCCAAGTGATTAAACCAATTTTGCATTTCTTGATTAACTAAAACTCTATCTAGCCTTTCAAACATGTAATCTTCTGCAGCTCTGCCATTTCACCAAGTAAATAGATTGCCTTTATAATTTACCCCTGTAAGATCACATGACCCTATAAAATTTGAGAAATCTTCTATATCAGTTGGTTGCACAGGTTGTTCACCAATCTTCTCCTCGTCATTCAATACCACATTGAAATCTCTACTAATAATACATGGTAAATTAGAAGCATAATACAACTGATAGATATCCTCCCACAGCTCCAGTCTTTGCAGCCTATTACATTTAGCATAAATCGCAGGTGCATAAAAAGCTTTATTTGAATTTGCATCAGTAATCTTCATAGTCAGATTTTGTGTTGCATCTACCACAGTATCTACTTGAAATCCTTCTTTGAAAAACATCCAAATTTTTCCATTGCAATTAGCTTTGGCCAAAAGGTAATCCCAATCTTCTCATATATTTATTGATGTGACTAGCATTTTGAAAAGGTTCCAATAAAATAATAAAAATGAATTTATGTGCTTTATTTAACATTTGAACCCTATGAAATGCTTTTTGAGTCTTGATAGACCTAATATTCTAGAAAAATGCCTTCATCATTGAGATTTATTCCTTTGTGACCCCCTCTTTGGTAATGTTTTAGTAGGCTGCGAACCTACTGTATTACCACCTCTTTTCCTCTTTCTAACTGAATTGTTAGCTTTAGGACATTTCTCAGTACTCCCTGTATCTTTACTTTCCTGACCTGATATACTAATGTCTTCATCCTTTGAACTGCTTTGCTGAGTTTCTGAACTGCTTTGTTGACTTTCAGAATTTTATTGAGAATCTTTTGATACAAAATGAGATACAAGATCATGTAATATCCTATGAGGTGATATGTTGTTACCAGTTTTTTGGACGACGAAAGGTGATAAAGTCCCGCCTTGCCACGCAGCGAGGCGAGCGTCTTTTGAATGTACGGCGATAATTAATATAAAAAAATTAAAATAATATATAAATAATCAAAATTTCAATAACACCCATATATTAGGAAATATTTCAAGTCAAGAATTAAAAATAGATAGTAGATAGATACTAAAAGTCTAGAACTTGAATGAATCAACAATATCCATAAAACAAGTAGATATACGCCATTGAAATTGAAATAGTTGTTAATGATCAAGACATCAAGTCATTTAATTAGTATATTACTATCATACTATGTTAATTGAATTCTATATAAGTTATTAAAAAAGAATTACCTAATAAGGCTACAAGGCACAAGCTTACTGGTTACTATTACAGTAACAGTGTTTAAGACAAGTTCACTGTTACAAAATACAGTGGAGGAAAATAGAAGAAGAAGAGAAAAGAAGAAGGAAAAAAAAAGCACCAAAGTACAAGTCCAGTTGCTGGATTAAGAAGAAGAAGTAAAAAGAAAAAAAATATAAATCAATACTTCACAGGCTCA
Organism: Capsicum pubescens; assembly: GCA_030864215.1. Taxonomy (NCBI): domain Eukaryota; kingdom Viridiplantae; phylum Streptophyta; class Magnoliopsida; order Solanales; family Solanaceae; genus Capsicum; species Capsicum pubescens. Next base: position 74,076,669 of record CM061546.1, read on the forward strand.
CTGCTTACTGGAGTTGCTGGAGTACGTCGTCGGAATCAAATTTTGGAGATGGATGGTAGCAGCGGAAGTCACCACTAAGCAAGTTGGTAGAGCCAAAATGTGTAAATAAGCCCTAAAATTAGTTTATATACCGAAAATCCTAATTTTTTTTTAAAAAAATAAAAGGCGGCGCTATTGTCGCCTCGTCGCCTCACTTCGCCATGTCGCCTTTCTCGCAAAGGCGAAGCCTTTTGATTTTTGCAACGCTATGACCAGAAAAGGCAACCAGGCCTCGCCTCGCCATTCGCCATTGGCGACGTGGCGAGCGCCTTTTACAACACCGATTGTTACATTCTGCTGGTTGTTCCTGATTTTTCATCGATCCTATAATTGAGATCTCAACTACTGCAATCTCATCAGTACACTTGTCCATGTTTTTCAGACTCCCCAGAGCATAAGTTATGTTGGTGTGTTTCTGCATCTATTTTTATAGCTCTAGGATTTGATATGTGTTGTTGTTGCTGTGGTTGCTTCTTGTCCTATTGCATTTCTTGAATCTGATTGGTAGCTTCTGCATTTTCCTCTCCACTATCTGTTGTTACACTATTAGTGCTTTGTTTATGTAATTCTATGATTCTCTTCCCTGCATTCTGAATTTCATCCTTATGAGAATGAGTTTTCTCCTCAATAATGGTTGCTTATTGTTGTTATTATCCTCCTGCTCATTGATTTTGTTAGAAACTAGTGTTGTCATTCTAACCCCTTCTTTGTCTCTTATAGGCTGATTGTTGATAACCATAGCTCCACCATTGACCGTGTCTTGAAGGGTTGTTTCTTCTATGATTGGTTCTTCTGCCATTTCTGTTGTTGTATCCAAAGCATTGAATTTATTGTTGATGTCTATGTGTTGTTTTTCTTTCTGCATAAATACCCCTTTTACGATTATCTCTTACCACTTTCCAATCACCTGGTCCCCCACTATCCTCCCACTTGAAAGTATCTTTGCTTTGCCTTTTTGAATTTAGGGTAATTTTGGCTCATTCATCTCTCTTTCTATATCGATATTATCCTTGTTGTTATAAGAATATTCACGCAACTTAGGATGAAGTATTCTACAATTATCCTTATCATGGCCTTGTATCTTACATTCTAAGCAATACTTGGGGATGTAGTCATACTTGATAGTAATATTTGCTGATTTTAAGTCTCCATAATCCTCATCAAGAACATTCACAACCACAAATTTAGGAAGATTGGAAGCTAGATCAACTAGAACCCTAACCTTAGCACAACTAGGTCTAGTTTGATTGATAGTGACTTGGTCAAGCTGTAAATGGTTTTCCTACTACTGTGGCTAAAGAAAAAAGACTGTCTTTGCCAAATAAAGTTGGGCGGAGATTAGGAAAAGAGATCCACGCCATAGTATTGGTAGTTACCTCGTCAATCTTAAAGTTTACATCATAAATTAGGGTGCCCCATTTTACATGTATTATAAAATGCTCCTCTGGATATGCGATTGATATAATCCTCTTTTGAAAACAGTCTAATAAGAATATGTCTGTTTCGAAATAGTCTAATTTTACAATTGCTTTTGATGTTGCACTGTTTTAGAATCACTTCTCGAAGATCCTCCATCTCTGGCCATCCGTGTGCGAACTTCTCAATAACTGCACATTGCAAATTTTCCTTAATATTTATTTTTTCAACTTCTGCCGCTGTCCATGTATATGTGGACGCCATCTACAAAAGTTACAGATTTAGATGGTTCCTCCACTGCCTCCTGAATTTGCAGAATGTTAGAAAAAGAAATCTCTTTGGTAATACCATCAAAAATTTGAGAACTATCATTCTTCCTTCCTAAGAGAGGAAAATCTGTGAGATTAGCTAAGAGAGAAGGGGCAGCCACCGTCAATGGCTGCCCTCCATCAGCGCCAGCCATCAAATTAGGCAAATATTGAAACTACAAATCCAACATCAAATTTCAAAGAAAAAAATGTTACTCTTTAAAGCTAAATTAAAGAAAAAATAAAATAAAATAAATAAAAATTCCTAACTTCTTCCCCCATCGAATAATACTACAAACATCGAAAAACACCACAAATTTCTTTTTCGTTTAAAACTTTTTATAATTTCTCCCTCAAGTTTTAATTTTTCATTAATTTCGCAACAAAAAATTCAGAAAGAAAAAAAGAAGAAGAAATGGAGAGGCATTAAAAAGTGATGTGGACTTCACGTGTAAGTGTTTGTATTACACATGTATTTTCTTAAACATTTAATTTCTTAGAGGCATTAAAAAGTGATGTGGACTTCACGTGTAAGTGTTTGTATTACACATGTATTTTGAATAGTCGTAAAAAGAGTTTAAAATATTGTATTTTGTTGGGTTTAGCGGGCCAGTTGACAAAGGAGCAAGTAGAAGATCCTGAATACAAACTCATACAAGTATAAAGATTCAGTAGGTCATTTTGCTTGATTTTCATTTATTTGTGCCTGAAATAAAGTATTTATTTATATTAGTTAAATTTTTTAAATATAAATACAAGATTTAAAGCCTCACCCACTGGATTTGTCGAAACCATAACCACATTATTAGTTTTCCCCTGCCTACGTTTATCTAGCTCATTTTAACGGAGTAATTAAGGTTGTTCACAAACAAACAAAATGCTCATATTAATGCCTCTCAGCCATGATAATAATTTTAGTCAATTCACAAGTAAATAAAATAATAAGTCAAGTAAATGGAAATTCCAAAAAAATAGCCATATTAATAAATTTAAATATTGCATGCTTTATAAAAATATATTTCTTTTGGGAGTTTGAATTTTCAGATAGTCACTTTATTAATAGTAGTTATGTTAAAAATTACTTTGTGTGTCGAAGAACATTGAAATCAAGAAAAAAAAATGACTTTCTTAAATAATAATTATTTGAGTCATCATTTGAAAAATCGAACACTGTACTTTTAGAAATTCTGACCAAGTCTAAAAATGATCAGTGATTATCTATATTCCGATTATAATTTTAAAAACCAAATTTTATTAAAAAGAACTGACTTTACGTCCAATTTTAAGTCAAAATAGAAGTACAATTAACATTCAAATAGTGGAAAAGGATGACTTTTTGATCGATAGCTTAGCTGCAGCTATCATGTAATCAAGCCACCTTGTGAATAACATTTTTGAATAAGACTAATAAGACAAGATCTATATCTTGACATTATCTCCCAATAAATATCTTAAATATAGAAAATGACTTCTTCTTGCTCCTAACTCTAGTGTCACAAAAAGTTTTGATTGTCAATTTTACCGATTTCAATGCTACTTAGGATGTATATTGGGCCTCTTATTAGTTAAAAGGTTATCTTCAAAATTAAATTTGCAAAAGAGAAAAATCTTGATTAATTGCTGAAAGAGACTATTTTTGACATTAAACCACAAAGCTTACAAATCATACTTATGGGATTAAGAGAGAACTAATGCAAGTTTAAAAACCTTGTGTCCTAAGCATGTTATACTGACATGAAGTTGTAAGTGTTACGTTGAACAATAAAGGAGTTAGTTTTTGTAATGACTCTCTAGGCCTTTTTTGTGATTTTCGCTTGTTTTCTCTCTTTTGACCCTCTCCAAAGTTTTGAATGATTTTAAGACTTGCCGGGATGGGTGATTTTATTCCCGAGGTCACCAGATGAGTTTCAGATAGTTTTTGAGCCATGAAAGTTTTGGAACCACGAAAGTTTGACCAAAGTCAACATTTGGTATTGGAGGCCAGATCCGAGTTTAATGGTTTCACTAGGTTCGGAGGGTGATTCTTGGTCTAGATGGAGATTTGGTTCGGTTTATGAGGCATTCATGGGCGTTCTAGTCTTTTGCATCGAACATTATAGTTTTCTTATATTTTAATTGACTGACAGTCAACATTTGATTGAAATGAACTCGAAATGATGCTCTGACAATTTTAACATGTCCGAAATATATTTTTGCAACTTATTTGCACTATTTGTTTGTATTCGAGAGATTCATAGTGAATTTCGAAGACTTGATCTTGGCTGATGCACCAGCTGCTAGTGCGGGTGGTTTCCTTCTTCCTGATTGCAAGGTGTGGACAGTGTGTGAAGTTTTACCGGATTGTCCTTCCCGTTCGTGTCATAGGGCCATGGGCAGACCGACGTGTAATTTTCGGGTGCTCGAGCACCCACTAAACTCGACGTAGAAGAGGTATAATTATATAAGAAACAGTGAAAAAACGGTAAAATATATACAAAAGTACCTAGAGAACAAAAGCATGGTTGGGTGCTCTGGCTTTAGACATAACTTTCATGTCTTCCATCTTGGGATCGAATCCCTGTAGCTTCATTGTTTAGTAAATTTTTTTTTTGAGCACCCACAACCTAAAAAAGATGGGTCCGCCACTGCATAGGGCCACACTTTCATGAAGAGGAAGAGGTGGATCGGATCTGGGGCATTCATCATGAACATGTTACACTTTGTTTGGGTGGTAGTCTGCCATATGGTTTCATAATGTATGTTACTGTATGGTATGATATGGTTTTGTACTGTACAGTATAGAACAATACAATGCTTGAATGGATTGTCTCATTCACTGCAGTTTAATAACAGTTTTATTGTTTGGTTTGACGGTATGATACTGTAACGTAATTGATAAGTTTACTGAAATGATTTTAATAATTATTATAAATGTTAAATTTATCAAATTGTTAATAGAAGAATTTTCTTCCCACTAATCTTTCACAAATTATGCCATGTAAATATATTACGTTGATTAATTCATATAAATTTTAACAAAATCAATACAAGAGTAGATCAAAATAGATATAATCAGATTCATTTTTGAGTAGCAAATTTCATTTCCTTTTGGTGTTTTAAAACGTGACCATCAACGACAAATACAAAGTTTGAATGTATCTTTTGTGAATGCTATGGGTGTGTTCGGTATGAAATACAATTTTTTTCTTTTTAGGAAAACAAGCTATTTCTTACTAAGGGGTTGTTTGGTAGAGTGTATTGAAAAGCTAATGCATGCATTAGTTTAATGTATACTACTAGTACCATGTTTGGTATACATTTTTATCCTATGTATAACTAATGCTTGTATTAGTTATACACTCTATTGTGTATTGAGGTGTGTATTACTAATACCTCAAAATCTATGGTATTAGAAATGCAATGGATCCAATGCATGAATTTACATGATTAAAGACATTATTATCCCTCAAAAAAATTTCTGCATCTTATTCAATATATATGGACAGTGTTTCGGTAATTTTTTTTTTAGAAATTATATAATTTATGTTATTTTTAATACATCAGATCAAACACTGTATAAGAAAAATACAAGCATAACTAATGCAAGTATAACTAACACAAGCATTATTCATACAAGCATTACTAATACACTATATTTTAAATTGTTCTTATATATTCTACCAAACTACCCCTTATTATTTTGTGTTCGTTACGCAAATAGAATTTATTTTTAAAAATATTTGTATATATTTAATACAAAACAATGAGATGAATAGAATAAGGAAGGTAGGGTAAGAAAAAAATTATGAATTTTTTGTTAAAAAAAGTATTTGAGGATGGGGTAGTGGAGCAGAGGATCGAGGGTAGAGTAAGAGAAAAGTATTGAATTTTTTAAAAAATAAATTAAAAAGTATTTTTTTTTGTGGGTGGGCACATGCAGGGGGGATGGTAGGAGTTGGTGGTGGGGTAAGAATTCTTTTTTAAATCTTTTTAAGAAATAAAAAAATTAATTTGGGAGAGGGGCTGGTAAGCTATGTTACCCAGACTCGGCCGTTTTGCCGCCGAACCCGTCTCAACACGAGATTGAGATGGGTGCGGGTGCTTCCGCCGTCTCCGATTCGGTCAAACGATTTTGGAGACGTTGACCAAATTAAAGAAGAAATTTGAGGGGGAAAATCGAATAATTAACCGGTGAGTGGCGACTTACTGAAAAGATTTCGACCAGCGACCACCAGAACAGAGACGACGTTGTCGATGTGCCACTGCCATCGCCGTCGCCAAGAAACCGTCGTCGTCGTCGTACCACCTCAGTCATTGTCGTCAATCATCTGCTGTTGTCGATGTGCCACTGCCGTTGGCTTTTTATTTGTTTGTGTTGTTATATATATATTTATATTTATTAATATTTAATATTTATTTAATACAAACAAGACAACAACATTAATATTTGTTTATTTGTTTGTGTTAATATATATTATATATATATATTTATTTATTAATATTAATAATATATATTTTTTAATAAAAACAAGACAACAACATGTCGGTTTATTGGACTGACAGCAACCGACTTTTGTATTTATATTCTTTATGATATAAAAAAATGTATATTAATATATAATCAAACGTAAGTTGCCCTAACATTGAAAAAAGAAAAAGTATTCTTAATTAGAGTTAACTTTTTATTTTTAGAATACTTTTATAACTTTATATTTATAATATTTGATTTTTTTAAGACGAATACCCGCACCTGTATCCATACTCGGATTCGCACCCCCGAATCTTAAAATTTATATTTTGATGAATCCGACTCTTGAATCCGCACCCGTCTTGGATGCCCATACCCTAGTCCGAGCAACTTAGCTGGTAAGTGGTAGAGGTGGGTGAGGGTGGGGTTAGAAAAAGTTTTAATTTTAAGAAAATTTATAAAAAACTTGAGGGGGGTGGGGTCGGATAAGAAAAAAGATTAAAATTTTCTATTTTTTTTTTAAAAAAATAATTTCTTTTGGCGAGGGCCGAGGGGAGGGGGGAGGGGGAGGGTTGGCTCGTGGGAGTGGGGAGGGGGGAGGGGGGAGAGGTAAGAGTGGAGTTAAATAATATTGGATAAAGTGTAAAATAAGATTATATAATATTAAATAAGGGCATAATTGAAAAAAAAAAAGAAGCAAACCATGTGATATCACTAAATCGACGGTTACATAAAGTGAGGGTTTTCATGGTTATCAAATCATGAAATTAAACCATACCATATCATACATTTTAAGAAACAATCAAAACAAATATGATTCTCTTACTAATCATACAATACCATACCATGGAAAACTACCATCCAAACAGTGTGTTAGTGGGCTCATGATTGCGACAGCTAGAGTGTGGTGTTGATTACAATCGCGATGAAACAAATATCATCTGGAATGAATTAATATCGCAACTTTAAAATTAAGCTTTGTTTTTCAGTTTTTGAAATTTTATAGCTCAGATTAAGGAAATTTTCGTGGGGTTTTTGAATATGGTGATACATTTATAACCTTCATTCAGTGAATTTTCAATGATTTTTCATTAATTTTAATGATTAATCATGTATTTAAAATGGATTTTTGGGCCCTTTTCTCCAACAAGAGAGTGTAATCGAAGATTTGAGGTCCAATTTGAGCTCCATTTCAAATGAAATATCATATTTGAGTTTCCTACCTTATGGTTAATGTGATTTTAGAAGAATTTTCCAATTTTGTCAGAAAATTCTGAAGGATGACTTTTAAACACAAGTTTGACCCAAACTTTTTTATTGCAATATAATTATTAATAAAATCGTATTCATGTATAGAACACGTTTTAATAAATTGTAAGCTTTCTAAGGTCATCCAGAAGGAAAAAGCCATTGTGTGATTGTATGTACTTGTGATTCAAGATCAAGGTAGATTATAACTTTCTTTTCTCTAGACCTTGCTTGACCAGGAACTTGTCATATAATGAATATTGTGGGTTAGGAGAAATGGTGGATTGAAGTAATAATTGTGACGATTTGATACTGTGAAAATCCGAGATAGAGAATTTGCCAATGTATTATCTGAAGTTTGAAGTACAATTTTGTGTATTATATTCTGGGTTATTTCATGAATTAATATACATATTGAGGGATTAATTATCATGATGGGCACAATATGAAAAGTGAATGAGGTAAACACAGAAGTGTGGCCTTTGGGAAAGATTGAAGATTTTATTGATATTGAGGCATGTAACTTTACTTTGAGTTAAAAATTTCATTATTCTATGTATCCATTGCATTTATCTTCATTTTATTATTTTGATCATGCATAATACAGAAATGAATAAGTATGCATGCCCAACAATTAAGCAAATGGTACCATCTTTTCTTGATGTAGTTCAAGGTAATATGCCGAATGGGAAATATAATGCCCTCTGTTAATTTAGTTTGAATTTCGGACGTGTCTGTGAGTCTAAGGTAAGAATCCAGACAAGTATGAACCAATATTACAAACGATTATATAGACCTCATTGAGATTTCCATTCAATTTAGACTTGGCTTATCTACCATTTTGGATCAAGGTAGTTGCTATCACAACCCTAATTTATGGGTCGTGCTATTTTTGTATTAGGGCAGTAGGTTCACAAGTGTAGAAGGCTATGTGATACTTTTAGGAAAATTCAATTTTTAATTCCACTACAAAAAATGGGTTAATTGCGGGGGGTTTTTGTGGGGGTTATTTTAACCCCCGTAAAATTATATGAATTGTGGAGGTTAAAAACTCGTCGCTAAAATTTATAAATTTGCGGGTTTTTTTTTTGTGGGGGTTATGTTAAACCCCGTAAAATTATATGAATTGCGGGGGTTTAAAACTTGCCGCTAAAATTTATAAATTTACGGAGGTTTTTAACCCCCGATATTCATCGAATATATTTGCGGGGGTTAAAACCCTCTGTATTCATAGCAATTTTAAATTATTTTTATTTTTTCTGTATTTTTACAAAAAGCGACGGACAGTGTCACTTTTGTTAAAAATAAATAATACGTATTCAAAAATTAATTAACCAAAAATTATTTGTAGAATTCAAAGAATTTATTTAAATTCTAGTCATTTATACTCAATTGAGTTTAATTGGACTCAATCGAAATTAATCAAAAATTATTTGTCGCTTTTATATTTTAATTTTTTTAATTTATTTTTAAAAAATCGACCACAAGGTGGTCTATTTTTTTTAAAATATAATTAAAAAATACTTATAGGATTTTTTTTTTTTAAATCGGATTTAATTAAAAAATAGCCGTTGGGCCCAACGGATGTATGAATGTTGGGAGCCCAACAGATATGCATAAAAGAAAAGCAGAAATGGCTAGGCACTCTGATGCTTTTATTGCTTTATCGGGTTGTTATGACACACTTGATGAGCTACTTGACGTAATTAGTTGGGCACAACTTGACATCAACGATAAGCCGGTAGGATTGCTGATGTAGATGGATATTACAATTAATTATTGTCATTTATTGACAAAGTTGTGGAGGAAGGCTTCATCAGTCCCAATGCTCGCCAAATCATCTTATCTGTGCCAACATCAACAGAGCTTGTCTTGAAACTCGAGAAATATGTTCCTTGTCATGAAAGAGTTGCTTCGAAGTTGAACTGGGAGACGGAGCAGCATCTTGGCTACCCTCAACCACAAGAAATTGTGCGGTGATTAAAAAAAAGGGATTTGCAAGCATATAATTTCTTTGTTTTTTGGGCGAGTTAAAAAAAGGGAATTTGTAAGAATGTAACGCCATGTTTGTAACTTATTTTTTATATTAAGCATGTAATGATAAAGTTATTGTTATTTACTGTTATCATATATATTGTTATAATTATTATTTATTATTATTATTATTATTATTATATATTATTTATTATTATTATTATTATTTATTATTTATAATGATTTATGGTTTATTATTATTATTATTATATATTATTTATTATTATTATTCCTACTACTATTTAAATAACAACCTAAATTAAGATCACTTTGCCTAATTTATTCCACTTTTAACCCAATTTATTCAATTTCTTACGATTTAAGCCTAATTATATTTACTTCATTACAATTATAGCCTAAATCAAATTTAATCTATTTTTTATTCTCAATTCTAACCCTATTCTCAAACTTTTAAATCTCATCCGTTGATCAAAATTGATCAACGACTGAGATCAAAAGACTTTCTCTTTCCTTCTAAAGACAAAAATCAACCCTCAAACCCTAATCTCATCACAATAGCCTTCACCCTCCTCTCTCTCATCTCTCCTCTTTATCTCTCTATCTCTCTCCCCTCTCAAAATCCCTATGACAAAATCATCAACGCTGCCTTTCCCATCGCCGGTCCTCCCTCTCCTCCATTAGCGCCTCCTCTGTCGCCCTTCCCTTGCCAGCGTCGCCGCTGCACCAGCCATGGTCGTCGACCTCACCTCCATCGCTAGCCACTGGATCGGGCAAAGTCCCAAGGGATTCATTTCAATTTCGTCTATACATCTCCCCTAGATCGGGCACGAGCAACTGCTCTCTCGGTTTGCTAGGTATCCTTCTGTAAACCCCCGATTCTCGAGAATCGGAATGTCACACGGTGCTTATGATCCCGAAGGACCACAAGCTAACCCTTTTTCTAATATTTGTACCTGTTCACTGCATAATATAATAAAATACATGCAAAAACTGGCTAACACTTGCTGTAAGGTTCAAACATCTAGAAATATACAATACCTTAAACCACACACTAATACATCTATCTGAAAAGCCTCTACACTGCCTGAACTGTGGAGTTGACGGAACAATTCCCCAACTAACTCCGTCTACTAAAATCAAATACTGTGATAACAATATCCTCGGATGATGAGGACTCACTGCTGACCCACTGCTGCTATACAAGTGACTTCTAAGATGCTCCAAGTTTCACTCCTCTGAACCTATGGTGCCCCAAAATAAAAGAACACCATAGCGCGAATGCGTCAGTACTAAGATGTACTGAGTATGCAAGCAGGGAAGGATAAATGCAAGGGCTTATGCATGAACATTTAATCAACAGAATAATCATGAGAATAACGAACGAGTACACATATATGAATGCACAGTTCACAACCACTGTAACAATTATAACGACTCCAGATACCATAGCTCGAATACCACTTTACTGTCCTCGGAACTCACTACTGTACTGGGGTACTGCATTACTGAATCACATGATACCAACACTGATCAATCGGATACACTCACACCCCTGACTCCTGATGATTTATACTGACACAGAAATCGTGGGAAGTAGTTACATAACTCACCATCACTCCTCATAAGCAACTGAATATGTGGGGGTGCACGCAATAATTTGAATAATATCTTTGATTTTGTAAAACATGCGTACGGAAAATGAAGACTCACATGGCTTGAATTTCATTATCCATACTTCTCATAATATTATAGATAGGAAAAACATAAGTAAAATCCCATAAATCATCATAAAATCATCAATATTCATCATAAATTCTCATGACTCATCATAGACAACCAAACTCATCAACTCAAGACTCGGAGCGACTCGATAGTTCAAGAAACATACTCTTATAGACAGGGGAGTTTCCTATAACCGACAACCCCACATGAGCCGCGTGGAATACCAACGTTTGCCCTCCTAGGGAGAGCACTCCCATTGCCAGGAGTGTTGTACTCTTGCCAGGGAGTACAACCTTAAAGATTTCATAATCACAATTCGTCTCTCTGGCCAACAATATCATCATCAACAACCCTACGGTGGCACATAGGTTTGGAGAAATACAAAAATTCCCTCTCGGTGCTAAGTAATACTCCCCGACTAGCTCAGAACGCGTTAGGAAATCCACCACAACATCACAAGGGTCTATCATAAAGACCAAATCAAATCTCTTTCTCATTTATCAAATCATATCAATTTGTGGATTCCTAACTCAACACATTTTAGCTCAAAATATTTTAATTTTCCTCAACATCAACATGGTATCAATAACAAAAGCTTTTCGTCTCTGCAAGCTTAAAATCAATATAAATCATCCCAACTCTGCGGATGCAAATCAATATTCTCAAATGATCATTCTTTCATTTCAATATTCAAATCATGACAATAGCTTTTGAAAAGCATTCAAGATCTTCAAATCATAGTAAGATTTTGTATGTCGTAATGTAACTCAAATCATGGCTCTTATATCAAGAATCCTCAAAAAAAAAATTCATATAAGTGGTATGCAATTTATGGCATAAAATCTCAATTCAAGAAAACAAGATAATAAGGTTATTGTGTATACCAATATTGGACGATTAAAAGTTCCATAAATCATATCTTGAAAACACTTGAAATATCAACTCATGGTAGAAATATGAAATTCACCATATCAAATCATAACTTGGGAATAATAAAGTAATCATGTACATCAAAGCTTAAACAATTTATATTTTCATAACCTCATAATTCGTCATTAAAACATCTTGGGTATTTACCCACTTTACAAAATCATGAAATTTCAATGATAAAATCAATTATTTGGGCACAAGAATGAAAAGATATTCTTGTTCAAAACCCCACATACTAAGTTCTCACGGAATTTATTTTAAGTTCTCAAATCATCGGAAATTCATCGATCGTAGCACGACTAAGATTATCGCGGAACTGACTCAGCTCTAGACCAGTAGACTATTTCGGGCATACGTACCCCCAGCAATCAATAACATAAGTAATACGTAGTATACAACAACGCATACTCACATGCCCACAGGCCATCATGCACCATGCATTCATTAACACCTCACACCAATCATTTGAAGATCATATTCATATACAAGTATTGGAATCTCATGCCATTACATCATAGATAATTCAACAAGGATGCATATGGTTAAGAAAGAATACAACATAACATAGTTCATCCAATCGGGATACACACAAATAACATACATTCAACACATCATAGTTCACTTCTCAAGGTTCTTTCCTTTAAGATCTTGATATATGCAATTCGACCCATAATTAGACATTTCACACTTAGCGTGGCCTAATGGCCTTATCATTTCCCTTAAGCATCATAGTAAACACGTAGCATGCAAGTATGGTATGAACTCATCACTTCGATCACAAAGGGTCATACGATCCACTCTTCTTCAACTGGGCATTTCTACAATTACCTTGCATGCACCATTTAGGGCATAGGTCAGTATGAAAAATTACATGTGATACAACACCATAATTCATCTTAATTCCACCAACTAAATCCCTCGTCCGCACTTACAACCATATCATAAGCCTTCCACACAACATCCTCAATTTTAGACAAAAACATGGAGTTCATGTTGAACGTATACATAGAAAGTAGCCTAGTCATTTAGAACTTATTATATCCTAAGAACGTAAATTTATAGCCTCTTAGACAATTCCACAAACACCTTACATGCACTTTTAGGCATTGGTGAATTCGTCAAGTTCTCATGTTTTCCGCCACCCCATATATCTCATCCAACACACTTAATCATCGCATGCATGTATCAACCAACATACACCATCACCACACATTTATATATATCAACCAACATGCATAATCATCATATATATATATATCAAGTAACATACATAATCATCATATATATCTCAACCATCAAATATCAATCAACATATATATATATACATCATCAAAGTCTAGAATATATATACATATATATATACATAACTTGAACTTTCAAAAAGGAATTCGTGGACTCTATGAACGAAAGGAGTCCATAGATATATACATACACTTGCATACCTTAGACTCTGTAGCCGGAAGAGATTGACGGAAGGAATTCTTGAATCAAAGCCTCCAATTAATTTCCCCCAATTCAAAACCCTAACCCTAACTTGATATATATATATATATATAAGAGAAATGAGAGGAAAATAATACAAGTTCTCAGCTCTATGGGGTATTTATAGAGGTTTAAAAGAGTGGTGAAAGACCAAAATGCCCCTAAGAAGCAAATAAAACTCGAATCTGTCCATGGGGGACTGTTTTGATAGGCTGAAGTAGATCGACCATAACGTTTTACTCTAATATCCAAACTCAATGAAACTAATTTCATTAGAAAGAGGACTCTCATAGATTTCTTTTGATATATAGTAGCTCACCCAGATCATTATGTACAAGGAGTTATGGTCGTTTGAAGTTGACCCAAAAATTCGCTTTTGTTAGGCTGAACTAGATTGACCATAACTTTTTTCTCCAATAGACAAATTGGATGAAACCAAGTTCATTGGAAAGAGGACTCGCAGATCTTTCCGTTGTTATATAGTAGATCACGCAGATCATTATGTACAAGGAGTTATGATCATTTAAAGTTGGAGCAAAAATATGCCTGGCCTCAGTACTTTTTCCTGCATGTTTTACTGTTTATCACTATTCACCGTTCGATCGGAATGTTCGTAACTCATCTCTCTGGTGTCTGTTTTGGATGATCCACATATCGTTGGAAATATTATTCGATGCTATTCGCAACGGTGGGTCTAACTCTAGGAAATTCCACACAAAAAATTATAAATCGTTCTAAAAGATAGGACCCAATACGTTTACGCACAAAATTTTGACGAAATTTTTTTTGGGGTATTACACCTTCCTTACCAACACTACAATCCTGCTCCATATAATCAGTCCTATTTGTTGTCGTTCTTAGTATTAAACTCTGGTCTTTGCTATTTGTTGTCGTTCTTAGTATTAAGCTTGGGTTGGGTAGTTTGATGCAAACAAGTTAGCAGCCAAGGGTATAAGTCTCAAGTACATTCTGCCTCTGATGCAGGAGGGACAGGTTGTAATTTAGTTATATGATGTAGATGTTGAATCTGATATGCTGTATGGATGAAGGCCATCATAATGTATGTTGTGGGCAATACCACTTCTATACGAGATATTTAAAGGTTTATCGCTAGTCAATGGTAGTTTGTTCAGAAGTCCAAGTTGTTCTTCCACCTTGATGGATATCTTGTAGTGTGTTTTAATAGTGTTGCGGAGAAGAACGAGGTACTATTTTCTGGATAGAAATTTTTGTTTCTGATTGTTATCAAATTCTTAATGTGAAGTCTAGGTAGATGGTAGACATAAAAAATAGAAAAAAAGATTATCATGTATAAACAAATAATCACTTAATTCGATAAAAGAATCATGATGTATGTGGGGTTGATGGATTGTTAATTCTCTTAAGCTACAACGTAATTATTATTAACAGAAATCTATGAATAAATAGCCATATAAATGATGGTCCAAAATTACAAAAAATACTAATTCAAAGTCGTCTTCATCCATAGAGAATCAATGATTGAGCATAATTAATTAAGATTATAAATGGAAATGAAAGTCCAGTCACATATCTTTGACGAAGTCATCTGACCATGGCTAAACAGGAAATAAAAGATTAATTAACAACTAAATGTGATGAATATAATAATAATAGTTATAATAATAATAATCATTAATACTAATGGGAACATTATCCCGTAGATGTTCCACTTGAGCAATTGTTTCTAGTTCAATACTTACACAACAATATTAAAGTTATTTCCGGTGGAATACTTTTCATAGACATTTTGTTTTTTGTAAGAGCAAACAACGGAAATAATTATAATACATATCGAAAGTTTGATCCCTAATTATAAGTCATCCCAAAATATGTACTTTCTTCGTCTCAAAATAAATGAATTGTTCATTTTTCAAGAGACACAAGAAATTTTTTGAAATGAGGTTCTTAAATACTTCACACTTTTTAGGAGAGTAATTTAAGAATAATTAAAAGGGTTATAGTGAAAAGTAACCTACAATTTACAATCGAAAACATAAATTTTTGTTTCTGATTGTTATCAAATTCTTAAAGAGTGAGAAAATCAAAACAAAAATAGGAAAAGGTGACTAGTGACTTGAAATGTGTACTATTGACTTCAAAATGATCAAGTGTAGTCACTTGAGAAGTAGATTAGCAAATTGAAAGGTGAACTTGTGTTTTAAAATTAGTAAAGTGTAATCACTAATGTGAATTCATGACTTAAAATTGATTTAGTGTTGGCACTTGAAATGTGAATTCATGACTTGAAAATGGTTAGGTTTAGTCATTTGAAATGTGAATTAGAGAGTTGAAAATGGTTAAGTGTAGTGTTTTGAAAATGATTAAGTGTAGTGACTTGCAATGTGAATTAGTTATTTGAAAATGGTTAAGGGTAGTGACTTGAAATGTTTACTAGTTATTTAAAAATGGTTAAGTGTAGTGACTTGAAATGTGTACTAGTGACTTAAAAATAATTATGTGTAGTTACTTCAAAATGGTTAAGTATAGTGACTTGAAATGTCAATTAGCTATTTGAAAATGGTTTGAGTGTAGTGACTTGAAATGTGTATTAGTGAATAAGTTATTTAAAAATTATTAAGTGTAGTGACTTGAAAATGATTAAGTGTAGTTACTTGAAATTGTGAACTTGTGATTGATCTATTTATATTTATCATGATGTTTTTTAGTTGTACGTAGACATAAATATAATAAGGACTGAAAGTTTATCTGATTGGTTTTATACTTTGCATTTTTATGTAGCCAACTGATGCGACTAGTGGACTCATTTCGCCCATGGATGCTAGAAGACTACGTGATGATAGTGATCCTAATGACAATCGTTGATTTTGTTGCAAATTGTCTTGAACATTCATTATGATAATGTAATTGTGTGGTTGGAGTGAATCTTAGAATTGTGAAGGTTTGTGTTTAAATTTGATTTTGGAATTTGAAGATACTAGTTAATGTTGAAAATTTGGAGTTTGAAGATGCTAATGTTGAAAATTTAATTTTTGAAGTTTAATGTTCAATGTATTTTTGAGATGCTTGTGAATTATAATGTTTAATTAGTCATGTTGTGTTAATGATACATGAATTAAATAAATATTGAATTGTAGGTTATGCCTAAAGGAACAATTAAATTTCAGCTAAAATTAGAATTAATATTTTGTCATTGAAAATTGATGGGTCCCACTTTTTAAAAAAAAAAATAATTGAGGAGGTTTTAACCCCCGCAAGTTTTTAAATAAAAAATTATTATAAAAAGAATTAAATTTAGAATAACGGGAGTCAACAACTGCCGTAAATTAATTATGGGGGTTGTAACCACCGCAAAATAAACCTCGCAAATTAATTATAGAGGTAAAAAAAACTGCCGCAACTCGTTTGTGAGGGCTCGTATTTTGGGGATTTTGGGAACCCCTGCAATTACAACCCCCGCAAACAACAAAATTAACCCCCGCAATTTGACTCTTTTTTTTGTAGTGTTCCTTATCATGTAAATTTAGTTATCTCTTGCATTTTGAAAAACATTGTGTTTCATTCTCTCATAGGTGATGCAATTGAGTTCAGTTATAATAGAAGATGATAAATATGCACAGGTTGGTAGGGCTACAGCTCGAGATAGAGTCTATGGTAGAGCTAGAGAATGAGCTACTGCACTAGTTTAGGGTCATTCTAGAGTATCTTCCCAGAGTTTGAGATTGAGATTGAGGATATGGCTTATGAGCCTAAGCTATTGGAGCCATATCAGGTGCCACAATGTTTTTTTGTCTACTTTAGTGCTACATGATACTACGGTTCACACATCGAGATCTTCTTAGTGGGAAGGTCTCAGGTGGGAGCTCTACTTATCACTTATGCTGGTTCCCAGACCAGAGATGAGGTTCAATCGCCATGAAAGATACAAGTTTAGGTTTTTAGACTCTCGAGGCACAACTAATAAGCATTATGGATCCTTGTGTTGATGCTTTGCTAGTTTCACTTGTTACTCTAGCGGTTATGGCTAGTCTCGTGAAGAGTTGAGGAGCAAATGATGTTTGATAGATACTTTTGTATGGGTCCCCTATTTATTCCTGAACCAAAGAAGGGTGCGTATAAGTTCTTGGTGTGGTATCAAGAGAGGTTACATAACCTTGGTTTGGTTGAGTATGATGGTGTGGGGCTTACACTACATTTAATATTGTATAATTAATGAAGCAATGATGGAGGTCTTATCCTTATGGAAGGTTAGATGGATGGCCTCCCATGACTTGGACATAGTATTTGGAGGCCTTGCTAGTGAAATATGTTCCTCGTAGCATAAAAGAGATTGTGCATTACCACTTTGATGATCTTTAGTAGGGTCATATGATTATTACTTCTTATGAGATCAAATTACATGACTTGGTTAGGCATATGTTGATAAGTATACATATAGAGGAGGAGTGAGTCAAAAAGATTGTGAAGGTATTAAGTACTCTTTTCCATTTGTCTACTAATCATCTTGTTATTATTGGATACCTTTTAGCTGGTGATTGGTCATGCTAAGAGTATTGAGTAGATTCATCATCACACCTATGTAGGTAGAGACTATAGGGTTCATAGGTATAGTGGTTTCATTGGTTCATCGTCCCAGGGCATAGAATCTCCAGGCAGATATCATCTTACTAGAAAAACAAGCTATTTCAAGAAGTAGTGTATACTTCAGATGGTGGGTATGCTAGGTAAAAATTTAAGGTTGCCAGAGTTTAAGGAATATATATAGGGGTTCTCATTCTGGGTTTTTAGGTATTGACTAGTACTCTAGTTTGTCTAGACCTTCACAGTTCCTTTATGTAGGCATATGCTATTTTAATTGTGGTGACTTGGGATATTTTGTGAGAGATTTCCTAGGCATCGGTTGTGAAAACACATTAAAGTTCTCAGCTTCATGCCTATTAGGCACTAGCACCACTAGATAAAGGAGTTGCATAGAGTGGTAGAGGTGGTTTTGTGGTTCTTGAATTAAGTACAAGCTAGTTATGGAGTTGGATATACAAGTACACAGTCTAGTAGACAAATGAGGTCATTGTTTTCATTTTTTAAGTATACCAGAGGTTAAGGTTTTGATGCGGTTATTGTAGGTACTATTTTGGTTTTCCATCAACCACCTTTGATATGTTTTGATCCAGATTCTACTTATTTATATGTGTTTTTCTATTTTACTACACATATGGATTTAATGTGTGATTCCATGGTAATGCATATTCATATTTCTACCCCCTTAGATGATTCATTAATAATGAACCGAGTATGTTGATCTAGTGTTGTGACCATGCTATGGTATGACACTTAGGTGGATCTTATTATTCTTGATATGATGGATTTTAATGTGGATTAATTGTATCCTTATCATGCTTTCATGGATCATTATGTTAAGACTGTTACTTTAGATATTCCCTGTATTCCATGCTTGGTCGGGAGTGGTACATTTAGCCTTGTATCAGAGAAGATGATTTTATTTTTCAAGGCATACATGATGGTAGTTAAAGGGTGTTCATCTTTCATAGAACATATCTAGGATACTAGTGATAAATAATCACTTGAACTAGCTTTTATGGAAAGAGAGTTCATTGAGATTTTTCTGACAGAATTTTCAAGTACTCAATGTAATGGCTTAGCCTACTAGTGATATCGTACACTAAGGGCGTAGACCCACATAGTATTAAAATGCATCACGAGGTTGTAAGACATGCTTACTTATATACCCAATATCTTTGCTATGTTTTACTGATGTGAGACCTTTATTTCTAAACTGCGGTGTCACATCCACTCCATCTTATGGACACAACATCCTTACTGAGTTTTATCTCACCACATAGGATTTTCCTAGTCTTAGGACTGAGGTTTTCCCCTCCCGTTACAAGGATTTGCCTATACTCTATTTGAATTAGGACCACATCAACAAGTCAACATAGGAGTGGCTCTAATACCATATTTAATGACTTATCCCCCTAGTGATATTATATTTTTTGGCCATAGACTCGCATGACTTTAAAGCATATCACTAGATTATAAGACCTACTTAATTATATACCTAACACCTTTCTTGTATTTGCCGATATAGGACTTCTTTTCCTAAGATAGATGACTTATTTCCCTAAGTTGGACTATCATATTCCACTCGACTATCATGTTGATTTTGAGATTTACCTAGATCGAACCACTCATCCCATTTCATCCCATCCTATAGAATGATTCTGATAGATCTAAAAGAATTGAAATAGCAATTATAGGATTTTTTTTTAGTAAGGGGTTCATTAGACCTAGTCATTCCCCTAAGGTACTCATGTCTTATTTGTGAAGAAGTATGAATCTTTGTTGACGTGTATTGATTATCTTGACTTTAACAAGGTGACTATTAAGAATATGTATCTATTACCACATATGTGATTTAGTGTTTTCAAGGATCGATTTGAGATCGGACTACTATTAGTTGAAGATCATGGCTTTGGATATTTCAAGACTGCTTTTAGGACTCTATATATCTATTATGAGTTTCTTATTATGCGTTTTAGGTTGAGTAATTCCCTGACAACATTTACAGAGTTTATGATTGAGATGTTTTAGTCCTATCTAGATTTTTTCTGATTGTGTTCATTAATGACATATTTTTCTAATCTAGGAGTAGAGAGGAACATCAAAAGCATTTGATGATTATGCTTCAGACATTGAAAAAAAGTAGTTTTATGAAAAATTCTCATATTGTAAGTTTTCGCTTGAATTTATGACATTCTTGGGGCACGTAGTGTCCAAGGATAGGATCATGGTGGATTTGAAGAAGATTGAGGTAGTGCAAGATTGAGCTGCCTACTTGACCTATCGATATTTGAAGCTTTGTTGGGTTAGCTTTCTATTACAGATGATTCATAAAAGGGTTTCTTCAATCATAGCTCCTTTTACCAAGTTGATTTTGAGAATGTGATTTATAATGGTCTTGATACAAGTCAAATGGTCGCCTTAGCTTTCGATGACATCATTCAAAGTCACGACGTGAAGGATTAAGCTTTGGTCATATAGAGAGCACAGGATCATACTTGGAGAGGTTGTTTTGAGCATGCGACTAAACAAACCCAAGTGTGGAAGATTGCTTGGAGCCTTGAAGACTTGAGGGATTTTGGGTTTGGACACTTAATGGGTCACGGTTTTAGGTCATCATCATTAAGGGCATTTTAGTGACTTCATTATGCCCAAAATGCACTCCATGGCCGTCCCTTTCATTAAGGGTAGTGTAGTCATTTTGTCTTCTTTTGGAATATACTACAAGTAGGACACTTTTGGTCTTTATCTTTAGTTTTTGATGGATGAATATATGAAATACTTCTTCTCTCTTTTAGAGTGTAACACCCTTAGTTTAGGGGTTGGAAAAGCCATTAGTGTAGGGCTTGGAAAAGCTATTATTGATCTTTGCTTAGAAACGATGGTTGTAAGGTGGAGTTGATTCCCTCAACGGTCACCACAATAAGATTGGTGTTTATTGTTGTGAGTTTAAGGGTCTTATCATTTAATACACAGTTTGGTTCTTCTTTCTTTGTAATATCTTATATCATCTTGCCTATCCTTTACTTTTCTTGCAATATTTGTCTTTGTTTCTTGCTTCTTATTCTCGGTTTATGGTGTTTTGTGTGTTGTTGCCCGTAGTTGTTGTTCTTGGCTAGTTTTTTGTTCCTAGCTGATTTTGGTGTTCGTAGATCATTCTGTATCATTTGGTATCAGAGCAAGGATTGATTTCGTTCCTACGAAATCAATCTTGAGTTTGTTAACTTGAAAATCACAAAAAATAAGTGTTGAAAAACTAAAAATCTCAAAAAATGAATTCTGTCCCCTTTTTATGTTTGGTCAAAATTTGTATCTTAGATCTAGGAGATTTTTATGTGTTTTGGTTGTTTCTAGTGCTATCCCCTTCTTCACTAACACTAATTGAGTCTAGATCCAAATTTTGAGCCATTTTCGAGTTGTTGTTGAACTTTAAAGGTTGTTTTTTCTTTAGGATTGGTGGCTTGAAAGTGTGTTGTTGGCATTTTTTGATGAGGATGTGGGTTTGAAAATGTGTTATTGTTGTTGTGGAGTTCGACGTGAGCTAAAAGAAACAAAAATCATTCAATGTGGAGCTCATTTGGATTGGTTTTCATTCTTGAATATTCTTTTTGTTCTTGTTGTTCTTCATGTATTGTTGAGCAAGAACATTCAAAAGGGAGTGGTTTGATCTAAAAGGGTGAAGAAAGGAGTGTGGTTTGGTTTTTTTCTTGAAAGACACAATCCCAAGACATCCAAAAATGAAAGGGGACAAAAGGACTTTCAAAAGTATTGTTTACGAAAAGTGAGTAAGAACTTATTCCAACACTAACAAAAGTGAAAAGAGCCAACAACCTTTCAAAAATGTGTCTTGCCAAAAAGGTGCAAGGAAGTCAAAACTTTTTAAAATTCAAAAGGAGGCTCCAAGTCTTGTTGTTTCCCTCCTAAAGCTTATTTTTACCATTCCAACTTAAAATTTGACCAATTCAAATTGCAAACTGCCAATCACCAAATTACCACGTCACCAAACTGCCACATCATCACCCTCCAAAACAACTTTAGGCTCAAAATTTCAGATTCTAAGTTTCTTTTCCTTGTTTCCTAGTTTCATGTCTTTATTCTAGAATTAATTAACAACTAGTAATCACCTACTTAGTTGTAGATTAATTGTTAAATCCATTTCTTTTGTGTCTTTGGTATTTGTGTACTTTTCTCATTTTTAACTCGTAGTAACTTCTTTGTTTCAAGATCTTAAGTAAATTTAATTTTTATGTCGTGAGTCGATCAAATAAGAATACATTCCGGCCGCCAAGTAGAATTGACATCGTATTGACTACCGGAGTATAAGTAACTTTCAATATTCGCCGCTCCAATTGTGAGAATCACAAAGGTGAGTGTATATGAGCGTTGGTGAGAAACTTTTACTACTAATCTTGTTTGTTCACTGTGTAGGTACAAAGGTGATATAAGAGAAATATGTCTTCGATAGCCGGGGATTATCGTGACTACAACATGGGAGACTATGATTATAGTAAGGTGTTTTATGGCTACGAAGTTGAGGGAGATTGCGGAGGCTATGAAAATAGCAATGATCAAAACTTGGGCAGATTTGAGGGTTACGGTTTTGAGGGAGAAAATAAGATGAAAGAAGTGCCTAGTTCTTATGGTGACTTTGGAGATGATGTAGACCTTGTGATAGATCTTATGATGACGTTGGGGCATGCGAGAAGTCTTACACTTCTCACCCCGAACCTAGATTTGGTGTTAGGTATAACCCTTTTGTTCGCAAAGCTTATGAGAGATATAATGAGAGTGCACGTGAGGAGTGTGAAGATTCATATTCTCCACCTTGTAGCACTTATTATCAAGATCGATATAGTGTGAATGGTTATACTAGCCCTAGTGGAGGTTGTCCAATCAGAAGAGAATAGTATACATCTCCAAAATCGAGGGGTACTCTCGTGCCTTTCAATGTTGATCCGAGAAAGAGTGGACACTCCAGAAAGGTGACCATTTGTGGGATACCGGACTGACTCATTCTGTTAAATGGTAGGTACTATAGAAACTACATCCTTCCATCCATGGTTGACTACTTGGGGTTGTTTTGTGAGCATTTACTTGTTCCATACTTCTTGGACGGGTTTAAGGTTACCGAGAGGGTCAAAGTTGTCTTCTCCCAATTTGAATACCATGAGAAGGTGTGGTGCGATGTTCTTTCCTTGACATACGTTCATGTATGCTTTGGTGCCGATTGGTTTGCACAACATAAAGTTCCAAATATGCAAAATTGGCTTAATGTTGTAAGAGACCGGGGGGGGGGGGGGGAGATCACCTCATGACATACATGTTGTTCGAGCTACAAAGAGAAGTGAATACTTACTCCAATCTGAATGCTTATGAGATAAAAAAAAATTGAGAAGAGTAAGGGTGTGCAAGGTGTTAATCCGAGAGTGGAAAAAAGAGAGGTTGTGTGGAGCAAAGTGAGGGTATTGCCACGAAATCAAGCTTACATTATTTTTCCTTCTATTTCTTAGGACATTTATATAGGTACCAATATGGAAAGAGAAGGAGAGCAATGCCAAAGTGAAGTTGCTACCCAATCTTGTGGAGGACCTTCACCTTACAGTAAAGAAGAATATACTCAAGAACGTTAAGTTATAATAGCTAACTCTTACATCTTTGTGCATATGAGTGATGATATTGTGACTAGTAGTCCATTGAGTGTGAGTAGTAGCTTACCTATTTATGAGTCTATTGATTCTTTGCCCATTGATGATTATGTACATGTTGTGAGTGTGGATACACTAGTTGATCTTATTGATGACCGAGTAGTAGATTCCAATGTTTGTTTAGCTCATAGGGATAATCTTATGCTTGAAACCTCTTTGAAGCTTGATAATTATCTTTTAGAGAGTGAAGAACTTAATTGTTCCAAATCTGCCCACGGAATAAATGATGCTCTCTTTAGGTATAATGTCTTGTTTGAAGATGATTTAAATACTCCTAATGTACCTAGTGGTGAGAACGATGGTATAGCTTGCCTTGAAGTCTATAGAAGATATGCTAACCCGATATGGTGTGACAACATTTCTCCTAAAGATGGATATCTCTTTTTGAAAGATGAGAGTACTCTTAAGGGTAAGAAATATGTAGTTCTTCTTGAAAATCCGAGGGAAAAGGTGTTATTGACTCTTTGGGGTAATGTTCCTAAATATGCA
Organism: Capsicum pubescens; assembly: GCA_030864215.1. NCBI lineage: Eukaryota > Viridiplantae > Streptophyta > Magnoliopsida > Solanales > Solanaceae > Capsicum > Capsicum pubescens. The sequence goes on from CM061546.1 coordinate 74,101,007, forward strand.
TCCTTGTTTGACACACTTGTACCTAAATTTGATGAATTCCAACTTGTGGATGCCAAGTTGTCTAGTTGTTTGAAGGAAAGAATGTGTATGTGTTTGAATGCTTATTCTTCACCTGTGAATGCCTTTGCACGTGATTCTTTCTTAGACTACCTCTTTTTCTATGATGACGTCCATGCTAGTTTTGGATTTATTTTATGACGAGGTAGGGAGTTTGTTGGTTTTTCCATGTGTACGCGTGCTAATGCTATATATATCTTATGGACTTTAGAACCAATTTAAACACCACCCTTGGTGTGGTCTTTTGACGAGAACCAATGGACTTTATCTCTTGGTGATTATCGTAACCAAATCCTTTGTGCACCTTTTATTGAGCTTTTAATATTTAATTCAAAGGATCCTTGGTTATACTTCAAGTATGTCCCGCCTTGGTGTGATGATGTTCATTATTTTTCTAACCCTAACCCTCATGCCATGAGGATGTCTTGCTTGTTTGTCCTTTCTCTAGTTTTGCAAGGTACGAATTCAAGGTTCAATCCTTTTTAAGAAGAGGAGGATAATACAAGTCAAATGGTCTCCTTAGATTTTGATGGCATCATTCAAAGTCACTGCGTGAAAGATCAAGATTTGGTTGTATGGGGCACATGATCATACTTGGAGGGGTTGTTTTGAGCATGACACTAAACAAACCCGAGTGTGGAAGATTTCTTGGAGCCTTGAAGACTTGAGGGCTCTTACGTTTGGACACTTAATGGGTCAGGATTTTGGGTCATCTTTATTATGGGCATTTTGGTCACTTCATTGTGCCCAAAATGCACCCCAGGCCACCCCTTTTATTAAGGGCAGTGTAGTCATTTTGTCTTATTTTGTAATATACTATAAGTAGGAAATTTTAGGTCTTTCTCTTTAGTTTTTGAAGGATGAATACGTGAAAGACTTCTTCTCTCTTTGAGAGTGTAACACCCTTAGTGTAGGGCTTAGAAAAGCCATTAGTGTAGGGCTTGGAAAAACCATTATTGATCTTTGCTTAGAAACGATGGTTGTAAGGTGGAGTTGATTCCCCTAGCGGTTACTGTAAGAAGATTGGTGTTTGTTGTTGCGAGTTTAAGGGTCTTATCATTTAATACACGATTTGGTTCTTCTTTCTTTGTAACATCTTATGTCATCTTGCCTATCCTTTACTTTTCTTGCAATATTTGTCTTTGTTTCTTACTTCTTATTCTCTGTTTATGGTGTTTTGTGTGTTGTTGCCCGTAGTTGTTGTTCTTGTTGTTCTCGGCTAGTTTTGTGTTCCTAGATGATTTTGGTGTTCGTAGATCATTCTGTATCAGGTCTGATGATTGTGAAGTGATCTTCCAAAATCTCAAACCTTTATTGATTTCATCTCTAATTTTAACTTTACCAATAAATGGTGAGATTTTTACTGTGTATTGTGATACTTCAGGGATTGGTCTGGTTGTGTGTTAATGCAGAAAGACAACATTATCACATACTCTTCTAGGAAATTGAAGGTTCATAAAAAGTGCTACTGTACTTATCATTTGAATTTTGAAGCAATTGTTTTTGCTTTAAAGATTTGAAAGCATTACCTTTAAGGCATTCATTGTGAGATTTGTATAGTCCATCATAGTCTACCATTCAACTTTGACCAGAAGGATCTCAATTTAGGTAGCTTAGGTGGTTGGAGTTGGTCAAGGTCTTGACATGAAAATTCTTTATCACCCCAAAAAGGTAAATACAGTGGCGACAGCCTTGAGTAGAAAGGCACTAAATATGGGTAGTAATTTTGCATTTTTAACTAGAGGAGGAGTGTCCTTTGGCATTAGACATCCAGTCCTTGTCCCATACTTGGTGAGACTTTATATTTTTGAGACCTAGAATTTCTAAATTTTGTGGAGTTTCGGCCTATGCTTTTGGATCAAATTAAGGCTCGACAATTTAAATATGAGAAATTTAGGTTGATTAGAAACAATGTATTGAGAGTTGAAGCTAGAGAGACAAGGATGACTCAACTAGTTTGATTATGGACAAACTCACAACATTTAATGTTGCCTTTATCTAGTCGTAACGAAGATATATCATGACTTGAAACAACACAACTGTGGTGTATCACAAAGAGGGATATAATGGACTATGTGATCCGAGAAAGAGTGTAGACTCCGGACCTATGTGTCTAGGTTCTTGAATTTCCTACAAGTGAAGTATGAGCACTAAACATTTGGAGGGATGATTCAAAGGATTCCTATACCTGAGTGGAAGTGGGAGACAACATCTATGGAGTTTATGGTAGGCTTCCGACAGAGTTTTGAAAATATTTTATCTATTTGGGTCATTTTAGATAGATTGACCATGTCCACTCATTTTTCACAAGTTCAGTCTATCTATATTTAGAGAGGTTGGGTATGTTTTACATTCGAAAGATAGTTCATTTGCATGGGGTGCCTATCTCTACCATTTTTTAAAGAGATACGCAATTCACATCATATTTTTGTGGTTCAATGCTAAAGAAGTTAGGTGCACAAGTTGATCATAGTTAAATATTTCACCCACAGACCGATTGTCAGCCAGAGAGAGCTATTCGGGTACCTGTGGAAATGTTATGATCTTATGTCATCAATTTCCAAGGTCATTGGGTCCAGATTTTTCCTTTGGTCGAGTTTTCCTACAAAAATAACTTCCATTCACCTATTCAAATAACATTGTTTGAGGCTTTGAAGGAAAATGGGATAAATGGACCAACTATATGAATATATAAATACAAAATACATAAGATAGGCCCACAAGAAATGGAAGATGACAAAATAAAAAGGGCCATCCCCAAACTCGGTGTCACCAATACAATAGTAGTTACTAATTAAGTACTAGTTAGTTCCAAAATATAATTTTTAAACATTAGATAAAAAGGTAAATGGACAATCCCACGAACGCTAAGAGATCACTGCAAATCCAAAAAGAACATCTTCGCGAACGAGTGGAATCATTGAGGATGACTCAATCTAGGATCTGAATCAGGAAAAGATGTAGAAGTGTGGCATGAGGACAAAAAAATGGATACTCAATAGGCATCATAGACCGACTGAGCTCAGGAGATAAATATATAATATAAACTACAATAAAAATCCCTATACGCAAAAAAGTCCCAACAATTTATAGCATGACACGATAATGATAATGATAATAATAATAATATACATACATTTTATTTATATGAATAATTTTATGCAGTATGTGATGATGCAGTACGATACTGTGGGAAATGCAATGAAATCTTAAATATTACCTTGGTGGTAATATCAATAAAACCAGGAATCTTACTCCGGTCTTTTGGACTATCACCTCGAACATAACAATAAGTAAACAAAAAGTCCAACATATTACCTCGAACTTAGTAAAATTAGTAAAAAAGGACCTAAATCTTACCTTGGCCCAAGTGAATAGGTGGCACTATCCAAAGTCTTATCTCAAGTACTTTAGTAAAAAATAGTATAATTTATTTTAAAAACATAAAATATATATTTTTCCTAAATTCCACCATGATCCTATGAGTGAATGAATAGGTATGAATATGACACAAAGATATAAATACATACATAGAAATATATACATGAAATAGGACATATATACCCACACCATAACCTTTAACCACCGAAAGTCCCAATAGCCACACAAGGCCCTTAGGGAAGTACAAAAGTAAACTATATCACAACATAAACTAACATCTCTAACCCAAATCTACCATGAAACCCTACCCCAAAATTAAACTAATGATTCCTAATCTAAGCCTAATACTGAATAAGTATCGTAGAACTAAGGGTCAATTGAGAATACTAATCAAACATTTTCAAATTAGGCAATTAATATTAGGGATTAAAGATAAACATATTTCTAACCCAAAATTCTCCTAACCTCTATGCAATTTATACAACATAGCATCTATTGAGCTACGTCTAAAGAAAAAAAGATTGTAACCTAGATTTAGGTTATACCTTACTCTTCTTAAAACTTAGATTGAATGAAAAATTTTCATGTAAAACATATTATAGATTGAGAAAAATATTAGGTTCAAGTATTTAATATGATGGTTTGATACTGTGGTAAGTCGAGATGAGGTATTTCAAATGCAAGACCTTAGGTTTGAAAGACTATTTTATGTATTTTTTTTTTGTAATATTTCATAAATTAACATACATATAGAGGGTTATATTTCCATGATAGACACAATATGTAATATGAATGAGGTGAACAATAAGCGTGACTATCAGGTAAGATTGCAAATTTAATTGATATAGAGGCTTGTAGTCTATACATTTGTGTTAAGAATTTCATTGCTTTATGTATCAATTGCATTAGTATTTACTTTATTATGTTGAGCATGCATACACGCTTCACTGTATTGTACCATTGGATATACTATTTTTGAAGAAAATGTGTCGTAACCTACCTCAAATTCGAACAACAATCTCAAATCATCACCTTCCCCAAAGCCTCAGTTCACTGCCAATATATCAAATGCGTAATCTATAAGTTAGTACGAGAATAATGATATATGTATCGACAATTTATAATTCGAGCTATAAATTAGGAGACACATTGAGCCTCATGTATCGACCACTAAACCAAAATTTTTCATCATAATTACCTTACCCATAGTATAAGAAACATGTACCTAAAAGTTGTCAAAAGTTGAAATCTGTTTGAGCTTTAAAATAGCCCGGAAGGTATTAAAAAAAAAAAAAAAATTCAAGAACTCAAGCTTTAAATTTGACGGAATTATGCATAAAAATCTCAAAAAATGCACGATGAGGTAAATCAAACTTACTCGAACACTAGAATGAAAAAATTCCCACAAGAACTAGTTTCCCCAAATTTTTCAAGTTCCAATTAGACTGAAAAATAAAGTGAAATACTAACTATAGGAATTTATACTACTAGGGGTCCCCGTCTTTATGATTGTGGGGACCCCATCTCGAACATAATGACCCCCTTACAAACGTAAGAAGAAACCTAGGCTAGGTCCAGGAAGACCCATCTTTGCGAATATGAAGACGACCTTCATGATCACAAAGTTAATTAAAACCCTCCCTTCAAGAATGCACCACACATATTGCGAATGCAAAGGGTAAAACACCATGCATAAAAAAACTAGAAATAACTAGAAAAACCATATTCAAAACTATTAAAATGTTCTCTCTGGTAATTATGACGGTTCCATAGAGTCCCAAACATCGATTCTAACCTAGTAGCATAGTCGGTTAATATTGTTAGGTTCCTTAGTATGTTTTGTGTTTCATTTTTAGGTTCTATAAGTTGAGAAATAAGTTGTACTCAACTGATATCTAGTGCAGCCACTTCAGTGGGCCTGCAACCACTTCTACAATTCCACACTAATGGACAAGTGTCTGCTTATGTGAAGTTGACCCAACTGGAGCTTAGCCACCCAAGTGATGGATTGTTGGCACTAGCAGAGCTGCTTATGTAACTTTTCTTTGCACCTGTAGTCTTTGTGGGAAAGGCCTGTGTAATGCCCTGAATCTGGTACCCAAAATTCTACACAGTGCTCATGACCCCAAAGGGCCACAAACTAACCCATGACTGATATCTGTGCCTGTATACTGCATGATATACTGTATAATATGGAAACGTGAACTGAAAGGCCATAAGGTTCAAACTGTAACATAATATTCAATAAAATATAACATCTGGGATGGGGTATAAATTCCCCAAATAAAACTGTCTAAACATATTGTAGTTTAAAAAGCCTCTAAAACATAACTTTCTGAATAAAGAGATGATGGGACATGTCCCCAACTAATTCTAACTAATAAACTAATTAATGAGATAATAAATAAATGATCATGTCCTCGAAAGATGAGGACTCACTACTAACTCTGACCACAGAGACTGCAATGCTACTGATGCTCGTTCTTCTGAACCTATGGTATAAAACACCATAGCGCAAATGCTTCAGTACTTTGAATGTAATGGTATGCATATGAGGTAGGCTGAATGCAAAGGGTTTGCATGCATGATCTATACTAACTGACCGAATAATATGAATGTGAGAATACATGCATGAATACATAATAACTGTAACTGAGTTTATGATAACATAATTACTAAGTTTGAGTGCTGATAACATGAGATACTGATAACTGTATAACTGAAATAACTGATACTGAGCAACTAATCTAACAATCTAGATTCTGATAGACCTAGCTGAGTTCCATACAGTTTTGAGTTGACTATATTTGACAGTCTTGAATTTTGTAACTGAAACCGTGGTAAGTAGTATCTAACCGATATGCCCCAAAATACACCATAATAGCTGAGCTTGGGTCCAATCTGTGCCCTGATTGAAAGGGTGTCAACAATACGCCACTGGTAAGGAGAAGTTGTGGGTGACCCTTATCTGGCAGTATTCCCAATGGAGTACGGTGGCACCCTCATCTGACAGTGTTTATCCGCCTCATCAACCCTCATCTGATAGTGTTGATGTATCAACCTATGTTGGCTACATAGTTCTAGAATGTAAGGATGACTTCTAAGAATCACACCCTCATCTGACAGTGTGTGTTCCCATCCTTGGGTTCACTTGGTGCTAATTCCTACTCCTATCTGAATAGACACTGAACATGATTAACTGAACTGGACTACATTGAATTCATGGAGTTCTTCTAACTGATGGAATACTATTGAGATTACCGAATTACTGAGCTTTCCTGAGTCACATGACTGACTGAGTTCTATGGATTATGGCTTGACTAAGGATATCGTGAAAACATGTCACTGACTCTAGGCATACAACTATATTTTCGGGTACAAGTACCCCCAGGACTCGATATAAGGAAACTGACAAGGTATGCCATTATTGAATACATGACCAACATCAACAATCCATAATACAAATAGTTGGAGATATTTCAGGGGAATTTGATTATCATAGCTTGGTACGTGAATAGGATAGCATGTATACATATCATAATTTCATAAGGCTAACTCATGAGAAATCCCACAAGAAATTTAAATACATAAGAATAACATGGAAGTCATTTTGAACATAAGGTTAAAGCATACATTGTCATTTGGGTCACAATTTAGCTATAATGCATAATTTCTATCCCTTTAGGCATTTTATCAAATACCTTACATGCACAACCTAAGGCATAGGAGAAATCATCAAATTTCACAAATCATAAACCACCAAATTCATGGATTTAAATTTATATGCTAACGTAGTTTTAATAATTTCACATAAGGATCCCAACATGGGAATCGAACAACAACCATCACATAACTTGAGCAACCCACAACATAATAATCATGATTCATAATTTAAAATAGGGTTCTTGAGCTTTATGGATGAATGAAATCCCTAAATCAACACAACACATACCTTAGTTCTTGATTTAGTGAAGATTGATGGAGAGATTTTCTTGAAATTGAATCCCCAATTAATACCCTAGTTTGTTCTTGAGAGAAAATTGAGAGAAACTAGTATATTTTGGGTGAAGAATGGCTAAATCACGTGTTATTGGGTTTAAATAGGGGTGGGAAATTGACCCTTTTAACCCTGGATGCATCTTTAAAATTGTTGAAAATTTCCCGACATGGACCCCTGGCGCGACGCAGCGCTATCGCGTCGTGTCACTGGAATTTGACAATTGGGAAATAGGGGAATGGCGCGACGTAGAGCCATCGCGTTGTCACTTCGTTTGCGACCTTGAAGTTTGGCGCGAGGCGAGAAAATTGTGCTGAGACACTGGAAAAAGGACAATTTCCATTTTAACTTGTGGCGCGGCGCGCCACTGACCAATATGGTTCTGTTTTACGACAGGAACTTGAAATAGTCATAACTTTTTACCCAGTTATCAGAATTGGGCGAATCTTATATCGATGGAAAGCTTATTGAATTTTCCACAATTCAAAAAGTGAAAATCTTAAAAATTCCTCATAGAATAAACATCATTTAATTTAGAAGCTAATACTTGACATTCTTGGGATGAAACTAGTTAAGAAACGTTGGGGTATTACAGCCTGCTTCTGTGATGAACTATGTAGCCAGTGACTTTTGGTATGGCAGAGGTCCATCCACTTTAGTGACCTTGCAATTGGAACCATGTCACTATTTGAGTTGAAATCACTGTAGTTAACATATTTTTCCCTTTTCACTTTATTTATCCATACCTCAAATTTTTGATCTTGAAAACTCAATTTTGGGATATTTCAATGGGAATTTTTAGGGTTTATTCATTGGGCGAGTTACATACTATCTATTAATATCTCCCAATGATTATTTCATGATTCAACTTCAAATCTCAGTTTTCAATTTGAAATATTGGGGTTTTCCTTGCAAAGTTAAGGAATGGTATTTTTATTCTTTTAAGATCGATAACTTTTTTTGATAAAAATTTTTTTATGAAATTTTAGATTTAAACTCCTTAAGTTATGGGTAATTTAACCTTCTAATAAAATTCACTTTTTACTTTAGAGGATTGGGGTTAAATTTTTGATTAACTTTTTGGATCCTAAATTGATGTGTGGCAATATAGGTATTGTAGGCTCATATTTATGCGTAGATCGATATTGATAGACTAAAAATATTTTGAGGCCCATCAGAATTAGATGGTGAGTTTGTGATTGATAGAGACTTGTGGTTTGTGATTGATAGAGACTTGTGGTTCGAACTCGTGGTAAGTTATGGCTTAAATTTTTTTAGACTTTGCTTGGTGAGAATTTATCGTATAAAGCATGATGCGGGTTGGTTGACTTTGTTACTTAAAGTGAAAAGTAAGTTGGATTATTGTTGTGATGCCCAAACTTGGGCTTGTATTATGTTAGTGAATTCTAATTTGAATTTTCTGTCTTGACATTAAGGCTTGTAGCCTGTGTTCATAAGTTGACTAGTATCTTGTGTTTTTGTAAATGCATACTGTGTTTGATTAATCTTATCATTTTAATCATTTATATTTATTAATCTTATGGATCACTGGATTATGTTAATGGAAACACTGATTTTTCTTTAAAAATATACCATCTCTTTATAAATAAGTCTGAGGAAGGATTTTGGATAATGTTATATGATACTTTATATTGATTTAGTCTGACACAATATTTTGAATATGTTATGATAAAATCCTAGATGGGGTATATGGCCTCATGTGTCCCCCATGGGTCCCACTTCTCTATAATGACTGAGAATAAGGTACCTATTGGTACGTACATCCATTACATACCATCTCATATCATCTCATTACATTATATTTTATGTTGTTATCGTGATGAAGATAAATTGTGATAATTATTAATAGTGACCTCTTGGAACTTTCATGCATGCATGGTGTTTTTTAGTATTCTTTATTTTGATATTGTAACTGCTTAAGTTCACTTGACCTATGATGCCTTTTGAGTAAAAGTGGGTCGTACTCACTTCTACTTTTTGCATCATTTTGTTGCAGATATTGATTTGAGTTGTTTGCATGATTTCTTATTTATGCGATAGTTGCAGATTTAAAGTTGTTGTGAGCTCTGATGTTCAAGGACTGATCCAACTTCTACTTTTGTCTTAATTATCAGTCATGCCTCAAGACTACACCCTTAATGTAACACGGTGCTTAAGACTAGGAGTATCTATATCGTCCCGAGACTACCCCCCTAGTCGTCACACGGTGCTTGGAACCATAAGTGATCCTAAGCTAACTTATGAACTGGCATACTGTTAAGAAACTGAATTATAACATAATAAATAACTATTCTATTATGAGGAAACATAATAATACAAAAAATATAAAATAGATACAATACTTCTAAAGATTTACAATCTGATAAATTTGAAGAATGAAACTGAAATTACATGACTGACCCTGACTGACATCTATAAAGCCTCTACTTTACTGACTATAGATAGCTGGGACATGACTCCAACTACCACTAATCAATACACATGAAAATAAATAAACTGTACATGAACTAAAACTGTCTGGAGTTTCCAAAGTAAGAGAACTCATCACCTGCTGGCAAGAATCTGCAACTTTCTGATAATGATGTGTAGGCTATAACTGATACCTATATTACGAGACAATGTAGCACATAGATATATATGTGGATCAGTACTTATGGAGTGTTTTGAGTATGCAGGGGTGAATGCAATAAGTGAAACAGATTTCATACGTAATAGTAAAACATGCATGCTAAGTGTAACTAGACTCACCAATAGGCTGGAGTAAACTGAAAGTTGAATTATCATAAAGCATGAAGAAAAAACATTCTCTAATAAGGTGGTGAATCTCTACACTTAGTTTATGTAAAACTTTAATAATATAAGTATAACTGAAGCTGGGATATGATAAAACATGGATACTGTATGAATACTGGGTCTGAAACTACATGATGGAGACTGACATAAATCGAGGATCTGAATATACAGTCACACTGAGCACGAATACATAAACATACTAATGGCAGGTGAAAATACCTCATCAACCCTCAAATGGCAGGTTGATGTCTCAACCTATACTTGCTACATAGTTCTGGAATGCAAGGACTGCTTCTAAAGATCACATCCTCTACTGACAGGTGATCCCCCATCCTTGGGTTCACTCGGTGATGAATCCTACTCCTAACTGAATAAACCGTGGACTTATTACTAGACTGTACTGGATTTGAGTGATCTATTACTGATCGTATTGACTGACTGAGCTGGATTGAGTTCACTGAGTACTTCTAACTGACTGAGCTGGATTGAGTTCACTGAGTACTGCTAACTGACTGAGTTTACTGAGTACTGCTGACTGATAGAATTTACTGAGTACTGCTAACTGACTGAATACACTGAGTTCTATAACTAACTATGTACTACTGATCTTGATATTTCGGAGACTATTTTGTAACTACTGTAGATCTAGGTCAACAGCTAGATTTATGAGTATTGAATACCCCAGGACTCAAAAGCATGGAAAGTAAAGCATGGCATGATCTTGAAGAAACAGAGTAATAGATACTTGTTAAAAATACATTCCCTTTGGAATTTTATCAAACACTTGAGATACATGAACTTGTACATAGGAATATCTTAAACATGGGAGCATAGCATGGTTACATAACTAGAATCATGAACTGGGGAATTTACATAAAATTCACTTAAAATGGGACATGAGCATTTCATTACAACATGTAAGGATCAACATGTGGAAAGCATGGATTTAGAACATGGAATTATTTCTAATTATCTTGAATATAGGATCCACCATGGAATCAAACTATAACTCTACGGACATGATATGTAAGCCTTTGCTCAAAATCATTCTTGTAGGCATTTTATCAAACACTTGTAATTCATGATTTAGGCTAAGCATGGGAATAGTTAAAATAGTAGTAATAACATGATTTCACCTCTAAAATTACCAATTTGGGTTTAAATTTAGCACACAATACCATTCAAACATGTAAGGTTTAATATCACCAACAATTTCTTGGAAACAAGATTTATAAGCAAACTTCATAGGAACATGTAAAGATTGTTACTTTAATCTTGTAATTTGGGTTTTAGGTGAAAGAGGACCCATGGATGAACTCCCACATACCTTAAAACTTGAAAACTTGAAAAATAAATAAAATCTTCAAAGTTTTCTTGAATTGCGAAACTTGAAATCTTGACTTTCCTTGAAGAGGATTTGATGGAGTTCTTGGTGTTTTTGTGGGGGCTAAGGATTTTATTGGAGAGAAAAGGATGAATAATACTGTAAATAATGCTTTTGGGGCTTTAATTATCTGTTATGGACGAGTTAAGGTAAAGGAAATGACCCTGTTGCCCTTAAAAATTCAAAAATAGAACCTGGGAATAGCTTGGGGCGATAGAGCCCGCGTCGCAGTTATATCGCCACGACTAACTGCCTCTTCATGAAAATAGCTGTACCTTTTAGCTCGGGCATCATATTTTGGAAAAATTTGTATCTTTAGAAAGATAATTCAATTATCTACAATTTGGTGGGTCTTGATCTAAAAAATTCCACGTGTATCAAAACTTATACATATTTAAAGTAGACCCTTGTAGAATCGAATATCAAATTTTGGATGAATCAAATGATCTTAGCTCAATTTGGCTATAAGTGATTCCTATGGACATTTTTAACCTCAAGAGAACCTCACACACTAGGTTAAAGATCATGAAACTTATATTCACATGGGGATCACTTGGATTAAATCTTATACACGTCTGAACGAAAGTTCGTAGACTAGCCCGAAAATACACGGTATTACATTATCTCTCCCTTGGGAACATTCGTCCTTGAATGAGACTGGCTAGACTGAGATACTGTACGAAGGTTAATGAGATCATATTTTGAACATGCATGACTTGGAATATGATTGCATAACTGATTCTTTAACATGATACTTGAACTGAATATCATGAACTCAACTGATTTCTTGAATACATGCAATGACATGAGAATGACTATAAGGTTGAGATAAAAATGAGAGAGTCAATTGATGAGAAACCATTACTTTAATTTGGATCCTAATTCATGAAGAAAATGAAAGGTTTAGGACATGAATACTCGGGGTGTTACAACTCCCCCTTGGGTTACTTTGTACCCCGAAAGATACTGACTTGGCTGAAGTACTAAGAAAAGACTGAGATAACGCATGGGAAACTTATGGCCTGAATCATGGCTGAATATCTAGGATCTGAAACTGATGCATATGTATAAACTGATCTGAATTTGAAATTTGCATGTACTTGAATTACCTTATGAATAGGAAAGATGGAAAAACCATAGGATATTGTTTGTCTGACTGCTAGACTGGATTACTGGCTATACGGACTAAAATATACTGAAATCTTACACTAAACTATACATTCCACTTGTACATCAGTATGACATTCAAGCCTATCTTCATTATTATATATGAAATAATAGGCAAACCACCACAAAAACATCTTTCTCATTTTCTTTTAACCTCAATTCTAAAAACTTTCATGCACTAGCCGAAGAAACACACATAGAATTTTAACTAATCATGACATAAGAGAGGTCAATGAAAGTTAGAATATGAAGTCCTGAATCTTGAAGGAATAACTTTGACAATTAACTGAGGTCTGAGAAATAAAGTATCAATGACATAAATTCATCTGAGAGGTCCGAACTTAGGACATACATAACATAAACTAAATTTCATTGATCATTGTGAGTTTAGCATGAGTATCTGTATCTAAACATATTGTAATTCATGAGTACACGAGTCATGAGCTTCATGACCTGAGTTTGGAGTTCATGATTTCATGGAACATGATTCATACTTTTGAGTGAATAGAATTCATCATACTAGAAACTAAGAGCGTATATGTTTTTTCTATAAATTGCATGCATATGAGCTGTGATGAGAGAGCTTTTATGTTAGGCATGAGTAGGTATAGTGATGACTGAAAAAGTCGATACTGACATAAGAATAGGTTGGGAATCTTCCTCCCTTACTACTTTTCTACACACACTAGCACTTCAACTAGAATCTGAGAGTCTGACTTGGTTACTTGTTCTATCATCTCCCTCTAAGCTTTAAGCCATCATCTTAAGTCCATGACCTATTTAATAAACTCTAAACTGAACTGTAATCACTTTACTCTAGAGTCTGGGGTACAATAATACACATGAATAATAAACTCATCTACATCATCATACTTAATCTCGAATCAACAAACTTAAATTCTTGCATGCACTGTTCAAGCCTACTACTTTACCTTTCGTACAACTAGCCCCTTGAATATATAATCATCTATATCTGGATAAAGCTTTCCTAACTCTACTACTGTTAAACTTCTGGGTTTATGATTCTAATTCTAGATCACATAATGTAAAAGTAATTCTAAGAGGGGATCTGAAAGCACATCTGACTTTGGCTTAATGCATGAAGTCCATCGAATTTTAGAATGTAAAAGCACTGTTGGGATATTTTCTATCTTGTGTGAAATCCCATAACTGTCTGTAGGGACTGGCTAGGGAAACTCTATCTGTAGGAATTCGTGCTTCACTATTTTTGTTGCCTCAAAACTAAGGCAGAGTTAGCATGAATGAGAATGGAGCATGAAAAGAATCTGTATAATTTTCATAGAGAATACTTCTACTGCACGATTTGAGACTTGAAAGAAGGGAAATATTTCCTAAATGACCTGTAGCCTCTAAAATAAAAGTACAAAAATCTCCGTACCATTTTGAAAGACTCTACTAGACATGACTTCATAGACATCCTAGGACACTTAAAATCTGTGCTCTGATACCTAGTCTGTAATGACCCAAGACTACCCCCTAGTCGTCACACAGTGCTTAGAACCACAAGTGATCCCAAGCTAACCCATGAACTGGCATACTGTTAAGCAATTGAATTATAACATAATAATTAGCTGTTATATTATGTGGAAACATAATCAAACTAAAAATCTAAAATAGATACAATACTTGTAAAGACTTACAATTTGATAAATCTGAAGAATGAAACTGAAATTACATGACTGACTCTAACTGACATCTATGAAGCCTCTACTATACTGACTATAGATAGCTGGGACATGCCTCCAACTACCACTAATCAATACACATGAAAATAAATGAACTGTACATGAACTAAAACTGTCTGGAGTTCCCAAAGTAAGGGAACTCATAACCTACTGGCTGGAATATGCAACTGAATGATCAAGATGCGTAGGCTATAACTGATACCTACATTATGAGATAATATAGCACATATACATATATGTGGATTAGTACTTCTGGAATGTACTGAGTACAAAGGGTTGAATGCAATAAGTAAAACTGGTTTCATACGTAATTGTAAAACATGCATGCTAAGTGTAAGTAAACTCACCAATAGGATGAAATAAACTGAAAATTGAAATATCATAAAGCATGAGTGACAAACATTCTCTGATAAGGTGGTGAATCTCTACACTTAGTTTCTGTAAAACTTTACTTTAATGATATAAGTATAACTGAAGCTGGGATATAATGAAACATGGATACAGTATGAATACTAGGTCTGAAACTACGTGATGGAGACTGATATAAATCGAGGATCTGAATATACAATCACACTGAGCACAAATGCATAAACATACTAACTTATCTGATTAACTGAATGACTGATAGCTGAATACTAGTAATGTAAGACTGAATTGTACTTAGTCTGAATAACTGGAGTGAAACTATAGAGTGTTCTGCATATGAGGAAGGGAATGACTGAGTAACACAAGATAACTAAGCATGAATTCATGAAAACTATATTTTCTAAGAAGGAAAGACGAAGCGTATAACATGAATCTGAAATAGTTTGTATACTGAGGTACTAAAATACTGATAACTGAATAACTGATAACTGCATGCTATGGTCAAGCAAACCTAAAATTGAATTGAATTACTGATCTGATTACTAGACTGAGACTATAACTAAAATGGTAACTGAGACTATTACTAGGAGTGTAACTAAGACTATAACTGAGACTATACTAGAACTGAATACTAAGTTCTGATAGTTGAGTGGCTATATATGAGTTTATTGATAACTGTATAACTGATAACTGGGTGACTATTTCTCACAGTCTTGATTTTGTAGAACTTAACTAACTTCTATACTGAGCGGGGTGACTATTTTTGACAGTCAAATTTTTGTGGAACAAAACTAAGTTCCATCCTGAGTCAAAAGATAAAACTGTAATCGTGGGAGTGTTCATCTAACCGACATGCCTCAAATAGATTAACAGGGGTCCAAGCTGTAACCCCTGTTGGAAGGGTGTTAGTACCGTGCCATGGGTAAAGACAAGCTGAAGAGTCATCCTCATCTGGCAGGTGCCCTGAACGAGAACGGCGGTATCCTCAACTGGAAGGTAGAAACAACTTATCAACCCTCAACTGGCAGGTTGATGTCTCAACCTACGCTGGCTACGTAGTTCTGGAATGCAAGGACTGCTTCTAAGGATCACACCCTCTTCTAGCATATGAGCCCACATCCTTGGGTTAACTCGGTGCTGAATCCTACTCCCAACTGAATAGACCATGGACTAATTACTAGACTGTATTGGATTTGACTGAACTATTACTGATCGTGTTGATTGATTGAGCTGGACTGAATTCACTGAGTACTACTAACTGACTGAGTTTACTGAATACTGCTAACTGACTAAGTTTACTGAGTACTGCTAACTGGCTGAGTTTACTGAGTACTGCTAACAGACTGAATACACTGAGTACTGCTAACTGATTGAATACACTGAGTTCTGTAACTAGTTGAATACTACTGATTGTGATATTTCTGATACTATTCTATAACTACTGTAGCTCTAGGTCAACAACAAAATTTTCGAGTATTGAATACCCCAGTACTCAAAAGTATGAAAAGTAAAGCATGACATGATCTTGAAAAAGCATAACAATAGATACTTGTTAACAATATATTCCCCTAGGCATTTTGTCAAACACTTAAGATACATGAACTTTTACATGAGAATTTCTTAAACATGGGAGCACAACATGGTTACATAACTAGAATCATGAACTGGGGACTTTACATAAAATTCACTTGAAATGAGACATGGACATTTCATCAAAACATGTAAGGATCAACATATGGAAAGCATGGAGTTAGAACCTAGAATAATTTCTAATTATCTTGAATATAGGATCCACCATGAAATCAAACTAAAACTCTACGGACATGATATGTAAGCCTTTGTGTAAAATTATTCTTGTAGGCATTTCATCAAACACTTGTAATTCATGATTTAGGCTATGCATGGAAATAGTTAAAAATAGTAGTAATAGCGTGATTTCACCTCTAAAATCACCATTTTGGGTTTAAATTTTCCACACAATACCATTCAAATATGTAAGGTTTAATATCACCAACAATTTCTTGGAAACAAGATATAAGCTTAATATTCATGAAAATTTATAAGCAAAATTCATGGGAACATGTAAATATTATGACTTTAATCTTGAAATTTAAGTTTTAGGCGAAAGAGGACCCATGGATGAACTCCCACATACCTTAAAACTTGAAAACTTGAAAAAGAAATAATATCTTGAAAGCTTTCTTGAATTGGGAAACTTGAAATCTTGACTTTTCTTGAAGAGGATTTGATGGAGTTCTTCGTGTTTTTGAGGGGACTAGGGCATTTTTGGAGAGAAAAGGATGAATAATGATGTAAATAATTCTTTTGGGGCTTTACTTATCTGTTATGGACGAGTTAGGATGAAGGAAAAGACCCTTTTGCCCTTAAAAATACAAAAGTAGAACCTGGGAAATAGCTGAGGCGATGGAGCGCGCATTGCGGGCATATTGCCTCGGCTTACTGCCTCTCCACGAAAATGGCTGGACTTTTTAGCTCGGGTATCGTATTTTGGAAAAATTTGTATCGTTGGAAACCTAATTCAATTAGCTACAATTTGGTGGGTCATGATCTACCAAATTCCACGTGTATCAAAAGTTATACACATTTAAAGTAGACCTTTGTAGAATCGAATATCAAATTTTGGACGAATCAAATGATCTTAGCTCAATTTGGCTCTAAGTGATTCCTATGAACATTTTTAACCTCAAGAGAACTTCACACACTAGGGTAAAGATAATGAAACTTATATACACATGGGAATCACTTGGATTAAAGCTTATACATGCATGAACGACGGTTCGTAGACTAGCCTAAAAATCCGGGGTATTAAATTATCTCTCCCTTGGGAGCATTCATCCTCGAATGAGAATGTATAGACTGAGATACTATACGAAATTAAATAAGATCATATTTTGAACATGCATGACTTGGAATATGATTGCATAACTCATTCTGAAACTTGATACGTGAACTAAATTTCATGAACTGAATTGATTTCTTGAATATATGCAATGAAATGAGAATGACTATAAGGTTGAGATAGAAATGAGAGAGTTAATTGATGAGTAACCATTACTTCAATATGGATCCTATTTTGTAAAGAAAATGAAAGGTTTAGGACATAAATACTCGGGGTGTTACATATCCCCTTTGGGATACTTTGTCCCCCGAACGATACTGACTTGGCTGAAGTACTAAGGAAAGACTGATATGACGTATGACAAAACTTATGGACTGAATCATGTCTAAATATTTGGGATCTGAAACTAATGCATATGCATAAACTGATCTGAATTTGAAATTTGCATGAACGTGAATTACCTCATGAATAGGAAAGATGAAAAAAACCAGAGGAACTTATCTGTCTGAGTGCTAGACTGGATTGCTGGTTATACAGACTGAAATATATTAAAATCTTACACTCAACTATACATTCCACTTGTACACAAATATGACATTCAAGCCTATCTTCATTATCACACATGAACTTGTAGGCAAACCACCACAAAAACATCTTTCTCATTTTCTTTAAACCTCTATTCTTAAAACTTTCATGCACTAGCTGAAGAAAGACACATAGAATTTTAACTAATCATGACATAAGGAGAGGTCACTAAAAGTTAGAACATGAGGACCTGAAGCATGAAGGAATAACTTTGACACTCAACTGAGGCCTGAGGAATAAAGTATCAAAGACATAAATTCATCAGAGAGGTCCAAACTTAGGACATACATGACATAAACTAAATTTCATTGATCATTGTGAGTGTAGAATAAGTATCTGGATCTGAACATATTGTAAAACACAAGTACATAAGTCATGAGCTGCATGACCTAAGTTTGGAGTTAATGATTTCATGGAACATGATTCGTACTGTTGAGTGAACTAGAACTGATCATACTAGAAACTAGGAGTGTACATGGTTTTTCTATAAAGTGCATGAATATGAGCTGTGATGAGGGAGCTGATATGTTAGGCTTGAGTAGATATCGTGATGACTGAAAAACATTGTACTGAGATAAGAATTGGTTGGGAATCATCCTCCCTTACTACTTTTCTACATAAACTGGCACTACTACTAGAATCTGAGAGCCTGACTTGGTTACTTGTTCTATGTTCTCCCTATTAGCTTTAAGCCATCATCTTAAGTCTGTGACCACTTTACTAAACTCTAAACTGAACTGTAATCACTTTACTCTAGAGTCTGGGGTATAATAATACACATGAATGATAAACTCATCCACATCATCATACTTAATCTCAAATCAACAAACTTAAATTCTTGCATGCAATGTTCAAGCCTACTACTTTACCTTTCATACAACTAGCCCCTTGAATAGATAATCTGGTCAATCTGGAAAAAGCTTTCCTGACTCTACTAATGCTAAACTTCTAGGTTTACAATTCTTACTCTAGATCACATACTATAAAAGGGATTCTAAGAGGGGATCTCAAAGCTCATCTGACTTTGGCTTAACGCATGATTTTCATGAACATGAATGAAGTCCTTCAAATTTCAGAATATAAAAGAACTGTTGGGAAATTTTCTAGCCTGTGTGATATCCCATAACTTTCTGTAGGGACTGGCTGTGGAAACTCTGTCTGTAGGAATTCGTTTTTCACTATTTTTGTTGCCTCAAAACTAAGGCAGAGTTAGCATAAATGAGAATGGAGCATGATGAGAATCTATATAATTTTCTTAGAGAATATTTCTACTACACGATTTGAGACTTGAAAGAAGGGAAACATTTCCTAAATGCCCTGTAGCCTGTCGAAGAAAAGTACAGACATCTCCATACCATTTCACAAGACTCTACTAGACACGACTTCATAGACACCCTAGGACACTTGAACTCTGTGGTCTGATACCTAGTTTGTGATGACCCAAGACTTCTCCCTAGTCATCACACAGTGCTTAGAACCACAAGTGATCCCAAGCAAACCCATGAACTGGCATACTGTTAAGCAACTGAATTATAATATAATAAATAGTTGTTGTGTTGTGCGGAAACATAATCATACTAAAAATCTAAAATAGATACAATACTTGTAAAGACTTACAATCTAATAAATCTGAAGAATGAAATTGAAATTACATGACTGACTCTGACTGACATCTATGAAGCCTCTACTATACTGACTATATATTGCTGGGACATGCCTCCAACTACCACTAATTAATACACATGAAAATAAATAAACTGTACATGAACTAAAACTGTCTGAATTCCCAAAGTTAGAGATCTCATAACCTGCTGGCTGGAATCTGCAACTGTATGATCATGATGCGTAGGCTATAACTGATACCCACATTATGAGATGATATAGCACATATACATATATATGGATCAGTACTTCTGGAATGTACTGTTTATAAAGGGGTGAATGCAATAAGTAAATCTGATTTCATACGTAATCGTAAAACCTGCATGCTAAGTGTAAGTAGATTCACCAATAGGCTGTAATAAACTGAAAATTGAAATATCATAAAGCATGAGTGACAAACATTCTCTGATAAGGTGGTGAATCTCTACACTTAGTTTCTGTAAAATATGGATACTGTATGAATACTGGGTCTGAAACTACGTGATAGAGACTGACATAAATAGAGGATCTAAATATACAATCACACTGAGCACAAATGCATAAACATACTAACTTATCTGATTAACTGAATGACTGATAGTTGAATATTGGTCATGTAAGACTGAACTGTAGTTAGTCTGAATAACTGGACAGAAACTGTAGAGTGTTTTTCATACGAGAAAGAGACTGACTGAGTAATATGATATAAAAAAGTGTGAATTCGTGACAACTATATTAATTAAGATGGTAAGACCAAGCGTATAACATGAATATGAAATAGTCTATATACTGAGGTACTAAAATACTGATAACTGGATAATTAATAACTACATGCTATGGTCAAGCTAACCTAAAACTGATCTGAGTTACCAATATGATTACTAGACTAAGACTGTAACTAAGATGGTAACTGAGACTGTAACTAGGAGTGTAACTGAGACTATAACTGAGACTATACTGGAACTGAATACTGAGTTCTGATAATTGAGTGATTGATATCTGAGTTTACTGATAACTGCATTACTAATAACTGGGTGACTGTTTCTGACAGTCTTAATTCTACAGAACTTAACTGAGTTCTATACTGAGCTGGGTGACTGTTTCTGACAGACAAATTTTGGTGGAACAGAACTAAGTTCCATCCTGAGTTTGAACCTGAAAGTGTAATCATGGGAATGTTCATCAAACTTACATGCCTCTAATACGTTAATAGGGATCCAACCTGTAACCCCTGTTGGAAGGGTGTCAGTACCGTTCCACGGGTAAAGACAAGCTAAAGAGTCATCCTCATCTGGCAGGTGCCTTGAACGAGAATGGTGGTATCCTCAACTGGCAGGTAAAAACACCTTATCAACCCTCAATTGGCAGGTTGATTTCTCAACCTACACTGGCTATGTAGTTTGGAATACAAGGACTGCTTCTAAGGATCACACCCTCTACTGGCAGATGAGCCCCCATCCTTGGGTTCACTCGGTGTTGAATACTACTCCCAACTGAATAGACCATGGACTAATTACTAGACTGTATTGGATTTGACTGAACTATTACTGATCGTGTTGATTGATTGAGTTGGAATAAGTTCATTGCGTACTGCTAACTGACTGAGTTTACTGAATACTGCTAACTGACTGAGTTTACTGAGTACTACTAACTGACTCAATACACTGAGTACTGCTAACTGACTGAATACAATGAGTACTGCTAACTTATTGAATACACTGAGTTCTGCAACTAACTGAATACTACTAATCGTGATATTTCTTAGACTATTCTATAACTACTGTAGCTCTAGGTCAATAACAAGATTTTCGGGTATTGAATACTCCAGGACTCAAAAGTATGGAAAGTAAAGCATAACATGATCTTGAAAAAGCCAAACAATAGATACTTGTTAACAATACATTCCCCTAGGAATTTTGTCAAACACTTGAGATACATGAACTTGTACATGGGAATTTCTTGAACATGGGAGTGTAGCATGGTTACATACCTAGAATCATGAACTTGGGAATTTACATGAAATTCACTTGAAATGAGACATGGGTATTTCATCACAACATGTAAGGATCAACATGTGGAAAGCATGGATTTAGAACATGGAATTATTTATAATTATCTTCAATATAGGATCTGCTATGGAATCTAACTAAAACTCTATGGACATGATATGTAAGCCTTTGCTCAAAATCATTCTTGTAGGTATTTCATCAAACACTTGTAATTCATAATTTAGGCTAAGCATGGGAATAGTTAAAAATAGTAGTAATATCATGATTTCACCTCTAAAATCACCAATTAGGGTTTAACTTTAGCACACAATACCATTCAAACATGTTAGGTTTAATATCACCAACAATTTATTGGAAATAAGATATAAGCTTAAGATTCATGAAAATTTATAAGTAAAATTCATAGGATCATGTAAAGATTATGACTTTAATCTTGAAATTTGGGTTTTAGGCGAAAGAGGACCCATGGATGAACTCCCACATACCTTAAATCTTAAAAACTTAAAAAATAAATAAAATCTTGAAATCTTTCTTGAATTGGGAAACTTGAAATCTTGACTTTTCTTGAAGAGGATTTGATGGAGTTCTTGGTGTTTTTGTGGGGGATAGGGCTTTTATTGGAGAGAAAAGGATGAATAATGATGTAAATAATACTTTTGGGGATTTAATTATCTGTTATGGATGAGTTAGGGTGAAGGAAAGGACCCTTTTTCCCTTAAAACACACAAAAATAGAACCTGGGAAATAGCTGGGGGCGATGGAGCACGCGTCGCGGGCATATCTCCTCGGCTTACTGCCACTTCACGAAAATGGTTGGACCTTTTAGCTCAGGTATCATATTTTGGAAAAAATTGTATCGTTGGAAAGCTAATTCAATTAGCTACAATTTGGTGGGTCTTGATCTAAAAAATTCCACGTGTATCAAAACTTATACACATTTAATGTAGACCCTTGTAGAATCGAATGTCAAATTTTGGACGAATCAAATGACCTTAGCTCAACTTGGCTCTAAGTGATTCCTATGAACATTTTTAACCTCAAGAGAACTTCACACACTAGGTTAAAGATCATGAAACTTATATTCACATGGGGATCACTTGGATTAAATCTTATACACGTATGAACGACAGTTCGTAGACTAGCCCAAAAATGTAGGGTATTACATTATCTCTCCTTTGGGAAGATTCATCCTTGAATGAGACTGGTTAGACTGAGATACTCTATGAAGGTAAATGAGATCATATTTTAATCATGCATGACTTGGAATATAATTGCATAAATGATTCAGAAATATGATACGTGAACTAAATATCAAGAACTGAACTGATTTCTTGAATACATGCAATGACATGAGAATGACTATAAGGTTGAGATAGAAATAAGAGATTCAATTGATGAGTTACCATTACTTCAATCTAGATCCTATTTCGTGAATAAAATTAAAGGATTAGGACATGAATACTCAGGGTGTTAAATCTCCCCCTTGGGATACTTTGTCACCCGAACGATACTGACTTGGCTGAAGTACTAAGGAAAGACTGAGATGACGCATGGGAAAACATATGGACTGAATCATGGCTGAATATCTGGGATCTGAAACTGATGCATATGCATAAACTGATCTGAATTTGAAATTTGCATTAACGTGAATTACCTCATGAATAGGAAAGATGAAAAAACCATAGGAACTTGTCTGTTTGACTGCTAGACTGGATTGCTGGCTATACGGACTGAAATATACTGAAATCTTACACTCAAATATACATTCCACATGTACACCAATATGAAATTCAAATCTATCTTCATTATCACACATGAACTTCTAGGCAAACCAACATAAAAACATCTTTCTCATTTTCTCTAAACCTCTATTCTTAAAATTTTCATGCACTAGCCCAAGAAATACACATAGAATTTTAACTAATTATGACATAAGGAGAGGTCACTAAAAGTTAGAACATGAGGACCTAAAGCATAAAGGAATAACTTTGAAACTCAACTGAGGCCTGAGGAATAAAGTATCAATGACATAAATTCATCAGAGAGGTCCGAACTTAGGACATACATAACATAAACTAAATTTCGTTGATCATTGTGAGTGCAGCATGAGTATCTGGATCTGAGAATATTGTAAGACATGAGTACATGAGTCATGAGTTGCATGACCTGAGTTTGGAGTTCATGATTTCATGGAACATGATTCGTACTATTGAGTGAACTAGAACTCATCATACTAGAAACTAAGAGTGTACATAGTTTTTCTATAATGTGCATGAATATGAGCTGTGATGAGGGAGATGATATGTTAGGCATGAGTAGATATCATGATGACTGAAAAACTTTGTACTGAGATAAGAATAGGTTAGGAATCATCCTCCCTTACTACTTTTCTACTTAAAATAGCACTACTACTAGAATCTAAGAGCCTGACTTGGTTACTTGTTCTATCATCTCCCTCGTAGCTTTATGCCATTATCTTAAGTCTGTGACCACTTTACTAAAATCTAAACTGAACTGTAATCATTTTACTCTAGAGTCTGGGGTATAATAATACACATGAATGATAAACTCATCCACATCATCATACTTAATCTCAAATCAACAAACTTAAATTCTTGCATACACTGTTCAAGGCTACTACTTTACCTTTCGTACAACTAGACCCTTGAATATATAATCTGCTCAATCTGGATAAAGTTTTTCCAACTCTACTACTGCTAAACTTCTGGGTTTACGATTCTAACTCTAGATCATATACTATAAATAGGATTCTAAGAGGGGATCTAAAAGAACATCTGACTTTGGCTTAACGCATGATTTTCATGAACATGAATGAAGTCCTTCAAATTTCAGAATGTAAAAGAACTGTTGGGATATTTTCTAGCCTGTGTGATATCCCATAACTGTCTGTAGGGACTGGCTGTGGAAACTCTGTCTGTAGGAATTCGTTCTTCACTATTTTTGTTGCCTCAAAACTAAGGCAGAGTTAGCATGAATGAGAATGGAGCATGATGAGAATCTTGATAATTTTGTTAGAGAATACTTCTACTGTACGATTTGAGACTTGAAAGAAGGAAAACATTTCCTTAATGCCCTGTAGCCTGTAGAAGAAAAGTACAGACATTTCCATACCAATTCACAAGACTCTACTAGACACAACTTCATAGACACCCTAGGACACTTGAACTCTGTGCTCTGATACCTTGTTTGTAACGACCCAAGACTACCCCCTAGTTGTCACACAGTGCTTAGAACCACAAGTGATCCCAAGCTAACCTGTGAACTGGCATACTGTTAAGCAACTGAATTATAATATAATAAATAGCTATTGTGTTGTGCGAAAAAATAATCATACTAAAAATCTAAAATAGATATAATACTTGTAAAGACTTACAATCTGATAAATCTGAAGAATGAAATTAAAATTACATGACTGACTCTGACTGACATCTATGAAGCCTCTACTATACTGACTATAGATTGCTGGGACATGCCTCCAACTACCACTAATCAATACACATGAAAATAAATGAATTGTACATGAACTAAAACTGTCTAAAGTTCCCAAAGTTTGAGAACTCATAACCTGCTGGCTGGAATCTACAATTGTATGATCATGATGCGTAGGTTATAACTGATACCCACATTATGAGATGATATAGCACATAGACTTATATGTGGATTAGTACTTCTGGAATGTACTGAGTATAAAGGGGTGAATGGAATAAGTAAAACTGATTTCATACGTAATCGTAAAACATGCATGCTAAGTGTAAGTAGACTCACCAATAGTCTAGAATATACTAAAAATTGAAATATCATAAAGCATGAGTACCAAACATTTTCTGATAAGGTGGTGAATCTCTACACTTAGTTTCAGTAAAACTTTAATTTAATGATATAAGTATAACTAAAGCTGGGGTATGATAAAACATGGATATTGTATGAATACTGGGTCTGAAACTGCGTGATGGAGACTGACATAAATCGAGGATCTGAATATACAATCACACTGAGCACAAATGCATAAACATACTAACTTATCTAATTTACTGAATGACTGATAGCTGAATACTGGTCATGTAAGACTGAACTGTACTTAGTCTGAATAACTGGACTGAAATTGTAGAGTGTTCTGCATACGAGGAAGGGACTGACTGAGTAACATGAGATAACTAAGCATGAATTTGTGACAACTATATTAATTGAGAAGGTAAGACCAAGCGTATAACATGAATCTGAAATAGTTTGTATACAGAGGTACTAAAATACTGATAACTGAATAACTGATAACTGCATGCTATGGTCAAGCAAACCTAAAACTAAATTGAGTTACTGATCTGATTACTAGATAGAGACTATAACTAGGAGTGTAACTGAGACTGTAACTAGGAGTAAAATAATGTCTTAAATAAGAGAGATAATTAAATAAGGGATAAAAATAATGATGAGAGAGAAAAAGAGATATATATTAATTAGGATAGCATTACGTTTGAAATTATAATTATGTTATTCTTTAAAACTGCTTGTAGACATCTAAAATTTGTGGGACCCTTCAAGAAGAATCCAAATTCTGTTAGAGTTCTAGGTGGCTACTTTACCCTAAATTTTGCCTATTTAAAGGGCAACAGATTCCCTGAAACAGGCAACTTGAATATCCCATAAATTCACGGATATTCATAAAAAGATCAGGATCTCCAATATCCCACAAAATCATGGGATATTTATAAAGAGATCATTCTACGTTCGAGAAATAGGCCACTAACGACCCTCGAATTGCGAAGATCATCCTATGCTTGAGAAATGCACCACTAACGACCCTCGAATTAAGGAGAAAATCAAAAGAGAAGAATCAAGGGAGGAACAGATTTGTACTCACATCGTTTATCAATAAAAATTATTGTTTCTTCATATTTTTATTTATGGTTGAAGTTTATTTTTCATGAATTAAATTATGCTGTAAGAAAATTGGCACGCCCAATAGGACCAAATCTGCTCCTCATATCTTCTCTCATAAATCAATCTGCAAATCTGTAGCCGCCGCATAAAAATTGAAGCTCTATTGGTACTTCAAGACTCGTCATCAAATCTACACTTCGACAAGCCTTGAAGTAGGGGGCATTTGTAGACATCTAAAATTTGTGGGACTCTTCAACAATAATCCGAATTCTATTATAGTTCTAGGTGGCTACTTTACCCTAAATTTTGCCTATTTAAAGGGTAATAAATTTCCTGAAACAAGAATCTTGAATATCCCATAAATTCACGGATATTCGTAAAAAGATCAGGATCTCCAATATCCCATAAAATCATGGAATATTCATAAAGAGATCATCCTACGTTCGAGAAATACGCCACTAACGACCCTCGAATTACGGAGATCATTCTACGTTCGAGAAATGCACCACTAACGACCCTCGAATTAAGGAAAAAATCAAGAGAGAAGAATCAAGGGAGGAACGGATTTGTACTCACATCGTTTATCAATAAAAATTATTGTTTCTTCATATTTTTATTTATGGTTGAAGTTTATTTTTCATGAATTAAATTATGTTGTAAACACTGCTATAAACGTAATATTGAAAAAGTAATGTTATAATGAGAGTTTTATGTAAAAATTTAAAAGATTAGGGTTATATGTAGTAATAATAAAAGTTGGAATTGGAGTTGGAAAATTGTGAAAACAACAAAAACCCATTTTCCCTTTTCAAAAAAAAAAGTCAAAATTATTTTTCGAATTTTCATGGCCAAACACCACAATTTTCAACTCCAAAATTTTTTTCCGAAAAATAGAAAAAAATTTAAATGGCCAAACGGGCCCTAAAGGAAAGCAACTATCAGCAATTAGGAAATAAGGTTAAAATAAGTAGCCGTTTGTCCAGGAAAACTAGTTTTTCAGAGTTGGAGTTGAAATTGGAATTGGAGTTGTGTTTGACCATGTCTTTTTTTTATTTTTATTTTTATTTTTGAAAAAACTATTTTAAATATGATTTTATGCCCTAACTTTTACAAACTATCAAAATCACCCACTAAAATTTACCTACTAATGGAAAAAGAACACAATTAGCCACTATTATAAAAATAATTACATATACATGGCCATATTTAATGAATTTCAATTATGACATATATAATATTTACATTAATAGTCGTTTTCTCATATTTGAAAATTTTAAATATGGATGTTATATTAACAGATCACTGCTTTCTGTTTTTTAGGTAACAAATATTATCTTTCAAACATGATGAGTTGTTATTAAATTTTAAGGTGCCGCTAATTTATTTCTTTAATTTTCTTATACATGAAAGATTTTACTGTGTGAATAAATTATTTCTATGTAAAACATGTTTTTCATATTTATGGTATATTATATCATATACCATAAATATATAAATATGCTTAGTATGTTTCTTTATACTTTGGATTTTTATATATGTGTGTATATGGTATATACATGGTATAAACTTCATATATAACATACTTTGTATATTTATATTATAAATATGCTTAGTATGTTTCTTAATACTTTGTATATTTATATATGTGTGTATATGGTATATACATGGTATAAACTTTATATATAACATACTTTGTATATTTCTATTATAAAATAATACTTTATATATTTATGGGTATAAATATAATACTTTATATATTTATGGGTATAAATATAAATTAGCAGTAAAATAATATCTTAAATAAGTGAGAAAATTAAATAAGGGATAAAAATAATGATGAGAGAGAAAAAGAGAGATATATTAATTAGGATAGCATTAAATTTGAAATTATAATTATCTTATTTTTTAAAACTGCTATATACGTAATATTGAAAAAGTAATGTTATAAGGAGAGTTTTATGTAAAAATTTAAAAGATTGGGATTATATGTAATAATAATAAAAGTTGGAATTTGAGTTGGAAAATTGTCAAAACAACAAAAACCTGTTTTTCCTTTTCAGAAAAAAATTTCGGAATTATTTTCCGAATTTTTATGGTCAAACACCACAATTTCCAACTCCGGATTTTTTTTTCGAAAAAAAGGCAAAAATTTACATGGCCAAACGGGCCCTAAGAAAGTGGAAGTGTTGAAGATTTTTCTGGAAGCTGAAAAGATTTGAAGCTTCATGAACCCATTCCAAAGTAAGTTGCACCAAACTCAACTCTTGATTACTTCAGTTTGAACACAAAACCCGGAACCAAAATATTCCTTAAAACAAAAAAAAAGAACAATGATATGCCATATATAAAAAAAAGAACCAAAATAGTCTTTGTGCACTTATTAAGTGCACAATGCCTTTAAATTTGTAACGGAAGCTGGCAGACGACGTCAGAAACGTTGAAATTCACATTGTTCACTTATTAAGTGCAGAATCCATTTTTTATGAATTGTGCACTTAATCCATTTTTTTAAGGTTTGTGCTCATATTAAGTGCACAATCTCTACTCACTTTTTACAATTCCCCTTACCTGATCCAATAGTTTCGCAATATATTTTTTTTATCTTATAGAATTATCGAAAATAAAATATTTCAATGACTTCAAATTTATATACTATAATAATTATAACCTTAATTTAGAGTCATTATATAAATTAACGTAATAATGATCTATAAGAACATTCAATGATAATTAAACTAACATTAATTGATTACTCCATTTGATCTATTTACTTGTCATATTTTTTCGGTATACGACCCTTAAAAGAATGCCCTATTCGCCCCATTTTAATTATTCTTTTGTCTTTTGTCATGTCCACTAAGAAAAATAATAATTACAAGATATTATATATTACAAAATAGAGAATAAACCTTCTTCATTTTCTTAAATTTCGTATCAAATCAAAACATAAACGAAATTTATTTACTCTCTCTGAAACCTTCTTTTACTCTCTTCGAATATTTATTTACTTCGTTTATGTTTTGATTTGATACGAAATTTAAGAAAATGAAGAAGGTTTATTCTTTGTTTTGTAATAAATAATATCTTGTATTTATTATTTTTCTTAGTGGACATGACAAAAGACAAAATAATAATTAAAATGGGGCAAATAGGGCATTCTTTTAAGGGGCGTATAAAGCAAAAAATATGACAAGTAAATAAATCAAATGGAGTAATCAATTAATGGTAGTTTAATTATCATTGAATATTATTATATATTATTATTAAGTTAATTTATATAATGACTCTAAATTAAGGTTATAATTATTATACTATAAATTTGAAGTTATTGAAATATTTTATTTTCGATAATTCTATAAGATAAAAAAAAATATTGCGAAACTACTGAATCAGGTAAGGGGAATTGTAAAAAGTGAATAGAGATTGTGCACTTATCAAGTACACAATCCATTTAAAAAATGAATTGTGCACTTATTAAGTGCACAAGCCTTAAAAAAAAATGGATTGTGCACTTATTAAGTGCACAATCTAGAAAAAAAAAATGGATTGTGCACTGCACAATGTTAATTTCCACGTTTCTGACGCCGTCAGTCAGCTTCCGTTATAAATTTAAAGGCATTGTGCACTTAATAAGTGCACAAAGCCTATTTTATTTTATATGGCATACATTGGTTCTTTTTTTAGTTTTAGGACATATTTTGGTTCCGGGTTCTTAAACACACTCCCTTCATGAACACCCCTGTTCATGTTTTTTCAGTGTTCTAGCTTCAAATCGATGAAGGAGTTCGAGCTTTGTGAAGTAATCTTTGTAAGGTATTGTCGATGCTTGCAAATAACCGAATCTAGACGAAAATAGACTAGATCTACTGATAACTTCTTCTTTACCTTTCATATCTCATCTTCACCCATAGATTTACAAGTTACTCCGTAAATTAATAGTTAATATCTACCCAATCTTTTTCCTATTGTTAATCTTTGATAGGATGAGCTTCAAAGAAGCTAATACCACACATCAAAAGAACAACTCTAGGTGTTAGATTAAGTATCAATTAGCTATTAATTTTCGGTTGATACTTAGAAGATAACTAATCTCTAGTAATTACTGATGTCGTTCCTATTTCCTCCCTTGACAGAATGAATCTCAGAGAGATTAATACCACACATCAAAGGAAGAAATTAATAACTCAATCATTGACTAAAATAGGTATGTTACCTATAATCTGCTGAAAATAAATCAATTAGAAGAAAGTTGAATCAGAGAAAATTAAAAACATTCCCTGCTTATGCCTTAGTCAATTACTATTGTACACCCTAAACTCTCACCGGGTGGCATAGTAAATTTGACTATCTGAACTCACTTCAAGCAATACAGTAGAATGCTAAAATTTCTTGTTCCATCTTAATGCTATCTAAAAGATTATTAAATTATAATCTGCTGTCGAGCTTATTGATTATTCACTTATGACATCCTCAAGTGAGGCATGCTAATTCTATCCATGTTGAGAATTGTCTTTGCTATGATAGAGAGGTCCTGAAAGTTTTCTACTGTGAAATTACCTGCAAAATTAACAGACATGTTAGCAAAAAAAACTACCATTGTGTTGCCTTCCCTTAAGAGTATGTTTCAACTTAATAGGGATACCTTCCTTCATTCTATTAATAGCTTCCACCTCCCAAACAACACTCCAAGGTACCTCCCATATTCCTTCCAAAATATTTATCATGGTAAGAGAATTTTTCTCCATAATTAGAGGAAATAGATTTCTATTTATGGAGGTTTGAGTTCCTTTCTTTATAGCTACTGCTTCGGCCAAAAGATTTGTAGAATCTGGAAGCCTTTTTCCTTTCCCTACTACAAAATCTCCTAACCAATTTCTAACACAAAAGGCAGCCCCTGCACCCAAATATTATTGTATTGGGGATCTTTGTCTTCTTTTATTCTTAATAAATCCCATGCAGTTTTAACCTTGAATTTTCCAGTACTATTAAGCAGCCACCAAGGTTTATTTGACAGAACACTAGGAATGACCTCACCCAATTTTTTTTGTACATGATTGACCACCCTTTCAGATAGAATTTGATGGAGTTTTGTTATATCCCATCCCCCTTCATTCATCAACTCCCTTATATCCTTCATTTCTGGCCTAACAATGCAGTCTAGTTCTTGGAATAAAGGACCAAGTTTAGTCCAATTTTCATACCAGATGTTTGTTGTGACTCCCCTAGGTTCCCACCACATATTCTTTTATAAAATCTCTCTATTTTCCAACATCATTTTCCATATTTGAGAACTACTTTTCCATTGCACCAACGTGGGTATTTCTTTCTTGTAATATTTATTCCACATAAAGTTTGCCCATAAAGAATTGCCAATTCTAAATTTCCACCAAAGCTTTGCAAACATAGCTTTTGAAACATCAAATAAAGATCTAAACCCAGGACCTCTTTTTTCTGTAGGCAAACATAAATTCTGCCATTTAGTCCAATATTTACTTCTTCCAGTTTCATTGTTGTTCCAAAAAAAGTTAGCAAAAATCTTGTGAATTTCAGTAATCATACATTTAGGAGGCACTACTGCTGAAAGAGTGTGAATAGGAATGCTTTGCAACACATTGTTAATCAAAGTGGCCTTACCACCAAAAGAAAACATCTTTCCTTTCCAAATTTGAAGCTTGTCTTTAATCTTCTTAATGAGTTCATTTAATCATTTTTTCTCTTCTTAGAATGGGTGATAGGACACCCCAAATACGTAATTAGAAACTGTCCTCTTGAAATTTCTGTACATCTATCAACCAGACCTCCTAACTGAGCACTAGTATTCTGATGTATGTACCATGCACTCTTCTCTTTGTTGATTAGTTGGCTCGATTGATCTTCATATTTGTCTACAATATTTATTAGTATTTTTAGTGATTTTTCATGTGCAGTAGCAAAAATAATTGTATCATTTGCATAGGCTAGATGATTGAGATTTGCACTCCATTTAGGCATACCATAACCTACATATTGGTCTTCATCAAAAAGAGAATTCAAAGCCCTGGATAGAACTTCTGCACTGAGAATAAAAAGAGCAGGGGATAAAGGATTTCCCTGTTTTACCCCTCTAGTAGAATGAAAAAATCCTTGATCTTGTCCATTTATCAATACAAAATACCAATTATTATTTATAATCCTCCATACGCCTTTGTCATATCAAGTTTAATAATGATATTGGCTGGCTTTCCTCTCTTGATAATGTTAGTAGCAATTTCCTTTGTAAGCAGAACATTTTCAATGATATTTTTCCCTTTCACAAAACCTGATTGATTGAAAGAGAATAACTTTGATAGCAACATCTCCAATTTATCATGAACCACCCTAGAAATAACTTTATTAATAAAGTTACTAAGATTGATTGTCCTATGATCTGAAAAAGTATGAATATCATTCTTTTTTGGCAACAACACAAGATTAGTATGTGCGATAGATTTAGGAAGTGCATTTCCTTAAAAAAAATATATACCAATTTTCATAAATCATCACCAACTATTTCCCAGAATCTTTGATAGAAAAGACCTGTAAAACCATCTGGTCCACTTGCACTGTCTCCACTGATATTTAAAATAAGATTTTTAACCTCCTCCTTTGTTGTCATGATAGATAGATTTGCATTATCCTCTTTAGTAAGCATCTGTGGGATATGTTTGAGTCGGGAAAATTTTGTAGCACTTTTTTCTTGAGTAAATTGCTTCTGATAGAAATTCACTTCTTCAATACAAATTTTTCTTTCCTCCAGTAGCATCCCTTGCTCATTATGTATTTTTGTCAACATAAGTCTTTTCCTTCTCCCTTTCACTAGACTATGAAAGAATATAGTATTTTTGTCTCCCTTTTCAAACCAAGTAAAACCTGTCTTTTGTTTCCAATACTCCTCTTCATAGTGTAGATATAACTCAACCTGAGCCTATTGCATAACACTTCTATTTACAATGGTTGGATCCTCTTCAAATAATCTTTCCTTAATATTGGAAATGTCTTCTCTAATGGATAATTGTTTAAAAATATCACCATACATTGCTCTACTCCATGAAGTGAGATAATTCTTCATCTTCTTCAATTTTGCTTTAAAATTCAGAAAAGGATTTTTTGAATAATTTCCTGGCCAACAACCAACTGCTTAAATGAATCATGGTCCATCCAAAAAATAAGGAATTTGAAGGATTTATTAATAGTCTTAATGTTATTTTCACAAATTAGTAACATAGGAGCATGGTCAGATTCAATCCTTGAAAGATGATTAACTTCCAAGTGATTAAACCAATTTGGCATTTCTTGATTAACTAAAACTCTATCTAGCCTTACAAAAATGTAATCTTCTGCCGCTCTGCCATTTCACCAAGTAAATAGACTGCCTTTATAATTTACCCCTGTAAGATCACATGACCCTCTACAATTTGAGAAATCTTCTATATCAGTTGGTTGCACAGGTTGTACACCAATCTTCTCCTCGTCATTCAATACCACATTGAAATCTCCACTAATAATACATGGTAAATTAGAAGCATAATACAACTGATAGATATCCTCCCACTGCTCCAGTCTTTGCAGCCTATTACATTTAGCATAAATCGCAGGTGCATAAAAAGCTTTATTTGAATTTGTATCAGTAATCTTCATAGTCAGATTTTGTGTTGCATCTACCACAGTGTCTACTTGAAATCCTTCTTTGAAAAACATCCAAATTTTTCCATTGCAATTAGCTTTGGCCAAAAGGTAATCCCAATCTTCTCATATATTTATTGATGTGACTAGCATTTTGAAAAGGTTCCAATAAAATAATAAAAATGAATTTATGTGCTTTGTTTAACATTTGAACCCTATGAAATGCTTTTTGAGTCTTGATAGACCTAATATTCTTGAAAAATGCCTTCATCATTGAGATTTATTCCTTTGTGACCCCCTCTTTGGTAATGTTTTAGTAGGCTGCGAACCTACTGTATTACCACCTCTTTTCCTCTTTCTAACTGAATTGTTAGCTTTAGGACATTTCTCAGTACTCCCCGCATCTTTACTTTCCTAACCTGATAGACTCATGTCCTCATCCTTTGAACTGCTTTGCTGAGTTTCTGAACTAGTTTGTTGACTTTCAGGATTTTATTGAGAATCTTCTGATACAAAATGAGATACAAGATTATGTAATATCCTGTGAGGTGATATGTTGTTACCAGTGTTTTGGACGACGAAAGGTGACAAGGTCCCGCCTTGCCACGCAGCGAGGCGAGCGTCTTTTGAATGTACGGCGATAATTAATATAAAAAATTAAAATAATATATAAATGATTAAAATTTCAATAACACCAATATATTAGGAAATATTTCAAGTCAAGAATTAAAAATAGATAGTAGATAGATACTAAAAGTCTAGAACTTGAATGACTCAACAATATCCATAAAACAAGTAGATATACGCCATTGAAATTGAAATAGTTGTTAATGATCAAGACATCAAGTTATTTAATTAGTATATTACTATCATACTATGTTAATTGAATTCTATATAAGTTATTAAAAAAGAATTACATAATAAGGCTACAAGGCACAAGCTTACTGGTTACTATTACAGTAACAGTGTTTAAGACAAGTTCATTGTTACAGAATACAGTGGAGGAAAATAGAAGGAGAAGAGAAAAGAAGAAGGAAAAAAAAAGCACCAAAGTACAAGTCCAGTTGCTGGATTAAGAAGAAGAAGTTAAAAGAAAAAAAAATATAAATCAATACTTCAAAGGCTCACTGCTTACCGGAGTTGCTGGAGTATGTCGCCGGAATCAAATTTTGGAGATGGATGGTAGAAGCGGAAGTCACCACTAAGCAAGTTGGTAGAGCCAAAATGTGTAAATAAGCCCTAAAATTAGTTTATATACCGA
This sequence comes from Capsicum pubescens, assembly GCA_030864215.1. Lineage (NCBI taxonomy): Eukaryota > Viridiplantae > Streptophyta > Magnoliopsida > Solanales > Solanaceae > Capsicum > Capsicum pubescens. The sequence continues at coordinate 74,136,775 of CM061546.1, forward strand.
AAATCCTATTTTAAAAAAAAAAAAATTAAAAGGCGGCGCTATTGTCACCTCGTTGCCTCGCTTCGCCATGTCGCCTTTATCGCAAAGGCGACGCCTTTTGATTTTTGCAACACTATGACCTGAAGAGGCAACCAGGCCTCGCCTCACCATTCGCCATTGGCGACGTGGCGAGCGCCTTTTACAACACCGATTGTTATATTCTGCTGGTTGTTCCTGATTTTTCATTGACCCTATAATTGGGATCACAACTACTGCAATCTCATCAGTACTCTTGTCCATGTTTTTCAGACTCCCCAGAGCATAAGTTATGTTGGTGTGTTTCTACATCTATTTTTATAGCTCCAGGAATTGATATGGGTTGTTGTTGTTGTGGTTGCTGCTTGTCCTACTGCATTTCTTGAATCTTCTTGGTAGTTTCCGCATTTTCCTCTTCACTATCTGTTGTTACACTATTAGTGCTTTGTTTATGTAATTCTATGATTCTCTTCCTTAGATTCTGAATTTCATCCTTAAGAGAATGAGTTTTCTCCGCAATAATGGTTGTTTATTGCTTGTTATTATCCTCCTGCTCATTAATTTTGTTAGAAACTAGTGTTGCCATTCTAACCCCTTCTTTGTCTCTTATAGGCTGATTGTTGACAACCATAGATCCACCATTGACAGTCTCTTGAAGGGTTGTTTCTTCTATGATTGGTTCTTCTGCCATTTCTGTTGTTGTATCCAAAGCATTGAATTTATTGTTGATGTCTATGTGTTGTTTTTCTTTTTGCATAAATACCCTTTTTACGATTATCTCTTACCACTTTCCAATCACCTGGTCCCCACTATCCTCCCACTTGAAAGTATCTTTGCTTTGCCTTTTTGAATTTGGGGTAATTTTGGCTCATTCAACTCTCTTGCTATATCGATATTATCCTTGTTGTCATAAGAATATTCACGCAACTTAGGATGAAGTATTCTACAATTATCCTTATCATAGCCTTGTATCTTACATTCTAAGCAATACTTGGGGATGTAGTCATACTTGATAGTAATATTTGCTGATTTTAAGTCTCCATAATCCTCATCAAGAACATTCACAACCACAGATTTAGGAAGATTGGAAGCTAGATCAACTAGAACCCTAACCTTAGCAAAACTAGGTCTAGTTTGATTGATAGTGACTTGGTCAAGCTGTAATGGTTTTCCTACTGCTGTGGCTAAAGAAAAAAAACTGTCTTTGCCAAATAAAATTGGGCGAAGATTAGGAAAAGAGATCCACGCCATAGTCTTGGTAGTTACCTCGTCAATCTTAAAGTTTACATCATAAATTAGGGTGCCCCATTTTACATGTATTATTAAATGCTCCTCTGGATATGCGATTGATATAATCCTCTTTTGAAAACAGTGTAATAAGAATATGCCTGTTTCGAAATAGTCCAATTTTACAATTGCTTTTGATGTTGCACTGTTTTAGAATCGCTTCTCGAAGATCCTCCATCTCTAGCCATCCGTGTGCGAACTTCTCAACAACTGCACATTGCAAATTTTCCTTAATATTTATTTTTTCAACTTCTGCCGCTGTCCATGTATATGTGGGACGCCATCTACAAAAGTTATAGATTTAGATGGTTCCTCCACTGCCTCCTGAATTTGCAGAATGTTAGAAAAAGAAATCTCTTTGGTAATAACATCAAAATTTTGAGAACTATCATTCTTCCTTCCTAAGAGAGGAAAATCTGTGAGATTAGCTAAGAGAGAAGGGGCAGCCACCGTCAATGGCTGCCCTCCATCAGTGCCAGCCATCAAATTAGGCAAACATTGAAACTACAAATCTAACATCAAATTTCAAAGAAAAAAATGTTACTCTTTAAAGCTAAATAAAAGAAAAAATAAAATAAAATAAATAAAAATTCCTAACTTCTCCCCCCATCGAATAATACTACAAACATCGAAAAACACCACAAATTTCTTTTTCGTTTAAAACTTTTTATAATTTCTCCCTCAAGTTTTTATTTTTCATTAAATTTGCAACAAAAAATTCAAAAAGAAAAAAAGAAGAAGAAATGGAGAGAGAGAGAAGGGCTCTAATGAAGAAGAAGAAGAAGATAGGAACGGTAGATCTGAAGAAGATGAGAGGCAGGGTGGTTTGGGGGAGGGGGAAGGGGAGGGGAGCTTATTGGAGTTAATTATTTTCTTAAACATTTAATTTCTTAGAGGCATTAAAAAGTGATGTGGACTTCACGTGTAAGTGTTTGTATTACACATGTATTTTGAATAGTCGTAAAAAGAGTTTAAAATATTGTATTTTGTTGGGTTTAGTGGGCCAGTTGACAAAGGAGCAAGTAGAAGATCCAGAATACAAACTCATACAAGTATAAAAATTCAGTAGGTCATTTTGCTTGATTTTTATTTTCTTGTCCCAGAAATAAAGTATTTATTTATATTAGATAAAAATTTTAAATATAAATACAAGATTTAAAGCCTCACCCACTGGATTTGTCGAAACCATAACCACATTATTGGTTTTCCCCTGCCTACGTTTATCTAGCTCATTTTAACGGAGTAATTAAGGTTGTTCACAAACAAACAAAATGCTCATATTAATGCCTCTCAGCCATGATAATAATTTTAGTCAATTCACCAGTAAATAAAATAATAAGTCAAGTAAATGGAAATTCCAAAAAAATAGCCATATTAATAAATTTAAATACTGCATGCTTTATAAAAATATATTTCTTTTGGGAGTTTGAATTTTCATATAGTCACTTTATTAATAGTAGTTATGTTAAAAATTACTTTGTGTGTCGAAGAACATTGAAATCAAGAAAAAAAAATGACTTTCTTAAATAATAATTATTTGAGTCGCCATTTGAAAAATCGAACACTGTACTTTTAGGAATTCTGACCAAGTCTAAAAATGATCAGTGATTATCTATATTCCGATTATAATTTTAAAAACCAAATTTTGTTAAAAAGAACTGACTTTACGCCCAATTTTAAGTCAAAATAGAAGTACAATTAACATTCAAATAGTGGAAAAGGATGACTTTTTGATCGATAGCTTAGCTGCAGCTATCATGTAATCAAACCACCTTGTGAATAACATTTTTGAATAAGACTAATAAGACAAGATCTATATCTTGACATTATCTCCCAATAAATATCTTAAATATAGAAAATGACTTCTTCTTGCTCCTAACTCTAGTGTCACAAAAAGTTTTGATTGTCAATTTTACCGATTTCAATGCTACTTAGGATGTATATTGGGTCTCTTATTAGTTAAAAGGTTATCTTCAAAATTAAATTTGCAAAAGAGAAAAATCTTGATTAATTGCTGAAAGAGACTATTTTTGACATTAAACCACAAAGCTTACAAATCATACTTATGGGATTAAGAGAGAACTAATGCAAGTTTAAAAACCTTGTGTCCTAAGCATGTTATACTGACATGAAGTTGTAAGTGTTACGTTGAACAATAAAGGAGTTAGTTTTTGTAATGACCCTCTAGGCCTTTTTTGTGATTTTCGCTTGTTTTCTCTCTTTTGACCCTCTCCATAGTTTTGAATTGATTTTAAGACTTGCCGGGATGGATGGTTTTATTCCCGAGGTCACCAGATGAGTTTCAGATAGTTTTTGAGCCATGAAAGTTTTGGAACCACGAAAGTTTGACCAAAGTCAACATTTGGTATTGGAGGCCAGATCCGAGTTTAATGGTTTCACTAGGTTCAGAGGGTGATTCTTGGTCTAGGCGGAGATTTGGTTCGGTTTATGAGGCATTCATGGGCGTTCTAGTCTTTTGCATTGAACATTATAGTTTTCTTATATTTTAATTGACTGACGGTCAACATTTGATCGAAATGAACTCGAAATGATGCTTTGACAATTTTAACATGTCTGAAATATATTTTGCAACTTATTTGCACTATTTGTTTGTATTCGAGAGATTCATAGTGAATTTCGAAGATTTGATCTTGGCTGATGCACCAGCTACTGGTGCGGGTGGTTTCCTTCTTCCTGATTGCAAGGTGTGGACAGTGTGTGAAATTTTACCGGATTTTGCTTCCCGTTCGTGTCATAGGGCCATGGGCGGACCGACGTGTAATTTTCGGGTGCTCGAGCACCCACTAAACTCGACGTAGAAGAGGTATAATTATATAAGAAACAGTGAAAAAATGGTAAAATATATACAAAAGTACCCAGAGAACAAAAGCATGGTTGGGTGCTCTGGCTTTAGACATAACTTTCATGTCTTCAATCTTGGGGTCGAATCCCTGTAGTTGCATTGTTTAGTAAAAAAAAATTTTGAGCACCCACAACCTAAAAAAGATGGGTCCGCCACTGCATAGGGCCACACTTTCATGAAGAGGAAGAGGTGGATCGGATCTGGGGCATTCATCATGAACATGTTACACTTTGTTTGGGTGGTAGTCTGCCATATGGTTTCATAATATACGTTACTGTATGGTATGATATGGTATTGTACTGTACAGGATAGTACAATACAATGCTTGAATGGATTGTATCATTCACTGCAGTTTAATAACAGATTTATTGTTTGGTTTGACGGTATGATACTGTAACGTAACTGATAAGTTTACTAAAATGATTTTAATAATTATTATAAATGTTAAATTTATCAAATTGTTAATAGAAGAATTTTCTTCCCGCTAATCTGTCACAAATTATGCCATGTAAATATATTACGTTGTTAAATTCATATAAATTTTAACAAAATCAATACAAGAGTAGATCAAAATAGATATAATCAGAATCATTTTTGAGTAGCAAATTTCATTTCCTTTTGGTGTTTTAAAACGTGACCACCAACGACAAATACAAAGTTTGGATGTATCTTTTGTGAATGCTATGGGTGTGTTCGGTATGAAATACAATTTTTTTCTTTTTAGGAAAACAAGCTATTTCTTACTAAGGGGTTGTTTGGTAGAGTGTATTGAAAAGTTAATGCATGCATTAATTTAATGTATACTACTAGTACCTTGTTTGGTATACGTTTTTATCCTATGTATAACTAATGTTTGTATTAGTTATACACTCTATTGTGTATTGAGGTGTGTATTACTAATACCTCAAAATCTATGGTATTAGAAATGCAATGGATCCAATGCATGAATTTACATGATTAAAGACATTATTATCCCTCAAAAAATTTTCTGCATCTTATTCAGTATATATGGAGAGTGTTTCGGTAATTTTTTTTTTTTAGAAATTATATAATTTATGTTATTTTTAATACATCAAATCAAACACTGCATAAGAAAAATACAAGCATAACTAATGCAAGTATAACTAACACAAGCATTATTCATACAAGTATAACTAACACAAGCATTATTCATACAAGCATTACTAATACACTATATTTTAAATTGTTCTTATATATTCTACCAAACTAACCCTTATTATTTTGTGTTCGTTACGCAAATAGAATTTATTTTTAAAAATATTTGTATATATTTAATACAAAACAATGAGATGAATAGAATAAGGAAGGTAGGGTAAGAAAAAAATTATGAATTTTTTGTTAAAAAAAGTATTTGAGGATGGGGTAGTGGAGCAGAGGATCGAGGGTAGAGTAAGAGAAAAGTATTGATTTTTTTTAAAAATAAATTAAAAAGAATTTTTTTTTGTGGGTGGGAACATGCGGGGGTGGAGGGGGGGGGATGGTAGGAGTTGGTGGTGGGGTAAGAATTCTTTTTTAAAACTTTTTAAGAAATAAAAAAATTAATTTGGGAGAGGGGCTGGTAAGCTATGTTACCCAGACTCGACCGTTTTGCCGCCGACCCGTCTCGACACGAGACAGAGGTGGGTGCGGGTGCTTTCGCCGTCTCCGATTCGGTCAAATGATTTCGGAGACGTTGACCAAATTAAAGAAGAAATTTGTGTGGGAAAATTGAATAATTAACCGGTGAGTGGCGACTTACTGAAAAGATTTCGACCAGCGACCACCGGAACAGAGACGACGTTGTCGATGTGCCACTGCCATCGCCGTCGTCGAGAAACCGTCGTCGTCGTCGTACCACCTCAGTCATCGTCGTCAATCATCTGTTGTTGTCGATGTGCCACTGCCGTCGGCTTTTTATTTGTTTGTGTTGTTATATATATATTTATATTTATTAATATTTAATATTTATTTAATAAAAACAAGACAACAACATTAATATTTATTTATTTGTTTGTGTTAATATATATATATATATATATATATATTTATTTATTTATTAATATTAATAATATATATTTTTTAATAAAAACAACACAATAGCATGTTGGTTTATTGGACTGACAGCAACCGACTTTTGTATTTTATATTCTTTATGATATAAAAAAATGTATATTAATATATAATCAAACGTAAGTTGCCCTAACATTGAAAAAAGAAAAAATATTCTTAATTAGAGTTAACTTTTTATTTTTAGAATACTTTTATAACTATATATTTATAATATTTGATTTTTTTAAGCCGAATCCCCGCACCCGTATCCATACTCGGATTCGCACCCCCGAATCTTAAAATTTATATTTTGACGAATTCGACTCTTGGATCCGCACCCGTCTTGGATGCCCGTACCCGAGTCCGAGCAACTTAACTGGTAAGTGGTAGGGGTGGGTGAGGGTGGGGTTAGAAAAAGTTTTAATTTTAAGAAAATTTACAAAAAACTTGAGGGGGGTGGGGTCGGATAAGAAAAAAGATTAAAATTTTCTAATTTTTTTTTTAAAAAATAATTTCTTTTGGCGAGGGCCGGGGGGAGGGGGGAGAGGGTTGGCTCGTGGGAGTGGGGAGTGGGGAGTGGGGAGGGGGGAGGGGTAAGAGTGGAGTTAAATAATATTGGATAAAGTGTAAAATAAGATTATATAATATTAAATAAGGGCATAATTGAAAAAAAAAAAAAAGCAAACGATGTGATATCACTAAATCGACGGTTACATAAAGTGAGGGTTTCCATGGTTACCAAATCATGAAATTAAACCATACCATATCATACATTTTAAGAAACAATCAAAACAAATATGATTCTCTTACTAATCATACAATACCATACCATGAAAAACTACCATCCAAACAGTGTGTTAGTGGGCTCATGATTGCGAGAGCTCGAGTGCGGTGTTGATTACAATCGCGATGAAACAAATATCATCTGGAATGAATTAATATCGCAACTTCAAAATTAAGCTTTGTTTTTCAGTTTTTGAAATTTTATAGCTCAGATTAAGGAAATTTTCGTGGGGTTTTTGAATATGGTGATACATTTATAACCTTCATTCAGTGAATTTTCAATGATTTTTCATTAATTTTAATGATTAATCATGTATTTAAAATGGATTTTTGGGCCCTTTTCTCCAACAAGAGAGTGTAATCGAAGATTTGAGGTCCAATTTGAGCTCCATTTCAAATGAAATATCTTATTTGAGTTTCCTACCTTATGGTTAATGTGATTTTAGAAGAATTTTCCAATTTTGTCAGGAAATTCTGAAGGTTGACTTTTAAACACAAGTTTGACCCAAACTTTTTTATTGCAATATAATTATTAATAAAATCGTATTCATGTATAGAACACGTTTTGATAAATTGTAAGCTTTCTAAGGTCATCCAGAAGGAAAAGGCCATTGTGTTATTGTATGTACTTGTGATTCAAGATCAAGGTAGATTATAACTTTCTTTTCTCTAGACCTTGCTTGACCAGGAACTTGTCATATAATGAATATTGTGGGTTAGGAGAAATGGTGGATTGAAGTAATAATTGTGACGATTTGATACTGTGAAAACCCGAGATAGAGAATTTTCCAATGTATTATCTGAAGTTTGAAGTACAATTTTGTGTATTATATTCTGGGTTATTTCATGCATTAATATACATATTGAGGGATTAATTATCATGATGGGCACAATATGAAAAGTGAATGAGGTAAACACAGAAGTGTGGCCTTTGGGAAAGATTGAAGATTTTATTGATATTGAGGCATGTAACTTTACTTTGAGTTAAAAATTTCATTATTCTATGTATCCATTGCATTTATCTTCATTTTATTATTTTGATCATGCATAATACATAAATGAATAAGTATGCATGCCCAACAATTAAGCAAATGGTACCATCTTTTCTTGATGTAGTTCAAGGTAATATGCCGAATGGGAAATATAATGCCCTCTGTTAATTTAGTTTGAATTTCGGACGTGTCTGTGAGTCTAAGGTAAGAATCCAGACAAGTATGAACCAATATTACAAACGATTATATAGACCTCATTGAGATTTCCATTCAATTTAGACTTGGCTTATCTACCATTTTGGATCAAGGTAGTTGCTATCACAACCCTAATTTATGGGTCGTGCTATTTTTGTATTAGGGAAGTAGGTTCACAAGTGTAGAAGGCTATGTGATACTTTTAGGAAAATTCAATTTTTAATTCCACTACAAAAAACGGGTTAATTGCAGGGTTTTTTTGTGGGGGTTATTTTAACCCCCGTAAAATTATATGAATTGTGGAGGGAGGTTAAAAACTCGTCGCTAAAATTTATAAATTTGCGGGGGATTTTTTGTGGGGGTTATGTTAACCTCCGTAAAATTATATGAATTGCGGGGGTTTAAAACTTGCCGCTAAAATTTATAAATTTACGGGGGGTTTTAACCCCCGATATTCATCGAATATATTTGCGGGGGTTAAAACCCCCTGTATTCATAGCAATTTTAAATTATTTTTATTTTTTCTGTATTTTTACAAAAAGCGACGGACAGTGTCACTTTTGTTAAAAATAAATAATACGTATTCAAAAATTAATTAACTAAAAATTATTTGTAGAATTCAAAGAATTTATTTAAATTCTAGTCATTTATACTCAATTGAGTTTAATTGGACTCAATCGAAATTAATCAAAAATTATTTGTCGCTTTTATATTTTAATTTTTTTAATTTATTTTTTAAAAATCGACCACTTGTGGTCTATTTTTTTAAAATATAATTAAAAAATACTTATAGGATTTTTTTTTTTTTTAAAATCGGATTTAATTAAAAAATAGCCGTTGGGCCCAACGGATGTATGACCGTTGGGAGCCCAACATATATGCATAAAAGAAAAAATGGCTAGGCACTCTGATGCTTTTATTTCTTTATCGGGTGGTTATGACACACTTGATGAGCTACTTGAAGTAATTAGTTGGGCACAACTTGACATCAACGATAAGCCGGTAGGATTGCTGATGTAGATGGATATTACAATTAATTATTGTCATTTATTGACAAAGTTATGGAGGAAGGCTTCATCAGTCCCAATGCTCGCCAAATCATCTTATCTGCGCCAACATCAACAGAGCTTGTAGAGAAACTCGAGGAATATGTTCCTTGTCATGAAGGAGTTGCTTCGAAGTTGAACTGGGAGACGGAGCAGCAGCTTGGCTACCCTCAACCACAAGAAATTGCGCGGTGATTAAAAAAAAGGGATTTGCAAGCATATAATTTCTTTTTTTTTTTGGGCGAGTTAAAAAAAGGGAATTTGTAAGAATGTAACGCCATGTTTGTAATTTATTTTTTATATTAAGCATGTAACGATAAAGTTATTGTTATTTACTGTTATCATATATATTGTTATTATTATTATTATTATTATTTATTATTATTATTATTATTATTATTTATTATTTATAATTATTTATGGTTTATTATTATTATTATTATTATTATATATTATTTATTATTATTATTCCTACTACTATTTAAATAACAACCTAAATTAAGATCACTTTGCCTAATTTATTCCACTTTAAACCCAATTTTTTCAATTTCTTACGATTTTAGCCTAATTATATTTACTTCATTACAATTATAGCCTAAATCAAACTTAATCTATTTTTTATTCTCAATTCTAACCCTATTCTCAAACTTTTAAATCTCAGCCGTTGATCAAAATTGATCAACGGCTGAGATCAAAAGCCTTTCTCTTTCCTTCTAAAGACAAAAATCAACAATCAAACCCTAATCTCTTCATAATAGACTCCACCCTCCTCTCTTTCATCTCTTCTCTTTCTTTCTTTATCTCCCCCCTCTCTCAAAAACCCTACGACAAAATCATCAACGCTGCCTTTCCCATTCCCGATCGTCCCTCTCCTCCTTTAGTGCCTCCTCTGTCGCCCTCCCCTTGCCAGCGCCGTCGCTGCACCAGCCATGGTCGCCGACCTCACCTCCATCGCCAGCCACTGGATCGGGCAAAGTCCCAAGGAATTCATTTCAATTCCGTCTATACATCTCCCCTAGATCGGGCACGAGCAACTGCCCTCTCTGTTTGCTAGGTATCCTTCTGTAACGCCCCGATTCACGAGAACCGGAATGTCACACGGTGCTTATGATCCCGAAGGACCACAAGCTAACCTTTTTTCTGATATATGTACATGTTCACTGCATAATATAATAAAATACATGCGAAAACTGGCTAACACTTGTTGTAAGGTTCAAACATCTAGAAATATACAATACCTTAAACCACAACTAATACATCTTTCTGAAAAGCCTCTACACTGCCTGAACTGTGGAGTTGAAGGAACAATTCCCCAACTAACTCCGTCTACTAAAATCAAATACTGTAATAACAACATCCTCGGATGATGAGGACTCACTGCTACACCCACTGCTGCTATACAAGTGAATTCTAAGATGCTCCAAGTTTCACTCCTCTGAACCTATGGTGCCCCAAAATAAAAGAGCACCATAGCGCGAATGCGTCAGTACTAAGATGTACTGAGTATGCAAGCAGGGAAGACTAAATGCAAGGGCTTATGCATGGACATTTAATCAACAGAATAATCATGAGAATAATGAACGAGTACACATATATGAATGCACAGTTCACAAAACTATAACAATTATAACGACTCCAGATACCATAGCTCGAATACCACTTTACTGTCCTCGGAACTCACTACTGTACTGGGGTACTGCATTACTGAATCACAGGATACCAACACTGATCAATTGAATACATTCACACCCCTGACTCCTGAAGATTTATACTGACACAGAAACCGTGGGAAGTAGTTACATAACTCACCATGACTCCTCATAAGCAACTGAATATGTGGGGGTGCACGCAATAATTTGAATAATATCTTTGATTTTGTAAAAAATGCGTACGGAAAATGAAGACTCACATGGCTTGAATTTTACTATCCATACTTCTCATAATATTATAGATAGGAAAAACATAAGTACAATCCCATAAATCAACATAAAATCATCAATATTCATCATAAATTCTCATGACTCATCATAGACAACCAAACTCATCAACTCAAGACTCGGAGCGACTCGATAGTTCAAGAAACATACTCTTATGGACAGGGCAGTTTCCTATAACCGACAACCCCACATGAGTCGCGTGGAATACCAACGTTTGCCCTCCTAGGGAGAGCACTCCCATTGGCGGGAGTGTTGTACTCTTTCCAGGGAGTACAACCTTAAAGATTTCATAATCACAATTCGACTCTCTGGCCAACAATATCATCATCAACAACCCTACGGTGGCACATAGGTTTGGGGAAATACCAAATTTCCCTCTCGGTGCTAAGTAATACTCCCCGACTAGCTCAGAATGCGTTAGGAAATGCACCACAACATCACAAGGGTCTATCATAAAGACCAAATCAAATATCTTTCTCATTTATCAAATCATATCAATTTGTGGATTCCTAACTCAACACATTTTAGCTCAAAATATTTTAATTTTCCTCAACATCAACATGGTATCAATAACAAAAGTATTTCATCTCTGCAAGCTTAAAATCAATATAAATCATCCCGACTCTGCGGATGCAAATCAATATTCTCAAATGATCATTCTTTCATTTCAATATTCAAATCATGACAATAGCTTTTGAAAAGCATTTAAGATCTTCAAATCGTAGTAAGATTTTGTATGTAGTAATGTAACTCAAATCATGGCTCTTATATCAAGAATCCTCAAAAAAAATAATTTCATAGAAGTGGTATGCAATTTATGGCATAAAATCTCAATTCAAGAAAACAAGATAATAAGGTTATTATGTATACCAATATTGGATGATTCAAAGTTCCATAAATCATATCTTCAAAATACTTGAAATATCAACTCATGGTAGAAATATGAAATTCACCATATCAAATCATAACTTGGAAATAATAAAGTAATCATGTACATCAAAGCTTAAACAATTTATATTTTCATAACCTCATAATTCGTCATTAAACCATCTTGGGTATTTACCCACTTTACAAAATCATGAAATTTCAATGATAAAATCAATTCTTTGGGCACAAGAATGAAAAGATATTATTGTTCAAAACCCCAAATACTAAGTTCTCACGGAATTTATTTTAAGTTCTCAAATCATCAGAAATTTATCGATCGTAGCACGACTAAGATTATCGCGGAACTGACTCAGCTCTAGACCAGTAGACTATTTCGGGCATACGTATCCCCAGCAATCAATAACATAAGTAATACGTAGTATACAACAACACATACTCACATGCCCACATGCCATCATGCACCATGCATTCATTAACACCTCACACCAATCATTTGAAGATCATATTCATATACAAGTATTGGGATCTCATGCCATTACATCGTAGATCATTCAACAAGGATGCATATGGTTAAGGAAGATTACAACATAACATAGTTCATCCAATCGGGATACACACAAATAACATACATTCAACACATCATGGTTCACTTCTCAAGGTTCTTTTCTTTAAGATCTTGATATATGCAATTCGACCCATAATTAGACATTTCACACTTAGCGTGGGCTAATGGCCTTATCATTTCCCTTAAGCATCATAGTAAACACGTAGCATGCAAGTATGGTATGAACTCATCACTTCAATCACAAGGGGTCATACGATCCACTCTTCTTCAACTAGGCATTTCTACAATTACCTTGCATGCACCATTTAGGGCATAGGTCAGTATGAAAAATTACATGTGATACAACACCATCATTCATCTTAATTCCACCAACTAAATACCTCGTCCACACTTACAACCATATCATAAGCCTTCCACACAACATCCTCAATTTTAGACAAAAACATGGAGTTCATGTTGAACGTATACATAGAAAGTAGTCTAGTCATTTAGAACTTATTATATCCTAAGAACGTAAATTTATAGCCTCTTAGACAATTCCACAAACACCTTACATGCACTTTTAGGCATTGGTGAATTCGTCAAGTTCTCATGTTTTCCGCCACCCCATATATCTCATCCAACACACTTAATCATCGCATGCATGTATCAACCAACATACACCATCACCACACACATATATATATCAACCAACATGCATAATCATCATATATATATATATCAAGTAACATACATAATCCTCATATATATCTCAACCATCAAATATCAATCAACATATATATATATATACATCATCAAAGTCTAGAATATATATATATATATATATATATATATACATAACTTGAACTTTCAAAAAGGGATTCGTGGACTCTATGAACGAAAGGAGTCCATAGATAAACACTTGCATACCTTAGACTCCGTAGCCGGAAGAGATTGACGGAAGGATTTCTTGAATCAAAGCCTCCAATTAATTTCCCCTAATTCAAAACCCTAACCCTATCTTGATATATATATATATATATATATATATATATAAGATAAATAAGAGGAAAATAATACAAGTTCTCAGCTGAATGGGGTATTTATAGAGGTTTAAAAGAGTGGTGAAAGACAAAAATGCCCCTAAGAAACAAATAAAACTCGAATCTGTCCTTGGGGGACTGTTTTGATAGGCTGAAGTAGATCGACCATAAGGTTTTACTCCAATATCCAAATTGAATGAAACTAATTTCATTAGAAAGAGGACTCTCAGAGATTTCTTTTGATATATAGTATCTTACCCAGATCATTATGTACAAGGAGTTATGGTCGTTTGAAGTTGACCCAAAAATTTGCTTTTGTTAGGCTGAACTAGATTGACCATAACTTTTTTCTCCGATAGACAAATTGGATGAAACTAAGTTCATTGGAAAGAGGACTCACAGAGATTTCCGTTGATATATAGTAGATCACCAAGATCATTATGTACAAGGAGTTATGATTGTTTAAAGTTGTAGAAAAAATATGCCTGGCCTCAGTACTTTTTCCTGCATGTTTTACTGTTCATCACTATTCATCGTTCGATCGGAATGTTCGTAACTCATCGCTCGGGTGTCCATTTTGGATGATCCACATATAGTTGGAAATCTTATTTGATGCTATTCGCAACGGTGGGTCTAACTCTAGGAAATTCCACACGAAAAATTATAAATCATTCTAAAAGATAGGACCCAATACGTTTACGCACAAAATTTTGACAAAAAATTTTCCGGGGTATTACACCTTCCTTACCAACACGAAAATGCTGCTCCATATAATCAGTCCTATTTGTTGTCGTTCTTAGTATTAAACTCTGGTCTTTTCTCTTTGTTGTCGTTCTTAGTATTAAGCTTGGGTTGGGTAGTTTGATGCAAACAAGTTAGCAGCCAAGGGTATAAGTCTCAAGTACATTCTGCCTCTGATGCAGGAGGGACAGGTTGTAGTTTAGTTATATGATGTAGATGTTGAGTCTGATATGTTGTATGGATGAAGGCCATCATAATGTTTGTTGTGGGCAATACCACTTCTATACGAGATATTTAAAGGTTTATCGCTAGTCAATGGTAGTTTGTTCAGAAGTCCAAGTTGTTCTTCCACCTTGATGGATACCTTGTAGTGTGTTTTAATAGTGTTGCGGAGAAGAACGAGGTACTATTTTCTGGATAGAAATTTTTGTTTCTGATTGTTATCAAATTCTTAATGTGAAGTCTAGGTAGATGGTAGACATAAAAAATAAAAAAAAAGATTATAATGTATAAACAAATAATCACTTAATTCGATAAAAGAATCATGATGTATGTGGGGTTGATGGTTTGTTAATTCTCTTAACATACAACGTAACTATTATTAACAAAAATCTATGAATAAATAGCCATATAAATGATGGTCCAAAATTACAAAAAATACTAATTCAAAGTCGTCTTCATCCATAGAGAATCAATGATTGAGCATAATTAATTAGGATTATAAATGGAAATGAAAGTCCAGTCACATATCTCTGACGAAGTCATCTGACCATGGCTAAACAGGAAAGAAAAGATTAATTAACAACTAAATGTGATGAATATAATAATAATAGTTATAATAATAATAATCATTAATACTAATGGGAACATTATCCCGTAGATATTCCACTTGAGAAAGTTTTTCTAGTTCAATACTTACACAACAATATTAAAGTTATTTCCGGTGGAATACTTTTCATAGACATTTTGGTTTTTGTAAGAGAAAACAACAAAAATATAGGAGGTTTGATCTCTAATTATAATACATATCAAAAGTTTGATCCCTAATTATAAGTCATCCCAAAATAAGTACTTTCTTCGTTTCAAAATAAATGAATTGTTCATTTTTCAAGAGACACAAGAAATTTTTTAAAATGAGGTTCTTAAATACTTCACATTTCTTAGGAGAGTAATTTAAGAATAATTAAAAGGGTTATAGTGGAAAGTAACCTACAATTTACAATCGAAAACATAAATTTTTGTTTCTGATTGTTATCAAATTCTTAAAGAGTGAGAAAATCAAAACAAAAATAGAAAAAGGTGACTAGTGACTTGAAATGTGTACTATTGACTTCAAAATGATCAAGTGTAGTCACTTGAGAAGTGGATTAGCAAATTGAAAGGTGAACTTGTGTTTTAAAATTAGTAAAGTGTAATCACTAATGTGAATTCATGACTTAAAATTGATTTAGTGTTGGCACTTGAAATGTGAATTCATGACTTGAAAATGGTTAGGTTTAGTCATTTGAAATGTGAATTAGAGAGTTGAAAATGGTTAAGTGTAGTGTTTTGAAAATGGTTAAGTGTAGTGACCTGCAATGTGAATTAGTTATTTGAAAATGGTTAAGGGTAGTGACTTGAAATATTTACTAGTTATTTAAAAATGGTTAAGTGTAGTGACTTGAAATGTGTACTAGTGACTTAAAAATAATTAAGTGTAGTTACTTCAAAATGGTTAAGTATAGTGACTTGAAATGTCAATTAGCTATTTGAAAATGGTTTGAGTGTAGTTACTTGAAATGTGTATTAGTGAATAAGTTATTTGAAAATTATTAAGTGTAGTGACTTGAAAATGATTAAGTGTAGTTACTTGA
The DNA here is from genome assembly GCA_030864215.1 of Capsicum pubescens. Taxonomy (NCBI): domain Eukaryota; kingdom Viridiplantae; phylum Streptophyta; class Magnoliopsida; order Solanales; family Solanaceae; genus Capsicum; species Capsicum pubescens. Next base: position 74,153,011 of record CM061546.1, read on the forward strand.
AATTGTGAACTTGTGATTGATCTATTTATATTTATCATGATGTTTTTTAGTTGAACGTAGACATAAATATAATAAGGACTGAAAGTTTATCTGATTGGTTTTATACTTTGCATTTTTATGTAGCCAACTGATGCGACTAGTGGACTCATTTCGCCCATGGATGCTAGAAGACTACGTGATGATAGTGATCCTAATGACAGTCGTTGATTTTGTTGCAAATTGTCTTGAATATTCATTATGATAATGTAATTGTATGGTTGGAGTGAATCTTAGAATTGTGAAGATTTGTGTTTAAATTTGATTTTGGAATTTCAAGATACTAGTTAATGTTGAAAATTTGGAGTTTGAAGATGCTAATGTTGAAAATTTAATTTTTGAAGTTTAATGTTCAATGTATTTTTGAGATGCTTGTGAATTATAATGTTTAATTAGTCATGTTGTGTTAATGATATATGAATTAAATAAATATTGGATTGTAGGTTATGCCTAAAGGAACAATTAAATTTCAGCTAAAATTAGAATTTATATTTGTCATTGAAAATTGATGGGTCCTACTTTTTAAAAAAAAAAATAATTGAGGAGGTTTTAACCCCCTCAAGTTCTTAAATAAAAATTTATTATAAAAAGAATTAAATTTAGAACAACGGGAGTCAACAACTGCCGTAAATTAATTATGGGGGTTGTAACCACTGCAAAATAACCCGCGCAAATTAATTATAGGGGTAAAAAAACTGGCGCAATTCATTTGTGAGGGCTTGTATTTCGGGGATTTTAGGAACCCCTGCAATTACAACCCCCGCAAACAACAAAATTAACCCCCGCAATTTGACTCTTTTTTTGTAGTGTTCCTTATTATGTAAATTTAGTTATCTCTTGCATTTTAAAAAACATTGTGTTTCATTCTCTCATAGGTGATGCAATTGAGTTCAGTTATAATAGAAGATGATAAATATGCACAGGTTGGTAGGGCTACAACTCGAGATAGAGTCTATGGTAGAGCTAGAGAATGAGCTAGTGCACTAGTTTAGGGTCATTCTAGAGTATCTTCCCAGAGTTTGAGATTGAGATTGAGGATATGGCTTATGAGCCTAAGCTATTGGAGCCATATCAGGTGCCACAATGTTTTTTGTCTACTTTAGTGCTACATGATTCTATGGTTCACACATTGAGATCTTCTTAGTGGGAAGGTGTCAGGTGGGAGCTCTACCTATCACTTATGCTGGTTCCCAGATTAGAGATGAGGTTCAGTCGCCATGAAAGATACAAGTTTAGGTTTTTAGACCCTCGAGGCACAAATAATAAGTATTATGGATCCTTGTGTTGATGCTTTGCTAGTTTCACTTGTTACTCTAGAGGTTATGTCTAGTCTCGTGAAGAGTTGAGGAGCAAATGATGTTTGATAGATACTTTTGTATGGGTCCCCTATTTATTCCTGAACCAAAGAAGGGTGCGTATAAGTTCTTGGTGTGGTATCAAGAGAGGTTACATAACCTTGGTTTGGTTGAGTATGATGGTGTGGGGCTTACACTACATTTAATATTGTAGAATTAATGAAGCAATGATGGAGGTCTTATCTTTATGGCAGGTTAGATGGATGGCCTCCCATGACTTGGACATAGTATTTGGAGGCCTTGCTAGGGAAATATGTTCCTCATAGCATAAAAGAGATTGTGCATTACCACTTTGATAATCTTTAGTAGGGTAACATGATTATTACTTCTTATGAGATCCAATTACATGCCTTGGTTAGGCATATGTTGATAAGTATACATATAGAGGAGGAGTGAGTCAAAAAGATTGTGAAGGTATTAAGTACTCTTTTCCATTTGTCTACTAATCATCTTGTTATTATTGGCTACCTTTTAGCTGGTGATTGGTCATGCTAAGAGTATTGAGTAGATTCATCATCACACCTATGTCGGTAGAGACTATAGGGTTCATAGGTATAGTGGTTTCATTGGTTCATCATCCCAGGGCATAGACTCTTTAGGCAGATATCATCTTACTAGAAAAAAAAGCTATTTCAAGAAGTAGTGTATACTTCAGATGGTGGGTATGCTAGGTAAACATTTAAGGTTTCCAGAGTTTAAGGAATATATATAGGGCTTCTCATTCTGGGTTTTTAGGTAGTGACTAGTACTCTAGTTTGTCTAGACCTTCACAGTGCCTTTATGTAGGCATATGCTATTTTAATTGTGGTGACTTGGGATATTTTGTGAGAGATTTCCTAGGCATCGGTTGTCAAAACACATTAAAGTTCTCAGCTTCATGCCTATTAGGCACTAGCACCACTAGATAAAGGAGTTGCATAGAGTGGTAGAGGTGGTTTTGTGGTTCTTGAATTAAGTACAAGCTAGTTGTGGAGTTGGATATACAAGTACACAGTCTAGTAGACAAATGAGGTCATTGTTTTCATTTTTTAAGTATACCAGAGGTTAAGGTTTTGATGTGGTTATTGTAGGTACTATTTTGGTTTTCCATCAACCACCTTTGATATGTTTTGATCCAGATTCTACTTATTTATATGTGTTATTCTATTTTACTACACATATGGATATAATGTGTGATTCCATGGTAGTGCATATTCATATTTCTACGCCCTTGGATGATTCATTAATAATGAACCGAGTATGTTGATCTAGTGTTGTGACCTTGCTATGGTATGACACTTAGGTGGATCTTATTATTCTTGATATGATGGATTTTGATGTGGATTAATTGTATCCTTATCATGCTTTCTTGGATCATTATGTCAAGACTGTTACTTTAGATATTCCCTGTATTCCATGCTTGGTTGGGAGTGGTACATTTAGCCTTGTATCAGAGAAGATGATTTTATTTTTCAAGGCATACATGATGGTAGTTAAAGGGTGTTCATCTTTCTTAGAACATATCTAGGATACTAGTGATAAATAATCACTTGAGCTAGTTCTTATGGCAAGAGAGTTCATTGATGTTTTTCTGACAGAATTTTCAAGTACTCAATGTAATGGCTTAGCCTACTAGTGATATTGTACGTTAAGGGCGTAGACCCACATAGTATTAAAATGCATCACGAGGTTGTAAGACATGCTTACTTATATACCCAATATCTCTGCTGTGTTTTACTGATGTGAGACCTTTATTTCTAAACTGCGGTGTCACATCCACTCCATCTTATGGACACAACATCCTTACTGAGTTTTATCTCACCACATAGGATTTTCCTAGTCTTAGGACTGAGGTTTGACCCTCCCGTTACAAGGATTTTCCTATACTCTGTTTGAATTAGGACCACATCAACAAGTCAACATAGGAGTGGCTCTAATACCATATTTAATGACTTATCCCCCTAGTGATATTATATTTTTTGGTCCTAGACTCGCATGACTTTAAAGCATATCACTAGATTATAATACCTACTTAATTATATACCTAACACCTTTCTTGTATTTGCCGATATAGGACTTCTTTTCCTAAGATAGATGACTTATTTCCCTAAGTTGGACTATCATATTCCACTCGACTATCATGTTGATTTTGAGATTTACCTAGATCGAACCACTCATCCCATTTCCATCCCATCCTATAGAATGATTTTGATAGATCTAAAAGAATTGAAATAGCAATTATAGGATTTTTTTTAGTAAGGGGTTCATTAGACCTAGCCATTCCCCTAAGGTACTCATGTCTTATTTGTGAAGAAGTATGAATCTGTGTTGACGTGTATTGATTATCTTGACTTTAACAAAGTGACTGTTAAGAATATGTATCTATTACCACACATGTGATTTAGTGTTTTCAAGGATCGATTTGAGATTGGACTACCATTAGTTGAAGATCATGGCTTTGGATATTTCAAGACTGCTTTTAGGACTCTATATATCCATTATGAGTTTCTTATTATGTGTTTTAGGTTGAGTAATTCCCTGACAACATTTACAGAGTTTATGACTGAGATGTTTTAGTCCTATCTAGATTTTTTCTGATTGTGTTCATTAATGACATATTTGTCTAATCTAGGAGTAGAGAGGAACATCAAAAGCAGTTGATGATTATGCTTCAGACATTGAAAAATAAGTAGTTTTATGAAAAATTCTCATATTGTGAGTTTTCGCTTGAGTTTATGACATTTTTGGGGCACGCAGTGTCCAAGGATAGGATCATGGTGGATTTGAAGAAGATTGAGGTAGTGCAAGATTGAGCTCCCTACTTGACCTATCGATATTTGAAGTTTTGTTGGGTTAGCTTTCTATTACAGATGACTCATAAAAGGGTTTCTTCAATCATAGCTCCTTTTACCAAGTTGATTTTGAGAATGTGATTTATAATGGTCTTGATACAAGTCAAATGGTCGCCTTAGCTTTCGATGACATCATTCAAAGTCACGACGTGAAGGATTAAGCTTTGGTCACATAGAGGGCACAGGATCATACTTGGAGGGGTTGTTTTAAGCATGCGACTAAACAAACCCAAGTGTGGAAGATTTCTTGGAGCCTTGAAGACTTGAGGGATTTTGGGTTTGGACACTTAATGGGTCACGGTTTTAGGTCATCTTCATTAAGGGCATTTTAGTCACTTCATTATGCCCAAAATGCACTTCATGGCCGTCCCTTTCATTAAGGGTAGTTAGTCATTTTGTCTTCTTTTGGAATATACTACAAGTAGGACACTTTAGGCCTTTCTCTTTAGTTTTTGAAGGATGAATATGTGAAATACTTCTTCTCTCTTTGAGAGTGTAACACCCTTAGTGTAGGGATTGGAAAAGCCATTAGTGTAGGGCTTGGAAAAGCTATTATTGATCTTTGTTTAGAAACGATGGTTGTAAGGTGGAGTTGATTCCCTCAACGGTCACCACAATAAGATTAGTGTTTATTGTTGTGAGTTTAAGGGTCTTATCATTTAATACACAGTTTGGTTCTTCTTTCTTTGTAATATCTTATATCATCTTGCCTATCTTTTACTTTTTTTGCAATATTTGTCTTTGTTTCTTGCTTCTTATTCTCGGTTTATGGTGTTTTGTGTGTTGTTGCCCGTAGTTGTTGTTCTTGTGGTTCTTGGCTAGTTTTGTGTTCCTAGCTGATTTTGGTGTTCGTAGATCATTCTGTATTATTTGGTATCAGAGCAAGGATTGATTTCGTTCCTACGAAATCAATCTTGAGTTTTTTAACTTGAAAATCACAAAAAATAAGTGTTGAAAAACTAAAAATCTCAAAAAAAGAATTCTGTCCCCTTTTTATGTTTGGTCAATATTTGTATCTTAGATCTAGGAGATTTTTATGTGTTTTGGTTGTTTCTAGTGTTTTCCCCTTCTTCACTAACACTAATTGAGTCTAGATCCAAATTTTGAGCTATTTTCGAGTTATTGTTGAGATTTAAAGGTTATTTTTTCTTGAGGATTGGTGGATTGAAAGTGTGTTGTTGGCATTTTTTGATGAGGATGTGGGTTTGAAAACGTGTTATTGTTGTTGTGGAGTTCGACGTGAGCTAAAAGAAACAAAAATCATTCAATTTGGAGCTCATTTGGATTGGTTTTCATTCTTGAATATTCTTTTTGTTCTTGTTGTTCTTCATGTATTGTTGAGCAAGAACATTAAAAAGGGAGTGGTTTGATCTAAAAGGGTGAAGAAAGGAGTGTGGTTTTGTGTTTTTCTTGAAAGACACAATCCCAAGACATCCAAAAATGAAAGGGGACAAAAGGACTTTCAAAAGTATTGTTTACGAAAAGTGAGTAAGAACTTATTCCAACACTAACAAAAGAGGAAAGAGCCAACAACCTTTCAAAAATGTGTCTTGCCAAAAAGGTGCAAGGAAGTCAAAACTTTTTGAAATTCAAAAGGATGCTCCAAGTCATGTTGTTTCCCTCCTAAAGCTGATTTTTCCCATTCCAACTTAAAATTTGACCAATTCAAATTGCAAACTGCCAATCACCAAATTACCACGTCACCAAACTGCCACGTCATCACCCTCCAAAACAACTTTAGACTCAAAATTTCAGATTCTAAGTTTCTTTTCCTTGTTTCCTAGTTTCATGTCTTTATTCTAGAATTAATTAACAACTAGTAATCACCTACTTATTTGTAGATTAATAGTTAAATCCGTTTCTTTTGTGTCTTTGGTATTTGTGTACTTTTCTCATTTTTAACTCGTAGTAACTTCTTTGTTTCAAGATCTTAAGTAAATTTAATTTTTATGTCGTGAGTCGATCAAATAAGAATACATTCCGGCCGCCAAGTAGAATTGACATCGTATTGACTACCGGAGTATAAGCAACTTTCAATATTCGCCGCTCCAATTGTGAGAATCACAAAGGTGAGTGTATATGAGTGTTGGTGAGAAACTTTACTACTAATCTTGTTTGTTCACTGTGTAGGTACAAAGGTGATATAAGGGAAACATGTCTTCGATAGCCGGGGATTATTGTCACTACAACATGGGAGACTATGATTATAGTAAGGGGTTTTATGGCTACGAAGTTGAGGGAGATTGCGGAGGCTATGAAAATAGCAATGATCAAAACTTGGGAAGATTTGAGGGTTACGGTTTTGAGGGACAAAATAAGATGAAAGAAGTTCCTAGTGCTTATGGTTACTTTGGAGATGATGTAGACCTCGTGATAGATCTTATGATGACGTTGGGGCATACGAGGAGTCTTACACTTCTCACCCCGAACCTAGATTTGGTGTTAGGTATAACCCTTTCGTTCGCAAAGCTTATGAGAGCTATAATGAGAGTGCACGTGAGGAGTGTGAAGATTCATATTCTCCACCTTTTAGAACTTCTTATCAAGATCGATATAGTGTGAATGGTTATACTAGCTCTAGTGGAGGTTGTCCAATCAGAAGAGAAGAGTATACATCTCCAAAATCGAGGGGTACTCTCGTGCCTTTCAATGTTGATCCGAGAAAGAGTGTACACTCCGGAAAGGTGACCATTTGTGGGATACCGGACGGCCTCGTATTGTTAAATGATAGGTACTATAGAAACTACATCCTTCCATCCATGGTTGACTACTTGGGGTTGTTTTGCGAGCATTTACTTGTTCCATACTTCTTCCATCTCAATTTAGGTAGCTTAGGTGGTTGGAGTTGGTCAAGGTCTTGACATGATAATTCTTTATCACCCGAACAAGGTAAATACAGTGGCGATTGCCTTGAGTAGAAAGGCACTAAATATGGGTAGTAATTTTGCATTTTTAACTAGAGGAGGAGTGTCCTTTGGCATTAGACATCCAGTCCTTGTCCCATAATTGGCGAGACTTTATATTTTTGAGACCTAGAGTTTCTAAATTTTGTGGAGTTTTGGCCTATGCTTTTGGATCAAATTAAGGCTCGACAATTTAAATATGAGAAATTTAGGTTGATTAGAAACAATGTATTGAGAGTTGAAGCTAGAGAGACAAGGATGACTCAACTAGTTTGATTATGGACACACTCACAACATTTAATGTTGCCTTTATCTAGTCGTAACCTAACTCAAGGTCGAACAAATTTTCAAGACATCATATGGAAGTCTTCCCCTTATGAAAAGCCTCAACGTGCTTCAAATCTATCAAATACGTAATGCATATGTAAGTATTAGAATAATGATACCTATATCGATAATTTATAATTCATACATAAAATTGGGTTCAAAATTGATCCTCGGGGCCCGACAACAAAATTGGAATATTTTTATCAAAATTACCTTACACATAGGTGCCCAAATATTGGGAGAAAAAAAAATCAATTTGGGCCTCAAAATAACCACAAGGTATTAGAAATCAAAGAAGAATTCAAGAATTCAAGATTCAAATTTGATAGAATTATGCATAAAAATCACAAGAAATTCACGATTGAGGTAAAACAAACATACTTGGATACTAAAATGTAGAAAATACCAAGAACCAGCTTGTAAACGATCCCAAGTTCCAACTAGATTAAAAAATAAAGTGAAATATGAACTTGGAGAATTTATATTGCCCGGGATTTCCTTCATCGACAGTGAAGGACTCTACTGCAAGTGCATGATCGGCCTAACCTAAATCATTGTGAGTGTGATGAACCCTTTACAAACACAAAAAGAAACCTGAATCCAGTCCAGGTAGATGATTCTTTGTGGATGCTAAGACCAAGAATACTCCCTCTCTGCGAATGCGACATACCCATTGCCAATGAAAAGGGAAAACACCCCTGCACCAGAAATCTCGAAAAAACATTTAAAACTATGTTAATAACTAGTCTCAATGGACCTTTAGGATTTAACTGGAGTCCCGTTAATTCAACTAGAACATGCTACCCAACTGAAAACGACATTCAAGATTCAATGGAATTGATAAAATGACCAATATAGCTCATCTTGATTAAATAACGAACAAAGTCAACACGTTCCTAAAAAAATTATAAACCAAACAACACACCTAAAATGAGTTAAAATTCTTGGAACCCATTTTTCAAGAATATAGACTCAAATCAAACTCTTTCAACCTAAAAGCTCTAGAATGGGAAAAATAACTGAACAACTTAACAAAACACCTTAAGAATAAAATCACCCATCACGACAGACCATAGATACTCTATAGGAACTACAGGAAAGGTCAAAATAGGGAAACATGCAAAACATATGAAAATACCATGAATGTCATTACATCACCGTATTAGAAAGTGTCCTTGAATTGGACTTACCTAATGGTATTTTAGTTGTACATACCATTTTCCATGGGTCTATGTTAAATAAGTATAAATTAGATGGTTCTAAAGTGAATTAATAGGATTTAGCGAATTTGGATTAGAATTTGACTTTCTAGGAAGAGCCTTTAGCTATATTATAAGAAGGTTTACAAGTTTAGGTTTCATGCGATAGCTTATGTGAAAGTGCAATGAAATAATTCTTCAGTGAAATAGGCTACATGGGAGACTAAGCTGGAGATGTGGTGTAGATATTCTCAGTTTTTTAAGCTTTCAGGTATGTTCTATCTTTTTATATGTGTTTTAGCAGTGCATGATGTAATGATCCTCTAGGTTATTTGTCTAATTTTCACCAATCTTTCCTCTTTTGATCCTCCCTATAATTTATGGTTGGTATTTATAAATCGTCGGGATGGATGGTTTGATTCCTAGGGTGATCTTATGTGTTTTTGAGTTTTGAAGATTTAGAATTTAGAAAATTTAACCAAAATCAATAGTTGGTATTGGAGATGTTGGATCTGAGTCAGATGGTCTCACTATGTATGGGATCATTTTAGACTTGAATGAAGGTCTAGTTCAATTTTTGAGGCTTTTGAGGGTATTTTGGTCTTAACTCTTGGAGTTTTAGAGTATTCTTATATTTTAGTTGACCTCGATCAACATTTAATCTAAAAAACTTTGAAATAGTATTTTTACTATTCCAAAAGGTCTATAATGTGTTGTACGACTCATTTGTACTATTGTTTTATGTTAGGAAGATTCTGAGTAAGTTTGAAGGGGTTCTTGATGATTTGATCTTGGATGATACGTTGAATAATGGTGCGGTTGATCTCTTTCTTTGAGATCATGAGGTGGGGATCACAATTACGAATCATTGCCAGATTGTCCTTTACATTTTTGACGAGGAAGAGTTAGGACGATTTTGAAGTGTTTATCACAAACACGATTATGGGATCACAATTGAAAGAGATTGGTTGGATCTTAGTCATCACCGCGACAGATCTCCACTATCACGATGAGCAAATGTCACATGGACAAAATTAATTTTCAGATTTTGATCTAAAGATTTTTTTTATTTTAGATGTTTTAGAGCTCGAATTAGGGATACTTTCATGGAATTTTTTAAAATTATTCAAAGGGGTAAGTTTCTAACCTTCATTTTGTTAATTCCTCAAAAATTATCCGTTAATTTCATTGACTAATAACATATTTTAGTTGAATTTTTTTGGACTTTTTCTAAATAATATAAGAGTGCAAATTTATGATTTGACGTTTCACTTGAGATCCATTTTTGATGTTTAAATTTTTGTTTCCTTTCTTATGATAAAGCTACTCCAAAAGAATTTTCTCTTTTCATCGTCTAAGGGTTGACTTTTAGACCCAATTTGACCCAGAATTTTGCACTAAAATATGGGTATCAATAATCTCATATTCACATATAAAATATATTTTTGATAGATTGGAAGTGTTCCGTGGCCATTGAAGAGGAAAATGCCATTGTGTGACTGTAGAACTTGTAGTTCGAGATGGATTTAGGTTATACCTTACTCTTCTTAAAACTTAGATTGAGTGAAACTTTTTCATGTTAAACATATTATAGATTGAGAAAAATATTAGGTTCAAGTATTTAATATGATGGTTTGATATTGTGGTAAGTTTAGATGAGGTATTTCAAATGCATGACCTTAGGTTTGAAAGACTATTTTATGTAAATTTTTTTTGTAATATTTCATAAATTAACATACATATAGAGGGTTGTATTTCCATGATAGACACAATATGTAATATGAATGAGGTGAACAATAAGCGTGACTATCAGGTAAAATTGCAAATTTAATTGATATAGAGGTTTGTAGTCTATACATTTGTGTTAAGAATTTCATTGCTTTATGTATCAATTGCATTAGTATTTACTTTATTATGTTGAGCATGCATACACGTTTCACTGTATTGTACCATTGGATATACTATTTTTGAAGAAAATGTGTCGTAACCTACCTCAAATTCGAACGACAATCTCAAATCATCACCTTCCCCAAAGCCTCAGTTCACTGCCAATATATCAAATGCATAATCTATAAGTTAGTACGAGAATAATGATATATGTATCGATAATTTATAATTCGAGCTATAAATTAGGAGACACATTGAGCCTCATGTATCGACCACTAAACCAAAATTTTCCATCATAATTACCTTACCCATAGTATAAGAAACATGTACCTAAAAGTTGTCCAAAGTTGAAATCTGTTTGAGCTTTAAAATAGCCCGGAAGGTATTAAAAATCAAAGAAAAAATCAAGAACTCAAGCTTTAAATTTGACGGAATTATGCATAAAAATCTCAAAAAATGCACGATGAGGTAAATCAAACTTACTCGAACACTAGAATGAAGAAATTCCCACAAGAACTAGTTTACCCAAAATTTTCAAGTTCCAATTAGACTGAAAAATAAAGTGAAATACTAACTATAGGAATTTATACTACTAGGGGTCCCCGTCTTTATGATTGTGGAATTTATACTACTAGGGGTCCCGGTCTTTATGATTGTGGGGACCCCATCTCGAACACAATGACCCCCTTACAAACGTAAGAAGAAACCTAGGCTAGGTCCAGGAAGACCCTTTTTTGCAAATATGAAGATGACCTTCATGATCACAAAGTTAATTAAAACCCTCCCTTCAAGAATGCACCACATATATTGCGAATGCAAAGGGTAAAACACCATGCATAAAAAAACTAGAAACAACCAGAAAAACCATATTCAAAACTATTAAAATGTTCTCTCTGGTAATTATGAGGGTTCCATAGAGTCCCAAACATCGATTTTAACCTAGTAGCATAGTCGGTTAATATTGGTAGGTTCCTTAGTATGTTTTGTGTTTCATTTTTAGGTTTTATAAGTTGAGAAATAAGTTGTACTCAACTGATATCTAGCGCAGCCACTTCAGTGGGCCTGCAACCACTTCTACAATTCCACACTAATGGACAAGTGTCTGCTTATGTGAAGTTGGCCCAATTGGAGCTTAGCCACCCAAGTGATGGATTGTTGGCACTAGTAGAGCTGCTTATGTAACTTTTCTTTGCACCTGTAATGTATGTGGGAAAGTCCTATGTAATGGCCCGAATCTGGTACCCGAAATGCTACACGGTGCTCATGACCCTAAAGGGCCACAAACTAACCCATGACTGATATCTGTGCCTGTATACTGCATGATATACTGTATAATATGGAAATGTGAACTGAAATTCCATAAGGTTCAAACTGTAACATAATATCCGATAAAATATAACATCTGGGATGGGGTATAAATGCCCCAAATAAAACTGAATAAAACATACTGTAGTCTAAAAAGCCTCTAAAACATAAATTTTTGAATAAGGAGGTGATGGGATATGTCCCCAACTAACTCTAACTAATAAACTAATTAATGAGATAATAAATAAATGATTATGTCCTCGAAAGATGAGGACTCACTGCTAACTCTGACCACGGAGACTGGAATACTACTGATGCTCTGGAGCTCGTTCTTCTGAACCTATGGTATAAGACACCATAGCGCAAATACGTCAGTACTTTGAATGTACTGGTATGCATGTGAGGTAGGCTGAATGCAAAGGGTTTGCATGCATGATCTATACTAACTGACTGAATAATATGAATGTGAGAATACATGCATGAATACATAAAAACTGTAACTGAGTTTGTGATAACATGATTACTGATTGTGAGTGCTAATAACATGAGATACTGATAACTGTATAACTAAAATAACCGATACTGAGCGACTAATCTAACAGTCTAGATTCTGATAGCCCTAGCTGAGTTTCGTACAGTTCTGAGTTGACTGTATCTGACAGTCCTGAATTCTCTAATTGAAACCGTGGTAAGTAGTATCTAACCGACATGCCCCAAAATACACCATAATAGCTGAGATGGGGTCCAATTTGTGCCCTGATTGAAAGGGTGTCAATACTGCGCCACTGGTAAGGACAAGCTGTGGGTGACCCTTATCTGGCAGTGTTCCCAAAGGAGAACGGTGGCACCCTCATTTGACAGTGTTTATCCGCCTCATCAACCCTCATCTGATAGTGTTGATGTATCAACCTATGTTGGCTACATAGTTCTGGAATGCAAGGATGACTTCTAAGAATCACACCCTCATCTGACAATATGTGTTCCCATCCTTGGGTTCACTTAGTGCTAATTCCTACTCCTATCTGAATAGAAACTGAACATGATTAACTGAATTGGACTACACTGAATTCATGGAGTTCTTCTAACTGATGGAATACTATTGAGATTACTGAATTACTGAGCTTTCCTGAGTCACATGACTGACTGAGTTCTATGGATTATGGCTTGACTGAGGATATCGTGAAAACATGTCACTGACTCTAGGCACACAACTATATTTTTTGGGTACAAGTATCCCCAGGACTATGGAAGGAAACTGACAAGGTATGACAAGTATCCCCACTAACCAATATGGTTCTGTTTTACGATAGGAACTTGAAATAGTCATAACTTTTTACCCGGTTATCAGATTTGGGAGAATCTTATATCGATGGAAAGCTTATTGAATTTTCTACATGAAAAAAAGTAAAAATATTAACAATTCCTCATATAATAAACATCATTTAATTTAGAAGCTAATACTTGACATTCTTGGGATGAAACTAGTTAAGAAACATTGGGGTATTACAACCTGCTTCTGTGATGAACTGTGTAGCCAGTGACTTTTGGTATGGCAGAGGTCCAGACACTTTAGTGACCTTGAAGTTGGAACCATGTCACTATTTGAGTTGAAATCACTGTAGTTAACATATTTTTCCCTTCTCACTTTATTTATCCATACCTCAAATTTTTGATCTTGAAAACTCAATTTTGGGATATTTCAATGGGAATTTACAGGGTTTATTCATTGGGCGAGTTCCATACTATATATCAATATCTCCCAATGATTATTTCATGATTCAACTTCAAATCTCAGTTTTCAATTTGAAATATTGGGGTTTTCTTTGTAAAGTTAAGGAATGGTATTTTTATTCTTTTAAAATCGATAACTTTTTTTGATGAAAATTTTTTTATGAAATTTTAGATTTAAACTCCTTAAGTTATGGGTAATTTAATCTTCTAATAAAATTCACTTTTTACTTTAGAGGATTGGGGTTAAATTTTTGATTAACTTTTTGGATCCTAAATTGATGTGTGGCAATATAGGTATTGTAGGCTCATATTTATGCGTAGATCGATATTGATAGACTAGAAATGTTTTGAGGTCCATCAGAATTAGATGACGAGTTTGTGATTGATAGAGACTTGTGGTTTGTGATTCATAGAGACTTGTGGTTCGACCTCGTGGTAGGTTATGGCTTAAATTTTTTCAGACTTTGCTTGGTGAGAATTTATCGTATAAAGCATGATGCGGGTTGGTTGACTTTGTTACTTAAAGTGAAAAGTAAGTTGGATTATTGTTGTGATGCCCAAACTTGGGCTTGTATCATGTTAGTGAATTCTAATTTGATTTTTTTGTCTTGACATTAAGGCTTGTAGCCATTGTTCATGAGTTGACTAGTATCTTGTGTTTTTGTAAATTCACATTGTGTTTGATTAATCTTATCATTTTAATCATTTATATTTATTAATCTTATGGATCACTGGATTGTGTTAATGGAAACACTAATTTTTCTGTAAAAATATACCATCTCTTTATAAATAAGTCTGAGAAAGGATTTTGGATAATGTTTTATGATACTTTATATTGATTTAGTCTGACACAATATTTTGAATATGTTATGATAAAATCCTAGATGGGGTATATGGCCTCATGTGTCCCCCATGGGTCCCACTTCTCTATAATGACTGAGAAGAAGGTACCTATTGGTACGTACATACATTGCATACCATCTCATATCATCGCATTACAATATATTTTATGTTGTTATCGTGATGAAGATAAATTGTGATAATTATTAATAGTGACCTCTTGGAACTTTCATGCATGCATGGTGTTTTTTAGTATTCTTTATTTTAATATTGTAACTGCTTAAGTTCACTTGACCTATGACGCCTTTTGAGTAAAAGTGGGTCGTACTCACTTCTACTTTTTGCATCATTTTGTTGTAGATACTGATTTGAGTTGTTTGCATGATTTCTTATTTATGCGATAGTTGTAGATTTAAAGTTGTTGTGAGCTCTGATGTTCAAGGACTGATCCAAACTCTACTTTTGTCTTAATTATCTGTCATGCCTCAAGACTACGCCCTTAATGTAACACGGTGCTTAAGACTAGGAGTATCTATAACGACCCGAGACTACCCCCTAGTCGTCACACGGTGCTTGGAACCATAAGTGATCCTAAGCTAACTCATGAACTGGCATACTGTTAATAAATTGAATTATAACATAATAAATGTCTATTCTATTATGAGGAAACATAATAATACTAAAAATATAAAATAGATACAATACTTGTAAAGATTTACAATATGATAATTTTGAAGAATGAAACTGAAATTACATGACTGACCCTGACTGACATCTATAAAGCCTCTACTTTACTGACTATAGATAGCTGGGACATGCCTCCAACTACCACTAATCAATACACATGAAAATAAATAAACTGTACATGAACTAAAACTGTCTGGAGTTTCCAAAGTAACAGAACTCATCACCTGCTGGCAAGAATCTGCAACTGTCTGATCATGATGCGTAAGCTATAACTGATACCTATATTACGAGACAATGTAGCTCATAGACATATATGTGGATCAGTACTTATGGAATATTCTGAGTATGCAGGGGTGAATGCATTAAGTGAAACTGATTTCATACGTAATAGTAAAACATGCATGCTAAGTGTAAGTAGACTCACCAATAGGCTGGAGTAAACTGAAAGTTGAATTATAATAAAGCATGAGTGACAAACATTCTCTGATAAGGTGGTGAATCTCTACACTTAGTTTCTGTAAAACTTTAATAATATAAGTATAACTGAAGCTGGGATATGATAAAACATGGATACTGTATGAATACTGGGTCTGAAACTATATGATGGAGACTGACATAAATCGAGGATCTGAATATACAGTCACACTGAGAACGAATACATAAACATACTAACTTATATGATTAACTGAATGACTGATAGCTGAAAACTGGTCATGTAAGACTGAACTGTATTTAGTCTGAATAACAAGACTGAAACTATAAAGTGTTATGCATTTAAGGAAGGGACTGACTGAGAAACATGAGATAACTGTGCATGAATTCGTGACAACTATATTATCCGAGAAGGCAAGACCAAACGTATAACATGAATCTGAAATAGTCTATAAACTGAGGTACTGAAATACTGATAATTGAATAACTGATATCTGCATGCAATGGTCAAGCAAACTTGAAACTTTTAACACCCTAATTTTCTGAACCGGAATGCTACACGATGATTATGACCCCGAAGGACCACAAGCTAAGCTATGACTGATATCTGTACCTGTACACTGCAATATTTAAAGTAATAATGCAGAAAAATATAAACAATAGGCCATAAGGTTCAACTGAATAAAATATTTGACAAACGTAATATCCATATGGGTGGAAAATACCCAAAAACAACTGAAGTTTGATTCAAATTTAAACTAAATCCGAAAGCCTCTAAATACTATTTGAGTAAGGAGTTGAAGGAACATGTCTCCAACTAACTTCGTCTAGCAAAACTGAAATGAAATAAAATAATATCATCCTCGAATGGATGAGGACTCACTGCAACTCTACGACTGAAATATTACTGCTGATCTAGAACACGTGCCTCTGAAACTATGGTGTAACATAAGAGAAAACACCATAACGCAAATGCGTCAGTGCATCTGAATGTACTGAGTATACGAGTGAGGTAGGCTAAATGCAAAAGGTTATATGCATGAACAATGCTGACTAATATGAACGTGAGAATACATACATGCATAAGCAACTATAGTTGAACTCGTGGATATACTGGCTATTGAGTCTGAATACTAACAACATGACTTTACAAATACTGAGATACTGAATAGATGAATGACTATTTCAGACAGTTCAAATTATGAAGAACTGGTCTGATTGACTGTGTCTAACAGTCCTGAAACTGAATACTAATAACATAAGCTATGAAAACTGATATAACTGATACTATTATGATGATCGTCAAGACCGATGTAATTAATACTGAGCAACTGTATTTAACAGTCTGAGTTTTGATGGAACTATCTGAGTTCCGTTCTATATGGAGTAACTGAATTTGAGATCAGTCCTATCTAGTGGTTGATATTTAAATATGATGATTCTGATTAACTATAGTTGAGATCAGTCCTGTCTAATGGGTGATCATGAAGTCTATTTATAATGATAAGGATTGACTGTCTCTAACAGTACTGAATCTGTACTACTGAACTAAGTTGACTATATCTGAGAGTCCTGAATCTGTAACTGAAACTATGGGATGTATTCGTAAACCGACAAACCCCATGCTAAGCTGACTGGGGTCCAATCTTTGACCTGACTGAAAGGGCGTCAGTACCGCACCACCAGTAAAGACAACTACTGTAGAGTCTGTCCTAATCTAGTGGGTGACTCCTGGGATTTGTCCTATATATATAAATGTGCTAACGGGTGACCCCTGAGTATGCCAGTCCTATCTAATGGGTGACATCTCGTACCTATGCTAGCTACGTAGTTCTGGAACTTAGGGATTGCTTCTAAGGATCTCCGTCCTTTCAAGCGGTTGAGTCCCCATCCCCAATCTCACTCGGTGCTGAATCCTACTCCCATCTGAAAGAAACTGAACTGGATAAATAAGCTAAACTAGATAACTGAACTGAACTGGTTAGCTGAACTAATACTGATTAACTGAACTGATACTAGTGGTATTGTTTAGCGGAGCTAAACTAAGTTTACTGAGTTCCCTTGTATGAAGGAACGTACTGAGTTCTGAGGACTGACTGAGAGTACTAAAATTACTGAGATCGCTAGGAATACTACTGTTATTGAGATCACTGAGATTACTGAGTACTGAGGTTACTGAACTATTGAGACTGCTGAGATTTCTGAGTTTTCCTGAGTCACATGACTAACTGAATTCTATAGACCATGGCTTGACTGAGAGTATCGTGATAACATGACATGGAACTAGGCACACAACTATATTATTTCTGGTACAAGTACCCCTGGGACTCGATGGAAGGAAACTGACACACATGACTGACTTAATCATAAGAATAGAGTCCACAATTCACAATATCATACGTAGGGGATTTCATACTACACTTGGTTCTCAACATCTTATACATGGAAGGGGATGCGCACAACATATATATACTTGCATTGCTTCAATATCATGCTCATTTCATATCACAGCAATAACACACAACAATAGCGTGGAGTTCATATGGAATCATAAAGAATAGAACATGGGCTTGTCATTTAAGCACTATTAAGTCATAAAACATGGATTTTATCATTCTTGGCATTTTATCAAACACCTTACATGCACAACTTTGGGCATAGGTGTACTTATCAATTTGACAATCTTAATCAGTCCAAAATTCATGGGTTTCAACTAACCTAGTCACATGCTTCATGAAAAACACACCAATATACAACCTTGAATCCAAACAACAAGCATCAACATGAATATAGTCATAACACTACAAGAAAATCACAATTTATAATTTAAAACATGATTCTTGAGCTCCATGGATGAACACTATGCATACCTGAATCAGGGTTCTTTACATTTTTGAACTTGAAGAGTTTGAAATACTTTGATTCTTGAAGATGATTGGGTCTTGTTCTTGGGGATTAAATTCAGAGAGAAACCCTAGTTTTTGTTTGTGGAATTACAATGAGAAAAATGGCTGAATTCGGACTCATCTGGGTATATAGGCGAGTGGTAAGTGACCAAAATACCCCTATTAAAATGAACTGGAAATAAACTGAACATGGTGTATTATGATCTGAATAATGGTCCGTCAGACACTTGACGGTACGTCACTTATCCCGTCAGACCTGGACAAGAAATAGGGTTCACTGGATAAGAGTTGACGGACTGGATGATGGTCTGTCACAACTTTGATGGTCCGTCAACTTGTTCGTAAGACCTTATCCAGTACGTTGATAAACTGCCTAGGCTGTGATGGTCAAAGTGGTGGTCCATCACTTATGTGGTGGTCCGTCAACTTGGCCGTCATACCTGGGCGTTTCCGACTGTTCCAAGTAAAACGTCCATAACTTCCTCGTCTGATGTCGGATTTGGACAAAATTGGTACCGTTGGAAAGCTAACTCAATTTCCTACATGATAGAAAGTGAAAATCTCAAAAATACCATCTGTACGAAGATAGTTTTACATTTCAAAGTAAGTCCTAGCATCCTTGAGATGATTTCTAACTAGGAAAAAGGCACGGGTATTACAAAATGTGGCGCTAATATTGGTTTGGATTTTTTGGGGTATTAAAAAACTAAACTAAGTTACTGATCTGATTACTAGATTGAGACTGTGTCTTAGACTGTAACTAAGATGATAACTGATACTCTAACTAGGAGTGTAACTGAGATTGTAACTGAGACTGTACTGGATATGAATATTGAGTTCTGATAACTGAATGATGATATCAGAGTTTACTAATAACTATATTGTTGATAACTGGGTGACTATTTCTAATAGTCTTGATTCTGTAGAACTTAACTGAGTTCTATACTGAGTTTCGTGACTGTTTTTGACAGTCCTGAATTGTGGAACAGTATTGAGTTCCATCCTGAGTCTGAAGTTGAAACTGTAACTATGGGAGTCTTCATCTAGCCGATATGCCCAAAATAAGATAACTAGGGTACAACCTGTAACACCAGTTTGAAGGGTGTTATTACCGTGCCACAGGTAAAGACAAGTTAAAGAGTCACCCTCATCTGACAGGTGCCCTGAACAAGAACGGTGGTACCCTCAACTGGCAGGTGAAAATACCTCATCAACCCTCAAATGGCAGGTTGATGTCTCAACCTATGCTTGCTACATAGTTTTGGAATGCAAGGACTGCTTCTAAAGATCACACCCTCTACGAGCAGGTGAGCCCCCATCCTTGGGTTCACTCGGTGCTGAATCCTACTGCTAACTGAATAGACTGTGGACTGATTACTAGACTGTACTGGATTTGAGTGATCTATTACTGATCGTATTGACTGAATGAGATGGATTGAGTTCACTGAGTACTGCTAATTGACTGAACTGGATTAAGTTCACTGAGTACTGCTAACTGACTGAGTTTACTGAGTACTGCTGACTGACAAAATTTACTGAGTACTGCTAACTAACTGAATACACTGAGTTTTGTAACTAACTATGTACTACTGATCTTGATATTTCGGATACTATTTTGTAACTACTGTAGCTCTAGGTCAACAGCTAGATTTTCGAGTATTGAATACCCCAGGACTCAAAAGCATGGAAAGTAAAGCATGGCATGATCTTGTAGAAGCAGAGTAATAGATACTTGTTAATAATACATTAGCTTTGGAATTTTATCAAACACTTGAGATACATGAACTTGTACATAGGAGCATGGGAGCATAGCATGGTTACATAACTAGAATCATGAACTGGGGAATTTACATAAAATTCACTTAAAATGGGACATGGGCATTTCATTACAACATGTAAGGATCAACATGTGTAAAGCATGGATTTAGAACATGGAATTATTTCTAATTATCTTGAATATAGTATCCACCATGGAATCAATCTAAAACTCTACGGACATGATATGTAAGCCTTTGCTCAAAATCATTCTTGTAGGCATTTTATCAAACACTTGTAATTCATGATTTAGGATAAGCATGAGAATATTTAAAAATAGTAGTAATAGCATGATTTTACCTCTAAAATCACCAATTTGGGTTTAAATTTAGCACACAAATTTAAAGCATAGCACGATCTTGAAGAAGCAGAATAGTAGATATTTGTTAACAATACATTCCCTTTGGAATTTTATCAAACACTTGAGATACATGAACTTGTACATAGGAATATCTTAAACATGGGAGCATAGCATGGTTACATAACTAGAATCATGAACTGGGGAATTTACATAAAATTCACGTAAAATAGGACATGGGCATTTCTTTACAACATGTAAGGATCAACATGTGGAAAGCATGGATTTAGAACATGGAATTATATCTAATTATCTTGAATATAGGATCCACCATGGAATCAAACTAAAACTCTACGGACATGATATGTAAGCCTTTGCTCAAAATCATTCTTGTAGGCATTTTATCAAACACTTGTAATTCATGATTTAGGCTAAGCATGGGAATAGTTAAAAATAGTAGTAATAGCATGATTTCACCTCTAAAATCACCAATTTGAGTTTAAATTTAGCACACAATACCATTCAAACATGTAAGGTTTAATATCACCAACAATTTCTTGGAAACAAGATTTATAAGTAAAATTCATAGGAACATGTAAAGATTATGACTTTAATCTTGTAATTTGGGTTTTAGGTGAAAGAGGCCCCATGGATGAACTCCCACATACCTTAAAACTTGATAACTTGAAAAATAAATAAAATCTTAAAAGCTTTCTTGAATTGGGAAACTTGAAATTTTGACTTTTCTTGAAGAGGATTTGATGGAGTTCTTGGTGTTTTTGTGGGGGCTAGGGATTTTATTGGAGAGAAAAGGATGAATAGTACTGTAAATAATGGTTTTAGGGCTTTAATTATCTGTTATGGACGAGTTAAGGTAAAGAAAATAACCCTTTTGCCCTTAAAAATTCAAAAATAGAACCTAGGAAATAGCTGGGGGCGATAGAGCGTACGTCGCGGTTATATCGCCTCGACTAACTGCCTCTTCATGAAAATAGCTTTACCTTTTAGCTCGAGCATCGTATTTTGGAAAAATTTGTATCGTTGGAAAGATAATTCAATTAGCTACAATTTGGTGGGTCTTGATCTAAAAAATTCCATGTGTATCAAAACTTATACACATTTAAAGTAGACCCTTGTAGAATCGAATATCAAATTTTGGATGAATCAAATGATCTTAGCTCAACTTGGCTCTAAGTGATTCCTATGAACATTTTTAACCTCAAGAGAACCTCACACACTAGGTTAAAGATCATGAAACTTATATTCATATGGGATTACTTGGATTAAATCTTATACACGTCTGAATGACAGTTCGTAGACTAGCCCAAAAATGTCGGGTATTACATTATCTCTCACTTGAGAACATTCGTCCTCGAATGAGACTGGTTAGACTGAAACACTGTACGAAGGTTAATGAGATCATATTTTGAACATGCATGACTTGGATTATGATTGCATAACTGATTCTTTAACATGACACTTGAACTGAATATCATGAATTGAACTTATTTCTTGAATACATGCAATGACATGAGAATGACTATAAGGTTGAGATAGAAATGAGAGATTCAATTGATGAGAAACCATTACATTAATTTGTATCCTAATTCATGAAGAAAATTAAAGGTTTAGGACATGAATACTCGGGGTGTTACATCTCCCCCTTGGGATACTTTGTCCCCCGAAAGATACTGACTTGGCTGAAGTACTAAGGAAAGACTGAGATGACGCGTGGGAAAACTTATGGCCTGAATCATGGCTGAATATCTAGGATCTAAAACTGATGCATATGTATAAACTGATCTGAATTTAAAATTTTCATGAACTTGAATTACCTTATGAATAGGAAAGATGAAAAAACCATAGGAAATTGTTTGTCTGTCTGCTAGACTGGATTACTGGCTATACGAACTAAAATATACTGAAATCTTACACTAATTTATACAGTCCACTTGTACATCAATATGACATTCAAACCTATCTTCATTATCATATATGAAATTGTAGGCAAACCACCACAAAAGCATCTTTCTCATTTTCTTTTAACCTCAATTCTAAAAACTTTCATGCACTAGCCGAAGAAACACACATAGAATTTTCACTAATCATGACATAAGAGAGGTCACTGAAAGTTAGAACATGAAGACCTAAAGCCTGAAGGAATAACTTTGACACTTAACTGAGGTCTGAGGAATAAAGTATCAATGACATAAATTCATCAGAGAGGTCCGAACTTAGGACATACATAACATAAACTAAATTTCGTTGATCATTGTGAGTTTAGCATGAGTATCTATATCTAAACATATTGTATAACATGAGTACACGAGTCATGAGCTTCATGACCTGAGTTTGGAGTTCATGATTTCATGGAACATGATTCATACTTTTGAGTGAATAGAATTCATCATACTAGAAACTAAGAGCGTATATGTTTTTTCTGTAAATTGCATGCATATGAGCTGTGATGAGAGAGATTTTATGTTAGGCATAAGTAGGTATAGTGATGACATAAAAAATCGATACTGACATAAGAATAGGTTGGGAATCATCCTCCCTTACTGCTTTTCTACACACACTAGCACTTCTACTAGAATTCGAGAGTCTGACTTGGTTACTTGTTCTATCATCTCCCTCTAAGCTTTAAGCCATCATCTTAAGTCTGTGACCACTTTACTAAACTCTAAACTGAACTGTAATCACTTTACTCTAGAGTCTGGGGTACAATAATACACATGAATGATAAACTCTTCTACATCATCATACTTAATCTCGAATCAACAAACTTAAATTCTTGCATGCACTGTTCAAGCCTACTACTTTACCTTTCGTATAACTAGCCCCTTGAATATATAATCATCTCAATATGGATAAAGCTTTCCTAACTCTACTACTGTTAAACTTCTGGGTTTATGATTCTAATTCTAGATCACATACTGTAAAAGTGATTCTAAGAGGGGATCTGAAAGCACATCTGACTTTGTCTTAACACATGAAGTCCTTCAAATTTCAGAATGTAAAAGCACTGTTGGGATATTTTCTAGCTTGTGTGAAATCCCATAACTGTCTGTAGGGACTGGCTAGGGAAACTCTATCTGTAGGAATTCGTGCTTCACTATTTCTATTGCCTCAAAACTAAGGTAGAGTTAGCATGAATGAGAATGGGGCATGATAAGAATCTGTATAATTTTCTTAAAGAATACTTCTACTGCTCGATTTGAGACTTGAAAGAAGGGAATCATTTCCTAAATGCCCTGTAACCTCTAAAATAAAAGTACAAACGTCTCCGTACCATTTCGAAAGACTCTACTAGACACGACTTCATAGACAGCCTAGGAAACTTAAAATCTGTGCTCTGATACCTAGTTTGTAATGACCCAAGACTACCCTCTAGTCGTCACACAGTGCTTAGAACCACAAGTGATCCCAAGCTAACCCATGAACTGGCATACTGTTAAGCAACTAAATTATAACATAATAATTAGCTGTTATATTGTGTGGAAACATAATCATACTAAAAATCTAAAATAGATACATTACTTGTAAATACTTACAATCTGATAAATTTGAAGAATGAAACTGAAATTACATGACTGACTCTAACTGACATCTATGAAGCCTCTACTATACTGACTATAGATAGCTGGGACATGCCTCCAACTACCACTAATCAATACACATGAAAATAAATGAACTGTACATGAACTAAAACTATCTGGAGTTCCCAAAGTAAGGGAACTCATAACCTGCTGGCTAGAATCTGCAACTGTATGATCAAGATACGTAGGCTATAACTGATATCTACATTATGAGATAATATAGCACATATACATATACGAGGATCAGTACTTCTGGAATGTAATGAGTATAAAGGGTTGAATGCAATAAGTAAAATTGGTTTCATACGTAATTGTAAAACATGCATGCTAAGTGTAAGTAGACTCACCAATAGGATGAAATAAACTGAAAATTGAAATATCATAAAGCATGAGCGACAAACATTCTCTGATAAGGTGGTAAATCTCTACACTTAGTTTCTGTAAAACTTTACTTTAATGATATAAGTATAACTGAAGCAGGGATATGATGAAACATGGATACTGTATGAATACTAGGTCTGAAACTACGTGATAGAGACTGATATAAATCGAGGATCTGAATATATAATCACACTTAGAAAAAATGCATAAACATACTGACTTATCTGATTAACTGAATGACTGATAGCTAAATACTGGTCATGTAAGACTGAACTGTACTTAGTCTGAATAACTGGACTGAAACTATAGAGTGTTCTGCATACGAGGAAGGGACTAACTGAGTAACACGAGATAACTAAGCAAGAATTCATGGAAACTATATTTTCTAAGAAGGAAAGACGATGCGTATAACATGAATCTGAAATAGATTGTATACTAGGTACTAAAATACTGATAACTGAATAACTGATAACTGCATGCTATGGTCAAGCAAACCTAAAACTGAACTGAATCACTGATCTGATTACTAGACTGATACTATAACTAAGATGGTAACTGAGACTGTTATTAGGAGTGTAACTAAGATTGCAACTGTGACTATACTAGAACTGAATAACAAGTTCTGATAGTTGAGTGACTGATATATGTGTTTACTGATAACTATATTACTGATAACTGGGTGACTATTTCTCACAGTCTTGATTTTGTAGAACTTAACTAAGTTCTATACTGAGTTGGGTAACTATTTTTGACAGTCAAATTTTTGTGGAACAGAACTAAGTTCCGTCCTGAGTCAAAAGCTAAAACTGTAATCGTGGGAGTGTTCATCTAACCATATGCCTCAAATAAGTTAATAGGGGTCCAAGCTGTAACCCCTATTGGATGGGTGTCAGTACCGTGCCACGGGTAAAGACAAGGTAAAGAGTTATCCACATCTGGCAGGTGCCCTGAACGAGAACGGTGGTATCCTCAACTGGAAGGTAGAAACAATTTATCAACCCTCAAATGGCAGGTTGATGTCTCAACCTACGCTGTCTATGTAGTTTTGGAATGCAAGGACTGCTTCTATGGATCACACCCTCTTCTAGCATATGAGCCCCCATCCTTGGGTTTACTCGGTGCTGAATCCTACTCTCAACTTAATAGACCATGGACTAATTACTAGACTGTATTGGATTTGACTGAACTAATACTGATCGTGTTGATTGATTGAGATGGACTGAATTCACTGAGTACTACTAACTGACTGAGTTTACTGAATACTGCTAACTGACTAAGTTTACTGAGTACTGCTATCTGGCTGAGTTTACTGAGTACTGCTAACTGACTGAATACACTGAGTACTGCTAACTGATTGAATACACTGAGTTCTGTAACTAACTGAATACTACTGATTGTGATATTTCTGATACTATACTATAACTACTGTAGATCTAGGTCAACAACAAAATTTTCGAGTATTGAATACCCCAGTACTCAAAAGTATGGAAAGTAAAGCATGACATGATCTTGAAAAAGTAGAACAATAGATACTTGTTAACAATTATTACCCTAGGCATTTTGTCAAATACTTAAGATACATGAACTTTTACATGAGAATTTCTTAAACATGGGAGCATAGCATGGTTACATAACTAGAATCATGAACTGGGGACTTTACATAAAATTCACTTGAAATGAGACATGGGCATTTCATCACAACATGTAAGGATCAACATATGGAAAGCATGGAGTTAGAACCTAGAATTATTTCTAATTATCTTGTATATAGGATCCACCATGGAATCAAACTAAAACTCTACGGACATGATATGTAAGCCTTTGCTTAAAATTATTCTTGTAGGCATTTCATCAAACACTTGTAATTCATGATTTAGGCTATGCATGGAAATAGTAAAAAATAGTAGTAATAGCGTGATTTCACCTCTAAAATCACCATTTTGGGTTTAAATTTTCCACACAATACCATTCAAACATGTAAGGTTTAATATCACCAACAATTTCTTGGAAACAAGATATAAACTTAATATTCATGAAAATTTATAAGCAAAATTCATGGGAACATGTAAATATTATGACTTTAATCTTGAAATTTAGGTTTTAGGCGAAAGAGGACCCATGGATGAACTCCCACATACCTTAAAACTTGAAAACTTGAAAAAGAAATAAAATCTTGAAAGTTTTCTTGAATTGGGAAACTTGAAATCTTGACTTTTCTTGAAGAGGTTTTGATGGAGTTCTTCGTGTTTTTTAGGGGACTAGGGCATTTTTTGGAGAGAAAAGGATGAATAATGATGTAAATAATGCTTTTGGGGCTTTAATTATCTGTTATGGACGAGTTAGGATGAAGGAAAAGACCCTTTTGCCCTTAAAATGAAAAAATAGAACCTGGGAAATAGCTGGGGGCGATGGAGTGCGTGTTGCGGGCATATTGCCTCAGCTTACTGCCTCTCCACAAAAATGGATGGACTTTTTAGCTCGGGTATCGTATTTTGGAAAAATTTGTATCGTTGGAAACCTAATTCAATTAGCTACAATTTGGTGGGTCATGATCTAAAAAATTCCACGTGTATCAAAATTTATACACATTTAAAGTAGACCTTTGTAGAATCGAATATCAAATTTTGGACAAATCAAATGATCTTAGCTCAATTTGGCTCTAAGTGATTCCTATGAACATTTTTAACCTCAAGAGAACTTCACACACTAGGGTAAAGATAATGAAACTTATATACACATGGGAATCACTTGGATAAAATTTTATACATGTATGAACGACGGTTCGTAGACTAGCCTAAAAATCTAGGGTATTAAATTGTCTCTCCCTTGGGAGCATTCATCCTCGAATGAGACTGGATAGACTGAGATACTATACGAAGGTAAATAAGATCATATTTTGAACATGCATGACTTGGAATATGATTGCATAACTCATTCTGAAACTTGATACGTGAACTAAATTTCATGAACTGAACTGATTTCTTGAATACATGCAATGAAATGAGAATGACTATAAGGTTGAGATAGAAATGCGAGAGTCAATTGATGAGTAACCATTACTTCAATCTGGATCCTATTTTGTAAAGAAAATGAAAGGTTTAGGACATAAATACTCAGGGTGTTACATATACCCCTTGGGATACTTTGTTCCCCGAACGATACTGACTTGGCTGAAGTACTAAGGAAAGACTGAGATGACGCATGAGAAAACTTATGGACTGAATCATGGCTGAATATATGGGATCTGAAACTAATGCATATGCATAAACTGATCTGAATTTGAAATTTTCATGAACGTGAATTACCTCATGAATAGGAAAGATGAAAAAAACCATAGGAACTTATCTGTCTGAGTGCTAGACTGGATTGCTGGTTATACAGACTGAAATATACTAAAATCTTACACTCAACTATACATTCCACTTGTACATCAATAGGACATTCAAACCTATCTTCATTATCACACATGAACTTGTAGGCAAACCACCGCAAAAGCATCTTTCTCATTTTCTTTAAACCTCTATTCTTAAAACTTTCATGCACTAGCCGAAGAAACACACATAGAATTTTAACTAATCATGACATAAAGAGAGGTCACTAAAAGTTAGAACATGAGGACCTGAAGCATGAAGGAATAACTTTGACACTCAACCGAGGCCTGAGGAATAAAGTATCAAAGACATAAATTCATCAGAGAGGTCCAAACATAGGACATACATGACATAAAATAAATTTCATTGATCATTGTGAGTGTAGAATAAGTATCTGGATCTGAACATATTGTAAAATATGAGTACATGAGTCATGAGCTGCATGACCTGAGATTGGAGTTCATGATTTCATGGAACATGATTCATACTGTTGAGTGAACTAGAACTCATCATACTAGAAACTAAGAGTGTACATGGTTTTTCTAAGTTGTGATGAGGGAGCTGATATGTTAGGCTTGAGTTGATATCGTGATGACTGAAAAACTTTGTACTGAGATAAGAATAGGTTGGGAATCATCCTCCCTTACTGCTTTTCTACACACACTAGCACTTCTACTAGAATTCGAGAGTCTGACTTGGTTACTTGTTCTATCATCTCCCTCTAAGCTTTAAGCCATCATCTTAAGTCCGTGACCACTTTACTAAACTCTAAACTGAACTGTAATCACTTTACTCTAGAGTCTGGGGTATAATAATACACATGAATGATAAACTCATCCACATCATCATACTTAATCTCGAATCAACAAACTTAAATTCTTGCATGGAATGTTCAAGCCTACTACTTTACCTTTCGTGCAACTAGCCACTTGAATATATAATCTTCTCATTATGGAAAAAGCTTTCCCAACTCTACTAATGCTAAACTTCTAGGTTTACGATTCTTACTCTAGATCACATACTATAAAAGGGATTCTAAGAGGTGATCTGAATGCACATCTGACTTTGGCTTAACGCATGATTTTCATGAACATGAATGAAGTCCTTCAAATTTTACAATATAAAAGAACTGTTATGATATTTTCTAGCTTGTGTGATATCCCATAACTGTCTGTAGGGACCTGCTGTGGAAACTCTGTCTGTAGGAATTCGTTCTTCACTATTTTTGTTGCCTCAAAACGAAGGCAGAGTTAGCATAAATGAGAATGGAGCATGATGAGAATCTATATAATTTTCTTAGAGAATATTTCTACTTCACGATTTGAGACTTGAAAGAAGGGAAACATTTCTGAAATGCCCTGTATCCTGTCGAAGAAAAGTACAGACGTCTCCATACCATTTCACAAGACTCTACTAGACACGACTTCATAGACACCCTAGGAAACTTGAACTCTGTGATCTGATACCTAGTTTGTAATGACCAAAGACTACTCCCTAGTCATCACACAGTGCTTAGAACCACAAGTGATCCCAAGCAAACCCATGAACTGGCATACTGTTAAGCAATTGAATTATAATATAATAAATAGTTGTTGTGTTGTGCGGAAACATAATCATACTAAAAATCTAAAATAGATACAAAACTTGTAAAGACTTACAATCTGATAAATCTGAAGAATGAAATTGAAATTACATGATTGACTCTGGCTGACATCTATGTAGCCTCTACTATACTGACTACATATTGCTGGGACATGCCTCCAACTTCCACTAATCAATACACATGAAAATAAATTAACTGTACATGAACTAAAACTGTTAGAATTCCCAAAGTTGGAGAACTCATAACCTGCTGGCTGGAATCTGCAACTGTATGATCATGATGCGTAGGCTATAACTGATACCCACATTATGAGATGATATAGCACATAGACATATATGTGGATCAGTACTTCTGGAATGTACTGTGTGTAAAGGGGTGAATGCAATAAGTAAATCTGATTTCATACGTAATCGTAAAACATGCATGCTAAGTGTAAGTAGACTCACCAATAGGCTGTAATAAACTGAAAATTGAAATATCATAAAGCATGAGTGACAAACATTATCTATAAAGTGGTGAATCTCTACACTTAGTATCTGTAAAATATGGATATTGTATGAATTTTGGGTCTGAAACTATGTGATGGAGACTGACATAAATTGAGGATCTAAATATACAATCACACTGAGCACAAATGCATAAACATACTAACTTATCTGATTAATTGAATGACCGATAGCTGAATACTGGTCATGTAAGACTGAACTGTACTTAGTCTGAATAACTAGACTGAAACTGTAGAGTATTTTGCATACGAGGAAGGGACTGACTGAGTAACATGATATAAATAAGCGTGAATTCGTGACAACTATATTAATTAAGAAGGTAAGACCAAGCGTATAACATGAATATGAAATAGTCTGTATACTGAGGTACTAAAATACTGATAACTGAATAATTGATAACTGCATGCTATGGTCAAGCTAACCTTAAACTGAACTGAGTTACCGATCTGATTACTAGACTAAGACTATAACTAAGATGGTAACTCAGACTGTAACTAGGAGTGTAACTGAGACTATAACTAAGACTCTACTGGAATGTAATACTAAGTTCTGATAATTGAGTGATTGATATCTGAATTTATTGATAACTGCATTACTAATAACTGGGTGACTGTTTCTGACAGTCTTAATTCTACAGAACTTAACTGAGTTCTATACTGAGCTGGGTGACTGTTCTTGATAGTCAAATTTTGGTGGAACAGAACTAAGTTCCATCCTGAGTCTGTACCTGAAGCTGTAATCATGGGAGTGTTCATCTAACTGACATGCCTCTAATAAGTTAACTGGGATCCAAACTGTAACCCCTATTGGAAGGGTGTCAGTACCGTGCCACGGGTAAAGACAAGCTAAAGAGTCATCCTCATCTGGCAGGTGCCTTGAACGAGAATGGTGGTATCCTCAACTAGCAGGTAAAAACACCTTATCAACCCTCAACTGGAAGGTTGATTTCTCAACCTACGCTGGCTATGTAGTTTGGAATACAAGGACTGCTTCTAAGGATCACACCCTCTACTGGAAGATGAACCCCCATCCTTGGGTTCACTCGGTGCTGAATCCTACTCCCAACTGAATAGACCATGGACTAATTACTAGACTGTAATGGATTTGACTGAACTATTACTGATCGTGTTTATTGATTGAGTTGGACTAAGTTCATTGAGTACTGCTAACTAATTGAGTTTACTAAATACTGCTAACTGAGTGAGTTTACTGAGTACTGCTAACTGACTGAATACACCGAGTACTGCTAACTGACTGAATACAATGAGTACTGCTAACTTATTGAATACACTGAGTTCTGCAACTAACTGAATACTACTAATCGTGATATTTCTGAGACTATTCTATAACTATTGTAGCTCTAGGTCAATAACAAGATTTTTGGGTATTGAATACTCCAGGACTCAAAAGCATGGAAAGTAAAGCATGACATGATCTTGAAAAATCCGAACAATAGATACTTGTTAACAATACATTCCCCTAGGCATTTTGTCAAACACTTGAGATACATGAACTTGTACATGGGAATTTCTTAAACATGGGATCTGAAAATGATGCATATGTATAAACTGATCTGAATTTGAAATTTGCATTAACGTGAATTACCTCATGAATAGGAAAGATGAAAAAACCATAGGAACTTGTCTGTTTGACTGCTAGACTGGATTGCTGGCTATACGGACTGAAATATACTGAAATCTTACACTCAAATATACATTCCACTTGTACACCAATATGAAATTCAAATCTATCTTCATTATCACACATGAACATGTAGGCAAACCACCACAAAAACATCTTTCTCATTTTCTCTAAACCTCTATTCTTAAAATTTTCTTGCACTAACCCAGGAAATACACATAGAATTTTAACTAATTATGACATAAGGAGAGATCACTAAAAGTTAGAACATCAGTACCTAAATCATAAAGGAATAACATCGAAACTCAACTGAGGCCTGAGGAATAAAGTATCAATGACACAAATTCATCAGAGAGGTCCGAACTTAGGACATACATAACATAAACTAAATTTCGTTGATCATTGTGAGTGTAGCATGAGTATCTGGATCTGAGCATATTGTAAAACATGAGTACATGAGTCATGAGTTGCATGACCTGAGTTTGGAGTTCATGATTTCATGGAACATGATTCGTACTATTGAGTGAACTAGAACTCATCATACTAGAAACTAAGAGTGTACATAGTTTTTCTATAAAGTGCATGAATATGAGCTGTGATGAGGGAGCTGATATGTTAGGCATGAGTAGATATCGTGATGACTGAAAAACTTTGTAATGAGATAAGAATAGGTTGGGAATCATCCTCCCTTACTACTTTTCTACATAAACTGGCACTACTACTAGAATCTGAGAGCCTGACTTGGTTACATGTTCTATCATCTCCCTCTTAGATTTAAGCCATCATCTTAAGTCTGTGACCACTTTACTAAACTCTAAACTGAACTGTAATCATTTTACTCTAGAGTCTGGGGTATAATAATACACATGAATGATAAACTCATCCACATCATCATACTTAATCTCGAATCAACAAACTTAAATTCGTTCATACACTGTTCAAGGCTACTACTTTACCTTTCGTACAACTAGCCCCTTGAATATATAATCTGCTCAATCTGGATAACGCTTTTCCAACTCTACTACTGCTAAACTTCTGGGTTTACGATTCTAACTCTAGATCACATACTATAAATAGGATTCGAAGAGGGGATCTAAAAGAACATCTGACTTTGGCTTAACGCAGGATTTTCATGAACATGAATGAAGTCCTTCAAATTCCAGAATGTAAAATATTTGTTGGGATATTTTCTAGCCTGTGTGATATCCCATAACTGTCTGTAGGGACTGGTTGTGGAAACTCTATCTGTAGGAATTCGTTCTTCACTATTTCTTTTGCCTTAAAACTAAGGCAGAGTTAGCATGAATGAGAATGGAGCATGATGAGAATCTGTATAATTTTCTTAGAGAATACTTCTACTGCACGATTTGAGACTTGAAAGAAGGGAAGTATTTACTAAATGCCCGGTAGCCTATAGAAGAAAAGTACAGACATCTCCATACCATTTCAAAAGACTCTACTAGACACAACTTCATAGACACCCTAGGACACTTGAACTCTGTGCTCTGATACCTTATTTGTAACGACCCAAGACTACCCCCTAGTCGTCACACAGTGGTTAGAACCACAAGTGATCCCAAGCTAACCCATGAACTGGCATACTGTTAAGCAACTGAATTATATTATAATAAATAGCTGTTGTGTTGTGCGAAAACATAATCATACTAAAAATCTAAAATAGATACAATACTTGTAAAGACTTACAATCTGATAAATCTGAAGAAAGAAATTGAAATTACATGACTGACTCTGACTGACATCTATGAAGCCTCTACAATACTGACTATAGATTGTTGGGACATGCCTCCAACTACCACTAATCAATACACATGAAAATAAATGAACTGTACATGAACTAAAACTGTCTGAAGTCCCCAAAGTTAGAGAACTCATAACCTGTTGGCTGGAATCTGCAATTGTATGATCATGATGCGTAGGTTATAACTGATACCCACATTATGAGATGACATAGCACATATACATATACATATATGTGGATTAGTAAAACTAATTTCATACGTAATCGTAAAACATGCATGCTAAGTGTAAGTAGACTCACCAATAGTCTGGAATATACTAAAAATTGAAATATCATAAAGCATGAGTGACAAACATTCTCTGATAAGGTGGTGAATCTCTACACTTAGTTTCTGTAAAACTTTAATTTAATGATATAAGTATAACTAAAGCTGGGGTATGATAAAACATAGATACTGTATGAATACTGGGTCTGAAACTACGTGATGGAGACTGACATAAATTGAAGATCTGAATATACAATCACACTGAGCACAAATGCATAAACATACTAACTTATCTAATTAACTGAATGACTGATAGATGAATACTGGTCATGTAAGACTGAACTGTACTTAGTCTGAATAACTAGACTAAAACTGTAGAGTGTTCTACATACGAGGAAGGGACTGACTGAGTAACATAAGATAACTAAGCATGAATTTGTGACTACTATATTAAGTGAGAAGGAAAGACCAAGCGTATAAAATGAATCTGAAATAGTCTGTATACATAGGTACTAAAATACTAATAACTGAATAACTGCATGCTATGGTCAAGAAAACCTAAAACTAGATTGAGTTACAGATTTGATTACTAGACAGAGACTATAACTAGGAGTGTAACTGAGACGGTAACTGAGACTGTAACTAGGAGTAAAATAATATCTTAAATAAGAGAGATAATTAAATAAGGAATAAAAATAATGATGAGAGAGAAAAAGAGATATATATTAATTAGGATACCATTAAGTTTGAAATTATAATTATCTTATTCTTTAAAACTGCTTGTAGACATCTAAAATTTGTGGGACTCTTCAAGAAGAATCCAAATTCTGTTAGAGTTCTAGGTGGCTACTTACCCTAAATTTTGCCTATTTAAAGGGCAACAGATTCCCTGAAATAGGAAACTTGAATATCCCTTAAATTCACGGATATTCATAAAAAGATCAGGATCTCCAATATCCCACAAAATCATGGGATATTTATAAAGAGATCATTCTACGTTCAAGAAATAGGCCACTAACGACCCTCGAATTACGAATATCATCCTACGTTTGAGAAATGCGCCACTAACGACCCTCGAATTAAGGAGAAAATCAAAAGAGAAGAATCAAGGGAGGAACAGATTTGTACTCACATCGTTTATCAATAAAAATTATTATTTCTTCATATTTTTATTTATGGTTGAAGTTTATTTTTCATGAATTAAATTATGCTGTAAACAAATTGGCACGCCCAATGGGACCAAATCTGCTCTTCATCTCTTCTCTCATAAATCAATCTGCAAATCTGTAGCAGCCGCATAAAAATGGAAGCTCTATTGTTACTTCAAGACTCGTCATCAAATCTACACTTCGACAAGCCTTGAAGTAGGGGGCATTTGTAGACATTTAAAACTTGTGGGACTCTTCAAGAAGAATCCAAATTCTATTATAGTTCTAGGTGGCTACTTTACCCTAAATTTTGCCTATTTAAAGGGTAACAAATTTCCTGAAACAAACATCTTGAATATCCCATAAATTCACGGATATTCGTAAAAAGATCAGGATCTTCAATATCCCATAAAATCATGGGATATTCATAAAGAGATCATCCTTCGTTTGAGAAATACGCCACTAACGACCCT
This sequence comes from Capsicum pubescens, assembly GCA_030864215.1. Taxonomy (NCBI): domain Eukaryota; kingdom Viridiplantae; phylum Streptophyta; class Magnoliopsida; order Solanales; family Solanaceae; genus Capsicum; species Capsicum pubescens. The sequence goes on from CM061546.1 coordinate 74,188,309, forward strand.
CGAATTATGGAGAGCATCCTATGTTCGAGAAATGCACCACTAACGACCCTCGAATTAAGGAGAAAATCAAGAGAGAAGAATCAAGGGAGGAACGGATTTGTGCTCACATCGTTTATCAATAAAAATTATTGTTTCTTCATATTTTTATTTATGGTTGAAGTTTATTTTTCATGAATTAAATTATGCAGTAAACACTGCTATAAATGTAATATTGAAAAAGTAATGTTATAATGAGAGTTTTATGTAAAAATTTAAAAGATTAGGGTTATATGTAATAATAATAAAAGTTGGAATTGGAGTTGGAAAATTGTGAAAACAACAAAAACCCATTTTCCCTTTTCAAAAAAAAATTTAAAAATTATTTTTCGAATTTTCATGGCCAAACACCACAATTTTCAACTCCAAATTTTAATTCTGAAAAATAGAAAAAAATTTAAATGGCCAAACAGGCCCTAAAGGAAAGCAACTACCAGCAATTAGGAAATAAGGTTAAAATAAGTAGCCGTTTGTCCATGAAAACTAAAATTTTCCGGAGTTGGAGTTGAAATTGGAGTTGGAGTTGTGTTTGACCATGTCTTTTTTTTATTTTTATTTTTATTTTTGAAAAAACTTTTTTAAATATGATTTTATGCCCTAACATTTACAAACTATCAAAATCACCCACTAAAATTTACCTACTAATGGAAAAAGAACACAATTAGCCACTATTATAAAAATAATTACATATACATGGCCATATTTAATGAATTTCAATTATGACATATATAATATTTACATTAATAGCCGTTTTCTCATATTTGAAAATTTTAAATATGGATGTTATATTAACAGATCACTGCTTTCTGTTTTTTAGGTAATAAATATTATCTTTCAAACAAATTTATTTTTTTAGGAATTTATTTAATTTATTTCCTTCATTTTTCGTTCCTAAAAAATAGGAAATGATGAGTTGTTATTAAATTTTAGGGTGCCGCTAATTTATTTCTTTAATTTTCTTATACATGAAAGATTTTACTGTGTGAATAAATTATTTCTATGTAAAACATGTTTTTCATATTTATGGTATATTATATCATATACCATAAATATATAAATATGCTTAGTATGTTTCTTTATACATTGGATTTTTATATATGTGTGTATATGGTATATACATGGTATAAACTTAATATATAACATACTTTGTATATTTATATTATAAATATGCTTAGTATGTTTCTTAATACTTTGATTTGATATTAGTATGCTTAGTATATATTATAAATATTTATGTTTTGATTTGATACGAAATTTAAGAAAATGAAGAAGGTTTATGCTTTGTTTTGTAATAAATAATATCTTGTATTTATTATTTTTCTTAGTGGACACAACAAAAGATAAAATAATAATTAAAATGGGGCAAATAGGGCATTCTTTTAAGGGCCGTATAAAGAAAAAATATGACAAGTAAATAAATCAAATGGAGTAATCAATTAATGGTAGTTTAATTATCATTGAATATTCTTATAGATTATTATTAAGTTAATTTATATAATGACTCTAAATTAAGGCTATAATTATTATACTATAAATTTGAAGTTATTGAAATATTTTATTTTCGATAATTCTATAAGATAAAAAAAAAATATTGCGAAACTACTGAATCAGGTAAGGGGAATCGTAAAAAGTGAATAGAGATTGGGCACTTATCAAGTACACAATCCATTTTAAAAATGAATTGTTCACTTATTAAGTGCGCAAGCCTTAAAAAAATGGATTGTGCACTTATTAAGTGCACAATCCAGAAAAAAATGGATTGTGCAATTAATAAGTGCACAATCCATAAAAAAAATGAATTATGCACTTACTAAGTGCACAATGTTAATTTCCCCATTTCTGACGCCGTCAACCAGCTTCTGTTATAAATTTAAAGGCATTGTTCACTTAATAAGTGCAGAAAGCCTATTTTTTTTTATATAACATATATTGGTTCTTTTTTTAATTTTAGGACATATTTTGGTTCCGGGTTCTTGAACACACTCCCTTCATGAACACCCCTGCTCATGTTTTTTCAGTGTTCTAGCTTCAAATCGATGAAGGAGTTCGAGCTTTGTGAAGTAATCTTTGTAAGGTATTGCCGATGCTTGCAAATAACCGAATCTAGAAGAAAATAGACTAGATCTACTGATAACTTCTTCTTTACCTTTCATATCTCATCTTCACTCATAGATTTACAAGTTACTCCGTAAATTAATAGTTAATATCTACCCAATCTTTTTCATATTGTTTATCTTTGATAGGATGAGCTTCAAAGAATCTAATACCACACATCAAAAGAACAACTTTAGGTGTTAGATTAAGTATCAATTAGCTATTAATTTTCGGTTGATACTTAGAAGATAACTAATCTCTAGTAATTACTGATGTAGTTCCTATTTCCTCCCTTGACAGAATGAATCTCAGAGAGATTAATACCACACATCAAAGGAAGAAATTAAGAAATCAATCAATGACTAAAATAGGTATGTTACCTATAATCTGCTGAAAATAAATCAATTAGAAGCAATTTGAATCAGAGAAAATCAAATACATTCCCTGCTTATGCCTTAGTCAATTACTATTGTACACCCTAAACTCTCACCGGGTGGAATAGTAAATTTGACTATCTGAACTCAGTTCAGGCAATACAGTAGAATGCTAAAATTTCTTGTTCCATCTTAATGCTATCTAAAAGATTATTAAATTATAATCTGCTACCGAGCTTATTGATTATTCACTTATGACATCCTCAAGTGAGGCATGCTAATTCTATCCATGTTGAGAATTGTCTTTGCTATGATAGGGAGGTCCTGAAAGTTTTCTACTGTGAAATTACCTGCAAAATTAACAGACATGTTAGCAAAAAAAACTGCCATTGTGTTTCCTTCCCTTAAGAGTATGTTTCAACTTAATAGGGATACCTTCCTTCATTCTATTAATAGCTTCCACCTCCCAAACAATACTCCAAGGTACCTCCCATATTCCTTCCAAAATATTTATCATGGTAAGAGAATTTGTCTCCATAATTAGAGGAAATAGATTTCTATTTATGCAGGTTTGAGTTCCTTTCTTTATAGCTATTGCTTCGGCCAAAAGATTTGTAGAATCGGGAAGCCTTTTCCCTTTCCCTACTACAAAATCTCCTAACCAATTTCTAACATAAAAGGCAGCAGAACTAGGGCCTGGATTACCTTTTGAAGCTCCATATGTATTGCATTTATGCCAATATTTCGGAGGATATAGCCACCTCACAATTTTATGAATGAACCTTGGTTCCCAATTTTCCAAAACCTTTACAATTGCCGGCCAATTCTTCGGTAGATTACCAAAAAAAAGGAAATTTGACACCTGTAAATTTATGAATAGTGTCATTTATCCCATGAATAACCTTTTCATAAGGATAAAGCCCTCAATATAATAAGTATTTCTTTTTTTCCACAAGAACCATAGAATAATATTAGGAACTGCATCCATAATTGTTTTGAACTTCACATTGCCAGTAGCATTTTTTCACTTTTGAATAGTTTGTTTTAATTGAACCCAGGAACCCTGCAGTCCTGCAGCATGTGCATAGTAATTCCAGACCTTTTGTTGCCATTTCACCTGTAAGAAACAAGTGTTGTGCAGTCTCAGGCAGTGGTACTGTATAATATAAGCAGTCTTTATTCACATTACTATCCCATTTAGCAATAATAGTAGCCACAGAAATTTTGCTACCCCATATTCTCCATGCTAAGAAACAGATTTTGAAAGGCAGCCTCTGCACCCAAATATTATTGTATTGGGGATCTTTGTATTCTTTTATTCTTAATAAATCCCATGCAGTTTTAACCTTGAATTTTCCAGTACTATTAAGCAGCCACCAAGGTCTGTTTGACAGAACACTAGGAATGACCTTACCCAATTATTTTTGTACATGATTGACCACCTTTTTAGGTAGAATTTGATGGAGTCTTTTTATATCCCATCCCTCTTCATTCATCAACTCCCTTATTTCCTTCATTTCTGGTCTAGCAATACAGTCTGATTCTTGGAATAAAGGACCAAGTTTGGTCCAATTTTCATACCAGATGTTTGTTGTGACTCCCCTAGGTTCCCACCACATATTCTCTTATAAAATCTCTCTATTTTCCAACATCATTTTTGATATTTGAGAACTAATTTTCCATTGCACCAACGTGGGTATTTCTTTCTTGTAATATTTATTCCACATAAAGTTTGCCCATAAAGAATTGCCAATTCTAAATTTCCACCAAAGATTTGCAAACATAACTTTTGAAACATCAAATAAAGATCTAAACCCAGGACCTCCTTCTTCTGTAGGTAAACATAAATTCTGCCATGTAGTCCAATATTTACTTCTTCCAGTTTCATTGTTGTTCCAAAAAAAGTTAGCAAAAATCTTGTGAATTTCAGTAATCATACATTTAGTAGGCACTGCTTCTGAAAGAGTGTGAATAGGAATGCTTTGCAACACATTGTTAATCAAAGTGGCCTTACCACCAAAAGAAAACATCTTTCCTTTCCAAATTTGAAGCTTGTCTTTAATCTTCTTAATGAGTTCATTTAATCATTTTTTCTCTTCTTAGCATGGGTGATAGGACACCCCAAATACGTAATTAGAAACTGTCCTCTTGAAATTCCTGTACATCTATCAACCAAACCTCCTAACTGAGGACTAGTATTCTGATGTATGTACCATGCACTCTTCTCTTTGTTGATTAGTTGGCTCGATTGATCTTCATATTTGTCTAAAACATTATTATTATTTTTAATGATTTTTCATGGGCAGTAGAAAAAATAATTGTATCATTTGCATAGGATAGATGATTGAGATTTGCACTCCATTTAGGCATACCATAACCCATATATTGGTCTTCATCAAAAAGAGAATTCAAAGCCCTGGATAGAACTTCTGCACTGAGAATAAAAAGAGCAGGGGATAAAGGATTTCCCTATTTTACCCCTGTAGTAGAATGAAAAAATCCTTGAGCTTGTCCATTTACCAATACAAAATACCAATTATTAGTTATAATCCTCCAGATGATAGCAACAAAAATATCTGAAAATCTCATTTTTCTTAGGACTTTCATCAAGTAGGAGAAAGAAACCCTATCATACTCCTTTGTCATATCAAGTTTAATAATGATATTGGCTGGCTTTCCTCTCTTGATAATGTTAGTAGCAATTTACTTTGTAAGCAGAACATTTTCAATGATATTTTTCCCTTTCACAAAATCTGATTGATTGAAAGAGATTAACTTTGGTAGCAACATCTCCAATTTATCATGAACCACCCTAGAAATAACATTATTAATAAAGTTACTAAAGATTGATTGTCCTATGATCTGAAAAAGTATGAATATCATTCTTTTTTGGCAACAACACAAGATTAGTTTGTACGATAGATTTAGGAAGTGCATTTTCTTCAAAAAAAACATATACCAATTTTCATAAATCATTACCAACTATTTCCCAACATTTTTGATAGAAAAGACCTGTAAAACCATCAGGTCCACTTGCACTGTCTCCACTGATATTTAAAATAAGATTTTTAACCTCCTCCTTTGTTGTCATGATAGATAGATTTGCATTATCCTCTTTAGTAAGCATCTGTGGGATATGTTTGAGTCGGGAAAATTTTGTAGCATTTTTTTCTTGAGTAAATTGCTTCTGATAGAAATTCACTTCTTCAATACAGATTTTTCTTTCCTCCAGTAGCATCCCTTGCTCATTATGTATTTTTGTCAACATAAGTCTTTTCCTTCTCCCCTTCACTAGACTATGAAAGAATCTAGTATTTTTGCCTCCCTTTTCAAACCAAGTAAAACCTGTCTTGTGTTTCCAATACTCCTCTTCATGGTGTAGATATCTCTTAAACTCAACCTGAGCCTGTTGCATAACACTTCTATTTACAATGGTTGGATCCTCTTTAAATAATCTTTCCTTAATCTTGGAAATGTCTTCTCTAATGGATAATTGTTTAAAAATATCACCATACATTGCTCTACTCCATGAAGTGAGATCATTCTTCATCTTCTTCAATTTTGCTTTAAAATTCAGAAAAGGATTTTTTGAATAATTTCCTGGCCAACAACCAACTGCTTAAATGAATCATGGTCCATCCAAAAATTAAGGAATTTGAAGGATTTATTAATAGTCTTAATGTTATTTTCACAAATTAGTAACATAGGAGCATGGTCAGATTCAGTCCTTGAAAGATGATTAACTTCCAAGTGATTAAACCAATTTTACATTTCTTGATTAACTAAAACTCTATCTAGCCTTTCAAAAATGTAATCTTCTGCCTCTCTGTCATTTCACCAAGTAAATAGACTGCCTTTATAATTTACCCCTGTAAGATCACATGACCCTATACAATTTGATAAATCTTCTATATCAGTTGGTTGCACAGGTTGTACACCAATCTTCTCCTCGTCATTCAATACCACATTGAAATCTCCACTAATAATACATGATAAATTATAAGCATAATACAACTAATAGATATCCTCTCACAGCTCCAGTCTTTGCAGCCTATTACATTTAGCATAAATCGCAGGTGCATAAAAAGCTTTATTTGAATTTGCATCAGTAATCTTCATAGTCAGATTTTTTGTTGCATCTACCACAGTGTCTACTTGAAATCCTTCTTTGAAAAACATCCAAATTTTTCCATTGCAATTAGCTTTGTCCAAAAGGTAATCCCAATCTTCTCATATATTTATTGATGTGACTAGCATTTTGAAAAGGTTCCAATAAAATAATAAAAATGAATTTATGTGCTTTGTTTAACATTTGAACCCTATGAAATGCTTTTTGAGTCTTGATAGACCTAATATTCTAGAAAAATGCCTTCATCATTGAGATTTATTTCTTTGTGACCCCCTCTTTGGTAATGTTTTAGTAGGCTGCGAACCTACTGTATTACCACCTCTTTTCCTCTTTCTAACTGAATTGTTAGCTTTAGGACATTTCTCAGTACTCCCCGCATCTTTACTTTCCTGACCTGATATACTCATGTCCTCATCCTTTGAACAGTTTTGCTGAGTTTCTAAACTGCTTTGTTGACTTTCGGGATTTTATTGAGAATCTTTTGATACAAAATGAGATACAAGATCATGTAATATCCTGTGAGGTGATATGTTGTTACCAGTGTTTTGAACGACGAAAGGTGACAAGGTTCCGCCTTGCCATGCAGCGAGGTGAGCGTCTTTTGAATGTACGGCGATAATTAATACAAAAAAATTAAAATAATATATAAATGATCAAAATTTCAATAACACCAATATATTAGGAAATATTTCAAGTCAAGAATTAAAAATAGATAGTAAATAGATACTAAAAGTCTAGAACTTGAATGACTCAACAATATCCATAAAACAAGTAGATATACGCCATTGAAATTGAAATAGTTTTTAATGATCAAGAAATCAAGTCATTTAATTAGTATATTACTATCATGCTATGTTAATTGAATTCTATATAAGTTATTAAAAAAGAATTACATAATAAGGCTACAAGGCACAAGCTTACTGGTTACTATTACAGTAACAGTGTTTAAGACAAGTTCACTGTTACAGAATACAGTGGAGGAAAATAGAAGAAGAAGAGAAAAGAAGAAGGAAAAAAAAGTACCAAAGTACAAGTCCAGTTGCTGAATTAAGAAGAAGAAGTAAAAAGAAAAAAAAATATAAATCAATACTTCACAGGCTCACTGCTTACTGGAGTTGCTGGAGTACGTCGCCGGAATCAAATTTTGGAGATGGATGGTAGCAGCGGAAGTCACCACTAAGCAAGTTGGTAGAGCCAAAAAGTGTAAATAAGCCCTAAAATTAGTTTATATACCGAAAATCCTATTTTTTTTTAAAAAAAAATTAAAAGGCGACGTTATTGTCGCCTCGTCGCCTCGCTTCGCCATGTCGCCTTTCTCGCAAAGGCGACACAACACCTTTTGATTTTCGCTACGCTATGACCTGAAGAGGCAACCAGGCCTCGCCTCGCCATTCGCCATTGGCGAAGTGGCGAGCACCTTTTACAACACCGATTGTTACATTCTGCTGGTTGTTCCTGATTTTTCATCGACCCTATAATTGGGATCTCAACTACTGCAATCTCATCAGTACTCTTGTCCATGTTTTTCAGACTCCCCAGAGCATAAGTTATATTGGTGTGTTTTTGCATCTATTTTTATAGCTCCAGGAATTGATATGTGTTGTTGTTGCTGTGGTTGTTGCTTGTCCTATTGCATTTCTGGAATCTGCTTAGTAGTTTCTGTATTTTCCTCTCCACTATCTTTTGTTGCACTATTAGTGCTTTGTTTATGTAATTCTGTGATTCTCTTCCCTAGATTCTGAATTTCATCCTTAAGAGAATGAGTTTTCTCCTCAATAATGGTTGCTTATTGCTTGTTATTATCCTCCTGCTCATTGATTTTGTTAGAAACTAGTGTTGCCATTCTAACCGCTTCTTTGTCTCTTATAGGCTGATTGTTGATAACCATAGCTCCACCATTGACAGTCTCTTGAAGGGTTGTTTCTTCTATGATTGGTTCTTCTGCCATTTCTGTTATTGTATCCAAAGCATTGAATTTATTGTTGATGTCTATGTGTTGTTTTTCTTTCTGCATAAATATCCCTTTTATGATTATCTCTTACCACTTTCCAATCACCTGGTCCCCACTATCCTCCCACTTGAAAGTATCTTTGCTTTGCCTTTTGGAATTTTGGGTCATTTTGGCTCATTCATCTCTCTTTCTATATCGATATTATCCTTGTTGTCATAAGAATATTCACGCAACTTAGGATGAAGTATTCTATAATTATCCTTATCATGGCCTTGTATCTTACACTCTAAGCAATACTTGGGGATGTAGTCATACTTGATAGTAATATTTGCTGATTTTAAGTCTCCATAATCCTCATCAAGAACATTCACAACCACAGATTTAGGAAGATTGGAAGCTAGATCAACTAGAACCCTAACCTTAGCACAACTAGGTCTAGTTTGATTGATAGTGACTTGGTCAAGCTGTAATGGTTTTCCTACTACTGTGGCTAAAGAAAAAAGACTGTCTTTGCCAAATAAAGTTGGGCGGAGATTAGGAAAAGAGATCCACGCCATAGTCTTGGTAGTTACCTCGTCAATCTTAAAGTTTACATCATAAATTATGATGCCCCATTTTACATGTATTATAAAATGCTCCTCTGGATATGCGATTGATATAATCCTCTTTTAAAAACAGTCTAATAAGAATATGCCTGTTTCGAAATAGTTCAATTTTACAATTGCTTTTGATGTTGCATTGTTTTAGAATCGCTTCTCGAAGATCCTCCATCTCTGGCCATCCGTGTGCGAACTTCTCAACAACTGCACATTGCAAATTTTCCTTAATATTTATTTTTTCAACTTCTGCCACTGTCCATGTATATGTGGGACGCCATCTACAAAAGTTACAGATTTAGATGGTTCCTCTACTGCCTCCTGAATTTTCAGAATGTTAGAAAAAGAAATCTCTTTGGTAATACTATCAAAAATTTGAGAACTATCATTCTTCCTTCCTAAGAGAGGAAAATCTGTGATATTAGCTAAGAGAGAAGGGGCAACCACCGTCAATGGCTTCCCTCCATCAGTGCCAGCCATCAAATTAGGCAAACATTGAAACTACAAATCTAACATCAAATTTCAAAGAAAAAAATGTTACTCTATAAAACTAAATTAAAGAAAAAAATAAAATAAAATAAATAAAAATTCCTAACTTCTTCCCCCATCGAATAATACTACAAACATCGAAAAACACCACAAATTTCTTTTTCGTTTAAAACTTTTTTATAATTTCTTCCTCAAGTTTTAATTTTTCATTAATTTCGCAGCAAAAAATTCAAAAAGTAAAAAAGAAGAAGAAATGGAGAGAGAGAGAAGGGGTCTAATGAAGAAGAAGAAGAAGAAGCTAGGAACGGTAGATCTGAAGAAGATGAGAGGCGAGGTGGTTTGGGGGAGGGGGAAGGGGAGGGGAGCTTATTGGAGTTAATTATTTTCTTAAACATTTAATTTCTTAGAGGCATTAAAAAGTGATGTGGACTTCACGTGTAAGTGTTTGTATTACACATGTATTTTGAATAGTCGTAAAAAGAGTTTAAAATATTGTATTTTGTTGGGTTTAGCGGGCCAGTTGACAAAGGAGCAAGTAGAAGATCCAGAATACAAACTCATACAAGTATAAAGATTCAGTAGGTCATTTTGCTTGATTTTCATTTACTTGTGCCTGGAATAAAGTATTTATTTATATTAGTTAAATTTTTTAAATATAAATACAAGATTTAAAACCACACCCACTGGATTTGTCGAAACCATAACCACATTATTGGCTTTTCCCCTGCCTACGTTTATCTAGCTCATTTTAATGGAGTAATTAAGGTTGTTCACAAACAACTCATATTAATGCCTCTCAGCCATGATAATAATTTTAGTCAATTCACAAGTAAATAAAATAATAAGTCAAGTAAATGGAAATTCCAAAAAAATAGCCATATTAATAAATTTAAATACTGCATGCTTTATAAAAATATATTTCTTTTGGGAGTTTGAATTTTCATATAGTCACTTTATTAATAGTAGTTATGTTAAAAATTACTTTGTGTGTCGAAGAACATTGAAATCAAGAAAAAAAAATGACTTTCTTAAATAATAATTATTTGAGTCACCATTTGAAAAATCGAACACTGTACTTTTAGGAATTCTGACCAAGTCTAAAAATGATCAGTGATTATCTATATTCCGATTATAATTTTAAAAACCAAATTTTGTTAAAAAGAACTGACTTTACGTCCAATTTTAAGTCAAAATAGAAGTACAATTAACATTCAAATAGTGGAAAAGGATGACTTTTTGATCGATAGCTTAGCTGTAGCTATCATGTAATCAAGCCACCTTGTGAATAACATTTTTGAATAAGACTAATAAGAAAAGATCTATATCTTGACATTATCTCCCAATAAATATCTTAAATATAGAAAATGACTTCTTCTTGCTCCTAACTCTAGTGTCACAAAAAGTTTTGATTGTCAATTTTACCGATTTCAATGCTACTTAGGATGTATATTGGGTCTCTTACTAGTTAAAAGGTTATCTTCAAAATTAAATTTGCAAAAGAGAAAAATCTTGATTAATTGCTGAAAGAGACTATTTTTGACATTAAACCACAAAGCTTACAAATCATACTTATGGGATTAAGAGAGAACTAATGCAAGTTTAAAAACCTTGTGTCCTAAGCATGTTATACTGACATGAAGTTGTAAGTGTTACGTTGAACAATAAAGGAGTTAGTTTTTGTAATGACCCTCTAGGCCTTTTTTGTGATTTTCGCTTGTTTTCTCTCTTTTGACCCTCTCCATAGTTTTGAATTGATTTTAAGACTTGTCGGGATGGATGGTTTTATTCCCGAGGTCACCAGATGAGTTTCAGATAGTTTTTGAGCCATGAAAGTTTTGGAACCACGAAAGTTTGACCAAAGTCAACATTTGGTATTGGAGGCCAGATCAGAGTTTAATGGTTTCACTAGGTTCAGAGGGTGATTCTTGGTCTAGGTGGAGATTTGGTTCGGTTTATGAGGCATTCATGGGCGTTCTAGTCTTTTTCATCGAACATTATAGTTTTCTTATATTTTAATTGACTGACGGTCAACATTTGATCGAAATGAACTCGAAATGATGCTCTGACAATTTTAACATGTCCGAAATATATTTTGCAACTTATTTGCACTATTTGTTTGTATTCGAGAGATTCATAGTGAATTTCGAAGACTTGATCTTGGCTGATGCACCAGCTGCTGGTGCGGGTGGTTTCCTTCTTCCTGATTGCAAGGTGTGGACAGTGTGTGAAGCTTTATCGGATTGTCCTTCCCGTTCGTGTCATAGGGCCATGGGCGGACCGACGTGTAATTTTCGGGTGCTCGAGCACCCACTTAAATCGAAGTAGAAGAGGTATAATTATATAAGAAACAGTGAAAAAATGGTAAAATATATACAAAAGTACCCAGAGAACAAAAACATGGTTGGGTGCTCTGGCTTTAGACATAACTTTCATGTCTTTCATCTTGGGATCGAATCCCTGTAGCTTCATTGTTTAGTAAATTTTTTTTTTGAGCACCCACAACCTAAAAAAGATGGGTCCGCCACTGCATAGAGCCACACTTTCATGAAGAGGAAGAGGTGGATCGGATCTGGGGCATTCATCATGAACATGTTACACTTTGTTTGGGTGGTAGTCTGCCATATGGTTTCATACGTTACTGTATGGTATGATATGGTATTGTACTGTACAGTATAGTACAATACAATGCTTGAATGGATTGTATCATTCACTGCAGTTTAATAACAGTTTTATTGTTTGGTTTGACGGTATGATACTGTAACGTAACTGATAAGTTTACTAAAATGATTTTAATAATTATTATAAATGTTAAATTTATCAAATTGTTAATAGAAGAATTTTCTTCCCGCTAATCTGTCACAAATTATGCCATGTAAATATATTACGTTGTTAAATTCATATAAATTTTAACAAAATCAATACAAGAGTAGATCAAAATAGATATAATCAGATTCATTTTTGAGTAGCAAATTTCATTTCCTTTTGGTGTTTTAAAACGTGACCACCAACGACAAATACAAAGTTTGGATGTATCTTTTGTGAATGCTATGGGTGTGTTCGGTATGAAATACAATTTTTTTCTTTTTAGGAAAACAAGTTATTTCTTACTAAGGGGTTGTTTGGTAGAGTGTATTGAAAAGCTAATGCATGCATTAGTTTAATGTATATTACTAGTACCTTGTTTGATATGCGGTTTTATCCTATGTATAACTAATGCTTGTATTAGTTATACACTCTATTGTGTATTGAGGTGTGTATTACTAATACCTCAAAATCTATGGTATTAGAAATGCAATGGATCCAATGCATGAATTTACATGATTAAAGACATTATTATCCCTCAAAAAATTTTCTGCATCTTATTCAATATATATGGAGAGTGTTTCGGTAAATTTTTTTTTTAAGAAATTATATAATTTATGTTATTTTTAATACATCAGATCAAACACTGCATAAGAAAAATACAAGCATAACTAATGCAAGTATAACTAACACAAGCATTATTCATACAAGCATTACTAATACACTATATTTTAAATTGTTCTTATATATTCTACCATACTACCCCTTATTATTTTGTGTTCGTTATGCAAATAGAATTTATTTTTAAAAATATTTGTATATATTTAATACAAAAGAATGAGATGAATAGAATAAGGAAGGTAGGGTAAGAAAAAAATTATGAATTTTTTGTTAAAAAAAGTATTTGAGGATGGGGTAGTGGAGCAGAGGATAGGGTAGAGTAAGAGAAAAGTATTAAATTTTTTTAAAAATAAATTAAAAAGTATTTTTTTTGTGGGTGGGCACATGCAAGGGGTGGGGGGGGGGGGTTGGTAGGAGTTGGTGGTGGGGTAAGAATTCTTTTTTAAAACTTTTTAAGAAATAAAAAAATTAATTTGGGAGAGGGGCTGGTAAGCTATGTTACCCAGACTCGGCCGTTTTGCCGCCGAACCCGTCTCGACACGAGACTGAGGTGGGTGCGGGTGCTTCCGCCTTCTCCGATTCGATCAAACGATTTCGGAGACGTTGACCAAATTAAAGAAGAAATTTGAGGGGGGAAATCGAATAATTAACCGGTGAGTGGCGACTTACTGAAAATATTTCGACCAGTGACCACTAGAACAGAGACGACGTTGTCGATGTGCCACTGCCATCGCCGTCGCCGAGAAACCGTCGTCGTCTTCGTACCACCTCAGTCATCGTCGTCAATCATCTGTTGTTGTCGATGTGCCACTGCCGTCGGCTTTTTATTTGTTTGTGTTGTTATTTATATATTTATATTTATTAATATTTAATATTTATTTAATAAAAACAAGACAACAACATTAATATTTGTTTATTTATTTGTGTTAATATATATATTTATATATATATATATATTAATAAAAACAAGACAACAGCTTGTCGGTTTATTGGACTGACAACAGTCGACTTTTGTATTTTATATTCTTTATGATATAAAAAAATGTATATTAATATATAATCAAACGTAAGTTGCTCTAACATTGAAAAAAGAAAAAGTATTGTTAATTAGAGTTAACTTTTTATTTTTAGAATACTTTTATAACTCTATATTTATAATATTTGATTTTTTTAAGCCGAATCCCCGCACCCGTATTCATACTCGGATTCGCACCCCCAAATCTTAAAATTTATATTTTGACGAATCCGACTCTTGGATCCGCACCCATCTTGGATGCCCGTACCAGAGTCCGAGCAACTTAGCTGGTAAGTGGTAGGGGTGGGTGAGGGTGGGGTTAGAAAAAGTTTTAATTTTAAGAAAATTTACAAAAAACTTGAGGGGGGTGGGGTCGGATAAGAAAAAAAATTAAAATTTTTTAAATTTTTTTTTTAAAATAATTTCTTTTGGCGAGGGCCGGGGGGGGGGGGGGAGGGTTGGCTCGTGGGAGTGGGGAGTGGGGAGGGGTAAGAGTGGAGTTAAATAATATTGGATAAAGTGTAAAATAAGATTATATAATATTAAATAAGGGCATAATTGAAAAAAAAAAAAGCAAACCATGTGATATCACTAAATCGACGGTTACATAAAGTGAGGGTTTTCATGGTTACCAAATCATGAAATTAAACCATACCATATCATACATTTTAAGAAATAATCAAAACAAATATGATTCTCTTACTAATCATACAATACCATACCATGGAAAACTACCATCCAAACAGTGTGTTTGTGGGCTCATGATTGCGAGAGCTCGAGTGCGGTGTTGATTACAATCGCGATGAAACAAATATCATCTGGAATGAATTAATATCGCAACTTCAAAATTAAGCTTTGTTTTTCAGTTTTTGAAATTTTATAGCTCAGATTAAGGGAATTTTCGTGGGGTTTTTTAATATGGTGATACATTTATAACCTTCATTCAGTGAATTTTCAATGATTTTTCATTAATTTTAATGATTAATCATGTATTTAAAATGGATTTTTGGGCCCTTTTCTCCAATAAGAGAGTGTAATCGAAGATTTGAGGTCCAATTTGAGCTCCATTTCAAATGAAATATCATATTAGAAGAATTTAGAAGAATTTTAGAAGAATTTTCCAATTTTGTCAGAAAATTCTGAAGGTTGACTTTTAAACACAAGTTTGACCCAAACTTTTTTATTACAATATAATTATTAATAAAATTGTATTCATGTACAGAACATGTTTTGATAAATTGTAAGCTTTCTAAGGTCATCCAGAAGGAAAAGGCCATTGTGTGATTGTATGTACTTGTGATTCAAGATCAAGGTAGATTATAACTTTCTTTTCTCTAGACCTTGCTTGACCAGGAACTTGTCATATAATGAATATTGTGGGTTAGGAGAAATGGTGGATTGAAGTAATAATTGTGACGATTTGATACTGTGAAAACCCGAGATAGAGAATTTGCCAATGTATTATCTGAAGTTTGAAGTACTATTTTGTGTATTATATTCTGGGTTATTTCATGCATTAATATACATATTGAGGGATTAATTATCATGATGGGCACAATATGAAAAGTGAATGAGGTAAACACAGAAGTGTGGCCTTTGGGAAAGATTGAAGATTTTATTGATATTGAGGCATGTAACTTTACTTTGAGTTAAAAATTTCATTATTCTATGTATCCATTGCATTTATCTTCATTTTATTATTTTGATCATGCATAATACAGAAATGAATAAGTATGCATGCCCAACAATTAAGCAAATGGTACCATCTTTTCTTGATGTAGTTCAACGTAATATGCCGAATGGGAAATATAATGCCCTCTGTTAATTTAGTTTGAATTTCGGACGTGTCTGTGAGTCTAAGGTAATAATCCAGACAAGTATGAACCAATATTACAAACGATTATATAGACCTCATTGAGATTTCCATTCAATTTAGACTTGGCTTATCTACCATTTTGGATCAAGGTAGTTGCTATCACAACCCTAATTTATGGGTCGTGCTATTTTTGTATTAGGGAAGTAGGTTCACAAGTGTAGAAGGCTATGTGATACATTTAGGAAAATTCAATTTTTAATTCCACTACAAAAAACGGGTTAATTGGAGGGTTTTTTTGTGGGGGTTATTTTAACCCCCGTAAAATTATATGAATTGTGGAGGTTAAAAACTCGTCGCTAAAATTTATAAACTTGCGGGGCTTTTTTTGTGGGGGTTATGTTAACCCCCGTAAAATTATATGAATTGCGGGGGTTTAAAACTTGCCGCTAAAATTTATAAATTTACGGGGGGTTTTAACCCCCGATATTCATCGAATATATTTGCGGGGGTTAAAACCCCCTGTATTCATAGAAATTTTAAATTATTTTTTGTTTTTCTGTATTTTTACAAAAAGTGACGGACAGTGTCACTTTTGTTAAAAATAAATAATACGTATTCAAAAATTAATTAACCAAAAATTATTTGGAGAATTCAAAGAATTTATTTAAATTCTAGTCATTTATACTCAATTGAGTTTAATTGGACTCAATCGAAATTAATCAAAAATTATTTGTCGCTTTTATATTTTAATTTTTTTAATTTATTTTTAAAAAATCGACCACTTGTGGTCTATTTTTTTTTAAATATAATTAAAAAATACTTATAGGATTTTTTTTTAAATATCAGATTTAATTAAAAAATAGTCGTTGGGCTCAACAGATGTATGACCGTTGGGAGCCCAACAAATATGCATAAAAGAAAAGCAGAAATGGCTAGGCACTCTGATGGTTTTATTGCTTTATCGGGTGGTTATGGCACACTTGATGAGCTACTTGAAGTAATTAGTTGGGCACAACTTGACATCAACGATAAGCCGGTAGGATTGCTGATGTAGATGGATATTACAATTAATTATTGTCATTTATTGACAAAGTTGTGGAGGAAGGCTTCATCAGTCCCAATGCTCGCCAAATCATCTTATCTGCGCCAACATCAACAGAGCTTGTCGAGAAACTCGAGGAATATGTTCCTTGTCATGAAAGAGTTGCTTCGAAGTTGAACTGGGAGACGGAGCAGCAGCTTGGCTACCCTCAACCACAAGAAATTGCGCGGTGATTAAAAAAAGGGATTTGCAAGCATATAATTTCTTTGTTTTTTGGGCGAGTTAAAAAAAGGGAATTTGTAAGAATGTAACGCCATGTTTGTAACTTATTTTTTATATTAAGCATGTAACGATAAAGTTATTGTTATTTACTGTTATCATATATATTGTTATTATTATTTATTATTATTATTATTATTATTTATTATTTATAATTATTTATGGTTTATTATTATTATTATTATTATTATATATTATTTATTATTATTATTCCTACTACTATTTAAATAACAACCTAAATTAAGATCACTTTGCCTAATTTATTCCACTTTTAACCCAATTTATTCAATTTCTTACGATTTTAGCCTAATTATATTTACTTCATTACAATTATAGCCTAAATCAAACTTAATCTATTTTTTATTCTCAATTCTAACCCTATTCTCAAACTTTTAAATCTCAGTCGTTGATCAAAATTGATCAACGACTGAGATCAAAAGCCTTTCTGTTTCCTTCTAAAGACAAAAATCAACCCTCAAACCCTAATCTCTTCACAATAGCCTCCACCCTCTTCTCTCTCATCTCTCCTCCTTCTCTCTCTATCTCCCTCCTCTCTCAAAAACCCTACGACAAAATCATCAATGCTGCCTTTCCCATCCCCGATCGTCCCTCTCCTCTGTTAGCGCCTCCTCTGTCGCCCTCCCCTTGCCAGCGCCGCCGCTGCACCAGCCATGGTCGCCGACCTCACCTCCATCGCTAGCCACTGGATCGGGAAAAGTCCCAAGGGATTCGTTTCAATTCCGTCAATACATCTCCCTTGGATCGGGCACGAGCAACTGCCCTCTCTGTTTGCTAGGTATCCTTCTGTAACGCCCCGATTCCCGAGAACCGGAGTGTCACACGGTGCTTATGATCCCGAAGGACCACAAGCTAACCCTTTTTCTGATATCTGTACCTGTTCACTGTATAATATAATAAAATACATGCGAAAACTGGCTAACACTTGCTGTAAGGTTCAAACGTCTAGAAATATACAATACCTTAAACCACACACTAATACATCTGTCTGAAAAGCCTCTACACTGCCTGAACTGTGGAGTTGAAGGAACAATTCCACAACTAACTCCGTTTACTAAAATCAAATACTGTAATAACAACATCCTCGGATGATGAGGACTCACTGCTGCACCCATTGCTGCTATACAAGTGACTTCTAAGATGCTCCAAGTTTCACTCCTCTGAACCTGTGGTGCCCCAAAATAAAAGAACACCATAGCGCGAATGCGTCAGTACTAAGATGTACTGAGTATGCAAGCAGGGAAGGCTAAATGCAAGGGCTTATGCATGAACATTTAATCAACAGAATAATCAGGAGAATAACGAACGAGTACACATATATGAATGCACAGTTCACAACCACTATAACAATTATAACGACTCCAGATACCATAGCTCGAATACCACTTTACTGTCCTCGGAACTCACTACTGTACTGGGGTACTGCATTACTGAATCACAGGATACCAACACTGATCAATCGAATACACTCACACCCCTGACTCCTGAAGATTTATACTGACACAGAAACCGTGGGAAGTAGTTACATAACTCACCATGACTCCTCATAAGCAACTGAATATGTAGGGGTGCACGCAATAATTTGAATAATATCTTTGATTTTTTAAAACATGCGTACGGAAAATGAAGACTCACATGGCTTGAATTTCATTATCCATACTTCTCATAATATTATAGATAGGAAAAACATAAGTAAAATCCCATAAATCATCATAAAATCATCACTATTCATCATAAATTCTCATGACTCATCATAGACAACCAAACTCATCAACTCAAGACTCGGAGCGACTCGATAGTTCAAGAAACATACTCTTATGGACAGGGGAGTTTCCTATAACCGACAACCCCACGTGAGCCGCATGGAATACCAACGTTTTCCCTCCTAGGGAGAGCACTCCCATTGGCGGGAGTGTTGTACTCTTGCCAGGGAGTACAACCTTAAAGATTTCATAATCACAATTCGGCTCTCTGGCCAACAATATCATCATCAACAACCCTACGGTGGTACATAGGTTTTGAGAAATACCAAATTTCCCTCTCAGTTCTAAGTAATACTCCCCGACTAGCTCATAACGCGTTAGGAAATCCACCACAACATCACAAGGGTCTATCATAAAGACCAAATCATATCTCTTTCTCATTTATCAAATCATATCAATTTGTGGATTCCTAACTCAACACATTTTAGCTCAAAATATTTTAATTTTCCTCAACATCAACATGGTATCAATAACAAAATCATTTCGTCTCTACAAGCTTAAAATCAATATAAATCATCCCGACTCTGCGGATGCAAATCAATATTCTCAAATGATCATTCTTTCATTTCAATATTCAAATCATGACAATAGCTTTTGAAAAGTATTTAAGATCTTCAAATCATAGTAAGATTTTGTATGTCGTAATGTAACTCAAATCATGGCTCTTATATCAAGAATCCTAAAAAAATATAATTTCATAGAAGTGGTATGCAATTTATGGCATAAAATCTCAATTCAAGAAAACAAGATAATAAGGTTATTATGTATACCAATATTGGACGATTCAAAGTTCCATAAATCATATCTTGAAAAAACTTGAAATATAAACTCATGGTAGAAATATGAAATTCACCATATCAAATCATAACTTGGGAATAATAAAGTAATCATGTACATCAATGCTTAAACAATTTATATTTTCATAACTTCATAATTCGTCATTAAAACATCTTGGGTATTTACCCACTTTACAAAATCATGAAATTTTAATGATAAAATCAATTCTTTGGGCACAAGAATGAAAAGATATTCTTGTTCAAAACCCCACCTACTAAGTTCTCACGGAATTTATTTTAAGTTCTCAAATCATCGAAAATTCATCGATCGTAGCACGACTAAGATTATCGCGGAACTGACTCAGCTCTAGACCAGTAGACTATTTCGGGCATACGTATCCCCAACAATCAATAACATAAGTAATACGTAGTATACAACAACGCATACTCACATGCCCACATGCCATCATGCACCATGCATTCATTAACACCTTACACCAATCATTTGAAGATCATATTCATATACAAGTATTGGGATCTCATGCCATTACATCGTAGATCATTCAACAAGGATGCATATGGTTAAGGAAGAATACAACATAACATAGTTCATCTAATCGGGATACACACAAATAACATACATTCAACACATCATGGTTCACTTCTCAAGGTTCTTTCCTTTAAGATCTTGATATATGCAATTCGACCCATAATTAGACATTTCACACTTAGTGTGGCCTAATGGCCTTATCATTTCCCTTAAGCATCATAGTAACCACGTATCATGCAAGTATGGTATGAACTCATCACTTCGATCACAAGAGGTCATACGATCCACTCTTCTTCAACTAGGCATTTCTACAATTACTTTTGCATGCACCATTTAGGGCATAGGTCAGTATGAAAAATTACATGTGATACAACACCATCATTCATCTTAATTCCACCAACTAAATCCCTCGTCCGCACTTACAACCATATCATAAGCCTTCCACACAACATCCTCAATTTTAGACAATAACATGGAGTTCATGTTGAACGTATACATAGAAAGTAGTCTAGTCATTTAGAACTTATTATATCCTAAGAACGTAAATTTATAGCCTCTTAGACAATTCCACAAACACCTTACATGCACTTTTAGGCATTGGTGAATTCGTCAAGTTCTCATGTTTTCCGCTACCCCATATATCTCATCCAACACACTTAATCATTGCATGCATGTGTCAACCAACATACATCATCACCACACACATATATATATCAACCAACATGCATAATCATCATCATATATATATATGAAGTAAAATACATAATCCTCATATATATCTCAACCATAAAATATCAATCAACATATATATATATACATCATCAAAGTCTAGAATATATATATATATATATATATATATATATATATATACATATATATATATATACATAACTTGAACTTTCAAAAAGGGATTTGTGGACTCTATGAAAGAAATGAGTCCATAGATAAACACTTGCATACCTTAGACTCCGTAGCCGGAAGAGATTGACGGAAGAAATTCTTGAATCAAAGCCTCCAATTAATTCCCCCCAATTCAAAACCCTAACCCTAACTTGATATATATATATATATATATATACATATAAGAGAAATGAGAGGAAAATAATACAAGTTCTCAGCTGAATGGGGTATTTATAGAGGTTTAAAAGAGTGGTGAAAGACCAAAATGCCCCTAAGAAACAAATAAAACCCGAATCTGTCCATGGGGGACTGTTTTGATAGGCTGAAGTAGATCGACCATAACGTTTTACTCCAATATCCAAATTGAATGAAGCCAATTTCATTAGAAATAGGACTCTTAGATATTTCTTTTGATATATAGTAGCTCACACAGATCATTATGTACAAGGAGTTATGGTCGTTTGAAGTTGATCCAAAAATTCGTTTTTGTTAGGCTGAACTAGATTGACCATAACTTTTTTCTCCGATAGACAAATTGGATGAAACTAAGTTCATTGGAAAGAGGACTCGCATAGATTTCCGTTGATATATAGTAGATCACCCAGATCATTATGTACAAGGAGTTATGATCATTTAAAGTTGGAGAAAAAATATGCCTGACCTCAGTACTTTTTCCTGCATGTTTTACTGTTCATCACTATTCACCGTTCGATCGGAATGTTCGTAACTCATCGCTCGGGTGTCCGTTTTGGATGATCCACATATTGTTAGAAATCTTATTCGATGCTATTTGCAACGGTGGGTCTAACTCTAGGAAATTCCACACGAAAAATTATAAATCATTCTAAAAGATAGGTCCCAATACGTTTACGCACAAATTTTTGACAAAAAATTTTTCGGGGTATTACACCTTCCTTACCAACACTACAATGCTGCTCCATATAATCAGTCCTATTTGTTGTTGTTCTTAGTATTAAACTCTGGTTTTTGCTATTTGTTGTCGTTCTTAGTATTAAGCTTGGGTTGGGTAGTTTGATGCAAACAAGTTAGTAGCCAAGGGTATAAGTCTCAAGTACATTCTGCCTCTGATGCAGGAGGGACAGGTTGTAGTTTAGTTATATGATGTAGATGTTGAATCTGATATGCTATATGGATGAAGTCCATCATAATGTATGTTGTGGGCAATACCACTTCTATACGAGATATTTAAAGGTTTATCGCTAGTCAATGGTAGTTTGTTCAGAAGTCTGAGTTGTTCTTCCACCTTGATGGATACCTTGTAGTGTGTTTTAATAGTGTTGCAGAGAAGAACGAGGTACTATTTTCTGGATAGAAATTTTTGTTTCTGATTGTTATCAAATTCTTAATGTGAAGTCTAGGTAGATGGTAGACATAAAAAAAAATAAAAAATTATCATGTATAAACAAATAATTACTTAATTCGATAAAGGAATCATGATGTATGTGGGGTTGATGGTTTTCTAATTCTCTTAAGCTACAACGTAACTATTATTAACAGAAATCTATGAATAAATATCCATATAAATGATGGTCCAAAATTACAAAAAATACTAATTCAAAGTCGTATTCATCCATAGAGAATCAATGATTGAGCATAATTAATTGAGATTATAAATGGAAATGAAAGTCCAGTCACATATCTCTGACGAAGTCATCTGACCATGGCTAAACAGGAAAGAAAAGATTAATTAACAACTAAATGTGATGAATATAATAATAATAGTTATAATAATAATAATCATTAATACTAATGGGAACATTATCCCGTAGATGTTCCACTTGAGCAATTTTTTCTAGTTCAATACTTACACAACAATATTAAAGTTATTTCCGGTGGAATACTTTTCATAGACATTTTGGTTTTTGTAAGAGCAAACAATGAAAATATAGGAGGTTTGATCTCTAATTATAATACATATCGAAAGTTTGATCCCTAATTATAAGTCATCCCAAAATAAGTGCTTTCTTCGTTTCAAAATAAATGAATTATTCATTTTTCAAGAGACACAAGAAATTTTTTGAAATGAGGTTCTTAAATACTTCACATTTTTTAGGAGAGTAATTTAAGAATAATTAAAAGGGTTATAGTGGAAAGTAACCTACAATTTACAATCGAAAACATAAATTTTTGTTTTTGATTGTTATCAAATTCTTAAAGAGTGAGAAAATCAAAACAAAAATAGGAAAAGGTGACTAGTGACTTGAAATGTGTACTATTGACTTCAAAATGATCAAGTGTAGTCACTTGAGAAGTGGATTAGCAAATTGAAAGGTGAACTTGTGTTTTAAAATTAGTAAAGTGTAATCACTAATGTGAATTCATGACTTAAAATTGATTTAGTGTTGGCACTTGAAGTGTGAATTCATGACTTTAAAATGGTTAGGTTTAGTCATTTGAAATGTGAATTAGAGAGTTGAAAATGGTTAAGTGTAGTGTTTTGAAATTGGTTAAGTGTAGTGACTTGCAATGTGAATTAGTTATTTGAAAATGGTTAAGGGTAGTGACTTGAAATGTTTACTAGTTATTTAAAAATGGTTAAGTGTAGTGACTTGAAATGTGTACTAGTGACTTAAAAATAATTAAGTGTAGTTACTTCAAAATGGTTAAGTATAGTGACTTGAAATGTCAATTAGCTATTTGAAAATGGTTTGAGTGTAGTGACTTGAAATGTGTATTAGTGAATAAGTTATTTGAAAATTATTAAGTGTAGTGACTTGAAAATGATTAAGTGTAGTTACTTGAAATTGTGAACTTGTGATTGATCTATTTATATTTATCATGATGCTTTTTAGTTGTACGTAGACATAAATATAATAAGGACTGAAAGTTTATCTGATTGGTTTTATACTTTGCATTTTTATGTAGCCAACTGATGTGACTAGTGGACTCATTTCGCCCATGGATGCTAGAAGACTACATGATGATAGTGATCCTAATGACAGTCGTTGATTTTATTGCAAATTGTCTTGAATATTCATTATGATAATGTAATTGTGTGGTTGGAGTGAATCTTAGAATTGTGAAGGTTTGTGTTTAAATTTGATTTTGGAATTTGAAGATACTAGTTAATGTTGAAAATTTGGAGTTTGAAGATGCTAATGTTGAAAATTTAATTTTTGAAGTTTAATGTTCAATGTATTTTTGAGATGCTTGTGAATTATAATGTTTAATTAGTCATGTTGTGTTAATGATATATGAATTAAATAAATATTGGATTGTAGGTTATGCCTAAAGGAACAATTAAATTTCAGCTAAAATTAGAATTTATATTTTGTCATTGAAAATTGATGGGTCCTACTTTTATTTTTAAATAATTGAGGAGGTTTTAACCCCCGCAAGTTTTTAAATAAAAATTTATTATAAAAAGATTGTAAGACATAGTACGCTAAGGGCGTAGACCCACATAGTATTAAAATGCATCACGAGGTTGTAAGACATGCTTACTTATATACCCAATATCTCTGCTGTGTTTTACTGATGTGAGACCTTTATTTCTAAACTGCGGTGTCACATCCACTCCATCTTATGGACACAACATCCTTACTGAGTTTTATCTCACCACATAGGATTTTCCTAATCTTAGGACTGAGGTTTGCCCCTCCCGTTACAAGGATTTGCCTATACTCTGTTTGAATTAGGACCACATCAACAAGTCAACATAGGAGTGGCTCTAATACCATATTTAATGACTTATCCCCATAGTGATATTATATTTTCTGGTCCTAGAATCGCATGACTTTAAAGCATATCACTAGATTATAAGACCTACTTAATTATATACCTAACACCTTTCTTGTATTTCCCGATATAGGACTTCTTTTCCTAAGATAGATGACTTATTTCCCTAAGTTGGACTATCATATTCCACTCGACTATCATGTTGATTTTGAGATTTACCTAGATCGAACCACTCATCCTATTTCCATCCCATCCTATAGAATGATTCTGATAGATCTAAAAGAATTGAAATAGCAATTATAGGATTTTTTTTGAGTAAGGGGTTCATTAGACCTAGTCATTCCCCTAAGGTACTCATGTCTGATTTGTGAAGAAGTATGAATCTGTGTTGACATGTATTGATTATCTTGACTTTAACAAGGTGACTATCAAGAATATGTATCTATTACCACACATGTGATTTAGTTTTTTCAAGGATCGATTTGAGATCGGACTACCATTAGTTGAAGATCATGGCTTTGGATATTTCAAGACTTCTTTTAGGACTCTATATATCCATTATGAGTTTCTTATTATGTGTTTTAGGTTGAGTAATTCCCTGACAACATTTACAGAGTTTATGACTGAGATGTTTTAGTCCTATGTAGTTTTTTTCTGATTGTGTTCATAAATGACATATTTGTCTAATCTAGGAGTAGAGAGGAACATCAAAAGCATTTGATGATTATGCTTCAGACATTGAAAAATAAGTAGTTTTATGAAAAATTCTCATATTGTGAGTTTTTGCTTGAGTTTATGACATTCTTGGGGCACGTAGTGTCCAAGGATAGGATCATGGTGGATTTGAAGAAGATTGAGGTAGTGCAAGATTGAGCTTCCTACTTGACCTATCGATATTTGAAGCTTTGTTGGGTTAGCTTTCTATTACAGATGATTCATAAAAGGGTTTCTTCAATCATAGCTCCTTTTACCAAGTTGATTTTGAGAATGTGATTTATAATGGTCTTGATACAAGTCAAATGGTCGCCTTAGCTTTCGATGACATCATTCAAAGTCACGACGTGAAGGATTAAGCTTTGGTCACATAGAGGGCACAAGATCATACTTGGAGGGGTTGTTTTGAGCATGCGACTAAACAAACTCAAGTGTGGAAGATTGCTTGGAGACTTGAAGACTTGAGGGATTTTGGGTTTGGACACTTAATGGGTCACGGTTTTAGGTCATCTTCATTAAGGGAATTTTAGTCACTTCATTATGCCCAAAATGCACTCCATGGCCGTCCTTTTCATTAAGGGTAGTGTAGTCATTTTGTCTTCTTTTGGAATATACTACAAGTAGGACACTTTAGTTCTTTCTCTTTAGTTTTTGAAGGATGAATATGTTAAATACTTCTTCTTTCTTTGAGAGTGTAACACCCTTAGTGTAGGGCTTGGAAAAGCTATTATTGATCTTTGCTTAGAAACGATGGTTGTAAGGTGGAGTTGATTCCCTCAACGGTCACCACAATAAGATTGGTGTTTATTGTTATGAGTTTAAGAGTCTTATCATTTAATACACGGTTTGGTTCTTCTTTCTTTGTAATATCTTATATCATCTTGCCTATCCTTTAATTTTCTTGCAATATTTGTCTTTGTTTCTTGCTTCTTATTCTCGGTTTATGGTGTTTTGTGTGTTGTTGCCCGTAGTTGTTGTTCTTGTCTAGTTTTGTATTCCTAGCTGATTTTGGTGTTCGTAGATCATTCTGTATCATTTGGTAACAGAGCAAGGATTGATTTTGTTCCTACGAAATCAATCTTGAGTTTTTTAACTAGAAAATCACAAAAAATAAGTGTTGAAAAACTAAAAATCTCAAAAAAAGAATTCTGTCCCCTTTTTATGTTTGGTCAAAATTTGTATCTTAGATCTAGGAGATTTTTATGTGTTTTGGTTGTTTCTAGTGTTATCCCCTTCTTCACTAACACTAATTGAGTCTAGATCCAAATTTTGAGCCATTTTCGAGTTGTTGTTGAACTTTAAAGGTTGTTTTTTCTTGAGGATTAGTGGCTTGAAAGTGTGTTGTTGGCATTTTTTGACAAGGATGTGGGTTTGAAAACGTGTTATTGTTGTTGTGGAGTTCGACGTGAGCTAAAAGAAACAAAAATCATTAAATTTGGAGCTCATTTGGATTGGTTTTCATTCTTGAATATTTTTTTTGTTCTTATTGTTCTTCATGTATTGTGGAGCAAGAACATTCAAAAGGGAGTGGTTTGATCTAAAAGGGTGAAGAAAGGAGTGTGCTTTTGTGTTTTTCTTGAAAGACACAATCCCAAGACATCCAAAAATGAAAGGGGACAAAAGGACTTTCAAAAGTATTGTTTACGAAAAGTTAGTAAGAACTTATTCCAACACTAACAAAAGAGGAAAGAGCCAACAACCTTTCAAAAATGTGTCTTGCCAAAAAGGTGCAAGGAAGTCAAAACTTTTTGAAATTCAAAAGGAGTCTCCAAGTCTTGTTGTTTCCCTCCTAAAGCTGATTTTTACCATTCCAACTTAAAATTTGACCAATTCAAATTGCAAACTGCCAATCACCAAATTACCACGTCACCAAACTGCCACATCATCACCCTCCAAAACAACTTTAGGCTCAAAATTTCAGATTCTAAGTTTCTTTTCCTTGTTTACTAGTTTAATGTCTTTATTCTAGAATTAATTAACAACTAGTAATCACCTACTTAGTTGTAGATTAATTGTTAAATCCATTTCTTTTGTGTCTTTGGTATTTGTGTACTTTTCTCATTTTTAACTCGTAGTAACTTCTTTGTTTCAAGATCTTAAGTAAATTTAATTTTTATGTCGTGAGTCGATTAAATAAGAATACACTCCGTCCGCCAAGTAGAATTGACATCGTATTGACTACCGTAGTATAAGCAACTTTCAATATTCGCCGCTCCAATTGTGAGAAACACAAAGGTGAGTGTATATGAGAGTTGGTGAGAAACTTTTACTACTAATCTTGTTTGTTCACTGTGTAGGTACAAAGGTGATATAAGGGAAACATGTCTTCGATAGCCGGGTATTATTGTGACTACAACATAGGAGACTATGATTATAGTAAGGGGTTTTATGGCTACGAAGTTGAGAGAGATTGCGGAGGCTATGAAAATAGCAATGATCAAAACTTGGGCAGATTTGAGGGTTACGGTTTTGAGGGAGAAAATAAGATGAAAGAAGTGCCTAGTACTTATGGTGACTTTGGAGATGATGTAGACCTCGTGATAGATCTTATGATGACGTTGGAGCATGCGAGGAGTCTTACACTTCTCACCCTAAACCTAGATTTGGTGTTAGGTATAACCCTTTCGTTCGCAATGCTTATGAGAGTTATAATGAGAGTGCACGTGAGGAGTGTGAAGATTCATATTCTCCACCTTATAGCACTTCTTATCAATATAGATATAGTGTGAATGGTTATACTAGCTCTAGTGGAGGTTGTCCAATCAGAAGAGAAGAGTATACATCTCCAAAATCGAGGGGTACTCTCGTGCCTTTCAATGTTGATCCGAGAAAGAGTGTACACTCCGGACCTATGTGTCTAGGTTCTTGAATTTCCTACAAGTGAAGTATGAGCACTAAAGATTGGGGGGGGGGGATGATTCAGAGGATTCCTATACCTGAGTGGAAGTGGTAGACAATATCTATGGAGTTTATGGTAGGCTTCCGACAGACTTTTGAAAATATTTTATCTATTTGGTTCATTTTAGATAGATTGACCATGTCCACTCATTTTTCACAAGTTCAGTCCATCTATATTTAGAGAGGTTGGGTATGTTTTACATTCGAAAGATAGTTCATTTGCATGGGGTGCCTATCTCTACCATTTTTAAAGAGATACACAATTCACATCTTATTTTTGTGGTTCAATGCAAAAGAAGTTAGGTGCACAAGTTGATCATAGTATATTATTTCACCCACAGACCGATTGTCAGCCAGAGAGAGCTATTCGGGTACCTGAGGAAATGTTATGAACTTATGTCATCAATTTCCAAGGTCATTGGGTCCAGTTTTTCCTTTAGTTGAGTTTTCATACAAATATAACTTCCATTCACCTATTCAAATAACATTGGTTGAGTCTTTGAAGGAAAATGGGATAAATGGACCAACTATATGAATATATAAATACAAAATACATAAGATAGGCCCATAAGAAATGGAAGATGACAAAATAAAAAGGGTCATCCCCAAACTTGGTGTCACCAATACAATAGTAGTTACTAATTAAGTACAAGTTAGTTCAAAAATATAATTTTTAAACATTAGATAAAAAGGGAAATGGATAATCCTACGAACGCTAAGAGATCACTGCAAATCCAAAAAGAACATCTTCGCGAACGAGTGGAATCATTGAGGATGACTCAATCTAGGATCTGAATCAGAAACAGATGTAGAAGTGTGGCATGAGGACAAAAAAATGGATACTCAATAGGCATCATAGACCGACTGAGCTCAGGAGATAAATATATAATATAAACTACAATAAAAAGCCCTGCACGCAAAAAAGTCCCAACAATTTATAGCATGACACGATAATGATAATGATAATAATAATAATATACATATATTTTATTTATATGAATAATTTTATGCAGTATGAGATGATGCAGTACGATACTGTGGGAAATGCAATGAAATCTTAAATATTACCTTGGTGGTAATATCAATAAAACCAGGAATCTTACTCCGGTCTTTCGGACTATCACCTCGAACATAACAATAAGTAAACAAAACTTCCAACATATTACCTCGAACTTAGTAAAATTAGTAAAAAAGGACCTAAACCTTACCTTGGCCCAAGTGAATAGGTGGCACTATCCAAAGTCTTATCTCAAGTACTTTAGTAAAAAATAGTATAATTTATTTTAAAAACATAAAATATATATTTTTCCTAAATTCCACCATGATCCTATGAGTGAATGAATAGGTATGAATATGACACAAAGATATAAATACATACATAGAAATATATACATGAAATAGGACATATATACCCATACTATAACCTTTAACCACCGAAAGTCCCAATAGCCACACAAGGCCCTTAGGGAAGTTCAAAAGTAAACTATATCACAACATAAACTAACATCTCTAACCCAAATCTACCATGAAAACCTACCCCAAAATTAAACTAAGGATTCCTAATCGAAGCCTAATACTAAATAAGTATCGTAGAACTAAGGGTCAATTGAGAATACTAATCAAACATTTTCAAATTAGGAAATTAATATTAGGGATTAAAGATAAACATATTTCTAACCCAAAATTCTCCTAACCTCTATACAATTTATACCACATATCATCTATTGAGATACATCTAAAGAAAAAAAGATTGTAACCTAACTCAAGGTCGAACAAATTTTCAAGCCACCATATGGAAGTCTTCCCCTTATGAAAAGCCTCAACGTGCTTCAAATCTATCAAATACGTAATTCATATGTAAGTATTGGAATAATGATACCTATATCGATAATTTATAATTCATACATAAAATTGGGTTCAAAATTGATCCTCGGGGCCCGACAACAAAATTGAAATATTTTTATCAAAATTACCTTACACATAGGTACCCAAATATTTGGAGAAAAAAAATCAATTTGGGCCTCAAAACAACCACAAGGTATTAGAAATCAAAGAAGAATTCAAGATTCAAATTTGATAGAATTATGCATAAAAATCACAAGAAATTCACGATTGAGGTAAAACAAACATACTTGGATACTAAAATGTAAAAAATACCAAGAACCAGCTTGTAAACGATCCCAAGTTCCAACTAGATTGAAAAATAAAGTGAAATATGAACTTGGAGAATTTATATTGCCCGGGATTTCCTTTATCGAGAGTGAAGGACCCTACTACAAGTGCATGATCGGCCTAACCTAAATCATTGTGAGTGTGATGAACCCTTTACAAACACAAAAATAAACCTGAATCTAGTCTAGGTAGATGATCCTTTGTGGATGTTAAGGCCAAGAATACTCCCTCTCTGCGAATGCGACATACCCATTGCCAATGAAAAGGGAAAACACCCCTGCACCAAAAATCTCGAAAAAACATTTAAAACTATGTTAATAACTAGTCTCAATGGACCTTTAGGATTTAACTGGAGTCCCGTTAATCTAACTAGAACATGCTACCCAACTGAAAACGACATTCAAGATTCAATGGAATTGATAAAATGACCAATATAGCTCATCTTGATTAAATAACGAACAAAGTCAACACGTTCCTAAAAAAATTATAAACCAAACAACACACCTAAAATGAGTTAAAAGTCTTGGAACCCATTTTTCAAGAATATAGACTCAAATCAAACTCTTTCAACCTATAAGCTCTAGAATGGGAAAAATAACTGAACAACTTAACAAAACACCTTAAGAATAAAATCATCCATCACGACAGACCATAGATACTCTTAGGAACTACAGGAAAGGTCAAAATAGGGAAACATGCAAAACATATGAAAATACCATGAATGTCATTACATCACCGTATTAGAAAGTGTCCTTGAATTGGACTTACCTAATGGTATTTTAGTTGTACATACCATTTTCCGTGGGTCTATGTTAAATAAGTATAAATTAGATGGTTCTAAAGTGAATTAATAGGATTTAGTGAATTTGGATTAGAATTTGACTTTCTAGGAAGAGCCTTTAGCTATATTATAAGAAGGTTTATAAGTTTAGGTTTCATGCGATAGCTTATGTGAAAGTGCAATGAAATAATCCTTCAGTGAAATAGGCTACATGGGAGACTAAGCTAGAGATGTGGTGTAGATATTCTCAGTTTTTTAAGCTTTCAAGTATATTCTATCTTTTTATATGTGTTTTAGCAGTGCATGATGTAATGATCCTATAGGTTATTTGTCTAATTTTCACCAATTTTTCCTCTTTTGATCCTCTCTAAAATTTAAGGTTGGTATTTATAAATCGTCGGGATGGATGGTTTGATTCCTGGGGTGATCTTATGTGTTTTTGAATTTTGAAGATTTAGAATTTAGAAAATTTAACCAAAATCAATAGTTGGTATTGGAGATGTTGGATCTGAGTCTGATGGTCTCACTATGTATGGGATCATATTTGGCTTGAATGATGGTTTCGTTCAATTTTTGAGGCTTTTGAGGGTATTTTGGTCTTAACTCTTGGAGTTTTAGAGCATTCTTATATTTTAGTTGACCTCGATCAACATTTAATCTAAACAACTTTGAAATAGTATTTTTACGATTCCAAAAGGTCTATAATGTGTTGTACGACTGATTTGTACTATTGTTTTATGTTCGGGAGATTATGAGTAAGTTTGAAGGGGTTCTTGATGATTTGAGCTTGGATGGTATGTTGAATAATGGTGCGGTTGATCTCTTTCTTTGAGATCATGAGGTGGGGATCACAATTACGAATCATTGCCAGTTTGTCCTTTACATTTTTGAAGAGGAAGAGTTAGGACGATTTTGAAGTGTTTATCACAAACACGATTATGGGATCACAATTGAAAGAGATTGGTTTGATCTTAGTCATCACCGCGACAGATCTCCACTATCACGATGAGCAAATGTCACATGGACAAAATTAATTTTTAGATTTTGATCTAAAGATTTTTTTTTTTTTAGATGTTTTAGAGCTCGAATTAGGGATACTTTCATGGAATTTTTTAAAATTATTCAAAGGGGTAAGTTTCTAACCTTCATTTTGTTAATTCCTCAAAAATTATCCGTTAATTTCATTGACTAATCACATATTTTAGTTGAATTTTTTTGGACTTTTTCTAAATAATATAAGAGTGCAAATTTATGATTTGAGGTTTCACTTGAGATCCATTTTTGATGTTTAAATTTTTGTTTCCTTTCTTATGAGAAAGCTACTCCAAAAGAATTTTCTCTTTTCATCGTCTAAGGGTTGACTTTTAGACCCAATTTGACCCAGAATTTTGTACTAAAATATGGGTATCAATAATCTCATATTCACATATAAAATATATTTTTGATAGATTGGAAGTGTTCCGTGGCCATTGAAGAGGAAAATGCCATTGTGTGACTGTAGAACTTGTAGTTCGAAATGAATTTAGGTTATACCTTACTCTTCTTAAAACTTAGATTGAGTGAAACTTTTTCATGTAAAACATATTATAGATTTA
Organism: Capsicum pubescens; assembly: GCA_030864215.1. Lineage (NCBI taxonomy): Eukaryota > Viridiplantae > Streptophyta > Magnoliopsida > Solanales > Solanaceae > Capsicum > Capsicum pubescens. Next base: position 74,221,419 of record CM061546.1, read on the forward strand.
GAAAAATATTAGGTTCAAGTATTTAATATGATGGTTTGATATTGTGGTAAGTCGAGATGAGGTATTTCAAATGCATGGCCTTAGGTTTGAAAGACTATTTTATGTATTTTTTTTTTTGTAATATTTTATAAATTAACATACATATAGAGGGTTGTATTTCCATGATAGACACAATATGTAATATGAATGAGGTGAACAATAAGCGTGACTATCAGGTAAGATTGCAAATTTAATTGATATAGAGGCTTGTAGTCTATACATTTGTGTTAAGAATTTCATTGCTTTATGTATCAATTGCATTAGTATTTACTTTATTATGCTGAGCATGCATACACGCTTCACTGTATTGTACCATTGGATATACTATTTTTGAAGAAAATGTGTCGTAACCTACCTCAAATTCGAACGACAATCTCAAATCATCACCTTCCCCAAAGCCTCAGTTCACTGCCAATATATCAAATGCGTAATCTATAAGTTAGTACGAAAATAATGATATATGTATCGACAATTTATAATTCGAGCTATAAATTAGGAGACACATTGAGCCTCATGTATCGACCACTAAACCAAAATTTTCCATCATAATTACCTTACCCATAGTATAAGAAACATGTACCTAAAAGTTGTCAAAAGTTGAAATCTGTTTGAGCTATAAAATAGCCTGGAAGGTATTAAAAATCAAAGAAAAATTCAAGAACTCAAGCTTTAAATTTGACGGAATTATGCATAAAAATCTCAAAAAATGCACGATGAGGTAAATCAGACTTACTCGAACACTAGAATGAAGAAATTCCCACAAGAACTAGTTTCCCCAAATTTTTCAAGTTCCAATTAGACTGAAAAATAAAGTGAAATACTAACTATAGGAATTTATACTACTAGGAGTCCCCGTCTTTATGATTGTGGAATTTATACTACTAGGGGTCCCTGTATTTATGACTGTGGGGACCCCATCTCAAACACAATGACCCCCTTACAAACGTAAGAAGAAACCTAGGCTAGGTCAAGGAAGACCCTTATTTGCGAATATGAAGACGACCTTCATGATCACAAAGTTAATTAAAACCCTCCCTTCAAGAATTCACCACACATATTGCGAATGCAAAGGGTAAAACACCATGCATAAAAAAACTAGAAACAATCAGAAAAACCATATTAAAAACTATTAAAATGTTCTCTCTGGTAATTGTGAGGGTTCCTTAGAGTCCCAAACATCGATTTTAACCTAGTAGCATAGTCGGTTAATATTGGTAGGTTCCTTAGTATGTTTTGTGTTTCATTTTTAGGTTTTATAAGTTGAAAAATAAGTTGTACTCAACTGATATCTAGTGCAGCCACTTCAGTGGGCCTGCAACCACTTCTACAATTCTACACTAATGGACAAGTGTCTGCTTATATGTAGTTGACCCAACTGGAGCTTAGCCACCCTAGTGATGGCTTGTTAGCACTAGCAGAGCTGCTTATGTAACTTTTCTTTGCACCTGTAGTATCTGTGGGCAAGGCCTGTGTAATGCCCCAAATATGGTACCCGAAATGCTACACGGTGCTCATGACCCTAAAGGACCACAAACTAACCCATGACTGATATCTTTGCCTGTATACTGCATGATATACTGTATAATATTGAAACATGAACTGAAAGGCCATAAGGTTCAAACTGTAACATAATATCCGATAAAATATAACATCTGGGATGGGGTATAAATGCCCTAAATAAAACTGTCTAAACATACTGTAGTCTAAAAAGCATCTAAAACATAACTTTCTGAATAAGGAGATGATGGGATATGTCCCCAACTAACTCTAACTAATAAACTAATTAATGAGATAATAAATAAATGATCATGTCCTCGAAAGATGAGGACTCACTGCTAACTCTGACCACGGAGACTGGAATGCTACTGATGCTCTGGAGCTCGTTCTTCTGAACCTATGGTATAAGACACCATAGCGCAAATGCGTCAGTACTTTGAATGTACTGGTATGCATGTGAGGTAGGCTGAATGCAAAGGATTTGCATGCATGATCTATACTAACCGGCTGAATAATATGAATGTGAGAATACATGCATGAATACATAATAACTGTAACTGAGTTTGTGATAACAAGATTACTGAGTCTGAGTGCTGATAACATAAGATACTGATAACTGTATAACTAAAATAACTGATACTGAGCGACTAATCTAACAGTCTAGATTCTGATAGACCTAGCTGAGTTTCTTACAGTTCTGAGTTGACTGTATCTGACAGTCCTGAATTCTGTAACTAAAACTGTGGTAAGTAGTATCTAACCGACATGCCCCAAAATGCACCATAATAGCTGAGCTGGGGTCCAATCTGTTCCCTGATTTAAAGGGTGTCAATACCGCGCCACTGGTAAGGACAAGCTGTGGGTGACCCTTATCTGGAAGTGTTCCCAAAGGAGAATGGTGGCACCCTCATCTGACAGAGTTTATCCGCCTCATCAACCCTCATCTGATAGTGTTGAAGTCTCAACCTATATTGGCTACATAGTTCTGGAATGCAAGGATGACTTCTAAGAATCACACCCTCATCTGACAGTGTGTGTTCCCATCCTTGGGTTCACTTGGTGCTAATTCCTACTCCTATCTGAATAGACTCTGAACATGATTAACTGAACTGGACTACACTGAATTCATGGAGTTTTTCTAACTGACGGAATACTATTGAGATTACTGAATTACTGAGCTTTCCTGAGTCACATGACTGACTGAGTTCTATGGATTATGGCTTGACTGAAGATATCGTGAAAACATGTCACTGACTCTAGGCACACAACTATATTTTCCGGGTACAAGTACCCCCAGGACTCGATGGAAGGAAACTGACAAGGTATGACATTATTGAATACATGAGCAACATCAACAATCCATAATACAATAGTTGGAGATATTTCAGGGGCATTTGATTATCATAGCTTGGTACGTGAATAGGATAGCATGTATACATAGCATAATTTCATAAGGCTAACTCATGAGAAATCCCACAAGAAATTTAAATACATAAGAATAACATAGAAGTCATTTTGAACATAAGGTTAAAGCATACATTGTCATTTGGGTCACAATTTAGCTATAATGCATAATTTCTATCCCTTTAGGCATTTTATCAAATACCTTACATGCACAACTTAAGGCATAGGAGAAATCATCAAATTTCACAAATCATAAACCACCAAATTCATGGATTTAAATTTATATGCTAACGTAGTTTTTATAATTTCACATAAGGATCCCAACATGGGAATCGAACAACAACCATCACATAACTTGAGCAACCCACAACATAATAATCATGATTCATAATTTAAAATAGGGTTCTTGAGCTTTATAAATGAAAGGAATCCATAAATCAACACAACGCATACCTTAGTTCTTGATTTAGTGAATATTGATGGAGAGATTTTCTTGAAATTGAATCCCCAATTAAAACCCTAGTTTGTTCTTGAGAGAAAATTGAGAGAAACTAGTATATTTTGGGTGAAGAATGGCTAAATCACATGTTATTGGGTTTAAATAGGGGTGGGAAATTGACCATTTTAACCCTGGATGCATCTTTAAAATTGGTGAAAATTTCCCGACCTGGACCCCTGGCGCGACGCAGCGCTATCGCGCCGTGTCACTGGAATTTGACAATTGGGAAATAGGGGAATGGCGCGACGTGGAGCCATCGCGTTGCCACTTCGTTTGCGACCTTGAAGTTTGGCGCGATGCGAGAAAATTGTGCTGAGACACTGGAAAAAGGACAATTTCCATTTTAACTTGTGGCGCGGTGCGCCACTGACCAATATGGTTCTATTTTACGACAGGAACTTGAAATAGTCATAAGTTTTTATCCGGTTATCATATTTGGGAGAATCTTATATCGATGGAAAGTTTATTGAATTTTCCTCATGAAAAAAAGTGAAAATCTTAAAAATTCCTCATAGAATAAACATCATTTAATTTAGAAGCTAATACTTGACATTCTTGGGATGAAACTAGTTAAGAAACTTTGTGGTATTACAACTTGCTTCCGTGATGAACTGTGTAGCCAGTGACTTTTGGTATGGCAGAGGTCCAGCCACTTTAGTGACTTAGCAGTTGGAACCATGTCACTATTTGAGTTGAAATCACTGTAGTTAACATATTTTTCCCTTTTCACTTTATTTATCCATACCTCAAATTTTTGATCTTGAAAACTCAATTTTGGGATATTTCAATGGGAATTTTCAGGGTTTATTCATTGGCCGAGTTCCATACTATATATTAATATCTCCCAATGATTATTTCATGATTCAACTTCAAATCTCAGTTTTCAATTTGAAATATTGGGGTTTTCTTTGTAAAGTTAAGGAATGGTATTTTTTTTCTTTTAAGATCGATAACTTTTTTTGATGAAATTTTTTTAATGAAATTTTAGATTTAAAATCCTTAAGTTATGGGTAATTTAATCTTCTAATAAAATTCACTTTTTACTTTAGAGGATTGGGGTTAACTTTTTGATTAACTTTTTGGATCCTAAATTGATGTGTGGCAATATAGGTATTGTCGGCTCATATTTATGCGTAGATCGATATTGATAGACTAAAAATGTTTTGAGGCCCATCAGAATTAGATGGTGAGTTTGTGATTGATAGAGACTTGTGGTTTGTGATTGATAGAAACTTGTGGTTCGACCTCGTGGTAGGTTATGACTTAAATTTATTCAGACTTTGCTTGGTGAGAATTTATCGTATAAAGCATGATGCAGGTTGGTTGACTTTGTTACTTAAAGTGAAAAGTAAGTTGGATTATTGTTGTGATGCTCAAACTTAGGCTTGTATCATGTTAGTGAATTCTAATTTGAATTTTCTGTCTTGACATTAAGGCTTGTAGCCTGTGTTCATGAGTTGACTAGTATCTTGTGTTTTTGTAAATGCATGCTGTGTTTGATTAATCTTATCATTTTAATCATTTATATTTATTAATCTTATGGATCACTGGATTGTGTTAATGGAAACACTGATTTTTCTTTTAAAATATACCATCTCTTTATAAATAAGTCTGAGGAAGGATTTTGGATAATGTTATATGATACTTTATATTGATTTAGTATGAAACAATTTTTTGAATATGTTATGATAAAATCCTAGATGGGGTATATGGCCTCATGTGTCCCCCATGGGTCCCAGTTCTCTATAATGACTGAGAAGAAGGTACCTATTGGTACGTACATCCATTACATACCATCTCATATCATCGCATTAAATTATATTTATGTTGTTATCATGATGAAGATAAATTGTGATAATTATTAATAGTGACCTCTTGGAACTTTCATGCATGCATGGTGTTTTTTAGTATTCTTTATTTTGATATTGTAATTGCTTAAGTTAACTTGACCTATGATACCTTTTGAGTAAAAGTGGGTCGTACTCACTTCTACTTTTTGCATCATTTTGTTGCAGATTCTGATTTGAGTTGTTTGCATGATTTCTTATTTATGCGATAGTTGTAGATTTAAAGTTGTTGTGAGCTCTGATGTTCAAGGACTGATCCAAATTCTACTTTTGTCTTAATTATCAGTCATGCCTCAATACTACGCCCTTAATGTAACACGGTGCTTAAGACTAGGAGTATCTATAACGACTCGAGACTACCCCCTAGTCGTCACACGATGCTTGGAACCATAAGTGATCCTAAGCTAACTCATGAACTGACATACTAATAAGAAACTAAATTATAACATAATAAATAGCTATTCTATTATGAGGAAACATAATAATACTAAAAATATAAAATAGATACAATACTTGTAAAGATTTACAATCTGATAAATTTGAAGAATGAAACTGAAATTACATGACTGACCCTGACTGACATCTATAAAGCCTCTACTTTACTGACTATAGATAGATGGGACATGCCTCCAACTACCACTAATCAATACACATGAAAATAAATAAACTGTACATGAACTAAAACTGTCTGCAGTTTCCAAAGTAAGAGAACTCATCACCTGCTGGCAAGAATCTGTAACTGTCTGATCATGATGTGTAGGCTATAACTGATACCTATATTACGAGACAATGTAGCACATAGACATATATGTGGATCAGTACTTATGGAATGTTCTGAGTATGCAGGGGTGAATGCAATAAGTGAAACCGATTTCATACGTAATAGTAAAAAATGCATGCTAAGTGTAAGTAGACTCACCAATAGGCTGGAGTAAATTGAAAGTTGAATTATCATAAAGCATGAGTGACAACCATTCTCTGATAAGGTGGTGAATCTCTACACTTAGTTTCTGTAAAACTTTAATAATATAAGTATAACTGAAGCTGGGATATGATAAAACATGGATACTGGATGAATACTGGGTCTGAAACTACATGATGGAGACTGACATAAATCGAGCATCTGAATATACAGTCACACTGAGCATGAATACATAAACATACTAACTTATATGATTAACTGAATGACTGATAGCTGAAAACTGGTCATGTAAGACTGAACTGTATTTAGTCTGAATAACAAGACTGAAACTATAGAGTGTTATGCATTTGAGGAAGGGACTGATTGAGAAACATGAGATAACTGTGCATGAATTCGTGACAACTATATTATCCGAGAAGGCAAGACCAAACGTATAACATGAATCTGAAATAGTCTATAAACTGAGGTACTGAAATACTGATAATTGAATAACTGATATCTGCATGCTATGGTCAAGAAAACTTGAAATTTTTAACACCCTAATTTTCTAAACCGGAATGCTAGACGGTGCTTATGACCCCGGAGGACCACAAGCTAACCTATGACTGATATTTGTACCTGTACACTGCAATATTTGATGTAATAATGCAGAAAAATATAAACAATAGGCCATAAGGTTCAACTGAATAAAATATTTGACAAACGTAATATCCATATGGGTGGAAAATACCCAAAAACAACTGAAGTCTGATTCAAATTTGAACTAAATCTGAAAGCCTCTAAATACTGTCTGAGTAAGGAGTTGAAGGAACATGTCTCCAACTAACTTCGTCTAGCAAAACTGAACTGAAATAATAAATAAAATAAAATAATATCATCCTCGAATGGATGAGGACTCACTGCAACTCTGCGACTGAAATGTTACTACTGATTTGGAACACGTGCCTCTGAAACTATGGTGTAACATAAGAGAAAACACCATAATGCAAATGTGTCAGTGCATTTGAATGTACTGAGTATACAAGTGAGTTAGGCTAAATGCAAAGGGTTATATGCATGAACAATGCTGACTAATATGAACGTCAGAATACATACATGCATAAGCAACTATAGCTGAACTCGTGGTGATACTGGCTATTGAGTCTGAATACCGACGACATAACTTTACTAATACTGAGATACTGAATAGATGAATGACTATTTCTGACAGTTCAAATTATAAGAACTGGTCTGATTGACTGTGTCTAACAGTCCTGAAAATGAATACTAATAACATAAGCTATGAAAACTGATATAACTGATACTACTATGATGATCGACAAGACCGATGTAATTGATACTGAGCAACTGTATTTAACAGTCTGAGTTCTGATGGAACTATCTGAGTTCCGTTCTATATGGAGTAGCTGAATTTGAGATCAGTCCTATCTAGTGGGTGATCTTTAAATATGATGATTCTGATTAACTATAGTTGAGATCAGTCCTATCTAATGGGTGATCTTGAAGACTATTTACAATGATAAGGATTGGCTGTCTCTAACAGTACTGAATCTGTACTACTGAACTAAGTTGACTATATCTGACAGTCCTGAATCTATAACTGAAACTGTGAGATGTATTCATCTAACCGACATACCCCATGCTAAGCTGACTGGGGTCCAATCTTTGCCCTGACTGAAAGGGTGTCAGTACAGCACCACCAGTAAAGACAACTACTGTAAAGTCAGTCCTAATCTAGTGGGTGACTCCTGGGATCTATCCTATATATATAAATGTGCTAACGGGTGACTCCTGAGTATGCCAGTCCTATCTAATGGGTGACATCTCGTACCTATGCTGGCTACGCAGTTTTGGAACTTAGGGATTGGTTCTAAGGATCTCCGTCCTTTCTAGAGGTTGAGTCCCCATCCCCAATCTCACTCGGTGCTGAATCCTACTCCCATCTGAAAGACACTGAACTGGATAACTGAGATAAACTAGATAACTGAACTGAACTGGTTAGCTGAACTGATACTGATTAACTGAACTGATACTAGTGGTATTATTTAGCGGAGCTAAACTAAGTTTACTGAGTTCTGAAGACTGACTGAGAGTACTGAAATTACTGAGATCGCTAGTAATACTACTGTTATTGAGATCACTGAGATTACTGAGTACTGAGGTTACTGAACTATTGAGACTGCTGAGATTTTTGAGTTTTCCTGAGTCACATGACTAACTGAATTCTATAGACCATAGCTTGACTGAGAGTATCGTGATAACATGACATGGCACTAGGCACACAACTATATTTTTTCTGGTACAAGTACCCCCGGGACTCGATGGAAGGAAACTGACACACATGACTGACTTGATCATAAGAATAGAGTCCACAATTCACAATATCATAAGTAGGGCATTTCATAATACACTTGGTTCTCAACATCTTATACAAGAAAGGGGATGCGTACAACATATATATATTTGCATTGCTTCAATATCATGCTCATTTCATATCACAACAATAACACACAACAATAGCGTGGAGTTCATATGGAATCATAAAGAATAGAACATGGGCTTGTCATTTAAGCACTATTAAATCATAAAACATGGATTCTATCATTCTTGGAATTTTATCAAACACCTTACATGCACAACTTTGGGCATAGGTGTACTTATCAATTTGACAATCTTAATCAGTCCAAAATTCATGGGTTTCAATTAACCTAGTCACATGCTTCATGAAAAACACACCAATATACAACCTTGAATCCAAACAACAATCATAAACATGAATATAGTCATAACACAACAAGAAAATCACAATTTATAATTTAAAACATGATTCTTGAGCTCCATGGATGAAAGGGATCCATGGATGAACACTATGCATACCTGAATCAGGGTTCTTGACGTTTTTGAACTTGAAGGATTTGAAATCCTTTGATTTTTGAAGATGATTGGGTCTTGTTCTTGGGGATTAAATTTAGAGAAAAACCCTAGTTTTTGTTTGTGGAATTACAATGAGAAAAATGGCTGAATTCAGACTCATCTGGGTATTTAGGCGAGTGGTAAGTGACCAAAATACCCCTATTAAAATGAACTGGAAATAAAATAAACATGGTGTATTACGATCTGAATGATGGTCCATCAGACACTTGATGGTCCATCACTTATCCCGTCAGACCTAGACAAGAAATGGGGTTCACTAGATAAGAGTTGGCGGATTGGATGATGGTCCGTCACAACTTTGACGGTCCGTCAACTTGTTCATCAGCCCTTATCCAGTACGTGGATAAACTGCCTAGGCTGTGATGGTCAAAGTGGTGGTCCGTCACTTATGTGGCGGTCCGTCAACTTGGCCGTCATACCTGGGCGTTTTTGACAGTTCCAAGTAAAACGTCCATAACTTCCTCGTCTGATGTCGGATTTGGACAAAATTGGTACCGTTGGAAAGCTAACTCAATTTCCCACGTGGTAAAAAGTGAAAATCTCAAAAATACCATGTGTACAAAGATAGTTCTACATTTCAAAGTAAGTCCTAGCATCCTTGAGATGATTTTTAGCTAGGAAAAAGGCACGGGTATTACAAAATGTGGCACTAATATTGGTTTGGATTTTTCGGGGTATTAAAAAACTAAACTAAGATACTGATCTAATTACTAGATTGAGACTGTGACTTAGACTGTAACTAAGATGATTACTGAGACTCTAACTAGGAATGTAACTGAGATTGTAACTGATACTGTACTGGATATGAATACTGAGTTCTGATAACTGAATGATAATATCAGAGTTTACTAATAACTATATTGTTGATAACTGGGTGACTATTTCTAATAGTCTTGATTTTGTAGAACTTAACTGAGTTTTGTGACTGTTTTTGATAGTCCTGAATTGTGGAGTAGTATTGAGTTCCATCCTGAGTCTGAAGTTGAAACTGTAACTATGGGAGCGTTCATCTAACCGATATGCCCGAAATAAGATAACTAGGGTACAACCTATAACACCAGTTGGAAGGGTGTCATTACCGTGCCACAGGTAAAGACAAGTTAAAGAGTCACCTTCATCTGACAAGTGCCCTGAACAAGAACGGTGGTACCCTCAACTGGCAGGTGAAAATACCTCATGAACCCTCAAATGGAAGGTTGATGTCTCAACCTATGCTTGCTATATAGTTCTGGAATGCAAGGACTTCTTCTAAAGATCACACCCTCTACTGGCAGGTGAGCCCCCATCCTTGGGTTCACTCGGTGCTGAATCCTACTCCTAACTGAATAGACCATGGACTGATTACTAGACTGTACTAGATTTGAGTGATCTATTACTAATCGTGTCGACTGACTGAGCTGGATTAAGTTTACTGAGTACTGGTAACTGAATGAGTTTACTGAGTACTACTGACTTACAGAATTTACTGAGTACTGCTAACTGACTGAATACACTGAGTTCTGTAACTAACTGTGTACTACTGATCTTGATATATCAGAGACTATTTTGTAACTACTGTAGCTCTAGGTCAACAGCTAGATTTTCGAGTATTGAATACCCCAGGACTCAAAAGCATAAAAAGTAAAGCATGGCATGATCTTGAAGAAGCAGAGTAATAGATACTTGTTAACAATACATTCCCTTTGGAATTTTATCAAAAACTTGAGATACATGAACTTGTACATATGAATATCTTAAACATGGGAGCATAGCATGGTTACATAACTAGAATCATGAACTGGGGAATTTACATAAAATTCACTTAAAATGGGACATGGGCATTTCATTACAACATGTAAGGATCAACACGTGGAAAGCATGGATTTAGAACATGAAATTGTTTCTAATTATCTTGAATATAGTATCCACCATGGAATCAAACTAAAACTCTACGGACATGATATGTAAGCCTTTGCTCAAAATCATTCTTGTAGGCATTTTATCAAACACTAGCAATTCATGATTTAGGCTAAGCATGGGAATAGTTAAAAATAGTAGTAATAGCATGATTTCACCTCTAAAATCACCAATTTGGGTTTAAATTTAGCACACAAATTTAAAGCATGGCACGATCTTGAAGAAGCAGAATAATAGATATTTGTTAACAATACATTCCCTTTGGAATTTTATCAAACACTTGAGATACATGAACTTTTACATAGGAATATCTTAAACATGGGAGCATAGCATGGTTACATAACTAGAATCATGAACTGGGGAATTTACATAAAATTCGCTTAAAATGGGACATGGGCATTTCATTACAACATGTAAGGATCAACATGTGGAAAGCATGAATTTAGAACATGGAATTATTACTAATTATCTTGAATATAGTATCCACCATGGAATCAAACTAAAACTCTGCGGGCATGATATGTAAGCCTTTGCTCAAAATCATTCTTGTAGGCATTTTATCAAACACTTGTAATTCATGATTTAGGCTAAGCATGGGAATAGTTAAAAATAGTAGTAATAGCATGATTTCACCTCTAAAATCACCAATTTGGGTTTAAATTTAGCACACAATACCATTCAAACATGTAAGGTTTAATATCACCAACAATTTCTTGGAAACAAGATTTATAAGCAAAATTCATAGGAACATGTAAAGATTATGACTTTAATCTTGTAATTTGGGTTTTAGGTGAAAGAGGACCCATGGATGAACTCCCACATACCTTAAAACTTGAAAACTTGAAAAATAATTAAAATCTTGAAAGCTTTCTTGAATTGGGAAACTTGAAATCTTGACTTTTCTTGAAGAGGATTTGATGGAGTTCTTCGTGTTTTTGTGGGGGCTAGGGATTTTATTGGAGAGAAAAGGATGAATAATACTGTAAATAATGCCTTTGGGGCTTTAATTATCTATTATGGACGAGTTAAGGTAAAGGAAATGACCCTTTTTCCCTTAAGAATTCAAAAATAGAACCTGGGAAATAGCTTGGGGCGATAGAGCGCGCGTCGCGGTTATATCGCCTCGACTAACTGCCTCTTCATGAAAATAGTTGTACCTTTTAGCTCGGGCATCGTATTTTGGAAAAATTTGTATCGTTGGAAAGCTAATTATTTAGCTACAATTTGGTGGGTCTTGATCTAAAAAATTCCACGTGTATCAAAACATATACATATTTAAAGTAGACCCTTGTAGAATCGAATATCACATTTTGGACGAATCAAATGATCTTAGCTCAACTTGGCTCTAAGTGATTCCTATGAACATTTTTAACCTCAAGAGAACCTCACAAAGTAGGTTAAAGATCATGAAAATTATATTCACATGGGTATCACTTGGATTAAATCTTATACACGTCTGAACGACAGTTCGTAGACTAGCTCAAAAATGCAGGGTATTACATTATCTCTCCCTTGGAAACATTCGTCCTCGAATGAGACTGGTTAGAATGAGATACTGTACGAAGATTAATGAGATCATATTTTGAACAAGAATGACTTGGAATATGATTGTATAACTGATTCTTTAACATGATACTTGAACTAAATATCATGAACTGAGCCGATTTCTTGAATACATGCAATGACATGAGAATGACTATAAGGTTGAGATAGAGATGATAGAGTCAATTGATGAGAAACCATTACTTTAATTTGGATCCTAATTCATGAAGAAAATGAAAGGTTTAGGACATGAATACTCGGGGTGTTACATGTTCCCCTTGGGATACTTTGTCCCCCGAAAGATACTGACTTGGCTGAAGTACTAAGGAAAGACTGAGATGATGCATGGGAAAACTTATGGCCTGAATCATGGCTGAATATCTAGGATCTAAAACTGATGCATATGTATAAACTCATCTGAATTTGAAATTTGCATGAACTTGAATTACCTTATGAATAGGAAAGATGGAAAAACCATAGGAACTTGTTTGTCTGACTGCTAGACTGGATTACTGGCTATACGGACTAAAATATACCGAAATCATACACTAAACTATACATTCCACTTGTACATCAATATGACATTCAAACCTATCTTCATTATCATATATGAAATTATAGGCAAACCACCACAAAAGCATCTTTCTCATTTTCGTTTAACCTCAATTCTAAAAACTTTCATGCACTAGCCGAAGAAACACACATAGAATTTTAACTAATCATGACATAAGAGAGGTCACAAAAAGTTAGAACATGAAGACCTGAAGCTTGAAGGAATAACTTTGACACTTAACAGAGGTCTGAGGAATAAAGTATCAATGACATAAATTCATCAGAGAGGTTCGAACTTAGGACATACATTACATAAACTAAATTTCGTTGATCATTGTAAGTTTAGCATGAGTATCTGTATCTAAACATATTGTAAACCATGAGTACATGAGTCATGAGATTCATGATCTGAGTTTGGAGTTCATGATTTCATGGAACATGATTCATACTTTTGAGTGAATAGAATTCATAATACTAGAAACTAAGAGCGTATATGTTTTTTCTATAAATTGCATGCATATGAGCTATGATGAGAGAGATTTTATGTTAGGCATGAGTAGGTATAGTGATGACTGAAAAAATCGATACTGACATAAGAATAGGTTGGGAATCATCCTCCCTTACTGTTTTTCTACACACACTAGCACTTCTACTAGAATCTGAGAGTCTGACTTGGTTACTTGTTCTATCATCTCCCTCTAAGCTTTAAGCCATCATCTTAAGTCCGTGACCACTTTACTAAACTGTAAACTGAACTGTAATCACTTTACTATAGAGTCTGGGGTACAATAATACACATGAATGATAAACTCATCTACATCATCATACTTAATCTCGAATAAACAAACTTAAATTCTTGCATGCACTGTTCAAGCCTACTACTTTACCTTTCGTACAACTAGCCCCTTGAATATATAATCATCTCAATATGGATAAAGCTTTCCTAACTCTACTACTATTAAACTTGTGGGTTTATGATTCTAATTCTAGATCATATACTGTAAAAGTGATTCTAAGAGGGGATCTGAAAGCACATCTGACTTTGTCTTAACGCATGAAGTCCTTCAAATTTCAGAATGTAAAAGCACTGTTGGGATATTTTCTAGCTTGTGTGAAATCCCATAACTGTCTATAGGGACTGTCTAGGGAAACTCTATCTGTAGGAATTCGTGCTTCACTATTTCAGTTGCCTCAAAACTAAGGCAGAGTTAGTATGAATGAGAATGGAGCATGATAAGAATCTGTATAATTTTCTTAGAGAATACTTCTACTGCACGATTTGAGACTTGAAAGAAGGGAAACATTTCCTAAATGCCCTGTAGCCTCTAAAAGAAAAGTACAAATGTCTCCGTACCATTTTGAAAGACTCTACTAGACACGAATTCATAGATAGCCTAGGAAACTTAAAATCCGTGCTTTGATACCTAGTTTGTAATGACCCAAGACTACCCCCTAGTCGTCACACAATGCTTAGAACCACAAGTGATCCCAAGATAACCCATGAACTGGCATACTATTAAGCAACTGAATTATAACATAATAATTAGCTGTTATATTGTGTGGAAACATAATCATACAAAAAATCTAAAATAAATACAATACTTGTAAAGACTTACAATCTAATAAATCTGAAGAATGAAACTGAAATTACATGACTGACACTAACTGACATCTATTAAGCCTCTACTATACTGACTATAGATAGCTGGGACATGCCTCCAACTACTACTAATCAATACACATAAAGATAAATAAACTGTACATGAACTAAAACTGTCTGGAGTTCCCAAATTAAGGGAATTCAAAACCTGCTGGCTGGAATCTGCAACTGTATGATCAAGATGCATAGGCTATAACTGATACCTACATTATGAGATAATATAGCACATAGACATATACGTGGATCAATACTTTTGGAATGTACTGAGTATAAAGGGTTGAATGCAATAAGTAAAACTGGTTTCATACGTAATTGTAAAACATGCATGCTAAGTGTAAGTAAACTCAACAATAGGATGAAATAAACTGAAAATTGAAATATCATAAAACATGAGTGACAAACATTCTCTGATAAGGTGGTGAATCTCTACACTTAGTTTCTGTAAAACTTTACTTTAATGATATAAGTATAACTGAAGCTGGGATATGATGAAACATGGATATTATATGAATACTAGGTCTGAAACTATGTGATGAAGACTGATATAAATCAAGGATCTGAATATACAATCACATTGAGCACAAATGCATAAACATTCTAACTTATTTGATTAACTGAATGACTGATAGCTGAATACTGGTCCTGTAAGACTGAACTGTACTTTGTCTGAATAACTGGAATGAAACTATAGAGTGTTCTGCATACGAGGAATGGACTGACTGAGTAACACGAGATAACTAAGCATGAATTCGTGAAAACTATATTTTCTAAGAAGGAAAGACAAGCGTATAACATGAATCTGAAATAGTTTATATACTGAGGTACTAAAATACTGATAACTGAATAACTGATAACTGCATGCTATGGTCAAGCTAACCTAAAACTGAACTGAATTACTGATTTGATTACTAGACTGAGACTATAACTAAGATGGTAACTGAGACTGTTACTAGGAGTGTAACTAAGACTGTAACTGAGACTATACTAGAACTGAATACTAAGTTCTGATAGTTGAGTGACTGATATATGAGTTTACTGATAAGTGCATTACTGATAACTGGGTGACTATTTCTCAGAGTCTTGATTTTGTAGAACTTAACTAAGTTCTATACTGAGATGGGTGACTATTTTTGACAGTCAAATTTTTGTGGAATAGAACTAAGTTCCATCCTGAGTCAAAAGCTAAAACTGTAATCGTGGGAGTGTTCATCTAACCGACATGCCTCAAATAAGTTAACAGGGGTCCAAGCTATAACCCCTGTTCGAAGGGTGTCAGTACCGTGCCACGGGTATAGAAAAGCTAAAGAGTCATCCTCATTTGGCAGGTGCCCTGAACGAGAACGGTGGTATCCTCAACTGGAAGGTAGAAACAACTTATCAACCCTGAACTGGCAGGTTGATGTCTCAACCTACACAGGATACATAGTTCTGGAATGAAAGGACTGCTTCTAAGGATTACACCCTCTTCTAGCATATGAGCCCCCATCCTTGGGTTCACTCGGTGCTGAATTCTACTCCCAACTGAATTGACCATGGACTAATTACTAGACTGTATTAAATTGGACTGAACTGTTACTGATCGTGTTGATTGATTGAGCTGGACTGAATTTACTGAGTACTACTAACTAAATGATTTTACTAAATATTGCTAACTGACTAAGTTTACTGAGTACTGCTAACTGGCTGAGTTTACTGAGTACTGCTAACTGACTGAATACACTGAGTACTGCTAACTGATTGAATACACTGAGTTCTGTAACTAACTGAATACTACTGATTGTGATATTTCTGATACTATTCTATAACTACTGTAGCTCTAGGTCAACAACAAAATTTTCAAGTATTGAATACCCAGTACTCAAAAGTATGGAAAGTAAAGCATGACATGATCTTGAAAAAGAAGAACAATAGATACTTGTTAACAATATATTCCCCTAGGCATTTTGTCAAACACTTAAGATACATGAACTTTTACATGAGAATTTCTTAAACATGGGAGCATAGCATGGTTACATAACTAGAATCATGAAATGGGGGAATTTACATGAAATTCACTTGAAATGAGACATGGGCATTTCATCACAACATGTAAGGATCAACATATGGAAAGCATGGAGTTATAACCTAGAATTATTTCTAATTATCTTGAATATAGGATCCACCATGGAATCAAACTAAAATTCTACGGACATGATATGTAAGCCTTTGTTTCAAATTATTCTTGTAGGCATTTCATCAAACACTTGTAATTCATCATTTAGGCTATGCATGGAAATAGTTAAAAATAGTAGTAATAGCGTGATTTTACCTCTAAAATCACCATTTTGGGTTTAAATTTTCCACACAATACCATTCAAACATGTAAGGTTTAATATCACCAACAATTTCTTGGAAACAAGATATAAGCTTAATATTCATGAAAATTTATAAGCAAAATTCATGGGAACATGTAAATATTATGACTTTAATCTTGAAATTTAGGTTTTAGGAGAAAGAGGACCCATGGATGAACTCCCACATACCTTAAAACTTAAAAACTTGAAAAATAAATAAAATCTTGAAAGCTTTTTTGAATTGGGAAACTTGAATCTTGACTTTTCTTGAAGAGGATTTGATGGAGTTCTTCGTGTTTTTGATGGGACTAGGGCATTTTTTGGAGAGAAAATGATGAATAATGATGTAAATAATGCTTTTGGGGCTTTAATTATCTGTTATGGATAGGATGAAGGAAAATACCCTTTTGCCCTTAAAAATGCAAAAATAGAACCTGGGAAATAGCTGGGGGCGATGGAGCGCGCGTTGCGGGCATATTGCCTCGGCTTACTGCCTCTCCACGAAAATGGATGGACTTTCTAGCTCGGGTATCGTATTTTGGAAAAATTTATATCCTTGGAAACCTAATTCAGTTAGCTACAATTTGGTGGGTCATGATCTAAAAAATTCCACGTGTATCAAAAGTTATACACATTTATAGTAGACCTTTGTAGAATCGAATATCAAATTTTGGACGAATCAAATGATCTTAGCTCAATTTGGCTCTAAGTGATTCCTATGAACATTTTTAACCTCAAGAGAACTTCACACACTAGGGTAAAGATAATGAAACTTATATACACTTGGGAATCACTTGGATTAAAGCTTATACATGTATGAACGACGGTTCGTAGACTAGCCTAAAAATCCGGGGTATTAAATTATCTATCCCTTCGGAGCATTCATCCTCGAATGAGACTGGATAGACTGAGATACTATACGAAGGTAAATAAGATCATATTTTGAACATGTATGACTTGGAATATGATTGCATAACTGATTCTGAAACTTGATACGTGAACTAAATTTTATGAACTGAATTGATTTCTTGAATACATGCAATGAAATGAGAATGACTATAAGGTTTAGATAGAAACAAGAGAGTCAATTGATGAGTAACCATTACTTCAATCAGGATCCTATTTTGTAAAGAAAATGAAAGGTTTAGGACATAAATACTCGGGGTGTTTCATATCCCCCTTGGGATACTTTGTCCCCTGAACGATACTGACTTGGCTAAAGTACTAAGGAAAGACTGAAATGACGCATGAGAAAACTTATGGACTAAATCATGGCTGAATATCTGGGATCTGAAACTAATGCATATGCATAAACTGATCTGAATTTGAAATTTGCATGAACGTGAATTACCTCATGAATAGGAAAGATGAAAAAAACCATAGGAACTTATCTGTCTGAGTGCTAGACTGGACTGAAATATACTAAAATCTTACACTCAACTCTACATTCCACTTGTACACCAATATGACATTCAAACCTATCTTCATTATCACACATGAACTTGTAGGGAAACCACCGCAAAAACATCTTTCTCATTTTCTTTAAACCTCTATTCTTAAAACTTTCATGCACTAGCCGAAGAAACACACATAGAATTTTAACTAATCATGACATAAGGAGAGGTCACTAAAAGTTAGAACATGAGGACCTGAAGCATGAAGGAATAACTTTGACACTCAACTGAGGCCTGAGGAATAAAGTATCAAAGATATAAATGCATCAGAGAGGTCCAAACTTAGGACATACACTTAATCTAAACTGAACAGTAATCACTTTACTCTAGAGTCTGGGGTATAATAATACACATGAATGATTAACTCATTCACATCATCATACTTAATCTCGAATCAACAAACTTAAATTCTTGCTTGCAATGTTCAAGCCTACTACTTTACCTTTCGTACAACTAGCCCCTTGAATATATAATCTGCTCAATATGGAAAAAGCTTTCCCAACTCTACTAATGCTAAACTTCTGGGTTTATGATTCTTACTCTAGATCACATACTATAAAAGGGATTCTAAGAGGAGATCTGAAAGCACATCTGACTTTGGCTTAACGCATGATTTTCATGAACATGAATGAAGTCCTTCAAATTTCAGAATATAAAAGAACTCTTGGGATATTTTCTAGCCTGTGTGATATCCAATAACTGTCTATGGGGACTGGCTGTGGAAACTTTGTCTGTAGGAATTCGTTCCTCACTATTTTTGTTGCCTCAAAACTAAGCAGAGTTAGCATAAATGAGAATGGAGCATGATGAGAATCTATATGATTTTCTTAGAGAATACTTCTACTACACGATTTGAGACTTGAAAGAAGGGAAGCATTTCCTAAATTCCCTGTAGCCTGTCGAAGAAAAATACAGACGTCTCCATACCATTTCATAAGACTCAATAGACACGACTTCATAGACACCCTAGGACACTTGAACTCTGTGCTCTAATACCTAGTTTGTAACGATACAAGACTACTCCCTAGTCATCACACAGTGCTTAGAACCACAAGTGATCCCAAGCAAACCCATGAACTAGCATACTGTTAAGCAACTGAATTATAATATAATAAATAGCTATTGTGTTGTGCGGAAACATAATCATACTAAAAATCTAAAATAGATACAATACTTGTAAAGACTTACAATCTGATAAATCTGAAGAATAAAATAGAAATTACATGACTGACACTAACTGACATCTATGAAGCCTCTACTATACTGACTATAGATAGCTGGGACATGCCTCCAACTAGTACTAATCAATACACATGCAAATAAATAAACTGTACATGAACTAAAACTGTCTGGAGTTCCTAAAGTAAGGGAACTCATAACCTGCTGGCTGGAATTTGCAACTGTATGATCAAGATGTATAGGCTATAACTGATACCTACATTATGAGATAATATAGCACATAGACATATATATGGATCAATACTTTTGGAATGTACTGTATATAAAGGGGTGAATGTAATAAGTAAATCTGATTTCATACGTAATCGTAAAACATGCATGCTAAGTGTAAGTAGACTCACCAATATGCTGTAATAAACTAAAAATTGAAATATCATAAAGCATGAGTGACAAACATTCTCTGATAAGGTGGTGAATCGCTACACTTAGTTTCTATAAAATTTGGTTACAGTATAAATACTGGGTCTGAAACTACGTAATAGAGACTGACATAAATCGAGGATCTAACTATACAATCACAGTGAGCACAAATGCATAAACATACTAACTTATCTGAAGAACTGAATGACTGATAGCTGAATACTGGTCATGTAAGACTGAATTGTACTTAGTCTGAATAACTGGATAGAAACTGTAGAGTGTTTTGCATACGAGGAAGGGACTGACTAAGTAACATGATATAAATAAGTGTGAATTCATGACAACTATATTAATTAAGAAGGTAAGACCAAGAGTATAACATGAATATGAAATAGTCTGTATACTGAGGTACTAAAATACTGATAACTTAATAATTGATAACTGCATGCTATGGTCAAGCTAACCTAAAACTGAACTGAGTTACCGATCTGATTACTAGACTAAGACTGTAACTAAGATGGTAACTGAGACTGTAACTAGGAGTGTAACTGAGACTATAACTGAGACTATACTGGAACTGAGTACTGAGTTCTGATAATTGAGTGATTGATATCTGAGTTTACTGATAACTGCATTACTAATAACTGGGTGACTTTTTCTGACAGTCTTAATTCTACAGAACTTAACTAAGTTCTATACTGAGCTGGGTGACTTTTTCTGACAGTCAAATTTGGTGGAACAGAACTAAGTTCCATCCTGAGTCTGAACCTGAAACTGTAATCGTGGGAGTGTTCATCTAACTGACATACCTCTAATAAGTTAACTGGGATCCAACCTGTAACCCTTGTTGGAAGGGTGTCAGTACCATGCCATGGGTAAAGAAAAGCTTAAGAGTCATCCTCATCTGGCAGGTGCCTTGAACGAGAATGGTGGTATCCTCAACTGACAGGTAAAAACACCTTATCAACCCTCAACTGGAAGGTTGATTTCTCAACCTACACTGGCTATGTAGTTTGGAATACAAGGACTGCTTCTAAGGATCACACCCTCTACTGGCAGATGAGCCCCCATCCTTAGGTTCACTCGGTGTTGAATCCTACTCCCAACTGAATAGACCATGGACTAATTACTAGACTGTATTGGATTTGACTAAACTATTAATGATTGTGTTGATTGATTGAGTTGGACTAAGTTCATTTAGTACTGCTAACTGACTGAGTTTACTAAATACTGCTAACTGACTGAGTTTACTGAGTACTGCTAACTGACTGAATACACTGAGTACAGCTAACTGACTGAATACAATGAGTACTGCTAACTTATTTAATACACTGAGTTCTGCAACTAACTGAATACTACTAATCGTGATATTTCTGAGACTATTCTATAACTACTGTAGCTCTAGGTCAATAACAAGATTTTTGGGTATTGAATACTCCAGGACTCAAAAGCATGGAAAGTAAAGCATGACATGATCTTGAAAAAGCCGAACAATAGATACTTGTTAACAATACATTCCCCTAGGCATTTTGTCAAACACTTGAGATACATGAACTTATACATGGGAATTTCTTAAACATGGGAGTGTATCATGGTTACATAACTAGAATCATGAACTTGGGAATTTACATGAAATTCACTTGAAATGAGACATGGGTATTTCATCACAACATATAAGGATCAACATGTGGAAAACATGGATTTAGAACATTGAATTGTTTATAATTATCTTGAATATAGGATCCGCCATGGAATCTAACTAAAACTCTATGGACATGATATGTAAGACTTTGCTCAAAATCATTCTTGTAGGTATTTTATCAAACACTTGTAATTCATAATTTAGGCTAAGCATGGGAATAGTTAAAAATAGTAGTAATATCATGATTTCACCTCTAAAATCACCAATTAGGGTTTAACTTTAGCACACAATACCATTCAAACATGTAAGGTTTAATATCAC
Source organism: Capsicum pubescens (assembly GCA_030864215.1). Taxonomy (NCBI): domain Eukaryota; kingdom Viridiplantae; phylum Streptophyta; class Magnoliopsida; order Solanales; family Solanaceae; genus Capsicum; species Capsicum pubescens. Next base: position 74,243,560 of record CM061546.1, read on the forward strand.
CAATAATTTCTTGGAAATAAGATATAAGCTTAAGATTCATGAAAATTTATAAGTAAAATTCATGGGAACATATAAAGATTATGACTTTAATCTTGAAATTTGGGTTTTAGGTGAAAGAGGACCCATGGATGAACTCCCACATACCTTAAAACTTAAAAACTTGAAAAAGAAATAAAATCTTGAAAGCTTTCTTGAATTGGGAAACTTGAAATCTTGACTTTTCTTGAAGAGGATTTGATGGAGTTCTTGGTGTTTTTGTGGGGGATAGGTCTTTTATTAGAGAGAAAAGGATGAATAATGATGTAAATAATGCTTTTGGAGATTTAATTATCAGTTATGGATGAGTTAGGGTGAAGGAAATGACCCTTTTTCCCTTAAAAATACAAAAATAGAACCTGGGAAATAGCTGGGGGCGATAGAGGGCTCGTCGCGGGCATATCGCCTCGGCTTAATGCCTCTTCATGAAAATGGCTGGACCTTTTAGCTCGGGTATCATATTTTGGAAAAATTTGTATCGTTGGAAAGCTAATTCAATTAGCTACAATTTGGTGGGTCTTGATCTAAAAAATTCCACGTGTATCAAAACTTATACATATTTAATGTAGACCCCTGTAGAATCGAATGTCAAATTTTGGACGAATCAAATGATCATAGCTCAACTTGGCTCTAAGTGATTCCTATGAACATTTTTAAACTCAAGAGAACTTCACACACTAGGTTAAAGATCATGAAACTTATATTCACATGGGGATCACTTGGATTAAAGCTTATACATGTATGAACGACGGTTCGTAGACTAGCCCAAAAATGTGGGGTATTACATTATCTCTCCCTTGGGAACATTCATCCTTGAATGAGACTGGTTAGACTGAGATACTCTATGAAGGTAAATGAGATCATATTTTAAACATGCATGACTTGGAATATAATTGCATAAATGATTCTGAATTATGATACGTGAACTAAATATCAAGAACTAAACTGATTTCTTGAATACATGCAATGACATGAGAATGACTATAAAGTTGAGATAGAAATGAGAGATTCAATTGATGAGTAACCACTACTTCAATTTGGATCCTATTTCGTGAATAAAATGAAAGGATTAGGACATGAATACGCAGGGTGTTACATCTCCCTCTTGGTATACTTTGTTACCCGAACGATACTGACTTGGCTGAAGTACTAAGGAAAGACTGAGATGATGCATGGGAAAACTTATGGACTGAATCATGGCTGAATTTCTGGGATCTGAAACTGATGCATATGCATAAACTGATCTGAATTTGAAAATTGCATTAACGTGAATTACCTCATGAATATGAAAGATGAAAAAACCATAGGAACTTGTCTGTCTGACTGCTAGACTGGATTGCTGGCTATACGGACTGAAATATACTGAAATCTTACACTCAAATATACATTCCACTTGTACACCAATATGAAATTCAAATCTATCTTCATTATCACACATGAACTTGTAGGCAAACCACCACAAAAACATCTTTCTCATTTTCTCTAAACCTCTATTCTTAAAATATTCATGCACTAGCCCAAGAAATACACATAGAATTTTAACTAATTATGACATAAGGAGAGGTCACTAAAAGTTAGAGCATGAGGACCTAAAGCATAAAAAACTAACTTTGAAACTCAACTGAGGCCTGAGGAATAAAGTATAAATGACATAAATTCATCAGAGAGGACCGAACTTAGGACATACATAACATAAACTAAATTTTGTTGGTCATTGTGAGTATAGCATGAGTATCTGGATCTGAGCATATTTTAAAACATGAGTACATGAGTCATGAGTTGCATGACCTGAGTTTGGAATTCATGATTTCATGGAACATGAATCGTCCTATTGAGTGAACTAGAACTCATCATACTAGAAACTAAGAGTGTACATAGTTTTTCTATAAAGTGCATGAATATGAGTTGTGATGAGGGAGCTGATATGTTTGGCATGAGTAGATATCGTGATGACTGAAAAAGTTTGTACTGAGATAAGAATAGGTTGGGAATCATCCTCCCTTACTACTTTTCTACATAAACTGGCACTACTACTAGAATCTGAGAGCCTAACTTGGTTACTTGTTCTATCATCTCCCTCTTAGCTTTAAGCCATCATCTTAAGTCTGTGACCACTTTACTAAACTCTAAACTGAAATGTAATCATTTTACTCTAGAGTCTGGGATATAATAATACACATGAATGATAAACTCATCCACATCATCATACTTAATCTCGAATAAACAAACTTAAATTCTTGCATACACTGTTCAAGGCTACTACTTTACCTTTCGTACAACTAGCCCCTTGAATATATAATTTGCTTAATCTGGATAAAGCTTTTCCAACTCTACTACTGCTAAACTTCTGGGTTTACGATTCTAACTCTAGATCACATACTATAAGTAGGATTCTAAGAGGGGATCTAAATGAACATCTGACTTTGTCTTAACGCATATTTTCATGAACATGAATGAAGTCCTTCAAATTTCAGAATGTAAAAGTACTGTTGGGATATTATCTAGCCTGTGTGATATCCCATAACTGTTTGTAGGGACTGGCTATGGAAACTCTGTCTGTAGGAATTCGTTCTTCACTATTTTTGTTGCCTCAAAGCTAAGGCAGACTTAGCATGAATGAGAATGGAGCATGATGAGAATCTGTTTAATTTTCTTAGAGAATACTTCTACTGCACGATTTGAGACTTGAAAGAAGGGAAATATTTTCTAAATGACCTGTATCCTGTAGAAGAAAAGTACAGACGTCTCCATACCATTTCACAAGACTTTACTAGACGCAACTTTATAGACACCCTAGGACACTTGAACTCTTTGCTCTGATACCTTCTTTGTAACGACCCAAGACTACCCCCTAGTCATCACACAGTGCTTAGAACCACAAGTGATCCCAAGCTAACCCATGAATTGGCATACTGTTAAGCAACTGAATTATAATATAATAAATAACTGTTGTGTTGTGCGGAAACATAATCATACTAAAAATCTAAAATAGATGCAATACTTGTAAAGACTTACAATCTGATAAATCTGAAGAATGAAATTGAAATTACATGACTGACTCTGACTGACATCTATGAAGCCTCTACTATACTGACTATAGATTGCTGGGACATGCCTCCAACTACCACTAATCAATACACATGAAAATAAATGAACTGTACATGAACTAAAACTGTCTAAAGTTCCCAAAGTTGGAGAACTCATAACCTGCTGGCTGGAATTTGCAATTGTGTTATCATGATGCGTAAGTTATAACTGATACCCACATTATGAGATGATATAGCACATAGACATATATGTGGATTAGTACTTCTGGAATGTACTGAGTATTAATGGGTGAATGCAATAAGTAAAACTAATTTCATAAGTAATCGTAAAACATGCATGCTAAGTGTAAGTAGACTCACCAATAGTCGGGAATATACTAAAAATTGAAATATCATAAAGCATGAGTGACAAACATTATCTGATAAGGTGGTGAATCTCTACGCTTAGTTTTTGTAAAACTTTAATTTAATGATATAAGTATAACTAAAGCTGGGGTATGATAAAACATGGATACTGTATGAATACTGGGTCTGAAACTACGTGATAGAGATTGACATAAATCGAGGATCTGAATATACAATCACACTAAGCACAAATATATATAAACATACTAACTTATCTGATTAACTGAATAACTGATAGTTGAATACTGATCATGTAAGACTGAACTGTACTTAGTCTGAATAACTGGACTGAAACTGTAGAGTGTTCTGCATACGAGGAAGGGACTGACTGAGTAACATGAGATAACTAAGAATGAATTTGTGACAACTATATTAATTGATAAGGTAAGACCAAGCGTATAACATGAATCTGAAATAGTCTGTATACAGAGGTACTAAAATAATGATAACTGAATAACTGATAACTGCATGCTATGGTCAAGCAAACCTAAAACTAAATTGAGTTACTGATCTGATTACTAGACAGAGACTATAACTAAGAGTGTAACTGAGACTGTAACTAAGACTGTAACTAGGAGTAAAATAATGTCTTAAATAAGAGAGATAATTAAATAAGGGATAAAAATAATGATGAGAGAGAAAAAGAGATCTATATTAATTAGGATATCATTAAGTTTGAAATTATAATTATCTTATTCTTTAAAACTGCTTGTAGACATCTAAAATTTGTGGGACTCTTCAAGAAGAATCCAAATTCTGTTAGAGTTCTAGGTGGCTACTTTACCCTAAATTTTGCCTATTTAAAGGGCAACAGATTCCCTGAAACAGGCAACTTGAGTATCCCATAAATTCATGGATATTTATAAAGAGATCATTCTATGTTCGAGAAATAGGCCACTAACGACCCTCGAAATAAGAAGATCATCCTACGTTTGAGAAATGCGCCACTAACAACCCTCGAATTAAGGAGAAAATAAAAGGAGAAGAATCAAGGGAGGAACAGATTTGTACTCACATCGTTTATCAATAAAAATTATTGTTTCTTTATATTTTTATTTATGGTTGAAGTTTATTTTTCATGAATTGAATTATGCTGTAAACAAATTGGCACGCCCAATGGGACCAAATCTGCTCTTCATCTCTTCTCTCATAAATCAATCTACAAATCTGTAGCCGCCGCATAAAAATGGAAGCTCTATTGGTACTTCAAGACTCGTCATCAAATCTACACTTCGACAAACCTTGAAGTAGGGGGCATTTGTAGACATCTAAAATTTGTGGGACTCTTCAAGAAGAATCCAAATTCTATTATAGTTCTAGGTGGCTACTTTACCCTAAATTTTGCCTATTTAAAGGGTAACAAATTTCCTAAAACAAGCATCTTGAATATCCCATAAATTCACGGATATTCGTAAAAAGATCAGGATCTCCAATATCCCATAAAATCATGGGATATTCATAAAGAGATCATCCTACGTTCGAGAAATACTCCACTAACAACCCTCAAATTACGGAGATCATCCTACGTTCGAGAAATGCACCACTAACTACCCTCGAATTAAGGAGAAAATCAAGAGAGAAGAATCAAGGGAGGAACAGATTTGTACTCACATCGTTTATCAATAAAAATTATTATTTCTTCATATTTTTATTTATGATTGAAGTTTATTTTTCATGAATTAAATTATGCTGTAAACACTGTTATAAACGTAATATTGAAAAAGTAATGTTATAATGAGAGTTTTATGTAAAAATTTAAAAGATTAGGGTTATATGTAATAATAATAAAAGTTGGAATTGGAGTTGGAAAATTGTGAAAACAACAAAAACCCGTTTTCCCTTTTCAAAAAAAAATTTCAAAATTATTTTTCGAATTTTCATGGACAAACACCACAATTTTCAACTCCAAATTTTTTTTCCGAAAAATAGAAAAAAATTTAAATGGCCAAACGGGCCCTAAAGAAAAGCAACTACCAGCAATTAGGAAATAAGGTTAAAATAAGTAGTCGTTTGTCCATGAAAACTAAAATTTTCCGGAGTTGGAGTTGAAATTGGAGTTTGAGTTGTGTTTGACCATGTCTTTTTTTTATTTTTTTTTTATTTTTGAAAAAACTTTTTAAAATATGATTTTATGCCCTAACTTTTACAAACTATCAAAATCACCCACTAAAATTTACCTACTAATGGAAAAAGAACACAATTAGCCACTATTATAAAAATAATTACATATACATGGCCATATTTAATGAATTTCAATTATGACATATATAATATTTACATTAATAGCCGTTTTCTCATATTTGAAAATTTTAAATATGGATGTTATATTAACAGATCACTGTTTTCTGTTTTTTAGGTAACAAATATTATCTTTCATACAAATTTATTTTTTTAGGAATTTATTTAATTTATTTCCTTCATTTTCCGTTCCTAAAAAATAGGAAATGATGAGTTGTTATTAAATTTTAGGGTGCCGCTAATTTATTTCTTTAATTTTCCTATACATGAAAGATTTTACTGTGTGAATAAATTATTTCTATGTAAAACATGTTTTTCATATTTATGGTATATTATATCATATACCATAAATATATAAATATGCTTAGTATGTTTCTTTATACTTTGAATTTTTATATATGTGTGTATATGGTATATACATGGTATAAACTTCATATATAACATACTTTGTATATTTATATTTTAAATATGCTTAGTATGTTTCTTAATACTTTGTATATTTATATATGTGTGTATATGGTATATACATGGTATAAACTTTATATATAACATACATTGTATATTTCTATTATAAAATAATACTTTATATATTTATGGGTATAAATATAAATTAGCAGTAAAATAATATCTTAAATAAGTGAGAAAATTAAATAAGGGATAAAAATAATGCTGAGAGAGAAAAAGAGATATTTATTAATTAGGATAGCATTAAATTTGAAATTATAATTATCTTATTTTTTAAAACTGCTATATACGTAATATTGAAAAAGTAATGTTATAAGGAGAGTTTTATGTAAAAATTTAAAATATTGGGATTATATGTAATAATAATAAAAGTTGAAATTTGAGTTGGAAAATCGTCAAAACAACAAAAACCTGTTTTCCCTTTTCAGAAAAAAATTTCGGAATTATTTTCCGAATTTTTATGGCCAAACACCACAATTTCCAACTCAGGAATTTTTTTTTGAAAAAAAGGCAAAAATTTCCATGGCCAAACGGTCCCTAAGAAAGTGGAAGTGTTGAAGATTTTTCTGGAAGCTGAAAAGATTTCAAGCTTCATGAACCCATTCCAAAGTAAGTTGCACCAAACTCAACTCTTGATTACTTCAGTTTGAACACAAAACCCGGAACCAAAATATTCCTTAAAACTAAAAAAAGAATCAATATATGCCATATAAAAAAAAAAGAACCAAAATAGGCTTTGTGCACTTATTAAGTGCACAATGCCTTTAAATTTGTAACGAAAGTTGGCTGACGACGTCAGAAACGTTGACATTCACATTGTGCACTTATTAAGTGCAGAATCCATTTTTTATGAATTGTGCACTTAATCCATTTTTTTCTGGATTGTGCACTTAATAAGTGGACAATCCATTTTTTAAAGGTTTGTGCACATATTAAGTGCACAATCTCTACTCACTTTTTACAATTCCCCTTACCTGATTCAATAGTTTCGCAATATATATTTTTTATCTTATAGAATTATCGAAAATAAAATATTTCAATGACTTAAAATTTATATAGTATAATAATTATAACCTTAATTTAGAGTCATTATATAAATTAACTTAATAATGATCTATAAGAACATTCAATGATAATTAAACTAACATTAATTGATTACTCCATTTGATCTATTTACTTGTCATATTTTTTCTGTATACGACCCTTAAAAGAATGCCCTCTTCGCTCCATTTTAATTATTCTTTTGTCTTTTGTCATGTCCACTAAGAAAAATAATAAATATAAGATATTATTTATTACAAAATAGAGCATAAACCTTCTTCATTTTCTTAAATTTAGTATCAAATCAAAACATAAACGAAATTTATTTATTTTCTCTGAAACCTTCTTTTACTCTCTTCGAATATTTATTTACTTCGTTTATGTTTTGATTTGATACAAAATTTAAGAAAATAAAGAAGGTTTATGCTTTGTTTTGTAATAAATAATATCTTGTATTTATTATTTTTCTTAGTGGACATGACAAAAGACAAAATAATAATTAAAATGGGGCGAATAGGGCATTCTTTTAAGGGACGTTTAAAGAAAAATATGACAAGTAAATAAATCAAATGGAGTAATCAATTAATGGTAGTTTAATTATCATTGAATATTCTTATAGATTATTATTAAGTTAATTTATATAATGACTCTAAATTAAGGTTATAATTATTATACTATAAATTTGTAGTTATTGAAATATTTTATTTTCGATAATTCTATAAGATAAAAAAAATATTGCGAAACTACTGAATCAGGTAAGGGGAATTGTAAAAAGTGAATAGAGATTGTGCACTTATCAAGTACACAATCCATTTAAAAAATGAATTGTGCACTTATTAACTGCACAAGCCTTAAAAAAATGGAATGTGCACTTATTAAGTGCACAATTCAGAAAAATAAGTGCACAATCCATAAAAAAAAAGGATTGTGCACTTACTAAGTGCACAATGTTAATTTCCACATTTTTGACGTCGTCAGCCAACTTCCGTTATAAATTTAAAGGCATTGTGCACTTAATAAGTGGACAAAGCCTATTTTTTTTTATATGACATACATTGGTTCTTTTTTTAGTTTTAGGACATATTTTGGTTCCGGGTTCTTGAACACACTCCCTTCATGAACACCCCTGTTCATGTTTTTTCAGTGTTCTAGCTTCAAATCGATGAAGGAGTTCGAGCTTTGTGAAGTAATCTTTGTAAGGTATTGTCGATGCTTGCAAATAACCGAATCTAGACGAAAATAGACTAGATCTACTGATAACTTCTTCTTTACCTTTCATATCTCATCTTCACCCATAGATTTACAAGTTACTCCGTAAATTAATAGTTAATATCTACCCAATCTTTTTCCTATTGTTAATCTTTGATAGGATGAGCTTCAAAGAAGCTAATACCACACATCAAAAGAACAACTCTAGGTGTTAAATTAAGTATCAATTAGCTATTAATTTTCGGTTGATACTTAGAAGATAACTAATCTCTAGTAATTACTGATGTCGTTCCTATTTCCTCCCTTGACAGAACGAATCTCAGAGAGATTAATACCACACATCAAAGGAAGAAATTAAGAAGTCAATCAATGACTAAAATACGTATGTTACCTATAATCTGCTGAAAATAAATCAATTAGAAGCAAGTTGAATCAGAGAAAATTAAATACATTCCCTGCTTATGCCTTAGTCAATTACTATTGTACACCCTAAACTCTCACAGGGTGGCATAGTAAATTTGACTATCTGAACTCACTTCAGGCAATACAGTAGAGTGCTAAAATTTCTTGTTCCATCTTAATGCTAGCTAAAAGATTATTAAATTATAATATTCTACCGAGCTTATTGATTATTCACTTATGACATCCTCAAGTGAGGCATGCTAATTCTATCCATGTCGAGAATTGTCTTTGCTATGATAGAGAGGTCCTGAAAGTTTTCTACTGTGAAATTACCTGCAAAATTAAAAGACATGTGATGATAGGAGAATTTACACGCCTATATCAATATATTTTGCCCATATTTTAGCCTAGTTTTGAGAACAAAGTATATATTTCATGCACTTTTAGTCCCTTTTCCTGTAAATGAGCTAACAAACATGATTAGTAAAGTTTCAGGTATAAATGATGCAAAATTCAGCATTTTATGGCTTACTTGACGCAAAAGAAAGCTCACGAAGGAAGGGAAGGGAGTTTACACGCCTAAGGACCAAAACTGCTGCATGGAAAATCTGTCCCGGGCTAAAATAACATTTCTGAAGACTTTGGGGATTTGCAGTAACTTAGTTGGATTTGGACAATGATACATTAACCTAGTACAATTGGGTTATGTATTTCATTAGTTTATTTGGATTATGATAATGTTACATTAACCTAGTATAATTGGGTTAAGTATTACATTAGCCTAGTAGAATTTGGTTAGATATTTTATTTATCTAGTAGGATTAGGATATGGGTATTATAAATACCCTATCATACTAGAGATTTGTAAGGAATTTGAAGGGGGGAGACCACAATACTTTCTTCCATCCCTCTCATCTTCCACTACAAACAATTCTACAACTCTTCTAATCTTTCCATTCATTCTATTTTTCTTCTTCTACTCTTCTATTCTTAAATTCCACAACAAGAGAATCGTTACTTTGCCTAGGAATTCACGCCTCACGCCTACCACCTAAGCTACACGAAATTACTCAATCTTGTGGTATAACAACAATGTCAATCGTGATCTCCTTCGCATTCATGGGTAACTAAACTTCTCTGTTGGGGTTATGGAAGCCGTATGAGATACTATCTATTGCTGTGAGTTTGTGAGTTTGCGACACGTATACTGCTTATATCATTATTCTCTTCATCTTAGTCTACATTCTTTGTGGTTGCAAACGCAAGAATACGCCAGTATAACTTTTAACTTGTTCGAAAGAAAGGTTATCTGTCTGGAAAAGAGATAAGGTCAAGGTAGTAGGGTCACCCCCTAAAATTCCCTACTAAAAAGCTAGTGCCGTAACTGGACTAACCTCTTGGAGAATTCGTACCGTTAGACACGCTTTAAGCTCGAAAGAGTTAAAGTGAAATAATCCTCGAATAGGTCGAAAGACGCCTGGATTTACCATCGAATACAATTCTTTATAAGCAGTTGCATGTCAGAATTCTACACACTCATAGCCAATAGAGACGTATACCTCAGAAGGTGGACATAACCCCAACGTCTCAATTCTCATTGTTTACAACTTACGTAACAATATTTGTCTTTTACTTTGCTATTTTCAGCTTTTATTTAATTGTTTTGGTGACACATTACAATCCCCCCTTTTTACGAGACTTGCACCAAAAGTTTAGTAATTTTTCTTACTTGTTGGCCAAGCTATTCCCTGTGGGATCGACACCCAATCCTGTTGGGTTCTATATTTGCTAACGACCGCTTTACACTCCTACGAGAGCTGTAGATTGAGCGTTATCAAAAATTGGCGCCGCTGCCGGGGAATACAAGTGTCAATTAAGTTCGTAATAATTACTAGACCCTTTGGTCAAAGATTCTCGTACTTTTACTTTTAGTTTTTTTTTTTTGTCTACTGCAGGTTTTTATTTTAGTGCATGCCCCATAATCGAAGTTCTGGTCAACCGTTATTACCAATCAATCCTGAACCACAATGCATTGGTAGAATGGAAGCACAAGCTGAAATCGCAAGGATGGCTGCTCAACAGGAACAAGCAGGATTGGCTGCCCTTGCCTCAGCCCAGGTTCAACAGCAGAACATTGATAACCCTGCACGAGCAATAAATCCTGACGATGAGGATTTAGGTGATGACGAATTACTAAACCCAAGGCATGATGCTGAAATCAGAACACCTGCCAACAGAAGAGGTCGACAAGCTCGGTATATACATGATCGCCAACCTATGCAGCCAACTTTCGACGATGATGATGATGATCTTGATGGTGCCGGAGCCACTGGAGCTATAATTCCACCACCATTAGCGCCCGGAGCCAAGTTCAACATCACAAGCACCATGATTCAGTTATTGCAACTCAAGGGATTGTTTGGTGGACTAGCAGGCGATGATCCGAATATGCATCTCATCAACTTTATTTCTACATGCAAGTCTTTTGACAATCCTGGTGTTGGTCAGAATGCAATTCGATTACGTCTATTTCCATTGTCTCTGTCTGGGGAGGCAACACTATGGTTGAATGGTCTGACTCCTGATTCAATTACAAATTGGAGGCAATTGAGAGACGCTTTCCTAGAAAGATTCTTTCCGTCTTCCAAAAGGGCACAATTGAGAGATGAAATCAGCAACTTTCGTCAGCTTCCCACTGAAGCTCTTCATGAAACATGGGAGAGGTTCAAGACAAAGCTAGCGAGATGCCCAAACCATCACATGACTAATGTTTACCTCATGGAGATATTGTACAGAGCCTTGAATTCAATAACTAAACCAGTGGTGGATAATGCGGTTGGAGGATCATTCATGGACCTCACCTTTGGTCAAGCAAGCAATATGCTAGATCGTATGACGAAGCAAAGTAGAGCTTGGCATACCAGGGATTCTGAGGTAGCAAGATCCACTTTATCTATTGGCATGACCACAGAGCAGAGGCGTAGACAAGAGGAACGTGACCAAGATATGGCGCACATGAGAACACAAGTGGATCTTCTTACAAAGCATCTATTATCAGGGAAGACCGAAAAAGTCAAAGCCATTGTAGCACATGGAAGAAATGAAGCTGATACGGAAGAAGAAGACAACTACTTGAATAATCAGGGGGGGTTTCCGAGGCAATGCCCAAGGAAACCAAGGTCGGAACTACTATGAGAAATCTGGAAACAAGGACCAAGGTAGTTGGAAGAACAAGAATGACAATAGTGGTGTGTATGTTCCCCCTGGAAGACGTGACACCACCACATCTAGTTCTGGAAGTATGGAAGACATGATGGCTAAACTACTGAAAGGAGTGGAAGCAACAAGCGCAGGAGTAACGGAGGTAATAAATGATTTGTCCTCTATGAAGAAATTAGTTGATTCTCATTCCACTTCAATCAAGCAAATAGAGCAGCAATTGAGCCAACTTTCAGCAGCACTCAATCAAAGAAAGGCTGGCACTTTACCTAGCGATACTGTGCAAAACCCAAAGAATGATGGGTCATGCATGGACATCACTACCAGAAGTGGTAAGGTGCTGGAACCTTCAGCAAAAGGAAAGCAAGTGGTTGACGAAGTTGCGGACATGGATGCTAACGCAAAAGGAGAAGATACCGCAATAACCAGTCCTGATGTCAAGGACGTCACGCCCAGTGATGTGCAGCCTGAAAAAATAGAAAAACGGAAGCAAGAGGAGAAGAAAACCGTGGAGAGAACACTTCTATACCCACCACCACCTTTTCCCCAAAGACTGAAGAAGGTGGCGGATGACACTAAGTTCAGCAAATTCATGACTATGTTAAAGCAGCTGACCATTAATGTTCCATTGGTGGAGGCACTTGAACAAATGCCTGGGTATGCGAAGGATATTTTGACAAAGAAGAGGGCAGCAAGTTATGAGCTGAAAGATGATGTGCATCATTGTAGTGCAATTGCTACCCGATCGATAGTTCAGAAGAAGGCCGACCCCGGAGCTTTCACTATTCCTTGTACTGTCGGATCTTTGAACTTTGCCAAAGCATTATGTGACTTAGGAGACAGCATCAATTTGATGCCATTATCGATCTACAAGAAGTTGGGGTTAGGAGATCCTACTCCAACCAATATGAAGCTCGTCATGGCAGATAGGTCGGTAAAACGACCTGTTGGTATTCTATGCGATGTCTTGGTAAAAGTTTCTTCATTTATCTTTCCAGCAGACTTTGTCATCTTGGATTGTGAAGCAGATTCTGAGGTTCCCATAATCTTGGGGCGCCCTTTCCTTGCTACAGGAAGTGTGCTCATTGATTTGAGAGCTAATGAACTTTCATTCCGAATAAATGATGAAGTGGTTCGTTTTGATGTTTGCAAAACAATGAAGCAACCCAAAGATCTTAGTGTATTCTCGGTGGCTGATGTTTTCTTTGATGATGACAAAGAACTACTTGAAGAAGAGCAAATTATTAATGATCCCTTTGAGGTTGTGCTCATGAATGGAGAGAGGGAAGATGCTGAAAATTCTGAAGAAGCCATTTGTGCTCTATCGGGATTAGGAACATATCGCTATACTCCCAAGAAGCTGGATCTTGATCTCAAGAATCGGCCTACACCACCAGCTAAGCCATCTATTGAAGAGCCACCCACGTTAGAATTGAAGGAGCTGCCAAGTCATTTGAAGTACGCATTCTTAGGAAGCGGAAACACTCTTCCAGTCATTATGGCAGCCGATTTGGGTGAGCAACAAATTGCATCTCTTATTGCTATTCTACGCAAGTATATTAGAGATATTGGATGGACCATTGCGGATATTATTGGTATTCCACCTAGGATTTGTACACATAAAATTCAGCTTCAAGAAAATTGCACACCCACCATTGAGCATCAAAGGCGTCTAAACCCACCTATGCAAGAAGTGGTGAAGAAAGAGATCATCAAGTGGTTAGACGCAGGAGTTGTGTATCCTATTTCTGATAGTACATGGGTAAGCCCTGTATAATGTGTTCCCAAGAAAGGAGGTATGACGGTGGTCGCGAATGCAAAGAATGAACTTATTCCACTCAGGCCCGTCACTGGATGGAGAGTATGCATGGACTACCGCAATCAGAATTCTTGGACACTCAAGGATCACTTCCCAATGCCATTTATGGACCAAATGCTAGATTGATTAGCGGGGAAAGGATGGTTTTGCTTCTTGGATGGTTATTCAGGCTATAATCAGATTTGTATTGCACCCTAAGACCAAGAGAAGACAACGTTTACATGCCCATATGGTACGTTTGCCTTCAAACGTATGCCATTCGGGTTATGTAATGCACCAGCCACCTTTCAATGTTGTATGATGTCTATTTTCTCTGATATGGTTGAAGACACTTTGGAGGTATTTATGGACGACTTTTCAGTTGTTGGTGAGTCTTTTGAAGCATGCCTGGCAAACTTGAGCATGGAATTACAAAGATGTGTAGAGTTCAACCTTGTGCTGAATTGGGAGAAGTGCCACTTCATGGTAAAAAAAGGAATCGTTCTTGGGCACAAGATCTCTGAAAGAGGAATAGAGGTTGACCGAGCAAAAATTGAGGTTATTGAGAAGCTACCGCCTCTAATTTTGGTGAAGGGAGTTCGTAGTTTTCTTGGCCATGCTGGTTTCTATCGTAGGTTCATCAAAGACTTCTCCAAAATTGTGAGTCCATTGTGCAAACTATTGGAGAAAGATGAAAAGTTTTACTTCAATGACGATTGCTTAAAGGCATTCGAATGCCTTAAAGGAAAACTCATTGAAGCCCCTATTATGGTAGCACCAGATTGGACTCTCCCGTTTGAAGTCATGTGTGATGCTAGTGGTGTAGCCGTTGGTGCTGTTCTTGGTCAGAGAAAGGAGAAATTATTTCATCCTATCTACTATGCGAGTAAGGTCCTAAATGAAGCCCAAAGGAACTACACTGTTATTGAACAAGAGCTCCTAGCAGTTGTGTATGCATTTGAGAAGTTTAGTGCCTATCTATTGGGTACTAAGGTAATCGTTCATACAGACCATGCATCTCTTAGGTATCTAATGACAAAGAAGGATGCAAAACCAAGGTTGATTAGATGGGTATTGCTGCTGCAAGAGTTTGATTTCGAAGTCAAAGATAGACGAGGTTGCGAGAACCAAGTGGCTGATCACCTATCTCGACTTGAGAATGAGCATGTGGCGCAACCTGAAATTCATATTGATGATGCATTCCCGGACGAAAAGATATTAGCGACAACAATGGAGAAATTACCATAGTATGCCGACTTTGCAAATTTCGTGGTGAGTAATGTGATACCTGCCAATTTATCTTACCACCAAAGGAAGAAGTTTATGCATGACGTACAACACTACTATTGGGATGAGCCTTATTTGTTTCGATAATGTGCGGATGGTATCATTCGATGATGTATATCCCATGAAGAGGTGCCTACTATCTTGGAAGCATGCCATACTTCGCAAGTTGGAGGACATCACGCAGGCAATCGGACGGCCAGAAAAGTATTGCAAAGTGGTTATTATTGGCCTTCGATATTTAGAGATGCCTACGACTATGTTAGAAGGTGTGACCAATGCCAGCGTCAAGGTGCGATTTCAAAACACCATGAAATGCCCATGACCAAAATTCTTGAGGTAGAACTCTTTAATGTGTGGGGTATTGATTTCATGGGTCCATTCGTGAATTCGTTTGGAATGAAGTACATCTTGGTTGCTGTGGATTATGTTTTGAAATGGGTAGAAGATGTAGCATTGGCCGACAACGAAGGAAAGCGTGTTGTAGCGTTCTTAAAGAAGAATATCTTCTCTCACTTTGGAGTACCACGTACTATCATAAGTGATGGAGGATCTCACTTCTGCAACAAGCCATTCAAATCAGTTTTGGCCAAGTATGGTGTCAAGCAACATAAGGTAGCTACGCCTTATCATCCCCAAACTACTGGACAAGTAGAAGTTTCCAATCGCGAGATCAAGAAAATCCTTAAAAAGACGGTTAATGCGAATAGAAAGGATTGGTCTCGAAAGCTAGATGAGGCACTATAGGCGTATAGGACAGCATTCAAGACACCCATTGGCATGTCTCCTTATCAACTAGTCTATGGGAAGGCTTGTCATCTACCCATCGAGCTCGAACACAAGGCATTGTGGGCGCTGAAGCGATTGAATTTGAATTGGGATGATGCAATGAAGCTGAGGATGGAGCAACTGAACGAGATGGATGAATTCCGTCTCCATACATATGAAAGGTCAGACCTATACAAGGAGCGGATGAAAAAGTATCATGATCAGCTGATTGTTCGACGAAACTTCCAAAGGGGTGATATGGTACTTCTCTTCAACTCCAGATTGAAGCTCTTCCTGGGTAAGTTAAAGTCTAAGTGGTCTGGTCCATACAAATTTATCCAAGTCTACTCGTCTAGAGTAGTCGAATTGGAAGACAATAATGGTGTTGTATTCAAGGTGAATGGCCAACGTGTTAAGCCTTATATCGGTCCTCTTGACTCGATGAATTCTATGGCCATCACTTATCTCGACGAAGTCTAAGTACTCGAGGTAACTATGTCGAGCCACGACAATAAAAAAGGCGCTAGATGGGAGGCAACCCATCGTTTTATCGTTTTATCATTCTTGCTTTTGATAATGAAAATCCAAAAATAAGAGTCGTGCCACGACCAAAACTAAGGCGCTTGGTGGGAGGCAACCCATCGTACTAATCGTTTTCATTTGGTTTTAAGCAAAAATAGGTGCAATAGGTATTCAACGAGGAGATTGATTTCAATTGACGATTTGGATGCATTGTATGGTAAAGTTGGTAAGTTCGGAATAGTGATGCATAAGGCTATGGATTGAGTATTGCTCATGCCAAACTAGGCATCGAGGAAGGCTATGCCTAGGTAAAACTAGGCCACGAATTATGCACAACCTATCCTATAGCCTAAGGTCTCGGAATCTAGTGTGCTATACACTATGCGCCGCCCAGTCCTAAGTGTGCTTTTGACTATGCGCCGCCTATGCTATGTCATTAGGTCTCAGGATCTCATATGCCATAGACTATGTGGCGCATATGTCCCTAAATGCCATAGACTATGCGCCGCATATGTAGCATTTTTGTCTTCAAAACCGATTGTAAATGGGTCAAAACCCGACCCATTATCTTCCTATATAAAGGGGACTTAGTCTTGAAACATAACCACACTAGAAATTAACCTAAAGGCGCCGCATTCCCTCTCCAAACCATCCTAAAATTTTTCTTTTTGCTCTTCCAATTCACAAAACCATCTCCAAAAGCTTCAAGCAAGTAAGTACTCTCTTATTCTTCATTTATTTCTTGTAAGTATTACGTTGCTAGGTCTATTATAAATTGCTACATCATATAAGATTGATTGGTGATGTTCATGTGTTTTGATCGTTGATACAAAATCATGTGAGTAAACATATACGTAGGAAAATCTTGACTTGTTTCCGACTTGAACTTGGTTTTAATAGCATTATTATACGATTTGCGGAATTGCTATGGTGATGAACATTGAATATCATGTTATGATCTTGTTACTTGGATACTTACATGCTAGACTATCCCGTTCATCGGGATAAGCCTTATAGTTGCCTACCGACTTAGGAGGTTGCGATTATTGAAAACATCCATACCATGTTACAACCCCTATGTAGTAGTGTTGTTATATCTAACATGAAAGTAGTGAAATGACTGCAAGTAGTAATACATTACTGATTTTCTTGTCGGAATATAATCCTTAAACGTATGTCGACGAAATCTGAGTAATCGACCACTTTCACTTCACTGATTTGTGTCAACAAAACTAAGTGTGGGGTGGTACCCCTACTGCTTGTTTATAGATTGTATCAACTGAGATTGTGCTGCCATTAACACTATTTCTAGTCTCAGGTACAATGGCACCTAAAGCGAGGCAAGGCAAGGAGAAGGCTACCACTTCCCAAAAGGGCAAGAAGAGAGGTAGAAAGGACCAAGGAGAATCATCCTCAACACAACTACCCCGCAGAATGTTTGGAATAAAATGGGTTCTTAAGGAGGAAGCCAAAGAATGGTACAGGAACAACAAAGAAAGAAGATATGTTCACGTCGACCTGATCAACAAGGACACCTTAGCGAAGAAGGAGCCGCGTATGTTGGCGAAAATCATGGCGTTGAAGCTGGATTTCATCTTCCGCGATATGGGAGAATGTAATCTTGATTTGACAAGAGAGTTTTACGCCAACTGGTCGCCGAAAACAACAGGCAACGAAGTCAAAATTCGGGGCCAAGTGTTACAGCTCAATGCGGACTGGATCAACTCTTTTCTTGGCTTACCTTCGGTCGACCCAGCACCATTCAAAGAGCTGTACAGCAGGCCTCCTTATAGAGAAATTAGACACACACTTTGTGGAAGTAGATCGATGGCAAGGTGGGGCAGACATAAAGACACAGGGCGACACAACACCTTCCCCTATGCTTCACTGAATAGGGAAGCAAGAATATGGATGCGTATTGTCAACTCATGCCTTATTCCTGGGACTCAATACACCAAGATATCAAGAGATAGAGTGTGTTTGGTCTATTCTTTGATGAAGAATGTCCCTATCAACTTTGGGGCAATCATTCGCTCTACCATGAGGAAGGCCAGACTCCACAAAAGGTCCCACTTCACGTTTGGAAATCTGTTGACAACAATCTTGCGGAAGGAGGATATCGAAGAGGAACCAGCTGATCATAAACTCCTACACAATCCGAAGAAGGTTGACCTCACAAAGGTCAAAGATGCTGAATCAACACATGGCATCAACCTTACTACGACAGAGAGACATGCTCGGGATGAGAGTTTCTCCCGCCATATGTACGGCATGATGAGGTTTACAATGATGAGAGGAGGTCATGTTCCCACTGCTGCAGAGCTCCAACAGCTGGACCATGACTATCCAATGAATATTCATGCACGGGAGATGTGTGGAGTAGGTACATCCTTTGAGGAACCTCTAGATGATGATGTGCCGACTGATGACGATCGACGCTTGCCAGACTCTGACGAGGAGGAGAACTCTGACGACGACTCTTATGATGATTCCAACGAAGGGGGTATGACCCCCGACATTGAGGAAGAGTCCGACTAACCAGGTTCCTCGTATTTATTTTCCACTGAGGGCAGTGTCCCGTTTAAGTGTGGGGTGGCGGTATCGTATGCTATACTTCTCTATCTCATCTATGTTTGTTTATTTTGTTGTTTTTTTGTTGTTTTTTCTAGCTTCGCATGAAATTATTTTGATAGGTAGCATGAGATTATAACAAGAGTATGAGCTACAATTGTGACTATTGAGACGTTTAGGCTCTAGTTGTGACTCATTATGCGATATTGTGTGGTTCAATTCCTTCACTTGTTGGGTCGAGAGTCTATATTACTTCCAAGCAAGTCGACCATATGCCTTTTGTGTGTGAAATAATCGTATATTCTATGTGTGTGGCTGATGCTAGAACTTGTCTGGTATGTATGCAAAGCGAAAATAATGAGTGTAAGTTTAGGATATGATTTAGGCATTTCTTTGGCAACCTATGATTATTTACCTTCTTTTTACCTACCCATGGACATTATCCTAGTTAACCCTTTTGAGCCTTGAGCCTATTTTCTTTGACAACCTCATATGTAAGCCTAATCCATTTTTTTTCAAGACCATAATTTGATCCAAATTCCTAAGTGCTTTAAAGTGTAAAGTCATGTGACAAAATAAGAGGAAATTGGGTGAGTATGATGCTTTAGAATGTATTGGTGCTTGAAATTGCTATGAAAAAGAAGTGCTATCATAAGAGGTATGTTATGAAAAGAAAAAGGAAGAAAAAACTGAAAAGTTAGTCATGTTTAAAATCGAAAAACAAAATAGGAGAAAAAGGGTGGTAGAATAAATGAAAGAAAGGTTGTTAGAAAGAAAAGTGTTAATGATACAAAGTGATGTATTAAAGCGCTTAGGAACTTAGTCACTATTCCTGGCCAAAATAGTCCTACCCGTCCCTTAGCCTACATTACAACCATCAAAAGACCTACTTGATCCTAAGCTTAGCATTCAGACATTTAGTAGAGTATTACATTAAGGGCAAGCCTATGGTCATCAGTTGCTACATATGAATTCTTTGTGAGAGTGAGAGCAAGGATATTTTGATACCCATGTTTGAAAAATATGCTATACTTGTGAGTGATTATGGGTAATATATTGTGAGACACACATGGTTGATGAGTTTTGGGTAGTTGTGTATGATTCTTTGTGCCTTAACTTTTGAATATGAGTTGACCACCATCACGAGTCTATGCTAGAAGTTAAACTGTTTCTACTAATGATCGAAAAACTACTCTTTGTTGATAATTGTTGTGCTTGTCTTGACGAATATTTTGTGTTGTTGCTGTGAAACCCTAAGTTGATGGTTAGAGGGACATGATATTTTGTTCTAGGACGAACAAAGCTTAAAGTGTGGGGTGTTGATGATAGGCGAATTTACACGCCTATATCAATATATTTTGCCCATATTTTAGCCTAGTTTTGAGAACAAAGTATATATTTCATGCACTTTTAGTCCTTTTTCCTGTAAATGAGCTAACGAACATGATTAGTAAAGTTTCAGGTATAAATGATGCAAAATTCAGCATTTTATGGCTTACTTGACGCAAAAGAAAGCTCACGAAGGAAGGGAAGGGAGTTTACACGCCTAAGGACCAAAACTGCTGCATGGAAAATCTGTCCCGGCCTAAAACAACATTTCTGAAGACTTTGGGGATTTTCAGTAACTTAGTTGGATTTGGACAATGATACATTAACCTAGTACAATTGGGTTATGTATTTCATTAGTTTATTTGGATTATGATAATGTTACATTAACGTAGTATAATTGGGTTAAGTATTACATTAGCCTAGTAGAATTTGGTTAGATATTTTATTTATCTAGTAGGATTAGGATATGGGTATTATAAATACCCTATCATGCTAGAGATTTGTAAGGAATTTGAAGGGGGGAGACCACAATACTTTCTTCCATCCCTCTCATCTTCCACTACAAACAATTCTACAACTCTTCTAATCTTTCCATTCATTCTATTTTTCTTCTTCTACTCTTCTATTCTTAAATTCCACAACAAGAGAATCATTACTTTGCCTAGGAATTCATGCCTCACGCCTACCACCTAAGCTACACGAAATTACTCAATCTTGTGGTATAACAACAATGTCAATCGTGATCTCCTTCGCATTCATGGGTAACTAAACTTCTCTGTTGGGGTTATGGAAGCCGTATGAGATACTATCTATTGCTGTGAGTTTGTGAGATCGCGACACGTATACTGCTTATATCATTATTCTCTTCATCTTAGTCTACATTCTTTGTGGTTGCAAACGCAAGAATACGCCAGTATAACATTTAACTTGTTCAAAAGAAAGGTTATCTGTCTGGAAAAGAGATAAGGTCAAGGTAGTAGGGTCACCCTCTAAAATTCCCTACTAAAAAGCTAGTGCCGTAACTGGAATAACCTCTTGGAGAATTCGTACCGTTAGACACGCTTTAATCTCGGAAGAGTTAAAGTGAAATAATCCTCGAATTGGTCGAAAGACGCCTGGATTTACCATCGAATACAATTCTCTATAAGCAGTTGCATGTCAGAATTCTACACACTCATAGCCAATAGAGACGTATACCTCAGAAGGTGGACATAACCCCAACGCCTCAATTCTCATTGTTTACAACTTACGTAATAATATTTCTCTTTTACTTTGCTATTTTTAGCTTTTATTTAATTGTTTTGGTGACACATTACAATCCCCCCTTTTTACGAGACTTGCACCAAAAGTTTAGTAATTTTTCTTACTTGTTGGCCAAGCTATTCCCTTTGGGATCGACACCCAACCCTATTGGGTTCTATATTTGCTAACGACCGCTTTACACTCCTACGAGAGCTGTAGATTGAGCGTTATCAACATGTTAGCAAAAAAAACTGCCATTGTGTTGCCTTCCCTTAAGAGTATGTTTCAACTTAATAGGGATACCTTCCTTTATTCTATTAATAGCTTCCACATCCCAAACAACACTCCAAGGTACCTCCCATATTCCTTCCAAAATATATATCATGGTAAGAGAATTTGTCTCCATAATTAGAGGAAATAGATTTCTATTTATGCAGGTTTGAGTTCCTTTCTTTATAGCTACTGCTTCGTCCAAAAGATTTGTAGAATCTGGAAGCCTTTTCCCTTTCCCTACTACAAATCTCCTAACTAATTTCTAACACAAAAGGCAGTAGAACTAGGGCCTGGATTACCATTTGAAGCTCCATATATGCCAATCTTTCGGAGGATATAACCACCTCACAATTTTATGACTGAACCTTGATTCCTAATTTTCCAAAACCTCTACAATTGCCGGCCAATTCTTTGGTAGATTACCAAAAAAATGGAAATTTGACACCTGTAAATTTATGAATAGTGTCATTTATCCCATGAATAACCTTTTCATAAGGATAAAGCCCTCAATATAATATAGTATTTCTTCTTTTCCATAAGAACCATAGAATAATATTAGGAACTGCATCCATAATCGTTTTGAACTTCATATTGCCAGTAGCATTTTTTCACTTTTGAATAGTTTGTTTTAATTGAACCCAGGGACCCTGCAGTCCTGCAACATGTGCATAGTAATTCCAGACCTTTTGTTGCCATTTCACCTGTAAGAAACAAGTGTTGTGCAGTCTCAGGAAGTGGTAATGTATAATATAAGCAGTCTTTATTCACATTACTATCCCATTTAGCAATAATAGTAGCCACAAAAATTTTGCTACCCCATATTCTCCATGCTAAGAAACAGATTTTGAAAGGCAGCCCCTGCACCCAAATATTATTGTATTGGGGATCTTTGTCTTCTTTTATTCTTAATAAATCCCATACAGTTTTAACCTTGAATTTTCCAGTACTATTAAGCAGCCACCAAGGTCTGTTTGACAGAACACTAGGAATGACCTCACCCAATTATTTTTGTACATGATTAACCACCTTTTCAGGTAGAATTTGATGGAGTTTTGTTATATCCCATCCCTCTTCATTCATCAACTCCATTATATCCTTTATTTCTGGCCTAACAATGCAATCTGGTTCTTGGAATAAAGGTCCAAGTTTGGTCCAATTTTCATACAAGATGTTTGTTGTGACTCCCCTAGGTTCCCACCACATATTCTTTTATATAATCTCTCTATTTTCCAACATCATTTTCCATATTTGAGAAATACTTTTCCATTGCACCAACGTGGGTATTTATTTCTTGTAATATTTATTCCACATAAAGTTTGCCCATAAAGAATTGCCAATTCTACATTTCCACCAAAGCTTTGCAAACATAGCTTTTGAAACATCAAATAAAGATCTAAACGCAGGACCTCCTTCTTCTGTAGGTAAACATAAATTCTGCCATTTAGTCCAATATTTACTTCTTCCAGTTTCATTGTTGTTCCAAAAAAAGTTAGCAAAAATCTTGTGAATTTCAGTAATCATACATTTAGGAGGCACTACTGCTGAAAGAGTATGAATAAGAATGGTTTGCAACACATTGTTAATCAAAGTGGCCTTACCACCAAAAGAAAGCATCTTTCCTTTCCAAATTTGAAGCTTGTCTTTAATCTTCTTAATGAGTTCATTTAATCATGTTTTCTCTTCTTAGCATAGGTGATAGGACACCCCAAATACGTAATTAGAAACTGTCCTCTTGAAATTCCTGTACATCTATCAACCAGACCTCCTAACTGAGCACTAGTATTCTGATGTATGTACCATGCACTCTTCTCTTTGTTGATTAGTTGGCTCGATTGATCTTCATATTTGTCTAAAACATTTATTATTATTTTTAGTGATTTTTTATGTGCAGTAGCAAAAATAATTGTATCATTTGCATAGGCTAGATGATTGAGATTTGCACTCCATTTAGGCATACCATAACCCACATATTGGTCTTCATCAAAAAGAGAATTCAAAGCCCTGGATAGAACTTCTGCACTGAGAATACAAAGAGAAGGGGATAAAGGATTTCCCTGTTTTACCCCTCTAGTAGAATGAAAAAATCCTTGAGCTTGTCCATTTACCAATACAAAATACCAATTATTAGTTATAATCCTCTAGATGATAGCAACAAAAACATCTGAAAATCCCATTTTTCTTAGGACTTTCATCAAGTAGGAGAAAGAAACCCTATCATACGCCTTTGTCATATCAAGTTTAATAATGATATTGGCTGGCTTTCCTCTCTTGATAATGTTAGTAGCAATTTTCTTTGTAAGCAGAACATTTTCAATGATATTTTTCCCTTTCACAAAACCTGATTGATTGAAAGAGATTAACTTTGGTAGCAACATCTCCAATTTATAATGAACCACCCTAGAAATAACTTTATTAATAAAGTTACTAAGACTGATTGTCCTATGATCTGAAAAAGTATGAATATCATTCTTTTTGGGCAACAACACAAGATTAGTATGTGTGATAGATTTAGGAAGTGCATTTCCTTCAAAAAAAACATATACCAATTTTCATAAATCATCACCAACCATTTTCCAGCATTTTTGATAGAAAAGACCTGTAAAATCATCAGGTCCACTTGCACTGTCTCCACTGATATTTAAAATAAGATTTTTAACCTCCTACTTTGTTGTCATGATAGATAGATTTGCATTATCCTCTTTAGTAAGCATCTGTGGGATATGTTTGAGTCGGAAAAATTTTGTAGCATTTTTTTCTTGAGTAAATTGCTTCTGATAGAAATTCACTTCTTCAGTACAATTTTTTCTTTCCTCCAGTAGCATCCCTTGCTCATTATGTATTTTTGTCAACATGAGTCTTTTCCTTCTCCCCTTCACTAGACTATGAAAGAATCTAGTATTTTTGTCTCCCTTTTCAAACCAAGTAAAACCTGTCTTTTGTTTCCAATACTCCTCTTCATAGTGTAGATATCTCTTAAACTCAGCCTGAGCCTGTTGCATAACACTTCTATTTACAATGGTTAGATCCTCTTCAAATAATCTTTCCTTAATCTTGGAAATGTCTTCTCTAATGGATAATTGTTTAAAAATATCACCATACATTGCTCTACTCCATGAAGTGAGATCATTCTTCATCTTCTTCAATTTTGCTTTAAAATTCAGAAAAGGATTTTTTGAATAATTTCCTGGCCAACAACCAACTTCTTAAATGAATCATGGTCCATCCAAAAATTAAGGAATTTGAAGGATTTATTAATAGTCTTAATGTTATTTTCACAAATTAGTAACATAGGAGCATGGTCAGATTCAGTCCTTGAAAGATGATTAACTTCCAAGTGATTAAACCAATTTTGCATTTCTTGATTAACTAAAACTCTATCTAGCCTTTCAAAAATGTAATCTTCTGCCGCTCTGCCATTTCACCAAGTAAATAGACTGTCTTTATAATTTACCCCTATAAGATCACATGACCCTATACAATTTGAGAAATCTTCTATATCAGTTGGTTGCACAGGTTGTACACCAATCTTCTCCTCGTCATTCAATACCACATTGAAATCTCCACTAATAATACATGGTAAATTAGAAGCATAATACAACTGATAGATATCCTCCCACAGCTCCAGTCTTTGCAGCCTATTACATTTAGCATAAATCGCAGGTGCATAAAAAGCTTTATTTGAATTTGCATCAGTAATCTTCATAGTCAGATTTTGTGTTACATCTACCACAATGTCTACTTGAAAACCTTCTTTGAAAAACATCCAAATTTTTCCATTGCAATTAGCTTTGGTCAAAAGGTAATCCCAATCTTCTCTTATATTTATTGATGTGACTAGGATTTTGAAAAGGTTCCAATAAAATAATAAAAATGAATTTATGTGCTTTATTTAACATTTGAACCCTATGAAATGCTTTTTGAGTCTTGATAGACCTAATATTCTAGAAAAATGCCTTCATCATTGAGATTTATTCCTTTGTGACCCCCTCTTTGGTAATGTTTTAGTAGGCTGCGAACCTACTGTATTACCACCTCTTTTCCTCTTTCTAATTGAATTGTTAGCTTTAGGACATTTCTCAGTACTCCCCGCATCTTTACTTTCCTGACCTGATATACTCATGTCCTCATCCTTTGAACTGCTTTGCTGAGTTTCTGAACTGCTTTGTTGACTTTCAGGATTTTATTGAGAATCTTCTGATACAAAATGAGATACAAGATCATGTAATATCCTGTGAGGTGATATGTTGTTACCAGTGTTTTGGACGACGAAAGGTGACAAGGTCCCGCCTTGCCACGCAGCGAGGCGAGCGTTTTTTGAATGTACGACGATAATTAATATAAAAAAATTAAAATAATATATAAATGATCAGAATTAAAAGCAAACCATGTGATATCACTAAATCGACGGTTACATAAAGTGAGGGTTTCCATGGTTATCAAATCATGAAATTAAACCATACCATATCATACATTTTAAGAAACAATCAAAACAAATATGATTCTCGTACTAATCATACAATACCATACCATGGAAAACTATCATCCAAACAGTGTGTTAGTGGGCTCATGATTGGGAGAGCTCGAGTGCGGTGTTGATTACAATCGCGATGAAACAAATATCATCTGGAATGAATTAATATCGCAACTTCAAAATTAAGCTTTGTTTTTCAGTTTTTGAAATTTTATAGCTCAGATTAAGGAAATTTTCGTGGGGTTTTTGAATATGGTGATACATTTATAACCTTCATTCAGTGAATTTTCAATGATTTTTCATTAATTTTAATGATTAATCATGTATTTAAAATGGATTTTTGGGCCCTTTTCTCCAACAAGGGAGTGTAATCGAAGATTTGAGGTCCAATTTGAGCCCCATTTCAAATGAAATATCATATTTGAGTTTCCTACCTTATGGTTAATGTGATTTTAGAAGAATTTTCCAATTTTGTCAGAAAATTCTGAAGGTTGACTTTTAAACCCAAGTTTGACCCAAACTTTTTTATTGCAATATAATTATTAATAAAATCGTATTCATGTATAGAACACGTTTTGATAAATTGTAAGCTTTCTAAGGTCATCCAGAAGGAAAAGGCCATTGTGTGATTATATGTACTTGTGATTCAAGATCAAGGTAGATTATAACTTACTTTTCTCTAGATCTTGCTTGACCAGGAACTAGTCATATAATGAATATTGTGGGTTAGGAGAAATGGTGGATTGAAGTAATAATTGTGATGATTTGATACTGTGAAAACCCGAGATAGAGAATTTGCCAATGTATTATCTGAAGTTTGAAGTACTATTTTGTGTATTATATTCTGGGTTATTTCATGCATTAATATACATATTGAGGGATTAATTATCATGATGGGCACAATATGAAAAGTGAATGAGGTAAACACAGAAGTGTGGCCTTTGGGAAAGATTGAAGATTTTATTGATATTGAGGCATGTAACTTTACTTTGAGTTAAAGATTTCATTATTCTATGTATCCATTGCATTTATCTTCATTTTATTATTTTGATCATGCATAATACAGAAATGAATAAGTATGCATGCCCAACAATTAAGCAAATGGTACCATCTTTTCCTGATGTAGTTCAAGGTAATATGCCGAATGGGAAACATAATGCCCTCTGTTAATTTAGTTTGAATTTCGGACGTGTCTGTGAGTCTAAGGTAAGAATCCAGACAAGTATGAACCAATATTACAAACGATTATATAGACCTCATTGAGATTTCCATTCAATTTAGACTTGGCTTATCTACCATTTTGGATCAAGGTAGTTGCTGTCACAATCCTAATTTATGGGTCGTGCTATTTTTGTATTAGGGCAGTAGGTTCACAAGTGTAGAAGGCTATGTGATACTTTTAGGAAAATTCAATTTTTAATTCCACTACAAAACAAGGGTTAATTGCGGGGTTTTTTTGTGGGGGTTATTTTAACCCCCGTAAAATTATATGAATTGTGGAGGTTAAAAACTAGTCGCTAAAATTTATAAATTTGCGGGGATTTTTTGTGAGGGTTATGTTAACCCCCGTAAAATTATATGAATTGCGGGGGTTTAAAACTTTCCGCTAAAATTTATAAATTTACGGGGGTTTTAACCCCCGATATTCATCGAATATATTTGCGGGGGTTAAAACCCCCTGTATTCATAGCAATTTTAAATTATTTTTATTTTTTCTGTATTTTTACAAAAAGCGACGGACAGTGTCACTTTTGTTAAAAATAAATAATACGTATTCAAAAATTAATTAACCAAAAATTATTTGTAGAATTCAAAGAATTTATTTAAATTCTAGTCATTTATACTCAATTGAGTTTAATTGGACTCAATCGAAATTAATCAAAAATTATTTGTCGCTTTTATATTTTAATTTTTTTAATTTATTTTTTAAAAATCGACCAATTGTGGTCTATTTTTTTTTAAAATATAATTAAAAAATACTTATAGGATTTTTTTTTTAAAATCGGATTTAATTAAAAAATAGCCGTTGGGCCCAACGGATGTATGACCGTTGGGAGCCCAACAGATATGCATAAAAGAAAAGCAGAAATGGCTAGGCACTCTGATGCTTTTATTACTTTATCGGGTGGTTATGACACACTTGATGAGCTATTTGAAGTAATTAGTTGGGCACAACTTGACATCAACGATAAGCCAGTAGGATTGCTGATGTAGATGGATATTATAATTAATTATTGTCATTTATTGACAAAGTTGTGAAGGAAGGCTTCATCAGTCCCAATGCTCGCCAAATCATCTTATCTGAGCCAACATCAACAGAGCTTGTCGAGAAACTCGAGGAATATGTTCCTTGTCATGAAAGAGTTGCTTCGAAGTAGAACTGGGAGACAGAGCAACAACTAGGCTACCCTCAACCACAAGAAATTGCGCGGTGATTAAAAAAAAGGGATTTGCAAGCATATAATTTCTTTGTTTTTTGGGCGAGTTAAAAAAAGGGAATTTGTAAGAAGGTAATGCCATGTTTGTAACTTATTTTTAATATTAAGCATGTAACGATAAAGTTATTGTTATTTACTGTTATCATATATATTGTTATTATTATTTATTATTATTATTAGTATTATTTATTATTTATAATTATTTATGGTTTATTATTATTATTATTATATATTATTTATTATTATTATTTCTACTACTATTTAAATAACAACCTAAATTAAGATCACTTTGCCTAATTTATTCCACTTTTAACCCAATTTATTCAATTTCTTACGATTTTAGCCTAATTATATTTACTTCAATACAATTATAGCCTAAATCAAACTTAATCTATTTTTTATTCTCAATTCTAACCCTATTCTCAAACTTTTAAATCTCAGCCGTTGATCAAAATTGATCAACGGCTGAGATCAAAAGCCTTTCTCTTTCCTTCTAAAGACTAAAATCAACCCTCAAACCCTAATCTCTTCACAATAGCCTCCACCCCCTCTCTCTCATCTCTTCTCTTTCTCTATCTATCTTCCTCCTCTCTCAAAAACCTTACAACAAAATCATCAACACTGCCTTTCCCATCGCCGGTCGTCCCTCTCCTCTGTTAGCACCTCCTCTGTCGCCCTCCCCTTGCCAGCGCCGCCGCTGCACCAGCTATGGTCGCCGACCTCACCTCCATCTCCAGCCACTGGATCGGGGAAAGTCCCAAGGGATTCGTTTCAATTCCGTCTATACATCTCCCCTAGATCGGGCACGAGCTACTGCCCTCTCTGTTTGCTAGGTATCCTTTTGTAACGCCCCGATTCCCGAGAACTGGAATGTCACACGGTGCTTATGATCCCGAAGGACCACAAGCTAACCCTTTTTCTGATATATGTACCTGTTCACTGCATAATATAATAAAATACATACAAAAACTGGCTAACACTTGCCGTAAGGTTCAAACATCTAGAAATATACAATACCTTAAACCACACACTAATACATCTGTCTGAAAAGCCTTTACACTGCCTCGGATAACAACTAACTCCGTCTACTAAAATCAAACACTGTAATAACAACATCCTCGGATGATGAGGACTCACTGCTGCACCCACTGCTGCACCCACTGCTGCTATACAAGTGACTTCTAAGATGCTCCAAGTTTCACTCCTCTGAACCTGTGGTGCCCCAAAATAAAAGAACTCCATAGCGCGAATGCGTCAGTACTAAGATGTACTGAGTATGCAAGCAGGGAAGGCTAAATGCAAGGGCTTATGCATGAACATTTAATCAACAGAATAATCATGAGAATAACGAACGAGTACACATATATGAATGCACAGTTCACAACCACTATAACAATTATAACGACTCCAGATACCATAGCTCGATTACCACTTTACTGTCCTCGGAACTCATTACTGTACTGGGGTACTGGATTACTGAATCACAAGATACCAACACTGATCAATCGAATACACTCACACCCCTGACTCCTGAAGATTTATACTGACACAGAAACCGTGGGAAGTAGTTAAATAACTCACCATGACTCCTCATAAGCAACTGAATATGTGGGGGTGCACACAATAATTTGAATAATATCTTTTATTTTGTAAAACATGCGTACGAAAAATGAAGACTCGCATGGATTGAATTTTATTATCCATACTTCTCATAATATTATAGATAGGAAAAACATAAGTAAAATCCCATAAATCATCATAAAATCATCAATATCCATCATAAATTCTCATGACTCATCATACACAACCAAACTCATCAACTCAAGACTCGGAGCGACTCGATAGTTCAAGAAACATACTCTTATGGACAGGGGAGTTTCCTATAATCGACAACCCCATGTGAGCCGCGTGGAATACCAACGTTTGCCCTCCTAGGGAGAGCACTCCCATTGGCGGGAGTGTTGTACTCTTGCTAGGGAGTACAATCTTAAAGCTTTCATAATCACAATTCGACTCTCTGGCCAACAATATCATCATCAACAACCCTACGGTGGCACATAGGTTTGGGGAAATACCAAATTTCCCTCTCGATGTTAAGTAGTACTTCCCGACTAGCTCAGAACACATTAGGAAATCCACCACAACATCACAAGGGTCTATCATAAAGACCAAATCAAATCTCTTTCTCATTTATCAAATCATATCAATTTGTGGATTCCTAACTCAACACATTTTAGCTTAAAATATTCTAATTTTCCTCAACATCAACATGGTATCAATAACAAAAACATTTCGTCTCAGCAAGCTTAAAATCAATATAAATCATCCCGACTCTGCGGATGCAAATCAATATTCTCAAATGATCATTCTGTCATTTCAATATTCAAATCATGACAATAGATTTTGAAAAGCATTTAAGATCTTCAAATCATAGTAAGATTTTGTATGTCGTAATGTAACTCAAATCATGGCTCTTATATCAAGAATCCTCAAAAAAAATAATTTCATAGAAGTGGTATGCAATTTATGGCATAAAATCTCAATTCAAGAAAACAAGATAATAAGGTTATTATGTATACCAATATTGGACGATTCAAAGTTCCATAAATCATATCTTGAAAACACTTGAAATATCAACTCATGGTAGAAATATGAAATTCACCATATCAAATCATAACTTGGGAATAATAAAGTAATCATGTACATCAAAGCTTAAACAATTTATATATTCATAACCTCATAATTCGTCATTAAAACATCTTGGGTATTTACCCACTTTACAAAATCATGAAATTTCAATGATAAAATCAATTCTTTAGGCACAAGAATGAAAAGATATTCTTGTTCAAAACCCAACATACTAAGTTCTCACGTAATTTATTTTAAGTTCTCAAATCATCGGAAATTCATCGATCGTAGCATGACTAAGATTATCGCAGAACTGACTCAGCTCTATACCAGTAGACTATTTTGGGCATACGTACCCCCAACAATCAATAACATAAGTAATACGTAGTATACAACAACACATAATCACATGCCCACAGGCCATCATGCACCATGCATTCATTAACACCTCACACCAATTATTTGAAGATCATATTCATATACAAGAATTGGGATCTCATGCCATTACATCGTAGATCATTCAAAAAGGATGCATATGGTTAAGGAAGAATACAACATAACATAGTTCATCCAATCGGGATACACATAAATAACATACATTCAACACATCATGGTTCACTTCTCAAGGTTCTTTCCTTTAAGATCTTGATATATGCAATTCGACCCATAATTAGACATTTCACACTTAGCGTGGCCTAATGGCCTTATCATTTCCCTTAAGCATCATAGTAAACACGTAGCATGCAAGTATGGTATGAACTCATCACTTCGATCACAAGGGGTCATACGATCCACTCTTCTTCAACTAGGCATTTCTACAATTACCTTCCATGCACCATTTAGGGCATATGTCAGTATGAAAAATTACATCTGATACAAGACCATCATTCATCTTAATTCCACCAACTAAATACCTCGTCCGCACTTACAATCATATCATAAGCCTTCCACACAACATCCTCAATTTTAGACAATAACATGGAGTTCATGTTGAACGTATACATAGAAAGTAGTCTAGTCATTTAGAACTTATTATATCCTAAGAACATAAATTTATAGCCTCTTAGACAATTCCACAAACACCTTACATGCACTTTTAGGCATTGGTGAATTCGTCAAGTTCTCATGTTTTCCGCCACCCCATATATCTCATCCAACACACATAATCATCGCATGCATGTATCAACCAACATACAACATCACCACACATATATATATATCAACCAACATGCATAATCATCATATATATATATATCAAGTAACATACATAATCCTCATATATATCTCAACCATCAAATATCAATCAATATATATATATATATACACATCATCAAAGTCTAGAATATATATATATATACATATATATATATATACATAACTTGAACTTTCAAAAAGGGATTCTGGACTCTATGAACGAAAGGAGTCCATAGATAAACACTTGCATACCTTAGACTCCGTAGTCGAAAGAGATTGACGGAAGGAATTCTTGAATCAAAGCCTCCAATTAATTTCCCCCAATTCAAAACCCTAACCCTAACTTGATATATATATATATTTTGGATAGAAATTTTTGTTTCTGATTGTTATCAAATTCTTAATGTGAAGTCTAGGTAGATGGTAGACATAAAAAATAAAAAAAAGATTATCATGTATAAACAAATAATCACTTAATTCGATAAAAGAATCATGATGTATGTGGGGTTGATGGTTTGTTAATTCTCTTAAGCTACAATATAACTATTATTAACAGAAATCTATGAATAAATAGCCATATAAATGATGGTCCAAAATTACAAAAAATACTAATTCAAAGTCGTCTTCATCCATAGAATCAATGATTGAGCATAATTAATTAAGATTATAAATGGAAATGAAAGTCTAGTCACATATCTCTGACGAAGTCATCTGACTATGGCTAAACAGGAAAGAAAAGATTAATTAACAACTAAATGTGATGAATATAATAATAATAGTTATAATAATAATAATCATTAATACTAATGGGAACATTATCCCGTAGATGTTCCACTTGAGCAATTTTTTCTAGTTCAATACTTACACAACAATATTAAAGTTATTTCCGGTGGAATACTTTTCATAGACATTTTGGTTTTTGTAAGAGCAAACAACAAAAATATAGGAGGTTTGATCTCTAATTATAATACATATCGAAAGTTTGATCCCTAATTATAAGTCATCCCAAAATAAGTACTTTCTTCGTTTCAAAATAAATGAATTGTTCATTTTTCAAGAGATACAAGAAATTTTTTGAAATGAGGTTCTTAAATACTTCACATTTTTTAGGAGAGTAATTTAAGAATAATTAAAAGGGTTATAGTGGAAAGTAACCTACAATTTACAATCGAAAACATAAATTTTTGTTTCTGATTGTTATCAAATTCTTAAAGAGTGAGAAAATCAAAACAAAAATAGGAAAAGGTGACTAGTGACTTGAAATGAGTACTATTGACTTCGAAATGATGAAGTGTAGTCACTTGAGAAGTGGATTAGCAAATTGAAAGGTGAACTTGTGTTTTAAAATTAGTAAAGTGTAATCACTAATGTGAATTCATGACTTAAAATTGATTTAGTGTTGGCACTTGAAATGTGAATTCATGACTTGAAAATGGTTAGGTTTAGTCATTTGAAATGTGAATTAGAGAGTTGAAAATGGTTAAGTGTAGTGTTTTGAAAATGGTTAAGTATAGTGACCTTCAATGTGAATTAGTTATTTGAAAATGGTTAAGGGTAGTGACTTGAAATGTTTACTAGTTATTTAAAAATGGTTATGTGTAGTGACTTGAAATGTGTACTAGTGACTTAAAAATAATTAAGTGTAGTTACTTCAAAATGGTTAAGTATAGTGACTTGAAATGTAAATTAGCTATTTGAAAATGGTTTGAGTGTAGTGACTTGAAATGTGTATTAGTGAATAAGTTATTTAAAAATTATTAAGTGTAGTGACTTGAAAATGATTAAGTGTAGTTACTTGAAATTGTGAACTTGTGATTGATCTATTTATATTTATCATGATGCTTTCTAGTTGTACGTAGACATAAATATAATAAGGACTGAAAGTTTATCTGATTGGTTTTATACTTTGCATTTTTATGTAGCCAGCTGATGCGACTAGTGGACTCATTTCTCCCATGGATGCTAGAAGACTACGTGATGATGGTGATCCTAATGAAAGTCGTTGATTTTGTTGCAAATTGTCTTGAATTTTCATTATGATAATGTAATTGTGTGATTGGAGTGAATCTTAGAATTTTGAAGGTTTGTGTTTAAATTTGATTTTGGAATTTGAAGATACTAGTTAATGTTGAAAATTTGGAGTTTGAAGATGCTAATGTTGAAAATTTGGAGTTTGAAGATGCTAATGTTGAAAATTTAATTTTTGAAGTTTAATGTTCAATGTATTTTTGAGATGCTTGTGAATTATAATATTTAATTAGTCATGTTGTGTTAATGATATATGAAATAAATAAATATTGGATTGTAGGTTATGCCTAAAGGAACAATTAAATTTCAGCTAAAATTAGAATTTATATTTTGTCATTGAAAATTGATGGGTCCTACTTTTTTAAAAAATAATAATTGAGGAGGTTTTAACCCCCTCAAGTTTTTAAATAAAAATTTATTATAAAAAGAATTAAATTTAGAATAACGGGAGTCAACAACTGCCGTAAATTAATTATGGGGGTTGGAGGCCTTACTAGGGAAATATGTTCCTCGTAGCATAAAAGAGATTGTGCATTACCACTTTGATGATCTTTAGTAGGGTAACATGATTATTACTTCTTATGAGATCAAATTACATGCCTTGGTTAGGCATATGTTGATAAGTATACATATAGAGGAGGAGCGAGTCAAAAAGATTGTGAAGGTATTAAGTACCCTTTTCAATTTGTCTACTAATCATCTTGTTATTATTGGCTACCTTTTAGCTGGTGATTGTTCATGCTAAGAGTATTGAGTAGATTCATCATCACACCTATGTAGGTAGAGACTATAGGGTTCATAGGTATAGTGGTTTCATTGGTTAATCATCCCAGGGCATAGACTCTTCAGGCAGATATCATCTTACTAGAAAAACAAGCTATTTCAAGAAGTAGTGTATACTTCAGATGGTGGGTATGCTAGGTAAACATTTAAGGTTGCCAGAGTTTAAGGAATATATATAGGGGTTCTCATTCTGGGTTTTTAGGTAGTGACTAGTACTCTAGTTTGTCTAGACCTTCACAGTGCCTTTATGTAGGCATATGCTATTTTAATTGTGGTGACTTAGGATATTTTGTGAGAGATTTCCTAGGCATCGGTTGTGAAAACACATTAAAGTTCTTAGCTTCATGCCTATTAGGCACTAGCACCACTAGATAAGGGAGTTGGATAGAGTGGTAGAGGTGGTTTTGTGGTTCTTGAATTAAGTACAAGCTAGTTGTGGAGTTGGATATACAAGTACATAGTCTAGTAGACAAATGAGGTCATTATTTTCATTTTTTAAGTATACCAGAGGTTAAGGTTTTGATGCGGTTATTGTAGGTACTATTTTGGTTTTCCATCAACCACCTTTGATATGTTTTGATCTAGATTCTACTTATTTATATGTGTTTTTCTATTTTACTACACATATGGATATACTCTGTGATTCCATGGTAGTGCATATTCATATTTCTACCCCTTTAGATGATTCATTAATAATGAACCGAGTATGTTGATCTAGTGTTGTGACCTTGCTATGGTATGACACTTAGGTGGATTTTATTATTCTTGATATGACGGATTTTGATGTGGATTAATTGTATCCTTATCATGCTTTCTTGGATCATTATGTCAAGACTGTTACTTTAGATATTCCCTGTATTCCATGCTTGGTCGGGAGTGGTACATTTAGCCTTGTATCAGAGAAGATGATTTTATTTTTCAAGGCATACATGATGGTAGTTAAAGGGTGTTTATCTTTCTTAGAATATATCTAGGATACTAGTGATAAATAATCACTTGAGCTAGTTCTTATGGCAAGAGAGTTCATTGCAGAATTTTCAAGTACTCAATGTAATGGCTTAGCCTACTAGTGATATCGTATGCTAAGGGCGTAGACCCACATAGTATTAAAATGCATCACAAGGTTTTAAGATATGCTTACTTATATACCCAATATCTCTGTTGTGTTTTACTGGTGTGGGACCTTTATTTCTAAACTGCGGTGTCACATCCACTCCATCTTATGGACACAACATCCTTACTGAGTTTTATCTCACCACATAGGATTTTCCTAGTCTTAGGACTGAGGTTTTCCCCTCCCGTTACAAGGATTTGCCTATACTCTATTTGAATTAGGACCACATCAACAAGTCAACATAAGAGTGGCTCTAATACCATATTTAATGACTTATCCCCCTAGTGATATTATATTTTCTGGTCCTAGACTCGCATGAATTTAAAGCATATCACTAGATTATAAGACCTACTTAATTATATACCTAATACCTTTCTTGTATTTGCTGATATAGGACTTCTTTTCCTAAGATAGATGACTTATTTCCCTAAGTTGGACTATCATATTCCACTCGACTATCATGTCGATTTTGAGATTTACCTAGATCGAACCACTCATCCCGTTTCCATCCCATCCTATAGAATGATTTTGATAGATCTAAAAGAATTGAAATAGCAATTATAGGATTTTTTTGAGTAAGGGGTTCATTAGACCTAGTCATTCCCCTAAGGTACTCATGTCTTATTTGTGAAGAAGTATGAATCTGTGTTGACGTGTATTGATTATCTTGACTTTAACAAGGTGACTATTAAGAATATGTATCTATTACCACACATGTGATTTAGTGTTTTCAAGGATCGATTTGAGATCGGACTACCATTAGTTAAAGATCATGGATTTGGATATTTCAAGACTACTTTTAGGACTCTATATATCCATTATGAGTTTCTTATTATGTGTTTTAGGTTGAGTAATTCCCTAACATTATTTACAGAGTTTATGACTGAGATGTTTTAGTCCTATCTAGATTTTTTCAGATTGTGTTCATTAATGACATATTTGTCTAATCTAGGAGTAGAGAGAAACATCAAAAGCATTTGATGATTATGCTTCAGACATTGAAAAATAAGTAGTTTTATGAAAAATTCTCATATTGTGAGTTTTTGCTTGAGTTTATGACATTCTTGGGGCGCGTAGTGTCCAAGGATAGGATCATGGTGGATTTGAAGAAGATTGAGGTAGTGTAAGATTGAGCTGCCTACTTGACCTATCGATATTTGAAGCTTTGTTGGTTAGCTTTCTATTACAGATGATTCACAAAAGGGTTTCTTCAATCATAGCTCCTTTTACCAAGTTGATTTTGAGAATGTGATTTATAATGGTCTTGATACAAGTCAAATGGTTGCCTTAACTTTCGATGACATCATTCCAAGTCACGACGTGAAGGATTAAGATTTGGTCACATGGAGGGCACAGGATCATACTTGGAGGGGTTGTTTTGAGCATGCGACTAAACAAACCCAAGTGTGGAGGATTTCTTGGAGCCTTGAAGACTTGAGGGATTTTGGGTTTGGACACTTAATGGGTCACAATTTTAGGTCATCTTCATTAAGGGCATTTTAGTCACTTCATTATGCCCAAAATGCACTCCATGGCCGTCCCTTTCATTAAGGGTAGTGTAGTCATTTTGTCTTCTTTTGGAATATACTACAAGTAGGACACTTTAGGTCTTTCTCTTTATTTTTTGAATGATGAATATGTGAAATACTTCTTCTTTCTTTGAGAGTGTAACACCCTTAGTGTAGGGATTGGAAAAGCCATTAGTGTAGGGCTTGGAAAAACTATTATTAATCTTTGCTTAGAAATGATGGTTGTAAGGTGGAGTTGATTCCCTCAACGGTCACCACAATAAGATTGGTGTTTATTGTTGTGAGTTTAAGGGTCTTATCATTTAATACACAGTTTGGTTCTTCTTTCTTTGTAATATCTTATATCATCTTGCCTATCCTTTACTTTTCTTGCAATATTTGTCTTTATTTCTTGCTTCTTATTCTCGGTTTATGGTGTTTTGTGTGTTATTTCCCGTATTTGTTGTTCTTGTTGTTCTTGGCTAGTTTTGTGTTCCTAGATGATTTTGGTGTTCGTAGATCATTCTGTATCATTTGGTATCAGAGAAAGGATTGATTTCGTTCCTACGAAATCAATCTTGAGTTTGTTAACTTGAAAATCACAAAAAATAAGTGTTGAAAAACTAAAAATCTCAAAAAAAGAATTATGTCCCCTTTTTATGTTTGGTCAAAATTTGTATCTTAGATCTAGGAGATTTTTATGTGTTTTGGTTGTTTCTAGTGTTATCCCCTTCTTCACTAACACTAATTGAGTCTAGATCCAAATTTTGAGCCATTTTCGAGTTGTTGTTGAACTTTAAAGGTTGTTTTTTCTTGAGGATTAGTGGCTTGAAAGTGTGTTGTTGGCATTTTTTGATGAGGATGTGGGTTTGAAAACGTGTTATTGTTATTGTGGAGTTCGACGTGAGCTAAAAGAAACAAAAATCATTTAACTTGGAGCTCATTTGGATTGGTTTTCATTCTTGAATATTCTTTTTGTTCTTGTTGTTCTTCATGTATTGTTGAGCAAGAACATTCAAAAGGGAGTGGTTTGATCTAAAAGGGTGAAGAAAGGAGTGTGGTTTTGTTTTTTTCTTGAAAGACACAATCCCAAGACATCCAAAAATGAATGGGGATAAAAGGACTTTCAAAAGTATTGTTTACGAAAAGTGAGTAAGAACTTATTCCAACACTAACAAAAAAGGAAAGAGCCAACAACCTTTCAAAAATGTGTCTTGCCAAAAAGGTGCAAGGAAGTCAAAACTTTTTGAAATTCAAAAGGAGGCTCCAAGTCTTGTTGTTTCCCTCCTAAAGCTAATTTTTACCATTCCAACTTAAAATTTGACCAATTCAAATTGCAAACTGCCAATCACCAAATTACCACGTCACCAAACTGCCACGTCATCAACCTCCAAAACAACTTTAGGCTCAAAATTTCAGATTCTAAGTTTCTTTTCCTTGTTTCCTAGTTTCATGTCTTTATTCTAGAATTAATTAACAACTAGTAATCACCTACTTAGTTGTAGATTCATTGTTAAGTCCGTTTCTTTTGAGTCTTTGGTAGTTGTGTGCTTTACTCATTTTTAACGTAGTAACTTCTTTGTTTCAAGATCTTAAGTAAATTTAATTTTTATGTCGTGAGTCGATCAAATAAGAATACATTCTGGCCGCCAAGTAGAATTGACATCGTATTGACTACCGAAGTATAAGCAACTTTCAATATTCGCCGCTCCAATTGTGAGAATCACAAAGGTGAGTGTATATGAGCGTTGGTGAGAAACTTTTACTACTAATCTTCTTTGTTCACTGTGTAGGTACAAAGGTGATATAAGGGAAACATGTCTTTGATAGCCGGGGATTATTGTGACTACAACATGGGAGACTATGATTATAGTAAGGGGTTTTATGGCTACGAAGTTGAGGGAGATTGCGGAGGCAATGAAAATAGCAATGATCAAAACTTGGGCAGATTTGAAGGTTACAGTTTTGAGGGAGAAAATAAGATGAAAGAAGTTCCTAGTGCTTATGTTGACTTTGGATATGATGTAGACCTCGTGATAGATCTTATGATGACGTTGGGGCATGCGAGGAGTCTTACACTTCTCACCCCGAACCTAGATTTGGTGTTAGGTATAACCCTTTCGTTCACAAATCTTATGAGAGCTATAATGAGAGTGCACGTGAGGAGTGTGAAGATTCATATTCTCCACCTTGTAGCACTTCTTATCAAGATCGATATAGTGTGAATGGTTATACTAGCTCTAGTGGAGGTTGTCCAATCAGAAGAGAAGAGTATACATCTCCAAAATCGAGGGGTACTCTCGTGCCTTTCAATGTTGATCTAAGAAAGAGTGTACACTCCAGAAAGGTGACCATTTGTGGGATACCAGACTGCCTCGTTGTGTTAAATGATAGGTACTATAGAAACTACATCCTTCCATCCATGGTTGACTACTTGGGGTTGTTTTGCGAGCATTTACTTGTTCCATACTTCTTGGATGGGTTTAAGGTTACCGAGAGGGTCAAAGTTGTCTTCTCTCAATTTGAATACCATGAGAAGGTGTGGTGTGATGTTTTTCCCTTGACATACGTTCATGTATGCTTAGGTGTCGATTGGTTTGCACAACATAAAGTTCCAAATATGCAAAATTGGCTTAATGTTGTAAGAGACCGGGGGGGGGGGATCACCTCATGACATACATGTTGATCAAACTGCAAAGAGAAGTGAATACTTACTCCAATCTGAATGCTTATGAGATAAAAAAGATTGAGAGGAGTAAGGGTGTGCAAGGTGGTAATCCGAGAGTGGAAAAAAGAGAGGTTGTGTGGAGCAAAGTGAGGGTATTGCCACCAAATCAATCTTACATTATTTGTCCTTCTATTTCTTAGGACATTTATGTAGGTACCAAAATGGCAAGCGAAGGAGAGCAATACCAAAGTGAAGTTGCTACCCAAGCTTGTGGAGGACCTTCACCTTACAGTAAAGAAGAATATACTCAAGAACGTTAAGTTATAAGAGCTAACTCTTACACCTTTGTGCATATGAGTGATGATTGTGTGACTAGTAGTCCATTGAGTGTGAGTAGTAGCTTACCTATTTATGAGTCTATTAATTCTTTTCCCATTGATGATTATGTATATGTTGTGAGTGTGGATACACTAGTTGATCTTATTGATGACCGAATTGAATCTTCTCGTAAGATTGATTTGTGTCCACCTAGTGTTGAAGACATTATGTTGAATGAAAATACATCGTCTTGCAAAACTTTTGTTGATCAACTCGTGTGTCAAAATTGCCCACCACTTGAGTTTATATGTGTTGTAATTAATAGAACTCAATTGAGTGAAGAATTTGATAATGTTGGTCAACAAACTAGGAGTGGATACGTGAGCTATTCTTGTGATATAGATTCCAATGTTTGTTTAGCTCATAGGGATAATCTTGTGCTTGAAACCTCTTTGAAGCTTGATAATTATCTTTTAGAGAGTGAAGAACTTAATTGTTCCAAATCTGCCCGCGGAATAAATCATCCTCTCTTTAGGTATAATGTCTTGTTTGAAGATGATTTAAACACTCCTAATGTACCTAGTGGTGAGAATGATGGTATAGGTTGCCTTGAAGGCTATAGAAGATATGCTAACCCGATATTGTGTGACAACATTCCTCCTAAAGATGGATATCTCTTTTTGAAAGATGAGAGTACTCTTAAGGGTAAGAAATGTGTAGTTCTTCTTGAAAATCCAAGGGAAAGGGTGTTATTGACTCTTTGGGGTAATGTTCCTAAATATACATCCTTGTTTGACACACTTGTACCTAAATTGGATGAATTTCAACTTGTGGATGCCAAGTTGTCTAGTTGTTTGAAGGAAAGAATGTGTATGTGTTTGAATGCTTATTCTTCACCTGTGAATGCCTTTGCACGTGATTCTTTCTTATACTACCTCTTTTCCTATGATGACGTCCATGCTAGTTTTGGATTTATTTTATGTCGAGGTAGGGAGTTTGTTGGTTTGTCCATGTGTACACGTTCTAATGCTATATGTATCTTATGGACTTTAGAACCAATTGAAACACCACCCTTGGTGTGGTCTTTTGACGAGATAAAAAAACAATTGTGTCTTATGGCTCATAAGATGAAGGTAGTTCTACCTTATGGATTATTTGATGCCATTAGGACCTATGTAGTTTCTTTATCTCTTGGCGATTATCGTAACCAAATACTTTGTGAACCTTTTATTGATCTTTTAATATTTAATTCAAAG
Source organism: Capsicum pubescens (assembly GCA_030864215.1). Taxonomy (NCBI): domain Eukaryota; kingdom Viridiplantae; phylum Streptophyta; class Magnoliopsida; order Solanales; family Solanaceae; genus Capsicum; species Capsicum pubescens. The sequence continues at coordinate 74,285,815 of CM061546.1, forward strand.
GATCCTTGGTTATACTTCAAGTATGTGCCGCCTTGGTGTGATGATGTTTATTATTTTTCTAACCCTAACCCTCATGCCATGAGGATGTCGTGCTTGTTTGTCCTTTCTCTAGTTTTGCAAGGTACGAATTCTAGGTTGAATCCTTTTCAAGAAGAGGAGGATAATACAAGTCAAATGGTCGCCTTAGATTTTGATGGCATCATTCAAAGTCACTACGTGAAGGATCAAGCTTTGGTTGTATGGGGCACGGGATCATACTTGGAGGGGTTGTTTTGAGCATGCCACTAAACAAATCCGAGTGTGGAAGATTTCTTGGAGCCTTGAAGACTTGAGGGCTCTCACGTTTGGACACTTAATGGGTCACGATTTATGGTCATCTTTAATATGGGCATTTTGGTCACTTCATTGTGCCCAAAATGCACTCCAGGCCGCCCCTTTCATTAAGGGCAGTGTAGTCATTTTGTCTTCTTTTGTAATATACTATAAGTAGGACATTTTAGGTCTTTCTCTTTAGTTTTTGAAGGATGAATACGTGAAAGACTTCTTCTCTCTTTGAGAGTGTAACACCCTTAGTGTAGGGCTTGGAAAAGCCATTAGTAAAGGGCTTGGAAAAACCATTATTGATCTTTGCTTAGAAACGATGGTTGTAAGGTGGAGTTGATCCCCTTAGCGTTTACTGTAAGAAGATTGGTGTTTGTTGTTGCGAGTTTAAGGGTCTTATTATTTAATACACGATTTGGTTCTTCTTTCTTTGTAACATCTTATGTCATCTTGCCTATCCTTTACTTTTCTTGCAATATTTGTCTTTGTTTCTTGCTTCTTATTCTCGGTTTATAGTGTTTTGTGTGTTGTTGCCCGTAGTTGTTGTTCTTGTTGTTCTCGGCTAGTTTTATGTTCCTAGATGATTTTGGTGTTCGTAGATCATTCTGTATCAGGTCTGATGATTGTGAAGTGATCTCCAAAAATCTCAAACCTTTATTGATTTCATCTCTAATTTTAACTTTACCAATAAATGGGGAGATTTTCACTGTGTATTGTGATACTTCAGGGATTGGTCTGGGTGTGTGTTAATGCAGAAAGGCAAGATTATCACATACTCTTCTAGGCAATTGAAGGTTCATAAAAAGTACTACTGTACTTATCATTTGAATTTGGAAGCAATTGTTTTTGCTTTAAAGATTTGAAAGCATGACCTTTAAGGCATTCATTGTGAGATTTGTATAGTCCATCATAGTCTACCATTCAAGTTTGACAAGAAGGATCTCAATTTAGGTAGCTTAGGTGGTTGGAGTTGGTCAAGGTCTTGGCATGACAATTCTTTATCACTCGAACAAGGTAAATACATTGGCGACTGCCTTGAGTAGAAAGGCACTAAATATGGGTAGTAATTTTACATTTTTAACTAGAGGAGGAGTGTCCTTTGGCATTTGACATCCAGTCCTTGTCCCATAATTGGTGAGACTTTATATTTTTGAGACCTAGGGTTTCTAAATTTTGTGGAGTTTTGGACTATGCTTTTGGATCAAATTAAGGCTCGACAATTTAAATATGATAAATTTAGGTTGATTAAAAACAATGTATTGAGAGTTGAAGCTAGAGAGACAAGGATGACTCAACTAGTTTGATTATGGACACACTCACAATATTTAATGTTGCCTTTATCTAGTCGTAACGAAGATATATCATGACTCGAAACAACACAACTGTGGTGTATCACAAAGAGGGATATAATGGACTATGTGTCTAGGTTCTTGAATTTCCTACAAGTGAAGTATGAGCACTAAAGATTGGGAGGGATGATTCAGAGGATTCCTATACCTGAGTGGAAGTAGGAGACAATATCTATCGAGTTTATGGTAGGGTTCCGACAGACTTTTGAAAATATTTTATCTATTTGGGTCATTTTAGATAGATTGACCATGTCCACTCATTTTTCACAAGTTCAGTCCATCTATATTTAGAGAGGTTGGGTATGTTTTACATTCGAAAGATAGTTCATTTGCATGGGGTGCCTATCTCTACCATTTTTTAAAGAGATACACAATTCACATCTTATTTTTGTGGTTCAATGCAAAAGAAGATAGGTGCACAAGTTGATCATAGTATAATATTTCACCCACAGACCGATTGTCAGCTAGAGAGAGCTATTTGGGTACCTGAGGAAATGTTATGAACTTATGTCATCAATTTCCAAGGTCATTGGGTCCAGATTTTTCCTTTGGTCGAGTTTTCCTACAAAAATAACTTCCATTCACCTATTCAAATAACATTGTTTGAGGCTTTGAAGGAAAATAGGATAAATGGACCAACTATATAAATATATAAATACAAAATACATAAGATAGGCCCACAAGAAATGGAAGATGACAAAATAAAAAGGGCCATCCCCAAACTCGGTGTCACCAATACAATAATAGTTACTAATTAACTACAAGTTAGTTCCAAAATATAATTTTTAAACATTAGATAAAAAGGGAAATGGATAATCCCGCGAACGCTAAGAGATCACTGCAAATCCAAAAAGAACATCTTCGCGAACGAGTGGAATCATTGAGGATGACTCAATCGAGGATCTGAATTAGGAAAAGATGTAGAAGTGTGGCATGAGGACAAAAAAATGGAAACTCAATAGGCATCATGGACCGATTGAGCTCAGGAGATAAATATATAATATAAACTACAATAAAAAGCCCTGCACGCAAAAAAGTCCCAACAATTTATAGCATGACACGATAATGATAATGATAATAATAATAATATACATATATTTTATTTATATGAATAATTTTATGCAGTATGAGATGATGCAGTACGATATTGTGGGCAATGCAATGAAATCTTAAATATTACCTTGGTGGTAATATCAATAAAACCAGGAATCTTACTCCGGTCTTTTGGACTATCACCTTGAACATAACAATAAGTAAACAAAAAGTCCAACATATTACCTCGAACTTAGTAAAATTAGTAAAAAAGGACCTAAATCTTACCTTGGCCCAAGTGAATAGGTGGAACTATCCAAAGTCTAATCTCAAGTACTTTAGTAAAAAATAGTATAATTTATTTTAAAAACATAAAATATATATTTTTCCTAAATTCCACCATGATCCTATGAGTGAATGAATAGGTATGAATATGACACAAAGATATAAATACATACATAGAAATATATACATGAAATAGGACATATATACCCACACCATAACCTTTAACCACCGAAAGTCCCAATAGCCACACAAGGCCCTTAGGGAAGTACAAAAGTAAACTATATCACAACATAAACTAACATCTCTAACCCAAATCTACCATGAATCCCTACCCCAAAATTAAACTAAGGATTCCTAATCTAAGCCTAATACTGAATAATTATCGTAGAACTAAGGGTCAATTGAGAATACTAATCAAACATTTTCAAATTAGGCAATTAATATTAGGGATTAAAGATAAACATATTTCTAACCCAAAATTCTCCTAACCTCTATGCAATTTATACCACATATCATCTATTGAGTTACGTCTAAATAAAAAAAGATTGTAACCTAACTCAAGGTCGAACAAATTTTCAACCCATCATATGGAAGTCTTCCCCATATGAAAAGCCACAACGTGCTTCAAATCTATCAAATACGTAATTCATATGTAAGTATTAGAATAATGATACCTATATCGATAATTTATAATTCATACATAAAATTGGGTTCAAAATTGATCCTCGGGGCCCGACAACAAAATTGGAATATTTTTATCAAAATTACCTTACACATAGGTACCCAAATATTGGGAGAAAAATAAATCAATTGGGGACTCAAAAACAACCACAAGGTATTAGAAGTCAAAGAAGAATTCAAGAACTCAAGATTCAAATTTGATAGAATTATGCATAAAAATCACAAGAAATTCACGATTGAGGTAAAACAAACATACTTGGATACTAAAATGTAGAAAATACCAAGAACCAGCTTGTAAACGATCCCAAGTTCCAACTAGATTGAAAAATAAAGTGAAATATGAACTTGGAGAATTTATATTGCCCGGGATTTCCTTCATCGAGAGTGAAGGACCCTACTGCAAGTGCATGATCGGCCTAAACTAAATCATTGTGAGTGTGATGAACCCTTTACAAACACAAAAAGAAACCTGAATCTAGTCCAGGTAGATGATCCTTTGTGGATGATAAGGCCAAGAATACTCCCTCTCTGCGAATGCGACATACCCATTGCCAATGAAAAGGGAAAGCACCTCTGCACCAGAAATCTCGAAAGAACATTTAAAACTATGTTAATAACTAGTCTCAATGAACCTTTAGGATTTAACTGGAGTCCCGTTAATTCAACTAGAACATGCTACCCAACTGAAAACGACATTCAAGATTCAATGGAATTGATAAAATGACCAATATAGCTCATCTTGATTAAATAACAAACAAAGTCAACACGTTCCTAAAAAAATTATAAACCAAACAACACACCTAAAATGAGTTAAAAGTCTTGGAAACCATTTTTAAGGAATATAGACTCAAATCAACTCTTTCAACCTAAAATCTCTAGAATGGGAAAAATAACTGAACAACTTAACAAAATACCTTAAGAATAAAATCACCCATCACGACAGACCATAGATACTCTATAGGAACTACAGGAAAGGTCAAAATAGGGAAACATGCAAAACATATGAAAATACCATGAATGTCATTACATCACCGTATTAGAAAGTGTCCTTGAATTGGACTTACCTAATGGTATTTTAGTTGTACATACCATTTTCCATGGGTCTATGTTAAATAAGTATAAATTAGATGGTTCTAAAGTGAATTAATAGGATTTAGTGAATTTGGATTAGAATTTGACTTTCTAGGAAGAGCCTTTAGCTATATTATAAGAAGGTTTACAAGTTTAGGTTTCATGCGATAGCTTATGTGAAAGTGCAATGAAATAATCCTTCAGTGAAATAGGCTACATGGGAGACTAAGCTGGAGATGTGGTGTAGATATTCTCAGTTTTTTAAGCTTTCAGGTATGTTCTATATTTTTATATGTGTTTTAGTAGTACATGATGTAATGATCCTCTAGGTTATTTTTCTGATTTTCACCAATTTTTCCTCTTTTGATCCTCCCTATAATTTAAGGTTGGTATTTATAAATCATCAGGATGGATGGTTTGATTCCTGGGGTGATCTTATGTGTTTTTGAGTTTTGAAGATTTAGAATTTAAAAAATTTAACCAAAATCAATAGTTGGTATTGGAGATGTTGGATCTGAGTCTGATGGTCTCACTATGTATGGGATCAGTTTTGGCTTGAATGAAGGTTTAGTTCAATTTTTGAGGCTTTTGAGGGTATTTTGGTCTTAACTCTTGGCGTTTTAGAGTATTCTTATATTTTAGTTGACCTCGATCAACATTTAATCTAAACAACTTTGAAATAGTATTTTTACGATTCCAAAAGGTCTATAATGTGTTGTACGACTGATTTGTACTATTGTTTTATGTTCGGGAGATTCTGAGTAAGTTTGAAGGGGTTCTTGATGATTTGAGCTTGGATGATACGTTGAATAATGGTGCGGTTGATCTCTTTCTTTGAGATCATGAGGTGGGGATCACAATTACGAATCATTGCCAGATTGTCCTTTACATTTTTGAAGAGGAAGAGTTAGGACGATTTTGAAGTGTTTATCACAAACACGATTATGGGATCACAATTGAAAGAGATTTGTTGGATCTTAGTCATCACCGCGACAGATCTCCACTATCACGATGAGCAAATGTCACATGGACAAAATTAATTTTCAGATTTTGATCTAAAGAATTTTTTTTATTTTATATGTTTTAGAGCTCGAATTAGGGATACTTTCATGGAATTTTTTAAAATTATTCAAAGGGGTAAGTTTCTAACCTTCATTTTGTTAATTCCTCAGAAATTATCCATTAATTTCATTAACTAATCACATATTTTAGTTGAATTTTTTTAGACTTTTTCTAAATAATATAAGAGTGCAAATTTATTATTTGAGGTTTCACTTGAGATCCATTTTTGATGTTTAAATTTTTGTTTCCTTTCTTATGAGAAAGCTACTCCAAAAGAATTTTCTCTTTTCATCGTCTAAGGGTTGACTTTTAGACCCAAGTTTGACCCAGAATTTTGTACTAAAATAGGGGTATCAATAATATCATATTCATATATAAAATATATTTTTGATAGATTGGAAGTGTTCCGTGGCCATTGAAGAGGAAAATGCTATTGTGTGACTGTAGAACTTGTAGTTCGAAATGGATTTAGGTTATACCTTACTCTTCTTAAAACTTATATTGAGTGAAACTTTTTCATGTAAAACATATTATAGATTGAGAAAAATATTAGGTTCAAGTATTTAATATGATGGTTTGATATTGTGGTAAGTCGAGATGAGGTATTTCAAATGCATGACCTTAGGTTTGAAAGACTATTTTATGTATTTTTTTTTTGTAATATTTCATAAATTAACATACATATAGAGGGTTGTATTTCCATGATAGACACAATATGTAATATGAATGAGGTGAACAATAAGCGTGACTATCAGGTAAGATTGCAAATTTAATTGATATAGAGGCTTGTGGTCTATACATTTGTGTTAAGAATTTCATTGCTTTATGTATCAATTGCATTAGTATTTACTTTATTATGCTGAGCATGCATACACGCTTCACTGCATTCAACCATTGGATATACTATTTTTGAAGAAAATGTGTCGTAACCTACCTCAAATTCGAACGACAATCTCAAATCATCACCTTCTCCAAAGCCTCAGTTCACTGCCAATATATCAAATGCGTAATCTATAAGTTAGTACGAGAATAATGATATATGTATCGACAATTTATAATTCGAGCTATAAATTAGGAGACACATTGAGCCTCATGTATCGACCACTAAACCAAAATTTTCCATCATAATTACTTTACCCATAGTATAAGAAACATGTACCTAAAATTTGTCAAAAGTTGAAATCTGTTTGAGCTTTAAAATAGCCCGGAAGGTATTAAAAATCAAAGAAAAATTCAAGAACTCAAGCTTTAAATTTGACGGAATTATGCACAAAAATCTCAAAAAATGCACGATGAGGTAAATCAAACTTACTCGAACACTAGAATGAAGAAATTCCCTCAAGAACTAGTTTCCCCAAATTTTTCAAGTTCCAATTAGAGTGAAAATAAAAGTGAAATACTAACTATAGGAATTTATACTACTAGGGGTCCCCGTCTTTATGATTGTGGAATTTATACTACTAGGGGTCCCCGTCTTTATGATTGTGGGGACCCCATCTCGAACACAATGACCCCCTTACAAACGTAAGAAGAAACCTAGGCTAGGTCCAGGAAGACCCTTCTTTGTGAATATGAAGACGACCTTCATGATCACAAAGTTAATTAAAACCCTCCCTTCAAGAATGCACCACACATATTGCAAATGCAAAGGGTAAAACACCATGCATAAAAAAACTAGAAACAACCAGAAAAACCATATTCAAAGATATTAAAATGTTCTCTCTGGTAATTATGAGGGTTCCATAGAGTCCCAAACATCGATTTTTAACCTAGTAGCATAGTCAGTTAATATTGGTAGGTTCCTTAGTATGTTTTGTGTTTCATTTTTAGGTTTTATAAGTTGAGAAATAAGTTGTACTCAACTGATATCTAGTGCAACCACTTCAGTGGGCCTGCAACCACTTCTACAATTCCACACTAATGGACAAGTGTCTGCTTATGTGAAGTTGACCCAACTGGAGCTTAGCCACCCAAGTGATGGCTTGTTGGCACTAGCAGAGCTGCTTATGTAACTTTTCTTTGCACCTTTAGTCTCTGTGGGCAAGTCCTGTGTAACGCCCCGAATCTGGTACCCGAAATGCTACACGGTGCTCATGACCCCAAAGGACCACAAACTAATCCATGAATGATATCTGTGCCTATATACTGCATGATATACTGTATAATATGGAAACGTGAACTGAAAGGCCATAAGGTTCAAACTATAACATAATATCCGATAAAATATAACATCTGGGATGGGGTATAAATGCCCCAAATAAAACTGTCTAAACATACTGTAGTCTAAAAAGCCTCTAAAACATAACTTTCTAAATAAGGAGATGATGGGACATGTCCCCAACTAACTCTAACTAATAAACTAATTAATGAGATAATAAATAAATGATCATGTCCTCAAAAGATGAGGACTCACTGCTAACTCTGACCACAGAGACAGGAATGCTACTGATTCTCTGGAGCTCGTTCTTCTGAACCTATGGTATAAGACACCATAGCGCAAATGCATCAGTACTTTGAATGTACAGGTATGCATGTGAGGTAGGCTGAATGCAAAGGGTTTGCATACATGATCTATACTAACTGACTGAATAATATGAATGTGAGAATACATGCATGAATACATAATAACTGTAACTGAGTTTGTGATAACATGATTACTGAGTCTGAGTGCTGATAACATGAGATACTGATAACTGTATAACTGAAATAACTGATACTGAGCGACTAATCTAACAGTCTAGATTCTGATAGACCTAGTTGAGTTCCGTATAGTTCTAAGTTGATTGTATCTGACAGTCCTGAATTCTGTAACTGAAACTGTGGTAAGTAGTATGTAACCGACATGCCCCAAAATACACCATAATAGCTGAGCTGGGGTCCAATATGTGCCCTGATTGAAAGGGTGTCAATACCGCGCCACTGGTAAGGACAAGCTATGGGTGACCCTTATCTGGCAGTGTTCCCAAAGGAGAACGGTGGCACCCTCATCTGACAGTGTTTATCCACCTCATCAACCCTTATCTGATAGTGTTAATGTCTCAACCTATGTTGGCTACATAGTTATGGAATAGAAGGATGACTTCTAAGAATCACACCCTCATCTGACAGTGTGTGTTCCCATCTTTGGGTTCACTTGATGCTAATTCCTACTCCTATCTGAATAGACACTGAACATGATTAACTGAACTAGACTACACTGAATTCATGGAGTTCTTCTAACTAACGGAATACTATTGAGATTACTGAATTACTGAGCTATCCTAAGTCACATGACTGACTAATTCTATGGATTATGGCTTGACTGAGGATATCGTGAAAACATGTCACTGACTCTAGGCACACAACTATATTTTTCGTGTACAAGTACCCCCAGGACTCGATGGAAGGAAACTGACAAGGTATGACATTATTGAATACATGACCAACATCAACAATCCATAATACAATAGTTGGAGATATTTCAGGGGCATTTGATTATCATAGCTTGGTACGTGAATAGGATAGCATGTATACATAACATAATTTCATAAGGATAACTCATGAGAAATCCCACAAGAAATTTAAATACATAAGAATAACATGGAAGTCATTTTGAACATAAGGTTAAAGCATACATTGTCATTTGGGTCACAATTTAGCTATAATGCATAATTTCTATCCCTTTAGGCATTTTATCAAATACCTTATATGCACAACTTAAGGCATAGAAGAAATCATCAAATTTCACAAATCATAAACCACCAAATTCATGGAATTAAATTTATATGCTAACGTAGTTTTTATAATTTCACAAAAGGATCCCAACATGGGAATCGAACAACAACCATCACATAACTTGAGCAACCCATAACTTAATAATCATGATTCATAATTTAAAATAGGGTTATTGAGCTTTATGAATGAAAGGAATCCATAAATAAACACAATGCATACCTTAGTTCTTGATTTAGTGAAGATTGATGGAGAGATTTTCTTGAAATTGAATCCCCAATTAAAACCCTAGTTTGTTCTTGAGAGAAAATTGAGAGAAACTAGTATATTTTGGGTGAAGAATGGCTAAATCACGTGTTATTAGGTTTAAATAGGGGTGGGAAATTGACCATTTTAACCCTGGATGCATCTTTAAAATTGGTGAAAATTTGCCGACCTGGACCCCTGGCGCGACGCAGCGCTATCGCGTCGTGTCATTGGAATTTGACAATTGGGAAATAGGGGAATGGCGCGACGTGGAGCCATCGCGTTTCCACTTCGTTTGCGACTTTGAAGTTTTGTGTGATGCGAGAAAATTGTGCTGAGACACTGGAAAAAGGACAATTTCCATTTTAACTTGTGGCGCGGTGTGCCACTGACTAATATGGTTCTGTTTTACGACAGGAACTTAAAATAGTCATAACTTTTTACCCGGTTGTCAGATTTGGGCGAATCTTATATCGATGTAAAGCTTATTGAATTTTTCACATGACAAAAAGTGAAAATCTTAAAAATTACTCATAGAATAAACATCATTTAATTTAGAAGCTAATACTTGACATTCTTGGGATGAAACTAGTTAAGAAACTTTGGGGTATTACAGCTTGCTTCCGTGATGAACTGTGTAGCCAGTGACTTTTGGTATGGCAGAGGTCCAGCCACTTTAGTGACCTTGCAGTTGGAACCATGTCACTATTTGAGTTGAAATCATTGTAGTTAACATATTTTTCCCTTTTCACTTTATTTATCCATACCTCAAATTTTTGATCTTGAAAACTCAATTTTGGGATATTTCAAAGGGAAGTTTCAGGGTTTATTCATTGGGCGAGTTCCATACTATATATTAATATCTCCCAATGCTTATTTCATGGTTCAACTTCAAATCTCAGTTTTCAATTTGAAATATTGGGTTTTTTTTTGTAAAGTTAAGGAATGGTATTTTTATTCTTTTAAGATCGATAACTTTTTTGATGATTTTTTTTTTTAATGAAATTTTAGATTTAAACTCCTTAAGTTATGGATAATTTAATCTTCTAATAAAATTCACTTTTTACTTTAGAGGATTGGGGTTAAATTTTTGATTAAGTTTTTGGATCCTAAATTGATGTATGGCAATATAGGTATTGTAGGCTCATATTTATGCGTAGATCGATATTGATAGACTAAAAATGTTTTGAGGCCCAACAGAATTAGATGGTGAGTTTGTGATTGATAGAGACTTGTGGTTTGTGATTGATAGAGACTTGTGGTTCGACCTCGTGGTAGGTTATGGCTTAAATTTTTTCAGACTTTGCTTGGTGAGAATTTATCGTATAAAGCATGATGCGGGTTGGTTGACTTTGTTACTTAAAGTGAAAAGTAAGTTGGATTATTGTTGTGATGCCCAAACTTGGGCTTGTATCATGTTAGTGAATTCTAATTTGAATTTTCTGTCTTGACATTAAGGCTTGTAGCCTGTGTTCATGAGTTGACTAGTATCTTGTGTTTTTGTAAATGTATATTGTGTTTGATTAATCTTATCATTTTAATCATTTATATTTATTAATCTTATGGATCACTGGATTGTGTTAATGGAAACACTGATTTTTCTTTAAAAATATCCCATCTCTTTATAAATAAGTCTGAGGAAGGATTTTGGATAATGTTATATGATACTTTATATTGATTTAGTCTGACACAATATTTTGAATATGTTATGATAAAATCCTAGATGGGGTATATGGCCTCATGTGTCCCCCATGAGTTCCACTTCTCTATAATGACTGAGAAGAAGGTACCTATTGGTACGTACATCCATTACATACCATCTCATATCATTGCATTACATTATATTTTATGTTGTTATCGTGATGAAGATAAATTGTGATAATTATTAATAGTGACCTCAAGGAACTTTCATGCATGCATGGTGTTTTTTAGTATTATATATTTTGATATTGTAACTGCTTAAGTTCACTTGACCTATGATGCCTTTTTAGTAAAAGTGGGTCGTAATCACTTCTACTTTTTTCATCCTTTTGTTGCAGATACTGATTTGAGTTGTTTGCATGATTTCTTATTTATGCGATAGTTGTAGATTTAAAGTTGTTGTGAGCTCTGATGTTCAAGGACTGATCCAACTTCTACTTTTGTCTTAATTATCAGTCATGCCTTAAGACTACGCCCTTAATGTAACACAGTCCTTAAGACTAGGAGTATCTATAACGACCCGAGACTACCCCCTAGTCGTCACACGGTGCTTGGAACCATAAGTGATCCTAAGCTAACTCATGAACTGGCATACTATTATGAAACTGAATTATAACACAATAAATAGCTATTCTATTGTGAGGAAACATAATAATACTAAAAATATAAAATAGATACAATACTTGTAAAGATTTACAATCTGATAAATTTGAAGAATGAAACTTAAATTACATGACCGACCCTGACTGACATCTATAAAGCCTCTACTTTACTGACTATAGATAGTTGGGAAATTCCTCCAACTACCACTAATCAATACACATGAAAATAAATAAACTATACATGAACAAAAACTGTCTGGAGTTTCCAAAGTAAGAGAACTCATCACCTGCTGGCAAGAATCTGCAACTGTCTGGTCATGATGCGTAGGCTATAACTGATACCAATATTACGAGAAAATATAGCACATAGACATATATGTGGATCAGTACTTATGGAATGTTCTGAGTATGCAGGGGTGAATGCAATAAGTGAAACTGATTTTATACGTAATAGTAAAACATGCATGCTAAGTGTAAGTAGACTCACCAATAGGCTGGAATAAACTGAAAGTTGAATTATCATAAAGCATGAGTGGCAAACATTCTCTGATAAGGTGGTGAATCTCTACACTTAGTTTCTGTAAAACTTTAATAATATAAGTATAACTGAAGCTGGAATATGATAAAACATGAATACTGTATGAATACTGGGTCTGAAACTACATGATGGAGACTGACATAAATCAAGGATCTGAATATACAGTCACACTAAGCACGAATACATAAACATACTAACTTATATGATTAACTGAATGACTGATAGCTGAAAATTGGTCAGGTAAGACTGATCTGTATTTAGTCTGAATAGCAAGACTGAAACTATAAAGTGTTATGCATTTGAGGAAGGGGCTGACTGAGAAACATCAGACAACTATGCATGAATTCGTGACAGCTATATTATCCGAGAAGGCAAGACCAAACGTATAACATGAATCTGAAATAGTCTATAAACTGAGGTACTGAAATACTGATAATTGAATAACTGATATCTGCATGCTATGGTCAAGAAAACTTGAAACTTTTAACACTATAATTTTCTGAACCGAAATGCTACACGGTTCTTATGACCCCGAAGGACCACAAGCTAACCTATGACTGATATCTGTACCTGTACACTGCAATATTTGACGTAATAATGCAGAAAAATATAAACAATAGGCCATAAGGTTCAACTAAATAAAATATTTGACAAACGTAATATCCATATGGGTGGAAAATACCCAAAAACAACTGAAGTCTGATTCAAATTTGAACTAAATCTGAAAGCCTCTTAATACTGTCTAAGTAAGGAGTTGAAGAAACATGTCTCCAACTAACTTCGTCTAGCAAAACTGAACTGAAATAATAAATGAAATAAAATAATATCATCCTCGAATATAAGAGGACTCACTGCAACTCTGCGACTGAAATGTTACTGCTGATCTGGAACACGTGCCTCTGAAACTATGGTGTAACATAAGAGAAAACACCATAACGCAAATGCGTCAGTTCATCTGAATATACTGAGTATATGAGTGAGGTAGGCTAAATGCAAAGGGTTATATGCATGAACAATGCTGACTAATATGAACATGAGAATACATACATGCATAAGAAACTATAGTTGAACTCGTGGTGATACTGGTTATTGAGTCTGAATACTGACAACATGACTTTAATAATACTGAGATACTGAATAGATGAATGACTATTTATGACAGTTCAAATTATGAAGAACTGGTCTGATTGACTGTGTCTAACAGTCTTGAAACTGAATACTAATAAAATAAGCTATGAAAACTGATATAACTGATATAACTATGATGATCGACAAGACCGATGTAATTGATACTGAGCAATTGTATTTAACAGTTTGAGTTCTGATGGAACTATTTGAGTTCCGTTCTATATGGTGTAACTAAATTTGAGATCAGTCCTATCTAGTGGGTGATCTTTAAATATGATACTTCTGATACTGATTAACTATAGTTGAGATCAGTCCTGTCTAATGGGTGATCTTGAAGTCTATTTATAATGATAAGGATTGACTGTCTCTAGCAGTACTGAATTTGTACTATTGAACTAAGTTAACTATATCTGACAGTCCTGAATCTGTAACTGAAACTGTGGGATGTATTCATCTAACCGACATACCCCATGCTAAGCTGACTGGGGTCCAATCTTTGACCTGACTGAGAGGGTATCAGTACCGTACCACCAGTAAAGACAACTACTATAGAGTCAGTGCTAATCTAGTGGGTGACTCCTGGGATCTGTCCTATATATATAAATGTCCTAACGGGTGACCCCTGAGTATGCCAGTGTTATCTAATGGGTGACATCTTGTACCTATGCTGGCTACGTAGTTCTGGAACTTAGGGATTGCTTCTAAGGATCTCCGTCCTTTCTAGCGGTTGAGTCCCCATCCCCAATCTGACTCGGTGCTAAATCCTACTCCCATCTGAAAGACACTGAACTGGATAGCTGAGCTAAATTAGATAATTGAACTGAACTTATTAGCTGAACTGATACTGATTAACTGAACTGATACTAGTGGTATTGTTTAGCGGAGCTAAACTAAGTTTACTGAGTTCCCTTGTATGAAGGAACGTACTGAGTTCTGAGGACTGACTGAGAGTACTGAAATTACTGAGATCGCTAGGAATACTACAGTTATTGAGATCACTGAGATTACTGAGTACTGAGGTTACTAATCTACTGAGACTGCTGAGATTTCTGAGTTTTCCTGAGTCACATGACTAACTGAATTCTATATACCATGGCTTGACTGAGAGTATCGTGATAACATGACATGGCACTAGGCACACAACTATGTTATTTCTAGTACAAGTACCCCCGGGACACGATGGAAGGAAACTGACACACATGACTGACTTGATCATAAGAATAGAGTCCACAATTCACAATATCATAAGTAGGGGATTTCATACTATACTTGGTTCTCAACATCTTATACATGGAAGGGGATGCGCACAACATATATATACTTGCATTGCTTCAATATCATGCTCATTTCATATCACAGCAATAACATACAACAATAGCGTGGAGTTCATGTGGAATCATAAAGAATAGAACATGGGCTTGTCATTTAAGCACTATTAAGTCATAAAACATGGATTCTATCATTCTTGGCATTTTATCAAACACCTTACATGCACAACTTTGGGCATAGGTGTACTTATCAATTTGTTAATCTTAATCAGTCCAAAATTCATGGGTTTCAACTAACCTAGTCACATGCTTCATGAAAAACACACCAATATACAACCTTGAATCGAAACAACAATCATCAACATGAATATAGTCATAACACAACAAGAAAATCACAATTTATAATTTAAAACATGATTCTTGAGCTCCATGGATGAAAGGGATCCATGGCTGAACACTATGCATACCTGAATCAGGGTTCTTGACGTTTTTGAACTTGAAGGGTTTAAAATCCTTTGATTCTTGAAGATGATTGGGTCTTGTTCTTGGGGATTAAATTCAGAGAGAAACCCTTGTTTTTGTTTGTGGAATTACAATGAGAAAAATGGCTGAATTCTGACTCATCTGGGTATATTGGCGAGTGGTAAGTGACCAAAATACCCCTATTAAAATGAACTAGAAATAAACTGATCATGGTGTATTACGATCTGAATGATGGTCCGTCAGACACTTGACGGTCCGTCACTTATCCCGTCAGACCTGGATAAGAAATGGGGTTCACTGGATAAGAGTTGACGGACTGGATGATGGTCCGTCACAACTTTGACGGTCCGTCAACATGTTCGTCAGCCCTTATCCAGTACATGGATAAACTTCCTAGGCTGTGATGGTCAAAGTGGTGGTCCGTCACTTATGTGGTGGTCCGTCAACTTGGCCGTCATACCTGGGCGTTTTCGACAGTTCCAAGTAAAACATCCATAACTTCCTCGTCTGATGTCGGATTTGGACAAAATTGGTACCGTTGGAAAGCTAACTCAATTTCCCACATGATATAAAGTGAAAATATCAAAAATACCATGTGTACAAAGATGGTTATACATTTCAAAGTAAGTCCTAGAATCCTTGAGATGATTTCTATCTAGGAAAAAGGCACGGGTATTACAAAATATGGCGCTAATATTGGTTTGGATTTTTTGGGGTATTAAAAGACTAAACTAAGTTACTGATCTAATTACTAGATTAAGACTGTGACTTAGACTGTAACTAAGATGATAACTGAGACTCTAGCTAGGAGTGTAACTGAGATTGTAACTGAGACTGTACTGGATATGAATACCGAGTTCTGATAACTGAATGATGATATCAGAGTTTACTAATAACTATATTATTTATAACTGGGTGACTATTTCTTATTGTCTTGATTCTGTAGAAATTAACTAAGTTCTATACTGAATTTTATGACTATGTTTTACAGTCCTGAATTGTGGAACAACTTTGAGTTCCATCCTGAGTCTGAAGTTGAAACTGTAACTATGGGAGTGTTCATCTAACTGATATAACCAAAATACGATAACTAGGGTACAGCCTGTAACACCAGTTGGAAGGGTGTCATTACCGTGCCACAGGTAAAGACAAGTTAAAGAGTCACCCTCATCTGATAGGTGCCCTGAACAAGAACGGTGGTACCCTCAACTGGCAGGTGAAAATACCTCATCAACCCTCAAATGGATGGTTGATGTATCAAACTATGCTTGCTATATAGTTCTGGAATGCAAGGACTGCTTCTAAATATCACACCCTCTACTGGAGTTGAGCCCCCATCCTTGGGTTCACTCGGTGCTGAATCCTACTCCTAACTGAATACACCGTGGACTGATTAATAGACTATACTGTATTTGAGTGATCTATTACTGATCGTGTTGACTGACTGAGCTGGATTGAGTTCACTGAGTACTGGTAACTGACTGAGTTTACTGAGTACTGCTGACTGATAGAATTTACTGAGTACTGCTAACTGACTGAATACACTGAGTTCTGTAACTAACTGTGTACTACTAATCTTGATATATCAGAGACTATTTTGTAACTACTGTAGCTCTAGGTCAACAACTAGATTTTCGAGTATTGAATACCCCAGGACTCAAAAGCATGGAAAGTAAAGCATGGCATGATCTTGAAGAAGCAGAGTAATAGATACTTGTTAACAATACATTCCCTTTGGAATTTTATCAAACACTTGAGACACATAAACTGGTACATAGGAATATCTTAAACATGGGAGCATAGCATGGTTACATAACTAGAATCATGAACTAGGGAATTAACATAAAATTCACTTAAAATAGGACATGGGCATTTCATTACAACATGTAAGGATTAACATGTGGAAAGCATGGATTTAGAACATGGAATTATTTCTAATTATATTGAATATAGTATGCACCATGGAATCAAACTAAAACTCTACCGACATGATATGTAAGCCTTTGCTCAAAATCATTCTTGTAGGCATTTTATCAAACACTTGTAATTCATGATTTAGGCTAAGCATGGGAATAGTTAAAATAGTAGTAATAGCATGATTTCACCTCTAAAATCACCAATTTGGGTTTAAATTTAGCACACAAATTTAAAGCATGGCACGATCTTGAAGAAGCAAAATAATAGATATTTGTTAACAATACATTCCCTTTGGAATTTTATCAAAAGCTTGAGATACATGAACTTGTACATAGGAATATCTTAAACATGGGAGCATAGCATTGTTACATAACTAGAATCATGAACTGGGGAATTTACATAAAATTCACTTAAAATGGGACATGGGCATTTCATTACAACATGTAAGGATCAACATGTGGAAAGCATGGATTTAGAACATGGAATTATTTCAAATTATCTTGAATATAGGATCCACCATGGAATCAAACTAAAACTCTACGGACATGATATGTAAGCCTTTGCTCAAAATCATTCTTATAGGCATTTTATCAAACACTTGTAATTCATGATTAAGGCTAAGCATGGGAATAGTTAAAAATAGTAGTAATAGCATGATTTCACCTCTAAAATCACCAATTTGGGTTTAAATTTAGCACATAATACCATTCAAACATGTAAGGTTTAATATCACCAAAAATTTCT
The DNA here is from genome assembly GCA_030864215.1 of Capsicum pubescens. NCBI lineage: Eukaryota > Viridiplantae > Streptophyta > Magnoliopsida > Solanales > Solanaceae > Capsicum > Capsicum pubescens. Next base: position 74,303,954 of record CM061546.1, read on the forward strand.
TGGAAACAACATTTATAAGCAAAATTCATAGGAACATGTAAACATTATGACTTTAATCTTGAAATTTGGGTTATAGGTGAAAGAGGACCCATGGATGAACTCCCACATACCTTAAAACTTGAAAACTTGAAAAGTAAATAAAATCTTGAAAGCTTTCTTGAAGTGGGAAACTTGAAATCTTGACTTTTCTTGAAGAGGATTTGATGGAGTTCTTGGTGTTTTTGTGGGGGCTAGGGATTTTATTGGAGAGAAAACGATGAATAATACTGTAAATAATGCTTTTAGGGCTTTAATTATCTGTTATGGACGAGTTAAGGTAAAGGAAATGTCCCTTTTTCCCTTAAAAGTTCAAAAATAGAACCTGGGAAATAGCTTGGGAATGATAGAGTGCGCGTCGCGGTTATATCACCTCGACTAATTGCCTTTTCATGAAAATAACTGTACCTTCTAGCTCGAGCATCATATTCTGGAAAAATTTGTACCGTTGGAAAGCTAATTCAATTAGCTACAATTTGGTGGGTCCTGATCTAAGAAATTCCACTTTTATCAAAACATATACACATTTAAAGTAGACCCTTGTAGAATCGAATATCAAATTTTGGACGAATCAAATAATCTTAGCTCAACTTGGCTCTAAGTGATTCCTATGAACATTTTTGACCTCAAGAGAACCTCACACACTATGTTAAAGATCATGAAACTTATATTCACATGGGGATCACTTGGATTAAATCTTAAACACGGCTGAAAGACAGTTCGTAGACTAGCCCAAAAATACAGGGTATTACATTATCTCTCCCTTGGGAACATTCGTCCTCAAATGAGACTGGTTAGACTGAGATACTGTACGAAGGTTAATGAGATCATATTTTGAATATGCATGACTTGGAATATGTTTGCATAACTGATTCTTTAACATGGTACTTGAACTGAATATCATGAACTGAACTGATTTCTTGAATACATGCAATGACATGAGAATGACTATAAGGTTGAGATAGAAATGAGCGAGTCAATTGATGAGAAACCATTAATTTAATTTGGATCCTAATTCATGAAGAAAATAAAAGGTTTAGGACATGAATACTCGAGGTGTTGCATCTCCCCCTTGGGATACTTTGTCCCCCGAACGATACTGACTTGGCTGAAGTACTAAGGAAAGACTGAGATGATGCATGGGAAAACTTATGGCCTGAATCATGGCTGAATATCTAGGATCTTAAACTGATGAATATGTATAAACTGATCTGAAGTTGAAATTTGCATGAACTTGAATTACCTTATGATTAGGAAAGATGGAAAAACCATAGGAACTTGTTTGTCTAACTACTAGACTGGATTACTGGCTATATATACTAAAATATACTGAAATCTTACACTAAACTATACATTCCACTTGTACACCAATATGACATTCAAACCTATCTTCATTATCACATATGAAATTGTAGGCAAACCACCACAAAAGCATCTTTCTCATTTTCTTTTAACCTCAATTCTAAAAACTTTCATGCACTAGCCGAAGAAACACACATAGAATTTTAACTAATCATGACATAAGAGAGGTCACTGAAAGTTAGAGCATGAAGACCTGAAGCTTGAAGGAATAACTTTGACACTTAACTGAGGTCTGAGGAATAAAGTATCAATGACATAAATTCATCAGAGAGGTCCAAACTTAGGACATACATAACATAAATGAAATTTTGTTGATCATTGTGAGATTAGCATGAGTATCTGTATCTAAACATATTGTAAACATTGAGTGCATGAGTCATGAGCTTCATGACCTGAGTTTGGAGTTCATGATTTCATGGAACATGATTCATACTTTTGAGTGAATAGAATTCATCATACTAGAAACTAAGAGCGTATATATTTTTTCTATAAATTTCATGCATATGAGCTGTGATGAGAGAGCTCTTATGTTAGGCTTGAGTAGGTGTAGTGATGACTGAAAAAATCCATACTGACATAAGAATAGGTTGGGAATCATCCTCCCTTACTGCTTTTCTATACACACTAGCACTTCTACTAGAATCTGAGAGTATGACTTGGTTACTTGTTCTATCATCTCCCTCTAAGCTTTAAGCCATCATCTTAAGTCCGTGACCACTTTACTAAACTCTAAACTGAACTGTAATCACTTTACTCTAGAGTCTGGGGTAAAATAATACACATGAATGATAAACTCATCTACATCATCATACTTAATCTCGAATCAACAAACTTAAATTCTTGCATGCACTGTTCAAGCCTACTACTTTACCTTTCGTACAACTAGCCCCTTGAATATATAATAATCTCAATCTGGATAAAGCTTTCCTAACTCTACTACTGTTAAACTTCTGGGTTTATGATTCTAATTCTAGATCATATACTGTAAAAGTGATTCTAAGAGGAGATCTGAAAGCACATCTGACTTTGGCTTAACGCATGAAGTCCTTCAAATTTCAGAATGTAAAAGAACTGTTGGGATATTTTCTAGCTTGTGTGATATCCTATAACTATCTGTAGGGACTGGTTAAGGAAACTCTATCAGTAGGAATTCGTGTTTCACTATTTCTGTTGCCTCAAAACTAAGGCAGAGTTAGCATGAATGAGAATGGAGCATGATGAGAATCTGTATAATTTTCTTAGAGAATACTTCTACTGCACGATTTGAGACTTGAAAGAAGGGAAACATTTCCTAAATGCCCTGTAGCCTCTAAAAGAAAAGTACAAATGTCTCCATACCATTTTGAAAGACTCTACTAGACATGACTTCATAGACAGCCTAGGACACTTAAAATCTGTGCTCTAATACCTAGTTTGTAATGACCCAAGACTACCCCCTAGTCGTCACACAGTGCTTAGAACCACAAATGATCCCAAGCTAACCCATGAACTGGCATACTGTTAAGCAACTGAATTATAACATAATAGTTAGCTATTATATTATGTGGAAACATAATCATACTAAAAATCTAAAATAGATACAATACTTGTAAAGACTTACAATCTGATAAATCTTAAGAATGAAAATGAAATTACATGACTGACTCTAACTGAAATCTATGAAGCCTCTACTATACTGACTATAGATAGCTAGGACATGCCACCAACTACCACTAATCAATACACATGAAAATAAATGAACTGTACATGAACTAAAACTGTCTGGAGTTCCCAAAGTAAGGGAACTCATAACCTGCTTGTTGGAATCTGCAACTGTATGATCATGATGCGTTGGGTATAACTGATACCTACATTATGAGATAATATAGAACATAGACATATACGTGGATCAGTACTTCTGGAATGTACTGAGTACAAAGGGTTGAATGCAATAAGTAAAACTGGTTTTATACGTAATTGTAAAACATGCATGCTAAGTGTAAGTAGACTCACCAATAGGATGAAATAAACTCAAAATTAAAATATCATAAAGCATGAGTGACAAACATTCTCTGATAAGGTGGTGAATCTCTACACTTAGTTTCTGTAATACTTTACTTTAATGATATAAGTATAACTGAAGCTGGGATATGATGAAACATGGATACTGTATGAATACTAGGTCTGAAACTACGTGATGAAGACTGACATAAATCGAGGATCTGAATATACAATCACACTGAGCACAAATACATAAACATACTAACTTATCTGATTAACTGAATGACTGATAGCTGAATACTGGTCATGTAAGACTGAACTGTAATTAGTTTGAATAACTGGACTAAAACTATAGAGTGTTCTGCATACGAGTAAGGGACTGACTGAGTAACACGAGATAACTAAGCATGAATTCGTGAAAACTATATTTTCTAAGAAGGTAAGACGAAGTGTATAACATGAATCTGAAATAGTCTGTATACTGATAACTAAATAACTGATAACTGCATGCTATGGTCAAGCAAACTTAAAACTGAACTGAATTACTGATCTGATTACTAGACTAAGACTATAACTAAGATGGTAACTGAGTCTATTACTAGGAGTGTAACTAAGACTGTACTAGAACTGAATACTAAGTTTTGATAGTTGAGTGACTGATATATGAGTTTACTGATAACTGGTTGACTATTTTTGACAGTCTTGATTTTGTAGAACTTAACTAAGTTCTATACTGAGTTGGGTGACTATTTTTGACAGTCAAATTTTTGTCGAACAGAAATAATTTCCATCCTGAGTGAAAAGCTAAAAACTGTAATCGTGGGAGTGTTCATCTAATCGACATGCCTCAAATAAGTTAACAGGGGTCCAATCTATAACCCCTGTTGGAAGGGTGTCAGTACCATGCCACGGGTAAAGACAAGCTAAAGAGTCATCCTCATCTGGCAAGTGCCCTGAATTAGAATGGTGGTATCCTCAATTGGAAGGTAAAAACAACTTATTAACCCTCAACTGGCAGGTTGATGTCTCAACCTACACTGGCTACATAGTTTTGGAATGCAAGGACGGCTTCTAAGGATCACACTCTCTTCTAGCATATAAGCCCCTATCCTTGGGTTCACTCGGTGCTGAATCCTACTCCTAACTGAATAGACCATGGACTAATTACTAGACTATATTGGATTTGACTGAACTGTTACTGATCGTGTTGATTGATTGAGATGGACTGAATTCACTGAGTACTACTAACTGACTGAGTTTACTAAATACTGCTAACTGACTAAGTTTACTGAGTACTGCTAACTGGCTGAGTTTACTGAGTACTGCTAACTGACTGAATACACTGAGTACTGCTAACTGATTGAATACACTGAGTTCTGTAACTAACTGAATACTACTGATTGTGATATTTCTTATACTATTCTATACTACTGTAGCTCAAGGTCAACAACAAAATTTTCGAGTATTGAATACCCCAGTACTCAAAAGTATGGAAAGTAAAGCATGACATGATCTTGAAAAAATAGAATAATAGATACTTGTTAACAATATATTCCCCTAGGCATTTTGTCAAACACTTAAGATACATGAACTTTTACATGAGAATTTCTTAAACATGGGAGCATACCATGGTTACATAACTAGAATCATGAACTGGGTACTTTACATAAAATTCACTTGAAATGAGATATGGGCATTTCATCACAACATGTAAGGATCAACATATGGAAAGCATGGAGTTAGAACCTAGATTTATTTCTAATTATCTTGAATATAGGATCCACCATGGAATCAAACTAAAACTCTACAGACATAATATGTAAGCCTTTGTTAAAAATTATTCTTGTAGGCATTTCATCAAACACTTGTAATTCATGATTTAGGGTATGCATGGAAATAGTTATAAATAGTAGTAATAGCGTGATTTCACCTCTAAAATCACCATTTTGGGTTTAAATTTTCCACACAATACCATTCAAACATGTAAGGTTTAATATCACCAACAATTTCTTGGAAACAAGATATAAGCTTAATATTCATGAAAATTTATAAGTAAAATTCATGGGAACATGTAAATATTATGACTTTAATCTTGAAATTTAGGTTTTAGGCGAAAGAGGACCCATGGATGAACTCCCACATACCTAAAACTTGAAAAATTGAAAAAGAAATAAAATCTTGAAAGCTTTCTTGAATTGGGAAACTTGAAATCTTGACTTTTCTTGAAGAGGATTTGATGGAGTTCTTCATGTTTTTTAGGGGACTAGGGAATTTTTTGGAGAGAAAAGGATGAATAATGATGTAAATAATGCTTTTGGGGTTTTAATTATCTGTTACGGACGAGTTAGGATGAAGGAAAGGACCCTTTTTCCCCTAAAAATGCAAAAATAGAACCTGGGAAATAGCTGGTGGCGATGGAGCGCGCGTTGCGGGCATATTGCCTCGGCTTACTGCCTCTCCACGAAAATGGCTGGACCTTTTATCTCGGGTATCGTATTTTGGAAAAAATTATATCGCTGGAAACCTAATTCAAATAACTACAATTTGGTGGGTCATGATCTAAAAAATTCCACGTGTATCCAAATTTATACACATTTAAAGTAGATCTTTGTAGAATCGAATATCAAATTTTTGACGAATCAAATGATCTAAGCTCAATTTGGCTCTAAGTGATTCCTATGAACAATTTTAACCTCAAGAGAACTTCACACACTAGGGTAAAGATAATGAAACTTATATACACATAGGAATTACATGGATTAAAGCTTATACATGTATGAACGACGGTTCGTAATTTAGCCTAAAAATCTGGGGTATTAAATTATCTCTCCCTTGGGAGAATTCATCCTCGAATGAGACTGGATAGACTAAGATACTGTACGAAGGTAAATAAGATCATATTTTGAACATGCAGGACTTGGAATATGATTGCATAACTGATTCTGAAACTTGATACGTGAACTAAATTTTATGAACTGAACTAATTTCTGGAATACATGCAATGAAATGAGAATGACTATAAGGTTGAGATATAAATGAGAGAGTCAATTGATGAGTAACCATTACTTCAATCTGGATCCTATTTTGTAAAGAAAATGAAGGGTTTAGGACATAAATACTTGGGGTGTTACATATCCCCCTTGGGATACTTTGTCCCCCGAACGATACTGACTTGGCTGAAGTACTAAGGAAAGACTGATATGACGCATGAGAAAACTTATGGACTGAATCATGGATGAATATCTGGGATCTGAAACTAATGCATATACATAAACTGATCAGAATTTGAAATTTGCATTAACGTGAATTACCTCATGAATAGGAAAGATGAAAAAAACCATAGGAACATATCTGTTGATAACGCTCAAACTACAGCTCTCGTAAGAGTGTAAGCGGTCGTCTTCAAATATAGAACTCAACTGGGTTGGGTGTCGAATCCCACAGGGAATACTCGGTCACTAAGTATGCAACGATTAGTAGACTTTTGATGAAAGTTCTGCGGATAAATGGGGAGATTTTATGCGTGAATTAAGAGTATCAAAATAGCAAAGTAAAAATGGAATGCTTGGTAGGTTTTAATCAATGAGTATTGTAAGTTAGGGTTATGTCCACCTTATGAGTTCTACGTATCTATTGGTTGTGAGTTATACGGAATTCAAACATGCATGCGCTTATAGAGATTCGTATTCTATGGTAAATCTTAACGTCTTTCGACCATCAAGGATTATATCACTTTAACTCTTTCGAGCTTAAAGCGTATACTAACGGTACGAATTCTCCAAGAGGTTAATCCAGTTACGACACTAACTTTTTAACAGGGTTTAGTAGCCCTATTTTCGTTGTCATTCTCTCTTTTCCAGACATGTAACTTTTCTTTCGAACAAGTTAATGCTGTACTGGCGTATTCTATATGTTTGCAACCACAAGAATTCAATTAAGATGAAGAGAGTAATGATATAAGTAGCATACGAATCAAGAATTCACAAACTCATAGCAACAGATAGTATCTCATAAGGCTTCCATAACTCTAACAGAGAAGTTTAGCTACTCATGAGCGCAACGGAGATCACAATAAACATCATCATCATATCAAAACTAGAATGATCTCACGTTGGAGAGGAGTGTGGTGTCACAACAAGGTTGACGTTTTTCCTCTTTGTGTTTCCCACGAGTTAGCATTTTTCTTTGTTAACAATTGTAACGTGAATTAGGAGCGGAAGTTGAATGAAAAAAGAATTGAATTAATGAATGTGTGAATAATAAAAAGCTTCCAATGAATGAATAAGTGAATAATAAAAAGCTTGCGGAAAAATTCAGCAAATAGGGTTTTTATAACATCCTTGTCCAAGTCCTACTGAAATAGGGTTTTTATCCTTGTCCTAGTCCTACTGGGTTACTGCATACTTGTCCTAATCCTACTAAGTTACTGATGATCCCCCAAGTCTTTAGAAATGCTTTTTTTTCCCGGGACAAGTTCTCCATGCATCACTTTCAGTCCACAAGCTTCCAGAAGCTGCCTTCCTTCTTACGTGAAGTTTCCTTTGACGTCCAACAGTCCATAAAATACTGAAATCTTTATCATAAATACCTGAAATCTTGCTAATCACGTTGGTTAGCTCACTTACAGGAAAATGGACTAAAAGTGCAGGAATTATATATTTTGTCCTTAAAACTTAGCTAAAATATGAGTAAATTAAGGTTCTTTAGGCGTGTAAATACGCCTAATATCAACACCCCACACTTAAAGCTTTGTTCTTCCTCGAACAAAATATTACGTCCATGCAATCATCTACTTAGGGTTTCACAGTAACAACACAAAATGTTCAACTAGACAGGCACGACAATTATTAACAAAGAGTAGTTTTCTGATCACTACTAGAAACAATTCAACCTCCAATATAGACTCGTGATGATGGTTAATTCGTATCCACAAGTTAAGGCACAAAGAATTATCCAAAACTACCCAAAACTCATCAACCATGTGTGTCTCATATAAGATATTACCCATAATCACTCACAAGTATTGCATTTTTCAGAACATGGGTATAAGCTTCTCCTTGCTCTCACTCTCACAAAGAATTCATATGTTGCAACTGGTGAACATAGGCTTGCCCTTATTGTAATGCTCCACTAATATCAGAATGCTAAGCTTAGGATCAAATAGGTCTTTTACAAGTTGTAATGTAGGCTAAGGGACGGGTAGGACTATTTTTGCCAGAAATAGTGACTATGTTCCTAAGCGCTTTAATACATCACATTATGCCATTAACAGTCTCTTTTAATCAACCCTGCTACCTTTCTTTTATCTACCACCCCTTTTCACTTATTTTGCTATTCAAACATAACTATCTTTTTATTTAATCATAAACCCACATATCTTTTTGTTTTTCTATTTCTTTTTCTATTTTTTTTCTTTTTTTTTATAACACACCTCTATGATAGCCACTTTAATTTTTTCATAACAAATTCAAGTACCATTACACTCTAGGGCATCACTCTCACCCAATTTCCTCTTATTTTGTCACATGATTTTACAATTTAAAGAGCTTAGGAATTTGGATCAAATTATGGTCTTGAAAAAAAAATGGATTAGGCTACATATGAGGCTGTCAAAGAAAATAGCTAATAGTCTCAAAGGGGGTTAACTAAGATAATGTCCACGGGTAGGTAAAAAGAAGGTAAATAATCACAAACGGCCAAAGAAATTCCTAAATCATCTCCTAAACTCACACTCTTTATTTTGCTTTACACACACACCAGGAAAGTTCTAGCATCAGTCACAACAAAGAATATACTATAACCTCTCACACACAAGGCACATGGTTAACTTTATTGGGAGAAGTATAGACTCTTGACCCAACAGATGAATGAATTAAACCATAAAAATATCACACAGTGAGTCACACTTGGAGCCTAAACGTCTCAATAGCAATGATTTTAGCACAAACTCTTGTCATAATACCATGCCGCCTATCAGAACAATTTCATGCAAAATCTAAAAAAATCTAAAAATAAAATTTTTTTAACTACAAATGAGAATAAATGCAGGCAAAGAAGTATGCTACAGCATATAAATACCCTCACCCCACACTTAGACGGGACACACTGCCCTCAGTGGAAATAAGTAAGGAAAACCTAATTAGTCGGACTCCTTTTCTATGTTTGGGGTCAAACCCCCTGCGTCGGAATCATCATCAGAGTCGTCATTACCAGAGTTGTCCTTCACATCGTCATTCGAGGTATTTGTAGAGAGGAGGATTCAGCTTGCTCTTTTCTTCTCCTTTTCTGACCTTTCTGTGAGGTGGACACTTTTTCTTTTCCTGGTCGACATTTTGGTGCCATTTTACCTGAGACTAAAATAAATTCATGCTAGCTCATCTCAGAAGATTTAATCGACAAACAGACAATAGTGGCACCACCCCACACTTAATTTGTTGACACAAACTAATTAAGTGAATGATGTCGATTACTCAGACTTCATCGACATACATTTAGGTGATATGTTCCAAGAATATATTCAGCACAATCATACTTTCATGTCATCTTACTATCCTTTCCAACTCTATTTCATGTAATCTTGACTATACTTTTATGTGTGGATTAATGCACCTTTTGCACAAGACTACTACATAGAGATCGTATCAAGTTATGGCATAGAAATAATCACAACATCTCATGCTTGTATTCAATCCTGATCTTTATCTCGATGAACGAGTCATTCAAACATCCAAGCATTCAACTTTGAAGAGTATGCAATTAACTTCACCATTTCGATTTCACAAAAGTATGACAGTGTATCAAAATCAACTATAAGACGGAACCAAGTCAAGAACACCCACACGTATTCTTTCACTCAACTAGATGTATCATAACAAATCAACTACATTCAAATCACCAACACCACTTCAAGATTTAACAATTTATTATAGGCGTAGTAGTGTAGTACTTTACGGAATATAAAAGAAGAGCAAAGAAGTACTTACTTGGTTGATGGCCTTGGAAGATGTTCTTGAAAAGTTAAAAGAGCAAAAGGAAATTTTTTAAGAGATTTTGGAGATGTAGGCGGCGCTTAGGATGAATTTGCAATGCATTTTTTTTCTAAGACTAAGGTTCTATTTATAGGACAAGCTTGGGTCGGGTTTTGACCCGTTTGGAATCAGATTAGGAGACCAAAAAGTGAGCATAGGCGGCGCCTAATGCTTTGCCTATGCTTGGCATAGGCGGCGCCTTTTGCAAAACCTAGTTGAGCATAGGTGGCGCCTATGCTATGGAATTGTTAGGCATAGGCGGCGCCTATTCCATGACATTCTAGATTCAGAGACAAAAGGCTTTTGCATAGGCGACGCCTATGCTATGGCATTGTTAGGCATAGGCGGTGCCTATGCTATGGCATTGTAGATTCAGAGAACAAAGGCCATAGCATAGGCTTTGCCTTGTACGTTGCCTATATTTACATAGGCCTTGCCTTTTCCATTTCCTATATTTGTATAGGCAATGCCTAACCGAAAGCCTTTTGCTCCTTCATTACTCACTTACCACCTTTAACATTGCTCACTTTCAAATCAAAATTTGAGACCAAGTTCCTCCTTTATACGTCTTGCACCTACACTTACTCAAAAACAACAAAAACGATTAGAAAGATGGGTTGCCTCCCATCAAGCGCCTTAGTTTTGGTCGTGGCTCGACAAAATCCTAGGAAAACAAAAACAACAAAAACAATTAAAAATGATGGGTTGCCTCCCACCAAGCGCTTGATTTATTGTCGCGTCACGACATAGTTATCTCGATTACTTAGATTTCATCGAGATATTTGGTGCATCATTTTTTGAATGGATTCAGACGACGCTGATGCTTAATTATGGGCATGCAATCTTCTTCGAGATGCATCTTGTGCATACATATCCCAGGTGGGATACCAATTATATCATCAATAAACCAACCAATGGCTCTCTTGTACCTCTTCAGAGCAGAGATGAGAGCCTCTACGTGTTGTTCACCTAAATCAGTCGCAACACTCACTGGAAGTGTATTTCCATTTCCCAAAAACGCATACCTTAGGTGACTGGGGAGCTCTTTCGATTCTAGCGCTGGTATCTCTTCATTGGAAGTCTTCGCTGTTGGTGAAGATTGATTCTTAAGATCAAGGCCCAACTTCTTAGGATCATGAGAATAGGACCTTATTCCTGTTAGAGCACGAACGATTTCTTCTTGTTCTTCAGCCTCCTCACGTTCAAAATTCAGTAGCACATCAGATAGTGACTCAACAGTAAGCTGCTTCTCTACAGATAATTCTTTCTCATCCTCATAATAAACATCATCTACAGAGAACACATTCATATCGCTGGGCTGCTTCATTTCTTTGCATACATCAAAACGGACCACTTCGTCATTCATTCGAAATAAAAGCTCATTAGCTCTTAAGTCGATAAGCACACTTTCAGTTGCGATGAAAGGGCGTCCCAAGATTATGGGAGCTTCAGAATCCACCTCGCAATCCAAAATAACAAAGTCTGCAGGAAAGATGAAGGTGGAAACCTTCACCAACACATCATTCAAGATACCCACAGGTCGTTTTACCGACCTATCTGCCATCACGAGCCGCATATTGGTTGGTGTAGGGTCACCCAACCCCAACTTTCTGTACACGGATAGCGGCATCAAATTAATGCTAGCTCCCAAATCGCACAATGCCTTAGCAAAATCCAACGATCCAATCGTGCAAGTAATAGTGAAAGCACCAAGATCTGCCTTTTTCTGAACTAGCGATCTTGTAGCGATTGCACTGCAATGATGAACATTATCTGCCAGCTCATAGCTTACTGCCCGCTTCTTTGTCAAAAGGTCCTTCATGAATTTAGCGTATCCGGGCATCTGCTCTAGCGCTTCCACCAAAGGAACATTAATAGTCAGCTGCTTCAACATAGTCATGACTTTACTGAACCTGGTATCATCAACTTTATTCTTCAGTCTCTGCGGAAAAAGTGGTGGTGGAAGGGGAATTATTTTTTCCACCACTTCCTTTTTATATTGCTTCCAATTATCAACCTTTTCAGGAGTGTCATCAGCCTTCTTCTTCAGTCTCTGAGGAAAAGGTGGTGGTGGAAGAGGAATCGTTTTCTCCACCACTTCCTTTTTATCTTACTTCCGATTATCACTCTTTTCAGGATGGTGACGTCTAGGTGTAACATCATGAGCACTCACTTCAGCTTCTACGGCATCTTCAAACTCTGCTTCATCAACATTCTCTGCTATATCATCAACTACCTGCTTGTCCTTGGGTGGATTTTCCAACACTTTACCACTCCGGGTAGTAATAGCCATACATGATCCGTCGTTCCTTTGGTTTTGCACAGTGTCGCTAGGTAACGTTCCAGCCTTTCTTTGGTTGAATGCCGCTGATAGTTGACTCATTTGTTGCTCCAGCTGTTTTATTGCAGTAGAATGCGAGTCAACCAATTGGTTTATTGAAGACAAATCATTCTTCACCTCGGTTACACCCATGCTAGTTTCCTCCACTCCTTTCAACAGCTTAGCCATCATATCATCCATGGACATCTTTCCAGAGCCAGATGCCACCGCCTCACGGTTTCCAGGAGGAACATACAAACCACTCCTATCATTCTTATTTTTCCAACCACCTTGATCACAGTCCTTGTATCCAGATTTATCATAATAGTTCCGACCATGGTTTCCTTGGGCATTGCCTCGGAAACCCCCTGATTATTCAAGTAGTTCGCTTCTTCCTCAGAGTCGGATTTATCTCTTCCCTGTGATACAACGACCTTAACCTTTTCGGTCTTCCCTGATAATAAGTCCTTGGTAAGAATATCCATCTGCATTTTCATGTGAGCCATATCTTGGTCACATTTCTCTTGTATACGCCTCTGCTCTGAAGTCAAGCCAATAGATACGTTAGAGCTTGCTACTTCAGAATCCCTGGTATGCCAAGCTCTACTCTGCTTTGTCATACGATCTAGCATGTCACTTGCCTCAAGAAAAGTAAGGTCCATGAATGACCCACCTGCAGCATTATCAACCACTGGCTTTGTCACTGAGTTCAAAGCCCTGTATAATATCTCCATCAAGTGGATGTTGTCCATCTGATGATTTGGGCACCACATAAGCTTCTTCTTGAACCTCTCCCATGTTTCGTGGAGAGCTTTAGTTGGAAGCTGTCGGAAATTGCTGATCTCATCTCTCAATTGTTCTCTCTTGGATGGCGGAAAGAATCTTTCTAGGAAAGCGTATTTCAATTGCCTCCAATTAGTAATAGAATCAGGAGTTAGCCCATTCAACCATAGAGTTGCCTCTCCAGATAGAGACAATGGAAATAAGCGCAGCCGAATTGCATTCTGCCCAACTCCTGGATTGTCAAACGACTTGTATGTTGAAATAAAATTGACCAGATGCATATTCGGATCATCTCCTGCAAGTCCACCAAATAACCCCTTGAGCTGCAATAACTGAATCATGGTGCTAGTGATATTGAACTTAGCTCCGGGTGCCAAAGGTGGAGGAATAATAGCCCCTGTGGCACCAGCTCTATCCAGATCGTCATCATCATCATCCAAAGGATCCTGCACAGCTCAGCGGTCAGGTCTCATTCTAGCTTGACAATCTCTCCTATGCATAGGTGCCGCTACCTCATCAGTACGCCGTGGATTAAGTAACTCATCATCATCTAGGTCCTCATCATCAGGATTTGTTGCCCGACCTGGTTATCAATATTCTGTTGATGCACTTGAGAAGCTGCCAATGCATCTAATCTAGCCTGCTCCTATTTAGCTTCCCTTCTTTCAATGTCACGTTATGCATCCATTCCGCCAATAAGTTGTGGTTAAGGATTTATGGGTAATAACGGTTGACCTGAACTTCGAGTGTTTGGCATGCACTCAAACAAACCTGAATAAAACAAAAAAAACAACTAAAAGTAAAATCTAAGAATCTTTGACCAAAGGTTCTAGTAACTATCACAAACTTAGTTGACAACTGTATTCCCCGGCAGTGGCGCCAAAATTTGATAACGCTGAAACTACAGCTCTCATAAGAGTGTAAGCGGTCGTCGTCAAATATAGGACCCAACTGGGTTGGGTGTCGAATCCCACAGGGAATACTCGGTCACTAAGTATGCAACGATTAGTAGACTTTTGATGAAAGTTCTACGGATAAAGGGGGGGATTTTATGCATGAATTAAGAGTATCAAAATAGCAAAGTAAAAACGGAATGCTTGGTAGGTTTTAATCAATGTGTATTGTAAGTTAGGGTTATGTCCACCTTATGAGTTCTACGTATCTATTGGCTGTGAGTTATACGGAATTCAAACATGCATGCGCTTATAGAGATTCGTATTCTATGGTAAATCCTAGCGTCTTTCAACCATCAAGGATTATATCACTTTAAATCTTTCGATCTTAAAGCGTATACTAACGGTACGAATTCTCTAAGAGGTTAATCCAATTACAACACTAACTTTTAAACAGGGTTTAGTAGACCTATTTCCTTGTCATTCTCTCTTTTCCAGACATGTAACTTTTCTTTCGAACAAGTTAATGCTATAATGGCGTATTCTATATGTTTGCAACCACAAGAATTCAATTAAGATGAAGAGAGTAATGATATAAGTAGCATACGAATCAAGAATTCACAAACTCATAGCAACAGATAGTATCTCATAAGGCTTCCATAACTCTAACAGAGAAGTTTAGCTACTCATGAGCGCAACGGAGATCACAATAAACATCATCATCATATCAAAACTAGAATGATCTCACGTTGGAGAGGAGTATCGCGTCACAACAAGGTTGACGTTTTTCCTCTTGGTGTTTCCAACGAGTTAGCATTTTTCTCTGTTATCAATTGTAACGTGAATTAGGAGAGGAAGTTGAATGAAAAAAGAATTTAATTAATGAATGAGTTAGCTCACTTATAGGAAAATGGACTAAAAGTGCAGGAATTATATATTTTGTCCTTAAAACTTAGCTAAAATATGGGTAAATTAAGGTGCTTTAGGCGTGTAAATACGCCTAACATCATCTGTCTGAGTGCTAGACTGGATTGCTGGTTATATAGACTGAAATATACTAAAATCTTACACTCAACTATACATTCCACTTGTACACCAATATGAAATTCAAACCTATCTTCATTATCACACATGAACTTGTAGGCAAACCACCACAAAAACATCTTTCTCATTTTCTTAAAACCTCTATTATTAAAACTTTCATGCATTAGCCGAAGAAACACACATAGAATTTTAACTAATCATGACATAAGGAGAGGTCACTAAAAGTTAGAACATGAGGACCTGAAGCATGGAGGAATAACTTTGGCACTCAACTGAGGCCTGAGGAATAAAGTATCAAAGACGTAAATTCATCAGAGAGGTCCAAACTTAGGACATACATGACATAAACTAAATTTAATTGATCATTGTGAGTGTAGAATGGGTATCTGGATCTGAACATATTGTAAAACACGAGTACATGAGTCATGAGCTGCATGACCTGAGTTTGGAGTTCATGATTTCATGGAACATGATTCGTACTGTTGAGTTAACTAGAACTCATCATACTAGAAACTTAGAGTGTACATGGTTTTTCTATAAAGTGCATCAATATGAGCTGTGATGAGGGAGCAGATATGTTAGGCATGAGTAGATATCGTGATGACTGAAAAACTTTGTACCGAGATAAAAATTGGTTGGGAATCATCCTCCCTTAATGCTTTTCTACATAAACTGGCACTACTACTAGAATCTGAGAGCCTGACTTGGTTACTTGTTCTATCTTCTTCCTCTTAGCTTTAAGCCATCATCTTAAGTCTGTGACCACTTTACTAAACTCTAAACTGAACTGTAATCACTTTATTCTAGAGTCTGGGGTATAATAATACACATGAATGATAAACTCATCCACATCATCATACTTAATCTCGAATCAACAAACTTAAATTCTTGCATGCAATGTTCAAGATAACTACTTTACCTTTCATAAAACTAGCCACCTTAAATATATAATCTGCTTAATCTGGAAAAATGCTTTCCCAACTCTACTAATGCTAAACTTCTGGTTTTACGATTCTTACTCTAGATCACATACTATAAAAGGGATTCTAAGAGGGGATCTGAAAGCACATCTGACTTTGGCTTAACGCATGATTTTCATGAACATGAATTATGTCCTTCAAATTTCAGAATATAAAAGAACTGTTGGGATATTTTCTAGCCTGTGTGATATCCCATAACTGTCTGTAGGGACTGGCTGTGGAAACTCTGTCTGTAGGAATTCGTTCTTTACTATTTCTGTTGCCTCAAAACTAAGGCAAAGTTAGCATAAATGAGAATGGAGCATGATGAGAATCTATATAATTTTCTTAGTGAATACTTCTACTGCACGATTTGTGACTTGAAAGAAGGGAAACATTTCCTAAATGCCCTGTAGCCTGTCGAAGAAAAGTACAGACGTCTCCATATCATTTCACAAGACTCTACTAGACACGACTTCATAAACACCCTAGGACACTTGAACTCTGTGCTCTGATACCTAGTTTGTAATGATCCAAGACTACTCCCTAGTCATCACACAGTGCTTAGAACCACAACACAAAAAAACCCATGAACTGGCATACTGTTAAGTAACTGAATTATAATATAAGAAATAGCTGTTGTGTTATGCGGAAACATAATCATACTAAAAATCTAAAATAGATACAATACTTGTAAAGACTCACAATCTGATAAATCTGAAGAATGAAATTGAAATTACATGACTGACTCTGACTGACATCTATGAAGCTTCTACTATACTGACTATATATTGCTGGGACATGCCTCCAACTACCACTAATCAATACACATGAAAATAAATGAACTGTACCTGAACTAAAACTGTAAGAATTCCTAAAGTTAGAGAACTCATAACCTGCTGGCTGGAATCTACAACTGTATGATCATGATGCATAGGCTATAATTGATACCCACATTATGAGATGATATAGCACATAGACATATATGTGGATCAGTACTTCTGGAATGTACTGTGTATAAAGGGGTGAATGCAATAAGTATATCTGATTTCATACATAATCATAAAACATGCATGCTAAGTGTAAGTAGACTCACCAATAGGATGTAATAAACTAAAAATTGAAATATCATAAAGCATGAGTGACAAACATTCTCTGATAAGGGGGTGAATCTCTACACTAAGTTTCTATAAAATATGGATACTGTATGAATACTTGGTCTGAAACTACGTGATGGAGACTGACATAAATCAAGGATATAAATATAAAATCACACTGAGCACAAATTCATAAACATACTAACTTATCTGATTAAGTGAATGACTGATAGCTGAATACTGGTCATGTAAGACTGAACTGTACTTAGTCTGAATAACTGGACTGAAACTGTAGAGTGTTTTGCATACGAGGAAGGGACTAACTGAGTAATATGACATAAATAAGCGTGAATTCATGAAAACTATATTAATTATGAAGGTAAGACCAAGCGTATAACATGAATATGAAATAGTCTGTATGCTGAGGTACTAAAATACTGATAACTGAATAATTGATAACTGCATGCTATGGTCAAGCTAACCTAAAACTGAACTGAGTTACCGATTTGATTACTAGACTAAGACTGTAACTAAGATGGTAACTGAGACTGTAACTAGGAGTGTAACTGCGACTATAACTGAGACTATATTGGAACTGAATACTGAGTTCTGATAATTGAGTGATTGATATCTTAGTTTACTGATAACTGCATTACTAATAATTGGGTGACTATTTCTGACAGTCTTAATTCTACAGAACTTAACTGAGTTCTATATTGCGCTGTGTGACTGTTTCTGACAGTCAAATTTTGGTGGAACAGAACTAAGTTCCATCCCGAGTCTGAACCTGAAACTGTAATCGTGGGAGTGTTCATCTAACTGACATGCCTCAAATAAGTTAACTGGGATCCAACCTGTAACTACTGTTGGAAGGGTGTCAGTACCGTGCCACGGGTAACGACAAGCTAAAGAGTCATCCTCATCTGGCAGGTGACTTGAACGAGAATGGTGGTATCCTCAACTAGCAGGTAAAAATACCTTATCTACCCTCAACTGGCAGGTTGATTTCTCAACCTACGCTGGCTATGTAGTTTGGAATACAAGGACTGCTTCTAAGGATCACACCCTCTACTGGCAGATGAGCCCCCATCCTTGGGTTCACTCGGTGCTTAATCCTACTCCCAACTGAATAGACCATGGACTAATTACTAGACTGTATTGGATTTGACTGAACTATTACTGGTCGTGTTGATTGATTGAATTGTACTAAGTTCATTGAGTACAACTAACTGACTGAGTTTACTAAATACTTCTAACTGACTGAGTTTATTGAGTACTGCTAACTTATTGAATACACTGAGTTCTGCAACTAACTGAATACTACTAATCGTGATATTTTTGAGACTATTCTATAACTACTGTAGCTCTAGGTCAATAACAAGATTTTCGAGTATTGAATACTCCAGGACTCAAAAGCATGGAAAGTAAAGCATGACATGATCTTGAAAAAGCCGAACAATAGATACTTGTTAACAATACATTCCCCTAGGCATTTTTTCAAACACTTGAGATACATGAACTTGTACATGGGAATTTCTTAAACATGGGAGTGTAGCATGGTTACGTAACTAGAATCATGAACTGGGGAATTTACATGAAATTCACTTGAAATAAGACATGGGCATTTCATCACAACATATAAGGATCAACATGTGGAAAGCATGGATTTAGAACATGGAATTATTTATAATTATCTTAAATATAGGATCCACCATGGAATCTAACTAAAACTCTATGGACATGATATGTAAGCCTTTGCTCAAAATTATTCTTATAGGTATTTCATCAAACACTTGTAATTCATAATTTAGGCTAAGCATGGGAATAGTTAAAAATAGTAGTAATATCATGATTTCACCTCTAAAATCACCAATTAGGGTTTAACTTTAGCACACAATACCATTCAAACATGTAAGGCTTAATATCACCAATAATTTCTTGGAAATAAGATATAAGCTTAAGATTCATGAAAATTTATAAGTAAAATTCATGGGAACATGTAAAGATTATGACTTTAATCTTGAAATTTGGATTTTAGGCGAAATAGGACCCATGGATGAACTCCCACATACCTTAAAACTTAAAAACTTGAAAAAGAAATAAAATCTTGAAAGCTTTCTTGAATTGGGAAACTTGAAATCTTGACTTTTCTTGAAGAGGATTTGATGGAGTTCTTGGTGTTTTTGTGGGGGATAGGGATTTTATTGGAGAGAAAAGGATGAATAATGATGTAAATAATGCTTTTGGGGATTTAATTATCTGTTATGGATGAGTTAGGGTGAAGGAAAGGACCCTTTTTCCCTTAAAAACACAAAAATAGAACCTGGGAAATAGCTGGGGGCGATGGAGCGCGCGTCGCGGGCATATCGCCTCGGCTTACTGCCTCTTCACGAAAATGGCTGGACCTTTTAGCTCGGGTATCGTATTTTTGAAAAATTTGTATCGTTGGAAAGATAATTCAATTAGCTACAATATGGTGGGTCTTGATCTTAAAAATTCCACGGGTATCAAAACTTATACACATTTAATATAGACCCTTGTAGAATTGAATGTCAAATTTTTGACGAATCAAATGATCTTAGCTCAACTTGGCTCTAAGTGATTCCTATGAACAGTTTTAACCTCAAAAGAACTTCACACACTTGGTTAAAGATCATGAAATTTATATTCACATGGGGATCACTTGGATTAAAGCTTATACACGTACGAACGACAGTTCGTAGACTAGCCCAAAAATGCGGGGTATTACATTATCTCTCCCTTGGGAACATTCATCCTTGAATGAGACTAGTTAGACTGAGATACTCTACGAAGGTAAATGAGATCATATTTTAAACATGTATGACTTGGAATATAATTGCATAAATGATTCTGAAATATGATACGTGAACTAAATATCAAGAACTGAACTGATTTCTTGAATATATGCAATGACATGAGAATGACTATAAGGTTGAGATAGAAATGAGAGAGTCAATTGATGAGTAACCATTACTTAAATATGGATCCTATCTCATGAATAAAATGAAAGGATTAGGACATGAATACTCAGGGTGTTACATCTTCCCCTTGGGATACTTTGTCACCCGAACGATACTGACTTGGCTGAAGTACTAAGGAAAGACTGAGATGACGCATGGGAAAACTTATGGACTGAATCATGGCTGAATATCTGGGATCTGAAACTGATGCATATGCATAAAATGATCTGAATTTGAAATTTGCATTTACGTGAATTACCTCATGAATAGGAAAGATGAAAAAACCATAGGAACTTGTCTGTCTAACTGCTAGACTGGATTGCTGGTTATACGAACTGAAATATACTGAAATCTTATACTCATATATACATTCCACTTGTAAACCAATATGAAATTCAAATCTATCTTCATTATCACACATAAAATTTTAGGCAAACCACCACAAAAGCATCTTTCTCATTTTCTCTAAACCTCTATTCTTAAAATTTTCATGCACTAGCCCTAGAAATACAAAGAATTTTTACTAATTATGACATAAGGAGAGGTCACTAAAATTTAGAACATGAGGACCTAAAGCATAAAGGAATAACTTTGAAACTCAACTGAGGCCTGAGGAATAATGTATCAATGACATAAATTCATCAGAGAGGTCCGAACTTAGGACATACATAACATAAACTAAATTTCATTGATCATTATGAGTGTAGCATGAGTATCTGGATCTGAGCATATTGTAAAACATGAGTACATGAGTCATGAGTTGCATGACCTGAGTTTGGAGTTCATGATGTCATGGAACATGATTCGTACTATTGAGTGAACTAAAACTCATCATACTAGAAACTAAGAGTGTACATAGTTTTTCTATAAAGTGCATGAATATGAGTTGTGATGAGGGAGCTGATATGATAGGCATGAGTAGATATCATGATGACTAAAAAACTTTGTACTGAGATAAGAATAGGTTGGGAATCATCCTCCCTCACTACTTTTCTACATAAACTGGCACTACTACTAGAATTTGAGAGCCTGACTTGGTTACTTGTTCTATCATCTTCCTTTTAGCTTTAAGCCATCATCTTAAGTCTGTGACCACTTTACTAAACTCTAAACTGAACTGTAATCATTTTACTCTAGAGTCTGGGGTATAATAATACACATGAATGATAAACTCATCTGCATCATCATACTTAATCTCAAATCAACAAACTTAAATTCTTGCATACACTGTTCAAGGCTACTACTTTACCTTTCGTACAACTAGCCCCTTGAATATATAATCTGCTCAATCTGGATAAAGCTTTTCCAACTCTACTACTGCTAAACTTCTGGGTTTATGATTCTAACTCTAGATCACATACTATAAATAGGATTCTAAGAGGGGATCTAAAAGAACATCTGACTTTAGCTTAACGCATGATTTTCATGAACATGAATGAAGTCCTTAAAATTTTAGAATGTAAAAGAACTGTTGGGATATTTTCTAGCCTGTGTGATATCCCATAACTATCTGTAGGGACTGGCTATGGAAACTCTATCTGTAGGAATTCTTTCTTTACTATTTCTGTTGCCTCAAAACTAAGGCATAGTTAGCATGAATGAGAATGGAGAATGATGAGAATCTGTATAATTTTCTTAGAGTATACTTCTACTGCACGATTTGAGACTTGAAAGAAAGGAAACATTTCCTAAATGCCCTGTAGCCTGTAGAACAAAAGTACTGACGTCTCCATACCATTTCACAAGACTCTACTAGACACAACTTCATAGACACCCTAGGACTCTTGAACTCTATACTCTTATACCTTATTTGTAATAACCCAAGAATACCCCCTAGTCGTCACACAGTGCTTAGAACCACAAATGATCCCAAGCTAACCCATGAACTGACATACTGTTAAGCAACTGAATTATAATATAATAAATAGCTATTGTGTTGTGCGGAAACATAATCATACTAAAAATCTAAAATAGATACAATACTTGTAAAAACTTACAATCTGATAAATCTGAAGAATGAAATTGAAATTACATGACTGACTCTGACTGACATCAATGAAGCCTCTACTATACTGACTATAGATTGCTGGGACATGCCTCCAACTACCACTAATCAATACACATGAAAATAAATGAACTGTACATGAACTAAAACTGTCTGAAGTTCCCAAAGTTGGAGAACTCATAACCTGCTGGCTGGAATCTGTAATTGTATGATCATGATGCGTAGGTTATAACTGATACCCACATTATGAGATGATATAGCACATAGAAATATATATGGATTAGTACTTCTAGAATGTACTGAGTATAAAGGGGTGAATGCAATAAGTAAAACTGATTTCATACGTAATCGTAAAACATGCATGCTAAGTGTAAGTAGACTCACCAATAGTCTAGAATATACTAAAAATTGAAATATCATAAAGCATGAATGAAAAACATTCTCTGATAAGGTGGTGAATCTCTACACTTAGTTTCTGTAAAACTTTAATTTAATGATATAAGTATAACTAAAGCTGGGGTATGATAAAACATGGATACTGTATGAATACTGGGTCTGAAACTACGTGATGGAGACTGACATAAATCGAGGATCTGAATATACAATCACACTGAGCATAAATGCATAAACATAATAACTTATCTGATTAACTGAATGACTAATATCTGAATACTAGTCATGTAAGACTGAACTATACTTAGTCTGAATAACTGGACTAAAACTGTAGAGTGTTCTGCATATGAGGAAGGGACTGACTGAGTAACATGAGATAACTAAGCATGAATTTGTGACAACTATATTAATTGAGAAGGTAAGACCAAGCGTATAACATGAATCTTAAATAGTCTGTTTATAGAGGTACTAAAATACTAATAACTGAATAACTGATAACTGCATGCTATGGTCAAGCAAACCTAAAACTAAACTGAGTTACATATCTAATTACTAGACAGAGACTATAACTAAGAGTGTAACTGAGACTGTAACTAGGAGTGTAACTGAGACTATACTAGTACTAAATATTGAGTTTTGATAATTGAGTGATTGATATCTGAGTTTACTGATAACTGCATTACTGATAATTTGGTGACTATTTCTAAAATTCTTGATTCTGTAGAACTTAACTGAGTTCTATACTGAGTTGGGTGACTGTTTCTAACAGTCAGATTTTGGTGGAACAGAACTAAGTTCCATCCTGAGTCTGAAGCTGAAACTGTAATTGTGGGAGTGTTCATCTAACCGACATGCCTCAAATAAGTTAACTGGGGTCCAACCCTTAACCCCTGTTGGAAGGGTGTCAGTGTCGTGCCATTGGTAAAGACAAGCTAAAGAGTCATCCTCATCTGGCAGGTGCCCTGAACAAGAACGATGATATCCTTAACTGGCAGGTAGAAACACCTTATCAGCCCTCAACTGACAGGTTGATGTATCAACCTACGCTGGCTACGTAGTTCTGGAATGCAAGGACCGCTTCTAAGGATCACACCCTCTACTGGCAGATGAGCCCCCATCCTTAGGTTCACTAGATGCTGAATCCTACTCCTAACTGAATAAAACATAGACTAATTACTAGACTGTATTGGATTTGATTGAATTGTTACTGATCATGTTGATTGACTGAGCCGGGCTGAGTTCACTGAGTACTACTAATAGACTGAGT
This sequence comes from Capsicum pubescens, assembly GCA_030864215.1. Lineage (NCBI taxonomy): Eukaryota > Viridiplantae > Streptophyta > Magnoliopsida > Solanales > Solanaceae > Capsicum > Capsicum pubescens. Next base: position 74,328,102 of record CM061546.1, read on the forward strand.
TTAGTGAATACTGCTAACTGACTGAGTTTACCGAGTACTGCTAACTGACTGAATACACTAAGTACTGCTAACTGATTGAATACACTGAGTTCTGTAACTAACTGAATACTACTGATTATGATATTTATGAGACTATTCTATAACTACTGTAGCTCTAGGTCAACAACAAGATTTTTGGGTATTGAATAGCCTAGGACTCAAAAGCATAACATGATCTTGAAAAAGAAGAACAATAGATACTTGTTAACAATACATTCCTCTAGGCATTTTGTCAAACACTTGAGATACATAAACTTGTACATGGGAATTTCTTAAACATGGGAGCATAGCATGGTTACATAACTAGAATCATGAAATGGGGGAATTTACATGAAATTCACTTGAAATGAGACATGGGCATTTCATCACAATATGTAAGGATCAACATGTGGAAAGCATGGATTTAGAACATGGAATAATTTATAATTATCTTGAATATAGGATCCACCATGGAATCAAAAAAAAAATCTACAGACATGATATGTAAGCCTTTGCTCAAAAACATTTTTGTAGGCATTTCATCAAACACTTGTAATTCATGATTTAGGCTAAGCATGAGAATAGTTAAAAACAGTAGTAATAGCATGATTTCACCTTTAAAATCACCAATTTGGGTTTAAATTTAGCACACAATACCATTAAAACATGTAAGGTTTAATATCACCAACAATTTCTTGGAAACAAGATATAAGCTTAAGATTCATGAAAATTTATAAGCAAAATTCATGGGAACATGTAAAGATTATGACTTTAATCTTGAAATTTGTGTGTTAGGCAAAAGAGGACCCATAGATGAACTCCCACATACCTTAAAACTTGAAAGCTCAAAAAAGAAATAAAATCTTGAAAGCTTTCTTGAATTGGGAAACTTGAAATCTTGACTTTTCTTGAAGAGGATTTGATAGAGTCCTTGGTATTTTTGAGGAGGGTAGGGATTGTTTTGGACAGAAAAGGAAGAATAATGATGTAAATAATGCTTTTGGGGCTTTAATTAACTGTTATGGCTGAGTTAGGGTGAAGGAAAAGACCCTTTTTCCCTTAAAAATGCAAAAACAGAATCTGGGAAATAGCTGGGGGGCGATGGAGCGCGCGTCACGGGCATATCGTCTTGGCTTACTGCCTCTTCACGAAAATGGCTGTACCTTTTAGCTCGGGTATCATATTTTGGAAAAATTTATATCGTTGGAAAGATAATTCAATTAGCTACAATTTAGTGGGTCTTGATATAAAAAATTCCACGTGTATCAAAAGTTATATACATTTAAAGTAGACCCTTATAGAATCAATTATCAAATTTTGGACGAATTAAATGATCTTAGCTAAATTGGATCTAAGTGATTCCTATGAACATTTTTAACCTCAAGATAACTTCAAACACTAGGTTAAAGATCATGAAACTTATATTCACATGGGAATCATTTGGATTAATGATTATACACGTATGAGCGATGGTTCGTAGACTAGCCCAAAAATGCAGGGTATTACAGTATCCCTAAGATAACCTATGGAATTTGGCATAGCACTAAAACCATCTATTTATATCATAAGTCATCTTACAATCATAGATAAGTGTCATGATCATTTACCAAGTGTGAAAAGTTATTTTGATGAAAAAATACAAAAAAAAAAGACAACAACAAACCCAGTGTATTCCCAAAAAGTGGGGTCTGGGGAGGGTAAACTGTATGCAGTCCATGTTGCTACCTCCGAATGGTCAACTCTAAGAGTATTTGTTATCAATTGAGTTTTAGTAGTCGATCCTACAAGGTTCAACTCTAAATGAGTATAACTTCTAGAAATATTGATTTTTGGAGCTCAAGACCTATCAAATGAAAGGTATTTGAGTCCTCTTTCCAACACATCTAATTTTCCCGTAATCTAATACCGTAGTGAAAAGTTATGAGAATTTTCATGAGCGAATTAGTAAGGGTCCGTGATAAGAGTGTGACATGATAGATGTGCTTCATAATAAGATCATGGAATACTAGCTTTGCTCCGCGATAAGGGAGTGCCATGCTAGTGGTCACAATGATGCTAAAATCCTTTTTTTCCTTTAGTTTCTTAAGGGTAATTTGGTTACTTACCTCCTAATTGGTCCTATACTATGTATTTTCCCCATTCCATAACTCAAAATTCACCATTTTCTCTCCTCTTAACCTTCTAAGAACATCAAAAGAAATGTTTTCTCTCCAAAATTCATACTTTCAAGGCTCCAATTCAAGCTTTCCTTTAAGAAATTGATAAGACTAGGTATGTGGGGTTTGAACAAGGATTTTCTTTCATCCTTGTGCCCAAAAACTTAATTTTTATAAGTGAATTTATGAAATTTTGAATTAAGGTTAACACCTACTTTACATGATTTCAGAGTTATGATGTTCCTTTACAAATAGAAGTACATTTAGCCTAAGAATTCATGGTTTACTCATGTTATCACATGTATATCAGTTCTCATGAATTGAATTTTAGTGTTCTTGACAAAAGTTCCACAATTTAGTAAAAGTATGTGATTTTAACATAATTCACTCAGTTTACAAGAAGTTCAGACTTACTATTTTAGATTACAGGCTATTACAATATGATTTCAATACCAGTTTAGATTTTATGATGTCAGAAAAGATATGAAATTCACATATGTAATTATGATTATGAGGTAGAAATAGAAACATATTGTGCTTTCAGACTTATTAGCTCATATTCTCATTTTAAGGTGAATTTCATATATTTTATGAGTAATAGTTTGATTTTAGAGTAGTACCTAGCACTGAGGAGTAAGTGTTTGGTGTACCCTAGTTCTATTAGCTAGATTCCACCATTGGGTTATTATTCAGCTTGTCCAAATGGACATGTATATGCATTATTCAGCTTGTCCAATGGACATGCATAAGTAATCACCCTAGTAAGCTTTCATAACCTGACAAGGTATATTGATCCCTTTCGATAGTTTTTTTTTACATCAAACTCCATGTTTCTCACATGGTTTATGCCCACTAAGTGAATCTCCCACATAAAAGATGAATTTACAAAATAAGTACAATGACTCACTGACTTTATCAGATGTTGCTTTATGACTTATGCTTTATGATATTTTCGCTTTCAATTTTATTCATGAATATGGTGAGTCAATATACATTTGGTATGTATGTTTTAAGTTTATGACACATCAGATTTTAATTATTGCATGCACCCCCACATACTCTATACATTCCAAAAGTAATGACCATATATAGGTCTGTGTAGCTACATTGTTTCATAATGTAGATATCAATTGTAGCTCACAACATCACGATCAACCAGTTTGCACCTTCCAGCCAGTAGTTGATGAGTTCTCTTTATTCAAGTACTCAAGTCAGCCAGTAGATTTAGTATTTTGTTTTTATTCATTTGTATTGATTAGGTATAGCTGAGGGTATTTCCCATCTATCTATAGTCAGTATTAGTAGAGGCTTTATAACAGTCAGTTAGAGTTGATGTATTTAGTTTCAGTTTCTTTGGTATAATCCACTATTATCAATCTTTTATTTTAAACAGTATTATATTAAACAAGTTCAACTTATGACATTTCTTCTGCTTAGTATTCCAGTTTTGTGTATGTTATTCAGTTGCTCATGAATTATGCCAGTAGTATGGTTTAGCTTGAGATCACTTATGGTTCTAAGCATCGTATGATATTTAGGGGATAGTCTCGGGGCATTTTAGTCATGAGCAGAAACCGATTTTCTAAAACAACATTAATATAAAACATAGAACCTAAAATATGCAAACATCACTAGAAAAAAATCTAAACATAGAGATAAGCTAAAACATCTACTAAGTCTAGACAAGCCTCTAGAAATACTGAACCATTAGGACAGACACCCACCTGAATCAATATTATGAAATACTAAAATAAACATAAGTCTGAACTGTTGAGAAAAACATATAGCATAGTTTTTGAAAAATAAGGACTCACCAACTAATAGGAGTAGGCACTGAGGATCACAACAAGTCGCGAGTCTGAGAGCTGGTACCAGAACCTATATCATGATAGGATACAGTCTAAGAAGTTTGTCAGTACTATGGAATATACTGAGTAGGAGAGACATGTATTAAGTGTATAAAACTGAGGTAAATCATGTGGAGAGCAAAACACATACCTGAAAAGTATATGACAACTCACTATTCTTCATTTATAACACTGAATTTATAAATCATGTGACTAAAGTATAATAAATCATACATGAAAAAACTAGTGAGACATATACACTTAAAATTTTATAACCATATTACTATGAGAGTTTCTCTTATCTAATATAAACCACTAAAAGTCCAACATATGCCTCATTTGATGGCCGAAAGATACCTTCCCAGGTTTATAAAGAAATGACTGATGTGATCACTAAGCTAAGCTCATTTAGGAAAATATAATACTTATGATGACACATAATTTTGGAACTTAGGAACATTGAACCCGTGTATGCTTGAAGCTCGATGCAACTCCCAAAACCATACTAATGCTCATACAGTATAAAATTCATCATGAGATAAGCATAAACTAGTTTGTAAATCTAAAAACCAATTTTTCTTCTGTTTTGGTTTCATGTCACTCTATATAATTTATTAATATTCATGGTAATCCTGAGACGTGTCAAATATTTTAAATCATACTAAAACCATACAGAACTTGCTAAATTATGGAAATTCATGTACGTTCATGTCATGATAACAAAAGTACACATTTGGAACTTATAAACTGCAAAATCATACATTTTGAAGCTAATATTAGTCACAAGGAACGTGGAAATTGTAGAATTAAATCATAATCATAAAGTGTGTATGCCTCCTAGATTTGAACTTATCGAATTTATAATTTTAAATACTAAATTTAGGAGCACAAAGATGGAAGGAATTCCTTGTTGAATCCAAGCATACCTGAAATTAAAGGATTCCTTGGAGAGATTCTTGAACTTGGTCCTATTTTTGCTTATCTTTTGAAACTCTTCTAGTTGTTCTTTGGAACTTTTGGAGAAAGAAAGAGATGAGAGGTTTTTTTATGAATGTTTGAGTGTTTTGGGATGAATTTTGGGATTAAAATGGGTTGGGCAGGTTAAATTTGAGTATTAGGATAAGGTTAACCCCAACTTTTAAAATAAAAGAAAAATTGATACGCTTGGGAGTAGAGGGCACCCAATGACTCCCAATTCATAGGAGCGGATTGTGTGTCGTACCTCCTAGAACATAGGCTAACTAGTATAAAACTTTGATGTGCTCCATAACATAGATCCTAAATAAAAAGTCCCCGTGCATGACACACAATCTTCTTTCCTAGTCTTTGGCATACTTTTATGACCCAAAACTCAACCCAAATATTTTACAACCTTCATAAGTTTCAAATTACCTCATTTCATGATCCTGATTGAATAGGAAAGACACTAAAAACATGCACAAACTATAAGTGTGTTACAATATCTCCCCTTTAGGATCATTCATTCTCAAATAAAATCTGAAACTAGGCTGGTAAGGATGAAACTACTAGCATGACATTAATTTTTAAAATGAATATATGTTATGAACCATGATCAGAACTGTCTTACATTAAAACTACTAGCTCAACAAAAGATTACCAAACACATACATGTATAAATAGGATCTCATGAGACTAAATAAGGACCCAAAACTAAGGGAATAAGACTAGGAGGAATATCTATACCACATACTAAATCATTTCTAGGAGTGAACAACTGAGGATTTCTATTCATCATGTATGATTCTATTCTCAAGTCGCTCCTACAACTAATTAATTTCTCCATAACACCGTTATTGAAGCAACTTCTTTATTCGTTAAACTTTGAACCTGTTAATTGAGAATATCAACGGAACATTCTCACATGTTAACCAACCTTCACACCAATGCTCTCTATATGGAAAACCAATATTAAATATCTAATAACTTTCTTTAACATAGACACATGAAAGACTGGATGTGCTGCAAATAACTTTGCAAGAAGATCTAGATCGTAAGTAACATTTCTAGTGCACCTCAAAATATGATAAAATCCAATATACGAGGGACTAAATTTTCATTTTTTTCATACCTCATTACACTTTTCATGGTGAAACTCTCAAGAACACCCAATCATCCAGTGCAAACTCAAGATCTCTTCTCCTTACCAACATATGATTTTTGATAGATCTGAGATATTTTCAACCTCTTCCTAATCAAATTAACTTTCTCTATAGCTTTTTGAACGGAATCTGGCAAAATCAAGGTCGCATTACCAACCTCAAACCAACCAATTAGACACCTGCATCTATGATCATATAAAGGCTTAAATAGAATAATTTAGATGTTGGAATGATAACTGTTATTATATGTAAATTCAATGAGAGGAAATTTAACATCCCAATTCCCTTAAAAATTAACTAGACATGCTCTTAACATGTCCTCTAGAGTCTACATAATATATTCATCTTGACCATATATTAGAGGATAAAATGATGTACTAAGGTTCACTTTATTACCGAGACCCTTCTAAAATAATTTCCAAAACTATGATGGGAACTCTATAACTCAATCCTATATGGTAGTTAATGAACCCCATAAGCCTTGAATAATTCAAGGATATAGAGTGGCATAATTCTTGGTTATGTCTGTGGTTTTGAGTGGTAAGAAGTGAGTTGACTTCGTCAGTTGGTCTATGATAACCCAAATAAATTCATGTTGATACTTATTATGATGAAGACTAGTTATAAAATCAATATTAATAACCTCCTACTTCCAAGTGGATATGATAATATCCTAAAGTGTACCTCCTGGGTTTTGATGCTTCACTTTAACTTGCTCTTCTTTTATATAATTTCACCCGTAGACTTCTCATAAGTCATGGTACATCTTAGTGGAACCTGGATGGACCAAATTATTAAAAATATGGGCCTCATGTAACATTCAATATCTTACCCCTTCAATATTGGGAACACATAAATATCCTGACAGTTAAGTACACCATATCCCCCTTGGGAGGAAACCTCCACATTTTGTCAGTGGACTGCATGCACCAACTAACTCAAGAATGAATCATTATGATACTTCTCTTTCACCTCTGCCACTAGAGATGACTCTATACCATTTTGTACCATCATACCACCGCCATCTCTATCTCATAAATGAATTCCTAATTAAGCCAATCTATTTAAATCTTTAACCAACTCATTTTTCTTATCTATAACATGGGCTGTACTAACCATAGACAATCTAATAAGAGCATCTGTAACTACTTTTGCTTTACCTGGATAGTAAATCTCATTTATGTCATAGTCTTTCAAAAGATCTATCCATATTCTTTTGATAAGATTTAACTCCTTCTGACTGAATTCATATTGGAGACTCTTATGATCAATGAGAACATCTATATATACTCTATATAAACAATATGTCCAAAATTTCAAAGTGAAGACTGCTTTTGCAAGCTCCATATTGTGAGTCTGATAGTTCTCCTCATGAACTTTGAGTTGCTTGGAGGTATAGGTTATCACCTTCCCATTTTGCATCAAAACACTTCTAAGTCATCCTAGAAGCACCACAATCAACCACCAACCCATCTAAACCTTTTGACAAAGCTAATACTAGTGTTTAGGTTAATCCATCCTTCAACTCTTGAAAACTTTTCTCACACAAATCTTACAATTAAAACTTTGGATTTTTAGTGTAAACCTAATCAACAATGTAACTATCAAAGAGAATACCTTAACTAACCTATTTTAGTGGTAATCTAAGCCTAAAAAGTTCCTAATATTAAATGGAATAGTGGTCCTAGGTGTCATGACTTAAACCGGGGCCTGGTCATGACAAGTATCTTAAGTCCACCGAGGATTAGAGGCCACCCCTCTTTTCCTAGCCAATGGAAACATAATACACCTAACAATGGTTGAATTTCGAACATATAATAAGATAAAATAGATAAAAGTAAAGTATATGGAATGTCAGCCAACAATAGCCAACCACAACAATATCCACTAAGCCTCTAACAAAATCAGAAACCAATCGAAGTCGGGACATGACCCTCACCCTGACAATGACAATATTAATGATAATGATAATGTGAACTTTTCAATTCTAGTCTATAAAAGGGGAAACTGATAAAATAACCAAATATTCCAAGAATGGAAGATCACCACTTTACTACCAATGACCAATGAACCGAGTCGATCCACCTAACTCTGGGCAGGAAAATTAGAAGTATCTCTAGTGCCTACATCGCGTGGGGATAAAATGTCCGAAGAAGTTTAGTGGGTTGAACAATAGCATGTAACTCAGGGATAAGGGATAAAATATTTCCATGAGTAATCATCTCAAACCAATTAATCCAATGCACATCATCAGATTTACAAAAATAAATATATATATCACATGCCGAGATAAGAAATAAGGCTTAACATGAACTTTTTAAAATCTTAACCTGGATTGTGTAGCATAACCATCTTAATCAAAGCACCCATGGTCTATATGGGCCCAACTCTACCCCAGCTGGTGCATATAGCCGCATGAATCTGAGGATAATCATATGTCATATGCCTGATGGAGGACTCGAATCTCCTAGTATAAATCAAAGGTGACTAAAGCACTATTTTTTATATAACATGGGGGACTCAAACCTTCCAATTATATATTGATAATAAGGGAAACTCGAACCTCTTGGTCATTTAGATCCCCATTTCGGCTAGCACCATTTTCGGTATTGGTCCCTCGGGACCCCCACTTTCACGGCACAACTATACAATCCTCTTTTAAGCCCCATTAAAACATTTATCACACATTCATATTCAGTGAACCATAACACACATTTAGGCATACACTGTTGGTTCGTCATACAAACTAGACTTGCAAGGTCACATCAAAATGCCAAACAAATTATCATCACTCTGGGGAATTCTCAACCCCCTTGGTTCATTTATACATTAGCTTGGGGAGTTACACAATCCCATAAGGTTCAATTGAAAATCATTATGCTTCATTAGGATTTCATGTTATGCAATAGTTCAAGAGTAGTTCAATGTGCATACTTTTAATATTCAAAATCAATTTCACAATATAGGGTTGAGGTCATTATCACTTCAAGGGTCAATATTTATAATTTGGGGGAAATCAAAATCCATTAGTTTATTCGCCATGTACATGCAAACCACTAGTTCAAAACCATAAATAAGGCATGAACAGTCAGTCATATGTAAACCATGGAAAACATTGTTCAAAAATAAAAATTCAAAACCCATAACCCATGCTAAAAAAACAACATCAAAACCACTTGAATAGCTATTTAAAATACATGTTTTTACTAAATATTAGATGGGGAAGAGTGACATGGTTGTAGGATTCTCAATTATGGAGGTGAAACCTTGAATTGACCCCTATATGTTCAACCTTGAGGAAATCCTAGCTTGTTTTGCTTGAAAGAATATAAGTGAGTAAAATGGTTTTTGATTTGTTACAGTGTTAAAATATTATCCCAAAGGTGTTTTATGGACGTGGGGTCTAAGTGGGTAAAGAGGAAAGTATTCACAGTGCCCTTAACTTAAAGGCTGAAAAATTGTCACCAGTTGTTATGAGTCTTATGACGACTTGTTGAGACACCTTATGACTCGTTACCATGAGTCGTAGTCAAAATAGTGTCATAGTGCACACATACTATTGAACCTATGACTCACACAATACGACTCGTATCGTGACCCTATGACTAGTTGGGTCCAAGTCATATCTAAGACAGAACCATTTGGGTCTCACACTGGTTAGCCTACAATTTGTACTATTTGATTTGTATAGAGTCTTTATGACTCATTGGGAGTTGCTCATAATAAGGACAGGAAACTCATCCATACACACTGGTCAGGATATGATTAGGGTCCTACGACTCGTTAATACCCCCTACAACTCATAAGTAGAAGTCGTAATCTGGGTAGTGAGGATAAATTTTCTAAAATTTTCAAGGACCAAAAAATCTAGGGTGTTTCATACTCCCCATCTTAGGATCATTCATCCTCTAATGACCGGGCAAGTCATTTATTAGCACGATTTAACTCTAAACACAACCACACTTGCCTTTAACAAAGACAAAAAATAAAGATGTTAAGAAATATACATACCTCATGCACAATTATCCAAAGCGGGAAACATAAATGGATATTTGGATTTCATACCCTCCCCGGTTTCCTAGGTTGTTTATTCATCCTTTTGGTTACTCCATAGAACCTTAACCATAACACGTGCTTTGAGCATAATCGGAGGACTTGCCAATCCAAAATCTTAATTTGGACTTCCTCATATGAAAAGGAATCCGAGACACCCACACTCTCCAAAGGAATGACCAAGGAAGGTTTACTTATGCACTTTTTCAACATCAAAACATGGAAGACCGAATGAATAAAACCCAAACTTGAAGGAAAATCTAACTCATAAGCCACATTGTCTATTCACCTCAAAATATGATATGGACCAACATAACGAGGACTAAGCTTCCCTTTCTTTCCAAACTACATCACTCTCTTCATGGGAGACACCTTCAAGAACACCAAGTAATCCACATCAAACTCTGAGTCCCTTTGCCTTACATCCGTAAAGGACTTTTGGCTACTTTGGGAAGCCTTAAAAATATCCCAAATCACCTTCAGCTTCTCCATAGATTGGTGGTTCTCCAAGTCCCCAAACCACTCTTAAAGAAATGCCAAAAGTGAGATGAGACCTGAGTACCTCGATTAGATATGATGGAAATTTGTGCACCATGCAACTTCATGATCTCCTTAATGAAAAGTTAGCGTAATCCTCTATCAAAAAATTTAGCTTCACTATTGGGGAACAGACTTAGTCTTTCTATCCATGTGACCCAAATGGAATCAAAATGATGGCAAGACCATGGAAGACCCAAAACAAAATCCATATTAATCACTTCCTATTTCCACAAGGGCAATTTGATATCTTGAGATAAACAACTAGGACTCAAGTGCTCAACCTTTACTTAGTTGAACCCCATGCACTTAACCACAAAATTGACCACTTTCTTATTCATATTATTCCAACAATTAATTTCTCTTAAGTTATGATACATCTTTATAGAACCAGGATGAATGGTGTACTACTCATGAGCTTCAACTAAGATCCTCTGTCGCTGTCCATCAACATCTAGAATATATAATCTACCTTGGTATCTTAAGATACCATTACCATCAATATCAAAAGCCATCACTTTATAGTGACCCATACCACCCTTGAGATGTATCAAGATAGGTTCTAAAATCTGTTTCTCCTTTACCTCAGCACCAAGAGATGACTTCCCTACATTTTGCATAGTCACACCACCATCCCCAGAGTCCAATAGACTAACTCCAAGATTTTCCAAATGGTGAATATCCTTCACAAACTCTCGTTTCTCCTCATCCACATAAGATAATCTTCCCATAGATAACCTGTTAAGAGCGTCAACAACTTAGGCCATCTCCTTTTTCTGAGATTCAACTCCTTCTGGGTGAACACATACTGTAAACTCTTATGTCCTGAGAAAAGGTCAACATGCATTCCATATAAATAGTGATGCCAAATCTTCAAAGCAAAGACGATAACTAATAATTACAAATCAAGCATCAGGTAGTTCTTCTCATGCACCTTCAACTACATTGTAGCATATGCAACCACCTTACCATGTTGCATCAACACACAACCCAGACATATCACAATAAACAACAAAACCTTTGGTACCCTTAGTTAAGGTCAAAACCAGATCCAAAGTTAACTAATATTTAAACTTTTTAAAACTACCCTCACAAGTATCGGACCATATAAACTTTACCTTCTTCTGAGTTAACTGGGTCATAGGGCAGCAATAGAAGAGAAAGTTTCCTTAAACCTTCTACAATAATTGGCTAGACCCAAAAAGTTCTGAATATCGGTTGGAGTCTTGGGATTAGGCCACTTCTTAACCACCACAACTTTTTGTAGATCCAGCATGATCCCTTTGTGTCATGACCCGAGGCTACCCCTAGTCGTAACACTGTGCTTAAGGCCACAAGTGACCCCAAGATAACCCATGATTTGGTACCTGCTGTGAGCATTGAATACAATAATAACACAAGCATCATATGTGGAACATAAACTGATAAAACCTCTGTCAAGATGGAATACTAAAACAATACTTAGCATGTCTAAAACTACTAATAAAACTAAAAACTAGTCTGAATTTTTAAATATCTAAAAGCCTCTAACACTGATGAGTGGCGATTTTACCACTCATTTGCTCTTGATAATTGTGCACACTACTATAATTTGAGGATATAAGATAGATGAGTTAATGAGTAAATGCACTAAATTCCATATTTTGTAGGTAAACAAGATGGATAATTGTAAGATGTGGACTTGAGCTGAAATGGACAGAAGAAGCAAAACAAGTGTAGTTGGAAGACCTGTAGCACTCACCAACCTTAGTTATCGCGATCACGGTTAGTCAACAAGGTCAATAGGATGTGATCGCAAAAGCTTTGACGTGGTTGTGGTTGTTGTAATTACGAACAACCTTCTACGATCGTGGCTATGCAAGAATTTCACCCAAGGCAGAATTATCTTTTCACAATGACGAATCCAAACCCTTATATAGGCTTAAACCTTTATTATTTGGGTATTACTTACATTGTAGACACTTTTGAATTTGAATTAAAAACCCTAAATTTGGAAAGGTTTGTAACTAATTTTAGAGGCTTAAATTCTTAGTATTTTGTGAAAGGGGGTTGCTCTAAACCATCCATATGATGGTATATGTTTTTCCACCTTCTTCATGAGTAGAAAATTATTTTAGTATTGGGATTATGTTTAACTAAAGTGCTATAGGTGTTGTTGGTGTTGATAGGATTTCATGATTTTTAATTGTTGATTATGGATTCCACCATTACTTGAGCTTAATAGTTGGAATTTGTGGGTGAAAACTCAAAAATCTTGTAAACCTTTATCATCCTTGAAAGAAGGATGAGGATAAACCTTTGGGAACCTATAGAATCCTTGAAAAAGGGCTATATAGGGATAAGACAATGGTGGATAGTTGAGCATGTGGTTTGCTTTCTTTTGCAATCTTAGAAATAAGTGTAAATGGAGAGTGAGTTATGTCATGGGCATCATCCTAGAAATAGGGATGACCGATTGAGGTTTGTATGGGTGAATATTAAGGACACATTTGCTAGGTGCTTGAAAGAGCCAATGGATTAAATCTTTGAGGTTTGGTTGACAAACTAACCGCAAGGACTTTTGACCTACGATATCTTGTATTCAACGACTAGATTTTATGCTAAACTATCATGATCCCACACACAACTTGCCTTTAGGTTGACATAATCCCAAGATCTCCCTAAAAATTGTATTCCATGTAAAAAGTGTTCTCATGGCTTGTTGTGTGACTCAATATTGATAGAATTGAACTCCAAACCAAACCCCCCAATTTTACATTTTGTATTTGTTTTTGTAAGCACTTTGGGTATCCTTTTAAGTAACTAGAGCACCTATAGGCTTTGAAGTTTAAATTTTACTCCATGTGGATTCGACCCTATCGAGAGTTGGTCTATTGAAAATGACCTCCTTGTCTCGATTTTCTAGAGTAAGTTGAGCATTATCCTAAAGGCTCCATTGACAGGGAGTGAAATTTTGGATTTCACTTGTGCGGTGTATTTTTACTTGGGTATACCTGGAGTGGTTTTGATTTATCATCTTTGTTGTTTTTTATTTCTTAGGTGATCATATTGTAAATAGGACAATGAGTGACAATGCTAGTCATATGGGGCCCTTCGATGCTCCTCTTGATAATAAGGGGAAACTCAATGATGTTGGTCATTCAAGTTCCATCTGTTTCCCACCTACGCATAGGAACAGTGTCTTTTATGTCACAAGCATCATGTTGCACATTTTGCAAATAAAGGGACTTTTTGGGGGGCAAGCTTATGAGGAACCTAATATTCATTTGAAGAATTTTATAGAGGTGTGTTCCCCCTTTGATATTGCACACATAACCTAAGATTCCATTCGGATTTGCCTCTTTCTATTTTCTCTCATGGAAGAGGCGGTATAACGACTTCGATCTCTTCCAGCTGGGTTTATAACTTTATGGGATGAACTCACCATAGCCTTCCTTGACCGGTATTTCCCACTATAAAAAATGATCAAATTGAGGGGTGAGATCATCAACTTTAGGTAATTGAATGGAGAGCCTTTGTATGAAGTGTGGAAAAGATTCAATGGAAAACTAACACGAAGTCCAAATCATGAGGTCCCGGAGAAGATGCTTCTCCAAATCTTCTACCATGCTATTGACCCACTCAACAAAAGTATGGTGGATAACGCAGTGGGGGGGATCTCTTGTGAAGTTTCACTATCATGCAACAATAAATTTTCTTGAGGAAGTGACCAAGAAAAACTAAGGATGGAATACCCGAGATACTGAGGTTCTAAAGAGTTCTCCCACTACATCCTTGGTTAACAAGGAACAAAGGAAATGAGATGAAGAAAGAGAGGAGAATATGGCTAAGATGATGATGCAACTAGAGATTTTGATAAAACATGGTATAAGTGCACCCGCAAAAGCAGTGAATGTCGTGGCATTAAAAGCCTATGAAGAGGATGAGGAGACTAAAAAGCTAGATAAAGAGATTCGATACTTGGAAAATTACTCGGGGGGTTCCCACCCCGCCTACCAAAGGCAAGGTAGGAATCAAGGTTGGAAAAATCATGATCGTGATATGGATTGGAGAGATAAAGAGCATGACTATGAGTGTTATGTGCCTCCTCATGATTGGGTAAAGAACAAAGAGCCAAGCTCCATTGACCCCGACTAATACAAATGCGAGGATATTTTGGAGAGGATTTTACTGAGAGTGAAAGGAATGGAAAAAATAGTTTGCAAAATGAAAAGTGATTTTTGGCAACTTAATAAAACTGTGGTGTCCCATTCTGCCTCTATTAAGCAATTGGAGACCCAAATTAGGCACATTTCTACCCAATAAATGTTAGGCCAAAGGGTGGTCTTTCCAGTAACACTATTGTGAACTCAAAGAATGAGGCTTAAGTTTTAGCAATAGTCACTAGGAGTGGTAAGACCCTTGTTAATCACTTGAAAGAATATTTAGGTAAAAAGGTTCCTAAGGTTAAATCAAAAGAAGCACCACCAAAATCTTAAAAAAAATAATGAAAAGGAATCAGTGGAAGTTGATGAAGAGGCAGAGGAGAATAAGAAATATCAAAGTGATGTGATGCCTACAATGCAAGTCCCTCCCCAATTCCCCCAAAAGCTTCAAAGAAAAGAGGAGGGTGATAAACTCAAGAAATTTATGGCAAAGATTAGCATCCTCTCTATCATATCCCTTTGCTAGAGACAATTCAAGACCTTTTGAGATATGCTAAGCTTATAAAAAAGTTGATGTCAAAGAAGAAGATCATCAAAGTTGACACAGTTGAAGTCACCCATGGTTTTAGTGCCATCATGAGTAGCAAGGTTGCGGAAAAGAATAAAAACCTCAAGGTGTTTACCATTCCTTGCACCACCGGAACACATATCTTTAAAAAAGACCTATGCTATCTCGGTGCGAGTATAAGCCTCATGCATTTTTCCATCTACAAAAATCTTAGATTGGATACTCCAGCTCCAATTTCTATGAGATTGTTAATGGCAGACTGGTCTATCAAGAGACCGGTTGGGTTTTTATCTGATGCTCTCGTCAAAGTGGAAAATCTCATTCTTTTGGTGGATTTCGCAGATATTGATTGTGAGATGGACCAAGAAGTTCCCATAATTCTTGGTCGGCCTTTCTTAGCCACCAGAAAAGCCATTGTTGATTTGGAGTTAGGTGAGATATATTTTAGGGTGAATGAAGATGTGATCTCCTTTAAAGTTTGCAAAGCGAGAAAATAACATGCAAAACTTCAATTGATATCTATGGCTGAGGTAGAAAATGAAGAGGTGAACAAGGGGGGCCTTGAGGATCCACTCTGAGAAATAAAGAGGGAATATGCCATGCCATGATGATAAATAAGGAGATATTAGAGGTAACCCACAAATGCCACAAAAGTTATTCGTATCCTTTATTTCTATTTTTGTAGTGTAGATTTTAGTTTTGACAATTGAGTAACCCATGTATTTGTGGCACTATAAAGTGTGTTGGATGAGCTTAAAAAGGGGAAAGTGTGAATTTTTTCTGCATTGTGAACTGAACAGGGGAAAATTTGTCAGATTGAGAAATGAGTTGAACAAGGAAAAATAAGAGTGCAGGAATGCCCTCAGTTACCGTGATTATGGGACCTAGGCTATTATCGTGGTAACCTGCATGTTTACGATTGTGGACACTTGACCACAATCGCGGTCACCTCAGCTATATAACCATCTTATTTTCTCTTATTTCCCTTACAATCGCTTTTCAACTTCACTCTCTAATTGGAACCATTTTTGGTTGAGATTATGAGCTCTCCAACAAAATCCTTGCATCTGTGTAGCATCATATATCTGGTAGGTTCCATGAATCTATGCTTTGATTGTTAAAAATAGGCCATAGATTGCATGTTGTAGAGAAAGCCTAAATCTTTGATTTCATGTGGTGTTTAGATTCTAGGTTATGGTGTGCACATAAGTGGGGAAGTTTTGAGTACCCAAGTCGTGTGTGAAATTGAAACAAATGAAGAGTGAACACCAAGTTCTTGATACATTGCCTAAATGAGTATTTAATAATGGTTTTTGCATTTTAAGGGCATAACCGAGCACCTAGTAGTCTTGTTCGTAGGTCTTAATGTGAATCCCTATTTTAGAACATTCTTGTGGCTTAAAAAATTTGGAAATTTTGAACATGGAAAACTGGTATGTAACTGGTTTCAGTTATCACAATCGAGGCAATGCAAATATGGCTATGGTCCATGATCGTGGTAACCAAGGGGGATTTCCTGCCATGCCCAAAAATCTTGAACTTCAAGTTTTTATCCTAACAACACCAAGTTCCTTCCAATGAGCTTTAGCGGATAATTTGGCATAATTTATGCATGAAAATGTCAATGATTGATATTGTGAGTAGTCTATTACTTTCAGGAAAATCTCATGGACAAGTATGACCATATCTGATTCATGGAACCCGAGTGCCACACTCACTATTATAGTGATCTTCTGAGGACAAAGATTCTCTCGGAGAGAGGAATTTCCTTGGATAATATACCAGAAAAGCTTTTGGCATTTCACGACAAGATTGAGGCCACAGGGTGTTGTTGTTTTGCCCTGGATTCGTGCAATGAAAATGAGCAATGGGTCTGTGAATTCTATGCCAACATCAGCATAATATCTTTCTTGGATCCATCCAACATGACTATTAAGATCTGGGGAGAAAATAGTAAATTTTGGGGCAGAGAAAACCAATGATATTTACGGGCTCTCACAAGCAGACATGGGTGAGTTCAAAGCAAAAGAGTGTGAGCTGGGAAGTTGGTTGGCGGAAAAATTATGTCTTGGAAAGGAAGTATCTTGGAATAAAACTAAGAGAAACATCTCCATGAATCACTTCACTTGCAAGGCTCAAATTTTATTGCACATCATATGTAGCCGAGTCTCTCCTTGCACCCATATGACAATAATCCCAGATTTGCATGCTCGTATGGTTTCCTGAATTCTAGATTACATTACTTTGGATGTTGGTTACCTCGTGGTTATTGAAATAAATAACTTCAAGGACCAGGGTGGTATGCATAGCTTCTTTTCTTCTTTGATTATCGAGCTTTATAGGAGAGCTGGGGTTAAGGGTATGCTGGAGATACATGGATGTGCCCTGGCACTACCATCTATCACTTGAGAAATTGAGGAGAGGATACACCAGGAAAAGGCAATAGAAGAAAAATTGACATGGGAGAGTCGACATATAAGGATGATGAGTCTCATAGGTCTTCCACCATCGGACCTAATGAGGATATTAGAGTTGATATTGCACCTATCATGGAGCTCATGCCAAGTTTACCCCATGGTATAGGAGATCCCTCCACCGCTCGTCATTAGTACGTGGCACGATCCGATAATGATAAGTACAGGAATGACCAAAAGAAGTAGGGAGCTACCATTGCTAGGCTTGAGAAAGGCTACTGATCCTTGGCAGAGTTATATTGAGATCTTTGGGTTGCCTATGAAAAGATGGTCATAAGGGAGAAGAAGAGGGACAAGTTCTTCAACAAGATGTGGAAAGGGGTAAAGAGCCTATGAAAGGTCCTAAAACCCTGAGATCAACTTCCTTCCTCCCGAGTAGAGAGTGATGATGAGGCCCCAAGCAAGTGGTCTAGTCCTAAAGAGACTGATGATGATGCAGAGTTTGAGGGTGATAGAAGTTCTTGATGTTGTTTCAGGGAGAAGACTTATCTCTCTTTATGCTTAATTGTTTATGCTGTGAGGACACTGCTACTCTCTTAGTTGGGGGTGCCTGTCTCCATATTCGTTTGATTTGGGCCTATATTATTAACACTTCTGCATATTTTATTGTTATTTTGGATAATTCTTATTTTTATTTGGGCCTGTATTATTGATATTTTTGTATATTTTTCTGTTCTTTTGGATGATTCTTATTTTTATTTGGGTTTTCATATTCAGGCACTCTGATTGGTGCCCATATTTGCATGGGTTAGTTACTTTGTCCTTAGATTGTTACTTTATATCTGACGAGCTTTTCCCTATGATAGACCAAGTGATGAAATTCTTAATGGGAAAGCATTGTGATTGGGTTTTAAGCCATTGATGCAAGGAAAGTCCGAGTACCCATGATATCAAGGTCATAAATGCAAGAAAAGTCTAAAAATTTGTGCCATTGTTGATTTGGGATAGAATTCATACCTACCGGTGAAGGCTGAGTAGCTATGTAGGTAGTTCGCCCATATTATAGCCACAATATGAGGAAAAAGCTTAGGTTGTTTCCATGGTTAGCAAATTATGCGTAGTGCAAATTCAAAGAAAACTCCCATTCTGTCCAAAAATTTTCAAAAATCAAGGACATGGACATAGCAACTTTGTAACAAAACTTTTTCCCTTTTTGTGACTCTGAAATTTTAACTTGTGAAAACTGGTAAATACTCAATTTTTGTCATTAGCGGGTGTAACACCCTGAATCTGGTACTCGAAATGCCACATGGTGCTCATGACCCTGAAGGACCATAAGCTAACCCATGACTGATATTTGTAAATGAGCACTTCATAATATACTGTAGAAATGCGGAATAAAAGACTGAAAGGCCATAAGGTTCAAATAACTGATAAAATAGAACATCTAAAAAAAATATGGTATATCAATACCAAAACGACTGAAATAACTGTCTGAACATCCTATAGTCTGAAAGCCTCTAAAAATGACTGAATAAGGAGTTGATGGAACATGTCCCCAACTAACTCTAACTACTAAAATAAACTAAGTATTAAGAGATTGAAATAATCAAATAATAACGTCCTTGAATGATGAGGACTCATTGCTAGTCTGATTGCTGAAACTGGAATGCTACTGATGCTCTGGAGCTCGTGCTTTTGAACCTATGGTATAAAACACCATAGTGCAAAATAAAAGTATGCGTCAGTATGATTGAATGTACTAGTATACAAGTGACGTAGGCTGATTGCAAGGGTTCATATACATGAACAATACTGACTAACAGAGTAACATGAATGTGGGAATACATGCATGAATACATAACTGTTAATAAGATTGTGACAACACTAATTACTGAGTATGAATACTGATAACAGGGATTTCTGATAATTAATATAACTGATACTGAGAGGTTGTGTCTGACAGTCTAGGTTCTGATGGAACTAGCTGAGTTTCATACTGAGCTGAGTGACTGTATCTGACAGTCCTAAATTCTTTAAAACTATCAAAGTTCTATTACTGAGATCTAAGACTGAGACTATGGGAAGTATTCATCTAATCGACAAGCCCCTAATAAGCTATTATTGCTGAGTTTGGGTCCAATCTATAACCCCAATTAGAAGGGTGTCAATACCGCGCCACTGGTAAGCACAAGCTATGAGTGACCCTCATCTGGCAGTGTCCCCAAAGGAGAACGGTGGGACCCTCAACTGGCAACTTTAATCTACCTTATCAACCCTCAACTGTCAGTGTTGATAACTCAACCTATGCTGGCTACATAGTTCTGGAATGCAAGGATTGCTTTTAAGGGTCACACCCTCAATGGTCAGTGTGTTCCTTCATCCTTAGGTTCACTTGGTACTGAATCCTACTCCCAACTAAATAGACACTGAACTAATTATACTGAGATAAATTGGACTGAGTTCACTGAGTTTCGTAGACTGACAGAATATTACTGAATTATGTTAACTGACTAAGTTCATGAGATTTCTGAGTTTTCCAGAGTCATGTAACTTATTGAATTCTACTGATCATGGCATGACTGAGAATACCATGAAATTGACACTTGCTCTAGGCATACAACTAAATTGTTGGGTATAAATTCCCCCAGGACTCAATAGCATAAAAGTAATTCATGGAACAAGTTCGAAAGCACAACAATGGCTACACATATATCCATAATTCATTGACTAAGACATTTCATCAGACACTTGACATGAATTAACTTGTACATAAATGGGGATTTTATACTATCATACTATAATGGCACTTTTTCCTTTACATAGGTATTTAATTAAACATATGGGGAACATACTTTGGTTATACCCTCATCAATGCATCTACTTATCATGGTTGCATAAATAAATTTGTAATTTTAAGGGTTTATCATTAATATTATGCAAATCATCACATACTAGTATCAATCATTGGAATATGTAATTTAAAAAATGAATCAAAACCCAACAACAACATGGATATAATTCAACTAAATCATGAACATTCATAAATACACAATCTTTAGAATTTGAAAAGAGATTCTTGAGCTTCATGGGTGAAAAGGACCCATGAATCAACACTTGACATACCTTGATTTTGAGTTTCTTGAAGTTCTTGGACTTGAAGAACTTGAATCTCTTAGTTTCTTGAAGAAGGGTTGGGATCTTGTTCTTGGGGATTGATCTTTGAGAGAAATCCCAATTTAGTGTTGTAGATGAATAATGAAGTTATGATCTTTGATCTAGTATAATTAGGCATTAAAAAGGGTTGAAAAGACCCAAACACCCTTATAAAAATGGATTTAAATTGCTGAACGGGATCTGCGATTACTTGGGCGATGGTCCATCACTGGCTCGACGGTTTGTCACTCTGTCCATCGCAGTCTAGTTAGAAAATGAGTTGCTGCCTTATTAGCGATGGTCTGGGCAATGGTCCAACGCTGGCTCAATGGTGCGTCATTCTTTCCATCGTAGTTTGACCAGAAGATGGTCTTATTGCCTCAATTGCGATGGTCTGGGCGACGGTCAATCGTTGGTTCGATGGTTCATCGTTCTTTCCATTATAGTTTGACGAGAAGATGGTCTTACTACCTCAATTGCAATGGTCTGGGCAGCGGTCCATTGCTAGCTCAAAGATGGTCTTACTTCCTCAGTTGCGATGGTCCATCGCTGGTTCGACGGTTCGTTGCACTTTCCGTCGCTCTTGGGTAGTTCAGACAGTTTTCCGTAAATAGCCATAACTTTTTATCCCGATACTGGATTTAGGTGAATTTGGTATCGATGGAAAGCTTATTCAATTTCCCACACAAAAAAAGGTCAAAATCTTAAAATTCTACATGTATAAAAGTGGACTCATCTTTTAAAGCAAGTCTTTGACATTTTTGGGATGATTTTAAGCTAGGTAGAAGTACGGGGTATTACATCGGGAGGGGCAATTGAACCCTCTTTACGAATTTGCATTCCATGTATGGGAGCTTATTTGTTCAACTCCCATGTGTACTTGTACCATCTAGAAATTTTCCCATTAGTCTCTCAAGTCTAGATTTTGATTGTATTTGGTTGGTAAGATGATCCTACGCTATCTTTGTGAACATAGAAGCCCATTTTAGCCTAAAAGCCTACCTGTTCGTAGATGTTATCCCTAGTCACCCAGTTTGAGCCATTGGACCTTTCATTGGAAAACACATTGCAAGTCGTGACCCTTTTATTATACCTCTTTTGAACCCCATCCTCCTTGAACTTAAGAATGCAAATTGAGGATAAAAACCTAAGTTAGAGGTGGTGAAAATTGAATGAGGTATTTTTGGTCCACGAAGTTATAAGTAAGGTCCTAAGAATTTAAGCAATGATAGAAAAATGATTAAGAAAAAGAAAGTATCTAACAAAGGAAATAAATGCATGAAATATGCACAAACACAAAAAAAAAAAAGAACTGAAAAGAAAGTGGGTGAACTAAGAAAATAATAGTTGGCACAAAGAGTGAAACAAAAGAAGTGGCCAATGATCAAAAGTTGGAAAGAGTGTGATGTATAAGTTCAAGAAAGATATAGCCATGTTGTCCTTAATTTATATCCTACCCTACCCCAAACCTATGTTACATGCTAAAAAATTCCTTCGTGATTACCAACCAAATGTGGTCATTATAGTGGCAATTGAAAATAGGGGAAACCGTATGGCATGATACTTGTTACCATCTAGAGTTCTTGAGTGAGAGAAAGTTTTGCACTTAAATTCCTTGTTGCATTGTTGATCACTTGGTTTGTGGAATTATCTTTCTTGTGAGGAGTCATGTGATCAAGTTGAGGTGTGTAATTTTGTCATCTTCCGAAAAATGAGAGAAAAAGAGTATAATGTAGTTAAGGTTAAAAGGTGATTCATTTCTAGAGTGTTAGTAGTTGTTACATGATTTCTCATTTAAGTCTATTGCATCCTTCAATATTCCATTTTATGTCGAGGGTTGTCATTAAAATAGTTTTGGCCATGTGTGATGAGATT
Source organism: Capsicum pubescens (assembly GCA_030864215.1). Classification (NCBI taxonomy): domain Eukaryota; kingdom Viridiplantae; phylum Streptophyta; class Magnoliopsida; order Solanales; family Solanaceae; genus Capsicum; species Capsicum pubescens. The sequence continues at coordinate 74,350,991 of CM061546.1, forward strand.
TTTGTGGTATTAATCAAGTTGAAGTCATTGTGATCATTGTGTAATAGAATTTGGGCAAACATGTGAAATTGTCTTATGGTAAGAAGTGGTGTTACTTGAATATAAGCAAAGTTTCAAGTATAGGGTGTTGATGAGTGGTGATTTTACCACTAATTTTGTCTTGATAATTGTACACACTACTATGATTTTGAGGATATAAGTGAAACGAGTTGAAGAGTAAATGCTCTAAATTGTTGAAGGTAAACAAGCTGGAAAAGTGAAAGATGTGGACTTGAGCCGAAATGGACCAATGAAGGAAAAGAAGAGTAGATGGAAGACTTGGAGCAGTCACTAGCCTCAGTTACCGCGATCGTGGTCAGTCAAGAAGGTCATGAGGACGCAATCGCGGACAACCTTCTACGATCGCGGCCATGCGGGACTTTTTCCTAGGGCAGAATTGTCTTTTCACAATGCCGAATCCAAACTCTCATATAGGCTTAAAACATTCTTATTTGGGTATTTCTTACATTTTAGACACATTTTAATTTGAATTGAAAACCCTAAATTGGGCAAGTTTTGTAACTAATTTTGGAGGCTTAAATTCTTAGCATTTTGTGAAAGATGGATGTTCTAAACAATCCATATGATGGTATATCTTTTTCCACCTTCTTAGTGAGTAGCTAATTATTTTAGTCTTGGGATTATGTTGAACTAAAGTGCTATTTATGCTATGGGTGTTGATGGGTTAACATAATTTTTAGTTGTTGATTATATATTCTTCCATTGCTTGAGCTTAATATTTTGAATGTATAGGTGAAAACCCCAAATGTCCAAATGGGTTTGATGGGTGAAAACCCACAATCTTGAAAAGCTTCATCATCCTTGAAAAAGGGATAAGGTTGAACCTTTGGGAACCCATAGCATCCTTGAAAAAGGGCTATAGGGGCACAAGGCAATGGTGGACGGTTGAGCATGTGGTTTACTTTCTTTTGCAATCTTGGAAATAAGTGTAAATAGAGAGTGAGTCATGTCATAGGCATCATCCTAGAAATAAGGATGCTCGATTGAGGTTTTGGGTGACTATTAATGACACATTCGTTAGGTGTTTAAAAGAGTCAATGGGTGAAATCTTTGAGGTTTGGTTGAATAACTAACCGCAAGGACTTTTGACCTAGCCTATCTTGTATTCAAAGACTAGATTTCATGCTAAACTATCATGATCCCACACACACCTTGCCTTTAGGTAGACATAATCCCAAGATCTCCCTGAAAATTGAATTCAAAGTAGAAAGTATTCCTGTGGCTTATTGTGTGACTCAAGATTGATAGAATCAAACTCCAAACCAAAACCCTCATTTTACATTATGTATTTCTTTTTTAATACACTTTGGGTATCCTTTTAAGTAACTAGAGAACCCATAGTCTTTGAAGTTTAAATTTCACTCTTTGTGGATTCGACCTCATCGAGAGTTGGGCTATTGACAATGACTGCCTTGCCCCTATTATTTAGAGAAAATTGAGTGTTATCAAAGACATGAGGATTTGATGGGACAAGCCCCCAACTAACTCTGGCTAACTAAAATATGGAAAATACTGAAAATAACTACAAATAACTTATCCTCATCCGAATATTGAAAATAACTCCAAATAACTTATCCTCAACAGATGAGGACTCACCACAACAACTGTTGAATGGAATTGGACTAACTTAGGGCGATCGCGGAACTGAGCATCCGAACCTATATTGTGATATCAATATAGTGAAAAAGAGAGTATGCAACCATTAATTTCAATATAATGGTACGTGAGATAGGGACGAACTAAAATGCATATGGATATTGAATGTGAATGCATGAAAATGTAAATAGAATGCAAGACCATATAAAACATGTACAAAAATAATTTGTAAAACAGACTGACGCTGATAAACTAAATACTTAGTCATTCAAACCTATACTAATATAACCTAAGTACTGAACTAAACCTGTGGAAGCTATCATGTAACCGACATGCCCCAATTTGAGCTAATTGAGGTCCAACCCGTAACCCCAATTAGAAGGGAGTTAGTACCTTACCGTGGGTACTAACACTATCTAACAATTTGGATCCACAAGGCTAATGTCCCAAAGGACTAGGAAGTATGTCCTCTACTGGCGAGTGACCCCTAAGAGAGAGTCAGTTATCTACTGGTGGGTGAAATCTCATAACCTACGCTGGCTAGGTAGTTCTGGAACTTAGGGACTGCTACTAAAGGTATCAGTCCTCTATTGACGGGTCATCCTTCATTCCTAGGTTTGGTCCATGCTAAATCCTACTCCCAACTGAACAGATACTGGTACTGATCAAATTTAACTAGACTCACAACTGATAATTTCTCAACATGGATATGATAATAAAATCATGATCTGATTGACTTGTAACTTAAAAATCAAAATCATATGTAAACATTTAGGTAGTGGGTATTCATAAACCTCTAGCATTGAATCATATTTTAAGCACCATAACATCAGCTAAAACATTATAAGGAAATTTATGATTTGAGACCCAAAACATAGTACATTTCACTAAATTGATGAAATCCATGAAATTTAAATATGGGAATGTGTTAAACTTTTAAGGACAACAAGTTCATGTGGTTTAATATATAACTCGATACATTGACATGATACCAATTGAACATAATATGGATAACTAAAATTTTAAAGCATGTAACTGTATAATTCGCATGGATAAATACAATACCATGATTTATATTCAAGACTATTAAGAGAAAATCAAGTAAATTCATGCATAACATTGAAATTCCATAACAAGAGGAAAAAAAGGGTTTACACTTGAATAAAAAGGGATTTGTTTGACTTAATGTGTGGAAGGAATCTATTGATGAATACCCTACCTGAGTTGATTGAATTCTTGAATAAAATCTTAGAATTGGACCTTCAATGATTGGATCCTTGGGAGAAACTTGAAATTTGTGTCTTGGGAATAGAGATGATTTTTACGTGGGTTACTGATGGGGAATGAGGCAATAATGCCCTTCTTGGGGGTTTTAATTTTTGATTTGGGTGTTTGGAGTGAGGGGTAAAGGACCAAAATGACCCCCTTAACTTATTAAAATCTATCAAAATACACAACCCCCCATGGCATAGAGCCTATTGTGGAGGCTAGCCTCCGTGATACACTCCGTATCATAGAGGCTAACCTCTATGACTTGCTGCATATCGCGGAGGCTAACCTCTGTGACACGCTGCATATCACGGAGATTATCCTACATGAAATACCAAAATCATGGAGGTTTACTGCCTCCGAGGTCCAAAATCATCTCGAACCTCTTTCAAAAACTGCAAAACTCTCCCAAATGACCCTTTTAACATTCCTAAACACATTTCCGCTCAAAAATAATTGTTTCAGACTCAGGAAGGCCAAACATAAAATGTTTGCATTCTTGGGATCTTAAAATGTCTAAGTCATTGTACTTAAAGTAAAATTTATGCCTCGGACCCCTCTAAATTTGTAACTAATATCTTAAACTTGACTAAGATCTTTTGGGGTATTACCATATCTCCTGCTTGGGATCATTAGTTCCCGAATGAAACTGGTTAAACCGAGATAATAAAAAGACTGAGATTATGTACTGAATTCTTGTGAACTTAATCATGATTAAATAACTAAATTTAGAACATGACACATGGATTCAACGGGTTTTATGAATGCATGCAATATCTTGAGGATGGTTGGATAGGTGAGATAGAAAATGAGAGAATCGATTTAGGAAAAACCGTTACCTCAAGCTGAATCTAAATTTTTAGAGAAAATATGGGGATACATGGCTCACATATCTGCGTCTGGTTCCCAAGTAGCTCCTTTAACGTACTGATTTCTCCATAGAACCTTAACCAAAAGGACTTTCTTATTCCTCAATCTATGAGTCTGATATTTAAGGATCTCAACTAGGACTTCTTCATAGTAAAGACTATCTTTTACATCCACACCCTCTAAAGGAACAACACAAGCTGAGTCACTAACACATTTCTTTAGTAAGTAGACATGAAACACCGGATGCACTGATGCCAAATCTGCAGGCATCTCTAACTTATAAGATACCTTCCTAAAATGGTTCAAAATCTTGTATGGGCCAATGCAATAGGGTCTAAGCTTCCCCTTCTTGCCAAATCTCTTTACCCCTTTTATAGAATTTTTTTTCAAACAAACCAAGTCACCAACATCAAACTCAAGATCTCTTGTTCTCACACCTGCATAAGATTTATGACGACTTTTGGATGTCTTCAGCCTTTTTCCAATCAACTAAACTTTCTTCATCACTTTATACACTTAATCTGGCCCTATCAAAATGGCTTTACCTGCTTCAAACCAATCAATAGGAGATCTATACCTCTTTACATAGAGAGCCTCAAACGGAGCCATCTGAATATTAGAGTGATAACTGTTATTGTAGGCAAACTCAATCAAAGGCAAGTGGTTACCCCAACTACCCTTAAAGTCAATAGCATAATACCTCAACATGTCTTCTAAAGTCTGAATGGTCCCCTCTGCCTGACCATCTGTCTGAGGATAAAAAGTTGTACTATGATGAACTTGGGTATAAAGACCCTTTTGAAAAGCCTTCCAAAAGTGAAAGGTAAAATGGGTGCCTCTATCTGATATGATGGTAAATAGAACACCATGAAATTTTTGCAACTCCCTGAGATAGAGTATAGCGTAATCCTCAGCTAAATACAAAGTATGAACTGGCAAGAAATGGGCTGACTTGGTCATTCGATCCATAATTATCCAAATCGAACCATTTTGATGATGCGAATGAGTTAACTGTATCACAAAATCCATGTTCACCACCTCCTACTTCCAAGTGGGAATACTGAACTCCTGAAGCATACAACTATTTCTTTAGTGCTCAACCTTAACCTACTGACAATTCAAACATTTAGCCATAAATTCCATAATATTTTTCTTTATACCACTTCACCAATATATTTCCCACAAATCCATGATATATCTTAGTGTCTCCTGGTGAATAGAATATCACGCAACATGCGTTTCAGCTAATATTTGTTGTCTCAAACCATCAACATGCAGACCACATAACCTGCCTTGACTATGAAGTACACTATCTCCCCCTTGGGAGAAAACCTCCACTTTTTAATCCTGAACTGTCTCCTTTAACTTGACCAAAATAGGATCCATGTCTTGCTTTTCTTTCACTTCGGTCACTAATGAAGATTTCGAACCATTCTGAACCCATATACTACCTTCGATCGAAACAACCAACCGAACACCTAACCTAGAAAGCTAATTAACCTCAAGGACTAACTCCTTCTTATCATCCTCAATATGAGAAACACTTCCCATAGACAATCTACTAAGGGTATCGGCCACTACATTAGCCTTACCCGGGTGATATATCACACTCATATCATAGTCTTTCAACAATTCTAGCCACCTTCTCTTATGATGATTTTGATCTTTCTGAGTGAATACATACTGTAAACTCTTATGATCCGTGAAAATATCAACATGAACCCCATAAAAGTAATTCCTCCAAATCTTTAAGGCAAAGATAATTGCTGCCAACTCAAGGTCATGGGTAGGGTAAATTTTTTCATTGGGTTTAAGTTTCCTAGAGGCATAGGCTATGACCTTACCTCGTTGCATTAACACACTACCAAGACCAACTCTAGAAGCATCATAATAAACTACAAACCCATATATGCCATCTGGTAAAGTAAGCTTGGAGCAAAAGTGAGTCGAGTCTTCAACTCTTGAAAACTCTTCTCACAATAATCTGACCAGTGAAATTTGAATTTCTTTTGGGTTAGTCGAGACATGGGAGAAGAAATAGAAGAAAACACTTCAATAAACCGACTGTAGTAACTAGCAAAACCCAGGAAACTCCTAATATCTAATGGAGAGATAGGTCTAGGCCAGTTTCTTACTAGTTTGGTCTTTTGAGGATCAACTCAAATGCCATCTACAAAAATAATGTGACCAACAAAAGTTACTGATCTTAAACATGCACTTATTGAACTTAGAAAATAAATGGTGACCCTTAAGTGTCTGTAATAACATTATCGAATGGTCTTCATGATTACCTTGACCACGAGAATAGACTAGGATGTCATCTACTAAGACTATGATGAACTTGTCCAAGTACTACTTGAACACTCTGTTCATTAAGTCAATAAAAGTTACAGGAGCATTCGTTAGTCCAAAAGACATAACTAGGAATTCAAAGTGACAATATCGAGTTCTGAAAGATGTATTTGGAATGACATATTCTTTGACTCTAAGATGATAGCCAGATCTGAGGTCTATCTTAGAGAAATAGCTTGCACCTTGAATTTGGTCGTAAAAGTCACTAATTCTGGGGAGGGGAAACTTATTCTCAATTGTGACTTTGTTCAACTAACGATAGTCGATGCACATTCTAAGGGAACCATCTTTCTTGTACATGAAGAGGACTGGAGCACCCCACAGAGATACACTAGGCTTGATGAAACCCTTATTTAAGAGATCTTTTAATTGTTCCTTTAATTACATAATCTTAGCTAGAGACATTCTATAAGGTAGAATTAATATGGGAAGGGTATCTGGGAGGAGATCTATTTCAAAGTTAATTTTTCTTTCGGGAGGAACTCCAGGTATATCTATAGGGAACACTTATGGAAACTTATTCACTATTGGAACTAACAGGACTCAGAGTTTCATAATTTGAGTCCTTAACTCAGATGATATGGTAAATACAAACCTTAAATATTATTTTTCTATCTTTAATATAGGAGACAAACTAACCCTTAGGCACTGAATTACTACCCCTTCAATTAATAATGGGCTTATTGGGAAACTGGAACTGGACAATTCTATTTCTACAATTAGCTGAGGCATAGCACAAATGGAGCCAATCCATGCTGAGATTGACATTAAAGTCAATCATCTCTAACTCTACAAGGTCAGCTGGAGTAACTTTATGAGGCATTGTGACAGGAAATAACTGTCTGGCTACATTAAAACTACCTACTGGGTTAGACACTGACAAAGGCTTTGCTAATATATCGGGATTAACACCGAAGTCTACATCTATATAAGGAGTCATAAATAAAAGTAAAGTTCCAGGGTTTAACAATGCATAAAAATGAAGATGAAAGGATTGCAACATACCCATAACCACATGAAAAGAACTCTCTTGATCTTGTCTAGTCTGAAGATCATAGAATTGGTTCTGATGAAGCCCACTGGTGGCATTAGAGGTTGCAACCTACTGAGTCGAGTGACTTGCTGTAGCTGATGAAAATTTGGTTTGACCTTGTTGACAAAAATCCTTTCCCTTCTGGGCAACCACTCGGTAATCCCTAATCCTGTGGCCTGGCTTGCCACATCTAAAGCACACATCATTGCCTACCCTACATTCCCTCTGATGATTCTTACCACACTTCCTACAAAGTAGATTGTTGCGACCACTGTCTACAATACCCTGAGACTTACATCCTAGCGCCCTATCCCTATGGTCCAACATGAACATAGGAACTGGAGCATTTGCTAAAGATAGGGATAGAATCGAAAATTTCTAGCAAAACTGAGACCAATTCTCTCCATCAGACCTCTGCTGAGAAAAGTTGAAGTTGCCGGTTCTATCCCTCTTATTTTCTCTTTTCTTCTTATTATACTTCTCTTTGTTAGTCTACTGAGCATAGACAATCAACCTAGAGAGATCCATCTCCTTAATCAACATAGCTGTCCTATACTCCTTAATCACTTCCTCAGAAACTCCCGACACAATCTTACTCATCCTGGACCTAGAATCAACCACCATAGTTAAAGCATACCTCTGCAACTGATTAAACTTGAGTGAGTACTCCTTTACACTCATGCTACCCTACTTTAAATTGATGAACTCCTGTACCTTAGCCTCTCTCAACTCAAGTGGGAAGAATCGGTCTAAGAAAGCTGTGGCAAACTTCTCTCACTCAATAGGTCTTGCCTCACTACCCCTGTCTTTCTTTCGCTGCTTGAACCAAGTATGAGATACCCCTTGCAGCTGGTAAGCAGTTAAATCAGCACTCTTGTTAGTAGTAGCACCCATAATGTCTGTCACTTTCTGCAAACCATCATGGAACTCTTACGGATCCTCCTTAGATTTGGATCCAGAAAATAATAAATGATTCATCTGAGTGAAGTCATAGATCCTAGCTGCTACTATGACCACTACTGGATTGGCTGGGAAAACATCCTACTAGTTATTATGAGGAGCCATAAAATAGGCAAAAGCTATGAAATAAGCCCTAAACTCGGTGTGAGAAAATATTCATTTAGGGGATCTTCCTGAATAGGTGGTGGTGTGGGCTAATCCCCATTTCTTCATTCATTGTTTTTTTAGGAGGAAGTTTTTGTAAATGAATGAATGATGAGTTAGAATGGCAATTCAATATAGTTTATACTCTTTCTTATAATATGAATACTGAAAGAAGGGAAATTTGCTTAAAACATCACATAGCATTTTCCCATAAGTGTGGCGCACTTCACACCCATGCATAAGACTCTACTCAACTAGGATTTGAGACACCCTAGTATACTTTAAGAACTTAGGCTCTCATACCAAGTTTTGTCATGACCAAAGGCTACCCCGTAGTCGTAACACAGTGCTTAAGGTTGCAAGTTATCCCAAGATAACCCATGATCTGGTAACTGCTATAAGGACTGAATATAATAATAATACAAGTATTATATGTGGAAGATAAATTGATAAAATTTCTATAAAGATGACATACTGAAACAATACTTTGCATTTTTTAAACTACTGATAAAATTAAAAACAAGTTTGACTGTTTGAATATCTGAATATCTGAAAGCCTCTAAAACATAAAGAGTTGATGAGAAAAGCTCCCAATTAACTGTGACTAACTAACATAAGGAAAATACTGAATATAACTACAAATAACTTGTCCTTGATAGATGAGGACTCACCACAACTACTGTTGAGTGGCAGTGGACTGACTAAGGGCGATCGGGGAACTGAGCATCCGAGCCTATATTTTGAAATCAATATAACACAAAAAAAAGTATGTGGTCAGTATTTTGAATGTATTGGTATGTGAGATAGGGACTAACTGAAATACATACGGATACTAAATGTGAATGCATGAACATGTAAAATGAATGCAAGACCAAGTAAAACATGCACTGAAATAATATGTAAAACTGGTTGAATGAATAGATGATAAATTAAATACTTGGACATGCAAACCTGTATTGATATAACCTGAGTACTGAACTGAAACTGTGGGAGCTATCATGTAACCAACATTCCCCAATCTGAGCTAATCAGGGTCCAACCTATAACCAGTTTAAAGGTTGTCAGTACCTTGCCACGAGTACTAACACTGGCTAACAATATGGATCCACAAGGTTGATGTCCCAAAGGACAACAAAGTCAGTTCTCTATTGGCGGGTGACCCCTAAGAGAGTGTCAGTTCTCTACTGAAGGATGAAATCTCATAACCTACGATGGCTATATAGTTCTGGAATATAAGGACTACTAGGTCTCAGTCCTCCACTGGTGGGTGAGCCTTTATCCCTAGGTTTGTTCGGTGCTAAAACGTACTCCCAACTGAACAAATACTGGTACTTATTACAGTTAACTTGATTCACATTTGATAATATCCCAACATAAAAATGATAATAAAATCATGATCTGGTTGACTTGTAACTTGAAAATTAGAATCATATGTCAACATTTAGGTATCGAATGTTCATAACCCTCTAGCACTAAATGATACTTTAAATATCATAACATCATCTAAAACCATATAAGGAAATTTATGATTCAAAGACCCAAAACATAGTACATTTCACTAAACTGATGAAATCCATGAAATTTAAATATGGAAATATGTTAAACTTTGGAGGACAACATGCTCATGTGGTTTAATTTATAACTCGATAAATTGACATGATATTAACTGAACGTAATATGAATGACTGAAATTATAAAGCATGTAAGAGTATGATTCACATGGGGAAAGACAATATCATGATTAACATTCAAGACTATAAAGAGAAAATCAAGAAAATTCATGCTTAACATTGAAATTCCATTACAAGAGGTAAAAACGAGGTTACTACATGAATAAAAAAAGGATTTTTTGGGACTCAATGGGTGTGAAGAACCTATCGATAAACACCTCACATACCAGAGTTTCTTTAATTCTTAATGAAAAGCTTGGAATTGGGACTTTGAATGATTGAATCCTTGCGAGAAGTTTTAAATTTGTGTTCTTGAGAATTAGGATGATTTTTACGTGGATTACTAATGGGAAATTGGGAAAAAAATGCCCCCTTAGGGTTTTAATTCGTGATTTGGGTATTTAGGGTGAGGGAGAAAGGACCAAAATGCCCCTTTACTTATTAAAAGTTGCCAAAATAAACAAACTTCAGGGAACAGAGGCTATCACGAAGTCTAACCTCTGTGACACACTGCGTATCGCGGAGGCTAACCTCTGACATGCCCAAATCATGGAGGCTTACTTCCCTTAAGGTCCAAAATCACCCTGAACCTCTTTCAAAACTTTTCAAACTCTCCTAGATGACCCTTTTAACATTCCCAAACATTTCAATTTAAAAATCAACATTTCGGATTCGAAAAGGCAAAAAATAAAATGTTCTCATTCTTGGGATCTTAAAATATCTAAGTCCTTATACTTAGTGTAAGATAAATTCCTTGGACCCCTATAAATATGTAACTAACAGCTGGAACTTGACTAGGATCTTACAGGGTATTACATTTCACTAGAAACAACATGAACCAGATATGTCAAAACATTCAACAAAAACTCACACTAAGAGAATTTCACATATAACCACTGATATTTCAAGGTTTGTAACACAAGGAGGAGGTGATCGGAATGATCCGTCTCACTCTTGGAATACACCAAAATATCATCAATAAACACAATTACAAACAAATTCAAGAACTGATGGAATACCTAATTCATGAGGTGCATAAATGCCTCTGGGGAATTGGTCAAACCAAAAGACATTATTAAAAACTCAAAATTAACATACCGGGTTTTGAAGGTAGTCTTCGGGATATCCACCTCCCTAATCTTCAGTTGATGGTAACCCAATCGAAGATCAAGCTTGGAAAAGTACTTAGCACCCAGAAGCTGATCAAAGAGATCATTAATCCTAGGGAGTGGATACTTATTCTTCACAGTTACCTTATTCAACTGACGGTAATCTATACACATTTGAAGGGACCCATCCTTCTTACAGATGAAAAGAATTGGTACACCCCAAGGAGAAACAATAGGGAAGATAAAACCCTTATCTAGAAGATTTTCAACTTCTCCTTAAGTTCTTTGAACTCAGTTGGTGCCATTCTTTAAGGAGGGATACAAATAGGATGAGTGTTTGGAAGAAGATCAATCCCAAAATCAATTTTCCTCTCGGGAGGAACACCAGGAAGAACATTAGGAAATACCTTGGGAAACTCAAGGACCACTGGACAAATTACTATGAGGGAACTTTAGATCTAGAATCCTTAACATGGACTAAATGGTATAGACACCCTTTAAAAATCAATTTCTAGGCTCTAAGATAAGAAATGAACCTCCCCTTAGGCACTAGCAAACTACCTTCCCACTTAATCACCAACTCATTAGGGAATTGGAAACTGACCTTTTAGGTCCAAAATCAAGAAATGTGTAGCACGAATGTAACCAATCCATCCCCAAAATCTTATCAAAATCTAACATCTCCAACTTTATCAGATCTACTAATATTTTTGTACCATAGATAGCTACCACACTACAACTATAGACTCTCTTATCCATGATAGAGTCACCAACTAGGGAACACATAGAATAGGTATCTGGAATACACTCAAGATCAATACAAAAATGAATAGCCACATATGGGGTCACATAAGAAAGAGTAGACCTAGGATCAAGTAGATAATATACATTATGATAAAAAAGTTTGAGCGTACCAGTAACAATATTGGGAGATGCCTCAGAATGATGACGGGTGGAAAGAGAATAAAAGAGATTCCAACCAGTGTCAGAACCAGAAGTGGTACCCTTTGGTACAGGGGTTAAAGAAGTAGCAATAGGAACCTTATTTGATTCAGAAGCAACCTTAAAAAGACAATCCCGCTACATGTGACCAATCCAACCACATGACCACAAAAATGACAAGGTGACAGGATGGAGATGATTAGGCCCCACTGACCTTGGATTGGGCACCCTGTGCCTTAAATTCACTAAATCCACTGCTATTTTGAAAATGGTGATCACCGAATGACTTAGGATAAAGAGTACTAGTCGTAGAATAGGAAACAGAATTCCCCCACTTATTCTTAGACCACTACTTATTATCCTTGTCACTATTATGCGGGCCACCACCCTGCTCAGAAAACTGAGATCTCTTATTTTGTCTCTTTTATTTTGCCCTTTTTCTTATTTTTCTCATCTTCGACCTGCTGCATATACACCACTATCCTAGAGATATCCATGTCATTATTCTACAGGAAAACCTTGCATTCCCATACAAAATCACGGGATAACCCACAAGCAAATTTTCTCATTCGATCCATCATAAAGGATACCAACTCCAGAGAATAATGGGAAAACTAGTGAAATTTAAGGGCATACTCCTTCACAGTTATATATCCTTACTTTAGGTTCACGAACTCCTCAGGCTTCGCCTTTCTCAATTCTTAGGGAAAGAAGTGATCAAGAAAATCACCCGAGAAATACTCCCATAATGCCAACTCCATATCTTCACTCCTAGACTGATCTTACTTCTCATACCACTAATACGCCACATCTTTTAGCTGGTATACAACAAATTCCACATCCTCAGAGTTAGAAACATAAATCACACGAAGAATCTTCTCCATCTCATATATAACCCTTGAGCATCTTCCTCAACCCTAAAGCCAATAAAGGTCAGAGAATTTATCCTCATAAACTGGTCAAAACAAGTGGCCTTAGAAGAACTCACAGTAACACCAACTGGACCCGACTGTCATGACTGAGATATTACCAACTGGGTCAATAGATGAATGGAATGGTTGAACTCCACATTCGTAATATCTCATGTAGGTGTCCAATAAGGTAAGTTATCAGTGAAAGAAAGATCAGTGGGGACCAGTGGAACTCTACTTGGGCAATGAGAAGTAGTGACCCTAGATCGGGTCTAAACTTGAGGAGTAGGATGAGCCTCATTCATATTATCCTCAAGTGGGATAGAGGAGTTTCCATGAGCATAAGATATTTTGGGAGGCATTATCTGAAAAGTGAACAAATAGGAATTAAAGGAGATTTTTGCACCCAAGACTCTACAAGCCGAAAGTAGATCATAAAAAAGGAAACATTCCTAAATGCTTCGTAGCCTCTTCCTTATAAGTGTGGCGCATTACACACCTATAAAAGAGAATCTACTTGACACAACTTTATGGATACCCAAAGACACCAAAACTAAGTTCTAATACAAACTTTGTCATGACCCAAACCAGGGCTTGGCCATGATGGGTATCTCAAGTCCATCGAGGATCGGGGTCTACCCTTTTTTTGGGTAGCCAATGGAAACATAATACACTTAAAAATAGTTGAATTACAAACATATAAAAAGATAAAATAGATAAAAGTCAAATTTTATAGAATGTCAATCAACAATACCCAACCACAATAATATCCACAAAGCCTCTAACAAAATTGAAAACCAATCTAAGTTGAGCTATGCCATCGACCCTGACAATGACAATAATAATATTAATGATAATGAGAATGAGAACTCTTTAATTCTAGTCTATAAAAAGGGAAACTGATGAAATGACCATGTCTTCCTGAGAATAGAACCTCACCACTTCATCACCAACGATCGATGAACCGAGTCCATCTACCTAACTCTGTGAAGAAAAAGTAGAAGTATCTCCGGTGCTAGTATTGCATGGGGATACAACATTCGAAGATAGTTAGTGGGTTGAGCACTAGCATGTAACTCAAGAATAAGGGATAAAATATTATCGTAAGTAATTATTTAAAACCAGTCAATCCAATACAAATTATCAAATACAAATACATACATACACACATACATACATACATATATATACATATATATGTATATGTATGTATCAAATGTCGAGATAGGAAACAAGTCTTATCATGAACTATTTAAAAATATTAACCTATATTATATAGCATATCTATCATAATCAAGGCACCCATGGTCTATATGGGCCCAACTCTCCCCAGTTGGAAGGGCCCAGTGCATGTACCTACACAAACTAGAGGATAATCAAATGTCATAGTCCCCTAGTTTATTTGCCATACCCATTCACCCCACTATTTCAAAACCATAAATAAGGCATGAACAATCATTTGTAAACCATAGAAAAACATTGTTCAAAAACAAACATTCAAAACCCTCAACCCATGTTCCAAAACCAACATCAAAACCTCATGAATAACTATTTTAAACACATGCTTTTAAAAAATAATAGATGGGGAGGAGTAACATGATTGAAGGATTCTCAATTATGGAGAAGAAACCTTGAATTGACCCCTAGATGCTCAACCTTGAGAAAATCCTAGCTTTCATTGCTTGAAAGAATTTGAGGGAGTAAAGAGGGTTTTTGATTTGTTAAAGTGTTAAAATATTTCCCTAAGTTGTTTTATGGACGTGGGGTCTTAGTGGGTAAAGAGGGAAATATCCAAAGTGACCTCAACTTAAAATCTAGAAAATTGTCGCCAGTCATTACGAGTTTCATAATGACTCATTGAGACACCTTACGACTATGTGATAGAAAGATTGAGAAAATTAAATACTCCTAATATTTTATGCGCACTTTATATTCATAAATATAGATTGATTCTAATATTCGACTTTTTATCTTGGATCCTTTGTTCTTGATTACTTAGTTGATTATTAATTTGAGAATTTAAGTTTTGTTCTTAAATTATTGTGAGATTAATATTATGCTTTCTTTTATGAATTCTATGAATATCCTTGCAAACATGAGAGGCTAAACCACCTAACTAGGGTTGTGTGAACCCTGGTAGAATAATGAAATATAGGAAGTGTGAGAACCTTCTACATTAGTGTTTATGTCTGTATTTTGATCTTCTTATATTTGTATGCTTTCTTAACTACTGCAAAAGTTAAGAACTTGCTTGTATCCGAGATCACCTTCAGATTAGAGGTTGAGATTATGAAAACAAGATTAGGATAGTAATTTAAGGCTACCAACCCTTGTCTAATCAACTTGACACGGAAAAGTAGATAGTTGAACTAGTATCAAAGAAAAGGGTTGGTAAGGTGACACTTTGAGATTCACAAGGTGAAAAGTGAAATTTAACCAAGGCGTTCAAAAAACAGTTGGTGATTCATAGCTTGTTAGATTCTGCATGTAGATCATAGAGATAGTCGATTAAGCATGATAAGTCTACGGAGTTAGGAAGCCAGGGGATACATTCCTAGTATTCATCTGAATTTATTTTTAACTAAAGCGATCAAGACTTGTTTCTACACTACTATTTTCACAGAAAATCCCCTCATTTAATTTTCCATATTTTTTCTAATCCCTTCAGTAAATTTGTGTGAAATATTAAACCTATTCAATATGGTTTTTACCCCAATATCTATTGGGTTACTATATTTGACATCAATTGCATTATACTTTTTTGAGGTATAGTTTTGGGTGACATCAAATTTTGGAGCCATTGCTGGGGAATGCAATTCTAGATTTATTAATCGAAGTTATTGAGGCTGTTTGATTTTATTTTTTTTATTTATTTGGGTTGTACATCTAAATATGCCCAGTACTAGGAGTCAAGACAATCCTTTTATATCATTTCATTCAGAGCTCGTAAGAACCCTACGAGAGAATTGTAAGATATCAAAACACGATATTTAATCTCATCATGTGGGGCTTCGAGATGATCCAATTGAATTTCTTCCACCATCTAAATATGGTGTTTAATATATAGCTATGCAAAATACTATGCAATTTCTAGTAGAAGAAAATATGAGAAGCGATAATGAGGTTGCCCATCGTGCAGCTCAAGAGGAGAGACAAAGATAAGAAGTAGATTATTAAGCAGAACTCAATAGAGGTAGAAGGGATAAAGATCAAGTGCTCAAAATTATTAATACTTGACAGTATATGATAATCTAGAGGATGACCTAGGGTATGTTGAGCTTATCGAGATAGGAGCTATCATTCCTCTCGAATTACCCTAGGGGGTAAATTTTGATATTTCCAGTATTATGATTAAAATTTTCAATCTTGAGAGTGTGTTTGTGAGTTTTTCTAATGATAACACAAGTATACACATCATGAATTTTACTGGGATCTACACTTCTTACAATATACATGGGGTGAGTTAGTGTAATGACTCTTCTGGTTATTTTCCATATTTTTTCTTATCTTTGCTGTTGGGGCTTCTCTATAGCTTACCCAAGTTATTTATGACTTGTTGGGACTAACTGTTCAGTTACCAGGCAATTCATTTGTTTTTTAGAACTAATACCCGATTTAGAATTCTTCGCTGGTTCTGCATGGCCATCAGGAGAAAACTTTAGTCAAATGATCTTGTTTGTAAATTTTGACTGTGCCAACAGCTCTGGAATATCTATTTTAGTCTAGGTAGACCTTTGGTTTCCCAATGCACTCGAGCTCATTTTGACCTATTGGTCAGAAAGTTGAAATTTTGGAAATATGGTATGGGACCCATATTTCATTGAAACAACCTCAGATTGAAAATCCAACTTCTCCAATGCATCCGAAATATAAAACTTAGCATGGTTACATAGTTCATTTGCAAAACTAGGATTTAGAATGAGTCCCGATGCATTGGTTGAAACTTGGAAAAATTCCAAGTTTTAGCTGTCATCTTTGATGATAGAGGATAGCGCGATCATGGTACACCCTATTTCAACATACCTTGCACAATCGCAGCTAATTTAGGGAAATCTCAGTATCTCCTTTCCTCGAGGTTCTATAAATAGACCCTAATGTCGTGAAATTTGTTATTTTCTCTTCACCCTTGATTGTTAGAACCCTAAACGGGTATGATAACTCAAAATAGATCATTGTGGGTGTGATATGATAGTTATGGGCATTTTCTCTTCACCCTTGAGTGTTAGCCCTCTTAGATATGAGAATTTTCCTATAAAGATGATATTTCTCATAATCACGATACATGACCGATAGATACAGTATCCCTCGTAGATGTAATATGCCTCATAGTTATGAGTTATGCTTATTGTTGCATTATTTCTTATAGAAGTAAGATGCCCCCTATAGGTGAGATGATCATAGATATGATTTATATCTTATTGAGATGTTATGATATTGGTTGGATATACGAGAAGTAATTACCCT
The DNA here is from genome assembly GCA_030864215.1 of Capsicum pubescens. Taxonomy (NCBI): domain Eukaryota; kingdom Viridiplantae; phylum Streptophyta; class Magnoliopsida; order Solanales; family Solanaceae; genus Capsicum; species Capsicum pubescens. The sequence continues at coordinate 74,368,371 of CM061546.1, forward strand.
TGTAAATAATACAAATTTAGTTTATGATTATATAAATGTTAGATACATATCTCTCCTATATGGGAAAGAGAAAGATGCGGTATGATATTTATGATTCCAATGATTGGATACTGGTGATAGCATGCATAGATTCAATGTATTTATGATTTTTGAATTTATGATTAATGCAATTCCAATTAGATTATAATCTTACTATTATTTACATTAACTAAGGACTAAAAGCCCACCTTCTACTTTAAAATAGATTTCTTTACAATAATAACTGCCAAACTTAATGAATAAATTATATGTATTAAAGATGTTAGTAATGATGATTTAAGGATTTGATCGAGATATATTTCGGTCCATGATTTGCCTCTACTATTTATTCCGGTCGTGAGATAATCCAACCATTTTTGCACTTATACAAGATTTAGATGCAAAGTTCACTCCGAGCAACCAACTTACATGTTACACTCTTTTATCCATGATTTGAGTCGGTGCATCTATTTTATGTACTTATTAATGAGGTGAATTTGAAGAAGAATGATGAATTATGGAAACATACTCTAACTTGATCATTTACTTTATCCCTCGTTAGGCTTGTTATTTACTTTAGCCCTCGTGGGGCTCGACATTTACTTTATCCCTTAAGAAACTCTCTCTCTAATATTGATATTGATTAGGATTTGATTATGATGATGTCATGATGCCTGGGAAGGTCGGGGATATTATGATATTGTGATGATGCTCGATAAGGCTGGAGTATAGTATAATGATGTGATGATGCCGATAAAGACGAAGGATATTATGATGATATGATGTTGCCCATCTAGGTTGGAGGTTTTTATGATGATGATATTGATACCTGGCAAGGCCTGAGGATGATTTAATTAATTATGTACCTTGCATTCATTCTTGTATGTGCATCGCCTATCACTAGTATGCACCCATGTCTATTAGATGGTATGGAACAATTTCATAGATATGGGCGATAACTATGCCTTGTATTATTGTATATTGATTTAACCTTCCGAGCCTAGGTCGATGGAGGCATGCATTGGCTCATCAAGGTATTTGGTTGTCCGAAATAGTCGATTACTCACATCTTAATGATATTGGTATTGTCATTGTTATGATAATTATTATGTCTAGTTTATAAGTGATGGTCCTTGATTCAGTATCAAGATCTGAGGTATGTTTCTAACCACTCCTATCTTACAACTACATTATTATCCATGATTATTTCATGTCTAACCATGTGGAATAAAACTCTGAGTATGATAGTATTAAATCCTTGTAGGATTATAACGAATCCTTAAAATGAGAACATGATGATTTAGGTTATGCTTTGAGTTGACCTTCTATCTATATGTGTATATATATGGATATATACCAAGCTATATGTATCTATGGTACTATCGCATATCCCTTCCTTTAATTTTTAATATTGTATATTCATTCTTTGGCCTTGTATATTGTTATGTATGTTCACCTTTTGCCATTTATTCATATATTTGTTGGGTATATACGATATAGTGTTGATATTCATAACTATGGATGGAATTTGATAGTTAATACTTGATACTCCATGGTCTTATTATGTTAGGCTCTTAGACATGAATAAGATAGAGCGTACTTATTAACTCATTGGCATGTTATAGATTTCTGGATTCTTGGGTGTAGTTTCCATTCAATTTATATGTTGTATATATCTGCTTTATCTTTGTGATCTATTGGCAGTTGCCTACGGAGTACCATTTATTTGGTACTCATACTATACTTCTGCAGCCTGCAGATCATAGTACGGGTTATTTCCATTGATGCGTATATTGCACGGAGCAGCCATAGATTGAAGATTTAGAGTGAGCTCCTGATGTTTAGAGTATTACTTATCTCTCTCTTATTTATTATAATAGTCTCTATGTTGTATTCGGAGATAAGTTGTATCAGTCTAATTCCTTTGATACTTCACTTTTGTATCCTTATATTATGTCATAAGCTCTTATATTGATACCTCCAGGTTTTGGGATAATATTATGTAATTGCTTTAATATTTTAGCTATTCTACTATTTTTTCTTTATATATTTGGTAGTCCATTATTAGCTATTTTGGATACGAGCTTGGCTTGCCTACTAGTGGGTTATAGTAAGCGCCATCATTACCTAATAAATTGGGTCGTGACAATTGGTATTAGACCCTAGGTTTCACCAATGTATTAGTACAAGAGCTAAATGTTTAGTAGAGTTCTGCAGATCGATGCTGAGATGTTTGTAACCTATCTTTGAAAAGCTATAGGGACATTTTAGAAAATTAAATTCTTGACTCCTTGTTGTGTGTCTACGTTGCTATAAACCCGAAACACATTCTTTGACTCTATTCTATCCCCAAAAAATGATGCATATAGGAGATGATATTAACAAATATGGACAAGACTCTAACATGCATTTCTAGAGTTTCAGTGCAACTTTAAACTAGAGAGTCAAAGATGGATATTGAAGGCCTTTATCATCATCCAAAAAGGATTTGGGCTAGCTTAGGCTCTAGTTGAGCTCTTAACTATTTTGTCCCTTTAAGGTTCAATATTGTGGATCCAAGTCATGTTGTAGATACCTCTCAACCATGGATCACATTTGATTTATGGAGAAGTTCTCATACCAAAGAAGGGTATATTGGTATTCATCAAGGTTCTTGATCACCTTCTGAGTATGAGATTTGGTTTCTAGAGTGGGCCAAACATATAACTATGTTATACTCTTTGGAGTTGAGCATGGTGCATATAATCATTAGAGATTTAGCATTGCCACTCTATTGGGCACCAAAGCATACGGTAGCGGTTAGGTCTTTTTTCTCTCAGATTGTAAATTATGTGTTGTCCATAGAAAGAGTGTGTATTGAGACTTATGGAAGTGGCGGCAAGAGGCCCTGCCATCAGTATAGTGCTATTGGTATTTTATCAGGGAATGAGGATCCCTTTAGTAGAGTTCAGCCTTGCTCCCATCCTATCAGCTCTATGTAGATAGTATTTCATACTATGAGTAGTTCTCAGATTAGTCATAATGATTATAGTGGACAGAATTTCCATCATACGTTACAGAGTTTTGGTATGGGTCTTTGAGCCATGACAACCATTCTGGGTTACGAGAGGCATTTTCTCAGAGTATTCCAGAATTTAGTTTTGTGGTGTCATGATGAGACACTAGTTCAGAGAGTGCCTTGGATATGAGTTAGTTGATCAGATATAGTTATAGTGCTTTCCTTGCCAGCCAAGAGTTCCTGAGATAGGCTATGCTTGTGGGAAGAATGGATATGCTTCTAGAGTTTGCTCTCAGCATCAGTTGAACAACCATTTAGGCTTAGTTTATGATCTCGCCATGTTGGTGCATCAGGAGTTTTCTACGACTTTAGAGAGATTGATTAGAAATTTTGAGAATATCCCCGACATGGGATTTCTAGTCACTTCAGCTCATTCTTATCAACATTATGATGTTATGGCATATTCAGTTAGAGATAGTGTACTTGGTGCCTCAGTTATTGATTTAGTCGGTCAGTCCAAGTTTGGACCCATTCAGATTTACTCTTCTTATGGTCGTCAGGCATGTGATTACAGATTTCATCAGGATAGGTGCACTTTTATTTTCTCGCATTATCTTTTATTTTGTGTATTGGGGGTTTTCTACCCATTGGTGATCAAATGCCTTGATGAATTCATATTGGTTGGTTGTGTACCTTGTTAATAAATTCATGATTTTGTGACTACTCCATGGTTTATTTCTTTTGGTAGTGTATGGAATAGATTGGTGTTGATATTTTCCCCTATGTGTGTGGATTTTGGGTGTGAGTCTTATTTATCTTGGTACATTAGCCTTATGGTGACCCTTAAGTGGTATATGATATTGATGTTCATTTTAGTACCTCTTATTCATTATATTGATGTTGATATTATTGTTCCTGATGCTACCACTATTTGTGGTTATTGGTATTATTTGATTTTATTACTTGATGTAATTGATCCTCACCGGGTACCTATTTAGACTAGTATTATCTAGTTAGAATTTTATTTACTTGTGATCTTATTCGGTGGCTTAAGTAGATATAGTGTGATCGATGATTTCTTTTTTGTAGCACGATGACATTAATTGTTTTTCCCTCTTAGTCAGTTGTTTTAGATTTATTCGAGAACATATTGCGGTGTCAAAGTCAAGTTGACCTTTCATGGTTCTGTCTGACTCCTGAGTTGGCAATTTAGTTACATTGTCCATTACTGAGTTTGAGACTTTTAGAATTGCCTCCTGGGTTGCGAAGGCTTTTATGTTGGCTATCATTTTCTATATAGCCCGTTTTGAGATTGACCAGTTTTGGGTTAGTTCTTTGTTTGTGGCTATTTCATCGCTTGATAGTGAGTTTGACTTTGATATTGAGATGCCCTAAGTTCATCTCTTATACTTGTTAGGTTTGTTCCCTTATGATGGTTGCCTTTCTTATTAATGTGGAGATTGGAAGCTCCTTTCGTGTTGTGATATAATTTTATTTAGTAGAGTTGGAGAGTTAGAGGTAGATAGACTTTTCTTTAATCATTTCTTGAGTTGGCAACTTGGAAATTCTCTATCTTGAGTCATTGATTTTCTGGAGGTGGTCTTGAATTTGACCTTGGTTTCAATATTGGCGTACTTCTTATTTGATGATATGATTCTTGGCTAGATTGAGTGATGATTGTCCTTCTTGGGCAGATTCAGGAAATCCCTATTTCAGAGGTTTTTCAACCCGATGAGACTTGGTAGAGTGTTTCTCCTTGATGATATGTGCGTCAGGCAATTCTTTACCGAAATGGAGTATTAGATTGGTTGGTTGTTGGCTAAAGTTGAATTTCCCAGAGTTGCTTGATTTTTTGCCTTTACTGTGTGGTTTGCAACCTTGGGCAGTTTTGAGCATCTTATGATAATTCATGCCCATTATCTGATATGGAGTGGGTTATCTGTATTTTAAGCTGGTGATTTACCATTCAACATAATTTCTATTATGTGGATGTACTTTGTACCTACGAGCTGATGTAGAGTTAGTTGTTGTGTGTTCAGTTAATGATTTATCCAAGTAGTGACTTTTCTCCTCATCTAAGTTTTTATTTTATCTTAGTATGATTTACCTCAGATATGTCAGATTTGGATATTGAAGTCGATTTGAATGGTTGGCATTTATATTGTCTTAATGGCTCGATTGTGACTTGATGCCTTGGAATGGAGATTTGTAAGTTATGATAGTTTTTTTGTATAGATGCCTACCCATCTTCAGGTTTGGTTTGGGTAGTTGAGATCAATATATTCATCCTTAGAGGCGAATCTCAGCTTGGAGATGTAGAGCTTGCGTGAAGCCTTTGTTTAAGACTTATTTCAGTTCAGACTTCATTTATAGGCTCTTTGAGCCTATTTCGTGGTTACCTATTTTGTTTTTGACTTTGGATGGATTATAGTTGATAAGTGTTCGAATGATAGACCATGGATTTAGTATGTTTCATTCTCGAATTATGGGACATCCTGTAGCGAATTGTTAAGTAATGAGTAGTTAAGCCTTGATCTTCTAGATTTCAGATTAATTACCATCCAGACTGGTTATAGCATTTTCATAGATTCCATTCCTTTATTATCTCCATTTGTGAGACTATACAGCGCCTTATGGTCTTATTCCTATATTTGTCGTATGGACTTTTAATGTTTCGTCTTTAGTTCTTTGAGTTCTGTGTGATGAGTTTGCGCGGATAATACTCATGTGATTTCCCTCTTAGTTTAGAGTAGATAGCAGGTGCAAAATGGTAAAAAAAAAAAAGGTTAGATTTGGAACTAGAGTTAGTGGTATGACTCATGTATTGGGATGGTTTGGGCTTGGATAAGCCTATATTGATTTTGGTGGATATCTAGATGGTATCAGTGTGTTGTGGTTATGATTTGCATGCATTAGCCTTTTTGATTCAGTTGGAGGCCAGTTAGTGGTTAATGTTGAGTTTTGGCTATTTGGAAGTGAAGTGAGAGTGATGGATTGAAAAAGGGATTTAGACTATGCTTTGAGTTGACTTTATATCTATCTATATATACACACCTAGCTATATGTATCTATGGTACCACCGTGTATCCCTTTCTTAAATTGTTAATATTTTATATTCATTCCTTGGTCTTGTATACTCTTATGCATATTATTCTTTTGCCCTTTATTCATATATTAGTCGGGGATACACGATATAGTGTTAGTATTCATGACAATGGTTGTAATAGGATGTTCATCCTTGATACTACCTTGGTCTTATTATGTTAGACTCTTGGACATGAATAGGATAGTGGTTCTTTATTAACTCATTGGCTTGTTATATGATTTTTCGACTATTGGTGCAATTTCTATTCCGCTTATATGTTATATATATATCTTCTTTATCTTTTGGAGCTCAGTTGATAGTTTCCTTGAGTACTATCTGTTGGTACTCATACTACACTTCTAAAGCCTACAGATCATAGTACGGGTTATCACCATTGATGTGTTAATTGTATGGAGCAACCATAGTTCAAAGAGTTAGAGTGAGCTCCTGACGTTCAGAGCATTACTTATCTCTCTTTTATGTATTAGACTAGTCTCTATGTTACATTCAAAGATAAGTTGTATGCAACGATTAGTAGACTGTTGATCGAAAATTCTACGAAAAAGGGGGGATTTAATTGTAGCGTGAATTAAGAGTATCAAAGTAACAAAGAAAAACGGAATGTTTAGTAGGTTTTAATCAATGAGAATTGTAAGTTAGGGTTATGTCCACCTTATGAGTTTTACGTATCTATTGTCTATGAGTTATGCGGAATTCAGACATGCATGCGCTTATAGAGATTCGTATTCTATGGTAAATCCTAGTGTCTTTCGACCATCAAGGATTATATCACTTTAACTCTTTCGAGCTTAAAGCGTATACTAATGGTACAAATTCTCCAAGAGGTTAATCCAGTTACGGCACTAACTTTTAAACAGGGGTTGGTAGCCCTATTTCCTTGTCATTCTCTCTTTTTCAGACATGTAACTTTTCTTTCGAACAAGTTAATGCTATACTGGCGTATTCTATATGTTTGCAACCACAAGAATTTAATTAAGATGAAGAAAGTAATGATATAAGCAGCATACGTATCAAGAATTCACAAACTCATAGAAATAGATAGTATCTCATAAGGCTTCCATAACCCTAACAGAGAAGTTTAGCTACTCATGAGTGCAACGGAAATCATAATAGATATAATCATCATACCACAACCTAGAATAATCTTGGCGATGGAAGTGATATGGCGTCAAAAGATCTCAAACGTTTTTCCCTAGCCGTTCTTCTCAAGAGAGCCGAGTTCTCTGTGTTAGACTTACAAAATATTGTAACGTGAATTAGGAGCAAAAGTCGAATGAAAAAGACTTTAATTAATGAATGAGTGAATAATAAAAAGCTTGCTGAAAAATTCAGCAAATAGGGTTTTTATAACATCCTTGTCCTAGTCCTACTGAAATAGGGTTTTTATCCTTGTCCTAGTCCTACTGGGTTACTGCATACTTGTCCTAATCCTACTAAGTTACTGCTGATCCCCCAAGTCTTTAGAAATGCTGTTTTTGCCCAGGACAAGTTCTCCATGCCTCGCTTTCAGTCCACAAGCTTCCAGAAGCTGCCTTTCTTCTTACGTGAAGTTTCCTTTGGCGTCCAACGGTCCATAAAATGCTGAAATCTTCATCATTTATTCCTGAAAACTTACTAATCACGTTGGTTATCTCACTTACAGGAAAAAGGACTAAAAGTGCAGGAATTATATATTTTATCCTCAAAACTTAGCCTAAAATATGGTTAAATTATGGTGTTTAGGCGTGTAAATACGCCCAACATCAAATTGCATGAACCTCGACCCACTTTGTGAATTTGATTTCTTTTATGGAAAATTTCATGGTTCAATATGCTTTTGAACTCATTGCATAACCTTAATGGATAAATGGGTATAAAAATGGATTTGGATGGCTTTGGTGCCCACGATTTCAATCTTAATGGAACTTGGGAGTCTAATTCTATTGTGTGAATTTCTTTAACATAAATATATTACCTTGCAAACATATTGGTAAATTCCTTAATGAATGACTCCCAGGTTACTGGTTGGTTATATGTGCAAATTATTTTAATTTGGGCTTAAGTGGGTTGTGTAGCTCACCATAAAGGTGTAAGTCCCAGGGGGATGACCACTGGGAACTACATTTTTCCAGCGTGGGGGTCCATACGTGGGGGTCCATATGATCATCTAATTGATACATACTTTATATATATATATATAAGGGACGACTATTGCCCGTGGTGGCTTTAGTTTTCCCTTGGATTTTCCCCAATTCGCGCAGCTAACATGCATTAGGGCCCTTTTAGCAGGATAGCTGAACCCATATAGCCCATCAGTGCCTTTAGGATGGATCGAGCTACACATTCTAGGTTAATAGTTCCAAAACTCTCATATTCTTGACCTTTACTCTATCCCAACATCTTACATATGTATATATGAATATGTACATGTGGTTTTGACTGATTTTGGATATGACATTATGTTATCACTTTCCTTGAATAACATTCCAGTGCTTATCCCACTGACCATCCTAAGATGCTACATCATTTCATGATATAGGGTCCACGAATATTTATGTTGCTCCTATGCAACATTAGGTGGTTGAGTACGTCCGTTGAGTTGATGTGAAGTGGAGAGCCTCTATCCCTTAAAAGGTCTTATTATTTCATTATTTGTTTTTTATGGTTATAGTACTTTTGGAGGGCATGCCCGACTTCATTTGTATTTCTGTTCTAGACGCTATCATGGAGATATGTAGGTTGGTTATTGATTGACTCTTAGTTTTCATGGAGTATCTATTAATCTTTTAATAATGTTTAATTGGTTTCTGCATTGTTATTGTTATTATATTTGTGCTCTTGAGGTTAGGTTATGGGGTGGTCTCCGATCTATTGGGGACTTGAGATACCCATCACAACCAGGTTCGTGACAATCTTCGTATCAGAGCACGATTTAGCGCCCCACACTTATAAGGAGAAGGTTATAAGACATTTAGGTATCTTTTCCTTTCTTGTGTTCTATTTTAATCTATGGAGACTAGTGTTATGAAATTTCTCTAACTCCTGGCTACCTCATATTTTAGATCATACCTGTTTGAAGATTTATCGTTCGTATAAATACTGCATGTAACTCTGTCCTTCTTGAGGATAATGTGGAGGGGACTCTCTCTGTGTATAGAGTGCATACCCGATCTAGGTCCCTTCTCTTGATTGTGCTGCTCTGCATGGAGTTCCACCTATCCCCACTAGTCCCTCTCGATCTTCTCGGGGTGGTGATTCTTCTATCATCCACCTCTGGGGGACAACTCTAATCTGGAGTTTTGTAGGTCTATATATTTGGTTACTTAGTTGGTGACATCTCAGTCTCATTAATCGGATCATATTGGTTCTTTTTCTTCCTTATCTTAGGTCACTCGATTTTTCCAGTTTACGAGGTTGAATCCCCCAACCTTTATAGGATCTAAGGTTGAGGAAGATCCTCAGGGGTTTATAGATGAGATGGAGAAAACTTTCAGAGTAATGCATGCTACAGATTCTAAAAGTGTAGAGTTTTCTACATATCATTTAAAAGATGTAGCATATTAGCTATAGGAGGAGTGAGAGTAGTAGAGGGGTAATGATATGGAGCCGACATTATGGTATGAGTTTTCAAGTTTTTTTTTAATCATTTCTTTCCTTATAAGTGTGAAGGAATATGCCTTGGAATTTTAGCAACTATCTCGTTATGCTTCAGAGTTAGTATCTAGCCAGAGATCCAAAATGAGAAAGTTTGTGTGTGGGTTGTCCTACGACTTCGTATTATAATTAAGGATGCAATGTTAAACAATGATATGGATATCTCCAGACCTATGGTTTATATGTAGGAGGTGGAGGATGAGAAGAAGAAATAGGCGGAGATTGGAGAAAGGCAGAATAAAAAGTTCAGATATTCAGAGCAGGGTGAGGGTCAGTAGAATAGTGGGAAAGATGGTGGATAATGGATGAAGAAGAAGAACAAGGTCAATTCATATTCTTCAACTAGTTCTCCTTATCCTAAGCCATGTGGTGATCATCATTTTCAGACCAGTAGTGGTCCTAAGGCACAGGGCGCCCAGTCTTAGGCTAGTGGAGCTTAGTCTGCCCCACCTTATCCTCTTTGTCATTTTTATAGGTAGATTTATCGTGGTTATGTTGAGGAGGAAAAGAATCAGTATTATAATTATGGTTAGCTGGGCCACATGCAGAGATATTATTCTTTGGCTAGAGTTGCTGCTAGGGCTAATTAGATTCTGGTCACTACATATTCAGCTCCTGCGCTAATGGCCACTATTTATGGTACCGGTGCTAGTCGAAATCTCCTATATGCATTTCCTACTGGCCACAAATTTGAGGTATCTCCAAATGTTAGTACTGGTATGTTATAGTTCTTTTGCCATGATATTTATTATTTGCTTGATATGGGTTCTACCCTTTCTAATGTGACCCCTTATGTGGCTGTGCATTTTTATTTTTGTCCCAAAAGTATTTCCAATCCCTTTTTATGTCAACTCCGGTGGGTGATTCTCTATTTCATAGGGAGACATTGGTAGATTTGATTGAGTTGGATATGGTGGATTTTGATATTATCTTAGGGATGGATTTGCTTTACTCATGCTATTCTTCTCTGGATTGTAGGACCCAAAAGGTCAGTTTCCACTTACCTAATGAGCCAATATAAGAATGGAAGGGGAGTTCCATAGTAACCAAAGGGAGGTTCATCTCTTATCTTAGAGCTCAAAAGTTAATTTTCAAATAGTGTTTGTATCACCTAGCTTGGGTTAAGGATTCCGACTCTGAAAGTCCCTCTTTGAATTTTGTCCCTGTGGTTAATAAATATTCTGAAATGTTTCCCAATGATCGTTTTAGAATTCCTCCTAATAGGGAAATAGATTTTGGATTGATCTTCTGCCTGACTCTAATCCTATTTTTATTCCTCCTTATGGAATGGTTTTGACTGAGTTAAAGGAGATGAAAGAGCAATTAAAATATCTTCTTGATAAAGGGTTTATTCATCCTAGTGTTTCTCCATTGGATTCTCCTGTACTTTTCGTATGAAAGAATGATAGTCCTTTTTGGATGTATGTAGACAATCATCAGCTGAATAAGGTGACAGTGAAGAATAAGTACCTTCTTCCTAGGATTGATGAACTTTTTGAGAAGCTTCATGGTGTTAGGTGTTTCTTTAAGATTGATCCTCATTCGGGCTACCATCAATTGAAATTTTCGGAGATTGATATTCCTTAGATTGTTTTACGAACCCGGTATGGTCACTTTGAGTTCCTGGTCATGTCATTTGGGTTAACTAATGCTTTGACTGTTTTTATGTTTCTTATAAATCAGGTAATTAGGCATTTTCTAGATGGTTTTGCGATAGTCTTCATTAATGATATCTTGGTGTATTCTAAGAGTGAGGAGGATCATGTCAATCACCTTCGAATTGTGTTGTAGACCGATAAGAATTAGAAGGTTTATGCTAAATTTTCTAAGTGTGAGTTGTGGTTTAATGTTGTGATTTATCGTAGACATGTTGTTTCTAGTAAGGGGATCAAGGTGGATGGATCCATATAAAGTTGAGGTGGTGAAGAGATGGCCTAGACCCACGACTCCGGCCGACGTTAGGAGCTTCTTGGGCTTGGCTTGATATTATAGGTGATTTGTAGTGAGTTTCTTATATATTGTTCTGTTGATGAGGTTGACTAAAAAAAGGTAATGTTTTTTTGGTCCGATGATTGTCAGGGTAGTTTTGAGAAGTTGAAGGATAAGTTGACTTCTACACTAGTTTTGACCCTGGCTGAGGGTATAAATGGTTTTGTTATGTTTTTTATGCTTTTTGTGTGGGATTAGATTCATCTTGATACAACATGGAAGGTTGTGGCCTATGTTTCTGGGAAAATTAAGGTTCATGAGAGGAACTATCTGAATCACAATCTAGAGTTGGCGGTTGAGGTATTTCCATTTAAAATTTAATGCCATTATCGATATGGGGTGCATGTCGATATCTATTCAGATTATAAGAACTTGCAGTATGCGTTCACTTTGAAGGAGTTGAATCTTGGGCAAAGGCAGTCGCTCGAGCTACTCAAGGATTATGACATAAGTCTTCAATACCATCCAAGTAAAGATATTGTTGCTACTAATTCTCTTAGAAGGTTGCCTATGAGGAGCTTATCCCATGTTGATAAAAAGAGAAGAGGATTAGTGAAGGACATTCATAGATTGGCTAACTTGGTATTTAATCTTTTAAACTCTGAGAAAGCGGAGTTATTGTTCAGGAAGTGGTCAAATCATCTCTTGGTGTTGAGGTAAAGGAGAAGCAAGTCTTAGATCCCACACTTATGCAGATTAAGAATGATGTGGGTCTGCAAAAATTTATGGCTTTCGAGATCAGGGGAGATAGTATTCTGAGGTACCAAGGTAGGTTATGTGTTCCTAAAGTTGATGGAGTAAGAGAAAGGATCTTGACTTAGGGGCATGAGTCCAGGTATACAGTTCATCCAAGTTCAATGATGATATATCATGACTTGAAGAAGATCTATTCATGGAATAATATGAAGAGGGATGTGGAAAATTTTATTGCTAAATACATGGTTTGTCAGCAAGTTAAGGTTGAACATTTGAGGTCTGGTGGCATATCTTGAGAGATAGAGTAGCCCAGGTGGAAGTGGGAGATGACCAATATGGATTTCATTATTGGTCTTTCACGTTCTCGCAATTAGTACGATTTGATTTGGATCATTGTGGATAGGATGACTAAGTCTACTCACTTCTTTCATGTGAGGACTAACTACATGAAATAGGATTATGCCAAGCTGTTCATTTAGGAGATAGTCAAATTGCATGGTGTGCTAATGTCTATTATTTTATATTGAGGTACACAGTTTTCTCCTCACTTCTGGCATTCATTTCAGAAAGGTTAGGGTACATAGGTGAACCTTAGCAATGTTTTCCACCCTCAAATGGATGGACAAGAGGAGCGTGCTATTTAGACTTTGGAGAATATGTTAAGGGCCAGTGTAATTGACTTTAAGGGAAGTTGGGTTGTTCATTTTCCTCTTATTGAGTTTGCGTATAATAATAGTTATCATTCTAACATTCAGATGGTAGGAGGTGTAGGCCTCTTATTAGATGGTTTGAGGTTAGTGAGACTAGGTTACTGAGTCCTGACTTGGTTCACCAAGCCATGGAGAAGGTAAATGTAATTGAAGAAAGACTTAAGACTGCTCAAAGTCTCCAAAAGTCTTATGCGAATGTGAGGCGAAATGAGTTAGAATTTGAAGTAAATTCTTAGGTATTCTTGAAGGTATCTCCTATGAAAAGAGTCATAAGGTTTGGGAAGAACGGAAGCTCAGTCCCTGTTATGTTGGACCGTATTAGATTTTGAGAAGAATTGGTAATATGGCGTATGAGTTAGAATTGCCTGCGAGTTTAGCTTGCATTCATCACGTGTTTCATGTGTCTGTGCTGAAAGTGTGTGGGTGATACTTCCTTGATTATGCCGGTTGAGGATGTTGGTACTATGGATTTCTTGTCTTATGAAAAATTCTTGATTTAAATATTAGATAGGCAAGTTCATCGGTTGAGGACTAAGGATGTTCTCTCGGTGAAGGTCCTTTGGAGAAATCAACAGGTAGAAAAGGCTACATAGGAAGCTGAGGAAAATATAAAGGCCAAATACCCATTCTTTTTCTCTGGGTTGGATGAAAGTGCTTAAGATTAATTTCATTTTACTCTAGTTATTTTCTGATTTTGTTATTTTATTCTAGTGTATTCTTGCTATTTTCATGCTAAAAGTGTCTTAATTCATCATTCGAGGACGAATGATCCTTGGTTTTGGGGGATAATATAAGACCCTTAAAAATTTTGATCAATTTATTCTTGATCCTCCTATGTTTGTAATATCAATTTTCTACTTAAAATGTTTTTAGGGATGTTAAAAGATTAATTTGGGAAGTTTTGGAATTTTTGGAAGTGGTTTGGGGTCATTTGGGGACCCTGAAGTAGTGAGGGTCCACGATATCACTGTGTCATGAAGGTTACCCTCCCGATATCCGCATGGCATAGAGGATAACCTCCATGATAAGGTTATGCCATGCCAAGGTGTTAATTTCATCCAGTTTTTTTTCCCTTAGGGGTGAGGGGATTTTTGTCCTTTCACCCATTCCATGACTTATAAACATAAAAGGAACCCTTTTCCTTTAGTTTTCAAAGATCAATCTCTACTTTATTCATCTTTAACTCTCCAACCAAGAAAGCTTGAGGTATTCATAGGGAATTCATTATTCAAGCTCCAAACTTCAAATTGACTTCAAATTCTTGTATGTTTCAGGCTTGTTTCTCTTCCCCAAACTTTAATTTTACATTGTGGCAATTATTTGATGGATTTTCATGTGATTTAAATTGAGGGTTTCAAAATTTTGTTGAGGGGTTTTGGTTATTATTGATTGATTTACTTGTCCCATATTTTGAATTAATTATTCATACTTTAAATTGATGTTTTTAGGATTGAATTGTTATATTATTTAAATATGAGTTTCCTCAAATTGTATGAATTTTGGCTTGGAGTTGGATGAACCACGATCCACTTTGTGAATTCAATTTTTATTATGGAAAATTGCATGGTTTACCTTGCTTTTGATCTCAATGTATTGCATTAACTGATAAATGTATATAAAAATAGATTTGGATGGATTTGGTGGCCATGGTTTTGATTTTAATGGAACTTGGGAGTCCAAGTTGGTTGTGTGATTTGGTTTGGCATAAATATATTAGCTTGCAAGCATATTAGTATGACGATACCAAGTGGCAAAATGCCTTAATGAATGACTCCTGGATTGCTGGTTGGTTATATGTTCAAATTGTTTTAATTTGGGCTTAAAGGGGGTTGTGTAGCTCACCGTAAAGGTGTAAGTCTCAGGGGAGATGAAAACTAGGAACCATGTTTTCTTGCATTGGGGTTCTATATGACTGTGTGATTTCTTGATATATATATTTGAGATAGTTATTGCCCGTGGTGGCTTTAGTTTCCTTTGAATTTTCCTCAGTTCGTGTGGTTAACACGCACTAGGGCCTTTTCAACATTGGGAGCTGAACCCATATATCCCATGGGTGCCTTTAGGATGGATCGAGCTACACAGTCTGGGTTAATGGTTTTAAAACTCTCTTGTTCACGACCCTTACCCTATCCCAACATCTTATACATGTATGTATGAATGTGTGTATGTGCTTTTGACTGATTTTGGACATGGCATTTTGTTATAACTCTTCCCTGAGTTACATGCCAATGCATATACCGCTGATTGTCCTAGGACTCTACATCGTTTCATGATGTAGGGTCCGAAGAAATTTCTATTGCTCCAAGGCAGCGTTAGGTAGTTTAGCATGTCCGTTGAGTCACTGTGAAATGGTGAGCCCCCATCCTTTAAAAGGCCTTGTCATTTCATTATTCATTCCTTATGGTCATAGTACTTTTGGATTCCTTTTTGGTCATAGTCAAGGGCATGCCCTAACTTTTTTGGTATTCTAGTTTTAGAGGCTATTGTATACAGATGTGTGTTGGTTGGTTATTGATTGAATCTTAGTTTTCGTAAAGTTATCTATTCATCTTTTATTATTGTTTAATTAGCTTCCGCATTGTTATTATTAACATATTTGTGCTCTTGAGATTAGGTTAAGGGGGTGGTCTTTGATCCATGGGGAACTTGAGATACTCGTTATTTCCAGGCCCTGTTTTGCGTCGTCACACACAGGGACACCCTACGACTAGTCACTAGAGCCGTATAGAGAAGGAGATCTGACATCTCCCCGGTAAAAGTTCTCTAGAGTCATGACGACTCTCAGAATGAGTCATTTTCAATGATAACGACTCATCACCTTGATCCATCATGACTGGAGACCCAGGTAAGGTTTTAGTTCTTAAGAGTGGGAGTCTACGACTTATAGAACCGTCTATGAGTCATCATCAGACTCCCTAGGACACTTTAAAACCTTAGGATCTGATACCAAGTTTGTAACAGCCTAAAAATACACCCTAGATGCCATACGGTGCTTACGGTCCTAAAAGACCACAAACCAACCTATGAACTAGTACCTACTATAAGTACTGAATAATATACAGATAATGAACACATATACGGAAAATCAAATGATAATTCCATAAGGTTTTAGAAACTAAAAATATACTAAATCCTAGTTTTGAACGTCTAGGAACATACTGAAAATACTGATAAAAATAACTGATAAACTGACTATCTATCTGAATGTGTGAATGCCTCTAAAACTGACTGACTGTGGAGTTGATGGGACAAACTCCCAAATAACTCCGACTGACTAAATAACTAAACTGCTAACATAACTGAATATAAGATAAACCCATCCTCAAAGTATGAGGACTCACCACTATAGCTACGGCTGATAAGCTAGTCTGCCTAAGCACGATCAAGAAACTAAGAATCCAAACCTATGATATTAAACATTATATCACAAGAAGTGAGTATGTGGTTAGTACTTTGAATGTAAAGGTATATGAAATGAGGTGTAACTCTCTGAGAATACATCCTGGACCCCACACGATGCTTACGGTCACAAGTGATACAAGCTAACCCATGATACTGGTACCTGCTATGAGCACTAGTTAAAACTAATTACAAAAGATCATATGCGGAATTTAACTGAAAACTCCATAAGGTTTTACATTATAGTTCCAATAATGTCTTTAAAACAATACTGGAAATATCGATAAAATAGCTGATAATAACAACTGAAAACTGAATGATTGTCTGTATTAGTCTGAATGCCTCTAAACTGTCTAACTGAGGAGTTGATGGGACAAGCCCCAACTAACTATGGCTGACTAGATAGCCAAACTACTGACATAACTAAATATAATATAACACATCCTCAAAGGATGAGGACTCACCACGGCTTTTGCTGCTAATGAACTAGAAGGTCTAAGTACGATTGGGAATTCGAGCATCCAAACCTATGATATAAGATATCATAGTGCAAGAAAAGAGTATGTGATCAGTACTTTGAATGTACTAGTATGCTAAATGAGGTTAGGATGATATGCATGGGTTCACATGCATGAGTAATAACTGACTGAATGTATAGCATGAGGTACTGAGTAAGAATGCATGTAAACTCTAAAGACTGAAAATACATGACCAAACATAAAACAAGTTCTTAAGTAGTGTGTAAACTAAAATACTGGTAACTGAATAACTAATACTGTATGCTTTGGTCAAGCAAACCTGAAACAGAATACTGAATTGGATATTGTATTGAAACTGTAGGTGCTAGCTATAACCGACATGCCCTAATATACTATTAGGGTACAAACTATAACCCCAACTAGAAGGGTGTTAGTACTGTGCCACAGGTACTAACAATAGTTGTGTGGATCCACTAATCTAATATCTCGAAGGATAAGGTCATCATGCCTATCTGACGGGGACCCCTCATATTTATGGTAGCACCATAGGTCTGGAACCTAGGGACTGCTTCTAACATCTCATGCCTACTGAAGGGGGAGAAAAATACCTCATTCCTACTGATGGGGGATATGCCATCCCTATGTACACTCGGTGTTATATTTAACTCCCAACTGAAAACACTAATTTTTGAACTAATGTAAGTTTGACTGCTTATGACAACTGATCGAACTATTAGTGTTGATGGTTTATCTGAAACCACTCTAGAAGGACTAAAAACTAGATAAGCAGCTAAATTTTGGGTATTCAAACCCCCATGACTCGATAGCAATAACAATAAGATTATAGTAAAACTTTGAGAACATGACATGTAAGCACTTATTCAAAACCCATTCTTGTAGGCATTTCATCAAACACTTGCAATTCATGGATTATGCTAAGCATGGGAATAACTTTCAAACTTGTATTTGTACCATGATTTCAATTCTAACATCACCATTCAAACGTGTGGGGTTCACTAACAACAACAATATGTGTAAAACATGGTATAAATCGAAATTTATGGGAATTCATGGTTAAAATCATCATAACATGTGAAAATCATATGTTTGAATTTAAAATCTGGTTCTTGGATTCCATGGGTGAAAAAGGCCCATGGATGAATATTTAACATACCTTGCTTAAATAATTTGTGAAGTTCTTGGTGGGTTTCTTGCGGCATGGACTTGAACTAGATGAACCTAAGGTTTGTTATTGAGAGAGAATGGCTTTTAATTGAGAGGATTTGAGTAAAGATGACCAAATATGCTATTAGGGGATTTGATCCCATGTTATGGACCCATTGGGTGAGGGGAAAATGACCCCTTTTCCCTTTAAAATGCAAAAAAAAACTACAAAAAATTCAAGGTTCGGACTGGGCAGGGCGATGTGGGCTTTGGAGAGCCACTCTGGGTAGGGCGTCGTAGGCTCCATCGCGGGTTTCTCCAACACCGGACTTAGTAGGGTATAGGGGCTAATCGCTCTGGGTTGCTGTTTTGGAAGTCCAAACACGTCCTTATGCTTGTTTGAAAATTTTGAAAATCACCTGAGACGTACCATTGGCTTCCCTAATAATGAATCAACTTAAAAACTAACTATCCAAATGTCGGGAAGATCAAAAATAAATTCATCAAAGTTAAGGTAATTAGAAAATACAAAGTCTTAACTCTTAGTAAAATATTCTAATTCTTGGACCCTCTTCTTACATATAGGAGTGAGCTGAAATGAGCTAGGATTATAGGGTCTTACAATATCTCCTCCCCAGGAACATTCGCCCTCAAATGAGGCTGATTAAGATGGGAAATACTAGAGCTGAGGTGAGTCAAATTTACAACTCCTGAAAACTCTTTTCACAAGAATCTGACCACTAAAACTTAATTTTCTTCTGAGCTAGTCTGGACTTGAGGGATGAAATAGAAGAAAACTCTTCAACAAACTGTGTGTAATAGCTAGGCAAACCCAAGAAAATTTTGATATTTGATGGTAAAATGGATCTGGGCCAGTTTGTCACTGCTTCAATCTTTAGCGGGTCAACTCTAATGCCATCTCCAGAAATAATATGGCCAAGGAAAGATACTGATCTTAGCCAAAACTCACACTTATTGAATTTAGCAAACAACTGATGGGCTCTAAGAGTCTACAATACAATTCAGAGATAGTTTGCATGATTTTTTTCATACGAAAATAAACAAAGATATTATCAATGAAGACTATAACGAACATGTCCAAGTACTGCTTGAACACTAATTTCATTAAGTCCATGAAAGCTTCTGGGGCATCAGTTAGACCAAAGGACATAACTAGAAACTCGAAGTGACTATATGAAGCTTGAAAAGCTATTTTGGGAATGTCACATTCTTTGACTCTGAGCTGATGATAGAAGGATCTTAGGTCTATTTTGGAGAAATAGCTGGCACCCTAAAGTTGGTTGAACAAGTCATCGATTCTAGGAAATATGTATTTATTCTTGATTGTGACTTTGTTCAACTGACGATAGTCTATGCACATTCTAAGAGAACCATCTTTGTTTCGCATGAAGAGGACTTGTCCGGCCCAAACAGATGTTATCTCAGGTAGATTAATCCATTTACGACATTAATCATTAAATAGAAGGTTGGTAGCTTCCGAGTCCCTGTTGATAATTCCCGTCTACTAGTCTATTTCTCCGTTAGAAGCAAATAAAACCTAAGGGATAATCTAATTTTTACAACCACTAGATTTTAGTTAAAACCACTGAATTTCAAGATGTTCTACTACTCCTTGAATCCATTAAACACCTAGCATCATATCAAACCCTAATCCTTGGATCCCATGACCCCAACTAATGGAATTAACCGCTCATGATTTGATGAAAGAAATCACAAGTTGAATTCATGATGATAATAATCAACTTACGTATAGATGGAAAATAACAAGCAATTTCTTCAATTAAATCCCAAGTTAGAAACCCAAGAATAGTTGATAATAAAGAAAACTAAGAATAATTGGCGAAATTGAACAATGTACCTGTTTCTGTCTCCAAAGTTCTTGTTCTGAATAATGAAAACTTGATAATTTAAAAACCCTCAAAATTTCTATTTATACTAAAGCCTAATTAAGGTAATAAAATAACAAAATCACAGCTGGGCTCAGATTTAGGTGACGGCATATTTGTGTTGATCGTTAGGCTTCTGGCAACGTCTCAGATATGTAGTCAGAAGTCGTGCCTTCTTAACCTGTTCTGCCTCACTCTGATGATGTCCTCTGATGGATTACCAGAGGAGTGACAACATGTAGAAAATGTCGTCAGACCTTCAGCTTATTTCTCCATGTTCTGTCCCACTTGATGACATCTTCTGACGGCTTACCACACTTGTGACGACATATTGAGAATGTCGTCACCTTCATCCAGTAACTCTTCTTCACTGTTCTTCCTGACGCCTTTTTATGGTAGCTTACCACATCTCTGACGGCTTGCAAGAAATGCCGTCAGACTCATATCAGCTCACTTGTACTAGATTTTACTTATTTTGTTCATCTTTCCTATATTTTCCTCCCATCCTTGCTTCCACTACAATATCACAAGAAAACCATAAAAAAAACCAAAAGTTTCTTAAGACTTTGCAATTATTTAGAGTTAAAAGACTCAAATATGTTAGCATCTGTTCACACATCAGTCACAAGTGACCACAAGCTAATCTATGATACAGGTACCAACTGTGAGCACTAGGTAAAACTGATAACAAACGATCAGATGCAGAATTTGACTGAAAATGCCATAAGGTTTTAAATTATAGTTCTAATAATGTGTGTAAAATAATACTGGCAATACTGATAAAATGGATGCTAATAATAATTGAAAACTAACTAACTGTCTATACTAGTCTAAATGCCTCTAAACTGACGGACTGTGGAGTTGATAGGACAAGCCCCCAACTAACTTTGACTAACTAGATAGCTGAACTACTGACATAACTAAATATAATATTACATGTCCTAGAAGGATGAGGACTTACCACGGCTGCTACTACTGTTGATGCACTAGAAAGTCTAAGTACAATCGGGGATTCGAGCGTCCGAACCTATGATATATGACATTATAGTGAAAAAAAAGAGTATTTGATCAATACTTTGAATGTACTGGTATGCTAAATGAGGTTAGGATTATGCATGGGTTAACGTGCATAAGTAATAACTGACTAAATATATAGCATGAGGTACTGAGTAAGAATGTATGTAAACTATAAGACTGAAAATGCATGACAAAGCATAAAAAAGTTATGAAATAGTCTGTAAACTGAAATATTGAAATACTAGTAGCTGAATAACTGATACTATATGTTGTGGACAAACAAACCTAAAACTGAATACTAAACTGGATGTTGAACTGAAACTGTGGGAGCTATCTATAACTGACATACCTTAATATACTATTAGGGTCCAACCTATAACACTATCTGGAAGGGTGTTAGTACTATGCCACTAGTACTAACAATGGCTGCATGGATCCACTAATCAGATATTCTGAAGGATGAAGGCGTCATGCCTATCTGATGAGGGACCCCTCAAATCTACGATGGCACCGTAGGTTGGGAACCTAGGGACTGCTGCTAAAGTCTCATGCCTATAGATGGTATAGAAAAGTACCTCATACCTACTGATGGGGGATATGCCATCCCTATGTTCACTCGATGCTAAGTTTTACTCCCAAGTGAAAGACATTGATTTCTTAACTAATATAAGTTTGACTACTTATGACAACTAACAAAACTGTTAGTGTTGATGGTTTATCTGAAACCACTCTAGAAGTACTTAAAACTAGATAAACAACTAAATTTTGTCTATTCAAACCCCCAGGACTCGATAGCAATAATAATAAGATCATAGTAAAACTTTGAGGACATGACATGTAAGTACTTATTCCAAACCCATTTTTGCAAGAATTTCATTAAACACTTGTAATTCATGGATTAAATTAAGCATGGGAATAGATTTAAAACTTGTAGTAATAGCATGATTTCAATACTGACATCACCATTCAAAAATGTGGGATTCAATAACAACAACAATACGTGTAACACATGGTATAAATCGAAATTCATGGGAATTCATGGTTAAAATCATCATAACAAGTAAAAATCATAAATTTGAATTTGAAATTGGGTTCTTGGATTCCATGGGTGGAAAGGGACCATGGATGAATATTTACAAACCTTTCTTGAAGAATTCATGAAGTTCTTGATGGGTTTCTTGAGGCTTGGACTTGAACTTGATGAACCTAGGGTTTTTTCTTGTAATACCCCATATTTCCCTAGCCTAAACTAAATCTCAGTACATGAGTTATCTAATATAAATTATTTAAAATACTCAGTATTTTTCAGTTTAGAACCTGCTATTGCATAGGAAATTGAATTAGCTTTCAAATGATATAAAATTAACCTAAATTTGATAACCGGGTGGGAAGTTATAGCTATTTTAAGTTTCAGTTGTTAAACACTGTCATTTAGACTAGTAGCACATCATGGAGTATGCCAAAATGGCAGTTGTCAGTTTCCAGTAAGGTACTGCAATACCGGGGCATCGCGCTAAAGTTTATTTTCACATTTGTCTTTTTCCAGTGTAGCAACACGATCTCACTGCATCGTGGTGAACTTCCAGGTCGAATCCTAAGTGTCAATGTGATACCATCACGTTGTACCACCGTGTATTTTCCCAATTTTCAGTTTCCAAAGACATGGTACGATAGCGCCACATCGCTCCAAGGGTAAAAATTAGGATTTTTCAGTTAATTTCAAGATTTAATTTCCAAGGACTTTCAGGTCTTTTTCCGTTATTCTAGTCAGCCTAAACACAAGATTATATCCCTAAGTAGCCTATTATCTTATTATTTGCTCACTTATCTCAAGAAAAAAAGTATGCTCTCTTAAGATACAAAACCCTAGCTCCAAGAAATCAAGGTCAATCTCAAGAATTTCTCCAAGAACCTTCAAGAAAAAATATTCCAAGGTATGTTAGGTGTTCATATATGGGTTCCTTTCACCCATAGAGTCCACGAATCCATTTTAAAACCAAAAAATTGTTGAATTATGAACTTTCATATTTGAATTGAATCGAATTCATGTCCATGTTAGTGTTGGGTTTTAGTTCATGATTTAATCACAAGCTTTTATGAAATTAATAATCTTAAGTGTTGATTTACATGATATACATGATAAACCCTTTAATTTGCAAGTTGATTGTTATAACCATGTTTACCCTAAATGTTAATGATTTAGTAAAAACAAGTAAGCTTCCCATGTGTTTGATAAATTGTCTATGAGAATGAAATGATGCCTTTATAGTATGCTAACATGTAATCCCCATTCATGTACAAATTAATGCAGTACAAGTGTTTGATGAAATGTCTCTATGAATGAATTATGACCAAGTGAACAATATTATGTTATTCAAGATCATGCTATGCTTTACTTTTCATGCTATCGAATCTTGGGGGTATTTAATACTCGACAATATAGCTGTTTACCTAGAGCCAACATCACTTATAGAATAGTATCAGTTATGTCACAATCAGTAGTACTCTCAGCCAGTTAAAAAACTCAGTAGAACTCAGTCAGTTACAAAACTTAAAAAAACTCAGTATGCTCAGTATCAGTCCAATTCAGTTCAATGTCTTTCAGATGAGAGTGGGATTTAGTACTGAGTGGACCCAATGATGGGGGCTCTCCTGCCAGTAGAGGTTTTGACCCTTAGAAGCAGTCTTTGAGTTCCAAAACTACGTAGCCAGCGTAGGTTGAGACATCAAACCTGCTAGTTGAGGGTTGATGAGGTGTTTTGGCCTGTCAGTTAAGGGTTCCACCATTCTCATTAGAGTACCTGTCAGATGAGGTTAACTCTCATCTTGTCTTTACCTATGGTACGGTACTGACACCTTTCCAATTGGTGTTACAGATTGGACCTCAACTCAGCTATCTTATCTTATTTGGGGTATGTTGGTTAGATGATTACCTCCCATAGATAGTCTCAGTATTCAGAATAAAACTCTATTCAGTTCTACAGAATCAGGACAATTAGATATAATCAATCAGTATCAGTAACTCAGTTATCAGTAATCTCAGATTATCAGATACTCAGTATCAGAACTTTGTACTTAGCTTCAAAAAAAGCTTAGTCACAGTATATGTATGCACAGTATTGCATATTTAGTATTTACATCAGTAATATTTTTCTATATACTCTCATGTTTAGTTACTCTTTATCATTCAGTCATTTATAGTTCATGCATATAAACCCTTACATTCAGCCTTACCTCATCTAGTATACCAGTACATTCCACGTACTGATGCATACTCTTTCTTTGCGCTATGATGTCTTATATCATAGGTTCGGACACTCAGGTTCCCTACTACGCATATACAGATTCAGATTCATCTAGCAGTAGATTTAGCAGTGAGTTCTCATCATTCAAGAATATTTTTTTATTTCATTATTTTAGTATACTCAGTATTTCAGTAGATAGAGTTAGTTGGGGGATTGTCCCATTAACTCCACTTTTAGATAGTTTTAGTTAGAGGCTTTTCAAACTAGTTTCAAATAATATTTAATTTTACAAATAGCTATTTTAGTTAATACACTTATTTAGTAATTATAGATTTTGAACCTTATGGCATTTTAGCCTATTTTCTGAATTTATTACAGTATATTATTTAGTGCTTACCACAGATATTAGTCATGGGTTATCTTGTGGTCCTTCAAGGTTGTATGCACCGTGTAGCGTCTGGGGTACAAACTTGGGGCGTTACAAACTTGGTATCTGAGCCTAAGGTTCAACAGTTTCCAAGGAAGTCTTAAAGCCACATCGCATAGAGTTTTGTGCATGGGTGTGTAGCATGCCAAACTTATGGACAGGAGCATTGAGATGTTTGAGGAATAGTTTTCCTTATTTTTGTACTCATGTCGTGCGAGTGAGCATGAGATCAAGTTAAACTCTCAGTATAATCCGCTTCTTTCTTTCATTTACATAACATGCCTCCCAGAAGGACTAAGGAAAAAAGAACCAGAAATCAGTCAGCACCCCAGCTCGTTTAGGCAGATCCCCTGGACGAACATGTTTCCCATAAAGAATTTAGAGCTTCATTCACTACTCTAGCCAATTCCATAGAAACTCAGAATAAACGGACAACTTCTATTCCAGCCAACCCAGTGGCCAATACTACTGTAGCCAGGATTTGGGACTTTACCCAAATGAATCCTCTCCTAGTCTCAGGATCTAAGTCAGAAGAGAATCCACAGGATTTCCTTGATTAGGTTCAAAGAGTCACAAACATCATGGGAGTAACTTCCAATGAGAGTGCTGAGTTATCTACCTATCAGATACAAGATATAGCTCATATGTTGTTTGAGTAGTGGAATGAAGAAAGGGGCACAAATGCAGAGCCCATAGAGTGGGAAGAATTTTCTACTACTTTCCTAGATAGATTTTTTCCCTTATCGTTGAGAGAAGCCAAGGTGTTAGAGTTTATCAAACTCAAGTAATTCAATATGAGCGTGAAAGAGTATTCCCTCAAGTTTACTCAGTTAGCCAGATATACTCCCTATGTAGTAGCAGATAGTAGATCCAGAATGAGTAAGTTCATATTTGGGTATTAGATAGAATGGTTAAGGAGTATAGAACAACGATGTTGATTAAGGAGATGGACATATCCAGGATCATGGTCTATACTCAGCAAATAGAGGAGGCTAAAAATAGAGAGAGAGAGAGAGGTATAACAAGAGAGCTAGAACTGGTAGCTTCAATTTTAATCATCCTAAGTCAGAGGGCAGTAACTGTTCCCAGGTTCATCCAAAGTCTTTGGTTCCAGCTCCGTCCTCAGCCATTGCTCCAGTTTCTAAGTTCAGAAATGGTAAAAAAGATAGGGCGCCAGGATCTAAGTCTTAGGGTAGTTTCAGCAGTGCTCGAACAAATCCTCTTTGTCAGACTTATGAAAAGAACCATCAGGGTGTCTGCAGAGATGGCAGTGTTGTTTGTTTGGGGGTATGTCAAGCCAAGTCACAGTCAGAGATTATTCTCAGTCGGGTTCCCAGGGTCAGTATAACCGTCCTTCAGCTTAGTCCAATAGCCCGAATCAACAGGGTTCCGTTTCTAGTGCCACCAGTGGGTAATTCCTAAACAGGCTCTATGCACTCCAGTCCAGATAAGATCAGAAAAATTCTCCTGATGTGGTCACTGGTATGTTACAGATCTTCCATTTACATGTTTATGCCTTATTAGATCCAGGAGCTTCTCTATCTTTGGTAACTCCTTACATAGCCATCGACTTTAAAGTCAAACCAAAAATACTAACAAAACCATTCTCAGTCTCTAACCCAATGGGTCCGTCTATTATAGCCCGATAGGTATACAAGAACTGTTTGATTATCATATCTTAGAAAGTCACTTCAACAGACTTAATAGAATTAGAGACGATAGATTTTAACATCATTCTCGTCATGGATTAGCTCCATTCATACTATGCCTCAGTTGACTGTAGAAGACGAATAGTTTATTTTAAGTTTCCAAATAAACCAGTCCTTGAACGGAGGGGTAATACTACAACGCTTAAGGATCAGATGATTTCATACCTTAGAGCGAGAAAGATGTTATCCAAGGGGTGTGTCTATCATCTTGTGTGAGTCAAAGACTCTAGTTAAGAAACTCCCATTCTTGATTTAGTTCCATTAGTATGTGAATTCTCAGATGTGTTTCCTGAAGATCTTCTTGGAGTTTCTCCTGTTAGGGAAATTGATTTCTTAATAGACTTTCTTCCAGATTCTCAGTCCATATCTATTCTGCCATACAGAATGGCACCAGCAGAACACAAAGAGTTAAAGGAACAGATAAAGGATTTCCTAGATAAGGGATTCATTAGAACCATCATTTCCCTGTGGGATGCACTAGTTTTATTCATGCATAAGAAAGACGGTTCCCTCAGAATGTGTATAGACTACCGTCAGCTGAACAAAGTAACAATCAATAATAAATACCCACTTCCCAGAATTGATGACTTATTTGACCAACTTCAAGGTGCTAGTTACTTTTCTAATATAGATCTCAGATTAGGCTATCATTAGCTCAGAGTAAGAGAATGTGACATTCCAAAAAAAGCTTTTCGAACTCGGTATGGTCACATTTAGTTTCTAGTCATGTTCTTTGGTCTTACAAATGCCCCAGCATCCTTCATGGACTTAATGAATTGCGTGTTCA
Source organism: Capsicum pubescens (assembly GCA_030864215.1). NCBI lineage: Eukaryota > Viridiplantae > Streptophyta > Magnoliopsida > Solanales > Solanaceae > Capsicum > Capsicum pubescens. Next base: position 74,395,655 of record CM061546.1, read on the forward strand.
AGTAGTACCTGGACATGTTCATTATAGTCTTCATCGATGAAATTCTTGTCTATTCTCATAAAAAAATAATCACGGAAATCACCTCAGAATCATACTTCAGACTCTTAGAACTCACCAGATGTTCACCAAATTCAGTAAGTGCGAATTTTGGCTAAGGTTAGTAGCATTCGTTGATCATATTATTTTTGGTGATGGCATTAAAGTTCATCCTCAAAAGACCAAGGCGCTGAGAAACTGGCTTAGACCCATCTCTCTATCAAATATTAGGAGTTTCTTGGGTTTAGCTGGCTATTACCGTTGGTTTATTGAAGGGTTTTCATCTATTGCATCCCCCATGTCCAGATTGACTCAGAATAAAGTCAAGTTTTAGTAGTCAGATTCTTACGAGAAGAGTTTTCAGGAGTTGAAGACTCGACTCACCTTTACCCCAGTCTTGACTCTACCAGATGATTCAAATGGGTTTGTTGTGTACTGTGATGCATCCAGAGTAGGTTTGGGTTGTGTCCTCAGGCAGAGAGGTAAGGTCATAGCCTATGCCTCCAGACATCTTAAGCTCCATGAGAAGAATTACCCTGCCCATGACCTGGAGTTAGCAGCTGTAGTGTTTGCCTTAAAGATTTGGGGGCATTACTTGTATGGGGTGCATGTTGATGTGTTCACAAATCACAAAAGCCTTTAGTATGTCTTTTCTTAGAAAGATTTGAATTTGCGTCACAGAAGGTGGTTAGAGTTATTGAAAGATTATGACATGAGTGTTCTTTATCATCTGGGCAAGGCCAATGAAGTGGCTGATGCTCTCAGTAGGCTACCAATGGAAAGTGATGCTCTTGTTAGGATGGTAAGAAGAAGTTAGCTCAGGAAGTTCATCATTTTTTCCAACTAGATGTATGATTAGTCGATTCACCAGAAGGTAGTATATGGGTGCAAAACAGTTCTGAATCCTCTCTAGATTCCAAGGTAAAGGAAAAACAGGATAGAGATCCCAGTCTTGTTAAGATGAAAGAGTAAGTCTGAGATCAGAAAGTAGAGGTTTTCTCCTAAGTTTGTAACGACTCGAAATCGCCTCCTGAGACATCACACGGTGCTTAAGGCTACAAGTAGCCCCAAGCTAACCCTTTGAGCCTGTTTCTACTAATAACACTCATTTCAAGATGAAATAATTCAAACACTAGCATAGTCATATCATATGAAAGAAAATACAGAGAAAATGCTCGGTCCAAATGACCAAGAAATATCGGAAAACATCAACACAACCATAATCTGATAACTAGTCTGACAAAGCCTCTACTAATCTATGAACTAGAGAGCCATTGGGATAGGTCCCCAACTGACTCAAAATGAACTGAAAGTAATTACATAGTCTTTCAAAAGATGAAATATCTGATGATAGGTCCTAGAACCATGAGGACTCACCACTGTAGGGATATAGACAGAGGTACTCGGAAGTCACTGACGAGGTTGGGACTGAGCACCTGAACCTACATTATAAGAAAATGTAGCACATAGACGTATATGTGGATCAGTACTTGGGAATGTACTGAGTATGTGGGGGTGTATGCATTTATATAAAATAACATCAATACTCTTTAATCAAATCATCCATGCAATAAGTAATGAATCACATGGCTTGAATAAGTATAAAATATAAAGCTCATGAATCATGTAGAATGGAGCATGTAACAGAAATCTCTTGAGTCATTATAGTTTAACTTTGAAATCGGTAATCTTTTATTATTCACATTACCCATAGACTAAAGGAAACTTTAACAATACTTTCAACTCATTCATATGTCTCGTGGAGAATAAAACTTCTTTAATGCTCAAGAATTCATAACTCTATTGAACTCAAGTACTTGGAATTCAGAATCATATAACTTTAAAACATACTTGAAGGCATTTCGTTCACTTTAGGAAAATATCTCATTTCAAGCTGTTGGGAAACCATTCTATCTCAATGGAAAGATACTCTAGTTTAGGGAAATAACATATCTCATAGTTCTAGAGAAAATACTTATATCAAGGGAAAATACTTTGGTCTTAGAGAGCAAATCTGCTACTTTACTATTAGGAAAATAACTTGTATCAAGGGAGATTCTCTTAATCGACATAAACCATGCGAGCTATATGGAGTACAACATTTTGTACTCCTAAGGAAGAGACCCCATATTGGGGAGGAGTGTCATACTCTTTCCAGGGAGTAAACCTCAATTTAGTGATCACTTATCTCAGCCTCGGGCCCAATATCTCAGCCTTAGGCCCAAAAATCATCTCGGCCTCTGGCCTAACCTACGGTGGCAAATAGTTCTGGGGTAAGAAACCGTAGTAACTTACCCAACTCGGTGCTAAATACTACTCCCCTTATATTATCTCACTCATCTCATGAAAATCCACTTTAGAATAATCTCATGGTTCAATAAGAACCCAATAATCAAATTTGCAATCTCATGTAGTGAAGTGGATTTCAAAACTCCATGACCATTAGGTCAAAACATTTCTCAATAATCTCAGAATACTCAAATCATGGGTGCTTATAGCATAAGAGTTCATAAAATTGCAAATCTCAAGTAGGGATCAATAACCCATAATTCATTCTCAAGTTAAAACTCATCAAAAGCATAAAAGATAACATATAGATTCATAACTCATGTAGAAATCTGAAAATTTCAGCAATTTGTCTCAAAATCTCAACATGCTCATATACTTTAATAACTCAAACATCTCAACTATTAACTTCTTAGGGATTATATCATGGGGTATAGTCCCAACTGCAATTTCTCAAGAATACTTGTGAAAATCATGCCATTAGACTCTCAATTCATGAGAAACATCAAAATATTGCAATCAATAATAATCGGTGAAAAATCCTAATTCAAATTCATGTAAAATCTCATAGATTGCAGAAAATCATAGTTTAAATAAGTCTTTGGGCACAAGGATGAAAGGATAACCCTTGTTCAAAACCCAACATACCATAGATTATGAAATTGGATGGACGAGCTTGCTCTAAACTCTTCTTCTTACTTTTGAGAGAGAGTTCTTGCAACCTTTGAACTTGGGGAAATCAAATCTCAACTCAATTTGTAGAATCCATGGTGAGTTCATAGATTTCTTGGAGAAGGGTTTTAGATTTTCTCTTGACGGAGAAACCCTAGCCTTTGTATGTTTTGGGAGATAATGAGGCTATTAAGTTCATTTGGAATATATATCTGAGGGTTAAAAAGGAAAAGACCCAAAAGCCCCTTTAAAAAAGGACTTAAAAATACTGAATGGGGGTTGCGACGGTCGAAGTGACTGTCCATCGGGTCTTCCGTCGCACGATGACCAGAAAAGGGACATACTGCCTCGATTCAACATTCTGATCGACGGTCCATTGCAGGTCCGAAAGTTCGTCGGATCATTTATTGCTCGATGGACAAGATGAGACCACTCTGCCTTAGTGGCGACGGTCTCAGCGATGGTCCGACGTAGCCTTGACGGTCCGTTGTCCTAACCATCCTACTTGGGCAAGGAAAGGGAGTTTCTGCCTTGGTCACAATGGTCCGAACGATGGTCCATAGCAGACTCGACAGTCCGTCAGATCGTCTGTCGCACCTGGGCAGTTCCGACAACTCTCAGTAAAACGACCATAACTTCTCACCCCGATGCCGGATTTGGATGAAATTGGTATGGTTGCAAAGCTAATTCAATTCTCTACATGAAAAAAAGTAAAATTGAAGAAAATTCTATATGGTTTAAATAACAATCACTTGGGAAGTCACTTATCAATGTTTTAGGGCCGAAATTACACTTTGCTTGACACGCTCTAAGGCTTAGACTACGAGGGAACTTTACGAGGTCGTACAATATCTCCCCCTTGGAAACATTCGTCCTCAAATGTTGATAGTTAGACTTGGAACACAGGAAAACAGAGTACACATAGCTGAAGCAAGTTGCTAAAATGGGTTCAAAATCTATCTAAACTCTCGAATGCCTTAGAAATTGTAAGAACTCATGCAAGAACAGATACATATGGCTGAACTTTAGATTAGAAAGGCTGAATTAAGGAAGAATAACACCTTCAGATTGATCTGAACTCACGAAAAAAAGGTGCGGATAATTCGCTCACATGTTTGTTTCTGCCTCCAAAGTAGCGCCCTCAACTGACTGGTTCCGCCACAAATCTTTGACCAAGGGAACCTCTTTGTTCCTCAATCTACGGATTTGAAAGTCTAGAATCTCCACAGGAATTTTATCAAATGTAAGATTGTTCTGAATATCAGCACTCTCAGAAGGATCTACCACAATGGATTCACCAATGTGCTTCTTGAGCATGGAGACATGAAAAATAGGATGAATAGATGACAACTCCGCAGGAAACTCAACCTCATAGGCTACTTTTCCAACATGACTCAAAACTTTATATGGGCCAACATAATGGGGACTAAGCTTTTCCTTTTTTACCAAACCTCTTCACCTCTTTCATGGGTGAAATCTTCTAGTACACCAAATCACCCACTTCAAACTTAAGATCTCTTTTCCTCACATCGGCATATGACTTTTGACAACTCTGAGTTGTCTTTAACCTCTCTCTAATCAACTTAACTTTCTCCATATCTTCAAACACTGCATCAGGCCCAATCACGGTAGCTTCACCCACTTTAAACCAACCTATGGGTGATCTAAATCTTCTACTATAGAAATCCTCAAATGGTGTCATCCCAATGCTTGCATGGTAACTATTGTTATTGGCAAAATCTATCAATGGCAAATGCTCATCCCAACTACCTTTGAAATCAAGAGAATATGCCCTCAACAGATATTCTAGGGTATGAATGGTCCTCTCAGCCTGATCAGTTGTCTGTGGATGAAAAGCAGAACTCAAAAAGACTTGGGTACCAAGACCCTGCTGGAACGCCCTCCAAAACTGAGAAGTAAATTGAGAGATGATGGACGAGGGAACTCCATGCAGCCTGACTAACTCCCGAATATACAATCTAGCATAATCCTCAGTTGTATAAGATGTGTGCATGGGTAAGAAATGTGCGGACTTAGTCAGCCTATCTACAACAACCCAAATAGAATCATGATAACGACGCGAAAGAGGTACCCCAGTCACGAAGTCCATATTCAGCACCTTCCACTTCCAAGTGGGTATACCAAACTCTTGCATCACACCACCAAGTCTTTGGTGCTCTACCTTAACCTGTTGGCACGTTGCACACTTTGCTACAAACTCAGCTATATCCTTCTTCATACCATTCCACCAATAGATTTCCTACAAGTTGCGGAACATCATGATAGTGATGGGATGAATAGAATACCGCGTGCCATGCACTTCAGCCATAATCCTATGCCTCAGATCATCAATATACGGAATGCACAATCTACCCTGCAATCTCAACACGCCATCTCCTCATTGGTTCTAGCCATCTACTATCGTCATTTTGTTGAAGTTGTGAGAAATTAGCCTAGAACAATCTACCCAGAATAGTTAGAGCGTCGAACTTAGTGTCTTTGACTCTAACTAGGTGATAGATGCAACCCTTGGATATTATCTTTTTGGATTTGAGATAGGAGACAAAATGACTCTTGGGAGATACCGAACTCCTAGACCCCTCAAAAACTGGTTCATCATGGAACTGAAACTTGACCACATGGGTACGACAACCTATAGATGCATAACAAGAATGAAGCCAATCCATACCCAAAATAAGGTCAAAATCCACCATGTCTAACTCTATCAAATCCACGAGTATGACTCTATGAAGAAAAGTAACAGGGCAATCTATATATACTTGTTTAGCAACAACTGACTCCCCTACTGGTGTAGAAACTAGGAAGGGCTCAAAAATCTTTTCGGGACTCATTTTGAAATTCACAGCTACAAGTGGGGTCACATAAGAGAGACTTGACCTGGGGTCCAACAACATATTAACATCAAAACAAAAGATGCGGAGCATACCAGTAACAATATCGGGAGAGTCCTCCTACTCCTGAAAGGATGGTAAGGCATAGAATCTATTCTGACACTGTCCGCCAGCAGTGCTAGATGAAGCGCCCTGAGCAGAGGCGGGATGGGGTACAAGAGCTGGTGCATTAGTATCCTGTGCCTAATGTTAGGCATCTATGTTCCCCTATATAGTACGAGGATAATCTCTAAGTCTATGGCCCTATTTTCCATAACCAAAATAGCCCTTCAAATCTACGAAACACTCACTAGGATGATCCCTACCAGACTTAGCACAAGGAGGATAATGGGGCCGGTTACCAACACTGTTTTGTGACCTAGACATAAAATACCTATCCCCTTACTCCTTCCTACCTCTAGGCGCTGGAGCACTAGCTGATGAAGGTGTTGGCATAGATGGACGTCTCTGAAACTGAGGGTGGTTCCCTCCATGGAGCCTAGGTTGGCTAAACTCATGCTGCTCAGATCTAGCCCTCATGTTACCCCTCACTCTATCTCTCTCTCTAATCTTATCCACCTCTATCTACTGGGCATGCATCATCAACCTAGCCAGATCCTTATCCCTATGCAGTATCGCAGTCCTATACTCCTTCAGTACCAACCCAGAAACACTAGTCACGAACTTGCTCAAACTAGCCCGGGTGTAAGAAATTAAATTAGGAGTATCCTTGTCCAACTGGTTGAACTTCAAGCAGTACTCCTTAACAGTTAAAGAGCCCTGCCTCAAGTTCATAAACTCTTCAATCTTTGCCTCCTTCATCTCAAGCGGAAAGAACTTGTCCAAGAATGCATCTTAGAACACTTGCCAAGTCATAGGAGCAACATCCTCACCTCTACCATTCCTCCATGATACAACCCAGTCATAAGAAATGTCCTTCAACCTATAAGACGCCAACTCAACAATTTCTTCCTCAGAAATATGCATCACTTGCGTGATCTTTCTCACCTCCTCAAGGTACAACTATAGGTCCTCACATGCCTTAGACCCATAAAACTCTGGCGAATTCATCTACATAAAATCACGAATCCTAGCCGCAGCTACATCACCTCTCTGTTGCTTAGCAACTGTAACCTAGTTATTAGCCCGAACATTAGCGGTGACTGCTTAGGTAAATGCCTGAAAGGCTGCCCAAAACTCAGCATGAGACACAGTCTCATTCAAAGGATTAATAGGTGAGGGTTGCTCATCATCATTCCTGCGGGCATTCGCTCTTCGAAGAGGAATTTTCTGAAATAGAATAGCATAAATTATTAAATGAGAGGGATAACTGTAGGCACGATAGATTCTAAAAAAAGAAACAACTTTTTCCTAAAACATCTCACAGCCTCTTGCTCATAGATGTGGCGCGCTACACACCGATGATCAAGACTCTACTTAATGCGGCTTGTTAGAATCCCTAGGATTCCTTAAAACCTTAGGATTTGATACCAAGTTTCTAACGACCCAAAATAGGCTCTCGAGACGTCACACGGTTCTTAAGGCTACAAGTAGCCCCAAGCTAACCCTTTGAGCCTGTTTCTACTAATAACACTCATTTCAAGATGAATAATTCAAACACTAGGATAGACATATCATATAAAAGGAAATACAAAGAAAATGATCGGTCCAAATGACCAAGAAATACTTGAAAACCTCAACACAACCACAATCTGATAACTTGTCTGACAAAGCCTCTACTAATCCATGAACTAGAGAGCCATTGGGACAGGTCCCCAACTAATTCGAAATAAACTAAAAGTAATAACATAGTCTCTTAAATGCTCAAATGTCTAATGATAGGTCCTTGAACCATGAGGACTCACCACTATAGGGATGTATATAGAGGAACTCGGAAGTCACTGACAAAGATAGGACTGAGCACCTGAACCTACTATATAAGACAATGTAGCACATAGACATATATGTGGATCATCACTTGGGAATGTACTGAGTATGTGGGGGTGCATGCATTTATATAAAACAACATCAATACTCTTTAATCAAATAATGCATGCAATAAGTAATGACTCATATGGCTTGAATAAGTATAAAATGTAAAGCTCATGATTCATGTAGAATGGAGCATGTAACACAAATCTCGTGAGTCATCATAGTTTAACTTTGAAATCGGTAATATTCTTTTATTCTCATTACCCATAGGACAAAGGAAACTTTAACAATACTTTTATCTCATTCATATGTCTCATAGAGAGTAAAACTTCTTTAATACTCAAGAACTCATAACTCTTTTAAACTCAAGTACTTGGAATTCAGAACATATAAGTTTGAAACATACTTGAAAGCATTTCATTCACTTTAGGAAAATATCTCATTTCAAGCTTTAGGGAAATCATTCTATCTCAATGGAAAGATACTCTAGTTTAGGGAAATAACTTATCTCATAGTTTTAGAGAAAATACTTATATCAAGGGAAATACTTTTATCTTAGGGAGCAAATCCTCTACTTTAGCATTAGAAAAATAACTTGCATCAAGGGAGGTTCTCTTAATCGACATAAACCATGCGAGCTACATGGAGTCCAACATTTTTTCCTCCTAAGAAAGAGACCCCATGTTGGGGAGGAGCATCATACTCTTGCGAGGGAGTATAACCTTAATTCAGTGATCACTTATCTCAGCCTCGGGCCAATTATCTTGACCGTAGGTCCAAAAATTATCTCGGCCTCAGGCCCAACCTATGGTGGCACATAGTTATGGGGTAAGAAACCGTAGTAACTTACCCAACTCGGTGCTAAATACTACTCCCCTTAGATTATCTCGCTCATCTCATGAAAATCCACTTTAGAATAATTTCATGGTTCAATAAGAACCCAATTATCAAATTTGTAATCTCATGTAGTGAAGTGGATTTCAAAAATCCATGACCATTAGGTCAAAACATTTCTCAATAATCTCAGAATACTCAAATCATGGGTTCTTATAGCACAAGAGTTCATAAAATTGCAAATCTCAAGTGAGGGTCAATAACCCATAGTTAATTCTCAAGTTCAAACTCATCAAAAGCATAATAGATAGCATATAGATTCTTAACTCATGTAAAAATCTAGCAATTTCAGTAATTTGTCTCAAAATCTCAACATACTCATATACTTTAATATCTCAAACATCTCAACTATTAACTTCTCAAGGATTAAATCATGGGGTATAGGACCAACTGTAATTTCTCAAGAAAATATGTGAAAATCATGCCATTAGACTCTAGATTCATAGGAAACATCAAAATATTACAATCAATAATAATGGGTGAAAAACCCTAATTCAAATTCATGTAAAATATCATAGATTACAGAAAATCATAGTTTAAATAAGCCTTTGGGCACAAGGATGAAAGGATTACCCTTGTTCAAAACCCCACATACCTTAGATTATGAAATTAGATGGACGAGCTAGCTCTAAACTCTTTTTCTTACTCTTGAGAGAGAGTTCTTGCAACCTTTGAACTTGGGGAACTCAAATCTCAACTCAATTTATAGAATCCATGGTGAGTTCTTAGATTTCTTGGTGAAGGGTTTTAGATTTGCTCTTGAGGGAGATACCCTAGCCTTTAGATGTTTTCGGAGATAATGAGGCTATCAAGTTCGTTTGGAATATATATCTGAGGGTTAAAAGGGAAAAGACCCAAAATCCCTTTTTAAAAAGGATTTAAAAATACTGAACGGGGGCTGCGACGGTCGAAGTGACGGTCCGTCGCAAGTCTGATGGTCCATCGGGTCGTCCATCGCACGATGACCAGAAAAGGGACATACTTCCTTGATGCGATGTTTGGATCGACGGTCCATCGCAGGTCCAATAGTCTGTCGGATCTTCCGTTGCTTGATGGCCAAGATGAGACCATACTACGTTAGTGGCGATGGTCTCAGCGATGGTCCAACGCAGCCTTAACGGTCCGTCATCCTGACAATCGCACTTGGGCCAGGAAAGAGAGTTTCTACCTTGGACGCAACGTTCTGAGCGAAGGTCTGTCGTAGACTCGACGGTCCGTCGGATTATCCGTCGCACCTGGGCGATTCTGACAACTCTCAGTAAAATGGCCATAACTTCTCACCACGATGTTGGATTTGGATGCAATTGGTATCGTTGGAAATATAATTCAATTCTTTACAAAAAAAGTCAAATTTAATAAAATTATATATGGTTTAAATACCAATAACATGGTAAGTCACTTCTCAATCTTTTAGGGATAGAATTACACTTTGCTTGACACGCTCTAAGGCTCAGACTACGAGGGAACTTTGCGGGGTCTTACAAAAGAGGAGATGGTGTGTTTTGTTGCTAGGCTCACAATGAATTGTTAAAGAAATGCATGGTTCCCATTACTCTATTCATCTAGGGGCCACTAAGATGTATCATGATTTATGGGAGATCTATTGGTGGAGTGGGATGAACAGGGATCTTGCAGAACTTATAGCTAAGTTCTCTACTTGTCAACAGGTTAAGATTGAGAACCTAAAGCCTAGTGGGTTCATGCAGGAGTTCAGTATTCCAACATGGAAATAGGAAGAAGTGAACCTGGACTTTGTGATGGGTTTGCCTCGTACTCATTGTCAACAAGATTATATATGGGTTATCATAGATCGGATGACCAAATCAGCTCATTTCTTGCCAGTTCATACCTTCTATTCAGCTGAGCACTACGCCAAACTCTATATCAAAGAGTTGGTCAAGTTACACAAAGTCCCAGTGTCTATTATCTCAGATAGAGATACTGACTTTACCTCTCATTTCTGGAAAGCATTCCAAAAGGGTCTGGGTACCCAAGTTCATCTTAATACAACCTTCCACCCTCAGACAGATGGTCAAGCAGAAAGGGCCATTCAGACTCTAGAAGATATGTTGAGAGCATGCGTTGTTGATTTTAAGGGTAATTGGGATGACCACTTTCCTTTGATCGACTTTGAATACAATAACAACTATCATTCCAATATTCATATGGATCCATTTGAAGCTCTCTACGATAAGAGATGCAGATCTCCAATTGGTTGGTTCAAAGTAGGTGAGGCCACAGTAGTAGGGCTTGATCTAGTGTTTGATGTCTTAGAGAAGGTTCAGCTAATCAAAGAAAGACTTAGGGCTTCCCAAAGCCGACAAAAATTTATACAGATATAAGGAGAAAAGATCTCAAATTTGATATCAGTAAGTTTGTGTTCTTGAAAATATCTCCCATGAAAGGGAGGAAAAGGTTCAGCAAGAAGGGAAAGCTCAGTCCCTGATTTATCGGTCCTTACAAAATTCTCAGTCGTTTTTGAAAGGTAGCTTATGAGCTTGAGTTACCCTGAGATTTAGCTTCAGTACACCCAGCATTCCATGTCTCCTTGCTAAAGAAATACATTGGTGACCCAACAGTCATAGTTCCTTTAGGGGATGTACATATTCAAAATGACATTCTTTTCGAAGAGGTTCCAGTCCAGATCCTCGATCATCAGATTCGCAGACTGAGGAACAAAGAAGTTCCCTTAGTCAAAGTTCTTTGACTGAGTCAGTCCGTTTAGGGAGCTACTACTTGGGAAGCATAAGAAGATATGTGAATCAAGTATCCTCACCTTTTCTCTGCAAACATAGATCAAGCTTAAGGTAACAATCTTTCTTAGCTTTACTCAGTTCCATATTCAGATATAATTATAAACTTGGTATCCATTACCATTGCATATCCAGTCATGCATTCATGAATCAGTTCATACATGTACTCATGCATTACATATGCATGTTTAGTGCAAAAATTCAGCTTATCCATAGCTTAAGTCATGTATTCCATGCATCAGATATGCATGTTCAGTATGAAAATTCAATTTATCAGTAATTCAGTCAGGTCATCATGCATCAGATATGCATATTCAGTGTGTCAGCTTAGTCTATCATTATTTATCAGCTTAATCAGTCTCATTCAAGGACGAATATTCCCAAGGGAAAGATATTGTAATACCCCATATTTCTCCAAACCTAAATTAACTCCCAGTCGATGAGTTATCTAATATAAAATTTGTAAAATACTCAGTATTTTTCAGTTTAGAGCCTGCCATTGCATAGGAAATTGAATTAGCTTTCCAATAATCTAAAATTTTCCTAAATCTAATTACCAGGTAGGAAGTTATTGCTATTTTAAGTTTCAGTCGTTAAATACCGTCATTCAGACCAGTAGCACATCGAGGAGTATGCCAAAATAGCAATTGTCAGTTTCCATTGAGGTACCGCGATACCGATGTATCACGCCAAAGTTTATTTTCATATTTATCAATTTCCAGTGTACCAACGCGATCCTACCGCGTCGCGGTAAACTTCCAGGTCGCATCCAAAGTGGAAAAGTGATACACCACGTCGCACCACTATGCATTTTCCCAGAAGTCATTTTCCAGAGACATAGCGCGATAGCGCCGCATCGCTCCAACGGTAAAAATTGAGATTTTTTAGTTAATTTTGAGATTTACGTTCCAAGGGCTTTCAGGTCTTTTTCCCTCATTCCAGTCAGCCTAAACACGAGATTAAAGCCCTAAGTAGCCTATTATCTTATTATTTTCTCACTTATCTCAAGAAAGAAAGCATTCTCTCTCAAGATACAAAACCTTAGCTCAAAGAAATCAAGATCAATCTCAAGAATTTCTCCAAGAACCTTCAAGAATAAATATTCCAAGGTATGTTAAGTGTTCATCTATGGGTTCCTTCCACCCATAGAGTCCACAAATCCATTTTTAAAGTACAAGATTGTTGAATTATGAACTTCCATGTTTGAATTGAATTGAATTCATGTTTATCTTATTTTTGGGTTTTAGTTCATGATTTAATTATAGAATTTTAAGAAATTAATTATCTTATGTGTTGATTTACATAATATTCATGATAAACCCTTCAATTTGCAAGTTGATTGTTATAACCATATTTACCCTAAGTGTTTAGAATTTAGTAAAAACAAGTATGCTTCCCATGTGTTTGATAAATTGTCTATGAGAATGAAATGAGATCATTATAGCATGCTAACATGTAATCTCCATTCATGTACAAATTAATGTAGTAAAAACGTTTGATGAAATGTCTCTATGAATGAATTATGACCAAGTGAACAATGTTATGTTATTCAAGATCATGTTATGCTTTACTTTTCATGCTATCGAGTCCTGGGGGTATTTACTACCCGATAATTTAGTTGTTTACCTAGAGCCAGCGTCAGTTATAGAATAGTATCAGTCATGTTACGATCAGTAGAACTCTCAATCAGTTACAAAACTTAGTAGAATTCAGTCAGTTATAGAACTTAGGAAAACTCAGTAAACTCAGTATCAGTCCAGTTCCGTTCAGTATGATCAGTTCAGTGTTTTTCAGATGGGAGCAGGATTCAGCACCAAGTGAACTCAAGATGGGGGCTCACCTTTTAGTAGAGGGTGTGACCCTTTGAAGCAATCTTTGTATTCTAGAACTATGTAGCCAGCGTAGGTTGAGACATCAAACCTTCCAGTTAAGGGTTGATGAGGTGTTTTGACCTATCAATTAATGGTTCCACCTTTCTCATTAAAGTACCTACTAGATGAGGGTTACTCTTAGCTTGTCTTTACCTGTGGCATAGTACTGACACCTTTCTAATTGGGGTTACAGATTGGACCCCAGCTCAGCTATCTTATCTTATTTGGGGCATGTCGGTTAGATGGTTACCTCCCATAGTTTCAATCTCAGTCATTATAATAGAACTCAGTTCAGTTCTACAGAATCAGGACATTCAGATACAGTTAATTAATATCAGTAACTCAATAATCAGTAATATCAGATTATCAGTTACTCAGCAACAAAACACTATACTTAGCTTCAGAAAATATTAGTTACAGTATATAAATGTATAATATTGCATATTTAGTATTTACAACAGTTACAAATTTTCCATATACTCTCATGTTCAGTTACTCTTTATCATTCGGTCAGTTATAGTTCATGCATATGAACCCTTGCATTCAGCCTTACCTCATCTAGCATACCATTACATTTCACATACTGACACATACTCTTTCTTTGCACTATGATGTCTTATATCATAGGTTTAGCCGCTCAGGTTCCCGACCATGCATAGACAAATTCAGATATAACCAATAATAGATTTAGTAGTGAGTCCTTATAATTCAAGGATTATTTCATTGTTTCAGTAGAATAAGTATTTTAGTAGATGGAGTTAGTTGGGAGATTGTCCCATCAACTCTACTTTCAGACAATTTCAGTTAGAGTCTTTTCAAACTAGTTTCAGATAGTATTTAGTTTTAAGGATTGTTATTTCAGTTGATACACTTATTCAATATTTAAAGATTTAGAACCTTATGGAATTTCAACCTATTTTCCTCATTTATTACAGTATATTATTCAGTGCTCATTGTAAATATCAGTCATGAGTTAGCTTATGGTCCTTCGGGGTCATAAGCACCGTGTAGCATTTGGGGTATAGACTCGGGTCGTTATAGTTCTTGAGAGAGAATGGCTTTCAGTTGAGAGAATTTGAGTAAAGATGACCGAATATGCTATTTGGGGCTTTGATCCCGTGTTATGGACCTATTGGGTGAGGGGAAAATGACCAATTTTCCCTTTAAAATAAGGAACAAAGCTATAGAAAATACATGGTCTGGACTGGGCAAGGCACCGCGGGCTTCGAAGCGCCACTTTGGGCAGGGCACCGTGGGCTCCCCAAACATTGGACTGGGTGGGGCACCGCGGGCTAATCACCCTGGGTTGCTATTTCGGATGTCCAATCACGTCCTTATGCTTGTCCAAAAATTTTGAAACTCACCAGATATATACTATTAACTTCCCCAATCACGAATCAACTTAAAAACAAACTTTCTGATGTTGGGAAGATAAAAAATAAATTAATCAAAGTTATGGGCTTTAGAAATTACTAAGTTTTAATATTTAGTAAAATATTCTAAGTCTTGGACCCCCTTCTTACATGCAAGAGTGAGCTGAAACAAGCTAGGATTATGTGTTCTTTCATGAGATTAGGCTAAAATTCATGGGTTATATGCATGAGATAGTGAATGACTGAATAGCATGAGATAGCTAAGTATAAATGCATAAAAACTATAAAATCTAAGAATGCATGACCAAGTATAAAACATGTTCTGATATGGTTTGTAAATTAAAATACTAAAATACCAATAACTGAGTAACTAAAAACTGTATGTTATGGTCATGCAAACCTGAAACTGAACTCTGCATTGAATACTGAAATTAGATTGTGGGAGCTAGCTATAACCGACATGCCCCAATGTACTATCCGAGTCAAACCTATAACCCTAGTTGGAAGGGTGTCAGTACCGTGCCACAGGTACTAACCTTGGCTTTGTGGATCAACTAATGTAACGTATCAAAGGATGAGGGTGTCATGCTTAACTGACGGAGGACCCCTCAAAGTCTACGGTGGTGCCGTAGTTCTAGAACTTAGGGACTGCTACTAAGTCTCATGCCTACTAATAGGGGATACAAGCTCCTCATGCCTACTGATAGGGGAGACAAGTGCCTCATGCCTACTGGTGGGGAAGGTTCCATCCCTACGTTCACTCGGTGTTAAGTTTTACTCCCAACTAAAAGATAGTGTTTACTGAACTAACCTAAGTTTAACTGAGCCATGATTGTACATAACAACTTACTGAATGACGATGTTCATGGTTTATCTAAAATTATTCTGTAATTACTGGAAACTATGTAAACAACTAAATTTTGGGTATTCATAACCCCCAACACTGAATGGAAATAAAAATAAGGACATATGAAGCCTTAAATACCATAAAAGGTATCATTGTTCAAAATTTGACTCTTAGACATTTCATCAAACAAATGAGTTATGAATTAAAGTATAGGAACAGTTTAAAACATGTAATAATCACATAGCTACAATAAAAAAACCATAATTCGGGGATTTAACATGAAAACATCATTATTCCAATATGTAAGGTTTAATTCCATTGAAAACAATTGTAAACAGGATGCATAATCAAAATTCATAACAATTCATGGAGATAATTCATCATCAAACATATAAAATCTCACAGTTTGATATAAAAGAAAGATTTTGAAACTTCATGGGTGGAAAGGGCCCATGTATGAACATCACACATACCTTAAATATTTAAATCTTGAAAGAGAACAACTTTCTTGAAAGCTTTATTGAATTGGAACACTTAAGCTCTTGGTTTTATTGAGAGGAAGATAATTTATCTTGATGAATTTGGAGAAAGGTTAGGGTTTATTTGAGAGAGAAATTGGTAAATTCGAGCATATTGACCTAATAGAAGTTTAATCTCGTGTTTTTATGAATTGGGGTGCTAGGAAAAGACAAGACTACCCCTCTGGGATTTAAATTCGTAACTAGAACGCCGATTGAAGCCTTGTCGCGATGCGATGAAACCTTCGTCACTATACCCACTACAACGTGGTGAAATTGCATTGAGCTACTAGAAATAAAGCCCAAATATGCCTCAATCCTTATCCGAAAAATCCAAAACTTACTCGAGACATGCTCCTTACACCCCTGAACATGAATTAACTCAAAAACTTACATCTCGAGGTCGGAAAGGTCACTTTAAAAATCATCAAAGTTAAGAGGGTAAAAATAAAATGAAGTCCACAACACTTAGCTAAATTTTTAGGTTCTAAGCCTCTAATGCATGCACTATGAGATGAACTGAGCTAAAGACTAATATGGGGTATTACAATACTTGTTGATTTTGCTTGCTTAATCTTTACTTAGGATTTACTAATGTTTGTGTCTCACCAGGTACCAATGTCACCAAAAAATGAATCCACCAAAGAAAACTCGGAATAAGAATGATTATTCTTCCACTCGGTATCTAAGGGACACGGCTATAAATATGGAGGAAAGTGGCTCAATAGAAGAGTATCACATAGGGAAGGCAGTGGAATCACAAAAAATATTACCTCAGGGTACTAAGGCTACTCATATGGGCTAATCACCTCTCCCAACTAGGCCTTGGATGAAGAACGCTAGTCAATCATTGCTGCATTCACTTTCCCAGTCTGAAGAGGAAGGAGAGTCCGAGGAAGACCCCAAGGGTAAGTATGATGAAGTTGATAACGCATTGGACAGTTGGTTTAAAATTAAAGGGATAAAAAATAATGACCAAAATAAGGGGTAGAACGATGATGAGGAAAATAAGAAGGAGGAGGAGTCCAATGATAGTCCGGTTGAGATCCAACCTTCCCCCAGCTCATCTCTTATAAATTAAGACTACCTCGGTGCCCATCATTAATCGATGAGGGTACCCAAGATGCAAGAACTATATGAGAAGATAGTGTTATCATCCTTGCCACCCAGAGGTCAAAAAGAGGGTTCTACCTAGATCCCAGACTGAGTACTGTGGGCATGTCTGAGATGTCATATTTTAAGGCTCGATTCAACCAATACCATTTTGAGTGAATAACGAGAGATCCAGGTCAATACAACTATGCATTAGTCCTATAATATTATGCAGCCTATTAGATAGAGCTGAATTAGGTCTATCCAAAAGAGATGTTTTGGAAGGGTGGTGACTCTTTATTCTTAGTATTGATCAGAGGTGTTTGGGTAAATATCTCTGTAACACCCTAATTTTCTGAATCAGAATGCTACACAGTGCTTATGACCCCGAAGGACCACAAGCTAACCCATGACTGATATTTGTACCTGTACACTGCATCATATACATGTAAAATGCAGAAAACATGAACAATAGACCAAAAGGTTCAACTGAATAAAATATATGATAAATCATAACATCCATATAGGTTAACAAATACCCAAAACAACTACAGTCTGAAACAAATCTGAACCAAATCTGAAAGCCTCTAAATACTGTCTGAGTAAGGAGTTGAAAGAACATGTCTCCAACTAACTTCGTAAACTGAAAGATAACCAAAGAAAATAAATAATGTCAAATCATATCATTCTCGAATAAACAAGACTCACTGCAACTCTGTATATTGAAATGCGACTGCTACTGCTAATCTGGAACTCGTGGCTCTGAACCTATAGTGTAACATAAAAGAAAGCACCATAGCATAAATATGTCAGTACAACTGAAAGTACTGAGTATAAGAGTGAGGTAAGCTATATGCAAAAGGCTTACATGTATGAGTAGTGCTAACTGAATGACTAATATGAACATGAGAGTGGAAACATGCATAGCTAGTAACTAAGATCGTGAATACGTGATATCTAGATTTGTACGCTAATACATGGTTTATTGATATCTAACATGACTAATACTGGGATTTTTTATTACATGGATAGATGTGTCTGACAGTCCTAAATCTGATGGAACTACCTGAGTTCCGTACTGTAATTGAATTAATTATATCTGATAGTCCTGGTATAATGAAATCTGAAGAACTATCTGAGTTCTTTTACTGAGACTGAGACTGACATGCCCTAAATGTGCTATAATAGCTGAGTCAGGGTCTAATCTGTGCCCTAATTGGAAGGGTGTCAATATCGCGCCACTGGTAAGGAAAAACTGTGAGTGACCCTTATCTGGCAGATTACTCTAATGAGGATGGTGGGACCCTGGTCTAACAGGTCAAATCACCTCATCAACCTTAATCTGATAGGTTAATATGTCACAACCTACGCTGGCTACGTAGTTCTGGAACACAAGGATGACTGCTAAGAATTACACCCTTATCTGGCAGGTGAGTTCCCATCCTTGGGTTCACTCGGTGCTAACTTCTACTCCTATATGAAGAGATTGAACATGATTAACTGACTATACATGGACTGAGTAACTGACTTCTGTTGACTGATAAAATAGTACTATTATCTGAGAATTAACTGAGATCATGAGATTTCTAAGATTTCCTGAGTCACATGACTGTCTGAGTTTTATAGATCATGGCTTGATTGAGAGTCTCATGATAACATGACATGGCTCTAGGCACACAACTATATTTTTGGGTATAAGTACCCCCAGGACTCGATGGAAGGAAACTGACACACATGACTGACTTGATCATAAAAATAGAGTCCACAATTCACAATATCATAAGTAGGGGATTTCATACTACACTTGGTTCTCAACATCTTATACATGGAAGGGGATGCGAACAACATGTATATACTCGCGATGCTTCAATATCATGCTCATTCCATATTACAACAATAACACATAACAATAATGTGGTGTTCTTGTGGAGTCATAAAGAATAGAGCATGGGCTTGTCATTTAAGCACTTTTAAGTCATAACAACATGGATTCTATCATTCTTGGCATTTTATCAAACACCTTACATGCACAACTTTGGGCATAGGTGTACTTATCAATTTGACAATCTTAATCCATCCAAAATTCATGGGTTTCAACTAACCTACTCACATACTTCATGAAAAACACATCAAGATACAACCTTGAATCCAAAAAACAATCATCAATATGAATATAGTCATAACACAATAAGGAAATCATAATTTATAATTTAAAACATGATTCTTGAGCTCCATGGATGAAAGGGATCCATGGATGAACACTACGCATAACTTGGTGATTGAATCTTGAAAAAGATATAATGTTTCTGAAGGTTCATGAAGAAGTCCTTAGGCTTGATCTTTATTTTTCTTGACTAGGGTTTAACCCCTTTGGGAGAAAATGTTCTTGTTCTTGAGGATATGATCTTGAGAAGAAACCCTAATCTTGTGGTTGAGAGTGTATGAGAGAGTTTTTTGAGATGTTTAACTAAAGAGAATGGAAGATAATAGGATCCTTGAGGGTTGTAAGTCATGGGAAGTGAAGTAAAAATACCAAAATACCCTTAATAAACTGCTTTCCAATTGCTAAAAATCCAAGGCTGACGACATTCGTGACAAGTCATAAAGCTGGTGATAAGCTGGTGATATTTGCACTTCCTACCATAGAGAGCTTCAAATAGAGCCATCTGAAAACTGGAATGATAGCTATTGTTGTATGTAAACTCAATCAAATGCAAGTGGTCGGCCCAACGTCCCTTGAAATTAATTGCACATGCCCTTATTATATCTTTTAGAGTCTGAATGGTCCTTTCTGCTTGACCATCTTTCTGAGGATGAAAAGCTATACTGAGATGAACTTGGTACCAAGACCTTTTTGGAACGCTTTCTAGAAGTGAGAGGTAAACTGGGTTCCTCTATCTGAGATAATATATAGTGGAACACCGTGTCATCTGACCAACTCCTTGAATTAGAGTTTGGCATAATCCTCGGCTGAATAAGAGGTATGGACTGGAAGGAAATAAGCTGACTTGGTCATCCTGTTTACAATGACCCAAACTAAATCGTGCTGATAATGAGTTCGAGGCAAACCCATCATGAAGTCCATGTTCATTTCTTCCGACTTCCAAGTAGGAATAGTGAACTCTTGCATAGAACCACTAGGCTTCTAATGCTCTATCTTAACCTGCTGATATGTAGAGTACTTAGACACAAAAACTATAATATCTCTCTTGATCCCACTCCACCAATAGATCTCCCGTAAGTCACGGTACATCTTAGTGTCCTCTGTATGAATAGAGTATTGTGCACCAGGTGCCTCTGCAACAACCCGCCGTCTCAAGTCATCCACATCTGGAACACAGAGATGACCCTAACAACGAAGGACACCATCTCCCCCTTGGGAGAAAACCTTAACCTTCTGATCTCTGATTGACTTCTTTAGCTTGACAAGGCTAGGATCCCTGTCTTGATTTTATTTCACCTCAAAAACTAGAGATGATTCTGAACTACTCTGAACACATATACCACCCTCTGAAGAATCGACTAAGAGAACAACTAGTCTGGCAAGATGATGGATTTCCTGAGCTATCTTCTTTTTGCTATCCTCAACATGATAAACACTACCCATGGAGAGTCTACTGAGAGCGTAGGCCATAATGTTGGCCTTGCCTGGATGGTAAAGGAAACTCATATCATAATCTTTTAAGAGATCTAACCACCTTCTCTGACGAAGATTGTGATCTTTTTAGGAAAGGACATACTGAAGACTCTTATGATCTATGAAGACATCTACATGAATTTCGTATAGATAATGCCACCAAATCTTCAAGGCAAATACTACGGTTGCTAACTCAAGATCATGAGTAGGATAATTCTTCTAATGGGGATTTAACTTTCTGGAGGTGTAGGCTATGACCTTACCATACTTCATGAGGACATAACCTAGACCCACTCTGGAAGCATTAAAATACACTACAAACCCATCTGAACCATCTAAAAGAGCTAGAACTGGAGTTGAGGTGAGGTGAGTCTTCAACTCCTAAAAACTCTTCTCGCAAGAATCTGACCACTGAAACTTGACCTTCTTTTGAGTCAATATGGACATAGGGGATGTAATACAAGAAAATCCCTCAACAAACCATTTATAATAGCCAGCCAAACCCAAGAAAATCCTGATATCTAATGGAGAGATAAGGCGAGGCCAGTTTCTTACCGCTTTGATCTTCTAAGGATCTACTCTAATGCCATCGCCAGAAATAATATGTCCAAGGAATGCTACTGACCTTATCTAAAACTCTTACTTACTGAATTTGGCGAATAGCTGGTGATATCTGAGGGTCTAAAGAACAATTCTAAGATGGTCTGCAAGATCGCGATTTGTGCGGGAATAGACCAAGTTATCATCTATGAAGACTATGACGAACATGTCCAAATACTGCTTGAACACACGGTTCATCAAGTCTATGACAGCTGCTGGGGAATTGGTAAGACTAAAGGACATGACTTGAAACTTGAAGTGACCATACCAAGTATGGAAAGCTGTCTTTGGGATGTCACATTCTCTAACTCTGAGTTGATGATAGCCTGATCTGAGGTCTATCTTAGAGAAATAATTGGCACCCTGCAGTTGGTTAAACAATTCATCTATCCTAGGAAGAGGATACTTGTTCTTGACCGTAACTTTATTGAGCTGATGGTAATCAATGCACATCCTGAAAGAACCATCTTTCTTACGCATGAATAATACTGGTGCGCCCTACGGGGAAATACTGGGTCTAATGAATCCCTTATCTAAGAGATCCTTCAACTGTTCTTTCAGTTCTCTGAGTTCTGCTGCTGCCATTCTGTATGGTGTAGTAGAAATAGGCTGAGTATCTGGAATAAGGTCAATGCCGAAGTCTATTTCTCTTTCGGGAGGAATGCCTGGAAGATCTTTGGGAAACACGTCTGAATACTTATTTACACCTGAGACTAATTCGAGACTGGGAGATTCGAAACCAGAGTCTTTAATATGAACGAGATGATAATCACATTCCTTAGATATTATTTTCCTTGACCGAAGGTAGGAAATAAGCTGACCCCTGAAAAATGAAGTATTACCCTTCCACTCTAGGACGGACTCATTTGGGAACTAAAATTGAACTATCCTATTTCTGCAGTCTACTGTTGCATAGAAGGAATAAAGCCAATCCATGCCGAGAATAACATCAAAATCAATCATCTCTAACTTGACTAAATCTGCTGATGTGGCTCTCTGAAATACCATAACCGGGCAGTTCTTGTATACACATCGAGCTATGATGGTTTTACCTACTGGGGTAGATACTGAAAAAGTCTCTGCTAAAATTTTAGGACTAATTTTGAAATTGCATGCTATATAAGGATTAACAAAAGACAAGGATGCACCTGGATCTAGCAAAGCATAAACATGAACATGGAAAATCTGCAACGTACCAGTAACGATATCAGGAGAATTATCCTGATCATGTTGGGTCTGAAGAGCATAGATTCTATTTGGGTGGTACCCACTAGTAGCACTGAAAGTCGCACCCTACTGATTTGGGCAACCGAACTGGGCTGTGGAATGATTCTGCTGACCCTGCAGACCTGACTGTGGACACTATCTAACCCTATGTCCTGGCTTACCACAACCAAAACAAAAATTGCTACCATCTCTACAGGTACCCTTGTGGTTCTTACCACAAGTCTAACATAGGGGGTTAGTTCGGGCACTGCTAACACTGCCTTGAGACTTAGAGCCTGGTGCTCGATCTCAGTTGCCATCTTTAAATTTCAGCACTAGGGAACTGGAGGAAGAAGGAGATGAAACTGCTGGCTTAGGATGAAACTGTGAATGGTTTCCTCCTTCTAATTTGGGTTGAGAAAAACTGAAACTGCCCACCTTGCTCTCTTGTTCTGCCTCTCCCTAGTCCTAATCTTCTGCTCCTCTATTTGCTGATAATGGGTCATGATCCTGGCTAAAGTCATATCATTGTTTAGCATTGTAGACCTACACTCATTTACCACGCTATCATTCACCCCTGACATGAAATTATTCATCTTATCCCTGTTGTCTACAACCACATGAGGGGCATATCTGGCTAACTGAGTAAATATGAGAGAGTACTCTTTAACCATCATATTTCCCTACTTGAGGTTGATGAACTCTAGAACACTTGCCTCCCTCAGCTCTTGGGGAAAGAATTTGTCTAAGAAAGTTGTGACAAATTCCTCCCTCTATATAGGACCTGCATCCTCTAGACTCTCAGACTTCCACTGTCTGTACCAAGTGTGAGAAATATCCTGTAATTAGTATGTGGCTAACTCGGCACTCTGACAAGAAGTAACTCCCATGATGTCTATGACCTTCTGGACTTGGTCAATGAAATCCTGGGGGTGTTCATCAGACTTAGACCCGAAGAAAGATGGAGGGTTCTTTCGGGTGAAGTCCTGAATCCTATCTGCGGCTGAGTTGGCCACTGGATTGGCCAAAATAGCTGGTGGCCATTCATTTTGGGTAGCCACAGACTATGGTGAATACGGCCCTAAACTCCGAATGAGAAACATGTTCGCCCAAAGGATCTTTGGGCTGAGGAGATGGATGGTTTCTTCTCGTTGGAGGCATGTTCTTAAATAAGAGAAGAACGGATTAGACTAAGAGTTTAACTTGAGATCATGATCACTAGCATGACCTGAATACTGAAAGAAGGAAATTGTTCCTAAAACATCTTATAGCCTCCTGTAGATAAATGTGGAGCGCAACACACCCATGTACAAGACTCTACTAGATGCAGATTTCATACTTCCTAGGACTCTATTGAACCTTAGGATCTGATACCAAGTTTGTAACACCCCAATTTTCTGAACAGAAATGCTACACGGTGCTTATGACCCCAAAGGATGACAAGCTAACCCATGACTGATATCTGTACCTATACACTGTATAATATACATGTAAAATGTGGAAAACATGAACAATAGGCCATAAGTTTCAACTAAATAAAATATCTGACAAATCATAACATCCATATGGGGTAACAAATACCCAAAACAACTGAAGTCCAAAACAAAACTGAACCAAATATGAAAGCCTCTAAATACTGGTTGAGTAAGGAGTTGAAGGAACATGTCTCCCACTAACTCCGTAAACTGAAAGATAGCCGAAGAAAAAAAATAAAGTCAAATAATATCATCCTCGAATGAAGGGGACTCACTGCAACTCTGTATTCTAAAATGCGACTGTTACTGCTGATCTGGAACTCGTGGCTCTGAACCTATGGTGTAACATAAAAGAAATCATCATAGCTAAAATACGTTAGTACAACTGAAAGTACTGAGTATACGAGTGAGGAAGGCTATATTCCAAAGGGCTTACATGCATGAGCAGTGCTAACTGAATGACTAATATGAACGTGAAAGTGCAAACATTCATACATAGTAACTGAGATCGTGAATACATGATATCTAGATCTATATGCTAATACATGTTTTATTGTTATCTAACATGACTAATACTGGGATTTCTGATAACATGGATGATTGTGTCTTACAGTCCTGAATCTGATGGCACTATCTGAGTTTCGTACTGTAATTGAATTGACTATATCTGACAGTCCTGGTGTACTAAAATCTAAAAAAATATCTGAGTTCTTTTATTGAGACTGAGACTAAAACTGTGGGAGGTAGTTTTTTAATGGACAAGCCTCAAATGCGCTATCATAGCTGAGCTGGGGTCTAATCTGTGCCCTAATTGGAAGGGTGTCAATACCGCACCACTGGTAAGGATAAGCTGTGAGTGACCCTTATCTGGCAGGTTACTCTAATGAGAATGGTGGGACCCTGGTTTGACAGGTCAAATCACCTCATCAACCCTAATCTGACAGGTTAAGATGTCTCAACCTACGCTGGCTACATAGTTCTGGAACACAAGGATGACTGCTAAGAATTATACCTTTATCTGGCAGGTGAGTTCCCATCCTTGGGTTCACTCGGTGCTAACTTCTACTCCCATCTAAAGAGATTGAACATGATTAACTGACTGTACATGGACTGAGTAACTGACTTCTGTTGACTGGCAGAATAGTACTATTATCTGAGAATTAACTGAGATCATGAGATTTTTGAGATTTCCTGAGTCACATGACTGTCTGAGTTCTATAGATCATGTCTTGACTGAGAGTATCATGATAACATGACATGTCTCTAGGA
This sequence comes from Capsicum pubescens, assembly GCA_030864215.1. NCBI lineage: Eukaryota > Viridiplantae > Streptophyta > Magnoliopsida > Solanales > Solanaceae > Capsicum > Capsicum pubescens. The sequence goes on from CM061546.1 coordinate 74,421,007, forward strand.
ACACAACTATATTTTCTGGGTAGAAGTGACCCCAGGACTCGATGGAAGAAAACTGACACACATGACTGACTTGATCATAAGAATAGAGTCCACAATTCACAATATCATAAGTAGGGGATTTCATACTACACTTGGTTATCAACATCTTATACATGGAAGGGGATGCGCACAACATATATATACTCACATTGCTTCAATATCATGCTCATTCCATGTCACAACAATAACACACAACAATAACGTGGAGTTCATGTGGAGTCATAAAGAATAGAACATGGGCTTGTCTTTTAAGCACTATTAAGTCATAAAAACATGTATTCTATCATTCTTGGCATTTTATCAAACACCTTACATGCACAACTTTGGGCATAGGTGTACTTATCAATTTGACAATCTTAATCCATACAAAATTCATGGGTTTCAACTAACCTACTCTCATGTTTCATGAAAAACACATCAAGATACAATCTTGAATCCAAAAAACAATCATCAACATGAATATAGTCACAATAAAACAAGGAAATCATAATTTATAATTTAAAACATGATTCTTGAGCTCCGTGGATGAAAGGGATCCATGGATGAACACTACGCATACCTTAGTGATTGAATCTTGAAAGAGATCTAATGTTTCTGAAGGTTCTTGAAGAAATCCTTAGGCTTGCTCTTGATTTTTCTTGACTAGGGTTTAACCCCTTTGGGAGATAATGCTCTTGTTCTTGAGGAGATGATCTTGAGAGAAAACCCTAATCTTGTGGTTGAGAGTGTATGAGAGAGCTTTCTGAGATGTTTAACTAAAGAGACTGGAAGATAATACGCTCCTTGAGGGTTATAAGTCATGGGAAGTAAAGGAAAAAGACCAAAATACCCTTACTAAACCACTTCCCAGTTGCTGAAAATTCAAGGCTAACGACATTCGTGACAAGTCGTCAAGCTGGTGATAAGTCGGCACAAAAGGGTGAAATATTGATTTTCTAGTTAAGGTTGACGACATTGGTGATAAGCCGTCATGGGCGTGATGAATTATCACAAAATTTCATCATTGAGGGTTGGAAATATGCCCAGGGCTGACAACATTAGTGATAAGTCATCACATTTGTGACAGCTTATCACGAATGTCGTCACTCAGTTTCCCAGCCTGACATGCTGGAGTAAAATGGGTATAACTCCCTTCTCCGATATTGGATTTAGGCGAAATTGGTATCGTTAGAAAGATAATTCAATTATATATCTATTGGTGGGTGATGAGATCGTAAATTATTGTATAACGAGAGATATTCTCATTTGAAGATGACTATACCAATATCCTTCTCAAGAATTCAATCGATAAGGAAATGTTTTGATTCGTCTATTAACTAGGACACTTTTGAGCCCTTAATATGAATCAAACTTGATCATAACACTACCAAAGAACTAAAAATTTATTACTCATGAGTTTGAAGCATGATCCTAAAATGTCTGAACTTTTGGGGTATTACAATCTCAACCCAGATGATATCCAAATTTCTTCAAGGATCGAATTCCTACTGCCTGATAATACGTTGGATATTGATCACCACATGAAGGAAATTAAGTAATGACTAAGAAGATTAGGATGGATGATAAGTTCATACATTTCAGATGGATTACTAGTATTATTGATTTGACACTAGAGGAGGCGCCTTGGGAGGTGGGCCCTTCGGCACAGGTAATGAATTGCACATTGAGTTTTGCTACAAAGTCTTGGCAGACACTGGTCCGTCATTGATTGAGTACCATAAAGGGGGATAATCTGTTGATTCATAATAGAGCTACCCTAGTTTTGGGTGTCACGGAGGGCTACAAAATAGAGGTATCCAAGATCATAGCTAGAGATTCGTGACCAGGCGATGAGTATAGATACCACCCTAGTCTTCCCATGCTTGTTGATGCAGATTTATCTAGAGGAGGGTTTACCAAAGATTCTAGGTGTGGATCAGTTCTTGATAGTCCAGAGAACTATATATTTGGGGCTTATTATGGATTTTGGAAATGCCATCTTGAAGGACAAGGTGAGAGTTACTCTTCTTCAGGCAGCTTTTCAGGCTAGTGGGTAGAATAAGAGCCTTTCTCCTTAAATTCTTTGTTCGATGCTATGATTCTCCTCCCGAGTTCACATAGAAATATAGGTTTATATTAATGGTGGCCAATCATCAAAATACTAAGCACAAGAGATTAAGAATAACCCATACGATAATTCATCCATAAACTATGATCAAGAATATCAAAGTGCAATCATGTTGTCGGCCTCAACCCCAGAACAAGGGCGTTTAGGCACTCATGTTTTAATTCAACATCAAACACAAATAACTAAACATACAACAAATTAATCTTTCAATAATGAAGTTCAAAGAACTTTGAGAGAAGTATTGAAAGTGTTTTTGCCTATACTGTACGTTTTCCAAGTTCCTCCAGTTGAGTTGAAGTGTTCCTTTTATAGTGGAACTTAATTTTTTGAAGTCTTCTCCTTAGAACGATGCGAGCTTAATTTTCTACACTATCCTCCATGACTTGGGATTATCGCAAAGAGCTACTAGATTTTGCCACCTGAGAATTACCCGCCTCCGCGACGCAGAAGTAAACAAAAAAGGTGAATTTGGGCCCGCGATGAGGTCCTATCGTGAGCCCTTATTGGATTTTTTTATACGAACTCTTTCTTCCTTGCTTCATTCTCTACTTTCCACGCCAAATTCCAGTTTTCTCATGATCAGAAAATCACTTCCAATGATTCATTCATCATTAACTTCTCGTTCATGCATCCAATGACATCCAATTTCATAACAATTTAGCCCTGCATAAACTAATCATGTCCATTAGATAAGGAACACAATTAAAGATAAAATACAATAAGAATAACACATAATAGTTCCTAGAACAAGTCCTATTATGGGAGAATAATGTTGATTGAACATATAAATATGCCCAAGATCACCACCCCATACTTAGAACCTTGTTCATCCTCGAACAACTTCAATCAACGCTATACCCAATTAAGCTTAGCATCACAACCTAAGAAAAATACTTGTGTTGGGCACTCACAAACCTAACAATGCCTTTGTAGAAAAAACATGTCAATTCACCTCTATAAAAATGGGATTATTCTTTTCAACCATCTTTACCTCAAAAGTGAACATCCAATTTGTTGGCAAACTCAATCAAATCACTCAATCCAAAAACATTATAAGTCGCCTGACTATCATCCACATGCACCCTCACAACCAAAAAACTTCCCACATTTACCCCACAATCTTACAATATACAATGGACTGGGAATATAAAAAATAAATCACTTACTCTCAACAAAGAATTCATATATTATAGACAATGAACCATAAGCTTGCCCTTAGTGTACTACTCCACTAATAGTCAAATATTGGGATGAAGGATCAATTAGGTATTTTATGGTTGTAATATAGGCTAAGGGACAAGTAGGAACTATTTGGGAAATTAAGTTATAGGGTCAACTGGGCTAACTAGGAATATGGACAAGGGTAGGTAAACGAGGTCTTAAAATATGGCTATCAACAAAAATGCCTACATCATTTCCTAAACCCAAATCCTTTATTTCACTTTGTAAACACACAGGGCAAGTTCTAGATATCACTATACATGTAGAATGACTAAAAACCTCTCTCACTCTTGGTGCATGCTAGATTCAAGTCGGATCCCTATGGTTTCCGATCTCGCACTTGTCAAATTTAAATTTAATCCAACAAACAAAAAACTTACACCTATTGAGAATAAGTGTCTAAACTAGCTCCCTTTTTAATTTATGACATGTTTCCATTTCAAAACAAGTATGTTCAAAGTAAACCAACCCCATAACCCAATACAAAGCATTTCTCCTTAAAATTGCAATTCAGTTCATTTCACATCTTTATTTCCTACAATTAACTCCCCTTAAGACGATCGTCATCCATCCATCATAGGGAAGGGCATCTAACTATGACGACTTATGGAGAATTACCTTAAGGTAAACAAACAAAACTTTACTCCTACTTTTAAACAAAAGTAACTATTAAGCAACACAACTAATAAGCAAACTACTACTAAGTAAATCTCATCAATACTAACTATTACAGACCCTATAGTTTTGGATAGATAAAATGAATGAATCCAACACACAAAAAGAAAAAATATCCAACAGAATAAAAATATCTAATAAAATAAAACAAAGAGAGTACAATTATTGAGATACCACCACCCCACACTTGAAATGAAGCACTGTCCCAGTGCTTACAAATAAGACTAAGTAATGAGGTGGTGCGTAACTCCTTGATCAGGCATCATCTATGTCATCATCATCTTCCTCATTATCTGGGCCATTTTCCTAAACTCCCACATCAGGATGTTCTTTCTCTTCTGACATAATGCTTGAATCTCACAACTATCTCTCCTTATCAGTGATCACGTCATCATTAACAGGCTCAATAAACTCTGGACCTATCCGTAGTAAAGTCATGGCATGGTGACTAAGAGGAAAATCCAGCTCAACCATATGAATTTCCTCATTCATTGTTGGTCCCCCCCTCCCGCTTGTAGCTGTAGCATCTGGAACTCGTACATCCTAGCTATAATCTTATCATTCCAAGCGTAACATTCAGGCATCGTGAGTATCGTCCCATGAGCCACAACTAAACCTCTAACTCTCATCACACCAATAGGGAGATCATCTACAAAAGGTTTATAATCCATCTCTTCTTCCTCAACAATTTTCTTCCTCAAAAATCTGGTCAACAATCCACCAAACCCATTTCGACACTCATCATTATCTCTCTCCTTTTTCATCACAAAAAAAATTACAACACCTACATTAATATCAATGTCATCTCTCATAAGAGCATAAATTAAGTATATCCTATCATGTGTGGTGTCCGTCATATGTTTCCTCTATATAAGGCAATGGTAAACAATGTTCCCCCACATTCGTACCTCCTTGTTCATTTATGCATAAGGAAAAGTCAGATGGAGGTCATTGCCTCTTTATCGAGTCCATCTAGAGATAGATGATGTTGGGCGTATTTACACGCCTAAACACCATAATTTACCCATATTTTAGGCTAAGGTTTGAGGATAAAATATATAATTCCTGCACTTTTAGTCCTTTTTCCTGTAAGTGAGCTAACCAACGTGATTAGCAAGTTTTTAGGAATAAATGATGAAGATTTCAGCATTTTATGGACTGTTAGACGCCAAAGGAAACTTCACGTAAGAAGGAAGGCAGCTTCTGGAAGCTTGTGGACTGAAAGTGATGCATGGAGAACTTATCCCGGGCAAAAACAACATTTCTAAAGACTTGGGGGATCAACAGTAACATAGTAGGATTAGGACAAGTATACAGTAACCCAGTAGGACTAGGACAAGGATAAAAACCCTATTTCAGTAGGACTAGGACAAAGATGTTATAAAAACCCTATTTGCTGAATTTTTCAGCAAGCTTTTTATTATTGACTCATTCATTAATTCAATTCTTTTTCATTCGACTTTTAATTTTCACGACAAGAGAAACGCTACTAGCAAGGAATTAACGCCACAAGTGACTCCAATACTTCCTTATCATGATATTGTTATTGCTTTGGTATGATGATATCCTCGTGGTTTTCCTTCACAATTATGAGTAGCTAAACTTCTCTGTTAGGGTTATGGAAGCCTTATGAGATACTATCTATTGCTATGAGTTTGTGAATTCTTGATACGTATGTTGCTTATATCATTACTCTCTTCATCTTAATTGAATTCTTGTGGTTGCAAACATATATAAAATGCCAGTATAGCATTAACTTGTTCGAAAGAAAAGTTACATGTCTAGAAAAGAATGAATGACAAGAAAATAGGGCTACCAACCCCTGTTTAAAAGTTAGTGCCATAACTGGATTAACCTCTTGGAGAATTCGTACCATTAGTATACGCTTTAAGCTCGAAAGAGTTAAAGTGATATAATCCTTGATGGTCGAAAGACACTAGGATTTACCATAGAATACGAATCTCTGTAAGCGCATGCATGTCTGAATTTCGCATAACTCATAGCCAATAGATACGTAAAACTCATAAGGTGGACATAACCCTAACTTACAATTCTCATTGATTAAAACCTACTAAACATTCTATTTTTCTTTGTTACTTTGATACTCTTAATTCACGCTACAATTAATCCCACCTTTTCGTAGAATTTTCGATCAACAGTCTACTAATCATTGCATACTTAGTGACCAAGTATTCCCTGTGGGATTCGACACCCAACCCAGTTGGGTTCTATATTTGACAACGACCGCTTACACTCTTACGAGAGTTGTAGTTTGATCGTTATCAAATTTTGGCACCGCTGCCGGGGAATATAGTTGTCAACTAAGTTTGTGATAGTTACTAGACCCTTTGGTCAAAAAATCTCAGATTTTACTTTTAGTTGTTGTTTTTGTTTTATTCAGGTTTGTTTGAAATGAATTCCAAACACTCGAAGTTCAGGTCAACCGTTATTACCCATAAATCTTGAACCTCAACTTATTGGCAGAATGGATGCACAGCGTGACATTGACAGAAGGGCGGCTCAACAAGAGCAGGCTAGATTAGCTGCACTGGCAGCTGCTCAAGTGCATCAACAGAATATTGATAACCTAGGTCGGGTAATAAATCCTGATGATGAGGACCTGGGTGATGATGAGTTACTTAATCCACGACGTGCAGATGAGGTGGCAACACCTATGAACAGGAGAGATCGTCAAGCTAGAATGATACCTGACCGCCGAGCTATGCAGGCTCCTTTTGATAATGATGATGACGATCTGGATGGAGCTGGTGCCACAGGGGCTATTATTCCTCCACCCTTGGCACCCGGAGCTAAGTTCAATATCACTAGCACCATGATTCAGTTATTGCAGCTCAAGGGGTTATTTGGTGGACTCACAGGCGATGATCTGAATATGCATCTGATCAACTTTATTTCAACATGCAAGTCGTTTGACAATCCAGGCGTTGGACAGAATGCAATTCGACTTCGCTTATTTCCATTGTCTCTATCTGGGGAGGCAACTCTATGGTTGAATGGGCTGACTCCTGATTCTATTACTAATTGGAGGCAATTGAAAGACGCTTTCCTAGAAAGATTCTTTCCGCCATCCAAAAGAGCACAGTTGAGAGATGAAATCAACAATTTTCGACAGCTTCCAACTGAAGCTCTCCACGAAACATGGGAGAGGTTCAAGAAGAAGCTTATGAGGTGACCAAACCATTATATGACCAATGTCCACTTGATGGAGATATTATATAGATCCTTGAAGTCAGTGACAAAGCCAGTGGTTGATAATGCTGCAGGTGGGTCATTCATGGACCTTACTTTTATTGAGGCGAGTGATATGTTGGATCGTATGACAAAGCAGAGTAAAGCTTGGCATACCAGGGATTCTGAGGTAGCAATCTCTACTGTATCTATTGGCATGACTACAGAGCAGAGACGAAGACAAGAGGAACGTGACCAGGATATGGCTCACATGAAAATGCAGATGGATCTTCTTACTAAGTATTTATTAGCAGGAAAGACCGAAAAAGTCAAGGCTGTGGTGTCATAGGGAAGAGATGAGTCAGATTCTGAGAGGGAAGCAAATTACTTGAATAATCAGGGGGGTTTTCGAGGAAATTCCCAAGGAAACCAAGGTCGGAACTATTATGATAAATATGTATACAAGGACCGCGATCAAGGTAGTTGGAAGAATAAGACTGACAGGAGTAGTTTGTATGTTCCTCCTGGAAACCGTGAGGCTGTGGCGTCTGGATCTGGAAAGATGTCCATGGAAGATATGATGGCTAAGATGTTGAAAGGAGTGGAGGCAACCAACACGGGCGTAACCGAGGTGAAGAATAATTTTTCTTCAATAAATCAAGTGGTTGACTCGCATTCTACTGCAATAAAATAGCTGGAGCAACAATTGAGTCAACTTTCAGCGGCATTCAACCAAAGAAAAGCTGGAACGCTACCTAGCGACACAGTACAAAATCTGAGGAATGATGGATCGTGCATGGCTATTACTACTCGAATTGGTAAAGTGTTGCAAAATCCATCTAAAGGCAAGCAGGTAGTTGATGATATAAAGGATAATGTTATTGATGCAGAATGTGAAGAGGCCGAAGAAGCTGAAGAGTGTGTTCATGACGTCACCCCTAGACGTCTGCAGCCTGAAAAGATTGATAGTTAGAAGCAAGGTAAAAAGAAAGTGGTGGAGAAAACTATTCCCCTTCCACCACTACCTTTTCCTCAGAGACTGAAGAAGAAGGATGACGACACTCCTGAAAAGGTTGATAATCGGAAGCAAGATAAAAAGGAAGTGGTGGAGAAAACAATTCCCCTTCCACCACCACCTTTTCCGCTGAGACTGAAGAAGAAAGCTGATGATACCAGGTTCAGTAAATTCATGACTATGTTGAAGCAGCTGACTATTAATGGTCCTTTGGTGGAAGCGCTAGAGAAGATGACCGGATACGCTAAATTCATGAAGGACCTTTTGACAAAGAAGCGGGCAGTAAGCTATGAGCTGGCAGATAATGTTCATCATTGCAGTGCAATTGCTACGAGGTCTTTAGTACAGAAGAAGGCAGATCCTGGTGCTTTCACTATTCCTTGCACGGTTGGATCTATGAATTTTTCTAAGTCATTATGCGATCTGGGGGCTAGCATTAACTTAATGCCATTATCCATTTACAGAAAGTTGGGGTTGAGCGATCCTACACCAACCAATATGTGACTTGTGATGGCTGATAGGTCGGTAAAACGACCTGTTGGTATATTATATGATGTATTGGTAAAGGTTTCCACCTTCATCTTTCCTGCAGACTTTGTTATTTTGGATTGCGAAGTGGATTCTGAAGTTCCCATAATCTTGGGGCATCCTTTCCTCGCAACTGGAAGTGTGCTTATCGATTTAAGAGCTAATGAGCTTTTATTTCGGCTGAATGATGAAGTGGTCCGTTTTGATGTATGTAAATCGATGAAGCAGCCTAGAGATATGGATGTGTTCTCTGTAGCTAATGTTTACCATGAGGATGATAAAGAATTATCTGTAGAGAAGCAGCTTACTGTTGAGTCACTATCTGATGTGCTACTGAATTTTGAACGTGAGGAGGCTAAAGAACAAGAAGAAATCGTTCGTGCTCTAACAGGAATAAGGTCCTATTCTCATGATCCTAAGAAGTTGGGCCTTGATCTTAAGAATCAATCTGCACCAACAGCGAAGACTTTCATTGAAGAGCCACCAGTGATAGAATCAAAAGAGCTCCCAAGTCACCTAAGGTATGCATTCTTGGAAAGTGGAAATACACTTCCGGTGAGTGTTGCAGCTGATTTAGGTGAACAGCACGTAGAGGCTCTCATCTCTGCTATGAAGAGGTACAAGAGAGCTATGGGTTGGACTATTGATGATATAATTGGTATCCCTCCTAGGATATGTATGCACAAGATGCATCTCGAAGATGATTGCATGCCCACAATTAAGCATCAGCGTCGTCTGAATCCATTCAGAAAATGATGCACCAAATATCTCGATAAAGTCTAAGTTATCGAGATAACTATGTCGTGCCGCGACAATAAATCAAGCGCTTGGTGGGAGGCAACACATCATTTTTAATTGTTTTTGTTGTTTTTGTTTTCCTAGGATTTTGTCGAGCCACGACCAAAACTAAGGCGCTTGATGGGAGGCAACCCATCGTTCTAATCGTTTTTGTTGTTTTTGAATAAGTGTAGGTGCAAGAGGTGTAAAGGAGGAGATTGGTTTCAAATTTTGATTTGGAAGTATTGCATATTGAAGGTGGTAAGTTGGGAATGAAGAAGCAAAAGGCTATGAGTTAGGCATTGCCTATGAAAATCTAGGCAACGAACAATGCAAGACCTATGCTATGGCCTAAGCTCTCTGAATCTAGAATGCCATAGCATAGGCGCTGCCTATGCCTAACAATGCCATAGCATAGGCGCCGCCTATGCAAAAGCCTTTTGTCTCTGAATCTAGAATGCCATGGCATAGGCGCCTCATATTCCTAACAATGCCATATCATAGGCGCCACCTATGCTCAACTAGGCTTTGCAAAAGGCGCCGCCTATTCCAAGCATAGGCAAAGCATTAGGCACCGCCTATGCTCACTTTTTGGTCTCCTAATCCGATTCCAAACGGGTCAAAACCCGACCCAAGGCTTTCCTATAAATAGAACCTTAGTCTTAGAACAAAAATGCATTGCAAATTCAACCTAAGCGCTGCCTACCTCTCCAAAATCTCTCAAAAGTTTTCCTTTTGCTCTTTTAACTTTGCAAGAACATCTTCCGAGGCCATCAACCAAGTAAGTACTTCTTTGCTCTTCTTTTATATTCCGTAAAGTACTACACTACTATGCCTATAATAAATTGTTAAATCTTGAAGTAGTGTTGGTGATTTGAATATGGTTGATTTGTTGTGATACAACTAAGTGAGTGAAAGAATATGTAAGGATTCTCTTGACTTGTTTCCAACTTGTATTTGATTTTGATACAGTCATAATTTTGCGGAATTGACATGGTCAAGAAAATTGCATAATCTTGTAACTAGAAAGCTTACATGTTGGAATGACTCGTTCATCAAGATAAAGATCATGACTGAATACAAGCATGAGATGTTGTGATTATTTCTATGCCATAACTTGATTCGATCTCTACGTAGTAGTCTTGTTCAAAAAGTGCATTAATCCAAACCATAAAGTATGGTCAAGATTACATAACATAGAGCTGAAAAGGATAGTTAAGGTTCCATGAAAGTATGACTGTGCTGAACATATTGTTGGAACTTATCACCTACATGTATGTCGATGAAGTCTGAGTAATCGATATCATCCACTTAATTAGTTGGTGCCAACAAATTAAGTGTGGGGTGGTGCCATTATTGTTTGTTTGTCGATCAAATCTTCTGAGATAAGCTAACATGACTTTATTTTAATCTCAGGTAAAATGGCACCAAAAGGTCGACCAGGAAAAGAAAAAGCGTCCACCTCACAGAAAGGTCAGAAAAGGGGAAGAGAAGAGCAAGCTGAATCCTCCTCTCTACAAATACCTCGACGCACTTTTGGAATCAAGTGGGGTATATTTTGAGGAAACTCTGAGGATGACGACTCTGATGATGATTCCGACGCAGGGGGTATAACCCCAGACATAGAAAAGGAGTCCGACTAATCAGGTTTTCCTTACTTATTTCCACTGAGGGCAGTATGTCCTGTCTAAGTGTGGGGTGAGGGTATTTGTATGATGTAGCGTACTTCTTTGCCTGCATTTATTCTCGTTTGTAGTTAAAAAAATTTATTTTTAGATTTTTTTTAGATTTTGCATGAAATTGTTCTGATAGGCGGCATGGTATTATGACAAGAGTTTGTGCTAAAATCATTGCTATTGAGACATTTAGGATCCAAGTGTGACTCACTGTGTGATATTTGTATGGTTTAATTCATTCATCTGTTGGGTCAAGAGTCTATACTGCTCCCAATAAAGTTAACCATGTGCCTTGTGTGTGTGAGGTTATAGTATATTCTGTGTTGTGACTGATGCTAGAACTTGCCTGGTGTATGTGTAAAGCGAAATAAAGAGTGTGAGTTTAGGAGATGATTTAGGCATTTCTTTGGCAGCCTGTGATTGTTTACCTTCTTTTTACCTACCCGTGGACATTTTCTTAGTTAACCCCCTTTGAGACTATTAGCTATTTTCTTTGACAGGCTCATATGTAGCCTAATCCATTTTTTTCAAGACCATAATTTGATCCAACTTCCTAAGCGCTTTAAATTGTAAAGTCATGTGACAAAATAAAAGGAAATTGGGTGAGAGTGATGCCTTAAAGTGAATTGGTACTTGAATTTGTTATGAAAAAGAATGGCTATTATAGAGGTGTGTTATAAAAAAAATGAAAAATGAAATGAAAAAGAAAAATACAAAGTTGATTCTATTTAAAATTGAATAACAAAAGAGGTGAGAAGGGGTGGTAGATTAAAAGAAAGTAGAAAGGTCGTTTGAAAGAAAGTGTAAATGGCATAATGTGATGTATTAAAGCGCATAGGGAACTTAGTCACTATTTCTTCCCAAAATAGTCCTACCTGTCCCTTAGCCTACATTACAACCTGTAAAGACCTATTTGATCCTAAGCTTAACATTCTGATATTAGTAGAGCATTACACTAAGGGCAAGCCTATGGTCATCAGTTGCAACATATGAATTCTTTGTGAGAGTGAGAGCAAGGATAATCTTATACCCATGTTTTGAAAAATGAAATACTTGTGAGTAATTATGGGTGATATATTGTGAGACACACATGGTTGATGAGTTTTGGGTAGTCTTGTATGATTCTTTGTGCCTAAACTTGTGGATACGAATTAACCATCATCACGAGTCTATATTAGAGGTTGAATTGTTTCTAGTAGTAATCAGAAAACTACTCTTTGTTGATAATTGTCGTGCCTGTCTTGATGAATATTTTGTGTTACTGCTGTGATTTCTAGTTAGATGATTGCATGGACGTAATATTTTGTTCGAGGACGAACAAAGATTTAAGTGTGGGGTGTTGATATTGGGCGTATTTACACGCCTAAACACCATAATTTACCCATATTTTAGGCTAAGGTTTGAGGATAAAATATATAATTCCTGCACTTTTAGTCCTTTTTCCTGTAAGTGAGCTAACCAACGTGATTAGCAAGTTTTCAGGAATAAATGATGAAGATTTCAGCATTTTATGGACTGTTGGACGCCAAAGGAAACTTCACGTAAGAAGGAAGGCAGCTTCTGGAAGCTTGTGGACTGAAAGTGATGCATGGAGAACTTGTCCCGGGCAAAAACAGCATTTCTAAAGACTTGGGGGATCAGCAGTAACTTAGTAGGATTAGGATAAGTATACAGTAACCCAGTAGGACTAGGACAAGGATAAAAACCCTATTTCAGTAGGACTAGGACAAAGATGTTATAAAAACCCTATTTGCTGAATTTTTCAGCAAGCTTTTTATTATTGACTCATTCATTAATTCAATTCTTTTTCATTCGACTTTTAATTTTCACGACAAGAGAAACACTACTAGCAAGGAATTCACGCCACAAGTGACGCCAATACTTCCTTATCGTGATATTGTTATTGCTTTGGTATGATGATATCCTCGTGGTTTTCCTTCACAATTATGAGTAGCTAAACTTCTCTGTTAGGGTTATGGAAGCCTTATGAGATACTATCTATTGCTATGAGTTTGTGAATTCTTGATACGTATGCTGCTTATATCATTACTCTCTTCATCTTAATTGAATTCTTGTGGTTGCAAACATATATAAAACGCCAGTATAGCATTAACTTGTTCGAAAGAAAAGTTACATGTCTGAAAAAGAATGAATGACAAGGAAATAGGGCTACCAACCCCTGTTTAAAAGTTAGAGTCGTAACTAGATTAACCTCTTGGAGAATTTGTACCATTAGTATACGCTTTAAGCTCGAAAGAGTTAAAGTGATATAATCTTTGATGGTCGAAAGACACTAGGATTTACCATAGAATACGAATCTCTGTAAGCACATGTATGTATGAATTCCGCATAACTCATAGCCAATAGATACAAAAAACTCATAAGGTGGACATAAACCTAACTTACAATTCTCATTGATTAAAACCTACTAAACATTCCATTTTTCTTTGTTACTTTGATACTCTTAATTCATGCTACAATTAAATCCCCCCTTTTCGTAGAATTTTCGATCAACAGTCTACTAATCATTGCATACTTAGTGACCAAGTATTCCCTGTGGGGTTCGACACCCAACCCAGTTTGGTTCTATATTTTACAACGACCGCTTACACTCTTACGAGAGCTGTAGTTTGAGCGTTATCAATAGACCTAGTTCCACACAGTAGGTATCAAAGGTGGGCGTATGGAGGGGTAATATTCAGCTGTCCCAATAGCTCTGCATCTGCCTCGAGAAAACCTAACAATTCATTCAAATCCTTGGATGTAAAGGTGACCACTTGCCTGTGGATTTTTACCTCAAATTCTGGGTCTCTAGGGTCCCAGTTAGCATAAAATTCCCTCACAAGGTATAGGTTGCACTCTGTGGGCTTCTCGAACAAAAAAGACTTCCTCGTTGATAAACACTTTCGGGATATACTTGGTTTTAGTGTGTTTTTAATACCATTTCTTGCCTCCTTCATTGACCCTTCTATATCCATATCTCCGTACCTGACCACGAGGAACTACTGAAGCTCTTAGTACCCTATCAGTCTACCTATTTCTTTTCTTAAAGGGATCGGATAGCAGAGCAATATATTTTCCTTTCTATTGGTGACGATCTATAGTACCTGTCAGTCATAATATTTAACAAACTAGTAAGGCAAGATCCCTGATTATACCAGCACACACTAAGTGCGAAAAAGTGTTGAGTACACCCCACACTTAGTTGCTAGCAAGGGTGCACTAATGTACTAATGGGGGTACTCAAATTTCCCCTTGTTCAATAGTTACATCTTTTCTGTATAAGCACCTCAATAATTATATTAAACCATTGACATGTGTCTTTACTCAGGCTTTAAGTACTCATTTATTCGAATCGGGTGCAACAATGTTTCCTCACAATCAAGTTCATAAGGTAAGCATATTGTACTTCTTATCAAGTAAATCACTTTGTATAGCATTACAAACAACACCCACTTAAAAATGTTCAACACATTATCCGCATCATTATAAATCCACACGCACACATATAATGGGAAGTTAACAATCACTTAGTACAAGTAAATTTTGGGACTACCCCACACTTAGTTGCTAACTAAGGTGTGCAACTTTTCTAAAAAAGGTACTCCCACTTCCCTTCCTTGTGACGCACACCCCTACGCTATGTAAGTTTAAACATTGCACACAAAAATTCTACCATAAATTTATTCCACTTATACATTCAATAAGAGTTCAACGTACACCATAAAACACTATTATTAGTCTAGTTTAACAATTGTCAAATGAGTGAAGCAATGCCTAATAACACAAAACACACTTTACTCATCTTATTAGAAGAATCACATTACATATCAATTAATTCACATATTCAACCCAAGCATCACAATAATTTTGAAATTTCACCAAAATAAGGAGAGTGGAAAAGAATGCTACCACTTGCCTGAATTGAATTGTAGGAGGGAAAGGACCTTTATGTGCCAATATTTTATATGCCAAGAACTAAGAGAGAAAGAGTTTAAGAAAAGGGGGAAGTGCATTAGGGTTGCAATGGAAAAGAATTAGGGGAAATTAAGGGGTGGGAACTTCTAAAGGGTGTCTAGTCAATAGGGTCGGGTTGGGTTAAATCCAACATTTTAATTAATTTTCCTAAAAAGTACACTTACCACGACCTGAGCTTAATTTTCCATTTTATCATCCGCAATGCAGTCTTATCACGGAGACTCACTGGAAATCACACCTTCTTATTTAACCTCATCGTGATGCAGGGCTAATTCTCCGTGTTATCCTCTGTGATGCGGTCTTATCGCGGAGAATCACTGAAAAACACACCTTGGGTGCATTCTATCCCTCTTTTTCTTATCCTTTTTTATTCCTCACTTGAATGCATCTTTTACAAACCTGATAGTGTCCTTTAACGTGAAATTCACTTACTTCTAATTCTCACCTTTTTTCCACAAAATTTCTCATTCCTGACACTAAACAAAGACAACAAAATAACGTAAGAAAAAGTGGGTTGCCTCTCACTCAGCATTTTTTCTATTTTTGCATGACACTTTTTTTGAATTTTTCATTTCTTTTCTATTTTTTATCATTTTATTTTAACAACTAAGAAATAATCTACACTATTACATTACATTCATGGATTGCCTCCCACGCAGTGCCTTAGATAACATCGTGGCATAACCCAACTCAAATTCATTCTTCTGTAAAGGTGATGGAAGTATTGTGTTGATCCCCGTGATTCTCCCAATAATGCTTCACTCCCTATCCATTCACCATGAATTTTTCAGCCTTATCCTTGTTCCACAGTTCAATAGCTTTATGAGAAGTCATTTTCACCACTTTAAATGGTTCAAACCACTTCGACCTTAGCGTACCCAGAAGCAACATCAATATTAAATTGAATAACAACACAAGTTGTCCAAGATTAAAAGCTCAATTCAGAATATGCTTATCATGCTTGGTATTTTCTTTGTACAACTTTGCATTCTCATAAGCATGTAAGGAAAACACATCATGTTCATTTAGTTTCAATAATCTCTTCTCACCAGCAGCCTTCATATCTAGATTTAATTTCTACACTGCCCTATAAGCTTGATGTTCAAGCTCCACAGGCAAGTGGAAAGTTTTTCCATATACCAAATGATAAGGAGAGGTCCCAATGGACATTTTATTGGCTGTCCTATATGCCTATAGTACATTATCCAGCTTTTTCGACCAATCCTTACGCTAACCATTAAATGTCTTATGCAATATCTGCTTGATCTCATGATTAGATACCTCTACTTGGCCACTTGTTTGTGGGTGATATGTTGTAGCTACCTTGTTCCTAACACCATATTTAGCTAACAATTTTTTAAACCAAGTTTTCACAAAATACATACCTCTATCACTGATAATAGCTCTAGGTGTGACAAAATGAGTGAAGCTATTCTTCTTCACAAACTTCATCACAACTGTCGCATTATTGATGGGGAGGGAAGCAACTTCTACCTACTTAGACATGTAATCAACTGCTACTAGGATATACATATTTCCACAAGATGGTGGAAATGGCCCCATAAAGTCTATGCTCCAAACATCAAATACCTAAACCCCAAGAATATTGTTCAGGGGCATCTCATGATACCTCGCTATTTTGCCTAGTCTCTGACATTGATCACACCCCCTTACAATGGCAACCGTATCTTTGAGAAAAGTTGGCCAAAAAAAACCTGAGTGTTGTACCTTTTTGGCTATTCGTTCACCCTCATGATGGCCCCCATTAGGATATGAATGACACTTTTGCAATACTTGTTTAGATTCAGCTTTGAAAACACATTTGTGCATAATCCCATCAACACCTTATTTAAAGTGATAGGTCTCATCCCATATATATGCACAAGATTCATGTAATAGCTTCTTCCTCTATTTTCTGGTAGCTTCAGGAAGCTAAGCACCCCTTACTAACAAATTCATAATGTCTGCATACCAAAGAATCTCAAACACACCGAGCTCCAATAATTTCTCATTTAGAAACTCTTCTCGGATGCAAAGGGTATCATCAGTAATATGATCACGACTCTCTATCCTTGATAGATGATCCACCACTTAATTTTTAGCTATTTTTCTATCATGCACTTCTAGATCAAATTCTTGGAGCAATATAATCCACCTGATCAACCGTGGCTTTGTATCTCTTTTCTTAAACAAATACCGAAAGGTTGCACGGTCTGTATGAATGATTACTATGGTACCCACCAAATAAGATATGAACTTATTGAATACAACAACGAGCACTAACATCTCCTTCTTTGTTACTATGTAATTCGCCTGGGTTGCATCTAAGACTTTACTTGTATAGTAAATAGAGTGAAATACCTTATCTTTTCACTGCCCCAACACCGCCCCTATAGCCACATCACTGGCATCACACATTAACTTGAATGGTAATGCCCAGTCAGGAGAAATCAAGATGGGTGCTTCTATCAACCTTTTTTCAGACCCTCAAATGCTTGCTGGAATTCAGTCCCAAAATCAAACTTAGCCTCTTTTTCCAAAAACTTGTACATTGGACTTGCGATCTTTGAAAAGTCTTTAATAAAGTACCAATAAAATCCTGTGTGCCCAAGAAAGCTTCTCACTTCTTTCTCTGACACTGGATGCGGTAGCTTTTCAATAACTTCAATTTTGTCTCTGTCAACTTAAAGTCCTTTGTGTGACACCTTATGACCAAGGAAAATTCCTTCCTTGACAAAAAAGTGGCACTTTTCCTAGTTCAGTACAAGATTTGTATCTTCATAACTGGCCAAGACTCGATCTAGATTCTGCAAGAAAACATCAAATGAGTTACCACAGACAGAAAAGTCAGCCACAAATACCTCTACAAATTCTTCCACCATATCATAAAAAATAGCCATTATGCATCACTGGAACGTTGCTAGAGCATTGCAAAGGCAAAAAGGCATGCGCCTGCATACGTACGTGACATATGGACATGTAAATGTGGTTTTTTCCTAATCCTATGGTGCTATTGTAATTTGATTATACCCTGAATATCCATCCAAAAAGAAATAATATTCCTACCCTACCAACCTATCTAGCATTTGATCGATGAATGAAATGGGATGGTGATCTTTCCTAGTAGAATCATTCAATTTCCTGTAATCTATGCAGATCCTCCATCCAGTAATCGTGCGGGTTAGAATCAGCTCATTCTCTCATTAATCACAATGGTTATCCCTCCTTTCTTTGGGACACAGTGCACTAGGCTAACCCTTTTGTTATTGGATATGGGATAGACTATCCCAGTATCAAGCCACTTTATTACTTTCTTTCTGACCACTTCTTTCATCACCAGATTTAGTCTTTTCTAATGTTTCACACACTCTTTGAATTCCTTTTCCATATATATTTTGTGCATACAGAAGGCTGGAATTTTTCTCGTGATGTCTTAGATCTGCCATCCAATTACTTTCTTTTTTTTCAACACTATAAATGCCTTTCTCACATATACATCAGACAATCTTGTAGACAAAATCATAGGTAAAGTGTCATCCTCACCAAGAAAAGCATATTTTAAATAAGAAGGAAGAGCCTTAAGTTATAGTCTAGGTGCTTCATTAATAAACGCCTTTGGAGATGGTCCAATCGATCTATCCAATAGTTCAAACTCAGTAACTATAGTGTCAATCAATGCCAACTCCATAATTTGCACTATTTCAAGTACCTCAATATCACCATAGAGATCATACCCCATCAAAGCTAGTTCAAGTGGGTCATTAGACAATAAAAGGTGGAGCTCAGACTCAATGTCTACTAATATAATAGAAGACAATTCTTCATATATAGCAGGAAAATTAATTTCCTTATACACGTCGAACACCTCGACCTTTCTCATGAGCTCTCATGGTTATTTTTCCTGCAGCTATATCAATAAGAGATTACTCAGTTTCTTAGAATGGACTTTCCAAAATAAATAGAATGGACGGATCAACATCAAAGTCGACAACAATAAATTTGTTTGGAAAATAAGTGATCATACTTGCACTAATACATCTTCAACAATCCCATAAGGCCTATCAAGGAGCCTATCAGGTAAAAACAAGATAATAGCTATAGGTTTGGGACTTCTAAGACCCATCTTTCTATACCAAGATGTGGGCATTAGATTAATGCTTGACCCTCAATCACATAAACCCCTAGTACTAATAGATTGTCCAATAGTAATATGCAACGTGAAGCTTTCGGGATCTTTTAGCTTTGTGGGTAATTTATTTTGAATCTATGATGTGCACTCCTTATTAAGTGCTACTGTATAATACTTTGTCAAACGGTTCTTGTTTGCCACTATGTCTTTCACATACTTTGCATACTTTGGAACACTGCAAAATATCAACAAGAGGGAGATTAACATGAACCTTCTTCAAAAAATCTAAAAATTTCATGTAACTAGTCTCCTTTTGACTTCCGAAGCCTTTGGGGTAAAGGTAGAGGTAGAGTCTTCTTCTCCTCCTTGGTTTCATTTCTTGTATCTTTTTCTTCAACCAATTTCTCCTTAATTTTTTAGTATCACCATTAGTAGCCTTGAGATTTACTTTTTCAGGTTCCAAATCCTTTAGCTACAACCCACTCCTAGTAGTGACTATATTTACCTATTTTGGATTCGCCTCAGTATCACAGGGTAGACCTCCTCGAGGTCAAGTATTTTTCACTCCTGCAATCTAACCAATTTGCATATCTAAATTCTTTGTAATCAATTGTTGACTCTTGATATCTACTGCCAGCTACGCTTGAGCATCTATAACTTGTTTCAAAAAAACTCTTTTATATTGCTCATTTGAGTTGTGGCCCGATTACTCTGGACTTGCTTCTGTTGATTCTATTGTACTTGCCCTTTATAATGATTGTTATTCTGCACCTAATTTTGACCCCATAAGAGATTGGAATGGTTCCACTAATTTGGATTGTAAGTGTTACCATAGTTCTGCTACCCTTGATGATTAGCATTCCCCACATAATTGATAGAATCTGGACTAACCGCACAAGAATCTGATGTATGCTCACTATTTTCACAAATCTCACACCATGCATTCACCTATTGAATTACATTAGCTATTGCTTCCAATTATATAACCCCTAACTTCATGCTATTGAACTGATTAGTTATCTGATTTTGTAGTGCATCAAGCTGAGTTGATAAAGTAGTAAATTGATCTACCTCCAACATACCTACAACCTTCTTAGGAGCACTCCTTGAGCCAGTATGCCACTCAGGATTCCCTTGTGAAATTTGATTTAGCAATGTATATAATTAATCATAAGTCTTCTCAAGATCTTGCCCACCTACTGCTAAATCCAAAAGAATCATCGTGTTTGGCTCAAGAACCTCTATGAAAGTATGAACCAGTACATCATTATACTGATGTTGGTGAGGGAAATTTCTAAGAATACCTTTAAATCTTTCCCAAGATTGGTAAATATTTTCTCCTTCTTTTTGCTTGAAACTTAGAATCTTGCTCTCAAGCGTATTGTCTTCCCTAATGGAAAGAATCTTATAAGGAATTTTTGAGCTAGATCATCCCAGAAAGTAATAGAGTTCAGTGATTTAGCATATAACCACCTCTCTGCTTCCCTAATTAAAGAAATAGGAAAGAGCATCAGTACGACATAATAAGTAGATACCCCATTAGGAATATAGGTATCACTTATTTCCAAGAAAGTCTGTATGTACTGCTGTGGATCTACATGTGTGAACCCTTTAAATTGTCCACTCAAACACAAAAGTTGTACCATATTCAACTTCAATTTAGAATGATCACCCACCTCTGGCTTAAGAATACAATTAATTGCATGGTTTGTAAGTGGGATTACCATTTCACGAACAGTACTGGATTCTGCTCGAGCAGGAGCAACTGGAATCTCCAGAGCTTGACTATGTAGAATTTGGATCAATTGGATTTGGATATCTTGGCCACTCCATTTGAACTTTCTGGATTGGATAATGAGTTTTTCGCATTTGATGAATGCCTATTCTGGTTCTGAATAAGGCTATACCAACTCTCTATCTGTTGCCAGTCTGATATCTCGCTAGTCCTGCAAAAGTCAGCCACTAAGATCAAGTCATTTACACTTAAACTTATTAATCAAAAACCAAAATTTTAGAAAATTACTAATTATATTGTCCCCAGCAACGACGCCAAAAACTTGTTGCAGTATAACACACACATAAGTGGACGCGATCATGCAAGTAATACAGTGACTAGAATAGTCTGATATCGTACCCACGAGGACTATGTAACTAGCAATTCAACCAATTTTAGTTTTTCACAAAAATGTATTAAGTGTTTCAAAGAAATAACAAAAGGTAACAATTGTAACGTAGCAGTGTTGTAAACAATAATAGTGAGAATTCTAGGGTTGAGACACTTTTAAAAATCTTACACATCTTTATTCTTATCGTAGTTTAGTCAATTATTGGGTTATTAATTTGCAGGGTCTATAGTATAATCATGGTCTCCTGACCTCTAATCTTCTACCTAACTGGATATTGTAAATAGACCATTGAGCGGGGATGCAATAATCCAACTAGATGCATTAATCTATCTTCCTGCAAGTAAACCAAACAAGGCTTCTAGGTATATCCCTATCCTAGATCATAATTCAAATCCCTTATTTTATAAAAGAATAAGAACCTTTATCCTTAATCTCTTCGTTCTATCCTATGATTCTCCTTCCTGGTTCATATAGAAAGATAGGTTTATTTTAATGGTGGCCAATCATCAAAATAGTAAGCACAAGAGATTAAGAATAACCCATATGATAATTCAATAATAAACTACGATAAAGAATATCAAAGTGCAATCAAGTTTTCGTCCTCAACCCCAGAACAAGGGTGTTTAGCCACTCAAGTTTGAATTCAACATCAAAAACAAATAATTAAACATACCACAAAGTAATCTTTGAATAATGAAGTTCAAAGAATCCTCAGAGAACTATTGAAAGTGTTTTTACCTCTGTTGTACATTTCCAAGATCCTCTAATTGAGTTGAAGTATTAATTTTATAGTGGGTCTTAATTTTCTGAAGTTTATTCCTTACCATAATGCGAGCTTAATTTTTCGCATTATCCTCTGTGATGCGGGCTTATCATGGAGATCTACTAGATTTTTCCACCTGAGAATTACCCACCTTCGCGACGCTAAAGTAAATAAAAAACTTGAATCTGAGCCCGTGACGCGGTCCTATCGTAAGCCCTTACTAGATTTTTTATTTGAACTCATTCTTCCTTGCTTTATTATCTACTTCCCAAGACAAATTCCAGTATCTTCATGCTCAGCAAATCACTCCCAATGCTTCATTCCTCATTAACTTTTTGTTCATGCGTCCAAGTACATTCGATTTCATCACAATTTAGCCCTGCATAAACTAATCATGTTCATTAGATAAGGAACGCAATTAAATCTCAAATACAATAAGAATAAAACATTTTAGCTCACAGAAAAAGTCCTATTATGGGTGAATAGTGGTGATTGGACATATAAATACACCCAAGATCACACACTACCAAAATCACAATCTGTTAATCAAAACGAGAAAAATGATACCCATATTGTGCTATAGTTCTTTTGGTCCAAAATTATATATAAATACCATATGGGTCTAGTTTAATAAAACTGCATTTCCAAAACCAACTCAACGTTCCTTTATGCTCAAGGAACATTTACCCTTAAAAATGGGTGAATTTCGAGTTATATTAGTGCTAAAATAAAGTCACCAAATTTTTGAAATTTTTAGATGAGAGTGGGATAATAAAAAATGGTAATAATGAAATTAAACCATGAATTTGAAGGAGGTGTGCGCAAATAATCCTTAACCAAACCCCAAAAATCACCCATAAATGATATCCCTAAGTTTTCTCTCTTTTAGGGTTTAAATATCTTTGCGATGGATGAGAAATGGTGAAAAACAAGCTGAAGAGGTATTTATACCCTTCCCAGGTACACGGGTATTGCATACATGACCTGTCGGTCGCATACGCCAGCACCAGCTGAGCCTTAGAAATTTCCATATATTTGCCAATCCGTCGGGATTCATTCGGTATCCCGTATGAATAAACGGACTATGCTGCCCTTTCAAGTTCGACATTCCAGACTCAACGGCGTAGTTAAAATTTCCAAAGGTCCACCCATTATAAAATTGACATTTCAAACCTACTATAATTGTCAGAATTTTCATACGAGGTTGTTTGACTGAAGTTTTCACCGATAGCCAATCTGAACCAGAGAAGACTTCTAAATAGGGAATTGACTCTGAAAACCAAACAAACTACTTAGTAACCAAACTTTTAGTTCCAACAAGTCATAAATGACTTAGGACAGCTATGGAAAAGTTTTAAATGGCAAAAATAAGTGAAAATACAAAAATTGACCTGGAGGGTCATTATAATGCCATTACTTATGTGAGTTTCTGCCACCGCTGGGACCACGATGGATGAGAGTGAGGCCTATTCTGGGGTCCCACTGACTGATTCATGATCTGACACCTAGTGCACCCAAGTATGTCTTCATTCCTTATTTTTACTTTATTATATGCACTAGGGACAATACATAAGCTTTAATTGGGGGTGGGTCTGTGTACCACAACTGATGGTTTTTCTAGCCATATTTATTTCCCCATCGGTTGTGCAATCATAGTATAACTAGCATGTTTTGGTCATATTGTGTTTTTTTTGTGTTGTTCTATTTTGTTTACGTTTAACTAGGAGTAAAATAAATAACTTAAGGGCAATTGTCGTACTTTATTTGTGTTTAAAGCATTTTCAGAAAAATGATACCCCTTCTACAAATTTGTTTTGAACTATGTGATATGTTTATATGTATGGAAATTGTGAATCTTTTTATGTAATTATGAATTGGGGACAAAATAATCATAGCTAGAAGTTGCAAGAACCTGATATGTAAGACTTAGTAACATATACTTGTACTATATCTTTGTGATATTGCATACCTAGTTTTCTTTGTGCATTTAATCCAGAACTTGCTTGGTTAGTATTGCCTAGGTTCAGGGTAGTCAGTTAAGAAAGGATCATAGGTCGTTCTTTATTTAGTCCACTCTTAGACTAAATGACTATATAAATGAAATGGAGTATACCTTGATCCCTATTTTAAGCCTACATAGACTTATTTTCTTGTTTACACCTTCCCAATTTAGTTACAATGAACCTATTTTGGCCCTGGTCCCTCCTTGGACATTGTACACTTCAACACAGGTAAATCGTCTAAGTTGAGAGTGGCTGTCATAGGGGTGCATAGTTAAAATTTAGGTATGAAGAAATGTTTGAATAAGAGAAAAAAAAGTAAGGTTGGGTGTCGTAAAAAGAAACAAAATGGAAAAAGGGAAAAATAGTGAAAAAAAAGAAAAATAAAGAATAAAAGAAACCACACCCAACCAAAATAAGAAATAACAGAGAAAAAGGGAAAAATAAAAGAAAAAGTTATGGTTAAGAATTGGACCCCAAATGTAATTGTAGTGTCGAGGAGGGTTAGTCACTAATTCCTAAATATACCATATCAGACCCTAAGCATGCATTATAATCCAAATAAAGTCCTACTGTGATCCTAGTCCGACAGCCAAAAAAACTAAGGGCAAGCCTATGGTATTCTATGCACATTGATTGAAACTTGTTTTGTGAGTGTGACTGTCTCATTACCGTCCCCAAATTAACATGCATGATTATATTCTAAGAGTGGAACTTCTTTTTTGTGAGGGTACTTGGGCTTTGTTGCTAGTTATTTATCTGCTCGGGTAGTGTAACTTGCACATCTACTTGGGTGTTTGTTTCTAATGTAATGCCAAATCTCGATTCTTTTGTGTTGTATTATTGGGAGACATAGATCCAAACAGTTGATTTTTAAAAGTTAAAAATAGGAGGGGGTAATGTGTTTTGAGATGAAATTAAGTTAACTATCGTACGTAACTTAGGTTTCGCTTAGTGAAGCATTGTGTGTGTTTTGTTATGTGTTTGTTTCCTGAGTACATGCAAACATTCTATATTGAGGATGTTGATGTACCATGGTTTTATGGTTCTTTCAATGCTTAAAACTATGAAAATATGCAAATACTTAGACCTTTCGTTAGATATGATATGTGTTTTTGTGTATATTCCAGGAAAACAAGGTTGGAAGTGAAGAGGAATAAAATAAGAAGAAAAATCTCAAAAAAGTGAAGTTATTATCATGAATATAAGTCGTTAGGTGACTATACGACTCGTATTCTGAATCATTAAATGAACAATGAGGAATTCTAAGCTTAAAGACAAAGTAGATGATTGGCTAGGACTAGTAGGATCTAACTACGAGTCGTATAGAAGATCATTCTAATTGGGAAGTCCTGGGAATGACCAAGTTGGAGCCTAATTGAAACAAAGGTTGGCAATGAGTCGTAGTGTCAGGCTACAACTCATAGGGAGAAATCATTTTGAGCATGATGAGAGAAGTTCTAAGAATTGAAAATCCATTAGAGTGAAACTGAGTCCAGCCATTGACTCGTAAGGTATCGTGATGAGTCATTATCACTTAATGTAGAAGGAAGACAATGGAGTTGACAACGAGTTATCGTTAGTCCATACGACTCATTTTCTGAGGTGTAGCCACTGCATACCTTATTTTCCTATTTTATTTTGGTTAGGTTTTCTATGTTATTTTGAGAAACTATAAATACTATTTTGATGTTTTTGTAATAGTTTACACACTCTTTATATTCACAAATACATATTGATTCTAAGTTTCAACTTTTGATCTTGGAATCCTTTGTTCTTGATTACATGGTTGATTATTAATAAGAGAATTTGGGTTAGTTCATAAATTGTTGTGATATTAATCTTATGCTTTCTTTTATAAATTCCATGGGGATTCTTGAAAACATGAGAGGCTAAACCACCTAACTAGGGTTGTAGGAACCTTTGAGAATAACGAAGTATAGGAAGTATGAGATCCTTCTAAATTAGTGTTTATGCATGTATAGTGATCTTCTTTGACTTGTATGCTTTTTTAACTATTGTAGAGGTTAAGAACTTTCTTGTAATTGAGATCTTCTTTACAAGAGAGGCTGAGATTACAAAAAGAAGATTACAACAGTAATTTGAGGCTACCAACCCTCCTCTAATCAGCTTGACACCTAAAAGTAGATAGTTGAACTAGGATCAAAGACAAGGATTAGTAAAGCAACACTTTGAGACTCATAATGTAAAGAGTGAAATTTACCAAAGGCGTTCATAAGACAATAGGTTATACATAACATTTTAGATTCTACATGTAGAGCGTTGAGATAGTCAGATTGAGAATGATAAGTCTATGGAGTTAGGAAGCTAGAGGTACACACTTCTATTATTAATCTTAGATTGATTTTAACTAAAGTGATCAAGACCTATTGCTACTTTACTGCTTTCATTGCAAAACCCCCCATTTAGTTTTCTGTTTTTTCCCAACTCCTTCAGCAAATTCATGAGAAATATTTGACCTATTCCATGTGGGTTTGACCCCAACCTTAGGTTACTATATTTGGCATCGACCACATTATAATTCTTGGAGGTATAGTTTTGGCTGGCATCACTGGGCAAACTAAATAAGTTGCTGAAGAATTGGACTATGTTTTGGGGAAAGAATCCTTGTACCTTTCCTGACTGAAGGGTATTCCTTTATTCTATGGCCTAGTTTACCACATCATAAATATCCCTCCTTTATAAAAAATACTCATCATGATGATCTTTACCATACTTTATGCAAACTGAGTCGGTACACCCTCCAGTTACACTATACTGTAACTTCAAGAATGGTGTCCTACACCATTATTCCTTCTTAGACTTGGGTGTTAAGGCATTAGCTGAAGGTGGTTTTATCTGATGATTAATTTTGAAACTGTGTGTAATTTCCGCTGACCTATTCTAGCTGAACTGAAATAGCCTAGTCCTAGCCTTTTTTGTTCTCCTACTCCCTCTCTTTTATCTTCCATCCTTTAAATGAGCATGGTTCATGAGTTGATAAATGCCTATATCTTTGATCAATATGGAAGTCCAACACACCTCATCCACGAACTCAAACACACTAGAAACAAACATACTCAAGTGATTTAATGTCATTTTTAGAGCATACGTCTAAGCTGAGTGAACATGAGAAGATACTCATTTACTAACATGGAGCCCTGACTAAGATTAGTGAATTTATCTATCTTTTCTATCCTTGACTCCCTAAGAAAGACCTATTAAGAAAAACTTCTTCAAACTTTTTCCAACCTATTTGAGCTATATCCTCACTTTTACTTTGATTTTATTGTTTATACCTATCATGAGAAATTCCTTTCAACTTATATGATGCCAACTCCACAGTTTCTTCCCTGGTGATGTGCATAATCTGGGCAATATTTAACATATATCTATAGTGTGTTTGGATCCTTATCCACCATTAAACCATGAAAATCTAGAAGAATCATCTTTATAAAGTCTCGTATCCTGGCTATAGCAGAATTATTATTTTGATTTACTAGAGCATAACCTGATCATTGACCTAAGTAGTCATGGTCTGGGCTAACATCTGAAAGATATCCTAAAATTAAATGTGAGTGACTTGATTATCTACAAACTCTGTGGGTGCTGGTTGGTTTTTATTTATGAAATTGTTGTCTCTGTGAGGAGGCATTTTTTTCACGTAAAATGCATAAATTATAAGAATAATAGAGTTAAGCTTTATGGAATGAAAAAGATCATGAAAGAAAGGACAGACCCTAATAACATCTCATAGCTTCTTTCTCATCAGTATGGTGTGCTTCACACTCTTGAACAAGAGTGTACTTGATGGAACTTGTTAGACACCCTAGGACACCTTAAGCCTTAGGATCTGATACTAAGCTTGGCATACCCAAAGGTTATGCCTTAGACGTAACATGTTGCTGAAGACTAGAGTAGAAACAAACTAACCCATGACATCTAGCATAGTAATAAAACTATATTTTTATATCATAAGTCATGAGCATAAACTAATTGTCTAAAATAACATCAATAGAAAACACAGAATTTGAATTTTTTTAACATTATTTAAAAATAATCTGATCATAGGGATAAGCTAAAGCATCTACTAGATCTAGACAATCCTCAACAAATAGAGGAGCCATTGGGATAGACCCCTAGTTGACTTGAAATTATGAAATGCTAAAATAAACATAAGTATGAATTACTGAGAAAACACAAAACATAGTCCTCAAAACTTTACGAATTTCCAACTTATGGGAGTAGACACTAGTGATCACAACTAGTTGTGAGTCTGAGGGTGAGAACCAGAACCTACATCATAATAGGATGAATCATAAGAAGTATATGGTTAGTAGTATTTGATGTACTGAGTATGTGAGAAATACTTGAAGTGTTTAAAATTAAGGTAAATAATGTAGAGAGAGATTATATGCAATAAAAGTATATAATGACTCACTATTCTTCATTTATAAGACCAAATTTGTAAATCATCTAAATAAAGTGTAAAAAATCATACTTGGAAAACCCAGTAATCTACATACACTTCAAATTATAAAACTATATTACAATGGGAGTTTCTCATAATCGACATAAACCATGTGAGTTATGTAGAGTCCAACATATGCCTCATTATAATTCTTTAATAAACCTTGCAAGAGGCATAAGGTCATGACTAATGTGATCATTAAATTGAGCCCATTTAGGTAAATACAATACCTGTGGTGGCACATAGTTTTGAAACTTGGGTACGCTTGAACCCGTGTTTGCTTGGTCTAAATACTAATCCCAAAATAATACTTATGAACATAATGTATAAAATTCATCATGAGATAAGCTAAACTAGATCATAGATCTGAAAACCAATTATGCTTCTACTTTTGTTTTGTGTTAATATAGATAATTGCTTGATATTCATGCTAACCTGAGACCATATAGTAGAATCATGTCAAATAGTTTAAATTATACTAAAATCATATAACATGACAAATTATGGAAATTCATGTATGTTCATTCCATTATAACTAAACCTCGTGCTTGAAACTCATAAACTGAAAAATCATACATTTTGAAAGCAATAATATTCATGGGGAACATTAAAATGGTAGAACTAAATCATAATCATAAAGTGAGTATGACCCTTAGATTTGAACTTATGGAATTTCTAGTTTCAAAACTAAATTTAGAGGGATAAGGATGGAATAAAGTCCTTTTTGAATCCCCACTTACATGAAACTAAAAACTTCCTTGGAGAGATTCTTGAACTTGGTCCCTTTTTAGCTTGAATTTTGAAACCCTTCTTGTTATTCTTTGTAACTTTGAGATGAGATCTTTTTTTTGAATGTTTTTGAATATTTTGGGATGAATCCTAGTATTAAAATAGGTTTGGGAGGTTACTCTTGAGTATAACGAAAATATTACCTCCATTTTAATTTTAAAATAAAAGTAGAAATTTTACGTCTGGGAGTGACGGGCTCACCACCCATACCAACGTACAAAATGGGGTTATGTTGTAATGACCCCTAGGTTATTTTTTTCATTTATGCATTATTAGAATTTTGAGCTTTCCCATAGCTTTCCCCAAGTCATTTATGACTTACTGGAGCTGACAGATTGATTTCCGAGCAGTTTGTTTCATTTTTAGAGAGAATTTCTTATTTTGAAGTTTTTACTATTTAGAGTTAGGTATCATGCCTAAGATGTACATGCAAAGCCTTTTATGCTAATTCTGATAATTATTTTTGATCTGGAACATCAATTTTAGGCCAGAGGGACCTTTGGTTCGATACCAAAGCTTCTAAACTCATTTTGGGCTATTGGGTGGATTTAGTTAAAATGAATCTTAGGTGTGGGGCCTATATTTCACCAAAATAATCTCGAATGGAAATTTTTATAGTGTCGTTGATTCCAGAAGGTCAAATTTGGTATGGGAGCATAATTCATTTGCATTTGGAGGATTTTAAATAAATCTCGAAGGTCTCATCAATGATTTGGCACTTGGACAAAACTACTGGTGTAGGCCCAATATGGAATTTGCATTCGCGAAGCCTGGGCCATATTTTAAAAGTCTAAGGTAATTCCCTATCGCAATCAGAAGACGTTGGTCATGTTTTTTAAGGCCAAGATTGTTAGCCATCATATTCGCGGGTTTGTCTTCATGTTCATGAAGAGTCTTATCTAGATCAGACCAGACCTATTCCTTTTGCAATTGTGGTGGACCATTCACATTTTCAAAGGTTAAGTCGTATCTTGGTTGGATTACACGATAAGGTCCCCGTATTTGCAAAGAAGGGACCCCTAACATTATTTATTGTTGTGGAACTCGATTTCTCTTCTATTTTTCTATTTCCTAACTTTATAAATAACTCTAGAAAGCTTAGATAAGAGGAGATTGATCACTGAGTGTCGGAAGTTAGTTGGAGACCTTATTGTAGTCATTTACCCATTGTTTATTCCATAAGTTCCCTTTAATTTCTTTGTTGATTCTCTAATTAAAATTTAAATCCCTAGTTTACTTGACAGGCTGATTTAAGGATCATTTGTGCTGGGATTTCACCTGTTTTAAGGGTAAATATCCTTGAGCTTAGAGGTATGCTTTAGCAATTTCTAAGTTGTAATTCTACAAGTGAGCCCTCATGGGATTTTTACCTTGATTTTGGACCTGGAGCATTTATATGCAATATGGGTATTGTTACTCTCATGTTAATGTATCGATTGTTATTTTGATAGCGCGGCATCATGTAGAGGCTTCTTGGGAGGGAAAATCTTTGATCTAGTGGACTTTATCAAGCTTTCAGCAGCGTCTAGTGACTAGGCTTACTTCTCACTTAGATTAAGCTTTATTATGGTATTAGTGTAGTATTATGTTAGCGATGGGTAGGGTTTTATGACTTGGTTGCATATTTAGTGACTTTTGAACTATTTAGCTGCTTAGATAGTCGTTTTAAGTAGAGTTTGGGATCGTTATTCCTCCTTGGTGTTAGGTCATTATATCGAGACTAGTTTTGACTTATTTAATACTTAGTAGTGGAACACTAAAAACTTAGATTAGATTCGAGTAGAAACTTTCTTTAGTCGGAATTTTGGAATTAGTAGCGAGCCCTATTGCCCCCCCCCCCGCTTTTATGGTTAAAATCTAAAGCCCTTCTTAGATATGGGAGGTCTTCTCTAGTCACCATAGAATAATTCTTGACATTTAGAATGATTTAGACATATTTTCAACCTTTGGCTTAACTTGTACTTGTTTACTAGCTTTCATTTGTATCTGAAAAAAATTGATTTATATGTGATACTTTACAATACTCTAGTTCTGGTTTGAGTACGACATTTAGGACCTATTTATGACATTGTTATGATTATATCGCTCTTCCATTTTGGTTCGAGTCTGACAATATGTTTTGAAGGAAATCTCAAGGATGGTCTCACTATTGTTCAATTAAAGTTATGATTATCGGCACTCTTTTCCTTGTTTGCATCCACCAAGTTTATGGAGGATCAACTAGGTTTTCCCTCGTTGTTTGCACCATCTAGACTTATAGCGGTTCTATTAGGTTATATAAGATTGCATTTATTTTGATTTATTTACTATGCATGATTAACACTTATCCCCATATTTAGATTATTCTTTTAGATATATATTATTCCTCGACTTTACATCACTTTCTCGTACTTTATTATACTTTTATTATGATTTGTCTCAATCAGATGGTGATGCCTACTGAGTACCTATTATTTTAGTACTTATGCTATACTTTTGCATATTTTTATGATGGAGATTCAAGTATGAGTCACCGGCACTGACATTCTATCTAGCCTTATTTGGGATTCGGTAATAGGGTGAGCTTTCAGATCTATAGCTCTCTCTCCTTCTACTATTTTGGATTGTCTTTAGTTTTTGGACTATATGTATATTTTATGCTATTTAGCACTCTTTGTTTTGGGTTTAGTGGCTCTTTTATCAACCTTACTAGGTCATGGTATATTCTTTTGTTATCTTTTTCTCTCATTGATATATCTATTGATGTTCCTATATTTCTACTATTTTAAATTCTATTGGATGCTTATTTTACGGATTTCTTATATCTTCCACCAATTACCCATTACTTCATGTTCAGAGTTGTGGTTTAGCTACCTACTGGTGGGTTAAAGTAGGTGTCATAATGACTCCCAAAATTGGGTCCAGACAAATTAGTTTTAGAGCCTTGGATCATAGGTATTATTGGTAAAAAATAAGTGATTACTAGAGTCCTGCATATCGGTGCTATGAAATTTGCATCCTATCATCGAAAGGCTACCAGGTATTCTAAAGAAAAACATCATTCTGTTTATTCATTTTCGTGCATCAAGTCCTTGTTGGTTTATAAAGTTCTCTTTATTTCACTTTTACATAGATGGTTAGGATGTGAGCTACAATGATCTGAGATGAGGACCCCGTGTCTATAGCCAGGGAACCTACCAGAGGTTGTGGCCAACCCAGAGTCTAAGGCTATGCTAAGGTTGTATCCATATCTAAGGGTCATTACAGGGAGCCTTCACTAGTTCTTGTTGTTGTTCTCGAGAAAGAGATTCCACCACCTCATCCATTGGTAGCCTAGAGGCATCCTAGGTCCACCGGGGTTTATTTCTTTGTCACTGCTCAAAGATGCCTTGCTTTAGTTGTTGGGATTGGTAGGTGGTGGATGATTTGTTTGTACTTAGTTGGCAGACTAGAGTGGTACTAATTTAGGAGTAAGCCTATAGTTGTGGATCCCATAGTTGAGATTTCTCTAGCACCAGTAGTTCTACAACGTACCGTTGCTTAACCAACTGTAATAGTCGAGAAGCATAAAATGTTGGGTCAATTCTTGAGATTGAATCCACCTAGATTTGTAAAGGCCCCAGCTAAGGATTCATTTGAGTTTTTGACTGCTTATGAGGAGAGGATCCATAATTTGGGCATAGTTGAGGTGCGTCGGTCGACTATACTACTTTTTAGTTGGACTTAGCTGCTAGAAATTGGTGAAGAGTTTATAATAATTCCTATCCAGATGGATCTCCCCATTGACATGGACTCGGTTCTCCAAGGCATTCTTGGAGAAATATATGTCTCACATCTTCAAGAGAACCTGAAAGATTAATTTACTAGGTTGCAGGAGGGATCTATGATCGTTGTGGAATATGAGGTGAGATTCCAGGATCTGACCATACATGCTACGGCGATTTTACCTACAGAGCATAACCATATTTGGCATTTTATTAGAGTGATGACACTTTTTCTTCACATGGTTACTCAGAGTTTAGTTGCCACTGCTAGGTCCTTTGTTGATATTTTTTATTATTCCCAAAATATGAAGGAGATGCATCGTAAAGCCCACGGGGGCAGCAATAAAAGGCCACATCAGTAGGGTTGTTTTAGTGGGAGATAGAACAACTCACAATTTAGAGGTAAAGGTTCTTAGGATAGGCACCCTCTGCATTAGTCTTATCAGCACCAGGGTCAGGCTAGCAGGCCCATCCATGCAACACTTCAGATCATGGATGGAGGTCAATTTGCATATAGTAACTATAGTGTCCAGAGTAGCTGTCAGTTCTTGAAAGATGCACAGTCATGGTCTTCAGGATGAGATGGACATTTTTAATTAGCCAAATCTTTTGGGTAGAGTAGAGTGCTTGGGGCTAGTTATGATTATGGGGTTATTAGTCGTTTCTCTAGAGAGTGTCCCCTACATGGGAGATTCATCTTATAGCACCGAGTGTTCAGCCGATCATATCAGTTCCACTACAAGTATGAGATGGTGCTCAATATTATAGGATTAGTCCCCAGGGTTCTACAGGGGGCCCTCAAGCAGGTAGGGTAGGTGGTAGGTCAAGGGCCCAGTCTGGAGGCAGGCGTGGTCATTGTATGATGTACCTGGTAGGACAAAGACAGAGTTTTTACATGTTGTTATTACATGTTTAAGTATGTCGTCGACCAACTATTTCCTTATTTGATCCAGGATCCACTTATTCATGTGTTTCTTCTTATGATATACCACAATTAGAGTTTTCTTGGGATCCTTTAGTCTGTGCCATTGTGTGTATCTATTCCTGCGGGTGATTCTTTAGTAGTGGATTGGGTTTGTACATTATGTATTGTGGTTGTTCGAGAGTTTAATACTAGGGCTAACCTTATTGTGTTTGATATAGTGGATTTTGATGTAATTATGGGCATGCACTGGTTATCCCCCTATCATACGATCTTGGATTGCATCGACAAGTCCATTACATTATCCATGCCTGGTATACCTTCGGTTGTGTGTCTGAATTCTTTTAGTCGCGCACTGATAGGGATTATTTTTTATATTTGGGATAGGAGACTAGTGTTGAGGGGTTGTGAGTCTTATCTTACTTATGCTTATGATATTGTTGATAGTCCTTCACTTAATTTTGTTCTTATTGTTCACGAGTTTCCTGGTATTTTCCCTACCGATCTACCTGGCCTTCCTCTTGAGTGTTTTATTGAGTTTGCTATTGATCTTGAGCCAGGAACCCAACCTATTTCCATGGAACCTTATCATGGCTCCACCCTAGCTTAAGGATCCGAATTCTCAGTTTTACAATCTCTTGGGTAGGGGTTTCATTTGACTGAGTGTATCAACTTGGGGTGGTCCTGTCTTGTTCATGAAGAAAAACGATGGTTCCATGCATATGTGTATCGACTACAAGTAGCTGGATAAGGTTGTTGAAACCCAATTCTGTCTCTCCATATTTAAAATTGATCTATAGGATTCCTAGTCATTAAATGGCACAAAATACAATTTTCACACACTTTTTACAATTGTTAACAAATAATTGATAATCATCCTTATTTTAGAATTTTATCAATTTATTGTCATATTTTTTACTTTTCATAATTTATTGATAATTATCCTTGTATTAGGATTTTTATCAATTTTTATCATTTTAATATTTCATAGTCATCCGCACACGTGCACAACCTGGTACTGTAATATTTTATTGTACTCTACATTTTTAATTATATACAATATAATACATTTTTAAGATAATTATATTTTTTAATTTATTTTTTATATTATTTAATTACATATTTACATATTTAGTACACTAGATAGCACATTCCGCAAATACAAAGCTAGGAGAAATTACTTCAATACCCAAAGAGACAAATCAATCAAGTCAAGGTTTTGTCACCTTTTAAAATGGGGACACTTGAGGTGATCATTGGAGTTTTCTTCCCTTCGATAAAAAATCTTTAAATTTTGGTTAAAATAAAGAAAAATTGCTTAGATAATAATATATATACTAATACATGACGAAAGGGGCAAAAGGGGGAGACTTTGTGTTTATTGGGTTAATAAAAGGATCAATTTATACGATAAATAGAGTGAATGGAGTTATTTTCATACACACTAAGAAAATACATACACACATAACACTTTTATTATTTTTTCAGTGATTTTACTTAACTCTCATCTCCCCTCCCAACTCACTCTCTCTCTCTTGCCTGCTCTCTTTACTGTCGAAGGCATCCCTTGATGAGCATCCACCACTACGGCCGCCACCACCACACCTCTCTTTCCTATTTCCCACCATCATTGTCTCCCCCTCTTTCCATTTTTTCTTTATTCCATTGTTGTCTCACCAGAGGTAGTGACCGGTGAACGAAATCTGACCACTACTATAGCCATGAATATCCCTTCCTCTCTCTCTCTTTCCCTTTCTTTTCCCTTCTTCCTCATGTCCCTCCGGAAAAATTTCCAAAATGCACTTAGATCTGGATGAATTTTATGATTTTGACGTTGCTCTCGCTCCCACAAGTAAAGCAATGCCACCATGGTTCCACCCCCTTGTTGTTGTTACTTATCGAAAACACTTCAGTGATCTGAGTTATATTATTATAGCATGTTCTTTTCATATATCTAGATAAATATAATATTTTTGTGAGCCCCTTTTTTTCTACTGGAAGCGTGTTCCCCGACGACCCTATTGCTTCTTTTGTGTCTTTGTACAGAAATTATTACTGTTCGTTGATGTGGTTTCACTAGATTTGGTCAAGTCTATTCGAAAAACGTCTATCCAGAGGCCATATTTTAAATTGCTTTGTTTACATTTGGTTCTCTGCTCCATTTTCCTTCACCGTGCTTGCCTATTTGTTGCTACTTTGTACACTTTAGGACAATTTTGTCTCTTATATTTATTAAACTAGTAAAGTTATACTAAACCAAATTGGCCAAATGAAAAAATTTATGTCGGGCTTTGATGCCTTCACAAGTAAAAATTCAGACATTACATATACAAATACTAACAAAATTAAATAATTTGGGCGATGACAAAATCTTTATATTATTACTACAACACAAAAGTTTTTACGATTTTTATCATGACAGTTATTTACAATGCCGATAATTCAAGCAACCACTTCATAGCCATAGAGTATCTAAAACTTCATCACAGCCCACTGTATAATAAATAATTTCGATAATTGTTTGTTCATCAATAACATTTCTACTAAATGTTCTTATAGGTTATTGGAGACACTCTCCGAAAATGACATTCAAAAGGGTGAAATTCAAACTCTTTATTTGTATTTTTATTTCTTATTCTTTTTATTGTACACAAAGATACAAATATAGTGAAAACTTTATTTTTGGGGCATCGGATGGGAACATCCTTTACTTACATATTCATTATACGCACTTAGGCAAACTTAGTCCATTAATATTTATATAGAAGAATTAAATTGGTTTAAGAATTTAATCAATTAATTTACACTTTTACCTTAAAAAATATTGCGTAATCTTTTCTTTTAAAATAAATCTTTATTTTATTTTATCTTTTCTCCTCATGAGTTCTGTCAAGTAAAAAAATATTATTTGAGAATACTTTTCTTTATATAATAAAAATACCTTTCTTTCATTACATAAAGTTCTTTCCTTTTATAAAACATATTTTCCTCTTTCATATATATTCTTATACAATTTTTACATCCATTATACATCTTTAGATATTTTTATACAAAGATTTTAAGACAACATGTTTTACTTATATAATTAATACAAACTCTTCACTCATAAACTTTTTGTACCATTTACATATTTTATATATTTATACATTAAAAACTATTTTTTACCTTCTCTCGCTTTTCGATAAATATAGTCTAGTCGGGTACCATATTTGTGAATTTGAAGGATACTTAACCCCTTTACTTTAGAATAATTTGAACTCTTACCTCGATTTAAACTTATTTTCACAGATTAAAACACAATTCATACATGTCACTAATTACACAAGTTTTTTTATTTTTCTTACAAATTAGGTGGCGACTCGGTACAAGTTCAATTCTTTTATGAGTCCGTAAATCGTATTTTTTTAACCTTGGTAAAAATAAGGCATGATATAATGATGACTCTTCTGGGGATGCAATCGGATTCTAACCATGATATACTCAATTTTTTAATTGAGAGAGGTACTCTTACATTTTGCATTATTTAATTCATTGGTTCATTTATTGTTTCACATATTACCAAATTGTGTAAATTATCTGTGTTGCATATAACTCTTATGCATTATTTGCATGCGTAAATTTTATGTTCTTCTTTATATCAATTCTTTGATTCATTATTTGTTCAAGATATAGTTACTGTATATTCTGAAAATTGCTATGGGTTATTATTGTTAATTTATTTAATCATAATCACGATTCTTTCGAGTCTCTGCTCGTACACTTTAAACACTGTGATTTACACAGGGGGTATTTTGCACTCTCTTAAACCTTCTTTGAACTCCTTCATTTCAAAGTAGGGATGTTTAGATTACCACGGATCTTCTCCCAGTTATCTGAATACCCTCTATGAATCTAGGTGAATCTACTCTTTGAATTCTTATGTCATTTGCATACACGATTGTGATCATAACTTCATTTGAACAAATTTCTATTCTTTATTCGTTAAAAATTCATTATTTGATACATGTTTATGAGATATTATACATTTTTGTGTTCCCTGTACATTCTTTAGTTATACATATACTTTGCACGCCATAGTCAAAATTCACACTCTATCTAACAATTTTGGTTGAATTGTTTTGAATTTAGAACATTTTAAATTCCTCACACTCATTTTTGGTCTCTACAACCTTCCCTCACGATCATATCATTTGACACCCATATTTGATCCTTATAACCTTTTTTTAGACTATACTATCTTTCAAAAACTATTAACATATTTTCTCTACATTCTTTCCATTCTCGAAACATATTTTTGGAATTCTAATTGTCATTCATACCATGCTTCTTTTTTCTCAATAGACTCACCAAACCATAATAATCTTTCTAAATCACTAATACCGGCATAACTATCTCAACTACATTTTGACTTGATTCTTGTTATGACAAGATATGTAGGCAGTCCTATATTGGGGTTTGATCTCTTCATTATTTTAGAATACAACAACAACAATAACAACAACAACAACAACAATATACACAGTGTATTCTCACCTAGTGGGATCTGGGGAGGGTAGAATGTGCGCAGACCATACCACTACCTCAAGTGAAGTAGAGATATTGTTTCCGATAAATCCCCAGCTTAGAATCAATAACAATATAACAAACACAAAATATAAATACCTATAAACATGTAAAGTATACAAAATAAACTAACTACGCT
Organism: Capsicum pubescens; assembly: GCA_030864215.1. NCBI lineage: Eukaryota > Viridiplantae > Streptophyta > Magnoliopsida > Solanales > Solanaceae > Capsicum > Capsicum pubescens. The sequence goes on from CM061546.1 coordinate 74,459,857, forward strand.
ATCCAAAAGATAATAATAGAGACACAAGATAATACTAAATACTCTAAATTTGAAATTATAGACATCACTCAACACCACGAACAAGAAACTTCAAACACAAATAAAGAACACTCCCCTACTGTTACCAAGGCACTCCCACCCTCTAACCCTCTACCCTAATCCGCATCCTCCATACCTTTCTATCAAGGGTCATGTTCTTCGAAAGATATAACTGCTCCATATCATGCCTAATTACCTCCCTCTAATGTTTCTTTGACCTACCTCTACCCCACCTAAAATCAACCCTATCCAGTGTCTCACACCTCCATACTGGAGCATCAAAACCTTTTCTCATCACGTGCCCGAACCAACGTAAGCTCACTTCTCACATCTTGTCCTCCACCGAAGCCACTCTCACCTTTTCCCAAATAATCTCATTCCTCACCCTATCTTTCCTGGTATGAACACACATCTATCGCAACATCCTCATCTCCGCCACCTTTAACTTTTGGATATGGGATTTCTTTATAGGCCAACACTCTGTTCTATACAACATAGCCGATTGAACTGCCACTCTGTAGAACTTACCTTTAATCTTCGGGGGCACCTTCTTATCACATAAAACTCCTGAAGCAAGCCTCTATTTAAACCACCCTACCCTAATACGATGTGTGACATCCTCATCAATCTCACCATTGACCTGAATCATAGACCCCAGATACTTGAAACTCTTCCTCTTGTGAATAACTTGAGACCCTAACTTCAAAACCACGTCAGCCTCCTGCGACACGTCACTAAACTTATACTCCAAGTACCTCATCTTAGTCCTACTCAACTGAAATCCTTTAGACTCAAAGGGCTGTCTCCAAATCTCTAACTCATCATTAAATCCTCCCCGAGTCTCATCAATCAATACCACATCGTCAGCAAATAATATATACCAAGGCATCCCCCTAAATATGTCGCATCTAAACATCCATCACCAAGGAAAATAAAAATAGGCTAAGATTTAATCCCTGCTGTAATCCTATAGAAACTAGAAAGTGCTTTGAATCCCTACCTAACGTCCTCACACGAGTCTTTGTGCCATCATACATGTCCTGAATCGACCGAATGTACGCTACGGGCACCCCTATAGCATCCAAGCACCTCTATAGAATCTCCCTGGGCACTCTGTCATATGCCTTCTCAACATCAGTAAACACCATATGCAAGTCCTTCTTCCTTTCCCAAAATTACTTCACTAATATCTTCACAATGTGAATGGCCTTAGTAGTCGAGCGACCTGGCATGAAACCAAACTGATTCTCATAGATAGTCACTATCCTTCTCAATCTTAACTCAACCACCTATTTCCAAACATTCATAGTATGACTCAACAACTTAATACCTCTATAGTTATTGAAACTCTAGATGTCTCCCTTATTCTTATATAAAGAAATCGTCGTACTCCACCTCTAAGCTTCAGTCATCTTATCCGCCCTAAAAATGATGTTAAATAACCTCGCAAACCACTTTAAACCTTTCCCATAGTTCTCTTCCAAAAATCTACTGGAATCTCAACGGGCCCCATCGCCCTACCCCGACTCATCCTATGAATAGCCCCCTTAACCTCCTTAACCTTGATACATCTACAATAACCATAATTGCGATACTCCTCAGACTTCTCCAAATCCCCTAACATGAAACCTTTACCCCCCTCGTCATTCAAGATTTTATGAAAATAGGACTGCTACCTCTTTCTAATGAAGGCAACCTCATCCAACACTGTACCACCCTCTCATTTGATGCACTTTACTTGGTCAAGATCATGAGCCCTCCACTCTCTATCCTTGGCAAGCCTATACAACTTTTTATCCCCATATTTTTCCTCTAAAGCTGCATACAAGCTCTCAAAAAATATTGTCTTAGCCGCCGTAACCACTAGATTAGACTCTCATCTAGCTACCTTATACTACTCTTTATCCATATACTTCTCCTTATCATCCTTTCTCTCAACCAACTTGGTATAATCCACCTTCTTAGACTCTACCTTTCTCTTAACCTCTTCGTTCCACTACAATCCCTTTGATGCTTACTAGATCGACCTCTCGAGACATACAACACCTTTTGAGTGGTCTCCCTAATGCAATTGGAAGTCATCTACTATAGACTATCAACATCCTCTCTACTCTCCCAAGCCCCCTACCCTTCAACTTTACCCCATCTCCAAAGCACTATCCAAAGTCAAGCTACCCCACTTAATCTTGGACCAAGACTCCACACTCTTTTTTTTTACCCTTGTTGATTACCCAATCCATCACCAACAACCTATGTTGAGTTGAAAGATTCTCGCAGGGTATGACTTTACAGTCTTTAAATAACACTCTATCACTTTTCCTAAGGAGCAAAAAGTAAATCTAAGTCTTATACAATGAACTACAAAAAGTAATAAGGTTCTCCTCCTATTTGGAAAGCTCAAATTTTCTATCCACAACCCAAAAGCCCTAAAAAAATCCAAAGGAGAAGATCCACCTTCATTCCTCTATCCAAAATTGAAACCACCATGCACATCATCATAACCTCTCGACAAAGAACCAATATGCCCATTAAAATCTCCTTCTATGAAAACCTTCTCAGTGCATAGGACGTCGCTTACTACCTCATCTAAAACCACCCAAAAGACCTTTTTCTCCTCTTTGTCCAAACCTACTTTCGAAGCATAAGCACTAATAACGTTCATCGTAGACCCTCTAGTGACCAACTTAATAGAAATCAACCTATCCCTGACTTTCTTAACCTCTACCACCTGTTCCCTAAGTTCCTCATCTACTAAGATACCTACCTTATCCTATCTCTCACACTACCCGAGCACCACAACTTATATCCATCCACATCTCTCGCCTTAGTGCCTACCCATTTAGTCTCCTCGATATATGCTATATTATCCCTTCTCTTTCTAAGACTCTACATCAGCTTTATAAACTTACCTTGAAGAGTCCCTATGTTCTAAGACCCAACTCTCAACCTAGAAGCACTCCCACCTAGCCCTACTCTCTCTTGCCCCTAACTCCAAACTCAAACCTAGACCCGATCCCAACCCCGACCCCAACCTATAATATGACCCTAGTCTATCATCTATCACCCTAACCACCACTCAAAAGGATACACTAAAAGAAAATAAAGAACAAATGAGACAAAAAAAACACAACGAGCAAAAAGTTACGTCTAAAAATAGCTAAATAAGAAAACAAAAAATCAGCAAATGGGTTTGCTACTCACAAGTAACAACAGGCACTATACTACCCACCCAGGTATGATAATAAAGAACACCTACTAAGTTACGGAGAAATCAAAACCAGTAATACCATAGAAACAATCAAGAAAATCAAATAAGATATCAAGATAGAAAAATAGACATAAAGCCTACAACAAATAAACTAAAGAGGAATAAAGAAATCAAACTAAGTAATCCCATAAAAATAATCAAGAAAATCAGACAAGATCTCAACATAGAAAAATAGACAGAAAGCGTACACATAATAAACTTAAAAAGAATCAAATGAGTACACCTGGGAGAAGACGCAGTGATGGACCTTTTCTTGATTATTTTGTCAAATTTTGGAAAATTGGTGCAAAAATTGGTCACCAGAATTTGCTTTCGCTGCCTTTACCCTACTGTTGGTGCCACGTCCCTATAATTTCTTACCAGAGAATACACTAGTCGTCAAAAAATACACTGGTCATCGAAATCTTGATATTGCTGCCTATAGTGTCGAATCTATACTTGTAGTACCTAAAAAGGATTGTAAAGAAAAGAGAAGAGAGCTGAAATACTAGCCAAAAACTGGCGTCACTCACCAAGAATTGGAACTCTTCCATAGGATTAATGCATCAATAGTGATGCTGGTTCATAATCACAGTTTGAGGAGATAAAAAGATTTCATAGGAGAGTTTGTTAGAGAAAAGAGATGCAAAGTCTAATATTGAGAGATTTTGGCTGATGTTGCATCAGGAAAGGGATCTGAAATAGAGATGAATTAGAGTTGTTACTAGCTTGTGTCATTGTTATCATAGGTCTCCAATGGGGTAGGAGTCATTAGCACTTGTGGAGGCGGGAGAGGGGTTGCCGGGGGTAGAAGCATTTCAGAGAATAAGAAGAACTCAACTGTGTGTAAAAAAATAATCATTTGGAACAGTTCAAATTTTCTCTTAAAATAGCTCCTAATAGTGCAAATCAACAACCCCTTCAAATCCAAATCTCAGTAACATTATAGCCTTACTGGCCTACCTCTAAATATCCACCTAATTTCGGATTGAGAATATCAAGCTTTCTTCTTTAGAATATTGTAAACCATTAAATTTAGGGAGTATTGATTCTCACTTTCAAAAGAAAGGGCTCAATACCCTTTAGTCCATAACACTTCTGCCAACTATGGCATAGTAATATTGTAGCTTTTCCAATGTCTAACCATCTCAATCTTGTCAACATACTGAAATAGTGTCAAGCTCTGTCTATGCTTGACATCTATCCTCTCAGTCATTCAACTAGAATAATTTTAATGCTTAATGTCTAGATGTTGTTCCCTATGGGTCACCTTTCACATTATTTTCATGGATAGCCACCACTTCATGATAGTCATACATGTCACATACAAATCTGCAAGTTTTCTCAAACTATGTTCTAACTTGATTCTCATCTTAATGTGATACGTAGACAATGCTATTTAAGGTTTCAGTATTTCTACTTTCAAAATGACTTCCCAGGACTACCAACATGGGAAAGTTTTTGGATTAGTTTAATGAGGCTCTCAAGAAAATCTTTAAAAGAATCAACCAGTATTCTTAAATCTTAATTCAAGGATATCAATGATCTATTCATATTATCCATCCGACTTTAGTCTTGAAAATTCAACATAAGTCTTTCCTCACACCTTTCATCTTCACACATCAGTCGCCCCGCCAATCGAGAGACTTTACATTCCAGCTACCACTCTAGTCTAGGGCTTTTCATATTATATTTTCCTCGCCGGTCAATGGTTTTTATATTTCAGTTGCCTTATCCTTCAAGGGCCTTTACATTCGAGCATCCCCTCCAGTCGAGGGCATTTACATTTAAGTCACCCTTTCATTTAAGGGCCATTATGTTTAGCTGTTCCATTAGTAGGCCAGTTAGTTATTCAGAGATCCTTACATTACATGGGGTGGGTCATGGAACCACGGTTAATTATTTCCACTCTCCAAGAATTAAGAGTTCAATACAAGTTAACATGGTTTCTTTAGAAAGGCACTTATCCAAGAAGATCATGCAATAAAAGACAGAGATATAAGTCTCAATTCCATAAAAACAAACATCCCTCCTTTGAACTAAGAATTTTTATTTGAATGCAAGTAGAAAAAAATCAACCCCAAAACTCACGGGAGAATCACATTGGTCTCTTGTTGCAAATGCATCACTTGGCTTTGGAGACCCAACTCTATCTCTCCTAATCTTTTGATCTGAGAATAACTCCAACACTCTCTTCTCTTATTCTTGTAGGATAAATGATTCATAGACTAAAAATTGAGCATCAGACTCCAAAAGGCATCAACACATAATGGGAAAGTGTAACGCCCTAAGTCTGGTACCTCGGATGCTACAGGGTGCTCATGACCCCAAAAGACCACAAGCTAACCCTTGACTGATATCTGTAACTGAGCACAACATAATATACTGTAATAAATGCAAAAAACTGGTGGAAACTTGCCATTAGGTTCAAAATTCTAAAGTAAAACTGAAATACAACTGAAACTGAATACTAATACAATTGTCTGAACATCTAGTCTAAAAGCCTCTAAACAGTCTGAATAGGGAGTTGATGGGACAATCCCCCAACTAACTCCGTCTATTGAAAAATACTGAATCTAATATAATATAATGAAATAATGGAACCATCTTCGAATGATGAGGACTCACTTCTAAGTCTACTTCTGCTGGATAAATCTAAACTACTATGGGGGCTCGATATCCCGTGTTTCAGAACCTATGGTATAAGACATCATTGCGCAAGAGAAAAGTATGTGTCAATACGTGAGAATGTACTGGTACGCGAAATGAGGTAAGGCTAAATGCAAGGGCTCATATGCATGAACAATAATGACTAAATATCATGAGACTACTGAATGAGGATACATGCATGAGTGTAGAAACTATAAATGAAATCGTAATAACACTGGATGCCGAATTCTAATAACTGGATTTCTGATAACTTAGTCTATTGATACTAATACTAATTGACTAAAACTGAGATCAAACCCTATCTAGCAGGTGATCTAAGGATCTGCTAATAATGAGAAAGATTGACTAAATCTGAGATCAACCCTATCTAGCAGGTGGTATCTGAATCTATTAGTAATAATACTTGATGGCCTGTATCTAATAGACTTGACTTCTATAATAGGTATTAATAATTTATTTCATGTATCTAACAGCCTCGACTTCTATAATAGGTATTAATAATTGATGGCATGTATCTAACATCCTTGACTTTTATAAAACTGAACTGATTTCTATCTTGAAGACTGAGACTAAAACTGAAACAGTGGGAGGTAGTCATCTAACCGACATGCCCCTTCTAGCTAATTTTGGGTCCAACCTATAACCCAAGTTGGAAGGGTGTCAGTACAGGTACTCTAACGAGAACGGTGAAGACCTCATCTAACAGGTTTAGCTACTCCATCAACCCTAATCTAGTAGGTTTAATGTCTCAACCTACGCTGACTACGTAGTTCTGGAGCGCAAGGATTGCTTCTAAGAATCATACCCTCTACTAGTAGGTGAGTTCCCATCCTTGAGCTCACTCGGTGCTGAATTTTATTCCCAACTGAAAGACACTGAACTAATTTCCTAGTCCATACTAGGCTTGACTGAACTATTACTGAATGTACTATTTTAACTGAACTGAACTGAGCTTACTAAGGTTTGTTGACTAACAAAATACTATTGAATTCTGAATTGATTACTTGAATACTATTGAGGTCTGAACCGCATACTGAACTGGTATAGACTGATATTGAGATTATTGAGTCTTTCTTAGTTTTGTAAATGACTGAGTTCTACTGATCGTGGAACGACTGAGATTATCTTGAAAACAGACACGGGCTCTAGACAACCATCTAAATTGTCAGGTATTAAATACCCCCAGGACTCGACAACATAAATAAATAAGAAATGACAATTCTTGCATAACAACATGACAATAGACTATCATTCACAATACAATCATGAGGCATCTCTTCAAGCACTTGGAAGTCTTAAATATGTAATTGTATAAGGAGGCATGATGTTGTCTCATAACTCATTCAATAGGGAATGGACATGAATAAGAATGTATGCAACATATCATAATTCATTCACTAAGTCCTTTCACCAAACACTTGGCATGCATGAACTTATACATAATTAGGGATTTCTTGTCAACATACTATAATTACCCTATTTCCTTTACACAAGCATTTTATCAAACATATGGGGAGCATACTTTGCTCATACAACATTTAATACACCTAATTAACATGGTTACATCAATCAACATGCTTCTTGTAGGATTTATTATGAATATCATGAATTCACCACATACTGGAACCAAAGCTTAGAACTTTATAATAAAAAAATAAATTAAGACTCAACAACATCATAAACATGAACTTCAATCCAAATACATTATGAAAACTCATAAATAACAATCTTTGTAATTTAAAAAGGGATTCTTGAACTTGTTGGGTGGAAGAAACTCAATAATCAACATATAACTTACCTCAAAATCTTGAATCTTGAAAGATAACTAATGTTTCTTGAACGTTCTTGGATTGGGAAATACAAATCTTGATGTTTTCTTGATGGTTCTTGAAATTGAATTTCTTAGTTTCTTGAAGAAGAGTTTGGATCTTATTCTTGAAAAATGATCTTGAAAGAAACCCTAATTTTGATGTTATGGGTAAATGAGGAGTTATTGCTTTGATTTGACATGATTAGGTGTTAAATAGGGTGGAAAAGACCCAAAAATCTTTTTAAAAATGGCTTAAAATCACTAAACGGAGGTCCGCGATGGTTTGGGTGACGAACCATCGCACTGGGGATGGACCGTCCATTCAACCCTTTGCTTTTTGGCCGTAAAATAGGCTTATTTCCTCAGTTTCAATGGTTTGGGCGATGGTCCATCGCAGGCGCGATGGTTCGTCGGCCTTTTCATCGCACTTTAGCAGTTCGGATAGCTTGCTGTAAAATGGCCATAACTTTTTACTTCGATATTAGATTTTAGTGAAATTGGTATCGTTGGAAAGATAATTAAATTATATATCTATTGGTGGGTCATGAGATCAAAAATTCATTGTATAATGGAATATATTCTTATTTGAAGTTGTCTATGGCAATATCCTTCTCAAGAATTCAATCGGTAAGGGATGTTTTGATTCATCTAATATCAAAGATGTATTTAAGGCCTTAATGTACATAAAACTTGATCATAAAAGTACCAAGTCACTAAGATTTATTTCTCATGATCTTGAAGCATGGTTCTACTATCGATTTGGATTCTTGGGGTATTACAATATCTCTTCTTTGGGAACATTCGTCCTCGAATAAGGTTGGTTAGGATTGTTGATAGCCTAAGTTTATATGTTGTATATGCATATCTAATTCATGGGATACATGACTGAGTTCTTACACTGAGCATGCATGTCTAACGCATGAATAACTGACTCGTGAATGCATGACTGAATTATGTACTGATAACTAATACTAAGTTTGTAAGGAAAATCCGAGCATGAAACTGAATGGATTTAAGGATATGAAAGCATAGGGGAATCATAGGATATCTCCCCCTTGGGAAACTATGTCCCTCTAAGAATGCTTACTTCACTGATATACTAGGGAGATGCACAGGGCACCTACAAACTAAATCATGATTGAATATCTGAGATCTAAAAATAATGGATGATCCATAAACTGAGCTAAATTCGCAACTACTAGGGTGTTCTATCTTGGAATGGTCATATTCATGAGACTTCGTATAGAATGACTAGGTGGAAAGATAGGGAAGGTACTGACTGAGTAACATTAGATAGCTGAGCATGAGTTTGGAAAACTGCACTACCTAAAACTGGATTGGGGTACTGATCTGGTCACTAGGCACAGATTATGACTGAGACTGTAACTAGAACTCATACTGGAACTGAATACTAGGGTCTACCATCTCCCCCGTAGCTTATAAATGTTATTTCTAAATCCGTGAACCACTTAATAACATATCTAAACTGAACTAAAACCACTTTACTCTAGAGTCGGAGATTAATAATACTTACCAACACTAAACTAACCCCGAAAGACTACATCTGAAAGTGTAAAGCACTTCTGCCGATACCTTCATCTGAGATAGAACTCCTAACTTTCTATAGACTCAAATTCAACAGGTAACAACTTAAGAACTGTCTAACTTAGAATTTTCAACTCCTTCTATTGGGCGAACCTTCAAAGATTCAAACTTAGATTCTAACACATAACATGGATATCCCCAAACCTTCAATGAACCATACCACTTTCCAATCAACTAACTTAAATTCTTTTCTTACACATACCATTTCAAGCCTACTGGTTCACCTTCCATACAACTAGCCTCAGGAATGCAACATCTACTGAATTCAGGTAATACTATCCCCATTTTACTACTACTAAACTGATTTGCTGGCCTTACTGACTAACTCATGCTAAAACTTAATCTCAATTGGAACAAGGGATCTAACAAAGCTTATCATGAAAATAAAAGACTCATACATACCTGAATCTATATAAGAGAAACTTTCCTGATCATGACGAGTCCGAAGTGCATAAAATATATCCTGATGCAGACCACTAGTTGTACTGGAAGTGGCGCCCTGCTGACGTAGATCTCTAGCCTTCTGAGCCATAACCCTACACTCTCGCAGTCTGTGGCCTGGCTTACCACACCCAAACTATACATCACTTCTCACTCTACACACTCTCTTATGGTTCTTACCATATTCTCTATAATGCAGATAAGTACGAACTCCCTTCCTATGACCTTGTGACTTAGAGACTGACGCTTCATCTCGACTGATATTCTTAGACTTAGATACTGGTGCCTGGACAGAAAGAGAAATCGGTGTTGATAATCTCTGATGGAACTGGGAGCGGTTACTACCCCTTGATCTTGGCGTAGAGTTATTTGCTCTAGTCCTTTTATTCTTCCTACGCTTCCCTCCCTCCTTCTGTTGAGGGCAAGTCAAAAGCCTATCTAGGAAAACATTCTACAAATTATTCTGAGCAATTATTGAATAAGCTACGGTAGTGAAAGTAGCTCTAAATTCTGCATGAGAGACATGCTCATCCAGGGGATCTTCCTAAACGGGCTGAGGAACTAGCTGATTTTCATTACTTATTTCGCTAGCTTCTCTAGAAGACATATTCTGTAAATTAAAGAAAGAAGCAGATTAGACTGAGGGTTCTACTGGAGCTCATGCTCACTCGCATGACATGAATACTGAAAGTAGGGAAACTGTTCTTAAAACATCTTATAGCCTCTTGTACATAAATGTGGCGCGCAACACACCCATGTACAAGACTCTTCTAAATAAGACTTTCAGAATTCCTAAGACACTATTGAACCTTAGTCTCTGATACTAAGTTTGTAACGCCCTGAGTCTGGTACCCCAGACGATACGCGATGCTTATGATCCTGAAGGACCATAAGCTAACCCTTGACTGATATCTGTAACTGAGCACTACATAATATACTATAATAAATGCAAAAAACTGGCAGAAACTTATCATAAGGTTTAAAATTTTGAAGTAAAACTAAAATACAACTGAAACTGAATACTAATACAACTATCTGAACATCTAGTCAGAAAGCCTCTAAGACGTCTGAATATGAAGTTGATGGGAAAATCCCCCAACTAACTCTGTCTATTTAAAAATACTGAGTCTAATTCAATATAATGAAATAATTAAACCATCCTTGAATGATGAGGACTTACATCTAAGTCTACTGCTGCTGGATAAATCTAAACTGCTATGGGTGCTTGATATCCCATGCTTCTGAACCAATGGTATAAGATATTATAGCGCAAGATAAAAGTATGCGTCAGTACATGAGAATGTACTGGTACGCTAGATGAGATAAGTCTAAATACAAGGGCTCATATGCATGAACAATACTGACTAAATATCATAAGACTAATGAATGAGGATACATGCTGGATTGCATAAACTATAGTTGAAATCGTAATAACACTGGATGTTGAATTCTAATAACTGGATTTCTGATAACTGAGTCTATTGATACTAATACTGATTGACTGAAGCTGAGATCAGACCCTATCTAGCAGGTGATCTCTGGATCTGCTAATAATGAGAAGGATTGACTAAATCTGATATCAACCCTATCTAGAAGATGGTCTCTGAATCTATTAGTAATAATACTTGATAGCATGTATCTAACAGCCTTGACTTCTACAATAGGTATTAATAGTTGATGGCCTATATCTAACATCCTTGACTTCTATAAAACTAAACTGAGTTTTATCTTGAAGACTGAGACTAAAACTAAAACTGTGAGAGGTAATCATCTAACCGACATGCCATTTCTAGCTAATTTGGAGTCCAACATGTAACCCCAGTTAGAAGGTTATAAATATTGTTCCATGTTTAAAGACAACTTTGCATAACCCTCATCTATCAGTTACTCTAACAAGAATAGTGGAGCCCTCATCTAACAGGTTTAGCCACCTCATCAACCTTCGTCTAGCAGGTTTAGTGTCTCAACCTACACTAGCGACGTAGTTTTGGAGCACAGGGATTTCTTCTAAGAATCACACCCTCTACTAGAAGGTGAGTTTCAATCCTTGAGCTCACTCGATGCTGAATCCTACTCCCAACTGAAAAACGTTGAACTGATTTCCTAGTTCATACTAGGCTTGACTGAACTATTACTAAATGTACTATTTTAACTGAACTGAATTGAGCTTACTAAGTACCGTTGAGTGACGAATTCTGAATTGATTACTTGAATACTATTAAGGTCTGAACCGCATACTGAACTAGTATAGACTGATATTATGATTACTGAGTCTTTCTAAGTTCTGTAACTGACTAAATTCTACTGATCATGGCACGACTGAGATTATCTTGAAAACTGACACAGGCTCTAGAAAACCAGCTAAATTGTTAGGTATTAAATAAGATATGAAAATTCTAGCATAACAACATGACAATAGACTATCATTCACAATATAATCAATGAGGCATCTCTTTAAGCACTTGAAAGTCTTAAACATGTAATTGTATAAGAAGGCATGTTGTTGTATCATAATTCATTCAATAGGTAATGCACATGAATAGGAATTCATGCAACATATCATAATTCATTCACTAAGTCCTTTCAACAAACACTTGGCATGCATGAACTTGTACATAATTGGGGATTTCTTGTCAACATGCTATAATGACCCTATTTCCTTTACACAAGCATTTTATCAAATATATGGGGAGCATACTTTGGTAATACAACATTCAATACACCTAATTAACATGGTTACATAAATCAACGTGCTTCTTGTAGGGTTTATTATGAATATCATGAAATTCACCATATACTAGAACCAAAGCTTGGAACTTTGTAATCAAAATATGAATTAAGACTGAACAACATCATAAACAGGAACTTCAATCCAAACAAATCATGAAAACTCATAAATAACAATCTTTGTAATTTAAAAAGAGATTCTTGAACTTCTTGGGTGGAAGGAACCCAAGTATAAACATCTAACATACCTCAAAATCTTGAATATTGGAAGATAACTAACATTTCCTGAACATTCTTGAATTGGGAAACACAAATCTTGATGTTTTTTTGATAGTTTTTGAACTTGAATTTCTTAATTTCTTGAAGAAGTGTTTGGATCTTGTTTTTGGGGAATGATCTTGAAAAAGACCCTAATTTTGATGTTATGGGTGAATGAGGAGTTATGTTCTTTGATTTGATATTATTAGGTGTTAAATATGGTGGAAAAGACCCAAAAATCCTTTTAAAAATGGATTAAAATCGCTAAACAAAGGTCCGTGATGGTTTGGGCGATGAACCATCGCATTGGGGATGGACCGTCCCTTCAACCCATTGCTTTTTGGAAAAAAAATAGGCTTACTGCCTAAGTTACGATGGTTTAGGCAATGGTCTGTCGCAGGCGCGACGGTTCGTTGGCCTTTACGCACACTTTGGCAGTTCGGATAGCTTGTTGTAAAATGGCCATAACCTTTTACTCTGATATCGTATTTTGGCAAAATTAGTAACGTTGGAAATCTAATTAAATTATCTATCTATTGGTCAGTCATTATCTCAAAAATTCTTTGTATAATGGGATATATGCTCGTTTGAAGTTTACTATGGCAATATCCTTCTCAAGAATTCAATCGGTAAGGAATGTTTTGATTCGTCTAATTGCTAGGACGTTTTTAAGGTATTAATGTACATCAAACTTGATCATAAAACTACCTAATCACTAAGATTTATTTATCATAAGATTGAAGCATGGTTCTATTATCGGTTGGGATTCTCGGGATATTACAGAAAGATTATTAGAAGTCTTTGACCGAACGACCACAATTTTTCATTCTATCATTTTTCATAACTTTCCTACTTTCACCTATTTCTCATATTTCTACAGAACAATCGCCCCAAATGATAGGTAGGGATGATCATAATAATTCATATAAAGGTATCTCATGAAGCAACAATATAAAAAGTGTCCTCCAAGACAATCGAGAGGCCACGATATATGGTCCCTTAAAACAAATAGGAAATGATAACCACACAAATGATCCCCAAAAATAATTGGGGGACAATGATTTTACATACAAACAATTAGGAGTCACTCTCTCATTGAAGGTGTCAGCCAACATCGGACTTACGAGGTATCGCTCTGAGTTTGTCTATACCTTCACATTAATTTTTTATATGTGGTAATATTCGGTAAATATCTTTGTCTTTCATTTCTTAAACACATGAATCCAGTTTTATGCATATATTTTATTTTTTATCTCCATAAACTATGCAAACCTGATTTTCATCCTGATAAGATCGTAGGCAACCCTTCTTTGGTTTGGTATTCCTTATTAGAAAAAAGGATTTAATTTCTTATTTTAAATTTTTCTATCTCAATTAACTACACTTTCCAAATTCTCATCTGGGTGAGATACATCAGCAACCCTTTTGAATTTGATAATTTTTTTATAAAAAAAGCCAAACAATCATAGTTTATTTTCTTGCTTCACATCTTATACAATATCTTCCTGAACTACATAGACTTGATACTTTGTTTCATATGATACACAGGAAACCCTTATTTGGGTTCTGATATGCTATGGTTTCACATCACTTTCGATGCTTAAAATAATGAAAATATGCAAGTTACTTAGGTATTTTTGTTAGATAAGAATTATGATGTATTTTGTGTTTGTTTTGCAGGAAATTGGGTTTTGGAGCTGAACAGGAAAAAAGATGAATATTGAAGTGTTTAGACTACATACGTGGGTACCTACGCCCCTGATAACGCTCAAACTACAGCTCTCGTAAGAGTGTAAGCGGTCGTCGTCAAATATAGAATCCAACTGGGTTGGGTGTCGAATCCAACAGGGAATACTTGGTCACTAAGTATGCAACGATTAGTAGACTGTTGATCGAAAATTCTACAAAAAGGGGGGATTTAATTGTAGCACGAATTAAGAGTATCAAAGTAACAAAGAAAAATGGAATGTTTAGTAGGTTTTAATCAATGAGAATTGTAAGTTAGGGTTATGTCCACCTTATGAGTTCTACATTTCTATTGGCTATGAGTTATGCGGAATTCAGACATGCATGCGCTTATAGAGATTCGTATTCTATGGTAAATCCTAGTGTCTTTCGACCATCAAGGATTATATCACTTTAACTCTTTCGAGCTTAAAGCGTATACTAATGGTACGAATTCTCCAAGAGGTTAATCCAGTTACGGCACTAACTTTTAAACAGGGGTTGGTAGCCCTATTTCCTTGTCATTCTCTCTTTTCCAGACATGTAACTTTTCTTTCGAACAAGTTAATGCTATACTGGCGTATTCTATATGTTTGCAACCACAAGAATTCAATTAATATGAAGAGAGTAATGATATAAGCAGCATATGTATCAAGAATTCACAAACTCATAGCAATAGATAGTATCTCATAAGGCGTCCATAACCCTAACAGAGAAGTTTAGCTACTCATAATTGTGAAGGAAAACCACGAGGATATCATCATACCAAAGCAATAACAATATCACGATAAGGAAGTATTGGCATCACTTGTGGCGTGAATTCCTTGCTAGTAGCATTTCTCTTGTCGTGAAAATTAAAAGTCGAATAAAAAAGACTTGAATTAATGAATGAGTGAATAATAAAAAGCTTGCTGAAAAATTCAGCAAATAGGGTTTTTATAACATCCTTGTCCTAGTCCTACTGAAATAGGATTTTTATCCTTTTCCTAGTCCTACTGGGTTTCTGCATACTTGTCCTAATCCTACTAAGTTACTGTTGATCCCCCAAGTCTTTAGAAATGTTGTTTTTGCCCGGGACAAGTTCTCCATGCATCACTTTCAGTCCACAAGCTTCCAGAAGTTGCCTTCCTTCTTATGTGAAGTTTCCTTTGGCGTCCAACAGTCCATAAAATGCTGAAATCTTCATCATTTATTCCTGAAAACTTGCTAATCACGTTGGTTAGCTCACTTACAGGAAAAAGGACTAAAAGTGCAGGAATTATATACTTTGTCCTTTAAAACTTAGCTAAAATATGGGTAAATTAAGGTGCTTTAGGCGTGTAAATACGCCTAACATCAACACCCCACACTTAAAGCTTTGTTCGTCCTCGGACAATATATCATGTCCATATAAACATCTACTTAGGGTTTCACAGTAACAGCACAAAATATTCATCAAGACAGGCACAACAATTATTAACAAAGAGTAGTTTTCTAATCACTTCTAGAAACAATTCAACCTCCAACATAGACTCGTGATGATGGTTAATTCGTATTCAAAAGTTAAGGCACAAAGAATCATACAAGACTACCCAAAACTCATCAACCATGTGTGTCTCACAATATATCACCCATAATTACTCACAAGTATTTCATTTTTCAAAACATGGGTATATGATTATCCTTGCTCTCACTCTCACAAAGAATTCATATGTTGCAACTGATGACCATAGGCTTGCCCTTAGTGTAATGCTTCACTAATATCAGAATGCTAAGCTTAGGATCAAATAGGTCTTTTACAGGTTGTAATGTAGGCTAAGGGACGGGTAGGACTATTTTGGCCAGAAATAGTGACTATGTTCCTAAGCGCTTTAATACATCACATTATGCCATTAACACTCTCTTTTAATCAACCCTGCTACCTTTCTTTCATCTATCACCCCTTTTCACCTATTTTGCCATTCAAGCATAACTATCTTTTTATTTAATCATAAACACAATTTATCTTTTTGTTTTTCTATTTCTTTTTTTTTTATAACACACCTCTATGATAGCCACTCTTTTTCATATCAAATTCAAGTACCAATACACTCTAAGGCATCACTCTTACCCAATTTCCTCTTATTTTGTCACGTGACTTCACAATTTAAAGCACTTAGGAATTTGGATCAAATTATGGTCTTGAAAAAAAATTAATTAGGCTTACATATGAGGCTGTCAAAGAAAATGGCTAAAGGCTCAAAGGGGGTTAACTAAGGTAATGTCCATGGGTAGGTAAAAGGAAGGTAAACAAATACAGGTTGCCAAAGAAATTCCTAAATCATCTCCTAAACTTGCACTCTTTATTTTGCTTTACATACACACCAGGCAAGTTCTAGCATCAGTCACAACACAGAATATACTATAACCTCACACACACAAGGCACATGGTTAACTTTATTGGGAGCAGTATAGACTCTTGACCCAACAGATGAATGAATTAAACCACACAAATATCACACAGTGAGTCACACTTGGATCCTAAACGTCTCAATAGCAATGATTTTAGCACAAACTCTTGTCATAATACCATGCCGCCTATCAGAACAATTTCATGCAAAATCTAAAAAAATCTAAAAATCAAAAAATTTAACTACAAACAAGAATAAATGCAGGAATGAGAATAAATGCAGGCAAAGAAGTACGCCACAGCATACAAATACCCTCACCCCACACTTAGACGGGACACACTGCCCTCAGTGGAAATAAGTAAGGAAAACCTGATTAGTCGGACTCCTTTTCTATGTTTGGGTTCAAACCCCCTGCGTTAGAATCATCATCAGAGTCGTCATTACCAGAGTTGTCCTTCACATCGTCATTTGAGGTATTTTCAAAGAGGAGGATTCAGCTTGCTCTTTTCTTCCCCTTTTCTGACCTTTTTATGAGGTGGACGTTTTTTCTTTTCCTGGTCGACCTTTTGGTGCCATTTTACCTGAGACTAAAATAAATTCATGCTATCTCATCTCGAAAGATTTAATCGACAAACAGACAATAGTGGCACCACCCCACACGTAATTTGTTGACACAAACTAATTAACTGAATGATGTCGATTACTCAGACTTCATCGACATACATTTAGGTGATATGTTCCAACAATATGTTCAGCACAGTCATACTTTCATGTCATCTTACTATCCTTTATAGATCTATTTCATGTAATCTTGACTATACTTTCATGTGTGGATTAATGCACCTTTTGCACAAGACTACTACATAGAGATCATATCAAGTTATGGCATAGAAATAATCACAACATTTCATGCTTCTATTCAATCATGATCTTTATCTCGATGAACGAGTCATTCAAACATCCAAGCATTCAACTTTGAAGAGTATGCAATTAACTTCACCATTTCAATTTCACAAAAGTATGACAGTGTATCAAAATCAACTACAAGACGGAACCAAGTCAAGAACACCCACACGTATTCTTTCACTCAACTAGATGTATCATAACAAATCAACTACATTCAAATCACCAACACCACTTTAATATTTAACAATTTATTATAGGCGTAGTAGTGTAGTACTTTACGGAATATAAAAGAAGAGCAAAGAAGTACATACTTGGTTGATGGCCTCGGATGATGTTCTTGCAAAGTTAAAAGAGCAAAAGGAAAATTTTTGAGAGATTTTGGAGAGGTAGGCGGCGCTTAGGTTGAATTTGCAATGCATTTTTGTTCTAAGACTAAGGTTCTATTTATAGGACAAGCTTGGATTGGGTTTTGACCCGTTTGGAATCGGATTAGGAGACCAAAAAGTGAGCATAGGCGGCGCCTAATGCTTTGCCTATGCTTGGCATAGGCGGCGCCTTTTGCAAAGCCAAGTTGAGCATAGGCGGCGCCTATGCTATGGCATTGTTAGGCATAGGCGGAGCCTATGCCATGGCATTCTAGATTCAGAGACAAAAGGCTTTTGCATAGGCGGCGCCTATGCTATGGCATTCTAGATTCAGAGAGCTTAGGCCATAGCATAGGCCTTGCCTTGTTCGTTGCCTAGATTTTCATAGGCAATGCCTAACTCATAGCCTTTTGTGTCTTCATTCCCAACTTACCACCTTCAACATGCAATACTTCCAAATCAAAATTTGAAACCAATCTCTTCCTTTACACCTCTTGCACCTACACTTATTCAAAAACAACAAAAACGATTAGAACGATGGGTTGCCTCCCATCAAGCGCCTTAGGTTTGGTCGTGGCTCGACAAAATCCTAGGAAAACAAAAACAACAAAAACAATTAAAAACGATGGGTTGCCTCCCACCAAGCGCTTGATTTATTGTCGCGGCACGACATAGTTATCTCGATTACTTAGACTTCATCGAGATATTTGGTGCATCATTTTCTGAATGGATTCAGACGACGCTGATGCTTAATTGTGGGCATGCAATCTTCTTCGAGATTCATCTTGTGCATACATATCCCAGGTAGGATACCAATTATATCATCAATAGACCAACCAATGGCTCTCTTGTACCTCTTCAGAGCAGAGATGAGAGCCTCTATGTGCTGTTCACCTAAATCAGCCGCAACACTCACCAGAAGTGTATTTCCACTTCCCAAGAATGCATACCTTAGGTGACTGGGGAGCTCTTTCAATTCTAGCACTGGTGGCTCTTCAATGGAAGTCTTCGCTGTTGGTGATGGTCGATTCTTAAGATCAAGGTCCAGCTTCTTAGTAGCATGAGAATAGGACCTTATTCCTGTTAGAGAACAAACGGTTTCTTCATATTCTTCAACCTCCTTACGCTCAAAATTCAATAGCACAGCAGACAATGGCCCAACAGCAAGCTGTTTCTCTATAGATAACCCTTTCTCATTCTCATAATAAACATCAGCTACAGAGAACACATCCATATCTCTAGGCTACTTCATTGATTTTCATACATCAAAATGGACCACTTCATCATTCAGCCGAAATAAAAGCTCATTAGCTCTTAAATCAATCAGCACACTTCCAGTTGTGAGGAAAGGATGCCCCAAGATTATGGGAACTTCAGAATCCACCTCGCAATCCAAAATAACAAAGTCTGCAGGAAAGATGAAGGTGGAAACCTTCACCAATACATCATATAATATACCAACAGGTCATTTTACCAATCTATCTGCCATCATAAGTCGCATATTGGTTGGTGTAGGATCGCCCAACCCCAAATTTCTGTAAATGGATAACGGCATCAAATTGATGCTAGCCCCCAGATCACATAATGCCTTAGCAAAATTCATAGATCCAACCGTGCAAGGAATAGTGAAAGCACCAGGATCTGCCTTCTTCTGTACTAAAGATCTTGTAGCGATTGCACTGCAATGATGAACATTATCTGCCAGCTCATAGCTTACTGCCCGCTTCTTTGTCAAAAGGTCCTTCATGAATTTAGCGTATCCGGACATCTTCTCTAGCGCTTCCACCAAAGGAACATTAATAGTCAGCTGCTTCAACATAGTCATGAATTTACTGAACCTGGTATCATCAGCTTTCTTCTTCAGTCTCTGCGGAAAAGGTGGTGGTGGAAGGGGAATCATTTTCTCCACCACTTCCTCTTTATCTTGCTTCCGATTATCAACCTTTTCAGGAGTGTCATCGGCCTTCTTCTTCAGTCTCTGAGGAAAAGGTGGTGGTGGAAGAGGAATCATTTTCTCCACCACTTCCTGTTTGTCTTGCTTCCGATTATCACTCTTTTCAGGCTGGTGAAGTCTAGGTGTAACATCATGCACTCACATCAGATTCTACGGCATCTTCAAACTCTGATTCATCAACATTCTCTGCTATATCATCAACCACCTGCTTGCCTTTGGATGAATTTTCCAACACTTTACCACTTCGGGTAGTGATAGCCATACACGATCCGTCATTCCTTGGGTTTTGCACAGTGCCACTGGGTAGCGTGCCAGCTTTTCTTTGGTTGAATGCCGCTGATAATTGACTCAATTGTTGCTCCAGGTATTTTATTACAGTAGAATGCGAGTCAACCAATTGATTTATTGATGACAAATCATTCTTTACCTCAGTAACACCTATATTGGTTGCCTCCACCCCTTTCAACAGCTTATCCATCATATCATCCATGGACATCTTTCTAGAGCCAGACGCCACAGCCTCACGGTTTCCAGGAGGAACATACAAACCACTCCTGTCAGTGTTATTCTTCCAACCACCTTGATCGCGGTCCTTGTATCCAGATTTATCATAATAGTTTTGACCTTGGTTTCCTTGGGCATTGCCTCAAAAAAACCCCTGATTATTCAAGTAATTTGATTCCCCCTCAGAATCGGAATCATATCTTCCCTGTGATACAACGGCTTTAACCTTTTAGGTCTTCCCTGATAATAAATGCTTGGTAAGAAGATCCATCTGCATTTTAATATGAGCCATATCTTGGTCACGTTCCTCTTGTCTACACCTCTGCTCTGCAGTCATGCCAACAGATAAAGTAGAGCTTGCTACCTCAGCATCCCTGGTATGCCAAGCTCTACTCTGCTTTGTCATACAGTCCAGCATATCACTTGCTTCAATGAAAGTAAGGTCCATGAATGACCCACCTGCAACATTATCAACCACTGGTTTTGTCACTGAGTTCAAAGCCCTGTATAATATCTCCATCAAGTGGATGTTGGTCATCTGATGATTTGGGCACCGCATAAGCTTCTTCTTGAACCTTTCCCATGTTTCGTGGAGGGCTTCAGTTGGAACCTGTCGAAAATCCCATAACTGTGCTCTCTTGGATGGCGGAAAGAATCTTTCTAGGAAAACGTCTTTCAGTTGCCTCCAATTAGTAATAGAATCAGGAGTTAGCCCGTTCAACCATAGATTTACCTCCCCAGATAGAGACAATTGAAATAAGTGCTGCCGAATTGCATTATGCCCAACTCCTGGATTGTCAAACGAATTGCATATTGAAATAAAGTTGATCAGATACAAATTCGGATCATCACCTGCGAGTCCACCAAATAACCCCTTGAGCTGCAATAACTGAATCATGGTGCTAGTGATATTGAACTTAGCTCCGGGTGCCAAGGGTGGAGGAATAATAGCCCCTGTGGCACCAGCTCCATCCAGATCGTCATCATCATCATCAAAAGGAGCCTGCACAGCTTGGCGGTCAGGTCTCATTCTAGCTTAACGATCTCTCCTGTGCATAGGTGTTGCCACCTCATCTGCACGCCGTGGATTAAGTAACTCTTCATCACCCAGGTCCTCAACATCAGGATTTGTTGCCCAGCCTGGGTTATCAATATTCTGTTGATGCACTTGAGAAGCTGCCAACGCAGCAAATCTAGCCTGCTCCTGTTGAGCCGCCCTTCTTTCAATGTCACATTTTGCATCCATTCTGCCAATAAGTTGTGGTTCAGGATTTATGGGTAATAACGGTTGACCTGAACTTCGTGTGTTTGGCATGCACTCAAACAAACCTGAATAAAACAAAAACAACAACTAAACGTAAAATACGAGAATCTTTGACCAAAGGGTATAGTAACTATCACAAACTTAGTTGACAATCGTATTCCCCGGCAACGGCGCCAAAATTTGATAACGTTAAAACTACAGCTCTCGTAAAAGTGTAAGCGATCATCGTCAAATATAGAACCCAACTGGGTTGGGTGTCGAATCCCACAGGGAATACTTGGTCACTATGTATGCAACGATTAGTAGACTGTTGATCAAAAATTCTACAAAAAGGGGGGATTTAATTGTAGCGTGAATTAAGAGTATCAAAGTAACAAAGAAAAATGGAATGTTTAGTAGGTTTTAATCAATGAGAATTGTAAGTTAGGGTTATGTCTACCTTATGAGTTTTACGTATCTATTGGATATGAGTTATGAGGAATTCAGACATGCATGCGCTTATAGAGATTCGTATTCTATGGTAAATCCTAGTGTCTTTCGACCATCAAGGATTATATCACTTTAACTCTTTCGATCTTAAAGCGTATACTAATGGTACGAATTCTCCAAGAGGTTAATCCAGTTATGGCACTAACTTTTAAACAGGGGTTGGTAGCCCTATTTCCTTGTCATTCTCTCTTTTCCAGACATGTAACTTTTCTTTCGAACAAGTTAATGCTATACTGGCGTATTCTATATGTTTGCAACCACAAGAATTCAATTAAGATGAAGAGAGTAATGATATAAGCAGCATACGTATCAAGAATTCACAAACTCATAGCAATAGATAGTATCTCATAAGGCTTCCATAACCCTAACAGAGAAGTTTAGCTACTCATAATTGTGAAGGAAAACCACGAGGATATCATCATACCAAAGCAATAACAATATCATGATAAGGAAGTATTGGCGTCACTTATGGCGTGAATTCCTTTCTAGTAGCGTTTCTCTTGTCGTGAAAATTAAAAGTCGAATAAAAAAGACTTGAATTAATGAATGAGTGAATAATAAAAAGCTTGCTAAAAAATTCAGCAAATAGGGTTTTTATAACATCCTTGTCCTAGTCCTACTGAAATAGGGTTTTTATCCTTGTCCTAGTCCTACTGGGTTACTGCATACTTGTCATAATCCTACTAAGTTACTGCTGATCCCCCAAGTCTTTAGAAATGTTGTTTTTGCCTAGGACAAGTTCTCCATGCATCACTTTCAGTCCACAAGCTTCCAGAAGCGGCCTTCCTTCTTACGTGAAGTTTCCTTTGGCGTCCAACAGTCCATAAAATGCTGAAATCTTCATCATTTATTCCTGAAAACCTTCTAATCACGTTGGTTAGCTTACTTACAGGAAAAAGGACTAAAAGTGCAGGAATTATATACTTTGTCCTTTAAAACTTAGCTAAAATATGGGTAAATTAAGGTTCTTTAGGCATTTAAATACGCCTAACATCAGCCCCGTAGGTACTACCTACGTTATATAGGCATCAGAATATATGTCAGAAAGCTGAAGTCCAGAGATCCAGAAGCTGAAGATTTGAGACGGTTACCTATGGAGTACTACTTACGGGTCGTAGGTAGTACCTACGCCCCATAGGTGTCAAACTTCATGGAGTTCCTGAGAGATTTTTGTAGTTTTTAGACATTCGTACCTATGTGGGACCACCTACAGTCTGTAGTTGCCACCTAAAGCACGTAAGTGGCCCCGTAGGTGGCCACCGACTCTGATTTTCCTCTTTTAATTGGTTTCCTAGGGTTTCCGTGTATTATATAAATATTCTTTTGACATTTTTTAATTAGTCTAAGAACTTTTAATACTTACAAACATATATTTAATTTTGAGATTTAATTTTGATCTTGCAATTTATGTTCTTGATTTTGGTCGATTACTCAATTTGAGACATTGGGTTTTCTTTGTAACTTCTTGTGAGATTGATTTAATGCTTTCAATTATGAATTCCATTGATTATTTCACAATGATGAATGGCTAGTTTCTTTAGCTAGAGTTGTGGGAACCTTGGTGGATCAACAAAGTAGGAGAAGTGTTTAATCCTTCTAGATTACTGTTGTTTCATGTATTGTTGTTTTATTCATGCTTATGGATTTCTTAATGGTTGCAAACATTAGGATCCCACCTGTATTTACTATGAACCCGAGAGGGAGGTAGATATTGGGAAAAGGAGATTAAAATAGTGATTTGAAGTTAATTATCGATATAAGCTAATCATCACTATCTACTTAAGGTAATTATCTTCATTTAATAAACTCGAGACTAAGAGGAGATAGTTGAAATTGGGGTCTAAGGCATGGGTTAGTAATGCAACACTCTGAGATTGAGACGAGAAGAGTAAAATTCACCAAAGTGTGTTGGGAGTCTCTTGGTGATACATAACTTGTTAGATTCTACCTGCACAACAGTTTGATAGATGGATTGATCATGATAAACCTATAGAGTTAGAATCAGGGGGAAAATAAGCCTAGTGTTCATTTTTGATTCATCACAACCAAGAGCATTTGAGTTTTTTATTATTTACTGTTCATATCAAAATCCCCCTATTTAATTTCTGTACTGCCAGGTAATTTCAGCAATCTAAAGAGATAGTTCCACATATTCCCCATGGGTTCGACCCCAACCTAGTTAGGTTACTTCATTTTGCTTTGATTATTTTACCTTCAATCAGAGGTGTAGCTTTGGGAGATATCAAAATTTTGGCATTGTTGCTGGGAAATAGGTGTGATTATTGATTGAGTTGTTAAAGTTTCTGGTTTTACTTTTCTATTCTTCTTGGGGAATTTTTTGGTATATTCCTAGCATGAGGGGTCAAGGCAATACATTTCTCCCCATTAATCCTGAACCAGGAAGAATCCTATAGGCAAATTATAGGATGATTGAACACATATGAGAAGTGAGCTTGAAGGGGTCCAGGATAACCCAAATATTATGCCTCTCTCTCCGCCAGGTGTAATTCAGGAGACTGCAGATCAAACTACTAAGCGATCATTGGCTGCAGCAAATGTGGCAAGGGAAAATGAGGTTGCCCATCGTGCAACCTAGAAGGCATAACTAGTAAGGCAAAGATCAATAGTTGATGATTAAGTAGAACTCGATAGAAATTAAGATAGGGGTAGAAAGGGTATAGCTTAAGTACTCCCACTCTGTAAGTACTTACCACCATATAATGATCTAGATAATGATTTGGGATATGTTGAACCTACCAAGATAGTAACTATCATTCTTTCTACATTGCCATCGAATGTGAAGTTTGATATCACCAGTGCTATGACCCTATTATTGAACCTGAAGGGTATGTTTTCGGGCTTGCCTACTGATGACACAAACATGTACCTTATTAATTTTACTAGGATTTGCTCACCATATACTATACTGGGGGTAAATCAGAAAGCTCTTAGACTCAGGTTGTTCCTTTTCTCTCTAACTGATGAATCTATATTGTGGTTAGGGGAATTCCCTTAAGGGTTAATCATACCATAGAATAAGTTGTGGAGGTAGGTTTTAGATTGTTTCTTTACACCATATAGAATACTTTAGTTGAAGGATGAGATATATAATTCCAGGAAATTACACTTTGAGTCAATGTATGAGGCATAGTTTCGGTTTAATAAGAAGTTAATGATGGTGCCTAACCACAAGATTTTGAGGTAGAGCTTGCTTGAGATATTTTATTGATACATTAACACCAGTTTGAGATCTATGGCAGTCACTATTATTGGTGGAGCAATCATGTATCAGCATTGAAAGGTAGTATCAAAGATATTAGATAAGAACTCTCTTACCAATTGAGGGTTGCATACTCGAGAGGCAGAGAGAGGCATAGGAACATATTCTATTAGTGCTTCCAGTGAGAAAAGAGTTGTTGATGACATAGTGGTGCAAGAAGTTATGATAGGGTCTTGGTCCACATTTATGATAGGGTCCCCGCATTTGTGAAGAATGGACCCCTTGCAGTATTTAATATTGGTGAACCCTATTTATCTTCCATTTTTCTAAGTCCCAACTTTATAAATAACCCTAGAATGATTAGAAAAGAGGAGATTGATCATTG
The DNA here is from genome assembly GCA_030864215.1 of Capsicum pubescens. NCBI lineage: Eukaryota > Viridiplantae > Streptophyta > Magnoliopsida > Solanales > Solanaceae > Capsicum > Capsicum pubescens. The sequence continues at coordinate 74,485,835 of CM061546.1, forward strand.
GGTGTCAGGAGTGAATTGGTGACCTCATGGTAGTCCTTTCCCTAGTGTTTATTTCATAAGTTCCCTTTAATTTCATAGTTAATTCTCTAATTTAAATTCAAATCCCTAGTTTACTTAAGGTGTTATTTTAGGGTTGGTTTGTGCTATGATTTCACCCATTTTTAAGGATTGGTGATTGTTGAGCTTAAAGAGACGCTTTGGTGGTTTCAAAGTTAATATTTCACAAACAGGCCCTACATGAGATTGTTAGCTTGATTTTGGAGGTAGAGCATTTATATGCAATAAAGGTATTGTTATTCATGTATTAACACATAGATTGTTATTTTGATAGCGTGTCATCACGCGGGGGTTTCTCGGATGGGAAAATCTCCTATCTAGTGGACTTTATCGAGCTTTCAATGGTGTCCAAGTAGTCTAGGATTACTTCTTGCTTAGATGTAGCTTTATTATGGTTTTGGTGTAATATTATGCTAGCGATGGGCAAGGTTTACAACCTGTTTGCATTTTTAGTAACTTTTGGATTATTTAGCTGCTTAGATAGTTGTTTAGGTATAGTTTGGTCTCATTCTTCCTCAGTGTTAGGTTGTTATCTCAAGCCTAGTTTTGACTTATTCAATATTTAGTAGTGGAACATTGGATACTTGGATTAGTTATGGATAGAAACTTGCCTTAGTAAAACTTTTGGGATTATTAGCGAGCCCCAACGTCCCCATTTTTTTCAAAATCTAAATTAGTCGCTCTTAGATATGAGAGGTCTTCTCTAGTCACCCAAGAATAATTCTTGACCCTTATATTGAATTAGATCCTTTGAAAATTTTGAGATTTGGGCTTACTACCTAAGCTACGACTCACCTAACGAGTCATGACGACTCTATACGAGTTGTAGTTCCCCAATCATAGGGTAACTTGTATAGGTACCAAAGTTTTTTCCTGGGTATGATTAAGACCATACATGTCATGGTGAGACATTACGAGTTGTAATATGAGACTCATAGTCTCACCACTGTAGTTGTCCCTTGTTTTTTTGTTACTACAACTTGATCCTTTGAGTCATAATATGGGACAATGAGCCATATGGTATGACTCGTAGGATTACCAGTTGGATGCCTTAGGTAGTGGGGATACCTTGGGACACTACCCAGACTACTAGTCTAGGGGATGACTCGTAGTCAGTCATTACAAGTCATAAGGTGACCCATAACAACTGGGCAGCAATTTTTAGTGTTTTAGTAAGGGTACTTAGGACATTTTCCCTTTTCCTCAATTGTGACCCATGACCTTAAAACCCTTTTGGTACCCTATTATCATCCAAAATATAATAAAATACACTCTTAAACTCTCTCAAATCTTTAAGTTAAGAACAAGCTAGGGTTTCTCAAGGTTGATCATCTAAAGCTTCCAAGTGGTGATTTCTCTCCGTAATTATGATACTTTCAGCCATGTATCTCTCCCTTAAACTTGTTTTACTGAAAGAATATGTTTAAATGGTTATTTATGTGGATCTGTATATGAATTTTGATTTGGGTTGAGGTTTTGGAAGGATTGTTACTTGATTTGGATTTCATGTTTTTAACGCAAGTGTTCATGTTTTGTTTATGTATTTTAAAACCTGTTGGGGTGCATGGTTATGGTGAATTAAATGAAGGTCGATGTATTCCCCCAATCTGCTGATTTTGGTTTGGAATTTAGTTTTGAAAATTGTGTTCCCTCAACCCACTTGCATAATTTGATTTGAACTATAGTTAATCACATGATTTGGCTTATTTCCCTACATTATTGCATTGCATAAATGGTTAAATGGATAAAAAGGATTTTGGAGGCCTTAGTGGACATGTTTTTATTTTAAATTAGATTTAATGAACAAAGGGGGTCGAGGAATTTCCCCAACTTGATGGCATTGGATTGGCATAATAATATTAGCTTGCAAGCGTAATTGGTATGACGATACCAATGGTATATGCCTTAATGGATTATCATTGGTTTGATGAACGAGAATGTGTAAATATTTTAATTGGGCTTAAAGGGAGTTGTGTAGATGATCCATGAGGATAGAGGTCCCGAAGGATTGATACTGGAAACCATATTTTACGACATGAGGTTGGGCTTTATGACTGTGTGCATAGTTCACACATTACATACATGTATACATTTTGGAATGGTTGTAGTCTTGATGGATTTAGCCCTTCCTCAAATTTCTCTGGTTCGTGTGGCTAACATACACCGGGGCCCAACCAGTGAGGAGTGAGTTGGACCCAACTAGAAGGGGGAGCTAGACCCATATATCTCGTGAGTATGAATGACAGTTTAGGCTACAAAGTCTAGGCTAATGTTTTAAATTATCATGCTCAGCCTTGTTCTATATCCTTGCATATTTGATAACAATCAAACTACACCTCTCTTATGAGAATGTAAGTAATTTTTTTCAATATATAACCCAACTAGGTTGGGGTCGAATCTCACAGGGAATATGGTGTGAATTTGAGTTATCTGCGGGTTAATCAACTGATAGTTATCAGTTTCCTGTGAATGGAGTTTTTTGGAAACGTAACAAATAATTACTTCTTAACTCAGTTTTTGAAATCAATATGATAAGGAAAACCAGGTTATGTTCACTATGGGTGTTGGGATTTGACAGTCGCTAGTGACGGTTCAAGATCCTTGTGGTAGGTAGGAACAACAGACTATCCTTGTCGAAGTTATGTCTAAATGTTTCTCAACCTATTTAGACATTTAACCACCTAATTCTCTCGAACTTAGGGAATTTATATTTCATAACAGGATGTTATGTCAAGTTAATTAATCTTGTTACAACATTAATTATTAAATGGAAGTTTGATGCTTCCAAGTCCCTGTTGATAATTCACTTCTTACTAGGGTTGATTTCTTATCTCAAGCAAATCACCAGTAAGAAAGGCCTATTGTTTGCAACCAATAGTCAGAGTATAAAATAATGGAATTAACAAGAATTTTCTACCACCGTTAGAATCTTGAACACTTAATTACATTACAAACCCTAACCTATAGATCCCACAACTCAGGTTAAGGGAATTTAGCTACTTATAATAAAATAATCAAGACAAGAAGTTGAATTCATAGTTTGATATATGAACTTACAGCAAGATGAATAGCAACAAGTGTTTCTCAGATTTGATTCACAGTAAAAAATCCCAAAACAATTGTAATAATCTCTCCAAAAATAATTGTAAAGTTCAAGACAGAAAACTAGAGAGAAAAGATTCTCAAAACGCCAGTTCCCCCCTTCTCTTTAGAAAACCCTAACATATGCTTTAAATACTTTAGTCTAATTATGGAAACAAAATCATAGATCACAGTATTTTCTCGGATAGGCGACGACATGTGTGACAGCTTATCAGGATTCTGACGACTTATCAGGATTGTCGTCAACTCCTCTTCACTTCTAAAAATCTCTATCTTAGGTTGATGATGAGACGTGATATCTTATCAGACATGTGACGACTTATCATAATTATCGTCGCTTCTTTACTTCAAATCCCATTCCCTGCCTAAGCCTAACGACGAGCCTGACGGCTTATCATACTTCTGATGGCCTATCACAAATGTCGTCACGAATTCCATCTGAAGCCCACTCTCTGGATAAGCCTAACGACGAGCCTGATGGCTTATCACACTTCTAACGGCCTATCAGAGATGTCGTCATGAATTCCAGCTGAAGCCTATTCTCTATCTAAGGCTGACGGCAACTCTGATAGCTTATCACAAGGCTGACGACTTATCAGAAAAGTTGTCAGCTATACTTCCCTCTCTACTTGCTCAGAAATCAACTCTTTTATTTCCATTATTGCTAGTTCTCTTGCATCTTGACTTTTACTGCAATATCAAACAGAAAACAATCAAAAATGAAAAAAGTTGCTTAAGACTTTGCAATTATTTGTAGTTAAATGCCTCAAATGTGCTACCATTTGCTCACACATCAACACCCTCAACTTAAAACAATTGTTTGTCCTCAAGCAACTAAAAGACAACCAAAAGGATATAGAGTACATTCGGCAGTCAACTATCCATATTATGTCAAAACATCTTCACCATCTCCAAGGTCAATTAATTTAAAAACAACAACTGTATATATTATTGAAGAACAACAATGCGACACACAGGAATCAAGATATGGCATCAATTCAGCAAAAACAACCATGCATGTACCAAGATAACACTATCCAAATAAGTTAGCAACTAGCAACGTAAACAGTGTGCCCTCACTACAAAGAAGTCCCACTCCACTTATATCAGACATCACATATGTAACCATGGGGATAATCAAAAGACACTCACTCTCAGAATGAAGTTCAATCAATGTATGCCAAATACCATAGGCTTGCCCTTATTTTCATTACGAAGATTTTTTAGACAGGTCAGCTAGGATCACTATAGCTCTTCTCTTTTGCTTGTAATGTAGTCTAGGGGATGGTATGATACTCAATGATATTTAAAGTGACTAAGCCTCCTTGACACTGCACTAGCTTCTGGGGTCTAGCTTATTAACCTCCTGCTATTCTTCTCTTTTCTTGATCACACATATTCAGGATGGGTGCGGTCTTTTCTACAATCACTTCTTTTTTTTCACAACTTTTCTTTTCTTGTTCTTTTCCACCACACCCAGTTTTTTATTTTTTTTATTTTATTCTACCTTTCTTCATACTCATTTTACATCACGCACCCCTATGATAGCCACCCTCAACTTAGGCCATTTGCCCAAGTCTAGGTGTACAGTGTCTAAGGAGGACCAGGGCCAAAACAAGTTCATTATGATATAAAGAGACGGTAATAGGTATCATAAAAAAGAAATAGGCTATTCAGGCTCAAAATAGGGATCAAGGGATATTATGCATACAGGGAAGGTCATTTAGGCTAAAAGTGGGATAATATCAAAACGGCCTATGATCCTTTCCTAACCCCTATCCTTTAATCTAGGTAAGACTAACTGGGAGGGTTTTGGATTCAACATACAAAGGAAACTAAGTAAGATCTCACACGTATATGGAACACAAGTATATCACAAGTTACTACTTATCCAGTTCATGCAATTGTTTAGCAATGATTATCAAGTCACTAGAACTGATACCATAATAAGATGCATAGTGGTCACAATTAGGTGCAAAACACACAGTTAAACAATCAAACCATTTGAGAGGCGTTCACATAACAAAACCACGTTAATTGCCTCAGGTACTTGTATTTCTCCTAGTCAACTACAAAATATTACAAAAAAAACTCACCCTACACCCTCAACTTAAAATCAAAGAAAAACTGAACTAAGGGTTAGGGTATACCTAAAGTAGATTAAGCACGGGGATCATGGGTTGCCTCCCATGTAGCTCCTGATTTAAAGTCGCGGCATGAATCAAGTATCTCGATTACTTCAGACTTCATTGAGACAGATAGTATCAATACTTTTCATCAGTCTTTTGGACCGATATAAAGTTTGACTCATTGCCCATTAACCTTGAAGATGTTGTCGTCTTGATTTTCAAGTTCTACAAATCCAGATGAGTAGACTTTACTAACTTTAAACTGACCTCAACCAACTTTTTTAAGGCATTCAAATGCCTTCAAGCAATCATTATCAAAGGTGAACTTTACTTCTTTCTCCAAAAGTTTGCAAAGTGGATTTGCAACCTCTGAGAATCTCTTATAAACCTCAGGTAAAAGCCTGTATGTTCAAGAAAACTACGTACTCCCTTCACTGAAATAGGAGGTGGTAGTTTCTTGATAACTTCAAGCCTTGGCTCGATCAACCTTTATCCCTTTTACTGAAATTTTGTGCTCGAGAATGATGCCCTCATTTACCATAAAGTGGCATTTCTCCCAATTAAGCACCAAATTGAATTCAACACATCGTTGTAAGGCCATAATCAGGTTTTCCAAACACAGCTCAAACAAATCTCCCACCACAGAGAAATCATTCATGAACACCTCTAAGGTGTCCTCCACTAAATTTGAGAAAATAGATATCATGCACCATTGAAAAGTAGCGGGTGCATTGCATAGCCCAAACGGCATCCTCTTAAATGCAAAGGTGCCATATGGGCATATGAATATCGTCTTCTCCTAATCTTCAGGAGCAATACAGATCTTTTTATATCCAGAATAACCATCCAGGAAGCAATACCACCACCTTCCGGCTAACCGATCAAGCATTTGGTCCATACAGGGCATCATGAAGTGGTCTTTCAAAGTCCATGAGTTTAGTTTGTGGTAGTCCATGCAAACTCTCCACCCCATCACAGGACTAAGCGGAATCAACTTATTTCTTTCATTTGCAACAACAGTTATGCCCCCTTTTTTTGGCACGTATTGAACTGGGCTCACCCATTTACTGTCAGAAATAGGGTAAACCACTCCTACATCCAACCACTTAATAATTTCCTTCTTAACCACCTCTTACATTGGTGGGTTAAGACGGCACTGGTGCTCAATGGTTGGAGTACAATATTCCTCAAATTGTATTTTATACGTGCAGATGCTAGGGGGAATGCTAATAATATCTGCGATAGTCCATCCTATTGCTCTTTTTTACCTCTGAAATACTGAAATAGTGTTTATACCTATTGCTTTCCTAAATCGGCTGCAATAAAAATGGGTAGTGTGTTTCCATTACCCAAAAACACGTACCTTAAATGCCCTGGTAGTTCTTTCAATTCCAACATCGGTGGCTCTTCAATGGATGGCTTAGCCGGTGGTGTTGGTCGATTAGTAAAATCAAGATCTAGATTCTTAGGAGCATAATAGTATGAACCCATTCCTGAAAAAGCACAAACAGTCTCTTCATACTCTTCAATACCTTCACGATTAAAATTCATCAGAACTGCGGCTAAAGGCTCGACAACAAGTTTCTCCTCTATTGACACCTCTTGATCATCCTCATAATATACATCAACAACTGAGAACACACTTATTTCTTTATGCTTCTTCATTGATTGGCACACATCAAATCGCACCACCTCATCATTCATCCTAAATAAAAACTCATTAGCTCACAAATCAATCAACACACTTCCGGTTGCGAGGAAAGGTTAACCCAAGATTATGGGTACCTCGAAGTCCACCTTGCAATTCAAAATGACAAAATCCACAGGAAATATGAAGCTAGCTACCTTCACCAACATATCATACAAAATACCAATATGTCATTTTACTGACCTATCCGCCATCACGAGTTCCATGTTGGTGGGTGTGGTATTTCCCAAACCTAGGTTTTTATATATAGCCAGCGGCATCATATTAATGCTCGCTCCTAGATCACATAAGGCCTTAGCAAAATTGAGAGACCCGATTGTACATAGAATAGTGAATGCTCCAGGGTCGGCCTTCTTTTGCACTAAGGATCGTGTAGAAATGGCACTACAATGGTGGAGATTATCCTCCGGTTCATAGCTCATCTCTCTTTTCTTTGTCATAAGGTCTTTCATGAATTTAGCATACCCTGGCATTTTCTCGAGTGCCTCCTCTAAAGGGACATTTATCGTTAACTGCTTTAACATTGCTAGGAATTTACTAAATTTTATGTCATCAACCTTTTTCTTCAATCTTTGAGAAAAGGGAGGTGGTGGTCTTGGGAGAGTTTTCACCACTACTTACTTTTCCTTCTCATTTTCTTGTTTTGGAGCATCATCAGAACCATCCAGCTTCCCAGACTCTGCTGGACATTCTTCTTTGGGTTCGTCATCTGCTTCAGTCACATCTTCAACTCCACATTTGACCACAGAAGGGCCAGGTAATATCTTGCCACTTCTAGTGGTAATCACCATATATGATCCATTATTCCATAAATTTTGAACCGTATCACTAGGTAACGTTCCACTCTTTCTTTAATTCAGTGTTGCGGAGAGTTGGCTCATTTGTTGTTCTAGCTTTTTGATCAAAGTGGAATATGAGTTTACCAACTGACTCATAGAGGACAGATCGGTCTTCATGGTAGTCACCCCTGAGTTGGTAGCCTCCACTCCCTTTAAAAATTTATCCATTATGTCCTCCAGGGATATATTTTTGGAACATGTTGTAGCAGCCTCACGATTTCCAGGAGGGACATCTAACCCGCTCCTATCATTATTGTTCCTCCAATTACCTTGCTCCTAGCTCTTATATCCAGCCTTTTCATAATAAGTCCCACCTTAATTTCCTTGGATATTGCCTTGAAAACCCCCTGATTATTTACATAGTTCACTTCTTTTTCCGAGTTAGACTCCACTTTCCTCTGCGATCCTACAACCTACACTTTCTCAGCTTTACCTGATAGTAAATGCTTGGTTAGCAAGTCCATCTGTGTTTTTAGGTGAGTCATGTCTTGATCACTCTCCTTATCTCTTCTACATTGTTCTATAGTTATACCAATAGAAATAGTGGGGCTTGCTACCACAGAGTCCCTGGTATGCCATGCCCGACTCTATTTGGTCATTCTCTCAAGCATTTTTGAAGCCTCTGGGAATGTAAGATAAATAAACAAACCACCAGCAGCATTATCTACAATCGGTTTTGTCACAGAGTTAAGAGCCTTGTACAAAGTCTCCATCAAGTGTATGTCCGTCGTGTTGTGGTTCGTACACTGCGTCAGCTTTTTTTTTAATCTCTCCCAAGTTTCATGCAAGGCTTTAGTTGGGTGTTGTCTCAAGTTGCTGATCTCATCCCTCAACTGTACCCTCCAGGAAGGTGGAAAGAACCTTTCTAGAAAAGATCCTTTCAACTGCCTCCAGTTGGTTATAGAACCGGGTGTTAGCTCATTAAGCCATAATATTACCTCCCCAGACAGAGACAACGGAAATAATCTTAAACAGATAGAATTCTGACCAACTCTTTGGTTATCAAAAGATTTACAAATAGTGACAAAGTTCACCAGATGTAAGTTCAGATCATCCCCAGGAAGTCCACCAAACAATCCCTTCAGATTAAGAAGTTGAATCATAGTACTCGTAATGTTGAATTTCTCCCCAGGTGCTAAGGGTGGAGGAATAATTGCACTTGTTGCACCTGCTCCATCCATTCCATCATCATTATCATTGAGGTTATACTGGACCAGCTGGTGATCTTGCCTTCCTCAGAACGGATGGTACCTATTAGTATTACGTTGTACTGGTGCAACTATTTGCTCTGCACGCCTTGGGTTACCAGGGTTTAGCAACTCCTCGTCTCCCAAGTTTTCATTCTTAGGATTTGTATGTCGTACTTTTTGACCGTCATTCTGGACATTCACCTGAGCTCTAGCTAAGGTTACTAACCTGTCAGCCTCCTGCTGGTCTGCCATTCTGCCGATTAGTTGCAGTTCCGGATTAAATGGTAATAATGGTTCTCTGAAACTTCAGGTTCTTGGCATGTACCACAAAATTCCTGCAGCAAAAGAAAACAAATAAACGTAAAACTAGGAAACTTGACTGACAGTCAATTAGCGCACACAACTTCAATTTACAACCGTAACTCCCCGGCAACGGTACCATTTTTGATAATGCTCAAACTACACCTCTCTTATGAGAATATAAGCGATCATTGTCAATATATAACCCAACTAGGTTGGGCTTGATGTGTGAGTAGATCCTAACACATTTGAGGCTTTTAACTCTAAATAATTATGAAGCCTTAAGCAACTTTTGTTGTTTTTGATTATTTTTATTGTTTTAATGCAGATACAAGTGATCGAGGAGGAAACCAAAGAAAAAAAGAATAAATTAGCTAAAATCTGGTGTGAATAAGCTAAAGTGTAGCTGACGCCATTTTTGAAGCGTCCTCATACATGGGACAGGCTGTCAAAGTTGTCGTCAAGCTTTGACAGAACCTGAGGAGTTGAGATAAAATGTGATGACATTTCAGAAGTATTGTTAAATCTGTGATGAGGCATCAAAATTTTCGTCAACCTGAAGCAGATCATAACAATTCACTGGAATCTTTGAAGACATCTTGCACATGCCGTCAGACGTCTGACACGCCATCAAGATCGTCGTCATCTATTCCGAAGAGAAAATTGAAACCTTAATTTTTGTTTTCTTATTTAGAATTAAGTATTTATATCACTTTTAGGGTTTTGAGCATTTTTCATCTATTATTGAGAAGAAAAAAATAATATTCTTTCCTCTCTATCTCAAGAATAATATTTGAGTATTTTTTTGTGTGATTCAAATACAAGTTCACTTTCAGTTTCATTAATCATTGTAAGTTAATCCTTTCAATTATGAATTCAAATTGCATGCTTGTTTCATGCGCCATGAGTAACTAAACTCTTTTAACCTAGATTATGGAATTTAGTGTTAGGTCATGATAAGGTGTTAACTAATCAAGGTTTAATAAGTGTTAGGATTTGATAATTCTGAGATTATAATTTATGTTTGTTGGTTGCAAACAATAGGTGTACCTACTTTGGTTTGCTTGAGAAAGAAATCATAAATAGTAGGAAGTGAATTACCAACAGGGACTTGGAAAGGCTTCATTTAATAATCAGCGTTGTAACAAGGTTGATTAACCTGAGGTAAAATCTGGGCAGTCAGTTGTGATTCCCTAAGTCTGAGAGGATTAGGAAATTAGACGTTTGAATAGGTTGAGAGACATTTGAGCATACCATCGATAAAGATAGCTTGTCATCCTAACCACAGTGAGAATCTTGAGTTATTTGTAGCATCTATCATGTACCGTAAACCCTAGTTAACATAATTCCGATTATTCCATACAATCTTGATTACCAACAATCACTTGTTCAACTATTTAAAAACCCCATTTTGTCTTTTCGTGTCAGTTGTTTGAATTTAACTTGTAGCTTTAGTTTTAAATTAGTTTAATCGCCACTTACATTGTTCCCTGTGGATTCGACCTCGACTTCAAAGTTGGGTAAATATATTAACGACGACCGCCTTGCACTAATTTGACGTGTAAGTTGAGCGTTATCAAAAATGGCACCGTTGCCGGGGAACCATTTGGCGTATTGAGTTGGTTTGGAATTTTAGCCTACTAGCTTGAATTCAAACTTGTAAATATTTGTTTTTGGTTTTGTTTTAGTTCTTGTGTTAGGTAGATTTTTATTTTAGTTTACTTATTACTATGGCTTCATGGAATGAACATGATCTTGGTGGTTGGAAATCTTATCATGATGATCCATGTCCATATTGTGATGGACCTCACTTTTGGCAAGATTGTAGATATGCTCTCTGAGAGAGATGTGTGCACCATCTCCATCCTACCAGGAGTATGATTGTTCTTTATGTGGCGGTCGATATGGACATTGGAGTGATTTTCCAAATTCCCCCTCCCCCTATTGCACTAACCCAAATTCTAGTTTTTCTTATGAGTTTGATAGGTCTTATGGTCAAGAACAGAAAGAACGAAGCACCGGAAAGAGTGGCATTAAAGCTAAGCTTAAACTAATGTTGGAGTGTGTGGACACAACGAATGATAGAATACGTGATATACATCAAGACATAAGGGAAAATAATGAGGAAAGGAGAATGATAGAGGATATGGATATAGAGGTCAAACATTCAAAGCACTTTTCCACATTATGTTTAGATGATATCTTGTCTATGGAATTATTTAACATAATGGATGAGTGTGAAGATGAGGAGCAAGAATTCAATATTGATGATGATCTTGATGTTGAGCAACCCTCAATGATTTCCAACCAACCAAAAAATTTATGAATGAAGATGCCAAAGACGAGGAGATGGTACTAGATTCAAAAGAAAATATCAGGCACAATCCTTGTAAAGACTCTAGTCCATTTAGGGGTAAAAATACTAATAGGGATGCTACTCCAAAATTAAGGGTTAGTCCTCATTCGAACCACTTTTCAACATTATGCTTGGTAGATTTAATGAAAGTCGAATCACCCAGGCAAATGATGAATTTTGAAAATGAGGAGGAAAATTCTTACATTTTAGAGTTTATCTTTCCAAAAGGGTATAGTACAACCCCAGTCTTGAAGGCCAAGAAGTTTAAAAATTGATATCCATTTAGTGGCTTTTGAAGATCCTTATTGTTGTCCAATGAGCCCACACGAAAGTTCGATGCAAAATTGGGAAAGTGGTTCAAGTCTTCAAAGTGGCGTGATAGAACATTCCTTATCATGCCCTCACATTTTCCCAACGGACCTAAAAGATGTAAAGATCAAAAGATGGGTCGACAATTTAAATCGTCAAAGTGGAAGGATAAAGGATGACTGGATGTTGTCATGCCGCGACACTAAATTAGGCGCTTCTTGGGAGGCAACCCAAGGTATTTTATTGTTTGTATTCGTATTATGTGATTGACATCAGATCTTCGCACCCATGGTGCCACAGGTATGTTTCTAACTCTCTTGCTTTGGTTTGACGCATTGGGGACATTACATGATTTTAAGTTGAGGGTGTTGGGACTACTTGTGGGTGTTGATGTCCTCCTGGGGTTTTTGTTGTCGTGCCTCTTTTCCCCGGAGTCTTTTTCCTAGTAGAGCTGGCATATTTAGGCATATTGTTTTTGCGTTGTGATGTGTTGTGGTTAACTGGGAGAAAAATAAGTATCTACAGCAGTTGACATATTTTTGTTGAATTTTCTTGGAATGATAACTACCTCTCCAATTTTCTGTGTTAACTGTGTGATGTGCATCTGTATGTGACTACTGTGAATCTTTTTATGGCATTAGTGCTGGGGACATGATAATCATTGTTAACAATTGTATGAACCGGATAGGTAGTGGCTTGTGATGTACCATGTGTGTGTGAGATACTACCTAGTTCCCTTTGTGTGTTAAATGCAGAACTTGCCCAGTTTTTTGTGCCTAGGTTGTAGGATAAGGGTTAGGAAAGGATCATAGGCCATTTTTTTATTTACTCCACTTTTAGCCTAAATGAACTTCCCAGTGTGCATGAGATCCCTTGATCCCTACTTTGAGCCTTCATTGCCTATTTCTTTTTGAGACACCTATAACATTCACATTAACATTGTAATGAACCTGTTTTGTCCCTGGTCCTCCTTGGACATTGTGCATCTTGACTTAGGCAAACAACCTAAGTTCAGGGTAGCTATCATAGGGGTGTGTGATGCTAAATGAGTATTAAGAGAGGTAGAACAAGAGAAAGGAATGAAAAGTCGGGTGCGGTGCAAAAAGAATAAGAAAAGAAAAAGTTGTGAAAAGATGAGAAAAATATAATTTGATTATTGAAAAGACCGCACCCATTTTGAGCATGTGTGATCAATAAAAGAGAGAAAGAGAAAAAGGTTAGGAAGTAAAACCCCAAGAGGTTAGTGTAGTGTCAAGGAGGCGTAGTCACTTGAAATACCCTTGAATATCATACCAGCCCCTAGCCTACATAACAAGCCAAGAAAAAAGTCCTATAGTGATCCTAGCTGACATGTCTGAAGACCTTGGCAATGAAAATAAGGGCAAGCCTATGGCAAATGACATACAATGATTGGAACTTTATTCTAAGAGTGAGGATCTGTGAATTATCCCTATGTTAAACATTTGATCTCTGATATGAGTGAGAAAGGGATTTCTTTGTTGTGAGGGCACACTAGGTGTGTTACAAGTACCTAACTTATTTAGGTAGTTCAATGTTGGTGCATGCATGATTGTGTAGCTGAATTTATGCCATATCTTGAGTCTTGTGTGTCACATTGTTGTTCTTCAATAGTATACACAGTTGGGTTTGAAATAGTTGACCTTGGAGAAGGTAAAGTGTGTTTGAGCTTATGTGAAAGAGTGACTGCCAATTGTACTTCGTATCTTCCTAAGTTATATTTTGGTTACTTGAGGACAAGAAATTGTTTTAAGTTAAGGGTGTTGATGTGTGAGTAGATGCTAACACATTTGAGGCTTTTAACTCTAAATAATTATGAAGCCTTAAGCAACTTTTGTTGTTTTTAATTGTTTTTATTGTTTAAATGCAGATACAAGTTATCGGGGAGGAAACCAAAGAAAAGAAGAATAAATCAGCTAAAATCTGGTGCGAATAAGCTAAAGTATAGCTGACGCAATTTCTAAAGTGTCGTCAGGCGTGGGATAGGTTGTCAAAGTTACCGTCAAGCTTAGACAAAACCTGAGGAGTTGAGATGAAATGTGACGACATTTTGAAAGCGCCGTCAAATCTGTGACGAGGCGTCAAAATTGCCATCAACCTAAAGCAGATCATAACAATTCACTGGAATCTTTGACGACATCTTGCACAGGCCGTCAAACGTCTCACACGCTGTCAAGATCGTTGTTGTCTATTCCAAAGAGAAAACTGAAACCTTAATTTTTGTTTCCTTATTTAGAATTAAGTATTTATAGCACTTTTAGGGTTTTGAGCATTTTTCATCTATTATTGAGGAGAAAAAAATGATATTCTTTCCTCCTTATATCAAGAACAATATTTGAGTGTTTTGCCATGTGATTCAAATACAAGTTCACTTTCAATATCATTCATCATTGTAAGTTAATTTTATGTCTGTTGGTTGCAAACAATAGGTGTACCTATTTTTGTTTACTTGAGAAATAAATCATAAATAGTAGGAAGTAAATTATCAACCGGGACTCGAAAAGGCTTCGTTTAATAATCAGCATTGTAACAAGGTTGATTAACCTGAGGTAAAATCTGGGTAGTAAGTTATGATTCCCTAAGTCCGAGAGGATTAGGAAATTAGATGCTTGAATAGGTCGAGATACATTTGAGCATACCATCGATAAAGATAGATTGTCATCCTAACCATCGTGACAAACTTGAGTTATTTGTAGCATCTGTCATGTACCGTAAACCCTAGTGAACATAATTCCAGTTATTCCATAAACTCTTGATTACCAACAATCACTTGTTCAACTATTAAAAACCCTCATTTTGTATTTTCATTTTAGTTGTTTGAATTTAACTTGTACCTTTAGTTTCAAATTAGTTTAATCCCCACTCACATTGTTCCCTGTGGATTCGACCCCGACTCCAAAGTTGGGTAAATATATTAACGACGACCGCCTTGCACTTATTTGACGTGTAAGTTGAGCGTTATCAGGGGTCGAATCCCACAGGGAATATGGTGTGAATTTGAGTTATCTACGGGTTAATCTTCAGATAGTTATCAGTTTCCTGTGAATGGGGTTTTTTGGAAAGGTAACAAATAATTTCTTCTAAATTCAGTGTTTGAAATCAATATGATAAGGAAAACTAGAGTTATGTTCACTATGGGTGTTGGGATTTGACAAACGCTAGTGATGGTTCAAGATTCTTATGGTAGGTAGGAACAGCAGACTATCCTTGTCGAAGTTATGTCTAAATGTTTCTCAACCTATTTAGACATTTAACCACCTAATTCTCTCGAACTTAGGGAATATATATTTCATAAAAGGATGTTATCTCAAGTTAATTATTCTTGTTACAACATTAATTATTAAATGGAATTTTGATGCTTCCAAGTCCCTGTTGATAATTTACTTCTTATTAGGGTTGATTTTCCTTGTTGATAATTCACTTCTTACTAGGGTTGATTTCTTATCTCAAGCAAATCACCAGTAAGCAAGGCCTATTGTTTACAACCAATAGTCAGAGTATAAAATAATTGAATTAACAATAAGTTTCTACCACCGTTAGAATCTTCAACACTAAGTTACGTTACAAACCCAAACCCATAGATTCGACAACTCGGGTTAAGGGAATTTAGCTACTCATAATAAAATAATCAAGACAACAAGTTGAATTCATAGTTTGATATATGAACTTAAATCAAGATAAATATCAACAAGTGTTTCTCAGATTTGATTCACAGTAGAAAATCCCCAAACAATTGTAATAATCTCTCCAAAAATAATTGTAAAGATCAAATCGGAAAACTAGAGAGAAAAGATTCTCAAAACGTCAGTTCCCCCTTTTCATTAGAAAACCCTAACATATACTTTAAATAATTCAGCCTAATTATGAAAACAAAATCATAGATCATAGTATTTTCTCAGACAGGCAACGACATGTATGATGTCTTATCAGGAGTCTGACAACTTATCAGGAATGTCGTCATCTCCTCTTCACTTTTGACAATCTCTGCCTTAGGTTGACGCTGAGACATGATGGCTTATCATACATATGATGACTTATCAGAATTGTCGTCGCTTCTTCACTTTAAATTCCATTCCCTGCCTAAGCCTAACGACGATCCTAATGGCTTATCACACTTTTTACGGCCTATCACAAATATCGTCACGAATTCCAGATGAAGCCCATTCTCTGTTTAAGCCTAACGATGAGCCTACTGGCTTATCAAACTTCTGATGGCCTATCACAGATGTTGTCATAAATTCCAGCTGAAGCCCATTCTCTATCTAAGGCTGACGGCAGCTCTGATAGCTTATCACAAGGCTGACGACTTATCAGATAAGTCATCAGCTATACTTCCCTCTCTACTTCCTCAGAAATCAACTCTCTTACTTCTATTCTTGCAGGTTCTTTTGGATCTTGACTTTTACTGCAATATCAAACAGAAAACAATCAAAAATAACAAAAGTTGCTTAAGACTTTTCAATTATTCTTAGTTAAAAGCCTCAAATTTGTTAGCATCTTCTCACACATCAATATTATATATATATATATGATGGTGTGTATTGGTTTTTGAATGGTTTTGGACTGACTTGATCATGGAATTATTTTTTCCCTTTCCTGAGTTACATGCTAGTGCTCACCCCGCTAATCATCTCCGAACGTTGTATCCCTATGCAATGTAGGAACCGGAGATACTTCTACTTTTCCTATGCAATGTTTCGTGATCCCTGGATTGATTACGAGTCAGCTTAAAGTGGTGATCTTTTGTTCTTTGGAAAACCCTCATATTATGTTTTGGTTTTACTATGTCGTAGACTATCTTTCGATTTTCTTTTGTCTATCATTAGGGGCATGTACTGACTTAGATTGATGTTGTCTTCTTAGAGGCTTGTGGATTACTGTGGATTGGTATGGATGTTAAAGTTCTTAGATTTCATTTTGAGCTAGTTTCTTAACTATCTTTTTATATGTGCAAAACTTAGTTGTATCTTGTTATATGTTAAGAATTCATTCACTATTAGTTGTATTCTAATCTTGTTTTCTAGGGTAAATACGGTAGTCTCTGGTCCTCGATAGAATTAAGATACCCGTCATGGTCAGGCCTTGGTTCGGGTCATGACAAGCATGGTATCAGAGCCTAGGTTCATAGTCATTAGGTGTCCACAATGCCATGTCAAGTGAAGTATTTTTTATGGTTGTGTAGAACACCACACTTATAAGCGAGAGACTACATGGCATTTTTGAAAGTTTCCCTTTCTTGTGATCTATTTTTGAGCTATAAAGTCTGAGATTTTAAAATCTCCTCTGATTTTGTTTGTTCGCATTTCAGATCATGCTTCCCCGAAGATCTAATGCTCGTGGAAAATCCTTGGTCCCAACTGAGGACAATGTGGAGGGTACTCATTCTACTTATGGATTACAGACCCAGTCTAGGGCCCCTACTCCTAACTGCCCACATGGAATTTCATCAGTCCCTATCATTCCTTCTCGGGCTTCTTGGGATGATAATTTTCATGCCCCATTACCCCAAGGAGATATTTATAATGCCAAATTCAATCAATCTATTCATATGCTTAGTCAGTTGGTTAATTCTCAGTCTCATCAGCCTAACTGTGTTGATTTTGTTGCTCCATCTTTTGAGGTCACTAGATTCAGCCAGTTTATGAGGCTAAATCCTCCAACCTTTACAGGTTCTAAGGTTGAGGAGGATCCTCAAGGGTTCGTTGATGAAACAAAGAAGATATTCAGGGTGATGCATGCTACTAATGTGCAGGGTGTGGAGTTTTTCTCATATCAGTTGAAGTATGTGGCATATTAATAGTTGGAGGAGTGGGAGTAGTCGAGGGGTAATGATGCAGAGTAGGTTATGTGAGAGGAATTTTTTTGTGCTTTTCTTGATCATTTCTTTCCTCGGGAGTTGAGAGAGGCTAAAGCTGAGGAGTTTGTCAACTTGAGGTAGGAGAGGATGAGTGTGAAAGAGTATGCTTTAAAATTACACCAGCTATTTTGCTATGCTCCGTAGGTGGTGTCTACTATGAGGGATAGGATGAGAAAGTTTATTTTAAGTTTGTCTCAAGACTTGGTACTAGACTATATGGTAGCGATGTTGAATAATGACATAGATATCTCTAGGTTGGTGGTATATACGCAACAAGTTAAGGATGAGAAAATGAAATAAATAGAAAAGAAAGAGAGGCAAAATAAGAAGATCAATTATTTAGAGCAGGGTGGAGGCCAACAGAATAGTGGTAGAGATGGTAGGTAGTAGGGAAAGAAGAGGACTTAGGGAAACTCGGGTTCATATTCTACGACTAGTGCTCCATATCCTAGGTCATCTGATAATCGTTGCTTTTAGACTAATAATGGGTTTAAGGAAAAAGGTGTCCAATCTCGGGATAGTGGATCTTAGTCAGCACCATATTATTCGCCTTGCAGAGCTTATGGACGATTGGACCGTGGTTATTGCGATAAGGAGAGGAATCGGTGTTTCAAATATGGCCAGCTTGGTCATATCCAATGAAACTATCCTTCAGAAAATATTGCTACTGGTATAATAATTTTCCAGATTCTACTTCTTCTGTTTCTGCGCCAAAGGGTGCTACTTCTAGTACCGGTAATGGTCGAAATCGTCTTTATTCTCTTGCCACCCGTCAGGAAACTGAGGCATCTCTTGATGTCGTTACTGTTATGTAATATCTTTTCTCTCAAGATGTATATTTTCTGCTTGATACGAGGCCTACTCTTTCTTAAGTGACCCCATATGTGGTAGTTCATTTTGGTTTCGGCCCTGAGTACATTTTTTATCTATTTCCTATGTCTACCTGATAACACCCAACCTATACCTTTAATTTGAAGATTATGTGGTCGCTGCAAAATATAGTAACCCAACAAAGTTTGTGGTCAAATGCTAAGGGAATGCGTGGAATCATGGCTCTCAACTATTGTAATCAACGGGCAAAACTGGAAAAGTAAATTGGCATTTAAGTAGCAATATCAAACTAGTAGCTATATCAACTTCAGATGTAATCAGTCATTAGTGAACACTAGGATTATGTTCCCCCTAGCTTGTGTATCCTTATAAATTATAGGCCAGTAAAACTCACATCACAGAATTTTATGGGTTGTGCTTATGCCACTATGGTGACTCCCAACTGGTAATGAATGACAAGTTTCAAGAATACTCATCATCGCCTCTCTTGACATGGACATATATGGCTCATCCCAAATGAACTTCCTCATCTCATGCATAAATTTTCCTGTTGTGTGAAGGATAGATGTGTTTGAAAAAGACCGTTTGCCAAATAGTTGACAAAATTAGCAAACCAAGGAATTAATTCTTGAGATGCCGCCAACACTCGCTCATATGGAAAAGCATCATCTATCTGAAGATCATTCCCTCATTTCTGCATTGTCTTCTCCTCAAGTCTGGACAAGTGATCTACAACCTGAATTTCTTTCCCTTTCCAGTCCTTAACTTCAAAATCAAACTCTTGCAGTAAAAGAACCCAATGAATCAATATTTTCTTGGAATCTTTCTTTGACATCCAGCATCTCAAGGCTTCATGGTCAGTGTGAACTATGACTTTAGTCACAATCAAATAAGACCAAAATTTTTCAAAAGCAAAAACCACCGTAAGTAACTCTTGCTCAATAACTGTATAATTTTTCTGTACAGGGTTTAAAGCCTTACTGGCATAGTAGATGGGATGCAGAATCTTTTCACTTCTTTGGCTTAGGACAAAATCCACGGACACTCTATTTGTATCACAAAATACCTCAAAAGGTGAATAACAGTCAGGAGACACAATAATGGCGCTGAAATTAACCGTTCTTTTAGGTATTTGAAATCCTTAAGACATGCATCATCAAACACAAATTTTGTTAGTCTCCTAAGATTATATTTTAATAATGACAAACTAACAAGTGTATCTTTGGAGCTACTAATAATAGGAAGATAAAGGAATTCGGCTCCAAAAATAGAAGGACATCAAGAATGGAAGGACATCCACGTATCTAAGGAAAATCAATTAAAACAAGAAGAAATGGAAGGAGAACCTTAGCTCCAAATCATTTCAAAATATTAGAAGATATGGAAGATCATAGCATGGCAAATGGAATCAAAAAAACAATTCAAGAATATGGAAAGAAGATCAATAAAATATCATAGAAATAGAAGAAGGATCACAATCCCAAAATCAAGGTAGACCACATCAATCAGGAAGAAAATATCACAAGCACATTTGGAAAAGAAATCAATCTCTACAAAACCAAAAAGAAAAGTAGATCACGGACATATCTAATATGGACGTGATTCAAAGCCACATATGAACATATCTGATATGGACATATCATACAGCTATATTCCTTAATAATGGAATCAATTTACATCCTTGATTGAGAATAAATATTTTGGGTTTCCTTATAAAGAGTAGAAATCGAAGACTATGAAAGATGAACACCAAACACAGACACTTTTTATGCAACTTCAAGGAGAAAATTCAAAGTGTCTCATTCTTAGTCTTACAAAGCTCTGTAATGTTAGTTTACAATTGTTATATAAAAAGTAGGATTGAGTCAAGTTTGTAACATCAACTGAAGCTGTGTCACAAGATCTAAAGAGCAAAATAAGTCTTCAAAACTTGTCTTCTATCATTGTACTCGATCCAAACTTGGAACGATCTAAGGAAACTTAAAACCCAAGGGGACTAGACGTAGGCACTACATTGGTTTGCCGAAACAGGATAAATCTTTGTATTATTACTTTACTTTCTGTTACTTTCTTACTTAGCTATTTTGAATTTAATCTATTTGTGAAGTGTTCTAATCTGCAGGTGAGTCAATTATGAAGGGACAGTTGTAACGCCTTAAGTCTGGTACCCGAAATGCTACATGGTGCCCATGACCCCGAAGGACCACAAGCTAACCCATGACTGATATCTGTAACTGAGCACTTCAAGATATACTGTATAAATATGGAATATAATTTTTAAGGCCGTAAGGTTCGAAACTATAACATGTCTGATAAAATAATATCTAAACGGGGTATAGAAATACCCAAAACTGAAATAAACTGTCTAAACATACTGTAGTCTGAAAGCCTATAAACTATCTGAAAACTATGGAGTTGATGGAACATGTCCCCAACTAACTTCAAACTACTAAAATAAACTAAGTACTAAAGGAATAAAATAATCAAAAAATAGCATCCTAGAATGATGAGGATTCACTGCTAACTCTGACTGCTAAAACTGGAATGCTACTAATTCTCTGGAGCTCGTGCTTCTGAACCTATGGTATAAAAACACCATAGCGCAAATGCATCTGTATGATTGAATGTACTGGTATGCAAGGAGGTAGGCTGAATACAAAGGGTTCATATGCATGAACAATAATAACTGACTGTATAACATGAACGTGAGAATACATGCAAGGATAAGTAACTGAAACTGAATATGTGGTAATATTAACTACTGAGTCTGAATTCTGATAACATGAACTACTGATAACTGAGATAACTGATACTGAGTGACTGTATCTGATAGTCTAGATTCTAATGAAACTAGCTGAGTTCCGTACTGTACTGAGTGACTGTATCTGACAGTCCTAATATCTGAAAAACTATCTGAGTTCTATTACTGAGACTGAGTAACTGTATCTGACAGTCCCGATTCTATAACTAAAACTATGGGAGAATTCATATAACCGACATGCCCCTAATAAGCTATTATAGCTGAGTTAGGGTCCAATCTATAACCCCAATTAGAAGGTTGTCAATACCGCGTCACTGGTAAGGACAGGTTGTGAGTGACTCTTATCTGACAGTGTCCTCAAAGGAGAATGGTGGGACCTTTATCTGACAGTGTTAATCTACCTCATCAATATAAATTATGTACACAAAATATATCCATGTTTTTCCTATCATGTTTGAGATGTTGAATAAATACATGAAGTATAATATCCCCAAATCATTACAATATGAACTAAATGTTACATGTTGTCGTTCCCTTATGCTTGAACGGTTTCCATGCCATTGCTATGAATAGTATATGTTGTCGAAATGCCCATGATATTAGAATATGAGATTTATGACTTGATTATAAGCATTCCAATTCATGATAGATATTATGATGACCATGTACTTCATGAAATCCCTCACTCATGTATTATGGATTTTTATTAATGGTCGTGTACTCAAGAAATTTAAGTTGTGTCAGTTTCCTTCCATTGAGTCCTGGAGGTACTTGTACCCAAAAAATATAGTTGTGTACCTATAGCCATGTCATGTTTTCACGATACTCTCAGCCAAGCCATGATCTATAGAATTCAGTCAGTCATGTGACTCAGGAAAACTCAGAAATCTCAGTAATCTCAGTAGTCTAGTAATCTAAGTAATCTCAGTGCTCAGTAACCTCAGCAACCTCAGTATTCACAGTCAATCTTAGTAACTTCAGTACTCTCAACCATTCCTTAGAACTCAGTACATTCCGTCAGTCATCGGAATCCAGTAAACTTAGTTTAGCTCCGCTAAACAATACCACTAGTATCAGTCTAGTTAATCAGTATCAGTTTAGCTAATCAGTTCAGTTCAGTTATTCATTTCATCTTAGTTATTCAGTTCTGTGTCCTTCAGATGGAAGTAGAAGTTAGCACCTAGTAAACCCAGGGATGGGAACTCACCTGCCAGTTCAGGGTGTGATTCTTAGCAGTCATCCTTGTGTTCCAGAACTACGTAGCCAGCGTAGGTTGATACATCTTAACCCATCATACTAGGGTTGATGAGGTGGATTAACCTGTCAGTTTAGGTTCTCACCGTTCTTATTTGAGTACCTGCCAGTATAGGGTTCTCACAGCTGTCCTTACCAGTGGCGCGGTATTGACACCCCTCCAGTCGGGGCAGAGATTGGACCCCAGCTTAGCTATTATAGCATATTTGGGGCATGTCTATTAGATAACTACTTCCCACAATTTCAGTTACAGATTTTAGTACTATCAGCTATAGCTACCCAGTCTCAGTAAAGAACTCAGATAGTTCTTCAGTTTTCAATATATCAAGACTGTCATATACAGTCAACTCAGAAATAGAATGGAACTCAGATAGTTTCCTTCAGATTTATGGACTATTAGATACAGTCACTTATGCTATCAATCACAATAGTTATCAGAACTCATGCTATCAGTACTTAGCTTCAGGACTGTCGGATACAGTCAATCAGACCAGTTCTTCATAATTTGAACTGTCAGAAACAATCATTCATTTACCAGTAATGCAATATCAGTCTCTTAGTATTCAGTAATACAAGATTAGATCCATCACTTATTAGTGATTTACATATCAATATTAATAAACTCAGTCATTCAGAATCTCATTATCAGTACACTCATGTTGTCAGTATTCAAACTCAGAAGTCAGTATCTCCACAAGTTCAGTTACAGTTACGTATGCATGTATGTACTCTCACGTTCATATCAGTCAGTATTTTTCATGCATATAACCCTTTGCATTTAGCCTACCTCACTCGTATACTCAGTACATTCAGACGTACTGACGCATTTGTGCTATGGTGATTTCTCTTATGTTACACCATAGGTCCAGAGGCATGAGCTCCAAATCAGTAGTAGATTCCAGGATCAGCATTCAGAGTTAGATGTGAGTCCTCATCCTTCGAGGACATGATGATTTCATTTCTATTTTAGATTTCAGTTTATTTCAGTAGTTGGAGTTAGTTAGGGACATGTCCCATCAACTCTTTATTCAGTTCAGTTACAGGCTTTCGGACTAAATGTCAGATTAGATGTTCAGACTTCAGTATTTATGTTCTTTTTTGGTATTGTTATACCATGTTTTTTAAATATGTATCAGTATTGAACCTTATGGCCTTACAGTTCATGTTTCCACATATTTTATGAGATATTATGCAGTTTACAGGTACAGATATCAGTCATGGGTTAGCTTATGGTCCTTCGGGGTCATGAGAACCGTGTAGCATTTCGGTTCAGAAAATCGGGGCGTTACATTTTTCTTACTAATGAAATGATCAATGGCTTTACGGGTAATATTAGTTATTGTGTCTAAACTAATCACTTTAATGTTTGTTCTTTTACTCACTAAAGGTATATTATTTCTCTTTATTCATTTTTTGCTACTCAGGAGTGTTTTAGTTTGTTCTTCACATCAATTGTCTTAACCTTATGTTGCGCTCACTCTTTTCTCATTAATGTTTTATTATTCAAAAACTACTTGCTAAATGATGTTAAGTTTACTTTTGTTACATGTTGTTGGATTTTTATATTTTAAATTTTTGTGTATTGGTGTAGAATTGGTTGTTTGAATATTCAAAATTAATTAAGTTTCAACGTTCAAAAGTTTTTAAAAGTTTAGTTCATTACTTATTCTTCATCATTAAAGGAGAGATTCTTAATTTGTCAATTGCACGAAGGTGTTTCTCTTATCTCATTACTATATGCCAAAATCATATTTTAATTTATTTCACTAAATTAGCTTATTTTTATATTGAGAGGACATTTTATTTAATTGGATTTTATATGTCAACCTGCTAGACTTGAACATGGATGGGTATTAAGTTGAAATGCAATATTGATTTGTTGGGTATTATCTCACTTATGTTTGGATTTATTTAGTTAAGGTTATTTTAATTTGGAGAAAAGGAATACTCACCTAGTTTTGTTTGAATTGTAAGTCACTTGACATTTTAAAAGATGTTTTGGTTCTTTAATTAGTCGAAGTTTCATACGGCTATTATATTTTTTTTAGTTGAGATCCATTTCATCCATGTACTCATTAAATTTTTATATAGAGCATGCGGAGTATTAATGAATTGAGTTATTTTTGTCTGTTTACAAAGATTAAGAAATTTTATTGTTTTATATCTTATTTTCGTTTGAATAGTTAAGCACTAAGAACAGACATACTTTCACCCTCTTTGAATATTTTTTACATGTACATCGCAATGGAGTTGGAATTTCTTGGAGTTCAACCACGACTAATGGAGGAGTCCACGTGTGAAGAAACAGTCTCCCCCAAGTAGGGATCAGGTATGCTCTAGGATATGATGACAAAATACAGGCAATAGCTGACTTCTCATATGAAGCACAAATAGATTTATTAAAATATAAAGAATCTCGTTACTCCTTTCTTTTCTTATTTCATATGTCACTATTTTAAACGTCTCAAAGACTTGAAAATTCTTACTATTATACAATAACAACAGGCTTTGATATAATTTATACATTATACCCACATATTTTTGCTTTACATGACTTTTAAATACTAAAATATTTTACTTGCTACTCTTAAATAAGTTTCTTTAAGAATTTCTTTCATCTTGTCTTAAGGAGTTTAATATAGTCAACATAAAATTAAACAAAGGGAGTAACATCGCATTGGACCCATTTCAGCCTTTCCATACCTGATCCCACTCACATTCTCTCTAATCTTTTTTTATAACTATGTGTTACTGAATTAATTATTTACTTTCATTAATCACTTACATTAAGTCATCATAAAAATTGAGGTGATACACATATTCCTCACAAGTTTTGCATCATTTTTAGTCTATCTTTACTTCGACGTAAGTTCAATTTATAGTTTATCACTAATGTTGGGTGAATTTATGCATTCTAGCGCTACTATTCTAGCTTATTTAGCCTTATTTTGAGGATGATTATTATGATATATGTGTTAATAATGATATAAATGATCAATTATATGTCAAAGTATGTGTTCACAATGTTTAATGGTGTTTCCACACAAGTTTTGATTCAATTCGACCATTTAGAGTTCAACCGAGAAAGCTAGCGTGACTAGCTTGACCTAGGTGTTGTCTAGTCTCTTGTGTTGGGTTATAATGTGTTAAACTGAGTTATTAAGGTTGTTATTATGTATTTATATGTTAAAAAACTCAGTTATAATGTTCAAGGGTCAATTAGATCAAGAAAAGAGTGAAAACAATGAGTTAAAGCTCAATATGAATTTAGCCTATGCTTAGCTTGTGTTTCTAGTTCATCGAGGAGGATGTTGTGTTGTTTTGAGATCTTAATTGATGTGTTTAATGATTTATGATGCTTGGTTCATGGATTATGATGATATATTAAGCATATACAATCTTCAAATCAAGTGGAAACAACTCAAAAAGGCTTGGAATGCTCAACTAAAGCATAAGACGCAAGTTGGATGCCAGTTGGACCCCTGAAAATTATTGGGCAAGTGTCGACTGTACAGGTGGCCAATGGAGGATTTCAAAGCATCACTGGATTTATAAGTGGCCCAAGATTTTGTAAATATGGCGCGTGTAGCTTAATTTGGAGTTTTCGGAGGCCCCGCGACGTGTTGAAATCGCGAACAGCTACTGGAATTTGACAGATTTTTTGACAATTGTGAATTTGCATGTCTCCGCATCGCGCCGATGCCCAAAATTGGGATAATTCTGCCCAGATGAAGTAAAATAGCGTGGAAATCAAATACAAGTCGGCCTATGACTTGTATACTATAAATATAACGTCTGAAACGCCATTTTGATCATCTTGGGACCTCTTGGAAACCCTAGATCAGCTTGGAACATCATTGGAGGATACCACAACTTAGTTTTAGGTTTTTTCATTCTTTAATTTAGTTTTTTTAATGATTTTTATCATCATTCCAAGGGATTGGATGATGAATATTTCCATTAAAGGCTAAAACCCTCTTTTTGGGGTTGAGGCCAAGAACATAAATACTTTTTAATATTCTTTATTGTAGTTTAATTTTGGATTATCATGTGGGTTGTTCTTAATTTCTTGAGCCTACTATTTTAATGATTATCTACCATTAGAATAAATCTATATTTTTATGTGAATTTGGGAGGAGAATCATAAGATAGAACGAAGAAATTAGGGAGCAAGGTTCTTATTCTTTTACAAAATATGGGATTTGAATTAGCATCTAGGATAGGGATATACCTAGAAGCCTTTCTTTGTTCACTTGCAAGAAGACAACTTCATGAATCTAGAAGAATTTTTGTATCTCTGCGGGAGTTGTAGTTGCAATGTTCAATAGATAGAAGATTTGAGGTCAGGAGACTAAAATCGTAGCATAAACCTTACGAATCAACAATCTAATAACCAACTAAACTGAGATAGGAATAGATATTTGTAAGATTGTTCGAAATACCTCAACCCTGGACTTTACTCCATTGATTGTCCAAGATTTTATTTTATTTATTAGTTTATATTAGTTTTAATTTACAAAATTATAACTTTATTTGCTACTCTCCTCAATCAGTTAAACTAGAATAAGATAGATGGCGAACGCAAGTCACTTTAAGATTTGATACTTGGGCTTCTTTGAGGCCACTATATTACTTGATAAGACTGCGTACACTTGTGTGTGCGCTTGGGCGCTGTCATGTTTTTGGCGCCATTGCCGGGGACTTGTAATTAGGCAACTATCTTAATTTTAATTTTTCTATATTGAGTTGTTAATAATTTTTTTTGTTTCTTTTTATTTTTTCTTTATTCCTATTTTTCTCACACTCTTCTTGAGATGTCATTCTTGGATAGATGGTTTTCGAGGGATGATGATTCTTGTCATTTTTGTGGAGGACCCCACATGAGACTTTTTGTCCAAATTTTAATCCAAGCATTTGGAGGGGACCTATTTGTTTCCAACCTTTGGAGCAACCCACAAGTTGGTGTGTGGTTTGTTACAATCTATATCAATCTGCAGATATGTATGCTTTTAATCCTGATTCAATTATATTTGTGAATAAAACTATGGAGGTTAAGGATATACCACCACCACCACAAGAATTGCAGACACTCGACTGTCATCTTTCTTTTGAGACTGAAATTGAGAAGGTGAATAAGAGTGAGAGTGTTGAGGATAGTATAAATTTTGAAGTAGGATTTGTTGGACTGCACTCCAAGCACTTTTCTACATTATGATTAGATGATATCTTGTCTGTGGAATCATTTAAAATAGTGGAAGAGTGTGAAGATGAGGAACAAGAATCGTATATTCTTCATTTTACACCAGATAAACAATATAAAAACAGACCTCACCTCAAGGCCGAGTGGTTCTTCATGAATCATCCATTACTCAGTTCATTAATCTCTATACCACCTCCATATGATCGAGGCAAAAAAATAGATGCGATGTTGGGGGTGAAATTCATATCCTCAAGGTGGAGGAAAAAGTTGATTGGGTCGTGCCGCGAGACTAAATTAGGCGCTTCTTGGGAGGCAAACCAAGGTAATTAGGTTTTATTTTCAATTTTTAGTTTTTATTTCATGGAGTTTTTTGTTTTTGGTTGAGTCTCAAGTTAATGGGAAGTCTGAGTACCGTAAACTTGAGCTTGAAGCATGGCAAAGATGGAGTGTGGGTTTCCATGGATCCCTTCTTTATGTGAAGATGCTACTAGCTAGGCCTAGAGGCCTCAGGGAGTATTTCTATTTTGTACTTTTAAATTCACTTTGGGGACAAAGTAGATTTTTAAGTGTGGGGTGGGGAAATTCCCAAATTTTGACTCAATTTAAAAAAAAAATAGGTTAGGAATAAGTGAAATATTCTTGTTGGTTCTATTTTTTATTACATGATGCAAGTGGGTTTATTGAAAAAAGCATGTTGATTGAGTGAATTGCTATTTTTGAGACACTTAGGCCGATGTTTTGTGTCTCTAGTATTTGTTGGCTTAATTTTGAATTCATGCTATTGTTTGGTTGGGAGTCTATGATGATCCTATTGAGTTGAGCATGTGTCATGTGTGTGTGTGAGATTTTTTTGTATTCCTTGTTGCATGTGATGTCTAAAACTTGGCTGGTGTGTGTGTAAAGCGGAATAAAGAATGTAGGTTTAGGAGATGATATAGGCATTTCTTTGATAACAATATTTTATACCTTCTTTTTACCTACCCTTGTGCATTATCCTAGTTAACCCCCATTGAGCCTTTAGCTTTTTCTTTGGTAACCTTATAAGTAGCCTAATCCCTTCTTTGATAGACCATAATTTGATCCAAAAAGCTTCTAAGTGATTTAATTGAAAAAAAATGAATTTGAGAAAGGAGTTTGAGAAATTGAATTGATTCCCCAAGGTAATAGTTATTGGTGTATAATTGATGTGTGATGGATGGTTGTGATATAATTTATGCTAAAAATATTTTCATGATTGTGAAAAAAGAGAAAAATTGATTCTTGTGGCAGTAAACTATGTGTCCACCAAGTGTTTGTGAAAATGCTTAAAAGAGATGGGGCAAAAATAAAAGAGATGGGTAGACAAAATTGGTATAATTTGGTTGTTGGAGAATGGTTTTAAATGTATAATGTAGTGTATTAAAGCGCTTAGAGAGGTCAGCCCCTATTATTGGCCAAAATAGTTCCTACTTGTCCCTTAGCCTACATTACAACCCGGAAAAGTCCTAATTGATCCTAAACTTTACATTCGACTACTAGTGGAACACTACACTAAGGGAAATTCTATGGTTCATTATGTGTAACTTGTGAATTCTTTGTGAGAGTGAGCGTAATTTGATTCTTGTACCCATTATATTATAAATTGCATTATTTTGAATGATTGTGGGTAACTCTCTTGTTGTAAGGGGCACATGTTTGATGAATATGGGAGATTTGTAAGATGTCTTTAAATGAATTATGTGCATGAGTTTGCTACTTGTGGAGTCCATTCTTGAGGCTAGGATGTTTTGGAAGTAGGATTCTTGAGCTTTCAATTGTGCATAACATGCTTAGTGTAGAAACGTGGATTCCATGTATTCATTGTAGTGCTAGATTGAGTTTCATGCATGTAGTATAAGTGTGTATTATCTTCATCTCATGGTGTTTATAGTTAATAATTGTTCGAGGACGAACAAGGCTTTAAGTGTGGGGTGTGATGTTGGGTGAATTTATGCATTCTAGCGCTACTATTCTAGCTTATTTAGCCTTGTTTTGAGAATGATTATTATGATTATGTGTTAATAATGATATAAATGAGCAACTATGTGTCAAAGTATGTGTTCACAATGTTTAATGGTGTTTCCACACAAGTTTTGATTCAATTCGACCATTTAGAGTTCAACTGAGAAAGCTAGCGTGACTAGCTTGAGCTAGGTGTTGTCTCGTCTCTTGTGTTGGGTTATAATGTGTTAAACTGAGTTATTAAGGTTGTTATTATGTATTTATATGTGAAAAAACTTATTTATAATGTTCAAGGGTCAATTGGATCAATAAAAAGGTGAAAACAATGAGTTAAAGCTCAACATGAATTTAGCCTATGCTTAGCTCGTGTTTCTAGTTCATCGGTGAGGATGTTGTGTTGTTTTGAGCTCTTAATTGATGTGTTTAATGATTTAGGATGCTTTTTTAATGGATTATGATTCTATATTAAGGATATACAAGCTTCAAATCAAGTGGAAACAACTCAAAAAGGCTCGGAATGCTCAACAAAAGCACAAGACGTAAGTTGGATGCAAGTTGGACCCCTGAAAATTATTGGGAGAGTGTAGACTGTACAGGTGGATAATGTAGGAGATCAAAACATCACTGGATTTATAAGAGGCCCAAGTTTTTGGAAATATGGCGCGTGTAGCTTAATTTGGAGTTTCCGGAGGCCCCGCGACGTGTTGAAATTGCGAACAGCTACTGGAATTTGACAGATTTTTTGACAATTGTGAATTTGCATGTCTCCGCGTCGCGCCGATGCCCAAAATCGGAATAATTCTTCCCATCTGAATTAAAATAGAGTGGAAACCAAATACAAGTCGGTTTATGACTTGTATACTATAAATATAATGTCTCAAACTCTGTTTTGATCATCTTGGTACCTCTTGGAAACCCTATCAACTTGGAACATCATTGGAGGATACCAAAACTATTTTTAGGTTTTGTCATTCTTTAATTTAATTTTTTTTATGATTTGTATCATCATTCCAAGGGATTGGATGATGACTATTTCCATTAAAGGCTACAACCCTCTTTCCAGGGTTGAGGCCAAGAACATGAATACTTTTTAATATTCTTTATTGTAGTTTAATTTTGGATTATCATGTGGGTTGTTCTTAATTTCTTGAGCCTACTATTTTAATGATTAGCTACCATTAGAATAAATCTATATTTTTATGTGAATCCGGGAGGAGAATCATAGGATAGAACGAAGAAATTAGGGAGCAAGGTTCTTATTCTTTTATAAAATAAGGGATTTGAATTAGCATTTAGGATTGGGATATACCTAGAAGCCTTGCTTGGTTCACTTGCAAGAAGACAACTTCATGAATCTAGAAGAATTTTTGTATCTCTGCAGGAGCTGTAGGTACAATGTTTACTGGATAGAAGATTTGAGGTCGGGAGACTAAAATCATAGCATAAACCTTGCGAATCAACAATCCAATAACCAACTAAACTGCGATAGGAATAGAGATTTGTATGATTGTTCGAAATGCCTCAACCCTGAGTTTTCTTCCATTGATTATCCCAAGTATTTTATTTTTACACATTATTTATTTTATTTTTAATTTGCAAAATTACAAACTCTCTCCTTGTTTACTTTTTCTCAATTAGTTAAACTAGAATTATATAGGCGGCGAACGCAAGTCCCTGAGAGATCGATACTGGGCTTCTTTGAAGCTACTATATTACTTGATAAGACCACGTGCACTTGTGTGTGCACTTGGGCGCTGTCAATCACCTTCCAATTTTTATCCTAACGATGAAAGCAAAGGAACTCGCTAGAGTCCGTAATCTGAGAAAGACAAAGAACACACAAAGTATGGTATTATTCAATTCTTATTTGCAAGTCATAAAAGGTCAGCCTCGTATCTCTTGTATTTTTATTTTTTTGCTTTTTGTATTTTTTTTGTATGATATGTATACTAGTTGAAAGTTTTATTTATTATTTTCATCACCTAGTTATTATTAAGATAAAAAATAATTGACCCTTGTTTATCACATAGAATCCCCACGTAAAGTATGAATTCGGTCGGAAACCACCTTTGTGGATCTCGAAAGGTCTCTAACACCTTCCTTTCGAGGTAATTTGAACTCTTACCCGAATTTCTGGTGAACTAAGACTAAATTACAAAATAGGTTCGTAGTTAGCCTAGACCGGTGCCCTAACACACCTTAATATGTTAGGTGGCGACTCTTCACACTCTCCTTTAAACAATCTCAAAAAGAGTTTATCACATCGAATCCCACTTTTCGCGAGAAAAATGGGACGCGACAGAATGGCGACTCCACTGGGGATCTTAGGTTCTAACCATTACGAGTTTGTGTTTTATGTGGAATTCTTTCACTTTGTTTATTTTTCGTAATTAATTTCTCTATGGTCTTTTTATCGTTTATATCATGATTCATTTATACATGTTAGTCTCATTTTCTTTTTCCCTTTACGTTTTATTCATGTTTCTCTATGTTTATTTCCCCTCCATTTTTTCTTTTATTGGCTATGTGTTTTGATGGTTATTTTTTATATTGCTAAAGCATGCTATTGTATGTTGCTATGTGCTACGTGTTACTTCTTTATATAACTGGCATTCCACTCATACTTTCCTCCACTTGGAATATCCTTTATTTTCTTTTTACGAATGCTTGCGCCGTTGCACAGACGTTCTTTCCTAAAACACCCTTCGGGAGATTCCTTGTGGATCGGTCGATCAGCGATGCGTCGACAGTCACAAGCTTTTCCTCTCTCGAGTATTCCAGTCGAGTGAACCATGTCATAAACCCACTCTTGTCCTTTAGGTCTTGGCCACATATTTTTTTTAGTAAGGAATATGTGTCCCATTCAACGTAGGATTCCTTGGCATCCTTGACACGTTGAATGTTAGTCTTATTCAAAGCCCAAAGAGGTTCACGACCTCAAAGGGACTCATAATTATTTTTTATGTGTTGAATTCTATGTATGTATTGATATTTTGCCTATCTTGTTGTTTCCGTTCTTACCTTAGTTACTCCTTACATTTAGTGTTCCTCACTTTAGAGCTCATTACTCTTAAAATTCTTATCATGTTAGGTCCATATAGTACACTCTTAGGTCCTATTCAAAATCCTCCTAGCCATCCCCATTTGCTATTCAACTTCTATAACTCTCAAAATTTCGAACTTCATCTGACCTGATTCTTGTTCCAACAAGATACGTAGGCAATCCTTTATGAGGATGTTGTCTTCCTTTTTCCTTTGTTATATAAAATGTCCTAATATTTAAAAACGTTAAACAATCTTTATCATTCAAATAGTTTTCTATCAAATCATATTTCCCCTTTCTTTCACCTTTTCATAGTGTTATATGGTTGAAAATTGAACTTTTCCTTGGATAATCTGAATGATTCTTTTCACAACCTTTCAAATTCTCAATTGTTTCAAACTAAATACTTCAAAGCTTGAATCCTCTCATTTCTTCAAGACAAAATTTCTTTAAACATTCCGCGTGCATCTTTTAAACATCTTATCATTATATACTTGTTCACTTCTCAAGCTTAAGTTTTAGCTCACCCATTCGTCCTGAAGTTCTCTTTGATAAGATAACTTTTATTATCATATTATCTCTTTTTTTATTGGGTACACTCACTCCCGTTTTATTAAAATTACAACTTTTTAAACATCCACTCGTTTAAAAATCTGCGACATGACAATATGCTCAATATTCAGAAAATCAATTTTCTTCCCACGTTGTTTGAATAATATCTCCTTACCCCCATACCAACAACAAATATTCATGTTGTGCTTGTGATTGTGATAAAGTAATTCGAAACCAAAATTGAGCAAATGAGGTTAGGAAATTTTCATCCCAAATTTCTATTGCGTCAAACTCGGATTATAATATCATAAGTCACATATATTTGTCATTTTAGACCTACCTAGGACTTAATGGCTCCGTACATTATAGAACATTTTATTATTGCATATTAACATGTTTATTCTTTCACTATATATCATATTCACCTTACCAACTTGACTCTTTTTTTCTCTCTGTTTCTTTTTGTAATTTTATTTATTTTTTCTCCCACACCCCAAGGATTGATTCGTGCATCCTCTCACCCATCGCATCAATTGAAAAGGGCTCGATCTTCTTCTCTTAAAGCCTAGTCACCAAAAAAAGGAAATGGGTGACAACAACGATGCTAGAAATGAGCATAATAAGATGATCTTACAAATGGAACAAAGAATTCTTCAACTACAAGGGGAATTATCACAAGCCCGTAACTTGTCTAATATACCCCTTACTTTGAATGCTCCTCTCGAACCATGAGTTGAGGGTATCACTGTTGTCAAATCTCATCACACATTCACAAGTCATCCCTTACCATCACTTCTTATTTCACTACCTCCAAATGATCCAAGTCACATATTTACACTTCCTAAAAACAATCAATATCCATATTCTTGTCCACCACGATACAACATATACCTAGCTTCACTAAATTCGCAAACAATCTCATATGTCCACAATATACCGCCAACTTTTACCTCAAATATGCCTCATTTTCATGATCCAAGAAGCCATACTTTACATCCAAATTATATCAAAACGAGCCCATTCACCCATCACCAATATAAATCTAAACCTTTAGAAAAAAATGCCCTTATGCAATCTGTGGTTGAGAGGTTGGAACAACTTGAATGTAGTAAGAAGTTGAAAGGGCTAAGTTACGAGGACTTATGCATACACCCCGATGTTGAACTACCGGAGGGGTACAAACCTCTTAAATTTGAATTGTATAATGGGACTGGAGATCCGAAAGTCCATTTGAAACTATATTGTGACAAATTAGTAGGAGTTGGCAAAAACAAGCAGATTTTTATGAAGTTATTCATGAGGAGTCTCACTGGAAATGCTTTATCATGGTATATCGACCAAGATACATGAAAATAGGCAAAATAAACCGACATGGACTTTGATTTCATAGTAAGATTTGGGTTTAATGTTGAGAATTCACATGATTGGTTCTACATTCAGAAGTTAAAGAAGGAACCTATAGAATCATTTCGAGAATATGGAATGAGATGGATACGTGAAGCTTTTAAAGTGGCCCCTCCTTTAGATGAAAATCAAATGAAGGAATTTTTATGCGTGCCCAAGAGCTGCAACATTATGAAAAATGATGCTTATAGACGATCAAAAGCTTATTGACATCATCAAATTGAGTGAGAGAATTGAAGAAGGCATTAAAAATGGCATGATAATAAATTTGGAGGTGCTGCAAGAGATTAAAACTTCACGGGATAATGAGAATAACGATATGAAGGAAGTAAATGTTGTCTTGACAACGCGAGATCCTAAAACCCCTTTGATTAACCAAACACCACTTCCTCCGCTTCAATACCAACCACCCATATATCAAGCACTTTCATATCCATTTCCCATGACGACATACAATTACCCCATATTATCTTATAATCCTACTAACTCTCTTGCATAACCTGTGTACTTCCAAATTTCTCCAACTACTTTCCAATAACCATTAGCTTATCAAAATCTGCCAATACACCTACAATCAAATAAATCCGTCAGACCTCAAGCCAAACTTCAGAAAAATCAGTCAAGACAGCACACTCCTTTGGCAGAGCCTATAGACTAACTTCATGAGAGATTAAGGGTTGATGGCTACATTACCCCCAATTCCTGCAATTGTAATAAATACATGTGCAAAATGGATCGATCATTTCAAAGTTTATGCTTATCATTCAGGGAAGACAGGCCACACCACAAAAGAATGCCGTTCTTTAAAGGACAAAATTCAAGCACTTATTGATACCAAGGTGATAAATGTGACGGGGCCATATCTTGACGTTGATTAAGCATCGATATCTACCTGACATTAATGAAGGGATACCACGTTATTTCCTCATTTCAAGCTCTCAAGAACTTGAATTACGATAATTTTTGTAATATGAATTTCTCCTATGTATTTGAACTGTGTTTGACCTAATTCCCATTTAAGAGGAATACGTAGGCACTCCTATGGAGTTCGGTCTTATCATAATAAAATTTTCATATTTTTCTAAAGCATGTAACTAGGGAAGAATTTTTGAAAGGATTTCAAAAATTCTATGATTCTATAAGTTTAAGACGGACGAGACATACAACAGGGGCAGAATTTTTGAGAGGGTCTCAAAAATTCTATCAAGAAGCATTTCAACAAATTCAAGGCTAGTAAGATAGAGGCCATGAAACTGGGGCAGAAATTTTTGAGGAATCCTAAAAAATTTCATCAAGGATTATATCTCAATAAAGCGATATAAATACAATGGATTCAGGACTTGAATAAAGGAGCTGGCAAATTCACGAATCAATTTTTCCCACTTTTTAAGAATAACAATTTTTGTTTGAGCGCAGGAATAGAGTGACGAGTACAAATCTTGAGTATTCTATACACCATCAGAAGATATAAGATTAAGTATTGTCGTTTTGTATTTTAAGAGGGTTAAGTACTACCCTCTCGAGAGAAACTGCTCGAGGCTATGCATTGTCCTTGAAAAGATAATTGGGTTAAGCACTACCCCATCTAAAACAAATTTATCCGAAGCTAAGAATTTTTTTCAAAATTCAATGGAGTTAAGCACGACTCTATCAAGAGCTCTCTGAGACTAAGCATTGTCCTTGGAAATTTAAAAGGCTTAAGCACTACCCTCTCTCGAGAAACTAACTAAGGCTAAGCATTTTCCTTGAAAGTTATTTGGGTTAAGAACTACCCTCTCTCGAGAAATCATCTGAACTAAGAATTATTTTGGAAATTCGATAGAGTTAAGAACTACTCTATCAAAAACTCTCTAAGGCTAAGCCTTGTCCTTGGAAAGTTAAGTGGGTTAAGCACTAACCTCTTTTGAGAAACTAACTAAGGCTAAGAATTGTCCTTGAAAGTTAGTTGGGTTAAGCACTACCTTCTCTCAAGAAATCATCCAAACTAAGCATTATTTCAGAAACTTGGTGGAGTTAAGCACTACTCTATCAAAAACTCTCTAAGGCTAAGCATTGTCCTTGGAAATTTAAGTGGGTTAAGCACTACCCTCTTTTGAGAAAACTGACTAAGGCTAAGCATTGTCCTTGAAAGTTAGTTGGGTTAAGCACTACCCTCTCTCGAGAAATCATCCGAACTAAGCATTATTTTGGAAACTCGGTGGAGTTAAGCACTACTCTATCAAAACCTCTGTAAGGATAAGCATTGTCCTTGGAAAGTTAAGTGGGTTAAGCACTACCCTCTTTCGAGAAAATTGACTGAGGCTAAGGATTACCTTTGAAAGTTAGTTGGGTTAAGCACTACCCTCTCTCGATAAATCATCCGAACTAAGCATTGTTTTAGAGACTTGGTGGATTTAAGCACTATTCTATCAAGAACTTTCTAAGTCTAAGTATTGTCCTTTGAAAGTTAAGTGGGTTAAGCACTACCCTCTTTCGAGAAACAGACTAAGGCTAAGCATTGTCCTTGGAAAGGGTTAAGCACTACCCTCTCTCGAGAAATTGCTCGAGGCTAAGCATTGTCCTCTTGAAGTTGATTGATTTACTCAACGGCGAATACTATTTTCTAATACTGAACATGCTAGGTACAACTGCCTCGGCATTACTAAATGCTACTTCTTTACTGGACATGGTGTGGATTAAACACAACCTTTTCAAATTCGTATGAACAAAAGATTGCTCTCTTATGACAGATACATTTTTTTATGTCTCTTATCATTACTGTTATGGTTGTTTTCACTGCATTGTTCAATCCTCTATACATACATAAATATTTGTGTTAACCATGCTATTTAGTTGAGCTAAAAATGATAGGACTAACAGGTATAGATGATAGGAATCACCCTATCATGATAGACCATACAGCCAGTCTAATGTCACATCGAGAGGCCCAACAGTAGATCCAACATCATATCAAGAAGCCAAACAGCTGATCTAACACTTCATCGAGAGGCCCAATAATTGATCCAACGTCATATCGATAAAAACTGATCCAATGCTACATCAAGAGGCCTAACAGTCGATCCAACATCATATCGAGAAGCCGACCAGCTGATCTAACGCTACATTGAGAGGTCCAACAATCGATCTAACGTTATATCGAGAAGATGAACAGCTGATCCAACGCTACATTGAGAGGCCCAACAGCCGATCCAATGTCATATCGAGAAGCCAAATAGCTGATCCAATGCTATATCAAAAGGCCCAACAATCGATCCAATATTATATCGAGAAGCCCAATGGTTGATCCTACAATACAACAAATACGCTTTCTCTACTCCCATATTTACTTTATGTCTATCAATTGCTTATCAAGTACATACTCTAACCTTGGCTATCTAGTATATTGTAAAGTACGCAGGTGACAGAGAAGGAATAACAAACAGAAATAATTTTTGTTTCTATTTTGAATATATAACCCTGTTTATCTATCAATTGCATAAACCCAACCGGAAACACACTTACCTTTCATCTCCATACCTCTTCTCATGTCATTATTTCAAAATCAAATTCACGCCCATCTCATCGACCCATGACATCATTATTGATGCCCGTCCTTTATCATTAACACTCTTTGGGAATATTGTTCATTCCTAAATCTAGAACTACACATGACCTGATTCTCATAAAATCAGAGATATGTAAGCGACTTCAAACAGAAATCTCGACCACACTATTTCTAAAACCACCTCCTGTTACGCCCATTTCAGCAAATTCTCTTCTCAGTCGAAAAAAATTAGCTACTACGTCAACTTTCGTTACTTGACAATTCTCTTATCATTCCCAGGCAACGAAGGGGAAGCTGTTGACACCCAATTTTGACCCTCTCATTCATCATTTTTTTCTCACTCAAGCGCCTATTTTGTTTGTGAAGCCAAAATTGTTATTATTTACCTCTTTTTATAAAAATTGTGATTCTAGATAATATTTACATTATTTAAGTATGATTATTATTATTACTATCATCCGCGTCATTATTATTACTATTATTTTTAATTATTTTTATGTTTATAATATAAAATTCTTCACTCGCAAAGCTTTGTTTAATTATTTTTTTCATTTCTCGTTTAGTTTATTTTATAAATATTTGATCAAATATTTAAGAGTTATTATTATTTTATTATAAATTAATTTTTTTACTATAAATATAATGGTTGATTTATTAATTTGGTATTATTTCCTTCATTTAATAATTTAGTATTTATCCATTTTACATATTTATTTAGTCCTAAACAAGTCCAAATTTCAAATTCAGATCTTCCATATCCTCCGAAAATCTTTTCTTTAGGTAGAATTTTTTTTTCATTCTCAAAATCATTTCAAATGATTTTACATTATTTTACTCTCACATATCCCTAAAATCCTTTTTACAAAATCAAAATCTTTTTTAATATGGAAGGAAATTTCTCCATACAAAATAACCCCCCTCCTATCATGAATAAAATAATTCCTTTCCGTATAGCACTCCTCTCCACAACGCCTCTTTTTATGCTTTCCTACATATACTTGTTACCCTGTAAATTTTTTTTTTGGTCAACAACCAGCCACAACAATGTAGACATAAATACATACACATAGAGAGGAGCGCACACTACTCTCTCATGTCATTCTTTATGA
The DNA here is from genome assembly GCA_030864215.1 of Capsicum pubescens. Classification (NCBI taxonomy): domain Eukaryota; kingdom Viridiplantae; phylum Streptophyta; class Magnoliopsida; order Solanales; family Solanaceae; genus Capsicum; species Capsicum pubescens. Next base: position 74,525,378 of record CM061546.1, read on the forward strand.
AGCAATTACATGCACAATATCACGATATTGTGATCTTAAAATACCAATGAATAATTAAGCCACCGGAAGCCATGAAACTGGTCATAATCTACATTAACATGGTCCCCAAACAATTTCCAGTCGTGAACTTTCCAAAGTCCAAAACTTTCTCCACCATGAGAACACCATGACAGGTCCGTAACCACCACCCAAAACCTCGTCTGCTTCACCATAAATCAGCCATTAAAATGCAACTATAGAAACTTAATAGTTAAACCTCATCCTGCTACTTATACCATCCGTGTTCCAATTACGAATCACTTGTCACCGAATTGTAGTTGTGGTTTGTTTTTTGGTTATTTTTCAATGATGTTGAGTCTCAGTATTGATCTTGTTCATCACTTATGGTCAGATGAAAGATTCATTGCTAGCTTCTCACTATATACTCCAGAAAATCAAATAAAAGGTCCAATATTTTAAATTTTTGCCTTCACTTTGAAGTAGTTTATATTTTTCATACATTTGTACAATTTTATAACGTTTTCTATTTTAATTTAAAATTGTATATATACGTCATTGTCTTATACATGTAGTTTTTCTTATTTTTTTTACTAATGAAATGATATATGGCTTTACAGGTAATATTAGTTATTGTGTCTAAACTAATCACTTTAATGTTTGTTATTTTACTCACTAAAGGTATATTGTTTCTCTTTATTCATTTTTTGCTACTCAGGAGTGTTTTAGTTTGTTCTTTACATCAATTGTATTAACCTTATATTGCGTCCACTCATTTCTCATTGATATTTTACCATTCTCAACCTACTTGATAAGTGATGTTAAGTTTACTTTTGTTACATGTTGTTGGATTGTTATATTTTAAATTTTTGTGTATTGAGTTTAGAATTGGTTGTTTGAATATTCAGAAATTAATTTTCTTCGTTTAAAAGTTTTTAAGAGTTTTTAAAAGTTTAGTTCATTACTTATTCTTCATCATTAAAGGAGAGATTCTTAATTTGTCAATTGCACTAAGGTGTTTCTCTTATCTCATTACGATATGCCAAAATGATATTTAATTTATTTCACTAAATTAGCGTATTTTTATATTGAGAGAACATTTTCTTTAATTGAGTTTTTATATGTCAACCTACTATACTTGTATATGGATGGGTATTAAATTGCAATGCAATATTGATTTGTTGGGTATTAGCTCACTTATGTTTGTATTTATTTAGTTAAGATTATTTTAATTTGGAGAAAAGGAATACCAACCTAGTTGTGTTTGAATTGCAAGTCTCTTGACATTTTAAAAGATGTTTTGGTTCTTTAATTAGCTGAAGTTTCATACAACTATTATATTTTTTTTCAGTTGAGATCCATTTCATGCATGTACTCATTAAATATTTATACAGAGTATGCGGAGTATTGATGAATTGAGTTATTTCTGTTTGTTTACATAGATCAAAAAAATTTGTTGTTTTATATCTTATTTTTGTTTAAATAGTTAAGCACTAAGAATAGACATACTCTCACCCTCTTTGAATATTTTTTACATGTACATCACAAAGGAGTTGGAATTGCTTGGAGTTCAACCACGACTATTGGAGGAGTCCACGTGTGAAGAAGCAGTCTCCCCCAAGTGGGGATCAGGTATGTTCTGGGATATAATGACAAAAGACAGGCAATAGCTGACTTCTCGTATGAAGCACAAATAGCTTTATTAAAATGTAAATCACCTTGTTACTCCTTTCTTTTCTTATTTCATAAGTCACTATTTTAAACGTCTCAAAGACTTTACAATTCTTACTACTATACTATAACAACATGCTTTGATATAATTTATACATTATACCCACATATTTTTGTTTTACATGACTTTTAAATACTAAAATATTTTGCTTGCTACTCTTAAATAAGTTTCTTTAAGAATTTCTTTCGTCTTGTCTTAAGGCGTTTAATAGAGTTGACATAAAATTGAACAGAGGAAGTAACAACGCATTGGGCCCGTTTCAGCCTTGTCATACCTAATCCCACTCGCATTCTCTCTTATCTTTTTTAAACTATGGGTTATTGAATTACTTATTTACTTTCATTAATCGCTTACATTAAGTCGTCACCAAAATTGAGGTGGCACGCATATTCCTAACAAGTTTTGCATCATTTGTAGTCTATCTTTACTTCGATGTAAGTCCAATTTATAGCTTATCACCTTCCATTTTTTTTCCTCACGATGAAAGCAAAGGAACTTGCTAGAGTTCATAATCTGAGAAAGACGAAGAATACACAAATTATGATATTATTCAATTCTTATTTGCAAGTCGCAAAAGGTCGGCCTCGTATCTCTTATTTTTTTGTTTTTTTGTTTTTTTATTTTTTTGTATGATATGTATACTAGTTGAAAGTTTCATTTATTATTTTCATCACTTTTTATTATTAAGATAATAAAAATAATTGACCCTTGTTTATCACATAAAATTCCCACGTAAAGTACGAATTCATCCAGGAACCACCTTTGTGGACCTCGAAAGGTGCCTAACACCTTTCTTTCGAGGTAATTTGAACCCTTACCCGAATTTTTAGTGAACTAAGACAAAATAACAAAACAGGTTCGTAGTTACCCGAGACCGGTGCCCTAACGCACCTTAATATGTTAGGTGACGACTCATCACACTCTCCTTTAAATTATCCCAAAAAGAGTTTGTCACGTCAAATCCCGCTTTTCGTCAGAAAAATAGGGTGCGACAATGAGCAGTTAAACCTCAAGGGACCAGGTCCTTAGATATGCAAGGTACCGTACATCTGGCATGCGTCATCTACACAATTTTTTCCTCTTGTGTAACAAATTTGCAGGTGCTATTTTATACTAATTTGGAAAACTGTTCCAATGATATTTCAAGCCCTAATTATAACTCACCTATAAAAGGAAAAGACGTCTATACATCAATCGTATTTTTTTGCAAAAATCTAAAGAGTGAAAAGAGAGGCAAAAAAGACTTTATTTCAAGACTGCTCAAGCATTGCTCATGTTCTTATTATTGTAATATTCTTAAAGAGTGAGTGAGTATTCTTGAGAATTAATTTGTAACTAAATTACTTGTGTTATAAGAGTAGTGTTTTTCTTTTGTTAAGAGAGTTGCTTAGGTAGAGTTACCTAAGTGTGAGGTTGATTAGAGTTAATCGACATAGAGAGTCCTTGGTAGATTTTCCAAAATGAGCTTGTAGTAGAGTTGCTATAAGAGAAAGGATACTAGATGTAGGCTAAAATCTAGAATGTAATTAGGAGGTTGATTATAGTGGATTTCTTTTGTGCTTGTGAGGCCAAGCCGTTGTTTTTCCCATCTTGGGTTTCCACATTAAAAACCTTGTATTTTTACTCTACCTGCATTGTCTCTTACTTCCTAAATATTTTTGTGTACTTTTCTTATGATTTACTTTGAGGGACCTGGTCCCTCTGTGTGGTGAAAACCTTAAAGGTTTTAACACTATTATGATCTTTGAATGTAATCAGTCATTGGTGAACACTAGGATTATATTCCCCTGGATTCTCAACTCCATTGGCTTATCGTGCTTTGTTGAACCAACCTGATACCTTTTATGCAGAATCTGATAAGTTAGGTACCATTAACCATCTTTTGGACAAGCTAACATATTTCACCCTTTACCTTTTGAGTCTTAGGATGTCGCCTTACTAACTCTTATCCTAGGTCCTAGTTAACTATTACCTTTTGAGTCTCTAATTATTAGATGACAGCTAACCATCTTACATAAATAATATCTAGTAGTATGGATTGACAGTTAAACTTTAAATTACTATTGTAGTTATCTTTTCCTAGTCGCTACTCCTCTTTAGAGTAAGTATCAGTAATCTAGACAGATCCTAACATTTGCAACTGCTAAGATAACTATTAAAGTGGAGATAATATAATGCATGCATGGGTGTCCGTTCAGAACAACAATAGCACTTCCCCTACTTTGTCAATCTGTCATGGTTTCTACAACCCTAGCTAAGGGTTTTTAACCACTCATGCTTGTGAAAGAATCAAAAAAATTCATGATTGAAAGCATAAGACGTAATCACAATAATCCCAACCAAAAAACCCAAAACTTTAACTTAATTAATCAACCAAAATTAATACAAGAGAATTCCAAGACTAAAATTGAATATCGGAATTAAAATATGTTTGTAAGTATCAAGAGTGCATAAATTCTACTAAAATATACATAAAGGGTATCTATAGTACATAAGAAAACCCTAAAATCAAAGTCCAGACGAAAAAGGACAAAAATAGGTCGATGGCCATTTACCTGTGTCTATATACAGCCTGGCCTTGGGTGCATGTGCCTTTTGTGTCCTGACCCTGGGCGCATGTAGACACATATAAGTGCCAGAAAAATCTCCTGCAGCTTCAACTCTTGGGATTTTGGACTTATGACACTTACCCTACCCATATGTGGTCCACATGTACTACATACAGTCTGCATATTAACTAGGTAAGTGCCAGAAGTTCTTTTTCAGCTCTTTAACTCTCTGGCTCTTCAATTCTAGTACTTACCTTAGTCTCATATAGACCACATATAGTCCACATATAGACATAGGTAAGTTCCAGGTCTTCCAATACTTGCAGCCAAACTTCAAAACTTCAACTTTCATCACATGTCTTGGTCACGTACACCTGAAAAGTGTCGCGAATACTCAAAATTGATCAAGTAAGTAGCCGAAAACTACATTTTTTATATTTTTCACGAACTTAGCATCCAAAACCTATTTTCCTGCAAAATATACCCAAAATAAATCATGTCTAAAAAATAACATAGAAACTTGCACATTTTTATTATTTTAAGCATTGAAAGTGTTATATTTCTATAGCACATCACTGCCCCGATAGGTGATTCTGTTGTGGCTAGAAGGGTCTATTGGGTTTATATGGTATCTATTTATGGTCAGGAGACATTGGTACATCTAATAGAGTTGGATATGTTAGATTTTGATGTGATATTAGGGATGGACTAGCTTCACTCGAGCTATGCTTCTCAAGATTGTCGGACCCGTAAGGTCAGTTTCCAATTCCCAAATAAACCGGTAATGGAATGGGACAAAGTTCCTTAGTTCCTAAGGGAAGGTTCATTTTGTGTCTTAGAGCCTAGAAATTGATTTCCAAGGGGTGTTTATATCTAGTTTGGGTCAAAGATTTTAGTTTGAGGTTCCCTTTCTACAATCTATCCCTGTTGTTAATGAATTTCCTGAAGTATTTCCCAATGATCTTCCTGTATTCCTCTCGATAGGGAAATAGACTTTGGGATCAATCTTCTACCGGATACCCGTCCTATCTCTATTCCTCCTTATAGAATGGCTCCAACTGAATTGACAGAACTTAAGGGCAGTTAAAGGATCTTCTTGATAAGGGTTTCATCAATCCTAGTATTTCTCTGTGCTCTTGTCCTTTTCATGTGTAAGAAGGATAGATCCTTTTAGATGTGTATATATTATCTCCAGTTGAATAAGGTAACGGTGAAGAATAAGTATCCTCTTTCTAGGATAGATTATCTCTTTGACAGCTTCAAGTTGCAAGATGTTTTTCTAAGATTGATCTTTGGTCGGGTTATCATTAGTTAAAGATTAGGGAGATGGATATCCCTAAGACTGCCTTCTAAACTAGATATGTTCATTATGAGTTTCTGGTGATGTCATTTGGGATAACTATTCTCCGACTACACTTATGTACTTGATGAAATGGGTATTCAGATAATTCTTGGATTTTTCATGATCATGCTTATTGATGACATCTTAGTATATTCTAACAGTGAGGAGGATTATGCCAATCACCTTCGTATAGTGTTGCAAACTCTTAAGGATCAATATTTGTATGCCAAGTTTTTGAAATATGAATTTTTGTTGAATGTTGTGACCTTCCTTGGTCACTTAGAATCTAGTGAGGGTATCATGGTGAATACAAAGAAAGTTGAAGTGGTTAAGAAGTGGACTAGACCCATGACTCCAACCGGTATTCGGGGATTCTTGGGTTTAGCTGGGTAGTATAAGAGGTTTGTAGAGAGTTTCTCTATGATTGCTACTCTGTTGACTAAGTTGACTTAGAAAAAAGGTAAAGTTTTTATGCTCTGATGCTTGTGAAGGTAGTTTTGAAAATTTAAAGGAAAAATTGACTTTTGTGCTAATTTTGACCCTGCCCGAGAGTACCAATGGTTTTGTTGTGTACTGTGATGCGTCCCATGTAGGACTGGGTTGTGTGTTGATATTGTGTGGTAAGATAGTGGCTTATGCTTCTAGGTAGCTAAAAGTTCATGAAAGGAATTATCTGATTCATAATTTGGAATTATTAGCTGTAGTTTTTACTTTGAAGCTTTGGCACCATTATTTGTATAGGGTTTATGTGGATATCTTCTCAGATCATAAAAGTTTGTAGTATTTGTTCACCCAGAAGGAGTTAAATCTCAAGAAAAAGAGATGGCTTGAGTTGCTCAAGGACTATGACATGAATCTCCACTACCATCTAAGTAAAGCTAATATGGTTGTTGATACTCTTAGCAAGTTATCCATGAGAAGGTTATCTCATGTAGATAAGGAGAAGTAAGGATTGGTGAAGGGCATTTGCCGGTTAGCAACTCTTGGATTTTGTCTTTTGGATTCTAAGGATGGAGGTGCGATTTTATAAGAGTTAGTGAAGTCATCTCTTGGTGCATAGGTGAAGGAGAAGTAGGTTTTAGACCCTTTCTTGATGCAGATTAAGGATGATAAGGGCCAACAAAAAATTATGTCTTTTGAGATTGATGGATGGTATCTTGAGGTACCAAGGCAGACTATGTGCTCATTATGTGGATGGGCTGTGAGAAAGGATTTTGACTGAGGATCGTGATTCGAGGTATACAGTTCATCTGGGCTCGACGAAGATATATCACGACTTAAAGGAGATCTATTGGTGGAACAACATAAAGAAAGATATGGCTAACTTCATGGCTAAGTGTATGGTCTGTCAGAAAGTTAAAGTTGAGCACTTGAGGCCTAATGGGTTTTCTTAAGAGATTGAGTTGCCCATATGGAAATGGGAAGTGATCAACATGGATTTTATTACCTGTCTTCTGCGGTCTTGGAATCAGCATGATTCGATTTGGGTCAGCATGGATAAGATGACTAAGTCTTCTCACTTCTTGCCTATGAGGACTACTTACACTGGAAAGGATTATGCAAAGTTTATATTCAAGAAATAGTTAAACTACATGGTTCTCCAGTTTCCACTATTTCAAAATTGAAGTACACAGTTCTCTTCTCACTTTTGACATTTGTTTCAGTGAGGCTTGGGAACATGGGTGAACCTTAGCACCGCATTCCACCCTCAGATGGATGGACAAGCGAAAAGGACCATTCATACATTGGAGGAAATGCTAAGGGCCTATGTAATTGATTTTGGTGGTAGTTGGGTAGATCATTTTTCTCTCATCGAGTTTGCTTATAAAAATAGTCATCACTCAAGTATTGGGATGGCTCTTTTGAGGCTCTTTATGGTAGGAGGTGTAGATCTCCTATTGTATGGTTTGATGTTGGTGAGACTAGATTGTTTGGTCTTGATTTAGTTCATCGGGCTATGGATAAGGTGAAGGTGATTCGGGATAGACCTAAAACGGCTCAAAGTCACCAAAAGTCCTATGCAGGTGTGAGGTGAAGAGTTTTGGAGTTTAAGGTTGGTTATTGGGTATTTTCGAAGGTATCTCCTATGAAGGGAGTGATGAGATTTGGGAAAAAGGGGAAGCTCAGTCTCTGGTATATGGGTCCATACTTGATTTTGAGGAGAGTGGGTAATGTTGCTTATGAGTTGGATTTGCCTTCGAGTTTGGGTTCCATTTATTCATTTTTTCATGTTTCAATATTGAAGAAGTGTGTGGGTGAATCCTTTTTTGGTTATGACTATCCATAGTATTGGTATTTCGGATTCTTTATCTTATAAGGAAGTCTCGGTTGAGATTTTAGAAAGAAAAGTCTGTCGTTTGAGGACTAAGGATGTGGCTTCGGTAAAGGTTCTTTGGAGGAATCAAAAGGTAGAAGAAGCTACTTGTAAAGATGAAGGGGACATGAAATCCAAATATCCATTCCTGTTCCCCGAATAAGACAATCGTGCTTAAGGTATGTATTTTCCTTATCATCTTTATTTTCTGACTTTGTTAAAGGAATTATGGTTGTGTTTCGGTCTTAGAATCATGCTAATGGATTCCTTGACTCATCATTCAGGGATGAATGATCTTGGGGGAGAATGTAACACCCTAGGATTTTGGCCTTTGAAAATTTTGAGATTTGAACTTACTGCATAAGCTACGACTCACCTAATGAGTTATGAAAACTTTATACGAGTCATAGTGTCCCAATCATAGAGTGACCAGTATAGGTACCAAGGTTTATGTCCTGGTACAATTAAGACAATATGAGTCATAATGTGGGACTCATAGTCTCACCAGTGTAGTGGTTCCTTATTTCTATTATGACTACGACTAGACCCTATGAGTCATAATGTAGGACTAAGTGTCGTATGGTATGACTCGTAGGGTCGCCAGTGGGATGCCTTGGGACACTTCCCAGAATACAAGTCTAAGGAACGGCTCGTAGTCAGTCATTATAAGTCGTAAGGTGACTCGTAACGACTGGGCAGCAATTTTTAGTGTTTTAGTAAAGGCACTTTCGACATTTCCCCTTTTCCCCAATTGTGACACACGACCTTAAAACCCTTTTGGGACCTCATTATCATCCAAAAACATAATTAAATATAATCTTAAACTCTCTCAAATCCCTAAGTAAAGAACAACCTAGGGTTTATTAAGGTTGATCATCGAAAGCTTCCAAATGGTGATTTCTCTCCATAATTGTGATATTTTCAGGCATGTACCTCTCTCCTTAATTTTGTTTTACTTAAAGCATATGTTTAAATTATTGATCATGTCGATTTTAATATGGATTTGGATTTGGGTTGAGAGTTTTAGAAGGATTTTTACTTGATTTGCATTCCCATGGTTTTAATTCAATTGTTCATGTTTTATTTATGTATTTTGAAACCTATTGGGGTGCATGGGTATGGTGAATGGGATAGGGGTCGAGGTATTCCTCTAATTTGATGATTTTGTTTTGGAAATTGTGTTCCCTTAACCCACTTGCATAAAAGGATTTGAAGTATGGTTAATCACATGATTTAGCTTACATCCCTAAACTATTGCATTGCATAAACAGTTAAATGGATAAAAAGGATTTTGGAGGCCTTGTTAGCCATGTTTTTTATTTCAAAATTGATTTAATGAACAAAGCGGATCGAGGTATTCTCCCAACTTGATATCATTAGATTGGCATGATAAAATTAGCTTGCAAGCATAATTGGTATGACGATACCAACGGAATATTCCTTAATGGGTGATCCTTGGTTTAATGAATGGAAATATGTAAATATTTTAATTAGGCTTAAAGGGGGTTATGTAGCTGAGCCCTAAAGGTGAAGGTCCCTAAAGACTGATACTGGAAACCTCGTTTGCCGATGTAGGGGTTGGTCTTTATGACCGTGTGCATAGTTCACACATTACATACATGTATACATCTTGGAATGGTTGTAGCCTTTATGGTTTTAGCCCTTCCTCAGATTTCTCTGGTTCATATGGCTAACACGCACTGGGGCCCAATGAGCAGGGAGGGAGCTGGACCCAACTTGCAAGGGAATCTAGATCTATATATCCTATGGGTATGAATGACATTTTGAGCTACACAATCTAGGCTAATATTTTAAATTCTCATGATAAGCCTTGTTCCTTATCCCGATATATTATATATATGTATATGATAGTTTGCATTGTTTTTTTAAATGGTTTTGGACTGACTTGATCATGGCATTATTTATCTCCTCCCTGAGTTACATGCTAGCTCGCACGTTGCTAACCATCTTTGGATATTGTATCCCCACGCAATGTCAAAACCGAGACACTTATGTTTTTTCTGCGTAGTGTTAGGTGATCCCTGGATTTCTCATAAGTCATCTTGAAGTGGTGAGCTTTCAATCTTCGAAAGACCCTCATTTCATGCTTTGGTTTCACTATGTCATAGATAATCTTTCAAATTTTTTTGGGCTATCGTCGGGGGCATGTCCCGACTTAGATTGATGTTGGTTTCCTAAAGGCTTGCAGATTACTGTGGACTGGGATGAATGTTAAAGTTCTTAGATTTCTTTCTGAGCTAGTTGCTTAACTATCTTGTTATATGTTTGGAACTCAGCTCTATCTTATTATATATTCAAAATTCATCGACTGCTAGTTGTATTGTGTTCTGGTTGGCTAGAGTAAAGAAGGTGGTCTTCGATCCTTGGTGGATTTGAGATACCCGTCACGTCCAGGCCCTGGTTTAGGTCGTATCAACTATTTTGTGCAATCTGTACTTTTGAGACTACTTATATATTTTATGTTATCCAGTACTCTTATTTTTGGGTTTAGTGGCTCTTGTACTGATATTACAAGGTTGTGGGATATTCTTTTGTTCTCTCTCTCTCTATCTCTTGTTGATATTGGTACTGTTGTTCCTATATTTCTACTATTTTCAATTCTGTTAGATGCTTATTTTCGGTATTTCTAATACCTTCTACCAATTAGTCCATTACTTTGTGTTCAAGGATATGCTTTAACTTATCTACTGGTGGATTAAAGTAGGTGCCATCATAACTTTCAAAATTATGTCCTGTCATGTACATCATGTCTCCGAGCACACATTCTAACCAGTAGCTTATTTTGATGTTCTCCTGGCATGGTGACCAAAGTGGAGCTTCCTATGCGCGATGTACAGTCTTTCTTCTCAGTCCATAACATCCTTTTATGACCTAAAACTCAATCCAAATACTTTTCAACATTTATAAGCACAAAATAACCTTATTTTATGATCCTAATCAAATTGTAAAGTCTCTATGAATATGCACAAACTTTGGGGGTGTTACATTTTCTTTTGGACAACATATATTTCCATTTTGGTAGTCGATCTTTCTGTGGTTCTTGTACTTATGACTACAGAGTCTTGAAGATATTTTTCTGTGCTTCTAATTTTATTTGATTACGTTGGATGCTTAGTCTGTAATTATTGCATATGCATTTTTTAGTCAATTACCTTTATTATGAGTCTCTTCGTATTTTTAAGTCAGATGTATCTGTCATTGTCGAGTTAGGGTAGGTGCAATCACAACCCATGAAATTATGGGTCGTGATAGTTACTCTAATGTTAACTGGGGTAGAAACTTAGATGAGAAAAAGTCCACTTCTAGTTATATAGCTATTAGTATAATGGACCATATAAATAACATATTTCTAGCCACTAAAGGAAGTACTCAAAGATAAGATAAGGTTATGCGCATTGAGGAAAATCTACAGTGTTGGGTGGGGGTTCTCCCGCTACCATAGATCCGATAAATATATTAAAAAATAGACCAATACACATCCGCTACCGTAGCTTAAATATATTAATTAAGCTAGTAGGTGACAAGTAGATGCAACACCTACATAGACTATTGGATCAAATTGAGGCCTATATATTATTGGACTCATTTGAGGCCCAAATTAAGTAAAAGAAAAAAAAGAAGTATGACCAGCCCAATACCTAAATTTGTCTAAGGTCCAATGTGATGTGATCCAATTTGAAATAAAACAAGTAGGTGTGTCACCTACTTAGAATTTTTTAGCAGCTTAAATAGTCAAACACGTGCATCACCTACTTGGACTATTTTTGACAAAAATATGGCTGACAAAAGGAAAAAAAAAAAAAAGCGATCAAGTAAGGGGTTTATAATCCATTTAGTTCATTTTACTTCATTCTTACTTCCCAAAATTAGATTATATCCAGTTCTCTCTCTCATATCTCTCAAGCTCAAAGTAGCTGCATCTTTTCTCTCCTAGGTTTCTATAAGAAACCCTCCTTCTTACAAACCAAGGTAAGTGAAAACCCTTATGGTTTAGATCAATTCTTACATGAGAGATAATGTAAATCATATTCTTTATGTTTAAAAGTGTAAAACGATCCTCTCAAAACTTAGCAGTCTAACTTTTTCTTAACTTCTAAGAGATTTATCTTCTTTTTGGTTCAAACATAAAGAGAAGCTTAAACCTTGAGCAATCTAAGTTAGGAGGATAAATTCCAGAATTTTAAGGTAAGGTTCTGCCTCAATTTTGTCCATCCATATATATAATTTGGTGGAGAAATTTGTATGTATTTTTGTCTAGAACTCCTGGGTGGTGATTAGAAATATTCTTCCATTATGCTTAAATAAAGTTTGAAAGTATTTTAGGTTGTTTTTTGTGTGTTTTTGTGGGAAGAAGTTGGGTGACCTCATAGAATGATTATGTGCAGTTGTACTAAGGTGGAAATGAAGAGTGTCAACTTTAGGGGTTGTTCTAGTCATTCATGCATTTTGTGGATGTATATGGATTGTATTATGGGTTTGTATGGTAAACTATTTAATGGACCAATACACACTCTTAAGGGAATCAAAATCACACCATAACATGCACTTCATAATGTATGTGCTTCATTATCAGAAATTGAAAGGTAAGTGAATAGACCCCACTTTATTTACGTGTTAGACCTTATAAGAAAACTAAATTCTTTTACTAATGCACTTATGACATTGATAATGTCATAAGGTGATGGGTTAGTGTATGCTACTTTGGTTTGAATTTAAAGATTATGAAAATATGACTTGAAGGATTAAAGCTAGGAGAGCAATTAAAATTGATCCTAGTGATATGTGGGCTAAAGAAAGATCATGTAAATATGACTTGAAGGAGTAATGCTAGGAGAGCAATTAAAATTGATCCCAGTGATATGTGGGCTAAAGAAAGATCATGTAAAATATATACATATTATTCTTGTGTCTGAGATCGGTCCATTACGAAGCCTATTTTAGTTGGCATCACAAGTGTGGACACAAGACATTTTAAAAGGATCAAAGGCATGGGTATATAAATAGGTCTAGAGCATTTGAGGTAATTTTTTAAATGTGATAAAGTTCCTAACTAGTAGTAAAAGATAGTAGTCTCTTATGCTGATCCGGCAAAGGATTTCTAGCATAGGAGGTTTCATACTTAGTGCCTGAGCGGTCAAGAGAATACACTTGATATGAATGTCTAAAAGAAAAACTTTATGTGATTCATCCAATCATGTGTGAATTTGACATGTTAGAAGTGGTTACACCCATTAATGAACCGATTAATAACTTGCTTCATCCATGAAGTAAGTTACAACTCCACTAATTAAACAACTCCCTGTGTTAAAAAGATGGATTTATGTGGTTCATGAATGGAGCAAGATGTAACTTCATATAACTCTGTATTAATAGAATATAAGAGTTATGAAACTCTTCAATAAAGGAGGGAGTTGAATGTACTTTGTTATACTATAAAAGGATGACTGTGAGGTCATTCCAGACAACACAAAAAAATTGAGAGAGTTTCCTTGGATAAAAGAGTGTCGATGTTATGAACAAACCTGCCGTTATTATGAATAATATACAAGACTCCATAGTGATCTTAGAAGAAACCTCTAAGGTAATTGGTGGCGATAACACATATCGATCCTAGAGAAGAAAGCATATGTTATTTTGCATAAATCTTCGAGATTTAAAACTTTCATAAAAAATAACTTTACGTCCAATTTTTAAGTCTAAATAGTCGTACACATGGGCGGATCTACATGTTCGTCAAAAAATTACATCGTATATGAAGGATCAAAGTTTTAATTTACGATATATATGTTAAGTACTGAACCCCCTTGACACAAGGCTAAAACTTGGTTCAGTGGTGATGGGTGCAAAATTTCTCAATCCGTGTGGGTTCGAGTCTGAATAATATTGTATTTTTCAATCTATTCTATTAACTTTTGGATTAAATCCATAGTTACTTTCTTTCTCTCTTACGTTCTGTCCTCTTTTGTTTCTCTTCTCTCACTTGTTCTATTCCCTTTTGTTTTCTCTTCTCTCACTTTCATGATTACTAATTTGATGATTCACTTCTTTTTCTATTTTTTCACAAAATTATACTACATGCTTTTGATTGTTGTTTATCTATTTTAACTGAATTAAAATAGTTTATATCTTTTCTCCTTAAAATTAAGGAAAAATTAGTATTAGTTTTATCATATTAATGTATAAACAACTTAAACATAAAGTACAATTTGATAACTTATTGTACTTTTTACGTAGTTTCTAAAAATGTAAATTATTTTTAAAAAGTTTAAAGATTATATGTTTGAATGCACCATCAAAATAAAGAAGTTTAACTTTCCCGTTTTGTTGTTCATGTTGAGATAGAGTTGAACTTTGTCTAACTTGCTCAAATCAAATTCGACCCGCTTATTTTTGAGGTTCTGCTAACGTGCTTAATTATTTTTTTAACCCCTTAATAGAAATTATGGCTCCGCTACTGATCGTACAATGTAACATTCAAACAGTGGAAAGGATCCAGACTTTCTGATGGACAGTTTAGCTGCAACCATTAGGTAATTCAAGACGCCTGGTCGACAACATTTTTTTCTGTTTGTTTTACTTTTTGTTTGTGCATAACATGAACGAAACAAGATCTATATCTTGACATTATCTGTATCCAAATATAAATAATTAGTTCCTTCAACTCCTAATTTTAGTGTGGCAAAGTTTTGATAGTCAGTTACTGATTCTCAATGTTATGTAGTAACTATAACACATTAATTTGCTTTTTAAATCGAAGTTTATAATTTCTAGTATTACTTTGAAATGTAGTACTGGAAGTTATAATGTTTCCATCAATAGTTAATTTTAAACTCACCAATTTTACGTAACACGTGGAGGTGACAGATTTGTAATTTTCCCTGAATAAAATCATTGATAGAACCGTGTAACAAGTTTAAAAGTAAGTGAAGTTTCAAAAATAGCAAAAATTTGGCAAAAAATTCACCTTTCGTTGCCACACTTTATATATTTACTATTTATAGCCGTTGTATTCGATTTACAGTCTTTATATTCACTTTTACTCAGTGGTCTGTATTCATAAAAAATATAAATACATTACATATTTAGTCTCGCCAAAAACACTACCAGTTTTTTCTTTTTCATTTTTTTATATTTTTTTCTTTTTCATGTTTTCCCCATTTTTTCTTCTTCTTTTTTCAATTTTTTTAATTTTTTGTTTTTGTTTTTTTTTTCTCTCTTCTCTCTTCTATCTCTAATTTCTATTTCTCATTCTTTTTTTCTTTTCACCTTTGATTTTTTGTTTTCTTTTTTGTACTTATTTTCTTTATCGTATTTGTTTATTTTATATTTTTTGTATTTTCAAAAAATATGACTAATCGAGCACAAGTCATGGATGATAACGTAAATATTACAATTGTTTATCGTATTTGTAGTCACACCGTCATTTATATTTTTGTATTCATCAAAACACTGTATTTTTATTTGTATTTTAAAGTTCACGCTTGTATTTATATTTTGTAGTTCGCATTTAAAATTGTATTTTATAGTTCGCACTTGTATTTGTATTTGTTAGTTCGCACCATCATTTATATTTTATATAATTCGCACTTATTTTTTAAAGAACTGTTTTGTATTTGTATTTTATAGTTGACTTGATATTATATTGAATTATATTTGTATTGTGGTTTTATTGTGTTTGTATATTTAGATTATATTTGTATTTATATTCTATTTTCGTCGATGTCTTTTTATTTTTAAAGAATTATTTTGTATTTGTAGTTGTAAGTTTATTGCAGATTGTATTTAGCCGTGACTATATACAATTTATCATTTGTATTTATATACAAATTAATAAGTAAATGCATTAATTGTATTTTCTTGATTATAAAATATATAAATATGTAATGTATCATTTAATACAGGTGTATCGTTTTGTATTTGTATGTCAAAATTGTCATTTATATTTGTAAATAAACAAATATCACTTGATACAAATACAATTACAAACAAATAAAATAAATGATTTTACAAATACAATATGTATTTGTATATATTGTATTTGTATAAAAATTTGAATTGTATTTATTTGTAACAATAAATACAACTCGTATCAATAAATACAAACAAGTATTCGTAGGAAGATAATCAATCGTTCTTTTTCAATAATTAAAAAATAAAAATAATAATTTGCATTTGCATTTGTATTTGTATTTTATAGTTTACACTTGTATTTGTATGTTATAGTTTGCATTTATATTTGTGTTTTATAATTGGCACTTGTATTTGTATGTTATAGTACGCATTTGTGTTTGCATTTTATAATTGGCACTTGTATTTGTATTTGCTAGTTCGCACAAATGAAAAGAAGGAGGAGAAAAAAAGAAAAAAAAAGAAAAAAGAAGAAAAAAAAAGAAAAAATGAGAGAAAAAGAAGAGAAAAAATGAAGGGGAATTTTTATTTTTTTTAAAAAGGAGAGTAATAGAAAATAGAGAAAAAATTAAAAAAAAAAAAATGAAAAAAGAAAAAAGAAAGAGAAAACAGAAAAAAAAAATGAAAAATGAAAGAAAAAGAGAATAATAGAAAATAGAAAAAGAGAGAAAATACATAAGAAATGTTATAAATTGTAATTAGGGATAATTAATAGGCAAGAAGGGGCTATCAATTGTAATTAATTAAAATTTAGGTTAAATAAAATAATTAAGAGTCTATATTTGCTAAGTGATTGTATTTATTCCTTAAAAGTATATGTATTTGTTATATATGGCTATATGTGACAAGTAGATATAGTTCACTTATTCGTGGATCGATCTAACCACATTATGCATTTGCAGTCTCAGTACGAGCAGGTGAGTATCTGTTGACTACTTCTAATTCATGCGAGTGGTTATTAGTCAAAGAAACCTGAGAAAATTGAAGGAAAGGTGTCTTTTAAGTCTTGAATGAAGGATTGGAGACATTGACCAACTTAAAGGGTCAAACATCATTAGAAAACTTAATTAAGTTAATTATGGACTTGATTAATATTTTTAAAACTTTTTAATCTTTTCAAAAATATAAATTAACCCACACCCCTCTTCAATCCAAATCAACCAGTCTCTCTCTTCTCTCTCTCTCGATAGTTTTTCTCAACTCTCTCCCAACCAACAGTTCTGCAAAATTCTTCCTTTAATCTCCAACGACTTCAACCTCCGGCAAAAAATAATCGGGCGAGTTTTCTTTCGACTTTCGACCGCCAATCGACGTGAAGACTTCTCCGGCGACAACAACTTCGAGTTCTTCATCCTCTCATCTCCTTTTTCACTGGTAAAAAATTATGAAGAAACAAAGAAACTTAAGCCAATTACTCTTCTAGTATTGAAATGTGGACTGAATAAAACCCTAATTTCTGACATTTCTTCTTCTTATTGTCGTACTATTGATTCAGATTTATTGGTAATTTTTGTTCGCAGTTGATGTTCTTAGTGTGTGTGTATGTGATATGTTGGTGTTGTTGGGTTGATTTGTTATTTGTCTTGGTAAAAATGGTGTTGCAACAGATGAAACATATGATGCAACAGATGAAATATATGATGCGATAGATGAAGACATCTGATGCAACAGATAAAAGCATCTGAAGCAACAAATTAAAATCTGATGCAACTATGAAAATTTAATGCAACAGATGAACAATCTAATTGACATTCATCTATTGCGACAGACGACTCTTCTGTTGGGAAGAAATCTAAATAATATTGATCCAACAGATAACTAATTTTGTAATAGATGAGTAATATGTTTCAACAGTTCAGTGATCTATTTTTATTGTCTCCAACGGTTTACTAATCCATTGCAACAGGTCAATTATATGTTGCAACAGATAAAATACCTGGTGAAATAGATTAGTGATCTATTTTTATGATTTCCAATGGATTACTCATTCGTTGCAACAGGTCAGTTATATGTTGCAACAGATAACATACCTAGTGCAACAGATTAGTCATATGTTTTTATGATTTCCAACAGATTACTCATTCGTTGCAACAGGTTGGTTATATGTTGCATCAGATATCATACCTGATGCAATAGATTAATGATCTGTTTTATGGTTTCCAACGAATTACTCATCCGTTGCAACAGTTTGGTTATATGTTGCAACAGATAAACTACCTGGTGCAACAGATTAGTGATCTGCTTTTATGTTTTCCAACTATTTACTTATCCTTGCAACAGGTCGGTTATATGTTGCAACAGATAAACTACCTAGTGCAACAGATTAGTGATCTGTTTTTATGGTTTTCAACGGTTTACTCATCATTGCAATGGGTCGGTTATATATTTCATTAGATAAAATACCTGTTACAACAGATGTGTGGTCTGTTGGAACTATTATTTTATAGTTGTGCATGTTAGATTTACCGTTATCCTTCTTTAATTATGCATTAATCAATTATAATCTATTTTATGTTTCTATTAATTTAAGATAATATGGCTCCCAAAAGAAAAGAAATCGAATCAAGTCCAAGTAAAGAAATAAGTGCAGCATCTCGGCTATATCCACCACTCTACGAGCTTGCTTTACAAGAGTTATATCAATCAGAAGCAGAAGATAATGAACACGGGAAAGAGGAATGTCTCAAAAGAGATTATCCAAATGCTAATAGCCCTTCCGCCGAAGAGTTGGTCAAAACCTTCAGCATTGATCGTTATCCTGTGAGAATGCATTGCGATGGTGCCATGGATTTAACGGGTGATTTCGTGGTTAAGTCATCCATGGGAAAATCTTTCGATGCCTTCAGAAAAATACTTCGAGAACAAAAATTGGATGCTTATTTCAGGAAAAGCTGCTTTGAGCAATATCTTGATTTATCGGAGGACAACAATGCTCGTTTCTAGATGAAAATGGTATACGATCTTTTCAAGTGTGGGTTTATGTATGAAAACAAAGACAAGATGGATGAGGTATGGATAAATTACTGTGGCATGCCTATTTGTTTTGGTTGGGAGGAGTTTGCCATAGTTACCAGACTAAAATGTTATTCTCCTTCTCCTTCTCAAGTTATACCTACTCTGACCCAAAAAAAAGCACCCCGCACACCTAAAAAGGCAAAGGAAAGTCGAGTAATCGTGAGGACCTGATATCTATTGTCGGTCCAAGCTTCAAAAATGAAAATTTGATAGAAGCATTGAAAGGTAAAGGACTCTCAATGAAGCATAAGCAATCATTGTGCTTGGTTTGGTTTGTACATAATATTCTTTGGGCGAGAGACGTTAACAACAACATAAACCCCGATTTAATAAATCTCTCCGAGGATCTTGAGGCATTTAACAGCTATCCTTAGGGTTATGAAATCTTCAAAATGATTGTCCAATATTTATTGACTCCATTGACGCCAAAGACAGTCAACTTATATGGCTTTCGATGGGCCTTCATGATAAATATTTCTTTTATCATGATATGATTCATCATTTTTTTATTCAATAATATTTTTTATTTATTGGCGGTATGTTATAGGCTTGGGCATTTGAAGCCATTCCTTATTTGAGATAATAAGTGAACTACCAGGAAGAAGTTTCCTGTCCAAGAATTTTGAGATGGTTGTTGGCCAAAACCGATAAAAATGCAAAATTTCTTGATCTATTCAATCTCTCCAAGGAAGCAGTAAGTCCAATTCTAATCAAGTTTTTATTTTAATTAATGATTATTTTAAATGATTTCATCATCATTCTAATATATGTACCGATTTATTTTAGATTGTCCATCTATGGCTTGTTCCGACCAACCGAGAGTTGAAGATACCACTTTTCTTACTTTACGGTCTGTGGAAACTTTATCAGATCCTAGGTCATTGATGGAATAAAAATGGAATTGTTTGGAGCAACAGCCATCTCAAGAAAATAATTTTGGAGGGTGGGTTTGTTGCTATTGACGATGGTAGTTTTAGGGGTAGTGGTAGTGGTGCTGCTGTTGGGGCTAATGATGCTCCTCTTACCATTTTTTAAACAACAAGCCATTATGATTGTGATCATACTGGTTGTACAAATTTTGCCACATCTAGCAAATGTTTTGCATGCAAATGTCAAGACTGCAAGGCAAAATACGATGAAGTGATTAATGCTATTAATGCACTAAATGCTTCTGTAAAGGAAATGGCATCTAAGGGGGGTCATTTCATCAAAGAGGATTTCATATCCATACACTCAACTAGAGATCAAGGCGGATAATGAGAGAAGGAAAGATACTTTCAAGGCATCATCAAGCATCAAAAAAGAAAAATTGTAACGCCTCCGTCTTTGTCTTGCTCCGATGTTCAGTGTAGGCCATAGGAGAGCAGCATAAGCCGAAGAAGGTGAATGTACATAACCTGTTCCAACAAACAAATAGGCACATATCTGTTTCAACAGATGATACATCTACTAAAAATTATCAAACAGATATATACATATGTTACAACTATTGTCTAACCTTTTGCATCAGATGTGTTATCTGTTGCAACAGATGAGTCTTATGTTGCAACAGATGGATCATCTATTCGAAATTATCGTACTGGTCTGATTTACCTGTTCGAATTCATCCCAGCAGATGATCCATCTGTTAGAACATAAGTCTTATCTATTGCAACTGATGGATAATCTGTTGTATATCTGTAATTAGCATTGACAATTCTGTCTTTCCAGGTGGATGTCACAGTAGAAGCCACTGCTAAAGAGCATAATATCATAGTTGATAATCCATCAACTTCTTCCAAAAAAAAAAAAGAAAAAGTGAAGCCTGTCAGTTCGGGAGAATGGAAGAATTACCCATTTGAAGGGTTCAACATCTTGGACGAGGCTCCAAAAAAACTAACACAGTTGATCAACGACTATTCACAATAGATTATCGATGGGCTGTTAAAGCATCATCCAGATAGGTACATTAATCAATTTTTAAAGATATTGGTTTATACTATTCTTGTTGTAAGAACGTGACATTAATACATATAAATCATCATGTAGAAAACAAAATGATGAACGCTACAAAGTGAGCGAATCGAGTCTTGGTTTCGATATGTTCGACTTTGTTGTTGCACATCCCGAAATGAAGAATTGGTTCTATTTGATTTCACAGCCCCAAACTTCCTGGAATGATGAGGTTTTAATGCCATATATATTACTATTAATTAATATTTTTATTTAATTACATCTGCGTATTTAATTTTTTGTTACGTAATCTGAAATATTTGATAATATGTGCAGCACATCGATGTCATTTTTTACTACCTCTGAAAGAAGGCCAAGTTGAAAACACAAGAACAATACAGATGCACGATAGACAATTATTTGTACATAGTTTACATGAATAATTCCTACGATAGGTATTGTCAACAACAACCGAAAGTTTCCCGAAATAAGGAATGCTTAATCAACATCATCAAAGGTTTTAGCATTCTGGCTGGCTTACCTTGGTATTTGGTCGACGAAGTATACATCCCAATCAATTGTGGAGATGAATTCCATTGGGTTTTGGCTATCGTTATTCTAAAAGAGAGGTGTATCCGATTTTATGACTCGATGTCGCGAAGGAGACGTTCTGGACCGTCTTCTGAAATACAAAAGTTGGCTAAAATATTGCCTACTTACCTTTATATGAGTGGATTTTTGGGCCAAAAGGTTCGTACTGATTGGTCGACGATTGAAGCATACCGAGATAAAATGGGTAATCCATTTGATGTACAATATGTTGAAGGAATTACTCAACAAACCATTGGTAGCCTGTAAGTATAAGTGTTATGATTTAGTTTCATTTCATAAATTTCACAACGCTTGCATGAACTGCAAGATATGGATTATCTATTTTTTAAAATGCAGAAATTACGGTCCTTTTATTGCCACTTACGCCGAGTATTTGAGCGATGGATTACAAGTACCAAATAATGAACTTGATGCCGGATTACTCCGCAAAAGATATGTTGCTCTTTTATGGAAATACAGAGAAGCGGAAGCTCAGAAGCTGTACGCAAGCGACATTAAAGATCCACGACGACCAAAGCCGAATTTTGTAATACCGAATAAAGAATAACTTGTCCATATTGATTAGATTTTTATAGCTTGAGTCTGTCAATGTAATAACCTATTATCCTTGGTTTAACTTGTTGATTTATTTGTAGAGTAGATCATTTGTACCCATAATAATTTTTTTTATATTTTATTTATTTGTTGAGTTATTTCATGTAATTTCTGAAGGCTTCAATTTATTGTATGTTGCCTATGAATATAATTTAATCCTTAGTTTTGAACATGTTAATTGAAATAGAATACTAGATTCAAATATCGCAATAGATAATACATCTGCTGCAACAGACGACATATCTTATCAAACAAATTTAGACATATGCTGCAATATGAGATACAACACGTAGGTTATCTGCTGGAAATTAGATAATAGGTCTTCCTACTTTTTTATTTGCTCCAATAGATTATCGATTAGTTTCAACAGATAGATTATATGTTGCAACAGATTGTATATCTGTTGCGACAGACAGACTGGGAACACCTGCATAATGCAATAGATGACCAACATATTCCAACAGATAATCAATCTGTCACAACAGGTACTATATCTGTTACAATAGATATACTATCTGTTACAACAGATATACTATCTTTTATAACAGATATACAATCTTTTTTATTATAAAAATTTAACTTTCACCAGACAGAGAAATTATTGCCACTACATGTAGTGTGAAGTAGTTTGAAATAAATAATTTATATCATTTTCATCTCCGTCTTTGAACATATTCTTCTTTATACACGGGCTCCAACCATTTAGTTAGGTCATCTGCTGGAAATTATATAATAGGTCTTCCTACTTTCTTGATTTATCGCAACATATTACCTATCAGTTGCAATAGATAGATTATATGTTGCAACATATTATATATCTGTTGCGACAGACAGACTGGGAACATCTGCATAATGCAACAGATGACCAACCTATTCCAACAGATAATCAATCTGTCATAATAGGTATTATATCTGTTACAACAGATATAAAATATGTTGCATTATAAAAATTCAAATTTTGCCAGACATAAAAATTATTGCCACTACATGTAAAGTAAAGTGAAGTGGCTTGAAATGAAAAATTGTTATCATTTTTATTTCTGTCTTCGTACATATTATTTGTTATACGCGGGCTCCAACCATTTAGTTAGTACCCCATAAGCCCATCCTCATTGCATCTTTCCCACATCGGTGTCGCACATATCGGTTATTTCTATGTCGGTCAGAAAACACTCGATGTATGCAAGCGAGTATGGCCCGCACGCTGCACCGGTTCTATTTCTCTGGAGCTTGATGTTCTTATTTCGACCTTCAAAGTCCTATGATTCCTTCATCAAGACTTCAGCCGACAAATGATCCATTAGCTTACTCTACGACAACAACTTGGCAACAACTTCAAGAGTGGCTGCATGTGGGCTAAAAACGTGTCCTCGCTGAAGACAGGTAAGTTGCAGTCATATATATTAATCTTTCCCTCGTAGAGTAGTATATCAACAATGATAAAATGTTTGACTTCCACGTTCATGACTGCAAAGATTCTCTTTGCCTTGATCCAGTTTTTGCCGTGTGGATATGGCCTCTTCCCTCTAACATATTTAATTGCTTCTTTATCCCATTGGAACATAGAAACTAACTTATCAAATCTTGGGCCACCGGAATCAGCTAGCTCATGGAGATCAGCATACCTATCCTTGAGATTGTTGTAGAAGTTGAGGTCCATTATCCTATCGGTAGAATCATAAGCATCCGGGTACACTAATTGCCTGTCCCTCATGAGGCAGAGAATTTCATCAACATACTGTGGTATAAGAATACAATTTTTAAATATGTTAGTAATTGTAAAGAATAAAAACATAGTGGAAAGAATCTGATACAGAGGGTTCGCTGAATCAATTCACAGATTACCCAGCCAATACAACTTATGAAATAAATGTATATTATGTTACAACAGAATACCAAGCTATTGCAATAGATTACATATATGCTACGTAGATTCTTCTTCGTGGAGTAGATCGGAATGCTAGGTTAGCAAAAGTAAACTTATAATGTCCTCGTACCACACACGCATATTTTTCATAATCGTGAAGTCTTTGGCGGAAAATGAATGCATAGTGTATTCATTTTGAACCTTCGTCCTTCCATTCATGATTTCTTGAAGTTCCTTCTTCTTTTCCTTACCAAGCGGCGCAAATATGTCCACCTTCTTCATCCCTGAACTTCAACAACTCTTAGAGCGGGAGGAGTTGCAGTTTTTGCTATTTTCAGAATGGAGAGAATTTATCTAATTTTTCTTCCCTTCCTCCTAACTTCCACTGTAGGAGTGCATGGCTCCCTCACCTCATTGGATAGTATGACACCCCTCCTGGATTTCAACTCCTTGGCAGCTTCAAAAATATCCTCTAACTTTTCAAGGAGTTTATCGTCTCTGTCCTTGCACACTTTGTATTTACAATGAGAACATGAGAGTGATGAGGGCGCAAGAGGGACCACTATAAGGGTGGGAGGGACCGGTATAGTGGTGAGGGGGACCAGTGCAAGGGGTGTTTTCAAAAGTATTTATTTTTTGCTGAGAACCAACATGCTCATAATCACGACTAGCAGTAGCAACAGAATCAGGATAGCTTCCACCATTACAAACAACTCCACCAGATACACCCCCAAAAGAAGCACCCGAATCTGTTGCAGTTTGAGGTTGATCATGAAGAGTTTCAACATTAGGCTGACCTTGCCTAACTGCTCTTCTTATGGATGTTGCTCCAGCCAATTCCTTCTTTATTAACTCCACCTTTGGGTCTTTTTTTGTATCAACAAGACCCAGAGTAAGAAAAAAAGTCATCCCCAGCTTATCAATAGTAGGTATGATCCAAGGATGCACAACCTATAAAAAAATAGGAGACATTTAAATCATATAATAATAATTTACAGTCATTTGGGTTACATGGATATTAACACAGCTAACTTATGCAACAGACGATCTAGTTGCCGCAATAGATGATCTGTATGTTATAACAGATTGACAATATGTTGCATCAGATTAAACATCTGTTGCATAATTTGTATCAGATTACACAACTATTGCATAATTTTCATCAGATGGGTAATCTGTTGAGTTGAATCAGAGAACCAGAGTAACAGATGGTTAATCTATTGTAAAATATGGATCGTCTGTCACAACAGATTACCCATCTGTTGCACCAGCTGCAGTTGATGGGTAATCTATTGCAACAGACGACCCATCTGTCGCAACAGATGGAACATTTGTTTTAATATCTTTCTTTGAGGCAAATTATTTTAGTTGAGAGAAGACGTACTACATTATCCGAAGGGTTAAAGGGATCAGCCTCCTTAATATATTTTTTCCTGCTCTTTGTTACAGCCAACTACCTAAGGATCCTTGGATGAGAAACCTTATTCGGATAATCCTTGAACTACTTTCGGAGGGGAGAAATGGCTTCACATGCCTAAGACTAAAAGGAAGCAAGAAAAAAAAAAGTCATAATAACTATATTCAATATAAATTAATGGATGAGTAAAAATAGTGATCAATTTTACCATGAAAGCCCAGGAAAAACCGTATAATATGGTCTTCTTTGGGTATAGCTATGCCAATAAATATTCGACAGTCAAGTAGTAGCTATCATATCCCCAGGGATAATCATTTAATTTCCCAAAATCATCAGCAAACACTAACAAATCATGTTCTATGACTTTCCTAACGTCTCTTGCCAATAAAAGGGAATGGACAAACCAAACTAAGTACAATTTCTCCCTGTAGTGCTTTGGTATGTTTTTATTCTCGAGATCTTCCATCAAATTCTCTCCTTTGTAGCTAGGTCCAACAATGCCTAATAACCAATCTTTTTTACCTTGCGTTTGTTGGACCCTTTGTGGTTTCCTTGATGAGAGGTTCTTCTGGACAATCGCATCTCAAGCTCGTCACTCTGGCAAACTCTTTCAATCCAAAATAAACCGGCATGCCACAGTAATTGGTCCAGACTTCATCCATCTTTTTTCCACCCTCCTTCCCCGTATACTTAATCCTGTGCTTGAGAAGGTCATATACCATGCTCATTGGGAAATAGAGAGTGCAGTCCTCAAACAGCTCGAGAAAGTATGCAAAGCAGCTCTTCTTAAAAAGTCCATCTATGTTTTCATTCTTCATAATACTCCTAATTCGTCAAAAGGTTTCCCCAACTAACATTTAAGTACAAGATCACCAAATACTACGTTAGGACTATTCATCGCCATCGCAACTCGAAACTTGTCAATACTAATGGTTTTGACAGAATTATGCTGGGATTTTGATATTATTTCATGCCCCATTGGTGAGTAGGAGTTATCACTTTCGTCGGCTTCATTTTGACCTGACTGATATTGTTCTGGAAGTTCCTCTGAATCTATCTGTACTCTAGCCTTTTTTTTGGTGATCAGAAGTTGATCCACTTTCTCCACTTTCAGTTTCTTTTCTTTTGAGAGACATATTTTAAATACAAACAATAGAAAAACAAAAAATACATTGTGTTTGATGTCTGCATATTTTTAGAAAAAAAGGTAAGACAAATTTCAATAAATTATTCTACGCCACATTACAAAAAAATACTCCAATGGATAACCCATTAGTTGGAACAGATGGGGAATCTGTTCGAAGACCTATTTAATATCTCCCAACAGATCTTTCACCCGTTGCAATAGATGGACTACCACCACCAAAACCAATGCCACCACCAATGCCATAAGGACCTCCGCCAAGACAACTACCAATTACATCAATACCAACACCAAGACCACCGACACCACCACTAAAACACAAATACCGACACCACCAACAACAGCCACCAAAAATACCACAAATACCATCCAACAATACCACGACAGTCAAAAAAATACTGAGACAAAAACTAGGATTTTCTCAAGTGCTTCTTACCTTTTTAGCATCAAAACACAAAATTGTTAACCCATTCTCGAAGATAATACAACTAAAAGTCTTCTTTTTCATCATTAACTAAAAATCCCTAATTTTTAGAATAAAGAACAAATGTAGAAATCTCCTCGAACTCTGTTACCTACAAAGACAGAGAAAATGATGGATACAAGCGAGAATGAAGTCAAAAATAACAACTATATGGTCGGAAATGGGAAGAAAATCGATCTATTTTGAAGGGTTGAGCAATATGTTGAGTACTTATTATCTGTATTATTGAGAGGGGGAGAGAAAGAGGAGTGAGAACTTGATATTTGAAATGAGAAAAAGTTTTTTCCTCAAATAGATGATTTGTATGGGTTGATTTGTAATTTTGTAAAAGAATGACAAGTTTTAAAATTGTTAATTTGGTCCGAATTTATCTTAATTAATTTTTAAACTTTCAAAAGATATAGTTTTTAAAATATTAAGTTAATAAGAACTCATTTCAACTCATAGTGATCGATCGACGACTCGGGTCGGGATAAACGCAATACTAACACCATGCAAGTGCAATGACTCAATTGAAGTTATTGTTGACCCTGTGAGCTCATTCATTGATCCCCATTTCCACCTAAATTAATTGCAGGTACTATTATTAATCTTAAAATTAAGTTAATGAGAACTCATTTCAACTCAGAGTGATCGATCGACGACTCGGGTCAGGATGAATGCAATACCAACACCATGCAAATACAATGACTCAATTAAAGTTGTTGTTGACCCTGTGAGCTCATTCATTCATCCCTAGTTCCTCCTAAATCAATTGCAGGTACTATTATTAAACTTAACATTAAGTTAATAAGAACTTATTTCAACTCAAAGTGATCAATCAACGACTTGGATCGTGATGAACGCAATACCAGCACCATGCAAATGCAACGACTCAATTGGAGTTGTTATTGACCCTGTGAGCTCATTTATTCATCCCTAGTTCCATCTAAATCAATTGTAGGTACTATTATTAATCTTAACATTAAGTTAATAGGAACTCATTTCAACTCAGAGTGATCAATCGACGACTCAGGTCGTGTTGAATGCAATACCAACACCATGCAAATGCAATGACTCAATTAAAGTTGTTGTTGACCTTGTGATATCATTTATTCATACCTAGTTCCACCTAAATCAATTGAAAGTACTATTATTAATCTTAACATTAAGTTAATGAGAACTCATTTCAACTCTGATCGATCGACGACTCGGGTTGGGATGAATGCAATACCAACACCATGCAAATGCAATGACTCAATTGAAGTTATTGTTAACCCTTTGAGTTCATTCATTCATCCCTAGTTCCACCTAAATCAATTGTAGGTACTATTATTAATCTTAACATTAAGTTAATAAGAACTCATTTCAACTCAGAGTGATCGATCGACGACTCATGTCAGGATGAACGTAATACCAACACCATGCAAATGCAAAGACTCAATTGAAGTTGTTGTTGACCCTGTGATCTCATTTATTCATCCCGAGTTCCACCTAAATCAATTATAGGTACTATTATAAATCTTAGCATTAAGTTAATAAGAACTCATTTCAACTCATAGTGATCGATCGATGACTCGGGTCGGGATGAATGTAATATCAACACCATGCAAATGCAATGACTCAATTGAAGTTGTTGTTGACCCTATGAGCTCATTCATTCATCCCTAGTTCTACCTAAATCAATTGCAATAAAATCTATTGCAACAAATGACTGAGTTGTTGGATATTTTTCAAACAGATAATCATATCTGTTGCAACAGATGACATATCTGATTTAATTATCAAATAGATATTTTCATCTATTATGATAGATGACTGATCTGTATAAAATTTTCAAACAGATATTGATATTTGTTGTAACAGATGACATATTTGATTTAGTTATCAAATAGACATTTACATCTGTTGTCACTGATGATTGTGTTGTTGGGATTTTTCAAACAGATATTTATATCTGTTGCAACAGATGACATATCTATTTGAAAATATTTTTTTTTTATTTTAAAGAAAGCTTTTGTCTGAGTAGATAAAGGAGTACTACTAAAGGCGGTAAAAAATATTTCTTGGATAAGTTAAAAATCTTATTGAGTAGTCTTGTCTTGTCTTTTCAATGTCATCCATTTTCTTCGTCGTTCCCCTTAAATTATTAATGATTATTAATTAATGAATATTGAAACCCCTAATACTTCCTCTATTTCATATTAGTTGGCCCCTATTGACTTGGCACACCCATTAATAAAATATTAATTAGGGGTTTATTTTACCAAATTAGTCTTATTAATTATGCTTTGAAAATATAAATTTAAAGAAATACATTTTTTATAGTCATTTAATATTAAGGGTGGTACATTTAGAAATTAGAATTATCTTATCTCTCCTTCAGCCCTAAATTTATTTTATTCGTCTCTCATCTTTTTCATTCTATCCTCTTTAGGGTTATCACAACCATTTTTCTCTCCTCTTTGTCATAAAAATCCTTTCGGATCTAAACCGATCCATATCTTAGATTTCTCGACTGAAATTGTTATTTTGATCCGCTTTTGACATTAAGGTATGGTTCACTATTGCTCTTTCATTCTCGTCTTCTTCTTTGCAAGTTATTTACATCTGTTTTTTTATTTAATTACCATTTTTCCATATCATATTTATTTAAAAAATTTGAAGAAACTTGTAATTGTTGAATAAACGAAGCAAGAATTTTTATTACAATATGCGAAAAAAGTCATTTGTTGGGAGAAGTTTAAAAGCCTTGTTGGTAGTATAATTTTTTTTGTATGTATTTTGTTTGTTTCTTTATTGTTGATGCTATTATTGATGTTGTTGGTGGGATTGGCGTTGTTGAAACTTGTGGTGTAGTGTTGTTGATGGTGTTGGAACATAGGATGTTGCTTCTTTGTTGTTGATGATGTTGTTGGAACAAATGTTGTTGTTTTCTTTGTTGTTGATAATTTTTATTTGTTGTTTTTTTGTAGTTTATGCTGTTGTTGATGGTGCAACAGAAGGAGCAACTGTTAGAACAAATCAAACCACCAGCAAGGTTGGTTTGACATATTCCAACAGACTCCACATATGTTGCATCAGACTCCACATCTGATGCAACAGACTCCACATCTGATGTAATAGACTCTTCATCTGATACAACAGACTCTACATCTATTGCAATAGATGGATAATTTTCTTTCTGTGATATTAATTTTTTTATCTTCTTTGTAGATATAAGGAACTGAAAGTTGATCAACTTTTGTCCGACCATCACAAGAGGCTGCAGTAAAGATAGGATCGGAGGAATAAACTGCATACAGATGGAACCACTTCATATGTGGGAGGTATGTATTACTGATAATGTTATCGTGGAAACACACATAGAGTACACTGAATTTGTGAATGTTGTTTTTACCGATTAGTCATAGATCATTCAAACAAGATATCTGTAATTTTACAGTTAAGTTTGGTAGGTTCAAACAGGTAAGGCTGAGGGACCATGAATATAGTTTTGATACCCCGTTAAGATTTAATGTCGGTTGTTTCTCATGTTTATTTGTAATGCCTTCTACAGACTTTTGTTGTGGCAAGCATTTCTGGCGACGGTGTAGACTTTTGCATGACGGATATATTGTCCTTTATATGAGAGAAGAATGATCAGCAGAAAGGCTGAGATATTGAGATCATTTAATCTGTTCACTAACTCGAGCTAAGGTTTGGAGATCTTTTCCTTTCTTGCTTATCTTGTGCATGCAAATGTGAAGAGTGCAAGGCAAAATATGATGGAGTGATTAATATTGTTAATGTATTAACTGTTAATGTAAAGGAATTGATAGCTAATAGTAGTGTCATTCGATCAAAGAGGATTTCAATTTTATTCACTCCATACAATCAACAGAACTGCTTGACACAGTGAAAGCTAATATCGAGAGATTAATGATTATGTCTTCTCGAGACTTTCTTCTACCAGAAAACTGTTCTGCATTGAATATTACACTATTAATATATGCTACAACACCGGATTTATCAGTCGAGAGAGCGTTTTCCTTGAAAAAACTCAAAAGAGAACCTTCCATACTTGTCCTTGACCTTGCGTAGAGCTAAGAAGGACCAAGAGGAGTATTATAAGAAAGCTGCCAAGAACTCATTGACAAACTCATAAAAGATCAAGAGCTCTATACTGAGCTCAACGACCATAATGACAAAATGATTGAATTGGAAGGGGTGACTTGACTTAGTCAAACAAAAAGTCACGACTGTTCATATCCCTTAATTAAATAAAACTAGTGACTTTTTGAATATGTAAATTAAAAAAATGGATCTAAATACAATATTTTATCTTTTTATTATATTTCAAAAAGAAAATAAAATTGCTTTAAAATAAATCTAACAGATGGGCAATCTGTTGCAAAATATATTCCATCTGTCAGATAAATTACAATATATTGAAAATCTGTTGCAACAGATGGATATATCAGTTTATTTTTCCAACAGATGTGGCATCTGTTGCAACTTGCTAGTCATCTATTTATTCAATTTCATCGAGGGCATTAGATTTTTCTAAACACTTCTTGACCAAACTCAATTTTTGCTCTTGGATTGCTTCTCTTTTTTTCTTTGCATCCTTCAAACAGAATCCATTTGAAGGATGCAGAGAAAAAAAAGAGAAGCAATCCAAGAGCAAAAATTGAGTTTGGCCAAGAAGTTTTTAGAAAAATCTAATGCTCTCGATGAAATTGAATAAACAGATGACTAGCAAGTTGCAACAGACGCCACATCTATTGGAAAAGCAAACTGATATATCCATCTGTTGCAACAGGTTGTCAATATGTTGTAAGTTATCTGATAGATGGAATATATTTTGCAACAGATTACCCATCTGTTAGATTTATTTTAAAGAAGTTTTCTTTTCGTTTCAAAATACAATAAAAAGATAAAATGTTGTATTTAGATTCATTTTTTTTTAATTTACATATTCGAAAAGTCACCAGTTTTATTTAATTAAGGGATATTAATAGTCGTGGCTTTTTGTTTGACTAGACTTAAGTCATGTCACGCCTTTCAATTCAATCATTTTATAAATAGGTCCCTGCAGCCTCCTCTCACTTGTTCATTCTACTACACTTACAATACAAATATGGCTGATCCAGATTTGTACAAGAAGATTCCTATCGAGTCCTTACAGGAACTTCAAAGGTAGTTTGATGAACTCCAGAGGGATTTGACCGACTTCGGAGCAAGGCTGAGGAGGGCCCTACTGCTGCCGGATGAAAATTGTCCGGTTGACAATAATAATAGTAATAATAATAATAATAATAGTAATGATAATAATAATAGTAGTAATAATAATTAGGTTATATTTTTTCTTTCTTTTAGCGTATGTATTTTCCTTTTTTATATCCGATCTACCTATAAGGGATTGAAAAATCTATGTATATTTTTTATTTGGTTTGGTCGAATTTGAATTTTTAATTCTTATTTAATATTTAATTATCATTATATTTATTCCTATTCTCAACATGTCGACGGTTGGAGGTAGGGATTGAGCACTTGTGGCAACAGAGGGTGGTGAAAAGTCATGATGATTCTCTAAAAAATGGTTCGTTAATAAATAATAAGGAACTAAACTAAATGATATACACAATTTATAGCCGTAAAAGAAAGATTATTTAATTTAAAAAAAGTCTCAACGTTGGATTAATTAAGTTATATGATGATATGATTGTTAAGAAAAAGGTGAATAGTCGTGACTATGACTTTTTGTCTAAACACATTCAACAAATAAAAATAAACAATGTTGCTTATGCATCAAATTCCTCATCTGTTGCGACTGATGAATTGGTTGTTAGAAGAAATAAAAAAAGCTCCTAAAATAGATGGTCGATTTGTTACAACAGATGGTATATCTGTTGCAACATATGGGTTATCTGATGCAACAGATATAAAATATGTTGCCATAACTCAATAAAAAAATGGTTATTATTTTATTAAAGAAACGGTTATTGAAAACCAGGTCTCTTTGATTTTTAAATTGAGAAAAAGGTTATTTAAATTTAATAAGCTGAAAAGTCATGACTTGTCACAATAATAAAACTCACCAGCTTGATTTAATTAAGTCATTTCTTTTCATAGAAAACAATAAGAAAATAAATGATAAACACAATTTAAACTGTAAAAAACTCACCAAAAATATTCTTGTATTTAAATCTGTTTTATTAATTTGTATAATAAAAAGGTCAGAAAATTTGGATTAATGATATGATGATAATTGTTTTTGAAAAAAAGATAGATTATATGTTGCAACAGATAGATTATCTGATGCAACAGGTTATCTATTATTGCAACGGATGATATATCTATTGTCATCGATGAGTTATCTGATGCAACAGATATATAATATGTTGTGACAACTCAATGTAAAAATGGTTCCTGAAAAGAACTAATTATTAATAATAATAAGCTGAAAAGTCATGACTTATCACAATATTGCTTAATTTAATTAAGTCATAACTTTTTATAGTAACCAAGAATGTCATTAATAAATGGAGGTGAACAATTGCGCCTTTAAATCTGTTTTATTAATTTAAAATATTTAAAAAGTCAAAAAATTTGGATGTCACGATGATAATTTAAAAAAATATATATATAGATTATATGTTGCAACAAATATATTATCTGATGCAACAGGTTATCTATTTGTTGCAATAGATAATATATCTGTTGTCACAGATGAGTTACTAAATGCAACAGATATATAATCTGTTGTAACAACTCAATATAAAATCGGTTCTTGGAAAGAACTAATTAATAATAATAATAATAACCTGAAAAGTAGACTTATCACAATATTGCTTAATTTAATCAAGTCATAATATTTTACAGTAAGCAAGAAATATCATTAATAAATGGAGGTGAACAGTTGCGACTTTTTGCCTAACACATTCAAGTTCAATCCTCTATAAATAGGTCCCTCCTTACTCAATCGTTCATTCTACTACACTCTATTTTATTCCTTGCTCTTGTTACACCTTCAACTACTTTCTCTTCAAGGACTTGATAGCTTTTTCCTGTCTCTGGTAAGTTTTTTTCTTGATTTTTTGTGTAATATACATTGTATTACATTCGAATTCTTTCTTTTCTTTACTTTTGTTTTTACGTGTGTGTTTTGTCAATTTATGCATTTTCTAGATATGGCTAATCCAGTGTGGGATGTCGCTATTTTATGAGATGCCATGCGGAAACTACAGAAGGAGGTTCATGATCTACAGTGGGAGTTGGCCGTCATCAGAATAAGTATGCTACGGGAGATCCGCAGGCTGAGGAGGGCGATGTTGCTGCCGGTTGAAGATTGGCCGGCAGGCCATACAAATAATAATGATGATAATGATAATAATTAAGCTTTTTTTTTCTTTTACCTATGTATTTTTATGTTTTTTGTTTAATAAAAAATTCATGTTTGATGCATTTGATGTTTTAATTCTTATTTAATTATCATGTTGTCTATTTCTTTTTTCTCAACGAATGACATGTCTGCAATTATGGAATAATTTGAATCCAATATCAATAGCAAGAGATCAATATATGAGTTGAGTTATCTGTTGGGTTTGTGACTAGCGCTGTATTTTGTTGTTCGAAATAGATTATTCACCTGTTGCAATAGAATAATTATCTGTTGCAACAAATAAATATTCTTTTACAAAAAATATATATTCAGTTGCAACAGATTACATATCTGTTAAAACAGATTACTAATCAGGTGCAAAATATTATTAATTTGTTGCAACAGAATACCCATCTATTCGATTCATATTACGGGCACTTAGAACCATAAACATGAATCCAACATGAGTCTACTATTGCAACAGATCATTTATCTGGTGCCACTGATAATGGATCTATTTAAATAGATTGCTCTTATGTTGCATTGATGTTCGCGTGCTAGTTATTGT
Source organism: Capsicum pubescens (assembly GCA_030864215.1). NCBI lineage: Eukaryota > Viridiplantae > Streptophyta > Magnoliopsida > Solanales > Solanaceae > Capsicum > Capsicum pubescens. Next base: position 74,560,219 of record CM061546.1, read on the forward strand.
TGAAAAAACAACACACTTGAAGTTACCCATATGACAAATTCAACTAAAAAGTATAATTTGACTTACCAAAATCTCCTCTCAAATAAATGCCAATGTTGAAAGTGATGTACGAAATAAAATTTGACATAAGAAATTGATCAAAGAGCAGCTTTTGCGGCAACAACAACAACACCGACAACAATGGTCAACAAGAAGAATATGAAGATGATAATGAAGTATAAGATGATGATAATGAATCAGAAGATGATGAATAAAGCAGCAACAATAATGAACAACAAATATCGCGAAGAGAGAGAAAATAACAACGAATGAGGAGAGAGAAAAAAGTGTCTTTTTTTTCTTCGTTTCCCGTTATATTGACTAACATTTGGATCAAAGTGTAAATTTAAAAACTTGTGGGTTATTTTGAAATTTTCAAACTTTCTTAATCCATAATTAAGTAATTGTCACCTCCACTCAATTATTAAGACTTGCGTCACCTACACCTCATTTGAAAAAAATTTTGTGACCTGTGGCCCAAAGCCCCAAGAAACCCCACCTATTTGTTCATCTTTAAATTACTAGGAATATTTTATCATGATTTTTCTTCTCATGTTATTGACTGACCATGTAATCCTTCAATTATTTCAAATAGCTCTTTTGTATCTCCATCAAACTAGCGGAAGTTAAAACAACTTTAAAAAATCATTATATATAAAATAAATAAGTTATTTTCCTCGCATTTGGTACGTAAGTAGGGTGTTCATGATTTGATTTAAATCTATTTGGTTTTTTAGAAGAAAAAAACAAATTAACTAAATCGATTTTTAAAATATTAGAACCAAACCAACTAACTCAATTTTACTTCAATTCAATTTTCGTCGGATTTATCAATTTTTTAGGATTTCATATAAATATGTGAATACATTTACAAGCAAATAGTTCAGCTATTTTATTCCAACATAACACTAATATTCTTGGAATAAATGTTTAAATTAATTTTGAAATTATACACATTTGATAAGAGTTTTGATTTTCGTATTGAATGAATGTGAATTCTTAAGTATCACCTCGTTTAGTACATATGTTTTAGGTTCTTTTGTACGATACATTTATTTTACAAAATATATGAACCTATTAATAAATGTTATTTGATGAAAACTTTATCCTACGAAAACTTTTATCCGATGAATAGTTCTTAGTCAAAGGAACCCCTACCTATTGATTCATCTTTGAATTATGGTATCTTTTATCATGAGTTTTCTTCTCGTGTTATTGGTTGACCATATAATCCTTCAATCATTTTCAAACAACTCTCGTTGGTCTCTCCATCAAGCTAGCAAAATAACTTAACAAAATCATTACATTTAAAAATAAATAAGTTATTTTTCTCACATTGGACAAGCACATAGGGGTGTTCATGATTCGATTTAGATTGATTTTTGCTTTTAACTTTTTATAACTAAATTGGTTTTAAAAGTATTGGAACCAAACCAACTAACTTGATATAACATCAATTAGGTTTTTGTCGATTTATTATATTTTAAGGATTTTTTTATAAATACAAGAATACATTGACAAGCAAATAGTCCAGCTATTTTATTCCAACATAAACACTAATATTCTTGAAATAAATGTTCCAATTAATTTTGAAACAATATACATTTGATAAGAATTTTGATTTTCGTATTGAATGAATGTAAATTCATAAGTATCATTCCATTTAGTAAATACGTTTTAGGTTCTTTGTAAGATACATTTATATGACAAAATTTATAAACCTATTAATAAATATTCTTTGATAAAAACTCTTGTCCTATAAGAACTTTAATCAATAGTTCTTTTTTTATAAAAAGAAAGATCACTTTAAAACACTTTTCTATCAAAATATTTGAGAGATATTGATTGAAGTCACAAATTCAAGAATAGAAGAGTTATATTATTGAATGCTACTTATTTTGTGACTTAATTTAACCTTAAAGATAGAATCGTTATTTTCTCCTCAGTTTGTTTGTGGAAAAGACTCAAACTATTTCAAGAAACGTCTTAATTTGCCTCTCAAAGTGAATATTGTTCTTAGACAACTACCAATGAGATGGCAAAGCAAAAAAGCGACACATTTCAAGTATTTCAACAAAATACAGTATGTTTAAAAATGAGTTATCAACATTCTTCGGATAGAGTGGAAGAGAAAGACAAGTTTCAACTTCGTTATTATTGTAGATGGTCCATCTATAGTTTTAAATTCATACTTTTGTAAAATAGAGGTTGAGCTAAATAACTCAACTTTCTCCTTTGCTTTGCTATCATGATATTGTAAGCATTTTCATATGTGACATTGTCATAGTGTATTATAAATTGTGTGATGATTACAGAGTACTTAATCTTTTCCAACTCATATTTTCTTCATGCTTTGTAGATACATCAGGTTGCTACCTCTTTAGGATTAGTAAGGTAACATTTGGCCCTTCTTGTTAGAACTCTTCCTATTCGAGTTTCTAATGTCGCATAAATTACATCTTGCAATAAAGTATAACACAATTATTATCAAATGTAGAATTCAGTCATTGTTGAGATCGATCCCACAGAAAATATGACTAGAAGCTAGGTCAATACGGTTATTGTAAATATTAATCAGTTATTTTCGAAGAGGGGAATAAAATGAATAAGTAATAGTTTATAAATTTAATATTAACAAATATGCAGATTTTGTTGTTTGTGACCAATTGATTAGATTGGACTAGGATTGTGTTCACCATGATTTCATAACTTAGTAAGCAAAGCATACTAGTGATCTATCCTGGTGCTTAGCATGCAAAATTGGTAAGTTTGGTTCGCCTAAACGGTTGGTCCCTTATCTATATGAATATCACCACACAACATGGTCCATCTACGACTGTTTTCTTTACTAATTCTTACCCTTGATCTCAAATTAGCTATTCCTGGACAAAGCTCAAGTTATTAGATGAAAGTTGATATAGTCTCAATTTTTTGTTGTTAATCCCTTTTCCCATTCTTTACCCCTTTGATTTAGCAAGTAAGAATAAGGTAATTCTAACGCACGTACTCATTAAAAAGAAAATAATACCAAGGAAAGAATAATGCATGAATGAACACCATTTAAGAATCATGAAGTACCTTCGCTAATTCATCATGGTTCACAACTCTAGTTATGGTCATAGCTACTCATATTCATAAGAAAACAACCAGAAAAAAATGATGAATTCATGATCATAAAATTACAAGATGAAAGAGAAACCAAAAATCATGAATTATTAAAGAAAGCTCAATCATCAAAATCAATGTATGAATAATATCTCAAATATGAGAACATAACAAGGTTGTATGTTTCTAAGATTTAAAAGTAAGTAATAATGTGTAAACTATAAAAGAAAACCTAGGAAAGGTATCTATAGACATTACAAAACCTATCCTAAAATAACTAAGAAAGCAGTGTCGACGTCTTTTTATGTCCCGTGGACAGACTACAGGTCCCATAGTGTAAAATCTGGCTTCATAGTCTACAAGATTTCTGAAGTTTCCATGAGCTAACTCTACCGCTTGTATAGTGTCTTACAAGATCCTCTTGTAGATTGTGGCACTAAACTTCAGAATTGCTCTCATGCCTTCCTTGTCATGAACCTCAGTACAAACATATGGTGCTCGTGAACTTCTTTCTAGGTCCCACGGAGGGACCTCGACTGTAAGAAATAATGTTCACTCTTTTCAATTTCACTCCACGATGTAAACCACGACCATAATTACTAAGTATGGACCGTATTGAGCCATTTTGGGGAACTTGGTCTAGTTCAGCCTAATCTTCAAGTTTTTCATTTCGAGACCTACTTTCCTATGAAAACATACAAGCACACATCAAAGCTACCAAAAAGCACTTAAAAACGTACAATTATCCTATGTTTAGGTGTCAAAAGTATTGCAAAGCCACGACGTGTCAACACCCTCAACTTAGAACATTTGCTTGTCCTTAAGTAATAAAATAAGGAACACAATAACATTACATTTAAGAAAAAGAAAACTAGGAAACTATGACAGTCACAAAGTTTTTAGACAGTGAATCTCACAACTTCGACACACTTTTTTCTTACTACAAACAAGTGTGTGTACATCCCCTATCAAATTTACACAAGAGGATCTATGAATGACATTATAGTATACATGAAAACTTTGTAAAAACATATGACAATTTCCCTAATAATCAACAATCAATAGTGTTACTCTAGTGCCCTCATCACAAAAAAGTTCATACACATAATAATCATTCAATTTGGGACTAGCACGAATACACTCTCTCTTACAAAGAAATTCAAATAATGCATGCACAATACCATGGGATTGCTCTTATATTCTATGCCTCAATTTTTGAACAGTTGGACTAGAATCACTATAGGACTTTACTCGACTTGTAACACAGGCTTAGGGATCGGGATGGAAAATTTGAAATTAGTGACTATGCCCTTCTTGACACTATGTTATCTTTCTTCCACTTTAGACCACTCCTTTTCCTCCCTATACTCATTTTAATATTTTTTTTCTTTTTGTGATGGGTGCATCTTTAATTCAATATCATCTTTTCTTTTCTTTTTCTATTTTTTCTTTCATTTTCTCTTAGCACATAACACACCCGTTTTTTCATTTTTATCACTAGTCTTTTCTTTTTATACCCTATTCTTATTTTCATACATGTCTATATAAGTCATCCTCAATTTAGATAATTTACCTGAATTAAGGTGCATAATGTTCAGGGAGGGACCAGGGCCAAAACTAAGGTTCAAAGAAAAATCAGGAAGGTAAATAGGCTAATCAATAAAAAGGATAAAATTAGGCTCAAAATCAATGATCAAGGGATACCTTATTTGGATGGTCATTTAGGATAAGGGGATTGAAATATAAAATGACCTATGATCATTTTTCAACTATAGTGACCTAAGTAGACTGAAGGGGAGCCTTGGAGTAACTGGTAAAGTTGCTACCATGTGACCAGGAGGTCATGAGTTCAAGCCTTGAAAACAGCCTCTGGCAGAAATGCAAGGTAAGGCTGTGTACGATACACCCTTATGGTGGGGCCCTTCCCCGAACACCGTACATAGTGGCAGCTTTAGCGCACCGGACTGCCCTTTTAGTGACCTAAGTAGACTAACCAAGCAAGTTCAAGATTCCGCACCCAAATTAAGAATAATAAGAATCATGCTCAGACATATTTGGCACAGGGTTACACTATCCATTACTAATATTAAATTCATGCCCTAGCTTAAGCAATTATTATCACATCCATAAACATAATGTCATGCAAAGATCCATATCGGTCAATCTATCAAAGAAGATAACATGTCATATAAAATTTGAAGGGGTCTTTATTTTCTAAAATAGATTTTCATTCCATTGACTGTGCTAAGATCTCCTATATATCTTTCACAAACACAAAACACAAAAACAAAATTAGAAATCAGTTCAACTAGATAGCACACCCGAGGAAAAATAAATATGACAACACTTGGGTTATTTTAGCAGAGGCTGCTTAAGCAGCCATCCTATCACTTAAGCAAACCAGGCTTGCCAGCTGGGTCGCTAAAGCAAAGACCAGTCCACTAAAATAGAGGTCGATTAAGTGACTATTTGTCTATTTTAAGAAAAGGGGCAGACTCAGTGGGTACCGCTTTAGTGGTACTTAGCCTCTTTAGCGGTAATCTCTTAAGCGGTCAAGTGATCACTTAAACGGCACCTAGGAGGCCATTAAATACCCCTTTAACCCAATTTTCACCCAATTTTCCACAAGTCTCAAGGATCCAAAAGTCCTAGAATGTATGAAAAGTAATAAAGTGATTATTAGAAGATTGTGAGATGCTTATAAGCTCTTATTACTTATTTTCTCATTGAAATCTTGGTAAGTTTCCATTAAATTCTCAATTAATTCTTAATTTATGTCCAAAATATCTAGATTATTATGATTAGATTGAGGTTGTATTTGATCTCAAAATGTGTTCATTCTTGAGGGAAAATATTATTTGATCTCGGAATTTGTCCATTCTTGAGGGCAAATATTCCTTGAACATAGAATAACACATTGACAATTTTGAATGTGTAATTTCACAAGCATGCCACACATGGAATTTTGACTCGATTTGGACCTAGAGCATAAAAATACAACATGGGTACCTTTGATATTTCATTGATGAGTAGATTATCATTTTGACAGCGAGGCATCATTTGAAAGTATCTCAAAAGGTGAAATCATTGATTAGCAAAGTCACTAAACTTTCTTTAGTGTACATGTTGGCTAGGTTTACCTTTCTTTTAGATTAAGCTTAATTATAATATGAATATGATATTATGCTATTTTTAGAAATGGATTTAGGTCTTGGAGGAATATTTACCATGATTAGGATCTTTTAACCAATTAAGGAACCGTAATTAAGCATAATTAGATCAACTATTTATTTCATAGATAGAATTTCTATAATAGTACTAGAATATAGATTATTTAACTAGTCATGAAATATGATACCTTATCCTAGTTTGAGGTAGAAATTATCCTTAGAACAAATTTCGAGGATTATAAATTGGCCCCCAGCCCACCTTAGGCAAAGATAGCTACTAGCTCCTAGTAGACTTATAGAAGTGTTACATTATCTTTAAGTATATTCATTAGCTGAAGAGGATTAGAAGTAAGAAATACTTTTTGGTATAGATCCAGTACTAGCTACCACTATTGATGTCGAGATTTGTGTTGGACAAAGTTCAAAGATAGGGTGAGCTCTCGAAACTGGAGTTGACCTTTTCTCCATCTACTATTTTTTCTAGTCTTTCTATTTTTAAGACTATTATTTATTGACTTAATAGTACCTGTATTCTTTTGGGATAAAGGTTTATATACCGACACTGCTAGGTTGTGGGATCTTATTATTTCCCTTATTTATCTTTTATTTTGTTATTATTCTATGCTTTATTACTAGTAAACCTTTTACTTGCATATTTTTGGCATTTATGCCATTTCTACCAAATTAGCTCATTGATAATAACTTTGAGATATGGTTGGCCTTACCTACCTATGGGATAAAGTAGGTGCTATCATGATTTGGAGATTGGATCATGACAAATTGGTATCAAAGTCAGGTTTACCAGTATTGTTGGTACAAGTTCAAGTGTGTAGTAGAGTCTTGTAAATCAAAATAATGACATCCATTTCTCATCTTCGGAGGATATATTAGGAGCTCTTTACTTTTTTCACTCATTTCATGAGTTGGTTTCTAAGATTAATTTAGTTTTACTCCTTCGCAGATGGCTAGGATGCATGCTACTTCTACACAAGATGAGGACCCTGAGTCCACAACTAAGGATACTACCAGAGTATGTGGATGACCTAGAGGTCAAGGACAGTCAAGGTATGCATCCTAGTTAGAGATCAGGATAGAAGCCTTTGTCAAACCTTATTTCTACCCACACCAAAGATTTTACCCTAGCCAGTGGTGGATCGGGGACCAGTCTATGCTCCACCAGAGTTTATTTCATCGTCACTACTCAGAGATGCATTAGTTTAGATTTTAGGATTAATTAGTGGTGCAACATTTGATGGTGCACAGTTTGTAGAGAAAACTGGTATTGAGGTAGGATCATAGTCTATAGCTATAGTTCACAAAGTTGAGATTCCTCCAGCATTGATAGTTGCTCAGCCGATAGTCGCCCAGCCTTTTGTGTCTGTTGAGGAGCAAAAAATATTGGGTAGATTTTCTTGATTGACTCCACCTAGGTTTTCTAAGGAACCAAACGAGGATGCTTATGGGTTATTAGTTTCTTGTGAGGATAGGATCCATAATTTGGGCCTAATTGAGACTCGTGGTATAGACTACACTACCTTTCAGTTGGATTTAGCAGCTCGACATTGGTCAAAAGGTCATCTTTATTCTAGGCTAGCTAGATCTCTATTTTTGACATGGTCTCAGTTCTTTGAGGTTTTCTTAGAGAAGTATATGACTCACAGCCTTAAGAATTATTTAAGGGACCAATTATCATAATTAGAGTAGGGTTCTATGAGTGTTATAGAGTACAAGGCTTGATTTTATGAGTTGGTCAGGCATGCTACATCTATCTTGCCGACTGAGTATGATTAGGTTGCGTTGTCCAGGGATTAAGACTTTTTTTTAATAGCCATGCAGAGTTTGGTTGCTAGGTCCTTTGCTAAGGTTTTTTATCATACTCAGGTTATGGAAGAGATACATCACGAGGCCTAAGAGGGAAGCGATAAGAGGTCACATGATCATAGCAGTTTCAATAGGAGTTGGAGTTGCTTATAGTTTAGAGATAGTGGTTCTTAGAGTAGGTACCCTTCACATTAGACTTATCAAGATCAGGGTCAATCTAATAGGCCTGTTTGTGTTGCACTTCATATTACCAATGGAGGCTAGTCTAGCTATAGTAATTATCCTAGCCAGAGTAGTAGTCAGACTCTGAAAGGTTTATCTTTTGGGTATTTTAGCTGAGGTGGTTATTCTGGGTTAGATGAATCTTCTGAGTTTAGTACAGTGCCTGGGGTGTGTTATGATTTTGGGGCCTTCAGCTATTTTGGTAGAGAGTGTCCAAAGCATGAGCCAGTTGGTTCTGCATCTCAGAGTGTATATCCTATTAGGGTAGTGTTTCCCCCAACTTGAGATAGTATGTATGGTCACCAGAGTGGTTAACTCAAGGTGCTCGTAGAGTTCCTTAAGTAGGAAGGACAGGTGATCAGTCAGACACCTAGCCAGGTTGGCGAGGTTAGTTTTCTATTAAACTTGGTAGACCTGAGGTAGATTCTTTAGATGTTGTTATCACATGTATAAAACTCATCCAGCTTATTTAATTGATCAAGCAGAGCCATCACCCCAGTCAAAATTTAGATTCTTGAGCGCCCACACAGCCTTGTGCTAAAGTTCAGTAGAAGATTACATGATTTTCCATATACAAGTTGATCAAGATAAATACCTATAGGGAAATTAAAAGTGGTTTGGTATGCCATAAAGCATTATCCAACTTCCTAGACTATCATGTTCTACTTGTATTCATAGTCTTCGTAAGGATTATCTTTTTTCTCCCAGTTGGAGACCTCAACTCACCTACTAGATTGTGAATGATAAGGTTTTTAAACCCTATAATTCAAGTGTAATTCTCGAGTAGTGCTTAAAATAATACATCATAAATTTAAGATCCTCTATTACTGATGATTTCCTTGGGTACCAAACCTAGAAGAGATGTTTCACTTTAAGAATGTTATGACACTTTTCACTTCATTATTAGGAAGCCCAACCACTTGGACACATAATTAACAAAAAAAGAATGTAATTCATCCTAATCGAGCTTACAAACGAACCCATAAGGTTAATTCCCCAAACATAAAACAACTCAACCACAACACAGGAGAGAGAGAAAGTTCATGCTTTCATGATATTCCCCCTTGTCTTAGCCACTGGTCATATACCCTCGCATAATTTTGAGTATCTTGATGGATGGATGGCCAATAATACACACATTGTGGAATCTTATGGGCTATCCAAATACCATTATGATGTCCCCCGATAGGGGATGAGTGGCATGCCTCCAATAAGCCTATAATCTCAACCTCGAGCACACATATAAAAATCATCCCATTAGTAAAACTATGGAACAAGTATGGATTGTCCCAAAAAAAATTCTATGCATCAGACAAAAACTTATTTTGCTGGTGGAAACACAAGTCTGAAGGCATCTCATCACTCACCAAATAGTTAACAAAATCTACGAACCATGATATCAAATATTGTGATGCAATCAATAATTTTTCATCTATAAAAGTATCATCAATGTCAATTATCTTTCAATTCTAGTATTATATCTTCCTCAAGTCTAGAAAAATAGCCAGCCACTTGATTTTAGGTGCCCTACCGATCCTTGACCCAAAGTCAAATTCTTGCAATAGAAGTACCTAATAAATTAAGCTAGGCTTTGCATCTTTCTTGATCATTAGGTACCTAAGAGTTGTGTGGTCAATGTGCACTATCACTTTAGCGCCAAGTAAGTAGGTTCTAAATGTTTCAAAAGAAAAAATCATAGCAAAAAATTTTTGTTCCATCATAGTATAATTTTTTTAAACTATATTAGGTGATTTGCTAGTGTAATAAATCGGATGAAGAATCTTTTCATGCCTTTGGCCTAGAACTTCTCCTAGCGCTACTCAAGCATCATACATAATCGAAAAAGGCATGGACCAGCCAGGCACAACAATGATAGGAGATGATATCAACTTCTCCTTAAGGTACTCAAATGCCTTTAGACATGCATCATCGAACATAAACTTCACCTATTTCTCTAATAACTTGCACAATGGTTGCACTAAAGAAATCCTTGATGAATCTGCAATAAAATCTAATATGCCCCAAAGAGCTTTTAATACCTATTAAAAAGATCAATGGTATAGATTTTCTATCATCTCTATCAAACTCAATTGGTATTTTAGAGATATTGTGTCCAAGAACTAACTTTTATTTACCACAAAATGATACTTTCCTCAATTAAGAACCAAATTACAGTCCTCACACCTTTTCAATAAACTACTCAAATAGGCTAAACAATCATCAAAGGAGTTATCTACCACCAAGAAATTATCTATAAATACCTCAATAATGTCTTTCACTATATCAGGGAATATAGAATTCATAAAACACTTAAAAATTATTAGTGCATTACACAATTTGAATAACATATGCTTAAATGCAAACGTCCCATATGACAAGTGAAAGTGATATTCTCTTGGTCATTAGAAGAAATTAAAATTTAATTGTATCCTTAATAACTGTCAAGAAAATAATACCATTCTCTACTAGCAAGATGGTCTAACATCTAATCCATGAATGTTGTCAAAAAGTGATCTTTCTCAGTCCACACATTCAACTTTCTATTGTTCATGCACACTCACCAGCCTTAGCCTCATATGAATACACTCATTCTTTTCATTGGGAACCACAATCATTCCACCCTACTTCATCCTATATTGGACTAGTCTCACCCATTTATTATTTGAAATAGGGTAAACTACACTTGCATCTAACTATTTGATAATCTTTTCTTATGACCTCTTACATTGGTGGATTCATTCCATGTTGATGCTCAATTCTAAGAACACAATCATTCTCAAGATATATTATATGAGTGTAAATATCTTTTGAAATACCAATAATAGACCAACTAATGGCCTTCTTGAACTTTTTCATCATAGATACTAGAGCTTTCACTTGTCATTTGATCAAATTTGCTGCTATAATAACTACCAAGGTATTTTTGGCTTCCAAGAAAATATATCAAAGGTGGAACGGGAGAGCCTTTAGCTCCAAGACTGGGAGATTCTCAATAGAAGGCTTGACTAGAAGAGTTGCGTTGTTCTTCAAGTCAAGATCTAACTTTTTATTGGATAATTGTGTGATCGCATACCAGAAAGTAAATTAGCCATATCATCATACTTATCAGTATCATCTCTATAAAAATTTATGTTCATAGATGCTAGTACCTGAATTTAATCTCTCCTCAATCAGGTACTAATGACAAATTCTCATTAGCAACACCAATAATTTAACCCACACTATCATTTGGATTTTTCATTGAACGACATACATTGGAAATCATTTCTTTATTATTCAACTAAAATTTCAACTACCTGATTTCCATGTCAACTAATGCTTATCCTATTCTTAGGAATAGTTGTCCCAGGATGATGGAGACCTCAAAATCCACCTCACCATCTAGAATGACAAAATCTACCGAAATAATAAATGACTCAACCTTCAAAAGAACATCATAAAAAATGCATGCAGGTTTCTTAACCATGCAATCTACCATAAGAAGCCACAGTGAAGCCATTTTGGGCCCTCACAAGCCTAATTATCTTAACACTACTAGCAACATGAGATTACTATTAGAACCACAATCACACAAAGCCTCTACAAAATTGAAGGTTCCTATGGTACATGAAATGGTGAATGCTCTAGGATATTTTTTCTTCTGAAGAGACAAGGAAGCTATTGCACTACAGTGGTGCAAATTATCTCCAGGCTCAAAACTCACGTCCTCTTTTTAATAATAATATCCTTCATAAACTTGGCACAACTAAGAATTTTCTTAAGTGTATCAACTAAAGGGATGTTTACAGATTATTGCTTCAATATTAAAATAAATTTTTGATACTTTCTTTCTTCTCCAACCACTATGGGAAAGCTGGAGGAGGTTTTGGAATAGGAGTCAAAATCTTTGAGACCTCTTTCTCCTTTTCTTTTCAAGAAATAATCTTTTTTTAGAAATTGGAGATAGTTTTTCTATTGAATTCTCATTTATAACCAAATCCTCAAATTCAACTACCATTTCAACATCAATCATTTTTAGCTTGATTGAATCATCAACAACTATCAACAGAAGGAGAGTCCAGCAGTCATCTTACCAATACTAATAGTTATAGCCATGTAATGATTATTACTTTTGGGATTCTTGAATGTATTGTTAGGCAGTGTACTGTACTTTCTTTTATTCAGAAATGGTGACATTCAGTTTATCTGTTGCTTAATTTGCTTGATAGCAGTAGCATGTGACTCAAACTTTTTTCATCCTAGAAATATTTCCATAACTCTCCTTAAGCTAGTATTAGTAGATTTACCCTATTCAACACCATGGATACCAAGTCTTCCAATCTACAAGTGCTCCACCCTATTTCACGACTACCTAGATGAATAAACAAATCACTTCTATCAGTTGTGTACCTATCTTGATACTTTCAATCACCATTTATATCTCTTCATCTACTCCTCTATCTATACCATAATCGATTATAGTTGTTATCCTTATAATAACTCTGACCTTGATTTCTCTGACCTTGGCACCAAGTTTCTTAATTAGACCCTTAGGCATTGGCCTAGGAACACATGACTTGATCATTCAAATAGTTTGCCTCCTCCTCCGAATTAGAATCATGACTATTATGTCTTGGCGTTTTTCCTTGTGAACTAACTACATTTACCTTGTCATCCCCATACCTTAGACATTTTTTGAAATGAGACTTACATAAATTCTTACTTTGTCTATTTCATGATCTTTCTCTTGTTCTTTTCTATGGTTCTCTATGAACATACCTATAGCATAAGTATCTATGAGAACTTCACATTCTTATATGTGCCATGCCCAATTGGTCTTGGTAACTCTATAAAATCAGTGATGTAGTTGCATAAGTGTGATTCATAAAATTTCCTCCAGTAATTGTTTCTTATACTCCCTTGTTATTTGCATTTAAAGACCCATAGAAGATCTCCAGCAAACTCTTATTGAGTATCTTGTGATTATGACATCGCTTCAGTTTTTGGTTGAACCTCAACCACGCCTCATACAAATTTTTCTTATACAGTTACATGAAGTTTTATATTTCATCTATTAGATGAAACATTATAGACTACAGGAAAAAACTTTCTATGAAAGCCTTCTTCAACTCCCTCCAGGTAGTGATTGAGTCTTTAGGTAATTTAGCCAACTAAAACTTTGTTTCACCTTCCATGAGAATAGAAATTACCATAATTTGCTTATATCTTGAGTCACGGAGTATTTTATATGCCTTACAAATCCCCACGAAGTTCATTAAGTGCATATTTGCATCATCAGTAGTGTGTCCACTGGATAATCCTTTCATGTTCAGTAATTGTATCACTGCATAGGTAATGTCAAAATTAGCCCCAACAGTAGTGGGGTTGGCACAATTGCACCTGTTTCACCTGTATCATCTAGGTTAATATCATCATCATCACAAACTGAGATGAATATCAATAGTGTTGTTGCTCCTAGCACTTATTCCTTCTTTCCCTGGCCTATTCATTTGGTGTAGCCAGACGAACTGCCTCTCTTTGTCTAGTTTGATCATTAGTTGTATCTTAGCAGTGCTCTTCAACTAACTGAGTTTCTTTATGTTATTGAGCCCTTTACTATTCCTTAGTGAACATCCTTATTGTAGATCTTTTGGGTCTCCTAATTCCTTGATTTTCCATTTTCCTCAATGTTATTTCAAGTTTGAGATCGATTGGAATCAGGGGATTGCCTTGCATGCAAGTGTTGGGCACAAACAAGTGTGTATCCTAAGAACAAAATAAAAATGATAGAAAATTAGAAATTAAGGACTAATAGTCAAACAAAAATAATTGATCTAAGCTCCTAAGTTGTACTCCCCGGCAAAAATTTGATGTTGCCCAAATTCAACCTTTCAATAAATTATAACATGATTGTTGATTAAATATAGAACCCAAACAAGGTTGAGATAGATCTCACAATGTCACGACACGGTGCTTAAGGCCACAATTAACCCCAAGCTAACTCATGGTCTGGTTCCTACTAAGAGCATTAAATAAAATGACAATAACATAACACATGCAAAAATTAAACCCATAAGGTACAGTCAATCTGAATACTATATTATATAAAATGATGTGTGAAGTGTCTGATAAATACTAGAAAACTAGACTATCTGTCTGAAAGCCTCTAAACATATGGAGTTGATGGGACAAACCCCTAACTAACTCCAACTGAATTGAACATAAGGAAATACTGAAATGACTGGAATAACATGACACGCCCTTGATGGATGAGCACTCCCCAATATTTCTGCGGGGAACTGCTAAGCTGTTTAGGGATGATCAGGAAACTTTGCGTCAGAACCTATGTTATAAGAAAACATAGTGCAAAATAAAAGTATGTGATCGGTACTTTGAATGTACTGGTACGTGAGGTAAGGACTAACTCAAATACATATGGAAAGTGAACATGAATGCATAGACATGTGAAACTAAGAATCCAAGACCAAGTAAAGCAAGTACAATATCTAAACAACTGAAAATCTAATTTCTTGGTCAAGCAAACCTGATCTAAGATACACTGAATACTGACTGAAACTATGGGAGCTATCATGTAACAGACATGCCCTAATCTAATCTAATTGGGGTCCAACCTATAATCCCAGTTGGAAGGGTGTCAGTACTTTGCCATGAGTACTGACACATAGTTGTGTGGATCCACTAAACTAGTGTTCCGGATGACTAAGGAGCCTCTACTGGAAGGTGCTCTTATGATATATGTGTCAACCCTCAACTGGAAGGAAGATATCTCAAACCTACGTTGGCTACATAGTTTTGGAACTCAAGGGCTTACTACTAAGGGTCGCACCATCTACTGGCAGGTGAGCCCCCATCCCTGGGTTCACTCGGTGATAAATCCTACTCCCAACTGAACTGACACTGGTACTAACTTAAGTTCAACTTAACCTAACAACTTATAGTGCTCAACATGATTATAATAACTGAATAAATGATAAGATTCATGGTTTAACTGACTCGTTACTTGGAAGGTCTGAAACGTAAGTAAATGCATAGGTATCGGGTGTTCATAACCCGCCAGCACTAAATGATTACAAACTTTGATAACAATGATAAAACAGCGATTAACGTCATATTTTAAAGGCCCAAAAAACTAATGAATTTCGTTAGTTAGAACATGGGAATGAGTTAAATAGGGCACGGTAATATACACACTTGGTTTAATGCATGAATTAGATAAGTTAACATGGAATCAATTTAAATATACGTAGGAACTTGAAATTCGAAGCATTACAGAACCTAATTTTCATGGAATCATAGGAGGACATGGATTAAATTCTAATTACTAAGGAAAAAGCATGGATTAAACTCATCTTGAACATGTAAAATTTCATAATGAAGGAAAAGTTCATACTTTAAATCAAAGAGAGGGTTTTGGGATCAATGGGCAAGAGGAACCCATTGATGAATACCCCACATACCTTAATTGAATGAATTCTTAAAGAAATTTTGTATTCGAAACTTAGAACCTTGTGTTCTTGAGAGGAAAAGCTTGGACTTTGTTCTTGGGAAAGGGGGAAGTTTTCTAGTGAGAAAATTTGAGGTAATGGGCAAATAATGCCCCTTGGGATGTTAAAAATCATATTTTAGACTATTAGGGTTGAGGGGAAAGGACCCATTTGCCCCTTGGACTCTTTTTTCCCATGGGAATGTAACTTATGTAGCGACCCATATTCCAGTGAAATAGCCCTCGCAATGTAACCCCTAGTCTAGTGGTATAGCCCTCGCGGTGCGGGGCTATCGCGACCCCTTACTATTTCTCACGAAAATGGTCATAACTTTTCGCTCGGGTATTCGATTAAGGCAAAATTTGTATTGTTGGAAATCTAACTCAATTATCTATAATTTGGTGGGTATTGAGATCAAAATTCCACATTTGTAAAAATTTATACACATTTAAGTTGATCCTTGTAGAATCAAATATAAAAATTTGGCCAAAGCAAAGGCTCTAAGATCAACTTTGCTCTAAGTGATTCCTATGATTATTTTTCACCTAATAAGCACTCTTATCACTAGGATAATGATCATGACACATGTACTCAAATGTATATCCTAGGATTAGAGTTTACACATGTAGGAACGATGGTTTAAAGTCTAGCTCAAAAATGCGGGGTGTTACATTATATCCTCCTTGGAGTCATTTATCCTCAAATGAAAATAATTAAGCTGAGATACTAAGGAGACTAAGAGTCTATAATAAATACTGATAAGCTAAAATATGATCAAATAACTGGGTCTGAAACATGATACATGCTATATGGGTTGAACTAATTTCATGAATGCATGTTGTGACATGAGAATAGTTGTATAGATGAAATAGAGATCGTAAAGAGTTAACCAAAATAAAATAACTACCTCAAGATGAGTCTAAACTTATGGAGAAAATATGAGGATACCGGGCTTGCATATCTACTTCTACTTCCCAAGTAGCTCCCTCAACGGACAGATTTCTCCATAAAACCTTAACCAAAGAAACTTTTTTATTCCTTAGCCTACGAATCTGATGATCAAGGATCTCAACAGAGACTTCTTCGTAGGAAAGGCTATCTTTAAAATCCACACTTTCTAAAGGAATAACATAAGTTGAACCTCCAATGCATTTTTTTAACAAAGAAACATATAACACCGGGTGTACTGATGCCAAATATGCAGGCAACTCAAGCTCGTAAGGTACCTTCTAAAAATGGCTCAAAATTCTATATAGGCCAATATAACGGGGACTAAGCTTTCCGTTCTTGCCAAATCTCTTCACTCTTTTCATAGGCAAAACTATCAAATAGACCAAGTCACTAACATCAAACTCAAGATCCCTTTTCCTCACATCTGCATGAGATTTTTGACGACTTTGGGATATCTTTAGCCTCTCTTAAATTAACTAAAATTTTTCTATCAACTCAAATTCTGAATCGGCCCTATCAAAGTAGCCTCACCTGCTTTAACCAACCAATCGGAGATCTACATCTCCTCCCATAGAGAGCTTCAAACAAAGCTATCTGAATACTGGAGTGATAACCATTATTGTAGGAAAACTCGATCAAAGGTAAGTGGTTATCCCAACTACCTTTAATGTCAATAACACACGCCCTTAACATAAACCCCATAAAGATAGTGCCTCCAAATTTTTAAGGCAAAGACAAAAGCTGCCAACTCAAGATCATGGGTTCAATAATTCTTTTCATGAGGCTTAAGTTGTCTAGAGGCGTAGGCTATGACCTTACCTCTCTACATCAATACACAACCCATACCAACTCTATAAGCAACACAATAAACTATAAACCCATTGGTGCCATCTGGCAAAGAAGTGAGTCGAGTCTTCAACTCCTGAAAACTTTTCTCGCAGGAATCTGACAACTAAAATTTAACCTTTTATTGGGTTAGCCTCGAGATGGGGGAAGAAATAAAATAAAACCCTTTAACAAACCGTTTGTAGTAGCCAGCTAAACCCAAGAAACTCCTGATATCTAACGGAGAGATGGGTCTCGGTGTGTTTCTCACTGCTTCAGTTTTTTGAGGATCAAATCGAATGCCATCACCATAAATGATATGACCAACGAAAGCTACTGATTTCAACAAAAATTCGCACTAACTAAAATTAGCGAACAACTAATGATCTCTAAGGGTATGCAACACAACTCTCATATGGTTGACAATGCCTAAGAGAACACGGAAACGTACGTGGTCTACCAAGTAATATAGTGTCCTTTAAGAAAGCCGAATATCAATCCCACAGGAACTTGTTCCAACAACTATCAAATTTTAGTTCACAAATTAGATTAAATTGATGCAAGAGTAACCAAAAGAGAGTTTTAAAGTTATAACTAAATGTAAAGTAAACAATGTGTAATATAAAAGACTTGAGACAATCAATAGAAGAAAACCTAGGGTTAAAGAACTTCAAACAATCATACTGTGTTATTGAACTTCATTCGTTAACACGCTTATCTTGATTGTTGATTCATAGGGTTAATCACATGATCATGATCTCCCGACCTCTAATCATTTACCTAACTTGGACATTACAACTACATCATTGAGCGGGGATGTAATAATCCAATTAGGTGATTAAAGTTATCATTCTACATGTGAATAAATTAAGGCTTCTAGGTACATCCCTGTCCTAGATGCTAATTTTAATTCCTTATTTTATAAAAGAATACAAACTCTAGTTTGTTTATCCCCACGTTCTATCTCCCTATTCCCTCTTTCGAGATCATAAGGTTGAAAATATATGTATTCTAGGGGTGATCAATCCTCAAAATAGTTAAAAAAGGAATTAACAAGCAACCAAATATGATAAGCAAATTAAACGAAATTAATTCAAAACAATAGTCTTCATGTTCTTTGCTTTAACCCAGGAAAGGGAGTTTTTAGCCACTAATAGTCATAATCATGATCCAAAAGGTTGAATTCATGTTATGAATTATTAAAAATCTAATTAAAGAATTTAAAACCCTAAAGTTGAAGTTGCAGCAGTCTCCCTTAATTTCCAAGACATTCAAAAGTCCTTACAACAAGTGCCCAATGTCCTATTTATAGTGAATGAAGTTTAGTCGTGTTTGAAGTATGTAGTGCATCGCGATAGATGCTTGACTTGACTAAGGGTCACGGTGCAATAGGAACTTAACTAGACTGGAGGTCATGACGAAGTGTCTGCTCAAGTCAACTAAGGGTTGCGGTGCACCCCTATCGTGATACCTCACTAGAAATTGCATTTTTACATCCAATCCTTGCCTTGTGCCTTTGCCTTTAATCCAAGCTTTTGTGGTGTGTTTCCAATGGATTTACATTCTTTAAAACATCAATATATCACTGTGATTAGCTCATAAAACATCCTACATCATAATACACCAAGTATTAGAGATCAACACAGCACAACATCAAGAACGGCGAACTAAAAACACAAGCTAAGACAAGGCTTGCTCATATTGATCTTTAAGATATATTTTTGACTCTTGGTTTAATTCAATTGACCATTACACCTTATAAAAAAAAAATTCACTTATAAACATACAAGTATACCATTTGGAACTCATTTAACACACTAGAATCCATTGGGATAGACAAGACAAGCACCTAGGTTAAGCTAGTAACACTAGTTTCCTCAATTGAACTCTAAGTAACCCATTTAAGTACGAACGTGTTTAGAATTCATGTTGAACATTGTTATCACACACTTAAACACTTAGAAACCTATTTCTATAATAATTAACACATTAAGTACACAAGTTGTCCTCAAAACAAGGCAAACTAATCTAGTACAATGACACTAGAGTGCATAAATACACCCAACATCACCACCCCACACTTAAAGCCTTGTTCGTCCTTTAACAACTCTTAACTATAAGCATCATAAGCTAAGGAGACTCTACACTTCTACTACATGCAAGACACTCAATCTAGTACTATAATGACTACACGGAATGCAAGTTTCTACACTAAGCATGTTATATACACAATTGAAAGCTCATGAACACTACTCCAAAACATCCTGGCCTTAAGAATTGACTCAACAAGTAGCAAACTTATGCATATTTCTCAATCAAGGATCCCATACAAATTATCCACATTCACTGAACATGTGTCTCTCACAACAAGAGAGTTACCCATAGTCACTCACATAAAAGCAATTTATAACATAATAGGTACAAGAATTAAATTTTGCTCACTGTCACAAGGAATTCACAAGTTACACATAATGAACCATAAGCTTGCCCTTTGTGTAGTACTCCATTAATAACAGAATGTTAAGCTTAAGATCAAATAGGTCTTTTCGGGTTGTAATGCAGGCTAAGGGACTGGTAGGAACTATTTTGGAATAGTGACTATATTCCCTAAGCGCGTTAATACATCACTTTATACAATTAAGACCAATCTCCAACAACCAAATTACACCATTTTTGTTTACCCCCTTATTTTATTTTCACCCCATCTTATTAAGATCATTTACATACACTATGGTGGGAGGATTTTATGCACAACTCATTCAATTTGAGAAAATTTCTATTTTTTTAATTACTCAACTCCCCACCACAACACATAACAATTCCTTTGAACACCAATAACTATCAATTTAGGGCTTCACTTTTCACTTTTTCTCCTCTTATTTCTCAAAATCCTTACTCAATTAGTTTTTCATTAAAGCACCTAGGAGTTTTGGATCAAATCAAGGTCTATCAAAGAAGGGTTTAAGCTACACATGAGGTTGCCAAATAAAAAGCTGAAGGCTCAACGGGGTTGACTAGGATTAAGCACAAAGTGTAGGTCAAAAAGAATGTATAATACAAGGCTATCAAAGAAATTTCTATATCATCTCCTAAACCCACACTCTTTATTTTGCTTTGCACACACACTAGGAAAGTTCTAGACATCACATGCAATAAGGAATAGACAATACCTCACACGTACATGGCACATGCTCAACTTATGTAGGATCATCATAGACTCTCAACCAAACAATAGCATGAATTCAAATTAAGTCAACAAGTACAAGAGTCATAAACATGAGCCTACGAGTCTCAAAAGTAGTAATTCACACAATCAACATAGTTTTCACAACCAAAACACTTGCATCGTGCAATCAACTATAGCACCAACAAGAACATCTTACTTATTCCTAACCTAAAAGAATTTAAATTTACCCTAAAAATAGGAATTCCCCCACCCCACACTTAAAAATCTACTTTGTCCACAAAGTATACTTTAAAAGTAGAGACAAAAATACTCCTTGAGGCCCCTAGGCCTAGCTAGTAGCATTTTTAAACATCAAGACGGTCCAGGGACCCCACACTTAGTCTTTACCATGCTCCTTAGCTCAGATTTTTGGTACTCAAACTTTCCGTCAATCTGTTACTTACCAAGAATAAAAGCTACGTGAAGTAAAAACTACAAATAAAACATACCTACTTAACTTGGGTTGCCTCTCAGGTAGCGCCTAATTTAGTGTCGCAACACGACCCAACTCAACTTAACCAAGTTCCTTCATCCTTTTCCTCACACTTGGAGGCCATCTTTTTATTCGTTTCTAACCTCTTAAGTGTGAACTCTCAAGTTCAACAGCTTTTTCAACTATAGCCTTTTCAGGCTCATCAATTTGTATCATGTCTGGTTTAGGTGGTTGTGGCTTAGGTTGCTCAATGAGGGTTTTCGAAAAGGTCTTTTGTGGAATAGACTCCACCACCACACACTTATCCCCTTCAATCATAGTAATCATACACAAGTCTGAATAGTGGGATAGTGTGTTAAGCAGTTTGTAAACTTTAAAAAATGCCTCTTCATCTTTCAAACTCATTGTGAGTGTGCCCTCTCTCACATCGATTAAATCTCCACCTGTCGCTAAAAATGGATGCCCCAAGATGATTGGTACCTGTATGTTTGTCTAAAAATGTAAAACAATAAAGTCAGCAGGAATAAAAAATTTACTAACCTTTATGAGGGCATCCTCTATCACTCCTTCAGAATGAGCTATGGTCTCGTTTTCCATCTATAGCAGCACAGAGCTCGTTCTAGGCTTTCCTAATCCTAATATATTAAACAGAGATAGGGGTATCAAGTTTCTACTTGCCCCTAAATCACTAAGTACCTAAACCACTTTGTTGTTTCCAATCTGAATGGGGAGAGTGAACTTCCCTAGGTCCTTTAACTTTTTCAGCATCTTTTGAGTAACCACAAAACTATACTCCTCAGTGAGTGCTACTTCTTCCATATCCTACAGCTTAACTTTATTAGCAACCATATCTCTCAAGGACTTACCATACTTGGGCATTCCCTGTAAAATATCTAAAAAAGGTAAATTAATGTGTAGCTCTCTGAACATGTCAAAGAACTTCTTGAAGCTTGCATCCTCCTTTTCCTTCATATGCTTCTGTGGGAAAGGTAGTTATGGCTTCTTCACTTCTTCAGCAACTTTTTTTTGAGACTCAGACTTTCTCAACTTTTTAGCAACTCTACTATTTACCTGTTGGGTCACCACATCAGCATCTACCTCCATAGTTATCTTTGGAGGTTCTTCATTAATCTCTTTACCACTTCTCAAAGTGATTAACATTACTTGTTTTTGGTTTTCTATATCTCCTAGAAAACCAACTTGAGGCCTGGTATTTAGTGTCTGTGATAACTGCCCCAACTGCAACTCTAAGCTTCTCGTGGCTGCTTGCTGGTTCTTTACATCTGCAACCAACTCTATTTAATTATCTAGGATTTGTTTTATCATCTCTTCTAACTTGCTAGTCTTAGTTGTGGCCTGATTCCCTTAAAGTTATTGTTGATTATTCCATATTGGATTTGGTGGTTGGGTCTGCCACTTCATGTTATAGGCATTACCATAATTTGGCCTCTGAACATTGCCTATAAACATCACTGACTTTGGATTTACAACACACGTTGCCACAGAATGACCATTATTTTCACAAACCTCACACAAACCACTAGTTTATTGAACTGGATTAACTGTTGTTGCGGCTATGTAGCTCCTACTTTTAGGTTGTTGGACTGAGTGTTTGTCAAATTTTGTAATACAGCAACCTGAGCTGATAAAGCAGTGTATTGGTCCACCTTTAACACACTTACAACTTTCTTCGTGGCACTCCTAAAATCACCATGCCACTCTGGATTTCCTTGTGATATACGGTTCAATAAAGTGTACAGCTCATCATAAGTCAACTTCAACGCTTGACCACTTGCAGCTGAATCTAGCAAAATTTTTGTATTATTGTTAAGTGCTTCAACAAAAGTATGAGCAAATCTCTTATTAGATTGTTGATGATGTGGAAAGTCCCAAAGAAGCATCTTAAACCACTCCCAAGCATGATAAAGGTTATCGTCTGGACTCTGTTTGAAGCTCACTATGTCACAATAAAATTTTGCAGTCTTACCAGATAGAAAGAATCTGATGAGGAACTTTTAGGATAAGTCGTCATATGATGTGATTGAATTCATTGTTTTAGAGTTTAACCACTTTTTAGCTTCCCCAATAAGTGAATAGGGGAAGAGTGTCAGACTCATATAATCAGCATTCACATCTGCAGGAATAAATGTGTTAGTGACCTCAATGAAATTCTACAAGTGGACTTATGGATATTCGTGTGGAAGCCCTGTAAATTTTCCACTGCTAATTAACAGCTGCACCATATTGTTCTTTAGCTCGAACCTCCCTCCAGCAGCTGGTTTTTGGAAAGGAGAGGTCAGATTTTTCGGAAGTAGGATTGCCACTTCTCTAACCATCCTGCGAGCTGCTTTTTCATCAGCCATGATAGCAGCATTATCTTGATGTTCTTTGATTTATAGAATCCGGGGGAGAAGCCTTTCTTCTCTTCTACTTTCATGGAAAATTTTCTCAGGTTCGGGGCTTGGTTCAACCAACTCCGCTCTCTTACCAACTTACTAGCCTGAAAACCTATTTCCTGCAAATACAAAACTAAGACCAAGCGTAAAACACCAAAGAAATCTAAAAATCAAAACTAAAAACAAATTAGTTACCAAATTACAAGTCCCTAGAAACGGCCCCAAAAACTTGGCAGCACATACGCAAGTATACGTGGTCTACCAAGTAATATAGTTGCCTTTAAAAAGGCCAAATATCGATCCCACGAAAAGTTTTTCCAACAACTATCCAATTTTTGTTCACAAATTAGATTAAATTGATGCAAGAGTAACCAAAAGAGAGTTTTAAAGTTATAACTAAATGTAAAGTAAACAGTGCGTAAAGTAAAAAGACTTGGTACAATCAATAGGAGAAAACCCAGGGTTAAAGCACTTCGAACAATCATACTATGTTATTGAACTTCATTCGTTAACCCGCTTATCTTGGTCATTTATTTGTAGGGTTAATCGCATGATCATGGTCTCCTAACCTCTAATCGTTTACCTAACTTGGACATTACAACTACATCATTGAGCGGGGATGTAATAATCCTATTAGGTGCTTAAATCTATCATCCTACATGTGTTTCAAGTAAGGATTCTAGGTACATTCCTCTTCTTGATGCTTATTTGAATCCCTTATTTTATCAAAGAATTCAAACCCTACTTTATTTATCCCCATGTTCTATCTCCCTATTCCCTCTCCCGAGATCACAAGGTTGACAAAATATGTATTCTAAAGATGATCAACCCTCAAAATAGTTAAAACAAGAATAAACAAGAAACCAAATATGATAAGCAAATTAAATGATACCAATTCAAAACAATAGTCTTCATGTTCTTAGCTTTAACCCTGGAAAGGGAGTTTTAATCCACTAATAGTCATAATCATGATCCAAAAGGTTGAATTCATGTTATGAATTATTAAAAAGCTAGTTAAAGAATGTAAAAACCTAAAGTTGAAGTTGAAGATGCCTCCCTTAATCTCTAAGACGTTCAAAAGTCCTTACAACAAGTGCTCAATGTCCTATTTATAGTGAATGAAGTTTATCCGTGTTTGAAGTATGTAGTGCGCCGCGATGGATGCTTGAATTGACTAAGGATCACGGGGCAATATGTACTCTACTTAACTAGAGTTAGTGACTCAGTGGATACTCAATCCAACTAGGCATCACGGCACACCCCTATCACGATACCTCACTAAAAATTGCATTTTTATGTCCAATCCTTGCCTTATGCCTTTTTCTTTAATCCAGCTTTTGTGGTGTCTTTCCAAAGGATTTAGAGCCTTTAAATCATCAATATATAACCATGATCATCTCAAAAAACATCCTACATCATAATACACCAAGTATTAGAGATCAACACAACACAATATCAAGAACGGCAAACTAAAAACTTGAGCTAAGACAAGGCTTGCCCATATTGATCTTTAAGATATAGTTTTGACTCTTGGTTTGATTCAATTGACCATTTCACCTTATAAAAAAGTTTTTTCACTTATAAACATACAAGTAAACCATTTGGAACTCATTTAACCCACTATAATTGATCGTGATAGACTAGACAAGCACCTAGCTCAAGCTAGTAACACTAGTTTCCTCGATTGCACTTTAAGTAACCCATTTAAGTACGAACTTGTTTGGAATTCATGTTGAACATTGTTATAACACACTAAAACAATTAAATACTTATTTCTATCATAATTAACACATTAAGCACATAAGTTACCCTCAAAACAAGGCAAACTAAGCTAGTATAATAACACAAAAGTGTATGAATATACCCAACATCAATCGTCTTCATGATTATTCTCACTACGGTAATAGAAAAAGATATCATCGATGAAGACTATGACAAACATATCCAAGTACTGCTCGAACACCCTTTTCATCAAGTACATGAAAGTTGTAGGGGCATTCGTTAGTCCAAAAAACATAACTAGCAATTTAAAGTGACCATAGTGAGTTCTGAAGGTTGTTTTTGAAATGTCACGTTCTCTGACTCTAAGCTGATAATAGACGGATCTGAGATCTATTTTAGATAAATAACTTGCACCTTGAATTTGGTTGAAAAATTCATCAATTTTGGTAAGAGGATACTTATTCTTGATTGTGACTTTGTTCAACTAACGGTAGTCGATGTACATTCTAAGAGAACCCTCTTTCTTACTCACGAATAAAACTAGAGCACACCATAGGGAAATTCTAGGCCTACTGAAACCCTTATCTAAGAGATCCTTCAACAGTTCCTTCAATTCCTTAAGCTCAGCTGGATTCATTCTGTATGGTGGAATTAAGATAGGCTAGGTATCTGGAAGGAGATCTATTCCGAAGTCAATTTCCTTTTAGGGAGGAATTCTTAAAAGATCTTTGGAAATAAATCTGGAAACTCCCTTACTACTAAAATTGACTCAAAACTCAAAGTCTCAACATTTGAGTCCTTTACTCAAATAAGATGGTATATTCACCTCTTAGATATCGTCTTTCTGGCCTTAATGTAGGAAACAAACTGACCCTTAAGCACTAAAGTACTACCCCTCTATTTGATAACCATCTCATTAGGAAACTAAAATTGGACAATTCTATTTCTGCAATTTACTGAGGCATAACATGAGTGGATCTAATACATGCCGAGAATGAATTCAAAATCAATCATCTCTAACTCCACAATATCAACTCAAGTAACTTTCTGAGATATTGTGACAGGGAAATTTTGGTATACCCATTTGGCTACAAAGGACTTACCCACTGGGGTAGACACTAAAAAAGGGCTCTACTAATAGTTCATGACTAACATTAAAGTCTACAACTATGTAAGGAGTCACAAAGTAAAGTGAAGCTCTGAGGTCTAGCAATAGATAAACATGAAAATGGAAGACTTGTAACATACCCGTAACCATACTAGGAGAACTTTTCTGATCATGTCAAGTCTGAAGAGAATACAATATATTTTGGCGTTGACCACTGGTTTCACTGGAAGTGGCACCCTACTGAGTCAGGCAACCTACTAGAGCTAAAGAAAAATTAGACTGACCCTGCTGACGAACATCTTTTCCCCGCTAGCCAGCCCTCGAGCAATCCCTGATCCTGTGGCCTAGTTTGCCACATTTTAAACACACATCACTGCCTGGTCTGGATTTACCCTGATGATTCTTACCACATTTCCTGCAGAGTAGATTGGTGCAGATACTATTCATACTACCCTGGGACTTAGACCTAGTGCTCTATCCCGACTATCTTTCTTGAACTTAGGCACTAACACACTAGCTGAAGATGGAGCTAGGACTGAAAATTTCTAGCAAAACTAAGAATGGTTACTATCTTTCGACCTCGGCTGGGAAAAGTTGAAAGTACCTTTTCTGTCCCTCTTATTCTCCCTCTCTTTCTCTATAAGTTTCTCCTCCTCAATCTGCTGAGCATGAACCATGAGTCTAGGTAGTTCTATATACTTAATCAACATGGTGGTCCTACACTCATTGACCATACTATCAGATACACCAGATACAAACTTAATCATTCTGGACCTATTGTCAGCCATCATAGTAGGAGCCTACATCGCCAACTTAGTGAACTTGAGAGAGTACTCTTTCACACTCATACCACCCTGCTTCAAGTTTATGAACTCCTAAACCATAGATTCCCTCAACTCTAGTGGCAATAACCTGTCTAGGAAAGCCATGGAAAACTTCTCCCACTCCATAGGCCCTGCCTCAACACCTCTGTCCTTCTTCTACTGGTTTGACCAGGTGTGAGCTACTCCCTGTAACTGATATGCAGCCAATTTTGCACTCTCATTCAAAGTGACTCTCATGATGCCAGTCATCTTTTATATCATATCTAGAAACTCCTGTGAATCCTAAAAACAAAAGGACATTCATCCTAGTAAAATCCCAAATCCTAACTGCAGTTGTATTTTCCACTGGATTAGTTGGGAAATAGCCTGCTATTATTCAGAGCATCTACCAAATGGGTGTAGGCTGTGAAAGTAGCCCTAAACTCAACATGATAAATATTCTTATTCAGGAGATCTTCCTGAACGGATGGTGGTGCTTGCAGATCCCCATTCCTTTTTCTTTAATTTCCTCTGGGAGACATTGTCTGTAAATGGAATAAAGGATAAGTTAGAAAGAGTAATTCAATAGAGCTCATGATCTTTCACATGACATGAATACTAAAAGAAGGGAAACTTTTCTAAAATCATCTTGTGGCCTCTTATCCATAAGTGTAGCGCGCTTCACACTCATGTACAAGACTCTACTCAAGAAGGCTTTCATACACCATAGGACACTTTAAAACCTTAGTCTCTGATACCAAGTTTTGTCACAACCCGAGGCTACCCCTAGTCGTGACACGGTGCTTAAGTCCACAATAGACCCCAAGCTAACCCATGGTCTGGTAACTGTTGTGAGCACTAAATAAAATGATAATAAGATAACATGTGCAGAAAATAAACCCATAAGGTACTGTCAATCTGAATACTAAATAATATAAAATGACATGTCTGAAGTGTCTGATAAACATTGGAAAACTAGATTGTCTGTATGAAAGACTCTAAACATACAGAGTTGATGGGACAAACCCCCAACTAACTCCAATTGAACTGAACATAAGGAAATACTGAAATAACTGGAATAACATGACACATCCTTGATGGATGAGGACTCACTAATACTGTTATGGGGAACTGCTGAGCTGTCCTAGAATGATCAAGAAACTGTGCGTCAGAACCTATGTTATAAGACAACATAGCACAAATGAAAAGTATTTGATCAGTACTTTGAATATACTGGTACGTGAGGTAAGGACTAATTGAAATACATATGGAAACTAAACATGAATGCGTGGACATGTAAAACTGAGAATACAAGACCAAGTAAAGCATGTACTGAAATGATCTGAATATCTGAACAACTATAAATCTGATTTCTTGGTCAAGCAAACATGATCTAAGATATATTAAATACTGACTGAAACTGTGGGAGCTATCATGTAATTGGCATGCCCCAATCTGAGCTAATTGGGGTCTAACCTGTAACCTCAGTTAGAAGGGTGTCAGTACCTTGCCACAGGTACTGACACATGGTTGTGTCGATCCACTAAACTAGTGTCCCAAAGAACTTAGGAGTTACCCTCTACTGGCAGGTGCTTCTATGAGATATGTGTCAACCCTCAATTGGAAGTAAGACATCTCAAACCTACACTGGCTACGTAGTTTTGGAACTCAAGTATTGCTACTAAGGGTCACACCCTCTACTGGCAGGTAAGACCCCAACCCTGGGTTCACTTGGTGCTAAATCTTACTCCAACTGAACTGATACTGGTACTGACTTAAGTTCAACTGAACATAACAACTGATAGTAATCAAAATGATTATAACAACTGAATAAATGATAAGATTCATGGTTTAACTGACTCATTACTTGGCAGGTCTAAAACATAAGTAAACACATAGGTATCGGCCAGCACTGAATGATTATAAACTTTAATAACAACGATAAAACAGTGATATAATATCAGAGTTCAAAGACCCAAAATATAAGACATTTTATTAAACTGATGAATTTTATGAGTTGGAACATGGGAATGAGTTAAACAGGGCAAGGTAATATACACACTTGGATCAATGCATGAATTGGATAAGTTAACATGGAATCAATTTAAATATCCATAGAAACATGAAATTCAAAACATTACATAACCTAATTTTCATGGAATCATAGGAGGACATGGATTAAATTCTAATTACTAAGGAAAAAGCATGGATTAAACTCATCTTGAACATGTAAAATTTTATAATGAAGGAAAATTTCATACTTTAAATCAAAGAGGGTTTTTGGGCTCAATGGGTGAAAGAAACCCATTGATGAATACTCCACATACCTTAATTGAATGAATTCTTGAAGAAATATTATATTCGGAACTTCAATCTTTGAATTATTGAGAGGAAAATATTGAAATTTGTTCTTGGGAAAGGGAAAGCATTTCTAGTGAGAAATTATGAGGTAATGGGCAAATAATGCCCCTTGGAATGTTAAAAATTGTCTTTTGGACGATTGGGGTTGAGCGGAAAGGATCCAATTGCCCCTTGGCCTCTTTTTTTCCCTTGGGAATGGACCTCTTGGAGCAAACCCTATTACAGTAGAATATCCCTCGCGGTGCGACCCCTAGTCTGGTGGAATAGACCTCGCAGTGCGGGGCTATTTCTACCCCTTACTATTTCTCACAAAAATGGTCATAACTTTTCACTCGGGTATTTAATTAAAGAGAAATTGGTATCTTTGGAAAGATAACTCAATTATATATCGTTTGGTGGGTTTTGAGATGAAAATTTCCACATGCATCAAAAGTTATACACGTTCAAAGTTGACCCTTGTAGAATCAAATACAAAAATTTAGCCGAAGAAAAGGATCTAAGCTCAACTTTTCTCAAAGTGATTCCTATGAAAATTTTCACCTTATTAGAACTCTTCTCACTAAGATAGTAATCATGACACATGTATTCAAATATAGATCATGGAACTAGAGTTTACACATGTAGGAACAACAGTTCAAAGTCTAGCTCGAAAATGTAGGGTGTTAAACACAGGGAATATGGCTAAGAAGCTAGACCAATGCAGTTATATTAACTATCAGTCAGTTATTTTTAAAGGAGAGGATTAAATCAAACAAGTGAGAGTTTGTGAATTTATGTAAAAATTATTTAGAGTTTGTTGTTTGTAACCAATTTATAAGAATGAACTAGGATTTTATTCCCTATGATTTCATAACCTAGTAAACGCAGCATACTAGTGATCTATATTGGTGCTTAGCATGCAAAATTGATAATTTAGGTTCACCTAAAGCGTAACAAACTCTAGAATTGTTAAGGTCTTCATTGTCATAACCCTCAATATGAATAAATGGAGCTCGTGAATATCTTTCTATAGCTCGTTGAGAGATCTCGTGCTGTAAGAAACAATGTTCACTCTTTTGGACTTTACTCTACTATATAAACCATGATCCATAAGTACTAAGTACAAAGCATACAGATCCATTTTGAGCCAACTTGGTCTAATTCGTCATAATTTTTAATTTTTTTCATTCTGAAACCTGATTTCCTATAAAAACACGCAAGTGCACATCAAATCAACCCAAAAGAGCTTAAGAATGGAATACAATCACATTTTTTATCTTTTTAAAAGTGTCATAAAGCAATGATACATTAGTTTCTTATCACTAATAAAAGCCAAAATCTGCTTTATAAGAAAATGACTTGCCTCTAAGTCAAGCAAGTCCAATACTGGATCTCTAATGTTAATATTACATCTACTCTAATAATTTGATTATATTTCAATTAGAACAATTGAGAGATATTATTATTCATGTCTCAACAATTTGAAGATAGTTGCCTCTCTATATGTTGAGCAACAAATTTAGAAATTAGAATGCATATAGATGCAGACAAATCAATTGATATGTTGAAATCATTGGAATAATACTTATCATATATAAGCTGACATGAAACGCTTTAATAAGAACTATAAAATTGAGAGGTATTTGATAGAGTTAGTATATATCACTATGAAAATTCTATCATGTGAAAAAATGAAAAAAAAAATCAAGGATTATTTGTTATGGCTTGGAATGTTATCTTGAGAATGTAAGGACCATCAACATCATTTACCATATAATAATCTTGAAGATTCTTTGGTGCATTGTTACTATGTTAATGGAGAACTATGAAGTATAACATAACAATTGATACTAATATAGAAACCAAATACTTGGATCAAGTATTGCAGAAATCAATTCAAACATTTTACATTATATTTCTGTCTTTGGATATGACAACATCAAAGTCATATAATTAAAAGAAAAGGTGTCAATGAAATTTTGGTTCTACTTTTTAAACTCTATTCTCTATGTATCCCTACCTATTATGATTTTCCATGAAATCTAATGCTATGTAAAGACCATTTTATGATAATCTTGAATCTTACACATGATTAAAAAACAAACAAACAACAACATACCTAGTGTAATCCTACAAATGGGATTTAGAGAGATTAAAGTGTACGCTATCCATACCTCTACCTCATGAAGGTAGAGAGGCTATTTTTAAAATACCCTCAACTCAAGTAAACACACACACATATATATAAAGGGAATATGACTGTGAAACATGCCAATTGATAAGGGAGATAATACTAACCTATAAAGAAAAGAAACTATAACAATACTAAGAAAATTTGATAGATGAGGTTTCTTAGAATATGTTATTTGCAGATTATATAGTACTTATCACGAGACCCTTAGAGGAGCCAATACTAGGTTGGAGTTTTGGAGACAAATCTTAGAGTCTAAATGGTTAAGGTTGAGAAA
Source organism: Capsicum pubescens (assembly GCA_030864215.1). Taxonomy (NCBI): domain Eukaryota; kingdom Viridiplantae; phylum Streptophyta; class Magnoliopsida; order Solanales; family Solanaceae; genus Capsicum; species Capsicum pubescens. The sequence continues at coordinate 74,592,332 of CM061546.1, forward strand.
CACCAAAATATGATATTTCTAATACAAGTTTAGTGATGCATCACATGAGATAGACGTGAATGTGAGACTTGACACATACAACATCCCCTAAGAGAGTAAGTTTTAATACCTTGGGTCTTTACTCCAATGGAATAGGAAGATTAAATATGATGTCAATTATTATATTAGTGTGGGGTGGATGAAGTGGAGGTTCAATTCCAAAGTGTTTTGTGATAAGAAGGTACCACCCAAACTTAAAGGTAAATTCTAAAGAGTGGTAGTTAAACCAATTTTATTGTAAAAGGTTGAATGTTGGCCAATCAGGTGATCCTAAATTTAAAAGATGCAAGTTATGGATGCGTGGGAATTCTAAGAGAGATAGGATTAAGAATGAGGATATTTAAGACAAGGTGAGAATGACCTCTATGATGAATAAAATGAGGAAAGTGAGATTGACATGGGTTGGACATGTACATAGGAGATGCATAGATGACCTTGTAAACAAGTGTGATTGATTGGATCTAATTAAAATTAGAAGATGTAAAGGTAGTCCAAAGAAGTACTAGGAAGAGATAATTCGATAAGATATTGTGCAATTTTAGATTTTTGAGGAAGAGATGATTAGATAAGATATGGTGCAACTTTAGCTTTCTAAGGACATTATCAAAGATAGAAGGGTATGGAGGTTGCATATAGTTGGTATTTAACAAGATGGAGTAAAAATGCAACAACATATAGTACAAAAAATAGTAAATTCGAAAGAGGAATTGGATACGAAAAAGAAATTACAATCATTTTTAGGATTAGTAAACCAAGTAAGAGAATATATTCCAAAATTAGCAGAAAACTTAAAACCACTACAGAAAAAATTAAAAAAGGATTGTTTACTATTACTTTTTTGTATATATTGGGTGTATTTATATGTCTAATTTCTAATTATTAGCCACACTTTTGTCTATTTTGTGAGCTACATTGCATATACATTTATTTGATTGAGCTTAACTTGTGTTCATGAACTGATGAACTTAATTAGTGTTTCAAATTGATACGTTTGTAGAGATTGAGCTTGATTTGGTGTTAGTATCTAGATTGTGGATTATTAAAGGCGTTAGGATCAATATTAGGAAGAAAGACAAGCTTAAAAGAATGTATAAAGGAAACTACAAACCATGGGACACAAAGAAAAGTGGAAAGATTGCACTATAGTGGAAAATTGGAGGTTGAAATATTCCTCCGTTACACGAAAGCTAAGCTTTATTTTATTGGTGTGGCATGGAGCTGCCCAAAAGGTGGATTGCAAGAAATATTAAGGGTGTGCAATACTGGCATGCCACGGTGCTAATACTCCACAATTTCAAAGTAACACAAAGGGAGTTTTTTTGGCTGCTTTTTACACTTTAATATAAATAAGACACTTGTTTTATTATCATTATTACATACATCTGGAAAAAGATAAAAACACACAAGGGCTTGGATTTAGGGTTACTTCACAACTCTTCTCTTTTATTTTAATTATTGTATGAACACTTTGAATTCTATGATGTTCATTTTGAACATAAGTGGCCAATAACCTTTGTTCTGGGTTGAGGCCGAATGCATGATTGTATTTTACATTATTGAGTTGGTTAAACATTGAATTATCACATGGGTTGTTCTTAAACTCTTGATTTTACTATTTTGATGTTTGGCTAACATTAAAACACATCTGCAATCCTCTTATGAACCCCAAATGAGAATCATTAGGATATAATGGGGAGTTTAAGGAATAAGTTCTTATTTTTTTATAAAAAAAAAGAGATTCAATCCTCGTCTATGATAGGAATATACTTGGAACGCGTGTTGGGTCAATACAGTAAGATAGTTTAATGCATCTAAATTAAATTATTACATTCCGGCTCAATGATGTAGTTGTGATATCTTTTTAGATAGGAGATTAGTGGCTTGGAAGACCATAATCATACTATCAACCTGTGAATCAACAACTCGATATACAATGTGACCAATGAGAGCGAAACGTTATACATGATTGCAATAAATGGCGTAATCCTGGAATTTTCCCTCAATATTGATTACAACCTTGCTTGAATTGCAATTGTTACATTTTATTACCTGTTCTTACTATTAATTTGGTAGAATTTCATAAACCAACTTGATATATCACAACACTAGTTTGAAATATTATTAGAGACTCAATTAGGTGAATGGTTAAACTATTAGTCCTTGTGAGTTCGATTTCCGGCTCTTAAAGAGATACTACATTACTTGTCAGACTATGTACACTAGCGTTTACGATAGAATGCAATAAGTTTTTGCCACCATTTTCAGGGACTTAAGAAATTAGCAATTTTATGAATTTTATTTTCAATAATATTATATAAGTGTTGACAACTTGATCTTAGTGGATGAATTTTGTAGGTATAATTTGTACCTCGAGTTGGTAAGAGATAAAGAATTGGTTGAACCGTATTTGGAGCCTAAACAAGTATTTCATCAGTAATGGAAAGTAGCAACTCTTCAATATCCAATTCAACAACTTTGGTCGACTAATCTAATAGAAATTCTTCTTCCTGAAATGGCAGCAGCTAAACCAATTCGCTAAGTGGAAATCCCACTCACCAATAATGTCGCCAATAATATGCAGTAATTGGATTCCAGAGTTTGATTTGAGATAAAATAGATTATGATGCAACTATTGCACACCAATGGGCAGTTCATAGGACTATCTCATGAGGATCCATAGCAGCACTTGCAGAATTTTCTTGAGATCAATGATACTTATATTCCCATAAAAGTCTTGACTGATGATGTAAGACTCACACTCTTCCCTTTTTCTCTATTAGGGGAAGATAAAAAGGTGGATGAAAGTTGAACCACCTAATTCCATCACTTCCTAGAATTATTTGGCATGGAAATTTCAAATTTGTTTATTTCCTTCTGGAAAAAACTGGGAGGTTGAGGAGTGAGATATTGATCTTTAATTATAAAGATGGTGAAAATTTGTATCAATCCTGGAGAAGTTCAAGTCCATTATTTTTTATTGCCCACACCACCACTAGACTAATGACGTTTTGGTGCACACTTTTATAGAGGGACTTGAGCCCAATACAAATATTCTTTTGGATTTAGTTGTTGGTGGATAGGCACTAGAAAAGATAGAAAATGGGTCATACACACGTCTAAATTATATCTCACAGGAAAACTTGAGTGAAATAAAGATGTGTCGAGAAGCGCCACGAAGAAAGTTGTAGGGTTACTAGAAGTTAATTAACTAACAACCATCACAGTTTAGATTGTTCTCAGTAGAATCAAATGAACACTCAGTTCAGTAACTTGAATTTGGGGCATCAAAAAACCTTTTTTAATATTGTACAGTAGACTCAAAATTGGTGTGAGGTATGTGGAAATGGTGATCATTCATCAAATGTGTGTGTAGCTAATCTAGAATCAGTAAACTTTGTGGTTTTTGCACAATGCCAAGGTAATTAGAATCTTGGAAATATGCATAATGCAAATTGGCAAAACAAACCCAACTTCTCATGAGGTAGGAATTAGGGGCAAAATGCAAATCAATATAGAAGCTAGAGAAGTCAGAATCTTCAGCAATAGGCTCATGGTAGTCACTCTAATGCTCAGTCCAGTAATATTGAGGAAATGTTAAAGTAGATAGTGGCAAATCAAGAAAAGATGGTTGTTGACATAAAGAATAACCAACTGGCTATAAAGACCTTAGAGATTCAGTTGGGACAACATGTAGGGCATAGATCACTAGACCTTAGGGAGGTTTATCTAGTGACACAGGTCCAATTCCTAAGCAAGTTCATATGGTTTCTACTCCCAGTGGTCTATAATTGGAAGAGTTAGACCCAAAAATGTGACTCACAGGGTTGTGATAAGAAATGAGAAGCAAGTTGAGACTAAAAAAGTTGAGAACAGTGAGAATAAAGAAGAAAGTCTGAAGCCACCTCCCCATTCCTATAGAGGCTAAAAAGAAAAAAGAGGAAGAATGTTTCCAAAAGTTTGTTGACATGTTAAAAATATGCACATTAATCTTCCTATTGTTGATGTTTTGCAGGGAGTCCCTAAGTATGCCAAGTACATCAAGGAAATTATGGCAAAAAATAAGAAGTTGACAAAATATGCTACTATTTTACTTACTGAAGAGTGCACCTCACAGATTCAAAATAGACTGTCTACAAAGCTTAAGGACCCAGGAAGCTTTACTATTCAGATTACAATTGGGTAGTCTGCTAATAATTGGGTCTTTGTGTGACCTTGTAGAAAGCATAAATTTAATGCCCACCTCTTTGTTCAAAAAGATGTGGTTGGATAGTCTGAGGCCCATCATAGTGGTTTTGCAGTTGGTTGATCGCTCACTTGCCAGGACAGATCTAAAGTGGAAGATGTATTGTACAAGTAGGCACACTGATATTTCTTGTGGAATTTATTATACTAGATTTTAATGTGGATTTGGAAGTTCCATTTATTTTGGGATGTCTATTTTTGGCAACTATACGTGCACTGATAGATGTAGTTGTTGGGCAGCTAACTATGTGAGCTCATGATAAGATTGAGGTGTTTGATGTGTACATGTAGGGCAATTGTCTCCACGTGTACATATATCTCTATCCAACATAACAATTGGATCCTCTTTATAAGAGAGCTCTTTGTCAAATACTTTGGAGTCCCAATGAATGATGTAATCTCCACAATAGAACTTCTTAAGCATGGATACGTGGAGCACCGAATGAACCCTAGACAAGGTAGAAGGTAAACCCAGCTTCTAAGTCACTGACCCTTTTCTATTTAAAATCTCAAAAGGTTCGATATACCTGAGACTCAACTTGCTCTTCTTACCAAAATGCATCATACCCTTCATGTCAACAACACTTTCTCACCTTTCTCAAACTTTATATCTTTTACTTTATTATCTGCATATCTTTCCTGTTGTCTCTAAGCTACTACTAACTTTTCCCAAATAAACCTTACCTTATCTATCGACTCCTTAAGTATATCATTTCCCCAAAGCCTCACCTCAAATGCATCAAACCATTCGATCGGCGACTTACATCTTCTACATACAATGCTTCAAAAATCCATGTCAATACTAAGTGGTCGCTATTAGTTTAGGAAAATTCATACAAAGGTAAATATTGGTACCATTGACCATCTAAGTCCATGACACAAGTCCAAAGCATGTCTTCAAGTACTTGAATTTTTCGTTCTGACTTCCCATCAATTTGTGGATGGAAAGCTGTACTTAGTCCAACCGAGACCTTTATTCTGACTGAAACATCTCCTAAAAGTTGATGGTAAATTGAGTACCTCAATCTGACACAATAAAAATAGGTACCCTTTGGAGCATTACAATTCTATTCACATAAATCTTGGCAAAACTTAGTTTTATTATCATCTACCCTTACTTGATTTGAATGAGCAGACTTGGTCAATTGATCGGTGATCACCCATATAGAATATCATTTGCTTAAGGCCTTAGGTAGACCTATAACAAAACTATAGTTATTTTTTCCTAGTTCTATTTAGGGAATGGACATTCTTTGAAAGGTGCCATCAGGTTTCTGATGTTTATATTTGACATGTTGTCAATTTTTTCACCTGGTCACAATATACAATGTTGCACATTATTCTTTGCCGCCAATAATATTTTCTCAAGTCTCTATACATTTTGGTTGCATTGGGATGTATAGACTACTTAAAATTCTGGGCTTCTACAAGAATAGTAGGAACCAAGTTACCCATACGAGGCACACACACACTCCCCCAAATCCTCAACACCCCATCTTCATTGAGAATGGCCTCCTTAGCCTCACCTTGAAAAACTTTTCTCTAATGTTTCTCAACTTCTGGTCTAAAATATCTACCCTTAATATTTTCGAAGAAAGTATACTTAGCCTCTACAAGGTCTAACACTCTTCCCTCGCTAGTCACTACTAATCTCAGGAACCCTTGGTAAAAGCTTGTACCTGTCTATCCAATAGGTGCCTCGACACCTCCAACTATTCTAAACTTCCTATTCTTGTTAGTTTCCAGCTCAATGCGTCTGCCACCATATTGGCCTTTCCTGAATGATATAAGATTGAAATGTCATAGTCTCTAATCAATTCCATTCACTTTTTCAATCTCAAATTCAAGTTTCTTTGAGTAACACGTGTTGTAAACTGTGGTGGTCTACAAACATTTCACATTACACCCCATAGATGTAGTGTCTCTGAATCTTCTAAGCAAAGATCACTGCTGACAACTGTAAGTCTTAAGTGGAATAGCTCTTATCAAAATACTTCAGCTGCCTTGAAGAATAAGCAATCACATTCTGACCCTGCATCAAAACATTGCCTAAACCAGATCGTGAAACAGCACAATATACAATGAAATTCTTACCTTCAATAAGCAAGGTAATAATAGGACTTGAAGTAAACAAAATCTTGAGTTTTTGGAAACTCTCCTCACACTTGTAATCTCACATGAAAGGTACCTCTTTCTGAGTCAGGCCAGTTATATGAGAAGCAATGAAAGTGAACCCCTTGACAAACTGATCATAATAACTAGCAGACCCCATAAAACTATAACTTTTGGTAACATTCGTCGGTTTAGTCTTAACAACTTCAGATTTTTGCGGGTCTACCATAACCCTTTTCTTATATGCCATTTCTCCTGAGAAGGACCATGAAGACAAACAGAATTCACACTTCAAAATATTACATATAGTAACTTCTTCTTACGCAACCCCAACACTATATATAAGTGAACTTCATGATATTTGTCACTCTTAAAGTTAACCAAAATATCATCAATGAAAATGATAACAAAATAATCCAAAAATGGATTAAAAACCTTCATCAAACCAAAAGACATAACCAAAATCTTGTAATGCCCATTACGAGTTTGAAAGCAGCCTTTAGAATATCCTCCACCCGAATCTTAAGTTGATAGTAACCTGACCTCAAATTGATTTTGGAGAGCACTGCAGCTCCCTGTAACTAGTCGAACAGATAACCTATCCTAGGCAAAGGATACTTGTTGCAAATATTCACCTTATTCAGTTGACAGTAGTCTATGCACATTTCCATGCTACCATCCTTGTTTTTTCACAAACAGAACATAAGCACCCCCAAGTCAAAAAACTTGGATAAATAAAACCCTTTTCCTAACAATGCTTATAACTGGGACTTCGATTCTCTTAACTCAATCATTGCCATCCGATAAGGAGGGACATCGATGGGTTAGATTCCCAACTCTAAGTCTATACAAAGTTAAACTAACAATTCAAAGGAATCTGGGAAGATCATCAGGAAATACTTCTATGATTTCTCACATTATTAATGTAACGACCCGAAATCACCTCCCGGGATGTCACACGGTGCTTAAGGCTACCAGTATCCCCAAACAAACCCTTTGAGCCTATTACTACATATAATAACTTAATTCAAAATGAAATAAACAAAACACTGGTACTGTCATATCAAATTATAGGAAATACGAAGAAAATACTCGATCAAAACGACCACAAAACTAGAAATCTCAACATACTAACAATCTGATAACTAGTCTGACAAAACCTCAACTACTCTATGAACAAGAGAGCCATTACGACAGGTCCCCAACTGACTCAAACTGAAATAAAAGTAATAATATATCTACTAAGACTCTAAAATGTCTGAAAAAATAGGTCCTCAAACCATGAGGACTCACTACTGTGGAGATGTAGACAAAGGTACTCGAAAATCACAAACGAGGCTGGGACTGAGCACCTGAACCTACATTATAAGAAAATGTACCACATAGACATATATGTGGATCAGCATTTGGGAATGTACTGAGTATATGGGGGTGTATGAATTTACAAAAAAAAATATCCATACTTTTTAATCAAATCATGCATGCAATTAGGAATAACTCACATAACTTGAATAAGTCTGAAATATAAAGCTCATAAATCACGTATAATGAAGCATGTAACACAAATCTCGTGAGTCATTATACTTTAGCTTTAAAATTTGAACTCTTCTCATATTTTCATTACTCGAAGACTAAAGAAAGCTTTAAACAATACTTTCAAACTCATGCATATATCTCATGGAGAGTAAAACTTCTTTAATGCTCAAGAACTTAGAACTCTTTTAAACTCAAGACACTTGGAATGCAGAATTCTATAACTCTTACTAGTAGAGAAAACAACTTTCTTTTTGGGAAAATTTTACTTTAAGAAACTATTTTGAAAATCTTACTATTAGGGAAAATCACTTATCTCAAAGTTTTAGGGAAAATATTCTATCTCAAGGGAAAATACATTAGGGAGGTTCTCTTAACCGACATAACTCATGTGAGATACATGGAGTCCAACGTCTTGTCCTCCTAAGGAAGAAACCTCACATTGGGGAGAGGCGTCATACTCTTGCCAGGGAGTATAACCTCAACTCAATAATCACTTATCTCGGCCTCGGGCCCATAAATCTCAATTCTATGGTGGCACGTAGTTCTGGGGTATGAAACCATAGTAACTTACCTAACTCGGTGCTAAATACTACTCCCTTTAGTTAACTACGCTCATCTCATGGAAATCAACTTTAAAATAATCTTGTGGTTCATAAAGAACCCAACTATAAAATCTGTAATCTCATGTAATAAAGTGGATTTCAAAGCTACTATGACCATTAAGGTCAAAACTTTCTCAATAATCTCAAAGTACTCAAATCATGGGTTCTTATAGCACAAAATTTCATAAAAATGCAAATCTCAAGTAGGGTTTAATGACCATAATCAAATCTCAAGTTAAGACTCATCAAAATGCATACTAGATATCATATGGACTCATAAATCATATAGAAATCTGGAATTTACAGCAATTTATCTCAAAATCTCAATGTACTTATATACTTCAATTTCTAGAGCATTGCAACCATTAAGTTCTCAAGGAATAACAATATAGGGTATAAACCCAGCTTCAATTTCTTAAGAAAACATGTAAACTAATGCTATTTGACTTTCAATTGATGTGAAACATCAAAAGCTTGCAACCAATAACAATGGGTGAAAACCCATAATTCAATTTCATGTAAAATCTCATAAATTGAAGAAAACTTATAGTTTAAAATAAGTCTTTGGGCACAAGGGTGAAAGAATTACTCTTGTCCAAAACCCCACATACCTTAGATTGTACAATTGGATATACAAGTTTGTTTGAAACTCTTCCTCTTACTCTTTGAGAGAGGATTCTTGAAGCCTTGGACTTGCAAAACTCAAATCTCAACTCAATTTGAAGAATATATGGTGAGTTCTTGAATTTCTTAGAGAAGGGTTTTGGATTTGCTCTTGAGGGAGAAACCCTAGCTCTTGGATGTTTTGGGAGATAATGAGGTTATTTGCTTCGTTTTGAATATATCAGGGTATTAAAAGGGAAAAGACCCAAAAGATCCTTTTAAAAATGACTTAAAAATATTGAAAGGGATTTGCGACAGTCGGAGCGACGGTCCGTCGCTAGTCTGACGGTCCGTCGGATTGTCTTTCACACGTTGGTCAGAAAAAGGCCATAATGCAATAGTTACGATAGGCCTAGCGATGGTCCATCGCTAAATTGATGGTCCATCGTCTTGGCCGTCGCACTTGGGCCAGAAGAGGGAGTCACTGCCTTAGTTGCGACGGTCCGTAGCAAACTCGATGGTTCGTCAACTTGTCCGTCGCACTTGGGCGGTTCCGACAACTCTCAGTAAAATGGCCATAACTTCTCACCCCAATACTGGATTTGGACCAAATTGGTATCGTTGGAAAGTTAATTCAATTCTCTACATGACAAAAAGTAAATATTAGGGAAGTTCTACATGGTTTAAAATATTTCTCACTTAGGAAGTCATCCCGTACTCTTCTTAAAGATGAAACTCAACTTAAAGAAAATCTGGGTAATTATAATATCTCCCCTTTGGTAACATTCATCCTCGAATGTCGCTTGTTAGACCAAGAACACAGGAAAAACTGAGTACACATAGCTGAAGCAATTTGCTAAACGGCTTAAAATCTTTCTAAACTCTTGAATACTTCGGAAATTGTAAGAACTCATGCAAGAATAGATATATAGCTGAACTTTAGATTTAGAAGGGCTGAAGTAAGGAATAATAATACCTTCAGCTTGATCTAAACTCGTGGAAAAGAGGTGTGTGTACTTGGCTCACATGTCTGCTTCTGCCTCTCAAGTAACGCCCTCAACTGACTGGTTCTGCCACAAAAATTTGACCAAGGGAACCTCTTTGTTCCTCAGTCTATGGATCTGAAATTCTTGGATATCAACAGGAATCTCATCGAATAAAAGACTGTTTTGAATATCAGCACTCTCTGAAGGATCCACTACAACGGAATCACCAATATGCTTCTTAAGCATGGAGACATAAAAAATAGGATGAACGGCTGATAACTCTGCGGGAAACTCAAGTCCATAGGCTAATTTCCCAACACGGCTCAAAACTCTATAGGGGCCAACATAACGGGGACTAAGCTTCCCTTTTTTACCAAACCTCTTCACCCCTTTCATGGGTGAAATCTTTAAGTACACTAAATCGCCCACCTCAAACTCAAGACCTCTTTTCCTCACATTGGCAATTGACTTTTGATGACTCTGAGTTGTCTTCAACCTTTCTCTAACCAACTTAACTTTCTCCATAGCCTCAAACATTGCATCAGGCCCAATCACAGCAGCTTCACCCACTTCAAACCAACCTATGGATGATCTACATATTCTACCATACAAAGCCTCAAATAGTTCCATCTCGATGCTAGCATGGTAACTATTGTTATAAGCAAACTCTATCAATGGCAAATGCTTATCCCAACTACCGTTGAAATCAAGAGCACATGCCCTCAACATATCTTCTAGAGACTGAATGGTCATCTCAGCCTGACCATCTATCTGCGGATGAAAAGCAGAAATCAAATGATCTTGGGTACCAAGACCCTGCTAAAATGCTCTCCAAAACTGAGAAGTAAACTGAGTACCCCTATCCGAAATGATAGACAAGGGAACTCCATGAAACTTTACAAACTCTCGGATGTAAAACCTAGGATAATCCTCAGTTGTATAAGATGTATGCATGGGCAATAAATGTGCGAACTTAGTCATCCTATCTATAACAACCCAAATAGAATTATGATGACGCCGCGAAAGAGGTAAACCAATCACAAAGTCCATATTCACCTCTTCCCACTTCCAGGTGGGTATACCAAACTCTTGCATCACACCACCAGGTCTTTGGTGCTCTACCTTAACTTGTTGGCATATTGCACACTTTGCTACAAACTCAGCTATATCCTTTTTCATACTGCCCCACCAATAGATTTCTCACAAGTCGCGGTATATCTTGGTAGCACCGGGATGAATGGAATACCGTGTGCCATGCATTCCAGCCATAATCCTCTACCTCAGATCATCAACATATGGAACACACAACCTACCCTGCAATATCAACACGCCATCTCCCCCTTGGGAGAAAACCTCTACCTTTTGGCCCTTAACTTACTCCTTCAGTGTGACCAAACTAGGATCTCATTCTTGCTTATCCTTTACTTTTGAAACTAAAGAGGATTCAGAACTACATTGCACCAAAGTACTTCCCTCAGCTGAATCAAGCAACCTAACACCCAATCTAGCCAGACAATGCACATTATGAGCTAACTCATTCTTACCTTATTCTACAAGAGTAACACTACCCATAGACAACCTGCTAAGGGCATCTGTCACTACATAGGCCTTGCCTGTGTGATACAACACACTCATATCATAGTCTTTTAACAACTCTAACCACCTCCTCTGTCTAAGATTCAACTCCCTCTAGGTAAACACATACTGCAGGCTCTTATGATCAGTAAACACATCAACATGGACACCATAAAGATAGTGTCTCCAGGGTTTCAAAGCAAAGACCACAGCAGCTAATTCAAGATCATGGGTTGGGTAGTTTTTTTCATGCGGCTTTAACTGTCTAGAGGCGTAGGCTATAACATTACCTCTTTGCATCAACACACAACCTAAACCAACTCTAGAGGCATCACAATACACCATAAAACCATTTGTACCATCAGGCAAAGTCAACACAAGGGCTAAACTAAGTCTAGTCTTCAACTCCTAAAAACTCTTCTCATAAGAATCTGACCACTATAACTTAACTTTATTTTGGGTCAACCGGGTCATAGGAGATGCAATAGAAGAGAAACCTTTAACAAAATAGCAGTAGTAGCCAGCTAAACCCAAGAAACTTCTGATGTCAGATGGGGAAATAGGTCTAGGCTAATTTCTTACCTCTTATGTCTTTTGGGAATCAACTCTAATGCCTTCGGCTGAAACAATATGACCCAAAAAAGCTACTGATCTTAGCCAAAATTCACACTTACTGAATTTGGTGAACAACTGGTGATCTCTAAGAGTTTGCAAGACAATTCTAAGGTGATTTTCATGGTCGTTCTCAGTACGGGAGTACACAAGGATGTCATCTATAAAAATAATGACAAACATATCAAGATATTACTTGAACACTTATGAGGTCCATAAAGGCTTCTGGGGCATTGGTTAGCCCGAAAGACATGACTAGAAACTTAAAGTGACCATAGCGGGTTCGGAAAGCTGTCTTTAGGATATCACATTCCCTCACTTTAAGTTGGTGATAGCCGTATCTAAGGTCTATCTTGGACAAATAACTTGCACCTTGCAACTAATCAAATAGGTCATCAATTCTCGGGAGAGGATACTTATTTTTTACTATGACCTTATTAAGCTGACGATAGTCAATGCACATATGCAAAGAACCATCTTTCTTTCATACGAATAAAACAGGTGCGCCCCAAGGAGAAACACTGGGCCTTATGAAAGCTTTGTCTAAAATATCTTTGAGTTGCTCTTACAACTCCTTAAGGTCAGCAGGTGCCATACGATAAGGTGGGATAGAAATAGGCTGAGTGTCGGGAAGAAGGTCAATCTTGAATTCTATCTTTCTATCAGGAGGTACCCCTGGGTGATCTTTCGAAAAAACATCAGGAAATTCATTAACAATGTTGACTGCCTGAATAGTTGGAGCCTCGGACTTAGTGTCTTTAACTCTAACTAGGTGATATATGCAACCTTTGGATATTAGCTTTTTGACTTTGAGATAGGAAATAAAATGACTCTTGGGAGATACCAAACTCCTAAACTACTCAAAAACTGGTTCATCGGGAAACTAAAACTTGACCACACGGGTACGACAATCTATAGATGCATAACAAGAATGAAGCCAATCCATACCCAGAATAAGGTCAAAATCCACCATGTCTAACTCTGTCAAATCAGCAAATATGACTCTATGAAGAACAGTAATAGGATAATTTCTATAAACTTACTTAGCAACCACTGACTCCCCTACTGGTAAGGAAACTAGGAAAGGCTCAGGAATCTTTTTGGGACTCATTTCAAAATTCACAGCGACTAATGGGGTCACATAAGAGAAACTTAACCTGGGGTCCAACAACACATAAACATCGAAGCAAAAGACACGTAGCATACCAGTAACAACATTGGAAGAGTCCTCATTCTCCTAATGGGATGGTAAGGTATAGAATCTTTTCTGGCGCTAACCGCCAGTAGTGCTAGATGAAGCACCCTGAACAGGGGCGGGATGAGGTACAGGAGCTGGTGCACTAGTAGTCTGTGCCTGAGGTCAAGAATCTCTATTCCCCTGCCTAGCATGCGGATAATCTCTAAGTCTATGGCCGAGATTTCCACAACCAAAATAACCCCTCAGATCTGCTAAACACTCGCCGGGATGATCTCTACCACATTTAGCACAAGGAGGATAGCAGGGTCTGTTACTTACACTATTCTGTGACCTAGTCATAGAAGACTTATTCCCTTGCTCCTGCCTGCCTCTAGGCGTAGGAGAACTAGCTGATGAAGGCGTTGGAATAGACGAAAAACTCTGGAAGCATGGGCGGTTCCCTCTATGGGACCTAGCCTGACTATACTCATGCTGCTCGGATCTAGTCCTCTTGTTACCCCTCACTCTATCTCTCTCCTTTATCTTATCCGCCTCTATCTATTATGCATGCATCATGAACCTAGCCAGATTTATATCCCTATTCAGTATCGCCGTCCTACACTCTTTCATTACCAAACCAGAAACACCTATCATAAACTTGCTTATACTAGCTCGGGTGTTAGAAATTAAATCAGGATCATACTTGGCTAACTGGTTGAACTTCAAGCAGTACTCCTTAACAGTCATAGAGCCCTGCCTTAAGTTCATAAACTCCTCAATATTTTCTTCCCTCATCTCAAGCGGAAATAACTTGTCCAAGAATGCATCTTGGAACACCTGCCAAGTCATAGGATCAACACCCTCACCTCTACCCTTCTTCCATGCTACAACCCATCATAAGCAATGTCTTTCAACCTGTAAGATGCCAGCTCAACACTTTCTTCCTTAGAAACATGCATCACATGTGTGATCTTTCTCACCTCTTCAAGGTATAATTATGGGTCCTCACCTATCTTAGACCCATAAAACTCTGGTAGATTCATCCGCATAAAATCACTAATCCTAGCAGCAGCTAAATCGTATCCTTACTGATTTGCAACTGTGGCCTGGTTATTGGCCTGAACATTGGCGGTGACTGCTACGGATAATGCCAGAAAGGCCGCCCAAAACTCAGTATGAGACACTATCTCATTCAAGGGATCAACAAGTTAGGTTTGCTCATTAGTATTTATATGGGCGTTTGCTCTTCGGGGAGGCATTTTCTAAAATAGGAGAGCATGAATTTTTAGATAAGAGGGATAAGTGTAGGCACGATAGAATCTGAAAGAAAGAAACAACGTTTTCCTAAAATGTTTTGTAGCCTCTTGCTCATAGATGTGGAGCGCTTCACACCGATGATCAAGACTCTACTCAACGCGGCTTGTCAGACTCCCTAGGACTCCTTAAACCTTAGACTCTGTTACAGAGTTTGTAATGACCCAAAATCACCTCCCGGGATGTCACACGGTGATTAAGGCCACCAGTATCCCCAAGCTAACCCTTTGAGCCTATTACTACATATAATAACTCAATTTGAGATGAAATAAACTAAACACTGGTACTGTCATATCAAATGATAGGAAATACGAAGAAAATACTCGGTCCAAACGACCACAAAATTAGAAATCTTAGCATACTAATAATCTGTAACTAGTTTGACAAAGCCTCTACTGCTCCATGAACTAGAGAGCCATTGGGATAGGTCCCCAACTGACTCAAACTGGACTAAAAGCAATAATATATCTACTAAAACTCTGAAATGTCTGAAAATAGGTCCTCAAATCATGAGGACTCACCACTGTGGAGATGTAGACAAAGGTACTCGAAAATCACTGACCAGGCTGGGACTGAGCACCTGAACCTACATCATAAGACAATGTACCACATAGACATATATGTGGATCAGCACTTGGGAATGTACTAAGTATATGGGGGTGTATGCATTTACAGAAAACAATAGCCATACTCTTTAATCAAATCATGCATGTAATTAAGAATGACTCATATAGCTTGAATAAGTCTGAAATGTAAAGCTCATAAATCATGTATAATGAAGCATGTAACACAAATCTCGTGAGTCATTATACTTTAGCTTTAAAATCTGAACTCTTCTCTTATTCTCATTACTCGAAGACTAAAGAAAGCTTTAAACAATACTTTCAAACTCATGCATATATCTCATGGAGAGTAAAACTTCTTTAATGCTCAAGAAATTAGAACTCTTTTAAACTCAAGACACTTGGAACCCGGAATTCTATAACTCTTACTAGTAGAGAAAACTACTTTCTTCTTCGGAAAATTTTACTTCAAGAAACTATTTTGAAAATCTTACTATTAGGAAAAATCACTTATCTCAAGATTTAGGGAAAATATTCTATCTCAAGGAAAAATACTTTAGGGAGTTTCTCTTAACCGACATAAACCATGCAAACTATATGGAGTCCAACGTCTTATCCTCCTAAGGAAGAAACCTCACGTTAGGGAGAGGCGTCATACTCTTACCAAGGAGTATAACCTCAACTCAGTGATCACTTATCTCGGCCTCGGGCCCATAAATCTCAATTCTATTGGGGCACGTAGTTTTGGGGTATGAAACCGTAGTAACTTACCCAACTCAGTGCTAAATACTACTCCCTTTAGTTAGCTACACTCATCTCATGGAAATCCACTTTAAAAATAATCTTGTGGTTCATAAAGAATCCAACTATAAAATTTGTAATCTCATGTAATAAAGTGAATTTCAAAGCTACTATGACCATTAAGGTCAAAACTTCTCAATAATCTCAAAGTACTCTAATCATGGGTGCTTATAGCACAAAAGTTCATGAAATTGCAAATCTCAAGTAGGGCTTAATGACCCATAATCAAATCTCAAGTTAAGACTCATCAAAATGCATACTAGATATCATATGGACTCATAAATCATATAGAAATCTGGAATTTACAGAAATTTGTCTCAAAATCTCAACGTACTCATATACTTCAATTTCTAGAGCATTGGAACCATTAAATTCTCAAGGAATAACAATATAGGGTATAAACCCAGCTTTAATTTCTTAAGAAAACATGTAAAATCATGCTATTTGACTTTCAATTCATGGGAAACATCAAAAGCTTGCTACCAATAACAATGGGTGAAAACCCCTAATTCAATTTCATGTAAAATCTCAAAAATTACAGAAAACTTATAGTTTAAAATAAGTCTTTGGGCACAATGGTGAAAGGATTAGCCTTGTTCAAAATTCTACATACTTTAGATTGTGTAATTGGATGTACAAGCTTGTTTGAAAATCTTCCTCTTACACTTTGAGAGAGGGTTCTTGAATCCTTGGACTTGGAGAACTCAAATCTCAACTCAATTTGAAGAATCTATGGTGAGTTCTTGAATTTCTTGGTGAAGGGTTTTGGATTTGCTCTTGAGGGAGAAACCCTAGCTCTTGGATGTTTTGGGAGATAATGCAGCTATCTACTTTATTTTGAATATATCAGGGTATTAAAAGGGAAAACATCCAAAAGATCCTTTTAAAAATGACTTAAAAATACTGAACGGGATTTGCGACAGTCCGTCGCTAGTCTGATGGTCATTCAGATCGTCCGTCACACATTGGTTAGAAAAAGGCCATACTGCCTTAGTTGCGATGGTCCGACGCTAGCTTGACGGTCCGTCATCTTGGCCGTCGCACTTGGGCCAGAAGAGGGAGTCACTGCCTTGGTTGCGACAATCTGAGCGACGGTATGTCAACCTGTCCGTCACACCTAGGCGGTTCTGACAACTCCTAGTAAAATGGTCATAACTTCTCACCCTGATACTGAATTTGGACGAAATTGGTATCGTTGGAAAGCTAATTCAATTCTCTACATGAAAAAAATTTGATATTAGGGAAATTCTACACGGTTTAAAATATTTCTTACTTGGGAAGTCAGCCCTTACTCTTCTTAAAGATAAAACTTGACTTAAAGAAAATCCAAGGTATTACAATTAGAAACAACTCTATAGAAGAAACTACTGATCTCACTTCCTGAATATGAGATAAAAATGCCCTACACCCCTATTTAACTAACTAAAAATTCCCTACAACCCCATTTAACTAACTTTTGGGCATGAATATTGACATAATTTTCACAGAAGGTTAAAAAGTACTTTTCCACTCTAAACTTTCCATCTTGAGCATAGTTATGGCGAATTCTTTTGCATAATAATCGATAATAGCTCGATAAAAAAACAACCAACTTATCCTATATTTAATATCAAACTCCTCCATGTCTAAAATCACTGAGTCTTCTAAAGTTATATACCTTATAAAAATCATAAAACATGCCCTATAAACTTGACTAATACATACTGAGACCCCAACTGGTGTAGACACATACATAGAAGTATCAAGAAATTCATAGTCTAACTCCCAATCCAAGGAAATTTTCACAGACACATAAGTAAAAGTAAACCCGAGATGAAACAATAAAAAAGCCATATGACCACATACAAGAATAGTATCTATGACTACCACATCATAAGCTTCAGCTTTAGGATGGGGCGAAAAAGCTTAAAATGAGCCTTATCACCACTCTAACCGCCATTTTGACTATTCTAAGCACCACGTCGACCAGTCTATCCTCCACCATAATTGGCTTAGTAGCTAACACTCACCACTCCATGAATTACCAGTATGCCTATACTGTGGATGACCCCTACTATGTCCTCCACCCCCACGATCTATTAGAATGGGAGCACTAGAATCTGGTTGCCGAGCCAACTGGCCCACAAATAAAAAATTAGGACAACACCTTTTGATATGGCCTAAACCCCTACATTCATTCCACTTGATGACTAAGGCAGGTCACTGAACTAAAGATGACAAAAATGTATAGTTCCCTGTCTCTGAAGGCAAATAATTGACCCTAAATTGGCCTCCTGTGGACACAGGCATGGCTGAATAGTAAGGTCAGGAAGAATACCCTACGAACTATGACCCTTGGAATAAGTACCATGGAACTGACTATATGTCCAAGACATTTTTTCCCCTATCTTTACCTCTCCTTACTTCCTAATCTCTTAAGTCTTGTTAGCAAATTCAAATACCTCCTAAAAAGACTTGCACAAAGCTACGACTAGCAAGGTAACCATCGAGATATCTAAATTAAGACCTTTTATAAAGTACCTGATCTACTCCTCCTCTGTAGTAATCAACTGAAGTGCATAGCAGGATAAGGCATAAAACTTGGACTCACAGTCCCCTATAGTAATGTCACCCTGCTCTAACTTTAGAAACTCATCTTACTTTTGATCCCGATAAATGCAAGCAATATATTTTTCAAGAAATGCATTTTGGAATTGAGTCCAAGTAAGTGGAGGTAAGGCAACCCTACACTCAACAAAGGACCTCCACCATTGCTTGTCCTCGACTTACAACTGAAAAATACACGAATTCCATACCATACCTCTCAATCACACCCATCATATGTAGACACTCATAATAATTAATAAAAAACTAAAAAACATTCTCAGACTCAGTACCCTAGAATATTGCAGGTTTTATCTTTATGAACTTAAAGAATTAATCATGCTCATCATCAGTCACTACTGGTCCCAGTGCCTGTTGAGGATACATGCCTATATTAGAGCTCTCACCCATCCTAGGCACCATAGTAGTTGTATATTGTAAGGTTGGGGAGGAAATGTAGGAACAAATAGAATAGAACTGGTGCCAGCCAAACTGCCTAAAAATCCCAAAAACTGTTGAATCAATGTTGCAGTCATAAGTACTTAAGTTGCACCATTCTTCATATGCACCATAATTTTAAGGACCACCACTTCTTCTTCCTCATCTACCACATCCTCATTCTGAGCTAACTCTAAAGCAACCTATTCTAAGGGACATAATGGTGTCGTGTGTCAAACTGGTCCTCCAAATGCTCGAGTTCTAATCCTAATAGGTGTTTCCTCTATTTTTTTCACTCATTTCTTTACCCCTTACTCGAGGACTACCTCAAACTGTGGCCCTAGCAGTCGATGTGGATGGTGCTACTATTATAGTCATTGCTACTCTGGAATAAAAAGTACTTATCATTTGTGACCACAAGTGAAAGAAATGAGATACCAATTTAGTTTACCAGATACTAATTCAAATCAAGTAATAGCACAAAAGTAAGAAAAAAAGAAATTTTTGTTTCCTAAAGCCCTGTAGCCTATCAAAGAAAAGTATAGATGTCTCTGTACCATTTCGCAAGACTCTACTTGACCTGTTCTTATACAACGAGATCTATGAATTTAGTGCTCTAATGTCATCTTCATCATGACCCAAGTGGTCATGGCACTCACCCTAAAACTATAGTGAGAGGACCATCTAACCCAACCTAATCTAACTAACTCAAACCCTTCATAAGTTATTTTCATCAATTTCATATTTACAAAGTCACTAAAAGAAACAATGATCAACTAAATAAAATCAAAACTTAATCAAATATCACAACTAAAGAATAGATTGCAAAATTTCTCTACTTATTACAACCCCAGGACCTGAAGTCATCGTATAAGAACTTCTGACAGAGTCAAAAAACTAAACTCAAACATATCATCAAAAATATGAAAAAATAACGTCTTAGTCCCAAAATAAGGGACATAAACAAAAAAAAAGACCTAGTGGTTGTCCAGTCATAGTGCTCACCCTTGAAATCAAAGTCTGAAACTGTTGGCTAGAGTCAAGGTTTCATGTTAAATGCTCAAACACGTTCTAAGCTCAATAAAAGAAGAGCATAGATAGCATCAGTATATCAACTAAGTACTAAGAGATATCATAGATGGAGTCAACTTGATACTATACAAATAGGCAAATCAAATGCAAGTAGCAATGATCAAAACAAAACTTACAATTAATGAAATCTAAGTACTAATATAACACTTCTCATCAGCAAGAATACAAGAAACCAATTACACCTTTGATACTTAGGCAAATTCTTCAACAAGATTCATTACAACATATATATATATATATACACACGCACACCTTTAAATGCATATGAAGAATATATGTATGCAAGATGTATGTATCATCTCTTTCTCATCTCAATATCATCATTAATATTGTTCTCAACATCATCATTATCATGAGCTCAATATCATCATGAATATCTTTAATTTATCTTCACAACATCATAATATACATCATCAATATTAATGTAAATGCAATACAACCAATAACCATAAGCAGTGTCGGAAAGCAAACGCGGACACTCAATTCACATAAGCACATATTCAAGAAAGTTTTTTGCTACAATTAAAACATAACCTATCTCTATTCCTTGATCGAATCAGTACAAGACCACAAGTTTGTCTTTCCTCTCTCTTTTAGTCCATTCTTGATCTTACACAACAATAATACTTACTCATTTTAATAATCTCATATTTTTCAATCATTAGGAACCTACAATAATCAATTTAAACTAAAGAATTATCCTAGTTCATCATATTAGGGGGTTCTACCCTTTAAGCATCATGAATTATACATAATTTATTATGAACAATAACGATTTTACCAAAGGAAATATTTTCTAACACCCTAGAATCATTAATAACTAAAAATAATTAAATTTTTCACCAATTCCCTCAGTTCATAAATTAGGGTTAAACCCCAAATTCTATCATGGATGGGTTTCTAGAAATTTCTAATGATTTAATGGAGTAATAATTTAAGTTTAGAATGTAAAGAAACCTTACCTCCAAAGACAAAAAACTCTCAAAATTGGTAGAAAATTGCCTCTCCCTAAGCTCTTGCTTATTTTTTTCGAAAAGTGGAAACAAAAATATTTTTTTTATTTTTAAACACTGAAAACTGCATTTTTACCACTGTAGCGGTAAATGTGTCGCTGCAACGGTCCTCATACCAGTTGGGGCTACCGTTGCAGCAGCCCCAAGGCAGTAACTCAAGACCTCATCCTAACTCCAATTATTTTACAATACACTATTCAAAATCCAACATCAAGAACTAATCCTTACATGGTAATCTCTATAATTGGAGTTCTATTAACTCATTTTACGTATTGGAAGTTGCTACGACTTTCTAAACTCTTCTTCTAACACAAAATTCATCAAATAAATTCACTAATTCTCAAATTACTAACAGATTTTCTTAGACCACCACACCTTCAAAATATGCCTAAGACTAGGCTGGCCTTGAATTTTCAAAAAAAATATCTAAAGAAAAATTAAACGAAGGTTTTACTCTCTATTTCAGCGTAATGATGATTCGGATCGCTGCATGGTGTCTTTACTAAGTGTCTTCCTGGTGGATCTCATCATTCTCTTCTCATCAAGTTGGGTGTGTTACCACCCTCCAAATTGAGAGGGATATTGGAATATTGGTAAGTAGTAGAATTGGTTAATAATTGATTTTGACGTATAATATTTTAGTAATTGGTTAGATTTGGTTATTTGTTAGGTGGT
The DNA here is from genome assembly GCA_030864215.1 of Capsicum pubescens. Taxonomy (NCBI): domain Eukaryota; kingdom Viridiplantae; phylum Streptophyta; class Magnoliopsida; order Solanales; family Solanaceae; genus Capsicum; species Capsicum pubescens. The sequence goes on from CM061546.1 coordinate 74,614,295, forward strand.
TATTATTCTATTGTGCTTTACCTACAACTTAAATATCCCAAATGATTTTCTTTGTAGGGTCTAAGCAATTATTAAAGAATAAAATTTTCTCTGTTTATTTTCTTATGCTCTTTCTTCAATAGATATTTTCTTTCTCGATTATCAACCGTTAACGTGTATTGAGCTAACAAAAATGATTGAAGAGTGAGGAGATATTATTTTGATTCTTGAAAGAAAGATAAATAAGATGATGAAAATTTTCGAAAGATGATCATTAGATGGAAGACTGCCTTCAAATTGGGAACTAGCGACTAATATGAGCCACGTTTAGTAAAAAGTGACAGAAATAAGCCACTTCTCTAATGTATTATCAAAATAAGCCACTCAGAATAATTAATTTTGATTTATTTATTTATCTAACGGAAGCATTAACCGTGAAAAAAAACTCAACAAAAGAATAAATCAAAATAATATACACCGAGTTACAAATCAAAATTAAAACTTTCAACTTATTAAAAATCATAATTAAAAATTTTAACTTATTAAAAATAATATTTTATATGATGGAATAATATTTCTTGATTTACAAATCAGTATATATTATTCCAACTTATTAAATTAAGTCATCTTATGATAGGCTCCAGCGTTGCCCCCCCCCCCCCCCCCCCGCCCCCCACCATTTGTCATGATATGTATTAGTGGTCATGTAAGAGACATATATTAGGATCACATGAGAGGCGCGGCCAGTCGTCTTTAATATAAACACAATGAACTATTGTGAAGTGGAGCAATAAATCATTTTGGTAAAATTCTAACTATCTTTCCCTTTCATTCTCTCATTTCTCTCTCTTCTTTCTAACTACTACTTCTTCTTCCTCTCGACTGATTCTATCTCTAATCGCCAATGACAGGTGATGATTGAAGCTTTCATGGCGACTTATCTCTCGTAGTGTCCAATTCAGTTTATCAATTGTAATAGCTAATTTTTATTGAATTCAGATTAGCAATACAAAATTCTCTTTCGCGATTTCAATTTCTATTTCATTATTGAAGTACATAACACCATTTTTCAACATTCTACACTAGCAGTCCTATCTCCCCTCCCTCACCAAATAAGAAAATCAATAACAAGCTTGATTTAATAACTAAGATCGAAGATTCAAGATCTAACAGCCAAAATTGAAGATCCAAGATCTAACAGGAACTCGCATCTATCAACCCAAGATCCAATATTATTGGAGTTCGTTATTTAGATTTCTTTAAAAACTATCTATCATTAAGATATCTTCTATTCTAATTTAATAATTATCCTATTTTATGTATTATTCCGATTTAAAAATGAAGTTTGGGCCAATTAGGTATTATTCTGATTTAAGAATTACTATGTTTTATTTATTATTTTGATTTAAGAATTAATATTGGGCCCATTAGGTATTATTCAAAGTATAAATAACATAAATCTCATTATTTTGAAACATAATTACCTTCTCTCCCTTTTTCTTCTATTAAAATTTCTCTCTCCTTGATTTTACTTATTCTTATGCATTACTACTTATGTATTTGAACTAACTAATTTAACTATGATTAAGAAAATAAAATATTTGCATTAAATACATAGCAATTAACTCTATATTTATGGAATTTTGGTTAATGAATTCCTTAAATTCATTAACAACTTTTCAATTTCAAAATTTTGAAACATCAAAACAATTTCAACAATCAGAATTAAAGATCTAGAAATTTCAGCTTGATTTCGCAATTACATCCAAATTGTCTTTCCTGTAATAATATACATTGCAATATAGTAGTTTAATATGCAACTGAACTTAAATAAAAAAATTTAAAACTTGAAACATAAAACAATGTTTAATATTCTTTCATATACATAATAAGCTATGTATATAGGCTGAAATAAACACACCTCAACTTGTCTAACAAAGCCATATACATAACTGTAATTGTGTTACATATAATATTATTAATGCATAATATATTAATATATATCTTAATATATTAATATATGCATAATTCTATAATGTATTAGTTCTGAAACAGTCCAAAAGTGTCTGTTTCAACACATATATATAACAAAATTTTATATATGATTGATATACATAATTGTTTTATGTATAGCATTGTTAATGCATAACATATGCATAACTTTGTAATAGATATGTTATGAAATAAACAGTCCAGCAGTGTTTGTTTCACCACATATACATAACAAATTTAAGTATATAGACCCATATACATAATAAGTATACAGACTCATATACATAATAATGTATGTATCAATATACACATAACTCTATAATGTATATATTCTGAAAAGGTCCAAAAGTGTTAATTCATAACATATATATAACTTTAATGTATAACATTATTAATGCATAACATATACATAACTTTATAATATATATGTTCTGAAATAAATAGTCCAACAGTTTTTGTTTCACCATATATAGATAACAAATTTAAGTATATAGACACATATACATAATAATGTTATCTGTTATAGATATTTCATGAATTAATAACAAATTCTATACATATGTATATGGTGTGACATAAAAATTTTAGCCAATGTTGTGACTGAGTGTGCAATTTGTATTTGCAAGCTGTAAATAAATGTGTAATTTAAGTAATTTGCAAGTTGTGAATGAGTGTATATGGGAGAAACAACGGCGGCAATGGCAGCACTACCACCACCAGGCCAGTATTTAAGTAAATTGAATGTGTCCATAGTCGGTAAAGCCAGTATAGTAAAACACAATTATTAATAATATTGAAATAGTATTTGAAAAGGGAAAAGAAGATGAAAATAAAGTGAAGAGATATGGAGAAAAGTGAGGGGAGGAGATTGATAATGGAGAATCTTAGATAATACTGTAGAAATAGTACACTGAAAGGCGGCAGAGGAAGAGTACACTAAGTCGGAATTAGGATTTTGTTGTGGAGTGATTGAAGTTCTTTCCTTTCTTTTTTGTAATTCAAAATTGAAAATCAGTTGATTGATTTTCCTTGATTTTAGGCACTTTTTACGAGAGCATTAAATGTCTAAATTAGGCTGTTGAGTTTTGTATATGAAATTCGGAGAGAGAAATTTAAAAAAAAAAATTATAATTACTTTTGAGAATTGAGATTTTATATAATAATATAAAATTAAATTATAATTTTAAGTAATTTTTCCTTATTCAAATTTAGGTATTTGCCACCCACCATTACAATTTATGAATTCCATGTATTGTTCTTGTATTTTGGACCCATTATCAATATACTCGAGAAAAATCTTAATGATGGCCCTTCAACATTACATAGACATAAACAAAATAGGTGTTAGTAATGAAAAATTCACTGCAATTCTTTTTTTTCTTAGGGAGAGGGGGAGGAGATAACTACATGGATTAATAAACATAAGCTTCTAACTATTTCATTTAGCTTAAGCTTTAATTAATTATAATCTACAGTCTCTCTTGTCAACTAAATACAATTCATAGCCTCTTTTATTTTCTCTTTTTCTCTATTTTCAATTTCTCTTTTTTTTTCAATTTTTTTCTCTTTTTTTTCATTTTTCTTTCTTTTTTTCTTTAATTTCCATTTTTCCAATTTTAGTTTTTTCATATATTTTTTTCTTCTCATTTTTTACTCCCTTTTTTTGTATTCCTCTTTTCTTTCTCTTTTTTTTTCCTTTTTCGCTTTTTTTTCATCTATTTTTTTTTCATTTTTATTTTATTTTTTTCTTTGGAGTCTTGTTTTTATTTTCTTTTTTCCCCTTTTCATTCTTGTTTCATCTTTTTTGTCATTTTTCTTCTTTTTTTTATTTTTCTCTCATCTTTTTTGCTGTTGTATTTTATTTTTATATATTTTTTATATTTATTTGTGTCATCATATATTTTAAATAAATTTATTATTTTTATTTGACTAGTTTAGGCATGAATATGTATAATTTATCATTTATTTTCTATACAAATAAGTATATGGATTAATTGTATTTTCTTGGGCTAAAATATACAAATATACAATGTGTCATTCAATGCATGTATTGTTAGTATTTGTATATCAAATTTATCATTTGTTTATATATATAAGTATCATTTGTATGTGTATGGTTCAAATTGTATAGACATGTAGCATTTGATACAAATGTAATATTTGTGTTTGTATAATTTAACAATTGTATTTGCTTAATTTATCATTTTTATTGTTCCTCTTGTATCAATAAAACATAATTTGTATCAATATATATAAATACAAGTATTTGTAGAAAGAAAAATAATAATTCTTTTTTAATTATTTAAAAATACAAATGATATTGTCTACTACAAATTTATATACAAACAAATGAAATTATAAATACAAATACTATATGCAGTCAACTTACGGATATAGATACAAAATATTTCTTTAAAAATACAAGTTCATCGATGAAAATAGAATACAAATATAAATACAATCAAAATGAAACCACAAAATACAAATACAATATGCATGCAATCAACGACAAGATACAAATACAAAACAGTTCTTTAAAATACTGGTGTGAATTATATAAAATATAAATGATGGTGTGAACTATAAATACAAATGCAAGTGTGAACTATAACATACAAATACAAATGTGAACTATAAAATACAAATACAAATACAAGCGCGAACTATAAAATACAAAACAAATATAATTGTATCAACAAATAAAAAAATATAAATATAGGGGCGAATACAAATACATGAAGCGATTGTGGTATTTACGTTATCATAAAAAAAATTAAGAATGAAAAAAAAAAGGAACAAAAACGACAATAGGATAAAACCAAAAAAAGAAAAGAAAAGAAAGAGAAGTAGAACATACAGATAGAAGAGAAAAAAACATAAAGAAAGAATCAGAAAAAAAAAAGTAAAAAGAACAAAAAAGATGGTGAATGCAAACACAATGAGTGACTATGATATTTCTGTCATCATCCATGGTTTGTACTCGACGTAGTCATGTTTTTCAAAATACAAATATATATATATATATATATATACACACACACAACCAAAAAAGAAAGGAAAAAAAAAAGAAGAAAAGAAGAAAAAAACGAATTAGGAGAGGTAGAGGCTAGAAATAAAAAAGGAAAAAAAAAAAAAAGAGAAATAGAGACTAGAGATGGAGGGAAGAGAAAAAAAAGAAACTAAAAAAAAAATAAGAAAAAGGAAACAGAGAGGTTATGAATATGAATTGTAATTTTGAAATTTAGGTTAGCAACATTTTCATTTCGTTGAAACCTAGACTATTTATATAAATGTCCAATTCTTTGTCCTTTTTTTCTTGATTAAAAAAGATGATCATGGAATATATTAATGGCTCCATTTGTTATGCTGTATTTTTTTCCTTTACAGTCGTAAGAAAAAAAAATTCAAATAAGGAAATTAATGCGAAAAGAAGAAAGAATTATTTTTACTTTAAACTTTTTGTTGATTACCTTAGGTCCTCAATTTGTGTTCAATTTTTTTTGTTATAGTTGGAGTAATGAATAAGATAAAAGAGTATAATTTTTAGGAATAGCGGCATATGCATACTGTTCGGAAGTTATGACAAGGAGTTCCTCTTAACGACGGATCGGATCAAGAATTTCTTAAATATATATATATATTAAAGAAAAAAAGAAAAAAGAAGGTGATAAGCAGAAATGATCTTGTTCCTTAAGATAAATAGCCACCATTCATTCAACTATATCATTCAACCTCCAGACAATATATATGTCTATAAAATATTTAGTTTGACAAAGTAATCATGAAGAAAGATTGTCGTTGTATTATTTTACTTATAGATTTATTTTTACTTAAACTTTTATAGTGTGCAGACATTTTTGCCTCACTTTATTTGTGAATTAATAATAAGTACTACTATAAGAATAAGAGAATAGGAAAAAAAGTCAAGTCAAATTGTTGTTGTACGAATTGAGGAAACCCATTATTACAATTAATGAATTGTGTGTATTATATGAACTTTTGCTTTTAAATTGTTCTTGCATTTTGTCACTGTCAATATATGAATTGTTCTCCCGTAACAACACACATCTGGGGTAGAATTTTGATTTTGTTGTCTGTTGATTCTCATTTTTATGGGTTTCTGTGAAAATTGTACTCCTATGTTGTTCCAAAATATTTTACAATATATACTTGTTCTCGTATAAGAATTTCAATGCTTCACTAAATTACACAAGAATAACATCTAACAAGCATTAATATTTTACTAATTAGAAACAACTTAATGTTAGACGTAAATTAGGGAGACAATTTTGGAATTGAAAATATGTTGGCACTGATGAAATTAAGTGTATAGGTTGTTATTAAAAATGGAGTCTTTCGTGAACTTCGGTCCTGTAGATTGTACGTTTCTCCGCTTACAGGAGGACCATAGGCCGAAGTTGCTCTGGGAGGTCAAGATACCATTAGCCGCTTGTAGTAAGACTTACCAGATGGATAAAGCTTGGACTTTATTTTATACACACCTGTCTCACGATCGTTTTGCCGTGTATTTATCTAGAGTATGGTTGTATAATATGGTACGAGTAGGTAGGATTTAGTACGATCGTTTTCTTTTTACGGCCATGGCTGAGTGATGAAGGCCGGAGAGTCACTTCTTCTATCTATCATTCAACAAGGTCATGACCACGTTCCAAAATGTACAGGTTATGTTTGGTTTGTGTATCGATGATCATCTAGTGTAGGTGCAGGATGCTTCATAAAGGGATTACAAATGGTGTATTATGCTACAGGGACTCACTAGATATGATGGGGACATTAAAAGGTGATGGGGAGGCAAGAGTTAGGTGAATATCAAGAAGATTACTGACTGAATTATAGAGCAGTTAGTGGTTGATCCCATAGGAGATCAGGCTGCAGTTGAGACGGTTGAGCGGATTGCTCAACTATACATGCTTGGTATACTCAGAGGAATCATATTCCCAAACACATCGTGCAACAAGATCAGCCTACGGTAGTTGTCATTTCTAGATCCCATCCATGATGTTGGTAGCTACAGTTGGGGCACCACAATTTTGACGTTCTTATACTGGTCACTCTATCGATCATCTATCAAAGATATGAGTGACTCATGCGGATTTCTTTCTCTCATTCAGGTAACGGAATGGCTTGTGTTATAATCTAGTTAAAATATTTTATTTTAGTGAGAAATTGTCTAATTTATTTTGTCACTTTACGGTATGATGTTGGGAGAAGATCTTGACTCTACAACCAGGATTGAGTGAGCTAGGGGTTGATGATGCATTCTTGCCATACGCCAGGAGATGGAAGAGGGGGTTGAGCAGGATTCTGAGACGCATCACAAGGTTATCTCTATTAGAGATCGGCTAAACCGCATGATATAGGAGCAGGTAAACTTTACTTTTTATTAATATGTACATTTGTATTGTACAATTTTCACACAGCCAACTATTACTTTGTTTCAAGTGCTATCAATATTGGAATTTGGAATTGTTAAGGATTTAGTATCAATTTTTGGGTTAAAACATGTAGATTTGGAAATGGTGCAAATATTGTAACTTTGTATATGTTGAGTATTCTATTTTTTGTGAGGCTCTGTGAAGCATGTTGGGAAAGGGGCAAGGTAGCACTATCGAAGTGCATGACAGGGTAGCAGTGGAAGAATATCCAAATCTAAACTTTCCCTTTTAATTTGAACCAAAAGGAGACAAGCAAATCCAAAAACAATAGTAATATGGCAGAAAATATATCAATCACACAAATACGATTAAACAAGAACAAAATCAATCACAAGAGACACCAAATTTATGTGGAAAACCCTTCAGTGTAAAGAGTAAAAAAATCACGAGATCAAAATCTCCATTATAATCACCAAGATTTATAATATTGTTCTCCAAAATGGCCACCAAATAAGTTTCAAACAACAAGCAACAATGCATAAACCACAGCACCAAACACTAGAGAAATAATGGAGCGAAAGCACCAAAATGCAGTTGATATTTAGGGATAAAAATAGGAGCTACAGGACATAAAGTCTAACTCCGTCAGTTGCTAATCAAATATTGAGATGATAGAAATAAGTTACCCAAAAATCAGCTCTATCGGATAAAAACCGAAGCGAAAATTACAATTTGAAGTTGACTGTTATGGCTGGAATTTTAGTGCAAAAATCTACACATTTTTGCTCTTTTGTGACTGATAAAACTCTCTTTGTGGATTGTGAAGTAAGACCTTAAAAGATCTATATATATGCCCCATAGTATTGTACCTATGGACAAAAGTGGGTTGGTCCAAATTGGCTTTATTTATCCACATAGGAAGGAAAAAAGACCTATGATCGGACAACATAGTCGAAGACCGCCATCCCTGCTTGGCAAAGCTTTAGTCAATATTATCATCCGTATGAATCTTCTCAAGTTCAAGTAACTTAGAATCCAACATATCTCAGATCCAATGGTATATCACATCAATATGTTTAGAGCGATCATGAAATGTAGAGTTCTTGCCAAGATGTATAGCACTTTGACTATCGCAATAAAGCACATACCTCTCTTGAGCACAACCAGGTTTCCCCAAGAATATCTTCATCCAAATCAATTCTTACAAGTTTCAACGACAGCAATAAGCTCAGCTTCCGTAGTAGATAAAGCAACACATTTTTGCAACCTAGATTGCCAAGACACAGCTCCCCTGCAAAAGTAACCAAATACGCCAAAGTAGACTTGCGAGTATCAACATTACCAGCCATGGCTAAATTAGTGTAACCACAAAGAATAGGCTTTCTTGTACCAAAACACAAAATCAGACTAGAAGTGCCACAAAGATATCTCATAATCCACTTCACAATATTTCAATATTCTCTTCCCGGATTAGAAAAAAAACGGCTAACAATACCAACATCATGAGCAATATTCGGTATTATACAAATCATTGCATACATCAAACTATCAACGGTTGAAGCATAAGGAACTTTCTTCATATCTTTCTTTTCATCATCAATAGAAGGACATTGTTTTGTGCTCAATTTGAAGTGCATAGATAAAGGTGTACAGACAACCTTAGCCTTATCCATGTTGAACCTTTGAGGTACTTTCTAAATGTACTTCTCTTGTGATAACCATAACTTCTTGCCTTTATGTCATGGATAATCTGCATGCCAAGAATCTGTCTTGCTGGTCCTAAGTCTTTCATAGAAAAAGACTTACTCAACTCTTACTTTAACTTTTGAATCCTACAAGTATTATGACCAACAATAAGCATGTCATCAATATAAAGCAACACGATAATAAAGTCACCATCAGAGAATTTTTGCACAAAAACATAATGGTCTAAAGTAGTCTTCTTGAAGCCCTGTGACTCATAAAGGAACAAAACTTTTTGTACCACTGCCTAGGAGCTTGTTTCAAACCATACAAGATCTTCTTCAATTTGCAAACATAATTCTTATTTCCCTTGACTTCAAAACCTTCGCGATGCTCTATATAAATTTCTTCATCTAAGTCACCATGGAGAAAATCAGGTTTAACATTCATTTGTTCAACCTCTAAATCTAGGCTTGTACCTAAGCCTAGAACCCACGAATGGATGACATCTTCACAACTAGTGAGAATATCTCATCAAAATCAACTTTGTTTTTTTTTGTTAAATCTCTTCACGATCAATCTAACCTTGTACCATGGAACTAGGCTACCATCTCCATGTTTCACCCAAAAACCCACATGTTTTTCAAATCTTTTTTGTCTTTGGGCAGCTTAACCAAATCAAAGGTGTGATTATCATGCAAAGATTTAATCTCATCTTCCATAGCATCAAACCACTTTTCTCTTTCTTCACTTTCCATGGCCTCATTAAGACTTTCAGGTTCTCCCTCGTCAGTCAAGAGTACATACTAACTAGGAGAATATCAAGATTAAGGTATTCTCTCTCTAGTAGATCATCTGAGAGAACTCTTTGAAGCATCAATAACTGGTTGTTGATCAACCACATCAACTTGTACTGGAGCATCAACAACATCATGTTTCCCATGCTTGACATAATCATCATCTTCATTACCAACTTGATTTTCATCATCATGCAGATTTTCTTCAGGAGAAATAGTCAAAGGAACTGGATCAACATTAACTAGACTCTCACTACTTTGAGAATTAACCTTCTCAACTTTCTCAAAATCTTTAATTGTTTGATCTTCAAAGAACACAATATCATGACTTCTAATAAGTTTTTTCTCAACTAGATCATAGAAAGGATAGCCAACTTCATCTTGATCATAACCAATAATGATACACTGTCTAGTTTTAACATACAACTTTGATCTTTCATCCTTAGGAACATGCACAATGGATTTACACCCAAAGACTCTAAGATTATCATAAGAAACATTCTTATCAGACCAAATTCTATCAGGGACATCACCATCCAAAGCAACGGTAGGATATAAATTAATAACATAAGATGCAGTATTAAGTGCTTCTGCCCAAAATAAATCTAGCAGCTTAGCATTTGAAATCATACATCTAACTCTCTCAACTAGAATATTGTTTATCCTATTTGCAAAACCATTTAACTGGGGAGTTTTTGAAGGAGTTTTCTAATGTCGAATACCCTGCTCTCTGCAATATCTATCAAAAGGACCAATATATTCACCACTATTATCTGAGAAAATACAATTTAATTTCTTCCTAGTCTACCTCTTAACCAAGGCCTGAAAATTCTTAAACACATCAAGTACTTGATCTTTGGACTTCAAAGTAAATACCCAGATTTTACGAGAATGATCATCAATAAAAGTCACAAAGTAAAGTGCTCCACCATGAGACTTTACTTTAAAAGGAACGCACAAATCCGAATGTACCAATTCCAGTAAATCAAGCTTTCTTGAAGGTAGATGACATAGAAAAAGTCCTTTTCTGGTTATCGGCAAAGCAATGAACACACTTTTAGAATTTTGGTTGTTTCACTCCAGAGAGTAATTTTTTCTTAACTAAATTGTCAATCCCCTTCTGACTCATATGACTCAGTCTTCTATGCCATAACTCTGTGAAGTATCATTCTCCACCAAGTTTATGGATGCTCCAGAAATGGAGTCCTGAAATATATACATGTTAGACAATTTTTCACCTCGAGCCACAATCATCGACCCTCTAGTAAGCTTTCACTGGCTAGTACCAATGGTGTTAACATAACCCTCGTCATCAAGGTTCCCTATAGAAATCAAATTCAAGCAGACATATGGAGCATGCTTGACATTATTGAGAACTAGTTTGGAACCATTGTTACTTTCCAAACAAACAGTGTCAATGTCAAGTACATTAACTTTATCATTATTGCCCATTTTCAATATCCCCAAATTACCTGGAGTTTAGGAAAAAATAATTCCTTCATTGGGTAACATGAAAAGTAGCACCAGAATTCACAAACCAGGTAGACTCATCACGAATAAGACTAATGACATTCTCACCACAAGCAATAAAAAGATCATCATTAGAAATAATAAAAAAATGATTTTCATTATCGCCTTCTTTTTTTTGTTGTCTCATATCTCTCGTATGCTTGTAATAATATTTCATGATATGCCTCTTTTAGTTGCAATAATCATATGTAACATTCTTGAATTTAGACTTCGTCTTGCTTCTACTTTTATCTCTATCATTCGGACCTCGTGATTTGTTTCTGCCTTCTCTTCAGTAACCAAAACATTAGAGTGTAAAGATAAAGAAGATGAGTCCTGAGATCTTCTTCTCATCTCTTCATTCAAGACACCACTCTTAACATATTTCATAGTTACAATACCACCAGGATAAGAATTAGTCAAAGAAACTCAAAGAGTTTTTCAAGAGTCAGACAGAGTATTAAGAAGCTAAAGTCCCTGAATTTCTTCATCGAACTTTATGCCCGTTCTGGACAGCTGGTTAAGGACACACTAAAAATCATTTATATGATTTGAACTAGTACTGCCCCTTTATATGTGATATTCATCAATTGCTTAAGCAAGAATAACTTGTTATTGTCAGTCTTCAAAGCATAAAGTGTCTCAAGCTTATCCCATAAACTTCTTATATGTGTCTCATTCATAATATGGTTTCTAACATTATCTCAACCTATTTTCTGATATATCCAAAAACCTGTAGGTTCTCAAATTCCCAATCCTCATCTGTCATGGATTAAGGTTTAGTAGACGCAAACACATGCAAATGCATTTTCTTAACAAAGAGAAGGTCTTTTCATCTTGCCTTTTCAAGTATGATAATTACTAATATTCAAACACACCATTTTTCACATATTTATCTCCATCAATCAAAGTGATAATCAAGAAGAACCTACACTATGATACCACTTTATTGAGAAAGGGGAAAGGTAGCACTATCAAAGTGCACAAAAGGGTAGTAGAGGAAGCATACTTAAGCCTAAACTTTTCCTTTCAATTTGAAACAAGATGAGACAAGCAAACTAAAGCACAATATTATTGTGGCAGAAAATATATCAATCACACAAATACAATAAAACAAGAACAAAACCAATCACAAGAGACACCAAATTTACGTGAAAAATCCTTTGATGTGAAGAGTAAAAAACTACGGGATCAAAAAATCCACTATAATAACTAAGATTTAAACTATTTTTCTCCAAAAAGGTCACCAAAAAAGTTCCAAAAAATAATAAATAATACATAAACTACAACACTAAACACTAGAGAAATAAAGGAGTGAAAGCACCAAAATGCAGCTTCAATTCAAGGATGAAAAACAGGATCTATAGGCCACTAAATCCAACTCTATAGGTTCCTAATTAAATATTGATATGAGAGGAACAAGATGTTCAAAAATCAGCTCAATCGGATAAGAAACGAAATGGGAATCGCAATTTGAAGTTGATTGTTGTGGCTGAAATTTTAGTGCAAAAATCTGTACACTTTCTCTCTTTATGGATTGTAAAATAAGACCTAAAAATATCTATATATATTCCCCATAGTATTGAGACTATGGACAAAAGTGAATTAATCCAAATTGGACTTTATTTATCCACATAGGAAGGAAAAAAGACCCATGATCCAACAAAGCGTATGTGTATGTATTTTGACTAGCTGACAGGTTTCTGATAGGTCTATTTATGTAAATTCTGTCAAAATTTTTGAAAAAATTGATTGTAAGTCAAATTTTAAAGTCTTATGATGGAGTCAAGTGAAATGGAGTTGATTAGTAGTTTACCACGCTTTTTTTTTTCTTTTTTCCAAAAATTTCAGAATTGAAATTGTGAATGATATGCTTGTAGCTGACTTTGAGTCACATAATTATCTGAGATACTCTGTGAAGCACATGTATATGTATTCTTTCTAGCTGGCAGATTTCTGATAGGTCCATTTGCAAGGCAAATTCTATCAAAAAATTTGAAAAATTTTAGAGAGCAAAATTTTAAAGTCTTATGGTAGAGTAAAGTGAAATGAAAGATGAATGAGTGATCTTGTGAATTTCTTGGATAATTATGCAACTCAAAGTGAGCTGCAAGCATATCATTCGTGATTTTAATTCTGAAACTTTCAGGAAAAAAAAAAGAAAAAGTGAGGTAAACTACTAATAGTTAGCCTCACGACAGTTATTAAGTTGTATGTATATTTTGGGGATTTTGATGGTATACATTTAATTATATTATCAATTTACTACTATTTGAAAATATTACATAGAGAAATTAAGTGCCCTTCCCCACCTAAGTATTAACATTTGGAAATGTAACACCCCGCCAAATCGTCCATGCATTAGTCTCATTTATTTTGACTTTCTAAGTGAGTAAAGTTTAAACCATAAAGAATTTTTTTAATTTTGACTCTTTATCAAGTGGAAAATTGAATGAGATTTTCGTCGATATAAGATCTTCCCAAATCCGATACCCGGGCAAGAAGCTATGGCTAAATTTAAGTCCTAGTCGTAAAACACCATTATTTTAGTGTTTGGTGCATCGCGAAGGAGATCTATTTACCAATTGTCAAATTCTAGTTGCCTAGCGCGATTGTAGCACATCGCGCTAAAGTTCCAGGTCCCAACCAGGGGGACAACGCGATGGCCCCGCATCGCGGTGACCCCAAGAATCCCAGTCGTCAATTTCTAGTGAGCCACCGTGATAGTGGCGCGTCGCAGTAGCCCAAACAATTGGGCTTCTAGTTACATTTTATTCCATCTCATTAAGGATATATTAGGTATTTTCCACCCCCTTATCAGCTTAAACATGGCATTATACTCCCAAGTGACCACATTATTCATATTTTCTTCAAAAATTCACAAGAACACTCTCTAGGATTTTAAACTAAAAAACCAATTAACTCAAGATTCAACCATGGATTTTTGAAACTGATTGAAGATTTGGAATCCCCAAACCGTAGGCCCCAAGAATCATCCATCAAATTTCTAAATTGAGGTACGTGGGGTTTATCCTAAAACTACATGGGCTTATTGAAAACACCCAATTATGATTTTAAAAATCACCAAGTAGGAATTTGTTAAAGGAATTTTGAGATCCATGATTTTATTATGCTTTATACATGTTTAATGATATTGTTGTTTTGTGCTTTAGACCTTATCCCCTTAAATTGATTTACACATATAAGTATATGTATAAAACTTGAAATTTAAGATTTGTTTGAGAGAATAAATAATAAAAATCCCTCTCTTGTGATAACCTTATGTTTATGATCTTATGGTGATTGATTGAAATGCATGATTCATGGCTTGAAAATAGTTTACTCAAACTCTAAATCATGCTCAAAATAGTTTACTCAAATACCATAGTATTTTGAGCATGATTTAGAGATTTATGAGAGGGAGTTTCTTGATGTAAATATATTTTATTAAAAGAGAAAGATTTGCATGAGATCAAGAGCTTTGAAATGGCCACCTTGCATCATTCAAAGTTTGACAAACAGAGTTGCATAAATGTGTTTACATAAGTTTTACAGAAAGAGTTCTTTGAAATGATTTATTGATATGGTGGTCTTGAATTTATGTTTTGGAAACAGAGAGTGTAATATGCCAATAATGGCTGAGAGATGTGACTTGCAAGTCAATGGTATGACGATACCATAAGTATGTATGCCATAACAGAGTATGTTTTTTAGAGTTTGATTTCAGAGAATGCATGCTATAAAGAATTAAAACTAGGATTAAAGAGGGTTAGGTGGTTACCCGAAGAAGGTTTGAGTTCAAGTAACTCTTAATTTGAAACTGTGATTTACCGATCCGAGTATATTATTTTACACTGGCGACAGCCGTATGGCGTAGCAGAGTCAGAGACTCCAACCCTTGCTTCACACTTGGGTTGGAGGCTTCCCTGCCGAGTCAATGACGGATTCCATATAGCCCATGGAATTTCAGAGTTGTAGGGTATACCACCTAGCGCAGAAGTAAAACAAAGAGTGTCACAGTGTTCAGATAATTTTACAGAGTCTTTCATAAATGCCCATGTGATTTCTTACCATATGATATGTTTATGAATTGTTCTAAATTGCTCTCATATATGTTGAATATAAATTATTATTTTGGATTTGCTCTGTGTACCAGTACAATTGTATTGACCCCCTACCTCCCAGGTTCGGAGGCTTGATCTAGGGGTCCAGCTAATCAATAGAGTATTCTAGAGAGAAGTGAGTCGTGCAGTTGAGCCTTCTTTGTTTCGAAAGTCCTGTCATCTCAGATTATGTTATTCCTTTGTTTTGGTCTACTGGGTCTTGTCCCAGCTTTTAAGACAGTTATCTTTAGATCATGTAGTAGAGATTTTGTAGACTGTTCCATAAGTTGTTTAGTTACTTTTGGATTTCATTTTGTATGGTTAAACTGAATCCAGAGTATGACCATGTTTCCATATTAGATTATAATTCTGTATTTTCTTTTATTATATGAATGTTGTGCATAATTAATAGATCAAATAGAGTAGGACATCCAGGCCTTCATGGTTCGGGATGTCCATCATAGCCAGGCCTTAGTTCGGGTCATGACAAACTTGGTATCAGAGCACGGTTCATCGTCCCAGGGTGTCTGTGAATCGCGTCGGGTAGAATCTTATTTATAGGTGTGTAGAACTCCACACTTATATACAGGAGGCTACAAGGAATTTAGGAATGTTTCTCTTCTTTATGGTTTAGTTCATGCTTCAGAGTCTGAATTGTCCCCTAATCAATGGTCTCTTGTGTTTAAAAAAAAACAATCATACTTCCCATCGTACTATCGATCAGAATGCACAGATAGATGAGGTTCATCCCATTCATGGGATGATAACCCAAAATAGAGATCAGACTTCAAAGATTGATTCTACTCTGGGAGTCCCATCTACTCAGAACAGCCTACCTAGGGCACCCAGAACTCCTCAGACGGGGACTAACCGCACTCAGCCTTACGAGAGAGAAGTATCTAATGCAGAATTCAGGTAGTCTATTCACATACTTGTATAGTTGGTAGCCACATAGACTTAACAGTCGGGAGATATTGGGACTGCATCTATTACGTCATACGTTTCAAGAGTGGGCCAGTTCATGAGAATGAACTCGCCCAAGTTTACTGGTACCAAGGTAGAAGAGGATCCATAGGAGTTTGTGGACGAGATGGAGAAGATCTTTAAGGTGATACATGTAGATGAGGTAGAGGTGGTTGAGTTGGCAGCTTACCAGCTTAAGGATGTATCAAACCAATGATATAACGAGTGGGAAGATTCAAAGGGTGAGAGTTCTGAGCCCACAATTTGGGCCGAGTTCGTGGAAGCCTTCTTCGATCGGTTCTTTTCTCTCGAGCTGAGAGAGGCCAAAGCTGAAGAGTTTACGAATCTTAGGCAGGGAAAGATGAGTGTCCGGAGTACACACTGAGGTTCAACCAACTAGCCCGTTATGCTCCAGAGATGACTAGTAACATAAGAGCCCGAATGAGGAAATTTGCATCAGGCCTTTTGGATGACTTAGTGCTTGAATGTCAGGAAGCAATATTGAACTGGGACATGAATTTTTCCAGACTATCAGTTCACATACAGCAAGTTGAGGAAAAGAAAAAGAAAACTACTGAATATAGAGAGAAGAATAGGCAGTCAAAGAGAGACAAGACAGCAGACCAGAGCCACAGTCAGCAGTAGAGTGGGAATTGGGGTAACAAATGGAAAAAGAAGAAGTTTTGGAGTAATGCACAGTCTGCAGCCAGTGCTCCGGTGTCCATACCCCCAGTTGCACAGTGCCCTTAGGATTTTTAGTCCAGGCAGGGGCCGAGAATGCAGGGTTCGCAGTCACAAGGAAGTGTATCTCAGACCTCTTGGATATACCCACATTGTGAGAGATGTGGGAGGAATCATCTAGGGAGATCTCAGTTTGGCGCTATGGTGTATTATTCGTCCGGCCATCCAGGCCATATCCAGAGAGACTATCCAGAAGTAAAGGGTAATGTTGGTGGATCCAAGTCACAAGCTAATTCTTCTTCACCACCACCGCCTTAGAAGGGTGCCACTTCAGTCGCTGGAAACGGACACAATCGGTTGTACGCCTTGACCAACCGTCAAGAGGCAGAGGCCTCATCGGATATAGTTGCTGGTAAATTACAAATATTTTCCCGTGATGTTTATGTGTTACTTGATCCCGGGTCTACCTTGTCATATGTGACCCCTTATGTGGCTGTTGGTTTTGTGTTTGAACCCAATATGATTGCTGAGCCTTTTTCTGTTTCCACTCCAGTGGGAGATTCTGTTGTGGCTAGGAGGGTGTATAGAAATTATGTGGTGACTGTTTGTGGGTGGGATACTGTGGAATATCTCATAGAACTTGAAATGATTGACTTTGATGCTATCTTAGGAATGGATTGGATCTATTCGTGCTATGCCATACTAAAATGTAGAACCCAAAAAGTCATTTTTTCTTTCCCGAATGAACCAGTAGTAGAGTGGGAGGGACACTCCTTAGCACCTAGACGGCACTTTATATCTTACCTAAGAGCCCAGAAACTCATTTCTAAGGGTTGCTTGTATCATCTTATTCAGGTTAAAGATTCGAATATCGAAAGCCTTTCTCTTCAGTCTGTCCCTGTAGTGAATGAGTTCCCATAAGTTTTTCCTGATGATCTCCTAGGCATACTGATAACACTCAATCTACAGCTCTCGTAGGAGTGTAAAGCGGTCGTTAGCAAATATAGAACCCAACAGGGTTGGGTGTCGATCCCACAGGGAATAGCTTGGCCAACAAGTAAGAAAAATTACTAAACTTTTGGTGCAAGTCTCGTAAAAAAGGGGGAATTGTATTGTGAAAGTAATGTAACCAAAATAAGAGAGTAAAGCAGAAAATAGCAAAGTAAAAAGAAAGAATGTTTAGTAGGTTGTGAAACAATGAGAATTGAGGCGTTGGGGTTATGTCCACCTTCTGAGGTATACGTCTCTATTGGCTATGAGTGTGTAGAATTCTGACATGCAACTGCTTATAGAGAATTGTATTCGATGGTAAATCCAGGCGTCTTTCGACCTATTCGAGGATTATTTCAATTTAACTCTTTCGAGCTTAAAGCATGTCTAACGGTACGAATTCTCCAAGAGGTTAGTCCAGTTACGGCACTAGCTTTTTAGTAGGGAATTTTAGGGGGTGACCCTACTACCTTGACCTTATCTCTTTTCCAGACAGATAACCTTTCTTTCGAATAAGTTAAATATTATACTGGCGTATTATTGCGTTTGCAACAACAAAGAATGTAGACTAAGATGAAGAGAATAATGATATAAGCAGTATACGTGTCGCGAACTCACAAAATCACAGCAATAGATAGTATCTCATACGGCTTCCATAACCCCAACAGAGAAGTTTAGTTACCCATGAATGCGAAGGAGATCACGATTGACATTGTTGTTATACCACAATATTGAGTAATTTTGTGTAGCTTAGGTGGTAGGCGTGAGGCGTGAATTCCTAGGCAAAGTAACGATTCTCTTGTTGTGGAATTTAAGAATAGAAGAGTAGAAGAAGAAAAATATAATTAATGGAAAGATTAGAAGAGTTGTAGAATTGTTTGTAGTGGAAGATGAGAGGGATGGAAGAAAGTATTGTGGTCTCCCCCCTTCAAATTCCTTTCAAATCTCTAGCATGATAGGGTATTTATAATACCCATATCCTAATCCTACTAGATAAATAAAATATCTAACCAAATTCTACTAGGCTAATGTAATACTTAACCCAATTATACTAGGTTAATGTAACATTATCATAATCCAAATAAACTAATGAAATACATAACCCAATTGTACTAGGTTAATGTATCATTGTCCAAATCCAACTAAGTTACTGCAAATCCCCAAAGTCTTCAGAAATATTGTTTTAGCCCGGGACAGATTTTTCATGCAGCAGTTTTGGTCCTTAGGCGTGTAAACTCCCTTCCCTTCCTTCGTGAGCTTTCTTTTGCGTCAAGTAAGCCATAAAATGCTGAATTCTGCATCATTTATACCTGAAACTTTACTAATCATGTTCGTTAGCTCATTTACAGGAAAAAGGACTAAAAGTTCATGAAATATATACTTTGTTCTCAAAACTAGGCTAAAATATGGGCAAAATATATTGATATAGGCGTGTAAATTCGCCTATCATCACATACCACCTGATAGGGATATAGATTTTGGTATTGATTTGTTGCCCGATACCCGTCCCATCTCTATTCCGCCATGTATAATGGCTCTTGTAGAACTAAAAGAGTTGAAAGAATAGCTAGCAGATCTTCTAGACAAAGGTTTTATTCGCCCTAGTGTTTCTCCCTGGGGTGAACCTATACTCTTCGTGCGAAAGAAAGATAGTTCCCTACATATGTGCATAGATTACCACCAGTTGAATAAGGTCACTTTTAGAAATAAATATCCTCTTCCTAGAATTGATGATCTTTTTTACAAGCTTCAGGGTGCTAGATGTTTTTCAAAGATAGGCCTTCATTTGGGATACCATCAGTTGAAAGTTAGAGAGCCTGACATTCCCAAAATAGCTTTCTGAACCAGACACGATCATTATGAGTTCTTAGTCATGTCCTTTGGGTTGAATAACACCCCTGAAGCCTTCATGGATCTTATGAATAGGGTGTTCCATCAGTTTTTAGACCTGTTTGTCATAGTTTTCATTGATGACATATTGGTGTATTCTAAGAGTGAGGAGGACCATACCAATCACCTCCAAATTAATTTTTAGACTCTCAGATATCATAAGTTGTATGCAAAATTTTCCAAGTGTGAATTCTAGCTTGATGTTATTGCTTTCTTGGGGCATGTTGTGTCTAGTGGGGGAATTAAAGTTTAACCCCAAAAGGTTGAGGCAGTGAGAAAATGGTCCAGACCCACAACTCCAATTGATATTTGAAGCTTTTTGGGTTTGGCAGGGTATTACATGAGATTTGTAGAAAGCTTTTCTACCATATCTGCTCCACTTACCAATCTGACTCAGAAGAAGGAGAAGTTTGTGTAGTCTGACTCCTGTGAGAATAGTTTTGAGAGGTTAAAAGACAAGTTGACCACTGCTCCTTTTTTTACTCTTCTGGAAGGTACAGAGGGTTTTGTTGTATACTGTGATACATCCCGAGTGGGACTCGGATATGTGCTTATGCGGCATGGTAGAGTGGTATCTTATGCATCTAGGCAGTTAAAGGTGCACGAGTGAAACTACCCCACCCATGACTTGGAGTTAGCGGTTGTGGTGTTCGCACTTAAAATCTGAAGGCATTATCTTTACGGAGTTCATGTTGATATATTTACTGACCATAAGAGTTTACAGTATATTTTCTCGCAGAAAGAATTAAACCTCAGGCAAGGACAATGGTTGGAGCTTTTGAAGGATTATGAAATGAGCCTGCACTACCATCCGGGCAAGGAAAATGTGGTAGCCGACACCCTCAGTAGGTTAGCCATGGGTAGCCTTTCACATGTTGAAAAGGGGAAGAGGGAGATAGTGAAGGATATTCACCGACTAGAAAATCTAGGAGTGCGACTCTTGGATTCCGAAGATGGGGGAGTGGTTGTTCATGAGGTAGCTAAGTCTTTCCTTTGTGCTAAAGTTAAAGAAAAGCAGATCGAAGATCCCATCTTGATGCAGATCAAGAAAGATGTGGGTTAACAGAAAGTTATGTCTTTTGAAATTGGTGGTGATAGAATTTTGGGATATCAGGGGATACTATGTGTGCCAGATATAGATGGGTTACAAAAGAGGATCCTTGATGAAAATCACACTTCGAGGTATGTTGTTCACACAGGCTCTACTAAGATGTATCATGATTTGAAAACCATATACTGGTGGAATAATATGAAGTGTGATATGGCTAACTTTGTTCCTAAGTGTTTAAGATGTCAACAAGTGAAAGTAGAGCATATGAGTCCAGGTGGTACTTCCTAAGAGATATCTTTACCCTTGTGGAAATGGGTGATGATCAATATAGACTTCATCACGGGACTTTCGAGGTCCCGAAACCAGTATGACTCTATTTAGGTGATTGTTGACAGGCTGACCAAGTCAGCTCACTTTCTTCCTGTGAGGAAAAATTATTCGGGAGATGTCTATGCCAAAATTTACATTGAGGAGATAGTTCATCTACATGGAAAACCTGTGTCCATTATATCTGACCGGGGTACGCAATTCCCTTCACAATTTTGGAGATTTTTTCAGAGGGATTTAGGTACTTAAGTGAACCTAAGTACGGCTTTCTACCCCTAGACCGATGGGCAAGATGAGCATACTATTCAAACCCTTGAGGATATGTTGAGAGCTTGTGTGATTGACTTCAAAGGTAGTTAGGTAGATAACTTTCCATTGATAGAGTTCACTAATAATAACAGCTACCATGCCAGTATTAAGATGGCTCCGTTTGAAGCTTCGTATGAGAGAAGATGTAAATCACCGATAGGGTGGTATGAAGTAGGTAAGACACAGCTATTTAGGTTTGACCCTGTTCACCAGGAAATGGAGGATGTGAAGATCATTAAAAAATGACTTAAGACATCCCAGAGTATACATAAATCCTATGTTGATGTTAGAAGAAGGGAGCTAGCATTTGGGGTTGGTGATTAGGTGTTTCTCAAAGTTTCTCCTATGAAGGGAGTCATGTATTTAGGAAAGAAAGGGAAGTTGAGTCCTCTCTATATAGGACCATACCAGATTGTGAGAAGAATAGGTGAAGTTGCGTATGAGTTAGAGTTTCCTGCAAATCTAGATTCTGTTCACCCGGTGTTTCATGTATCCATGTTGAAAAAATGTATTGGGGACCACTCTCTAGTGTTACCCGTAGAAAAGATCAGAGTGTTAGACTCACTATCTTATGAAAAAGAGCCTATTACAATCTTGGAATATCAAGTCCAGAAGTTGAGGAGCAAAGAGATAGTTTAGGTTAAGGTATTGTGGAGAAATCAAAAAGTTGAAGAAGCAACTTAGGAATCAGAAGAGGACATGAGAGCAAGGTACCCAAATCTGTTTGATCCGGTAAATGATGAGACGGAAGGTAAAATCCTTGTCTTAATCTTTCCATGTCAGTAATATTTTGTAATCGTATTTGTCTGTTCCCTGCAACATCATTCGGGGATGAATGATCCCAAGGGGGGGATAATGTAATACCCAGCCAAATCGTCCATGCCTTTGTCTCATTTATTTTGACTTTCTAAGTGAGTAAACTTTAAACCATATAGAATTTTCTTAATTTTGACTCTCTATCAAGTGAAAAATTGAATATCCGATACCCGGGCAAGAAGTTATGGCTAAATTTAAGTCCTAGTCATAAAACACCATTATCTTGGTGCTTGGCGCATCGCGGAGGGGCTCTATTTAATAATTATCAAATTCCAATAGCCTAGCGCAATTGTGATGCGTTGCGCTGAAGTTCCAGGTCCCAACCATTGGGAGAATGCCATGGCCCCGCATTGCGGTGACTCCAAGAATCCCATTCGTCAATTTCCAGTAAGCCACCGCGATAGTGGCGCATCATGGTGGACCATAAAATCGGGCTTCCAATTATATTTTATTCCATCTCATTAAGGGTATATTAGGTATTTTCCGCCCCTTTATCATCTTAAACATGGGATTCTACTCCCAAGTGACCACATTATTCATATTTTCTTCAAAAATTCACAAGAACACTCTCTAGGGTTTTAAACTAAAAACCCAATTAACTCAAGATTCAACCGTGGGTTTTTTAAACTGATTGAAGATTTGGAATCCCCAAACCGTAGGCTTTAAGAATCATCCATCAAATTTCTAAATTGAGGTACGTGGGGTTTATCCTAAAACTACATGGGCTTATTGAAAACACCCAATTATGATTTTAAAAATCATCAAGCATAAATTTGTTAAAGGGGTTTTGAGATCCATGATTTTATTATGCTTTATACATGTTTAATGATATTGTTGTTTGGCCTTTTGGCCTTATCCCCTTAAATTGATTTACACATATAAGTATATGTATAAAACTTGAAATTTAAGATTTGTTTGAGAGAACAAATAATGAAAATCCCTCTCATGTGATAACCTTATGTTTCTGATCTTATGATGATTGATTGAAATGCATGATTCACGGCTTGAAAATAGTTTACTCAAATACCATAGTATCTTGAGCATGATTTACAGATTTATGAGAGGGAGTTTCTTGATGTAAATATATTTTATTAAAAGAGAAAGATTTGCATGAGATCAATAGCTTTGTGTAACACCCCGTAAATTTTTTCGTACACTTATCGCGATTATATGGACTCCTAAAGGCTTGCGTATGGGTTAAATTAAGTTTATGGTGTTCGAAAGTATCCTGTCAATAGTTGTATGTGTAGGTATTGGAATAAGCTTTCCAACTATATAAAGTTTGCCCAAAACAGAGGAGTATTTCATATAAGCGAGCACATTCGAAATTTCAAAACGGTGGCCGGGAAGCCTGTGAACAGTAAATCTGCAGGAAAATTACTGCAGCTAGGCAATTTTTTTTGGGATCAACTTTAGACGATCATAACTCCTTGTACAAAAAGAACTGTGTGAACTTCTATATATCGACGAAAATATCCGAGAGTCTTCTTTCCGATGAAATTGGTTTCATCCAAATCCAATGTCTGAGTAAGGATCTATACCCGTTTTACTACAGCCTATAAAAAAAAACAGAATTTTGGGACAGATTTTTGGGTCAACTTTAAACGACCATAACTCCTTGTACAGGAAGAACTGGGTGGTATACTTTATATAAAAATGAAATCCCTTTGAATTATATTTCCAATGCAATTGGTTTCACCCAAATCCGATACCGTAGCAAAGAGTTATGATCGATTTACTTCAGCCTGTCAAAACTGTCCACTGGGGACAGATTCGGATTTTATTTAAATTTTTAGGGCAAAATGGTCATTTTCTATTATCTCTTGGACGAAAATTGGTCTTTATAAGCATACACTTAGCCTCATATATATCATATATCATCCAATTATTAAGAGAAGGTGAAACCCTAGCCTAATTTCAACTTCAAATATTTTGTGATTCAACCGTAGAAAATTCGAATTGGTTCCATAGTTGTGTTCACCATCTCGAAAGCTTCGAGAAGCACCCCATGGTTATGTAAGGAGGATTCTAAATACAAGAGTTCATTGTTAAGGTATGAATATTGTTTATTCTTGATTCTTATCCATGAATAAGTATTGATAAAGGATTATGAGTATTGTCTTGATGTTGGAAGATAACTAGAAACATAGTTATGAATTGTTTTGTATAAATTGTTAGTAGTAAATTATGGAAGTTGTTGTATTGGATTATGGAGGATGAATTGTGGTGATATATCATTATATTAGTGGTTATGTATGCCTAGTGATCATGTTGGTATTGGATGGTGATTAAGAGGGGAAATAAAGTCTAAGAGTGATGTTGAGGGATATTGCATGAAAAGGCATGATATGTGAATGTAATAAGAGTATAAGAGGATGTATGTAGCACTCTTATTGATGAGTTAAAGGATTACTTCCTAGACATTATTTGGTGAAGTTAATACCTAAATGGTAAGGTTTGGTTGCTAATACTAGTTTGCCACAAATGACTTATTGTAGATAAGTGTTCGAAGAGTACGGGAAGTCAAGTTGGACTTGTATTGAAGTGGTTATATCAAGGTATGTAAGACATACTCTATCTAATATTTGGCATGAATAATGACCCATGGCACTCTCAAGTAAGCTTCCAACATTGTCCTACGACACATGACACATAATAACATCATATGATCTTCGACACTACCAATTGAACTTGTTTTCACTTTTAAGATGTCCGGCTAGTCAAAAAAATGTCCATCTACTATTGTTGACTCCGAAATGGTTTAATGAGGTATCCATGATTCTCTACTTCATTTTTATGATATTGATTACCTATTTACATGTTTTTCCTATTGAGGTATCATGGTTTCAAGTTCCATAAGGCGTGACCACAAAGTAACCAATCTCAAAGATTAATTGAGTTAAGAAATGGAATGTCTTTATTTTAAATTGATGATATGATGTATTGTATTAGTACCACTGATCAGTTGGCCATTGTATTATAAAGATTATGTATATATGCTATTCCAGGGGTGGTCCCTGATGTATTGTATTAGTACCACTGATCAGTTGGCCATTGTATGACATATGATATGTATTGATAAGGAATACGGGAAGTAATAATATGAAAGTAATGTGCAGGTATCCCATCAGCTCTTTTAAGTGTGGTCTACTCATACTGTTTATTCACTGGTATCTGGGTTTTGTTGATCTTTTGTATCTCATCTTGATACTCACTGCCTTACATACTCAGTACATATTTTCGTACTAACGTCCCTCCCGGGGGACCTGTATTCATGCCTACAGGAACAAGTACTTCAGGTCGTACACCTCCGCAGTAAGAGCCAGGACATTCTGTTGTTAGTGGTGAGCTTCAGTTGTTTCGGGGCATCCCAAGTCGTTTCTATATGTATTTTTGGTATTTGTATAAAAGTCTTTTATGGGCGGGAGTTTGTCCCGACCCTAACTCAGTTGTGTATCTATGTAGAGGCTTTTGTAGACATATTGTACAACCATAGGAGTGTTTGGTTGATAGACGTGATGGCTCTGACGGCCAATTACTGTTTATATATATATATATATATATATATATATATATATATATATGTGTGTGTCTGCTGGGCTGATACAGGTACTGTTTTCCTCTATTTACAACGAAGTGCTGCCCAAATTTCTAATTTTCATAAGTAATGTAAATGAGAAAGTATAGGTTATGAACGGGTTCTCCCGGGCCTCCTCGGCTACGGGTGCCAGTTCGGTCCAATGGGATTTGGGGCGTTGCACTTTTACATGGCCACCTTGCATCATTGAAAGTTTGACAAAGAGAGTTGCATATATGTGTTTACATGAGTTTTAAAGAAAGAGTTCTTTGAAATAATTTATTGATATTGTGGTCTCGAATTTATGTTTTGTAAAAAAAGAGTGTAATATGCCAATAATGGCTCAGAGATGTGACTTGCAAGTTAATGGTATGACAATACCATAAGTATGTATGCCTTAACAGAGTATGTTTTTCAGAGAATGCATGCTTTAAAGAGTTAAAACTAGGTTTAAAGAGGGTTAGGTGGTTACCCTAAGAAGGCTTGAGTTTGAGTATCTAATGTAGAATTCAGGCAGTCCATTCATATACTTACATATTTGGTAGCCACACAGACTTAATGGTCGGGAGATATTGGGACTGCATCTATTACGTCAGTGGCTACAAGAGTGGGTCAGTTCATGAGAATGAACTCGCCCAAGTTTACTGGTACCAAGGTAGAAGAGGATCCATAGGAGTTTGTGGACGAGATGGAGAAGATATTTAAGGTGATGCATGTAGATGAGGTAGAGGGGGTTGAGTTGGAATCTTACCAGCTTAAGGATGTAGCGAACAAATGGTATAACGAGTGGGAAGATTCAAAGGGTGAGAGTTTTGAGCCCATAGTTTGGGTCGAGTTCGTGGAAGCCTTTCTCGATTGGTTCTTTCCTCTCGAGCTGAGAGAGGCCAAAGCTGAAGAATTTATGAATCTAAAATAGGAAAAGATGAGTGTCCAGGTGTACACTCTGAGGTTCAACCAACTAGCCTGTTATGCTCCACAGATGACTAGTAACATGAGAGCCCGAATGAGAAAATTTGCATCAGGCCTTTCGGATGACTTAGTGCTTGAATGTCAGGGAGCAATATTGAACTGGGACATGGATTTTGCCAGACTATCAGTCCACATACAACAAGTTGAGGAAAAGAAAAAGAAAATTGTTGAATCTAGAGAGAAGGACAGGCAGGCAAAGAGAGCCAAGACAGCAGACCAGAACCACAGTCAGCAACAGAGTGGGAATTTAGGTAACAAATGGAAGAAGAAGAAGTTTTAGGGTAATGCAGAGTCTGCAGCCAGTGCTCCGGTGTCCATACCCCAAGTTGGATAGCGCTCTTAGAATTTTCAGTCCAGGCAGGGGCCGAGAATGCAGGGTTCGCAGTCTCAAGAAAATATAGCTCAGACCTCTCGGACATACCCACGCTGTGAGAGATGTGGGGGGGATCATCCAAGGAGCTAGCATTTAGGGTTGGTGATTGGGTGTTTCTCAAAGTTTCTCCTTTAAAGGGAGTCATACTTTTCGGAAAGAAAGGGAAGTTGAGTCATCGCTATATAGGACCATACCAGATTGTAAGAAGAATAGGTGAAGTTGCGTATGAGTTAGAGTTGTCGAAAAATCTGGGTTTTTTTCACCTGGTGTTTCATGTATCCATATTGAAGAAATATATTGGGGACCACTCTCTCGTGTTACCCATAGAAGAGATCAGAGTTTCAGACTCTATATCTTATGAAGAAGAGTCTATTTCAATCTTAGATCATCAAGTTCGGAAGTTGAGGAGCAAAGAGATAGTTTCGGTTAAGGTGTTATGGAGAAATCAGAAAGTTAAAGAAGCAACTTGGAATCAGAAGAGGACATGAGAGCAAGGTACCCAATTTTATTTGATGAAACGGAAGGTATAATCCTTGTCTTACTCTTTCCATGTCAGTAATATGCTTGTAATCGTATTTTTCTGTGCCCTGTAACATCATTCGGGGATGAATCATCCCAAAGGGGGATAATGTAACACCCCGCCAAATCGTCCATGCGTTAGTATCATTTATTTGGACATCCTAAGTAAGTAAAGTTTAAAACATATAGAATTTCCTTAATTTTGACTCTCTGTCAAGTGGGAAATTGAATGAGCTTTCCGTCGAAATAAGATTTTCCCAAATCTGATACCCGGGCAAGAAGTTATGGCTAAATTTAAGTCCTAGTCGTAAAACACCATCATTTTGGTGGTTGGTGCATCGCGGAGGGGGTTTATTTAACAATTGTCAAATTTCAGTAGCCTTGCACGATTGTGGCGCGTCGCGTGATGTGCTAGATTTTTGTAGCATATTTAAGACTTTTTAACTCAAAATAATTGTAAGTTCTTAAGTAACTACTGGTGTTTTTGATGATATTTCTTATGATTTTGTAGGAAAACTAAGATGCATGGAAATACATGAAATCTACATCAAGAAGGATGATTTTAGTGTAAAGATGCAAGAAATTTAGTTTTGAAAAGTTTCTAAAGATTTCCTGACGACATATCGTGATAAGTTATCAGGTTTGTGATAGGCTATCACGGAGGTCGTCAGAATTAGGCAGAGAACAAGAAAATTGAAGATTTTCTGATGAAATATTGTGATAAGCCGTCAGGTTTGTGATAGGCTATCACGGAGGTCGTCAGGTTGTGATAGGCTATCCCGGAGGTCTTCAGATTAATGATAGGCTATCACGGAGGGCATCAGGTTGTGATAGGATATCACGGAGGGCATCAGGTTTGTGATACCCTATCACAAATGGCATCACAAAAAGTAAAAATTCTGAAATTTTTATTTCGGATTTTTTCTTAAAGTACGGGTATAAATAGCAACTATTAGGATTTCATGGGGCATCTTGGACATCTAAGAATTTCTGGAACTTATTCCAAAGACGACTTTACTTTTCTTTAGTCTCTTAACTTAGAAATTCAATTTTCCATCCTTTGATTTAGTTGTGGGAAATTCTTATTGTACTTGAAGGAGAAACAACTTTGAATTACATCTTTTGTAAGTTCACTTGCTTTAAGTTATGAATTCCATCTTTGTTATCTCTTTCTTTCTTATGAGCAACTAAAAACCCACAACTAGGGTTGTGGGATCTATGATTATTATTTTATTTATTTAATAGTTGGATTAGGGTTTGAGTGATTGTGGGAACGTCTTGAAATTCTGTTGTTTTAACTTGAATCTATTGGTTGCAAACATTAGGTTATGCCTTAGGTTTTATTTGCTTCTAACGGAGAAATAGACTAGAGGTCGTGGATTATCAACAGGGACTCAGAAGCTATCAACCTTCTGTTTAATGATTGATGTCGTAACTGGATCAATCTACTTGAGATAACATTTGGTTGGAAATAGATAATTTATCTAAGTTTGAGAGAATTAGATAATAAATTGCCTGGTAAGGCCGATAGATAAGTCAGATAGTATCATCGGCAGGGATAATCTATTGTTCCCACCTATCACGATAATCATGAATAGTTATTATTCAATGGAGATTAATAGTCATAGTGATCACAACCCTAGTTTCTCTATATCATTGATTCAAAATATTAAAATCTAAGTTTTGAGTTCTAAAATAAGTTGAAACGTTAGAATTTGTTTGATTGATAAAAACCCTTATTGTCTTTTCTTATTATTTATTTAAATTTAACTTGTAGCTATAGTTTTGAACTAGTTTAATCGCCACTCACATTGTTCCCTGTGTATTCGACCCCGACTCCGAAGTTGGGTAAATATATTGACGACGACCGCGTTGCACTTATTTGAGGTGTAAGTTGAGCGTTATCAAAAATGGCTCCGTTGCCGGGGAACAATTCGGCGTATTGAGTTAGTTTGGAATTTTAGCTTACTTGCTTGAATTCAAACTTGTAAATATTTATTGTGATTTCCTTTGTTTCTTGTGTTAGGTAGATTTTCTTTATTTTTTTTTATTTCTTACTATGGCATCATGGAATGAATGTAAGTTTGATGGTTGGAAATCTTATCTGAATGATCCATGACCATATTGTGATGGACCCCACTTTTGGCAAAATTTTAGATATGCTCCCCGGAGAGAGATGTGTTCACCATCTCCATCCTACCAGGAGTATAATTGTTCTTTATATGATGGTCAAGATGGACATTGGAGTGATTGCCCAAATGCCCCCTCCCCCTATTGCGCTAACCCAAGTTCTAGTTCTTCTTATGAGTATGACAGGTCTTATGGTCAAGAAAAGGAAGAATGCAGTACTGGAAAGAGTGACATTGAAGCAATACTTCAACTAATGTTGGATGATATAGATACAACGAATGATACCATATGTGACATACGTCAAGACATTAGGGCATTTAACGAGGGAAGAGAAAGGAAAGAAGAGATGGATCTCGAGGTCAAACATCCAAAACACTTTTCTATATTATATTTAGATGATATCTTATCTATAGAATCATTTAAAATAATGGAAGAGCGTGACGATGAAGATCAAGATTCCTATATCGATGTTGTGCTTGATGTTGAGCAGACCTTGGAGATTTCCCAACCAACCGAGCCAACCATGAGGGATGATGCCAAGATTAAGGGAATGGTGCTAGAGGCAAAAGAAGAAGCCAAGCCAATCTCTTATGAAGACTCTATCCCAATTCAAAGTAAAAATGTTGAGAAGATGAATAAAAGTGAGTGTGCAGAGGATAGTGTAAATTTTGAAGAAGGATTTGTTGGCCCACACTCGAAGCATTTTTCCATACTATGTTTAAATGATATCTTGTCTGTGGAATCATCTAAAATAGTGGAAGACTGTGAAGATGAGGAACAAGAATCCTATATTTTTTATTTTACACTTGATAAGCAACACAAAAACACACCTCACTTTAAAGCTGAGTTGTTTACCATGCATTATCCATTACTCGGCTTCTTAATCTTTGTACCACCTCTCTATGAGCGAGGCAAGAAAATGGACTCTAAGTTGGGGGTGAAGTTCATATCCTCAAGATGGAGGAAAAAGCTGAGTTGGGTCATGCCGCGACACTAAATTAGGTGCTTCTTGGGAGGCAACCCAAGGTATTTTGTTGTTTGTATTTGTATTATGTGATTGACATCAGATCTTCACACTCATGGTGCCATAGGTATGTTTCTAACTCTCTTGTTTTGGATTGACGCGTTGGGAACACTGCATGATATTAATTTGAGGGTGGGGCTACTTGTGGGTGTGATTTTCTCCTGGGTTTTTGTTGTCGTGCCTCTTTTCCCTAGAGTTTTGTTTTCTAGTAGAGCCGGCATGTTTAGGCGTATTATGTTTGTTTTGTGATGTGTTGTGGTTAACTGGAGAAAAATAAGTATCTAGAACAGTTGACATATTTTTGTTGATTTTTAAGACTGATAAACACCTCTCCATTGGTCTTTTTTATAACTATGTGATATGCATTTATATGTGGCTACTGTGAATCTTTTTATGGCATTAGTACTAGGGACATGATAATCACTGCTAACAATTGCATGAACCGAATGGGTAGTAGCTTGTGATGTACCATTGTGCCATGTGTGTGTGAGGTCTTACTCAATTCCCTGTGTGTGTTGAATCTAGAACTTGCCCGGTTAGTCTTACCTTGGTTGAAAGATAGGGGTTAGGAAAGGATCATAGGCCATTTTTATTTTTAAGTCACTTTTTTTGCCTAAATGACCTTCCCTGTATGCATGATATCTCTTAATCCCTATTTTGAGCCTGAATTGACCATTTCTTTCTATGACATCTATCACTTTCCCGTTTAGATCATAATGAACCTGTTTTGGCCCTGGTCCTTCTTAGACACTGTGCACCTTGACTTAGGTAAACAACTTAAGTTGAGGGTGGCTATCATAGGGGTGCATGATGTAAACTGGGTATGAAGAAAGGTAGAATAAAAGGAAAAGAATAAGTGAAAAAAAATAAAAATTTGGGTGGTGTGGAAGAAGAATAAGAAATGAAAAAGAATAAAAAATAAAAGCCACATCCATCCTGAATAATGTGTGATCAAGAAAAGGAGAAAAAGAAGAAAAAGGTTAATAAGTGAACCCCAAAAGTTAAGGTAGTGCCAAGGAGTCTTAGTCACTCTAAATGTCATTGAATATCATACCATCCCTTAGCCTACATTACAAGCCGAAGAAAAGACCTATAGTGATCCTAACTTACCTATCTGGACACCTTGGTAATGAAAATAAGGGCAAGAATATGGTATTTGACATGCATTGATTGAAAAAAAAATTTGAGAGTGAGTGTCTCTTGACCGTCCTCGCATTGACATGCTTGAGTTCATTTATGAGTGAGGAGGGACTTCTTTGTTGTAAGGGCACATCGGTTTCATTGCTAGCTATTAACTTGTTTGGATAGTGTAATATTGGTACATGCATGGTTGTTGTTGCTGAATTGATGCCATAACTTGAATCCTTTGGGTCACATTGTAGATCTTCATTGATATGCACAGTTGGGTTTAAGGTGATTGAAAATGGAGAGGTTAATGTGTTTTGAGCTAAACTTGATAATCAAGTGCCATAGGTATCTTATGTGACTCTTGGTTAAGCATCATAATATGGTGTTATGTAGTTGCTTGAGGACAAGAAATTGTTTTAAGTTGAGGGTGTTGATGTGCTAGATTTTTAGTTGCTTGAGGACAAGCACTTGTTTTAAGTTGAGGGTGTTGAAGTGCTAGATTTTTGTAGCATATTTAAGACTTTTTAACTCGAAATAATTGTAAGTTCTTAAGTAACTACTGGTGTTTTTGATGATATTTCTTATGATTTTGTAGGAAAACCAAGATGCATGGAAATACATGAAATCTACATCAAGAAGGATGATTTTTGGTGAAAAGATGCAAGAAATTTAGTTTTGAAAAGTTTCTGAAGATTTCCTGACGACATGTCGTGATAAGCTATCAGGTTTGTGATAGGCTATCACGGAGGTCGTCAGGTTTAGGCAGAGAACAAGAAAATTGAAGATTTTCTGATGACATATTGTGATAAGCCGTCAGCTTTGTGATAGGCTATCACGGAGGTCGTCAGATTTGTGATAGGCTATCACGGAGGGCGTCAGGTTGTGATAGGCTATCACGGAGGGCGTCAGGTTTGTGATAGCCTATCACAAATGGCGTCACAAAAAGTAAAAATTCTGAAATTTTTATTTCGGATTTTTTCTTAAAGTACGGGTATAAATAGAAACTTTTAGGATTTCATGGGGCATCTTGGAAATCTAGGAAGGTCTGGAACTTATTCCAAAGACGACTTTACTTTTCTTTAGTCTCTTAACTTAGAAATTCAATTTTTCATCCTTTGATTTAGTTGTGGGAAATTCTTATTGTACTTGAAGGAGAAACAACTTTGAATTTCATCTTTTGTAAGTTCACTTGCTTTAAGTTAAGAATTCAATCTTTGTTATCTCTTTCTATCTTATGAGCAACTAAAAACCCACAACTAGGGTTGTGGGATCTATGATTATTATTTCATTGATTTAATAGTTGGATTAGGGTTTGAGTGATTGTGGAAACGTCTTAAAATTCTGTTGTTTTAACTTGAATCTATTGGTTGCAAACATTAGGTTATGCCTCAGGTTTTATTTACTTCTAACAGAGAAATAGACTAGAGGTCGTGGATTATCAATAGGGACTCAGAAGCTACCAACCTTCTAGTTAATGATTGATACCGTAACTGGATCAATCTACCAGAGATAACATTCGGTTGGAAATGGATAAGTTATCTAAGTTTGAGAGAATTATATAATAAATTATCTGGTGAGGTCAAGAGATAAGTCAGATAGTATCATCGGCAGGGATAATCTGTTGTTCCCACCTATCACGATAATCATGAACAGTTATTATTCAATGGAGATTAATAGTCATAGTGATCACAACCCTAGTTTCTCTATATCATTGATTCAAAATATTGAAATTTAAGTTTTGAGTTCTAAAATAAGTTGAAATGTTAGAATTTGTTTGATTGATAAAAACCCCTATTTTGTCTTTTCTTATTATTTATTTGAATTTAACTTGTAGCAATAGTTTTGAACTAGTTTAATCGCCACTCACATTGTTCCCTGTGGATTCGACCCCGACTCCAAAGTTGGATAAATATATTTACGACAACCGCCTTGCACTTATTTGAGGTGTAAGTTGAGTGTTATCATCGCGCTGAAGTTCCAGGTCCCAACCAGTGGGACAACGCGATGGCCCTGCATCGCGGTAACCCCAAGAATCCCTTTCGTCAATTTCCAGTAAGCCACCGCGACAGTGGTGCGTTACGGTGGCCCATAAAATCGGACTTTCAGTTATATTTTATTCCATCTCATTAAGGGTATTAGGTATTTTCCACCCCCTTATCTGCTTTAACATGGAATTATACTCCCAAGTGACCACATTATTCATATTTTCTTTAAAAATTCACAAGAACACTCTCTAGGGTTTTAAACTAAAAACCCAATTAACTCAAGATTCAATCGTGGATTTTTGAAACTGATTGAAGATTTGAAATTCCCAAATCGTAGGCTTCAAGAATTATCCATCAAATTTCTAAATTTAGGTACGTGGGGTTTATCCTAAAACTACATGGGCTTGTTGAAAACACCCAAGTATGATTTTAAAAATCATCAAGCATGAATTTGTTAAAGGAGTTTTGAGATCCATGATTTTATTATGTTTTATACATGTTTAATGATATTGTTGTTTAGGCCTTTAGGCCTTATCCCCTTAAAATGATTTACACATATAAGTATATGTATGAAACTTGAAATTTAAGATTTGTTTGAGAGCACAAATAATGAAAATCCCTCTCTTATGATAATCTTATGTTTATGATCTTATGGTGATTGATTGAAATGCATGATTCGTGGATTGAAAATAGTTTACTCAAATACCATAGTATTTTGAGCATGATTTAGAGATTTATGAGAGGGAGTTTCTTGATGTAAATATATTTTATTCAAAGAGAAAGATTTGTATGATATCAAGAGCTTTGACATGTCCACTTTGCATCATTGAAAGTTTGACAAACAGAGTTGCATATATGTGTTTACATAAGTTTTAAAGAAAGAGTTCTTTGAAATGATTCATTGATATAGTGGTCTCGAGTTTAGTTTTTGGAAACAGAGATTGCAATATGCCAATAATGGCTCAGAGATGTGACTTGCAAGTCAATGATATGACGATACCATAAGTATGTATGCCATAATAGAGTATGTTTTTTAGAGTTTGATTTTAGAGAATGCATGCTTTAAAGAGTTAAAACTGGTCTTAAAGAGGACTAGGTGGTTACCCGAAGAAGGTTTGAGTTCAAGTAACTATTAACCTAAAACCATGATTTGTCGATCCGGATATATTATTTTACGCTGGCGACGGTCGTGTGGCGTAGCAGAGTCAGAGACTCCAACCCTTGCGGCACACTTGGGTTGGGGGCTTCCCTGCCGAGTCAATGGAGGATTCCATATAGCCCGTGGAATTTCATAATTGTAGGGTATACCACCTAGCGCAGAAGTAAAACAAAGAGTGTCACAGAATTGAGATGATTTTACAGAGTCTTTCAGAAATGCCCATGTGATTTCTTACCATATGATAT
This sequence comes from Capsicum pubescens, assembly GCA_030864215.1. NCBI lineage: Eukaryota > Viridiplantae > Streptophyta > Magnoliopsida > Solanales > Solanaceae > Capsicum > Capsicum pubescens. The sequence continues at coordinate 74,649,890 of CM061546.1, forward strand.
GTTTATGAACTGTTCTAAATTGCTCTCATATATGTTGAATATAAATTATTGTTTTGGATTTTCTCTGCGTACCAGTACAATTGTATTGACCCTCTACCTCCCAGGTTCGGAAGATCAGTCTAGGGGTCCGGCTAATTAATAGAGTATTCCAGGGAGAAGTGCTTCGTGCAGTGGTGAGCCTTCTTTGTTTCAGAAAGGCTTGTCATCTCAAATTATGTTATTCTTTTATTTTGGTCTACTGGGGGCCTTGTTCCAGATTTTCCGACAGTTATCTTTAGATCATGTAGTAAAGATTTCGCAGACTATTTCAGAAGTTGCTTAGTTGATTTCGGATTTTATTCCGTATGGTTAAACTGAATCCAGAGTATGACCATGTTTTCGTATTAGATTATAATTTTGTATTTTATTTTATTATATGAATGTTGTGCATGATTATTAGATCAGATAGAGTAGGACGTCCGTGCCTTCATGATTCGGGATGTCCGTCACAGCCAGGCCCTAGTTCGGATCGTGACAGGAAATTAGTGGGAAACTGACTTTCTTTTGAAGTCTTCTAATTGAAGACAGTGAATTTTAAAAATAAAAAGTTTATATATATATATATATATATTGCCTTGGTGTTCTTTGCTTCTAGTAGCTGGAAGAAGCAAAGCAACAAAGTACTAGGCCATTTCTTAATTTCAATGATTGTTTTTTTATGATTAAACTTTTGGTCATATTCTTAATTTTTGCTCAATTTTGTTCAAATTCAAGTACTGATAATTAAATATTTTGTGTGCACCTCAATTAATGTATGATATACTTCATGCTATTTGTTATTAGGATAAGTATCAAATAATTTTATCTATTAACTTTAAATTTAAGTTATGATAAATCACATATTTCTTATTGCACAAAGTATAAATTTTGAACCATGACTTTCATATTGCATTCCAATTTTAGTGAATGATTAGGCAATCTTATTAATTCATATAATTATCTTAGTTTGTGTGGACACCGCATGATAAGATCTTGCTTACACTACCTCGATGTTGCATGATTGACCAATATTTATGAAGAAACGAGTGCCAATACTTTGCATAAAGATATTTAAGTACCATGTTTCTGACCGGGTGCTGCGACAGTTTGGTCAACCACAGCATATACCTAAGCTCCCAACCTGGGATCACAAACACTATAAGCATGATCATCATAATAAGTTGGATTCGCCTGTCCTTGAGATGTTAGATGGTCGTTTTGATGAGTGAGGCCGGTGGGTTGATAGATCATTTTAGTTGATAGTTGGTGCTATAGAGGCAGACTATACATGGTGATTCATGGAGCAGGGACGGTTGTTGATAGGCAGCCTTACATTACAAGTTCTTGGAGCACCAGGATTTGTTTATTTTGTTGGTAGTAGTATTGCGATATCAAGAGGACTTTATAAGATACTCAAGCTTACATTAGGGTGTTGAGAGGATCCTATCACTACATAATGTAGTGATACATTACATACATTGGTTATACAAACACTACATAAGGTTATGGATTTTGTACCACCTGGTGGGTCATTTTTTTAGGAAGATGCTTTGTATGTGAGTGAAGATGCTCAAAGACAGGGATGTGGTATTGCTTGAGGACAAGGACATGGTGATACACGAGGTCAGAGATGAGGTAATGTCTGAGGTTGGAGATGTGCTAATGATCAAAGTAGAGAGAGGACGTACTAATGCCATAGGATGAGGTTGTAATGCCGCATTATTTGCTTTACTTGAAGAGCCATGACCGTCCACTCCAGGAGGTCTATCTGATGAGTCTATTCTGGACATTGGGGGTCTTTCGAGCATGCCTTGGTAGATAGTGTACTTACTAGAACATCCATTTCATTATATATGTAAATGATTTTATTGATTCCAACCTTCTGTAAAAATCTTTTGTTGGCTATCATAGTAAAAAGACTTGAATGCCAATATGTCTCATCGTCGAGTAGATTGAATTTTCCCGGAGTATGCATTTTTATAGTTGTGCACACTGTACTCTTATTCTATATGATCCCATGCTTGATACCCAATTCGATCAAAGTCTTTAATGGCATGAGAATATGGAATGTGGTACGATTGTCATTTATCACATTGATATATTTCTTATGATTCATTAGTCGTGTGCTTATTACCACCACGATCATGGTGCATATACGTCTGCACCTCAAATATTTTATCCCCTTATTGGTGATAGTTAATGAGCGTGTGTGGCACTGACTTTAAATGATTATCCTTAAAGATCTTGAATAAATTTGACATTCATTTTTAATTTTTTGAAATGAGTCGCATAGCATAAGCCGATCTTACAACAAACTGCTCAACTACCTTCTTACAAGTCAGTCTTACCATCACAATAATTGGAAGGCTCTTTGCTAACTTCAGTAGCCCATTGAAGAAATCAGAGCTATTTGTTGTCATTCTTCCCTGTCTCCAACCACCATCCTTGTGCATTATTCATTTGTCAATATCATATTCCATTAACCAATCAATGGTTTCCATGCTAATCTCTTTGATCACCTGTATTTTTTTCAAAAACTTCTTCTCCTGGTGTTGTGTTGCAGTTGCCCATAAAAAGTTGTTTAATGTAGCATTTTTAGTTTTTTCTGGGGAGTTAGACATAAAATGTCTTAAACACAATCGGTAAGCAAATGGAGCAACCAAATTAGGTGCATTATACAAAGTTAAAAGTATTTTCTGATGCCTATCTCATATAAGTATTACTTATGTCTCCTCGGCCCCTGACAACATGTTGGTGCAAATGATTCAAAAATAAGCCCCATTTTTTTGCTCTCATTCATATTTATTGCATAATCCAAGGGAAATATTGATTTGTTATCGTTAGATCTGATCACAATCAACATCCTAATATTATATTTTCCATACACATGTGTTTTGTCAGTCAATATCACAGGCTGAAAATAAGAAAATTCATCAACACATAACTTGAATATACAAAACACATAGTTGAATACATCTTCATCGACAATAACATGTCGCTACAAATGGGACTTCATTTTCAGATACCTCAACATTAGGCAGATCATCATTGTTACTCTATGAAGTTGATTGACAATTTGGATGGTCAACATCATCGATATTAGCGGAAACACTGGGCTCATCTTGCGTAATATTTTTCCAATGTGTACAAAAATGGTATAAATACTTGTCATATTTATTAAAATTACTTAAATCGAAATTCAAATGGTGGACATACCGATAATAGTCAGTTGCACCAAAACTAAACAAGGCATGAGCATCTAAGGATGTTTTTGCATTTTTCATTAGTCTAAACTGTAAGGACTGTCCAAAATAATGATCTTCTCCCTAACTTGGAGCAATATCATTTCATTCTAAGGTAAACTCCTACATATAAATAATAATGAAAGACTAAAAGTGATATTATTAAAATTTGTTAGTAGAAATAACACAAATTAATGAGTATTATCCATCACTTTCATTAATAGTTTCGTTCAAGTCGAAATCATATCTGTCAGTAAGAATATTTTGGTATTGAATCATGTGAGAAAAATCGCTTGAATGAGTTATGGGGACTCCACCAAGGCTATTATGACTATTCAAATAAGGATGGATATCTACATTCCTTCATAACATAGATTTCAAGCACAGTTGGCTTGATTTGATCTATAAAGTCATTCGGCGCCCTCAAAAAATCATTCAATGAATGGTCATTGTGATAATCCACTCCCCAAAATTTACTTGTCTTTGTCCTAAAAATGAGGTTGGATATTTTTTTCTATTATAATCAATTTATTATTGGCAATATTCAAGCTCATCTTTTATAAAGTGAAAAATATAATTTTTGAAATCAAAGATTAAGTAGATACTTAATATTATATTTTGGGGGAACAATTATAATGTATGGTATTTTTGTCATAAATAATGTCACAACCCCCACCCCCTTGTTTCAAAGAAAAATCTAATTTTTGATTTCGAACATATTTTTTGTGATTGAAATGAAGAAAAATAGAGAGATGGTGAAAATGGTGAAGATGTGAAAGTGTCATGTTTAAGTCCTCTTTACATAGTGATTTGAGGAGCTTGGGGAGCAAAAGTTAAATGGAATAAAAATATATAGCGTAATTATTTAGTCTGTTTTTATGATACGTCACATAAACATTAAAATAATACATTAAAGACATGACAAGCTCGGTAAAAAAATGCACCAATCATGATTTTATTGGATAAATTGAAATATTTAATTCTGACTTATAAAACGGATGCAGTTTTTATTTTAAATTTGTAATGTTAAAATGTGTATAAATTGGAATCTTTTATTTCGAGTTACAAATCAAAATTTATTATTCAAAGTTTAAAATTATTTATAAATTGAAATTAAAAAATTTATTTTATAACTCGAAATTAGCAAAGTCGAACCAACTTATAAGTTAGAACTAAAAACTTTGTTTTATAACTCAGACAAAAAATTCCATTTTGTAACTCAGAATTTATAATTCCATTTTTTTACACATTTTAAAACGTTCAACACGGTTAATGCCTCCGTTAAAAAAATTGCATAAATCATAAAAATAACTTCGACTACTTTATTTTGGTTCCACTTTTAAAAAAATGACTTATGTCTTTCACTTTCTAACTATCGTGGCTCATTTCAGTCGCAGACTCTCTCTCAAATAGGTGTGTATAGCAAGATGATTTTAGATCAAAAACAGAAATTTCTCCAAACAAGCGTCTATAACGTGCACCGATATTTTTTTTTAATAAACAATTAATAATTAAAATATTGAACAATGTAACATCTAATTTAAATTAATATAATATGAATATGAATTACTTATAAATGAAGTGGCTTTATAATGTGAATATCACCTAAGATGTAAAGTTTGAGAAGAAGGAACAAAGGAAAAATTAAATCACATCAAAGTTACGTACTTGCCTTATCGGAAGAGAAAATTAGAAAGTTAATATTGTTGTTGTTCTTAGTATTTTTCATTTTCTCTTTTGGTTGGATCTCTGTCAAATTCTCTGCCAGCAGTTTAAATCCATTGCTTTCATTTTAAATTTTAATTAATTAATTAATTGATTGATTGATTTATCTATTCTACAAATGCTTCTTGCTTTAATTGCTATTGAAAAAATCAAAAAGAATTGAGTGGTGAATTAATTAATTAATTAATTAATTATTCAAAAGTAGAATTGTGTTTTCCAAAATATGTTAAAATGTATTGGGATCTTGATTTCACTCGATATGTTTATTATAAAGCAAATTGTTTATTCCTCAATTTTTATTTTTCATAAAAGTATGAATACCTCTCTCGATTATATTTATATATTATTACTAAAGTTGAACAATTAAATACACTCCTCTCGGTTATACAATTTAATAGTCAAAATAGTAATATATAAGAATCAGAAATATGTACTTGAATTAAAACATGCTCTTGAAAGTAAGTCTCTTTCGAATACTTTATTTGTTATAATTAATTATTATACTATATGTCTCTCTCGATTACAAATAAATATAAAATTAATTATAACATAAAATAGATAAATGTTATTAAATAAATATTAATAATTATTAATACTGCAATTAACTGTATTACCTTTTTTGCCTCTCTCAGTTACAAAATTAGTAATGTATTAATATGTAGTATAAAATAGATAGACTTTGGCAAATTAAATAACATCTAACTATAAAGAGGATATAAATTAAATATAAAGTTTCAGCTCACGCACGTGAAATTTAGGAATAATACTTACTATTATATAGAAACATCAAGATCTCAAACTGTCACGATCCGATTTCTCAAGTCACGATGGCGCCTACTTTATTCCACCAATAGGCAAGTTAAGTCATAGCCCGAACTAATAAATAACGGGCTAACGGACAGAAATCAGAAAAGATCAGATAAAAATGATAACAGTAATAATAATAAACGAAAAACAGAAAGAGAATATATAAAATATATCAAAAACGAGAGAAGGAAGAGGACCAAAATATACAAATGAATCCTCCCGAGATTTGATAAGGTCTGTATTTGAGCCACTTCTAAAAGATACACAGTGTAATAGACAGAATTCAAAATATACACAATATATACAAGTAGTCTCGAGAACAAAAGACTAAACTGAAATAGATGGAGGAGGATCAGCTTCGAACGATAGCAAGCTCATCCTGCTCCGAATCAATACTGAAAAAGAAGAATCACATCAACACGGACTACTAGTACTATCATTTTCCCAACATAAAAAAAAAATACTCAATAAAAAATAGTGAAAGAAATAGCTTCTTAAGGAAAAAATAGGAACTCTTTTTTTCTCCCCCTTTTGTGCTCTCCCTTCCTCTTCTTTTATAATGAAAAATTCTTAGACAAATTTTGATTTTTCATGATAAGGTGAGATTTTGTCTCAAGTTTAAATTTCGTCTTAAGTTGAGATTTAAGGCATGTCTTGAATTGGTGTGTCACATCTTTTTTCTTTGTATGTGATTTCCTTGCCACTTGATTTTTAATTTATTTGCATAGATCAATCTTTCTTGATCATAGTTTTCTTGAATTTTCTCTTGCTTTACACATCAGTCTTCTATGATTATTGTTATAATATTATTTAAATAATATATGCAAGACATGATAATACATATGATTTTACAAGAAAATTCATACAAATAAAATCAGGTATAATATACTTATCATGTATCCAGATTAATTGAAGTTAAAATGAGTATTGATCATTAAATCAAAAACTACAAAAAAAAATTAGGATAAATTACACAAAAAATCACAAACCTAAGAGACATTATTATCCAAAATCCCTTACCTTTTAAACAATTACTTAAAATCTCAAATTTTATATTTTACTCTTGATACATATGAATAAAAACTCCACCCTACTATTACTTCACAATTAATGCATGCAATCTATTTTTCTTTGAAGTTTTTTTTTTAAATATTAATCCCCTAAAATCTCTCCCAAATTATCATCAATTGATACAACTTTCATCTACTTTACTGCAACTTCTTCATCAATTTCATTGTCTTTTTTCTATCTTTTTATCAACTTTTCTTTTATTAATTTTGAATTCTTTTTCAACTTTTAAGTCAGTACCCATTAAGAAAAAATGGAGAAATTGAACAATGTGACAGAGACATATATTTTGTGATAGTGATTCATATTTTTAATTTATTTATAAATGTTTGATACATTTAACATATGTTTAACAAATGTAAATTATTTATTTTTGGTGTGAGATTGATTTTTCAATGGTTACTGGAGTAATTTTACGAAACGTATCATTGTGATACATTTGGAACCATATGTATCGTTTCCACTATTTGTGCCTAATTTACTCTCCATAATAATTGAAAATTAGTTACTTCCTTATTTAACTAATCGCTAAATTACAAATGTATCACAATGCATATGACATATACTGATGATACATATGACACAATGCATATGACATATTAAGTTAATACTGATGATACATATGACATATTTTGTAATAGTGATTCATATTTTAAATTTATTTATAAATGTTTGATACATTTAACATATGTTTGACAAATGTAAATTATTTATTTTGGTGTGAAATTAAATTTTTAATGGTTAGTGAGTAATTTTACGAAATGTATTATTGTGATACATCTGAAACCAGATGTATCATTACAATATATCTGGAATCAGATGTATCATTTTCACGATTTGTGCCTAATTTTACTTCCCGTAATAATTAAAAATTAGCTACTTCCTTATTTAACTAACTACTAAATTACAAATGTACCACAATGCATATGTATCAAGGCTAAAAATATGTATAACAAATTTAAAAATTTGGGATATGATGTAATATAACAAATTGTTGAGATAAAATGTTATATCCCTTAAGCATTCCAGAATTTATGTAAGTTACCCAAAAAATTACTTCTAAATTTCAGTTTTGCCCGTCATTTTTTTACTTCTTGAACAATTTCTAAGTGTGTAAATATGAAATAAATATTTTCCTTGCTGAAAGTAATTACTCTTGCAAGCAGTTTAAGCAAAAGGTAAAAAATAATTTTGCTTACAAAAAATGTAGATCAATTTAAGTGAAATGCTACAGAGGTATGATTTTCCCCCTAAGTTCATCAAGTTAATTGTGGTATGTTTTACATCTACTAACTTCTCAGTAATCAAGGTGAATGGAGACACACATAGCTATTTTGAAGGAAAAAGAGAGTTAAAGGCAAGGGAATCCCACATCTCTTCTTTCTTTGTGTTAGTGTTGGTGTATTTTTCTAGAATTATGACTCAAATTATCATCAATTGATATAACTTTTATCTTCTTCACTGCAATTTCTTCACCAATTTCATTGTCTTTTTTTTTTTTAATCAACTTTTCTTTTATCAATTTTGAATTCTTTTTCAACTTTTAAGTCAGTACCTATTAAGGAAAAGAGGAGAAATTGAACAATGTGACAATGACATATACTTTGTGATAGTGATTCATAGTTTTAATTTATTTATAAATGTTTGATAGATTTAACATATGTTTAACAAATGTAAATTATTTATTTTGGTATGAGATTGAATTTTCAATGGTTAGTGAGTAATTTTACGAAATGTATCATTGTGATACATCTGGAACCAGATGTATCATTGTGATACATCTGAAACCCCACTATTTGTGCCTAATTTTACTCCCCATAACAATTGAAAATTAGTTACTTCCTTATTTAACTAACTACTAAATTACAAATGTATCACAATGCATATGACATATACTGATGATACATATGACACAATGCATATGACATATTAAGTCAATACTGATGATACATATGACATATTTTGTAATAGTGATTCTTATTTTTAATTTATTTATAAATATTTGATAAATTTAACATATGTTTGACAAATGTAAATTATTTATTTTGGTGTGAGATTGAATTTTCAATGGTTAGTGAATAATTTTACGAAATGTATCATTGTGATACATCTGGAACCAGATGTATCATTGTGATACATCTGAAACCCCACTATTTGTGCCTAATTTTACTCCCCATAACAATTGAAAATTAGTTACTTCCTTATTTAATTAACTACTAAATTACAAATGTATCACAATGCATATGACATATACTGATGATACATATGACACAATGCATATGACATATTAAGTTAATACTGATGATACATATGACATATTTTGTAATAGTGATTCTTATTTTTAATTTATTTATAAATATTTGATAAATTTAACATATGTTTGACAAATGTAAATTATTTATTTTGGTGTGAGATTGAATTTTTAATGGTTAGTGAGTAATTTTACGAAATGTATCATTGTGATACATCTGGAACCAGATGTATCATGTTCACGATTTGTGCCTAATTTTACTCCCCGTAATAATTGAAAATTAGTTACTTCCTTATTTAACTAACTACTAAATTACAAATATATCACAATGCATATGTATCAAGGCTAAAAATATGTATCACAAATTTAAAAATCCGGAATATGATGTAATTTAACAAATTGTTGAGATAAAGTGTTATGACCGTTAAACATTCCAGAATTTATGTAAGTTACCCAAAAAATTACTTCTAAGTTTCACTTTTGCCCGTCCATTTTTTTTACTTCTTGAACAATTTGTAAGTGCGTAAATATGAAATAAATATTTTCCTTGCTGAAAGTAATTACTCTTGCAATCAGTTTAAGCAAAAAGTAAAAAATAATTTTGCTTACAAAAAAATGTAGATCAATTTAAGTGAAATGCTACAGAGGTATGATTTTCCCCAAAAGTTCATCAAGCTAATTGTGGTATGTTTTACATCTACTAACTTCTCAGTCAAGGTGAATGGAGACACACATAGCTATTTTGAAGGCAAAAGAGAGTTAAGGCAAGGGAATCCCATATCTCCTCTAATTTTTTGTGTTATCTAGAATCATGCCTCAAATGAGTAAATTATTATATTTTCGGTATCATCTTATTTGCAAGGACAAAAACTAACTCACCTCATTTTTTGCAGACGATCTAATGATCTTTTGCAATGAAAATGTAGCTATGTGAAGAAAGTTATAGAAGCACTGCAACACTTCTCAAACACTAACATTGACAAATTTAGTGTGTTTATGGCTGGTATAAAGGATAGCATGAAAGCAGAAATGCTTGCCTTATTTTCACATTGGGATCTTTCGTAATTAGGTACCTAGACTTACCTCTTTCACCCAAGAAATGGAATAAACTTGAATGCCTCCAATTTTGCATCAAGATTATAGAGAAAATAGGATATATTTCCACTAGAAACTTGTCGTGTGCAGGGAAACTTCAGGTTATTGACTCTATATTATTTTCACTACACATTTTTTAGGGGCAGTTTTTTAATTGTCTCAAGCTATTCTCAAGGAAAATGATAGACATTGTATAGATTTTTCATGGGGAGGGACTGAAGAAAAGAAGAAACTGGCTGTCGTGGCTTGGGCAAAGTTGTGTCAACCAAAAAAATATGGAGGATTGAATATCAAGGGATGTAAACTGTAAAATGTGGCTGAGGTAGGAAAACTGATCTGGGTGGTGATGGAGAAAAAAGATGTGCTTTGGGTGAAGTAGGTGAACGGGATTTACATGAAAAGAGGTGAGGATTTTTGGACAAATGAACCAGCTCAAGATTGTAGCTGGTACTAGAAACAACTTCATAAGTTGAAACCCAAAATGGTGATCATTGGTATCCAAGGCATTGTTTTTTGACTATCAATGGAAGTTACTCTTTGTCTAAGGGCTATCTGTCTATGACCGATTGTGCCTAAAATGAATTGTGTCGCACTCATTTGGAGTAGCCTCACTATGCCTAAACATCGATTTATTCTATGGCTAGCTGCTCTAGGCAGATTACTTACCAAAGATACATTGGTGCTTATGGATATACGTATACCTTGTGTCAATCCTTTATGCAAGATGTGTGATAGCAACCGTAATGGAAATTCTAGCCACCTATTTTGTTAATTTAAATGTACTATGGAGGTCTTGGAAGCAACATATAATTTGTTTGGGATAACACTGGACCAGAATAATGTGCAGGAAGCAATACAAAAGGCGCAGCGGAAACATTGGAACTGATTTTTTATTTTTAATTCAAACCCAGCCTTCATTGGTCATTGATGGCAATCTATGGAGCGTTGATACATTACACGAAATGAAAAAATCTTCAGAGGATCAATGGTAAATATAGAGCTTAGAATGCAGCAAGTTAAATGTGTAGTTAGAGAGAGTATAGACATGTTTAAAACACACAAAAAGAGGTAGAAGATGTGCATTCCTAATACATGCCATTTGTAATTAGTTTACTTTTTTGTCGGAAGCTCACTAAGAGCTGTTTGGATTGCTGTTATAAAATTGCTTATTTGAGAAATACTTTTATATAATGGCTTTTTAAAAGAGTGCTTTTAAAAAAAAAACAGTTTGTGTTTGATAAATTCATTCGAAAAGTGCTTTTGATAATCAAATTGTGTTTGGATAATTTTGTTTCAAGAAGTGTTTTTTTTTAGACAAATGACCAAAAAGGACATCTATCAATAAAATTTTATTACTAAAATCAAATTATAGAGAAAAATTATTTTAAATATCTATTATAATTTTTTAATTTAATTAAAAAGTACGTACTCTAAAATTTTCAATCAATATTTATATACATAAATACATTAAAAAAAATAAATGGTGATATATTACTTAAATAATTTAAATATTACTTAAAACATCAAAGAGAAATGAATACAAAAGTTATTTCATAAATTAAATCACTATATATGAAAAAATTAACGACAAAAATAATTAGACCTTCATACATCACAAAAATTCTCAACAATTTCATCCCTAATTTTATCACGCAATGCCTCCATACTTGTAGACAGTGGCGGATCTAGCTTATATTGAGAGGGTTCATCCGAACCCCCTTTGGTGAAAAATTATACTATTTATACACGATTAAATTTATTTTATATATATATATTGTATATGTTGAATCCCCTTCAGCTAGTTCATGTGTACTCTTTTGAACTCCCTTAATGAAATTTTTGGCTCCGCCACTGCTTGTGGAACATATGTCTTGTATTTCGGAAGTTATACCAAAAGGCTGGTCTGCTTCTTCGATCTCTGTGATGATGCCTTCGTTAGCACAATAGTTAAAGTCTTTTTTAATATATTTTTACGGTGTCAAAATTTACTACGAATAAGTAGTCATCATATTCATATATATATATATATATACACACACACACACATTATATTTTAACAAATATGTCACTTTTCATGAATTATTTATTTAAAATTAAATATTCGAGAAAAGATTTATATGTGATATATTAAAATATAATCTTGTAACGTGATTCATCTGTCAATTGTTATCATTAATAATAATAAAATAATTTATATATTCTTTACTCATCATCACCAATGATATTTTCAAATTTATTTAAAGAGAATGAGTGAAAATAAAATAATAATATACAAATCATAAAGAATTATGACGTAAATATAAATTTTTAAAAATCAAACATTAATCAAACTTGTAAGATATGTTAATTAACTAATAAGGTATATATATATATATATGTGTGTGTGTGATAGGGATATTTTTGTCATAAAAAAATAATTTTTTCTTTCTGCTTTTGTTTATTTTGAGAAGCACCAGAAGCAGAAAAACCGCTTCTGCTTATTTTTAAAAGCACTTTTACAAGTTTATCAAACACCTTTTTTTTTTAAAAAAAGTAATTTTTTTTCAAAATAGATTCTAAAAATAGGTGCTTATTTTGGGAAATAAGCAATCGCTATAAACGCTAGCAACTTTCCTGGAAGAGGGTCACAGTTCATAGATGCTCTCTAGTTTGTAATCGTTTTTGCTGGTTAGATAAAAATTCGCAGTTTATTATTAAAAAACAAAATGCAACACAATTTACATTTAGAAATGATTTTATTTTGTAGGATACTCTTTCCATCTTTCTTTATTTTTTAAAATTCTTTTTCACCTAAATTGGAGTAATCCAAAAATAGAGCAACACAATTTACATTTAGAAATGATTTTGTTTTGGCGGATACACTTTCCATCTTTCTTTATATTTAAAATTCTTTTTCACCTAAATTGGAGTAATAAATTTAGTAGTGCTCCTAAAACTGGTTATACATATTATTAGTGGCAATAAATAGGTAGATTGGATCGAATTTTGAATGGATTAATCTAAAAAGATTTTATTACAATTCACCTAATGAGTATGCATAAAACAATAGATTGAGTAAAATAGTTCACTTTAATCTCCTAAAGCCCAATAATTTCACACCTTTTCTGAGTTAATCCGGAGTTTGGAGTGTGATCTTGGATCAAATTCAATCACTTTAATGCGATTCAATTAACTCAGAAAAGGTGTGATTCAATTATCGCCTAAAGCCCAATCACTTTAATCTCCTAAAGCCCAACTTGGATACCAATATCAATCTAGAACCCTAGAACTTGACCTCAACCTAGAACTTGACTCCCCATCCCGACCTAAAATGCGAGACTTGACTTTCAATGCCAATCCAGGATCTAGGACCGAGGACCAAACTTCCAAACCGACACCGACCCAAGATCTAACCCAGGCTCAAGACCCAACCATTGACTGTAACGACCTAAAAATTTAATGAAAATATGTGAAATTTATAATTTTGTGTGATTTAACTATTTTATCTGTTTTCATAGTTGCATTATGGTATTTTAGGATGTGGGGTGATTGACACAATTTTTGATGCATTTTGATACCATTTATGCGATATTGTGGTTTTTGAAGGTTTCGAGAGCCTTATTTTAGATTTATGTGGATATTTTTTATTTGTGCGACGGATGGCTAAATGGGTTGCGCCATAAGCTCCTAAATATCAATTTTAGGCTAGGTAGACCTTTGGTTCGGGTCCCAGTACACCCGAGCTCATTTCGACCTATTGGTCAGAAAAGTTGGAAAAACTGAAAATATGAGTGTGGGCCCCACATTTAGTCGAAATGACCTTAGATAAAAAAATTCGACTTTTCCACAAATCCAAAATATCGATTTTAGGGTGGTAACATATTTGATTTGATTTTACGATTTTTAAATCTCATTTTGATCCTCGATTTGTAAAATTGTGATTTCGGGTTTCGGGGATCAAATCTGTGAAAATGATATTTTTTTTAAAGTTAAAATTTTTCAATGCGTCCAAAACATCGAATTTAGTGTGTTTGCATAGTTCGTTTCCATATATCAAACTCCGAACGAATTTCGAACACCCCATCGAAATCGAGTGGGACTTAAAGAAAAACTATTTTTTAAGCTAGTGCATCTATAAAACTTGATCATTTTTTCACCTTGCCTCTTGAGAGTCAAACTCTAAAATAGTGCGGTGGCTTAAAAGTAAAGCTTGTGATAGCTTGAAAAGCTAAATTAATATCTATTTCTTGATTTATTACGGATTTAAAGTAAGAATTCACTCTTTTCTTAGTAATTTGATTAATTTATCAAAACCTCTATTGGGGCTTGATTTTAAACCCCAATTTCACTCATTTTCACTTGAATAATATTTTAATCTTATAATTCTTATTTTTTCATCAATTTAACCTACAAAACAACTCTGATTCTTGATTTTAACCCAGATTTCAAAGATTTTACCCAGTAAAACTCAAAAATAGTTTTTCTTCGATTTAAACCTTAATTTAACTTGGGGTATCAGTTGTAGGTTCCAAAAATGTGAAAAATATATTTTTGAAGAAAAGTTATGATTTTGCCCTTTTTTTAAAATCCGTTTTGGGGGTCCATTTTGACCTCGAACCAAAAGTAGTCAATGTGAGTGTTGTTGGTTTAGTTTTGACGCGTTGATTCCATATTTGATATTTTTAGTGAAGTTTGAGATCGTTCGTGGAAAGTAAGATCGCGAGTTTGAAGTGTAGTGGATCGGTTTCGGCATTCGAGGTAGCTTAGGATAGTAAATGATGGTGCAAAATATATGTTAAGGGTGGTAACTAATCATGAAAAATGACTATCTATGTATTGTGACCGTATGGGGGCCTATATGTAATGTAATTATCGAAATTGAGATATTATGTGATGTATGTGACTGTGTGAAGTCTTATGTGATGTTGATAGCTCTGAATACATGTGAATAATTGTATTGTGTTGTTGAAATGTCTAATGTGGTACCATTAGTATATTGTTATATATTCATACTTGTTGTTATATGAGACATGGAAATTCATGGATGAAACAAAATTAATGAGTGGATATTGGCTCACATGGTTGTGGAAATATATTATTGTGGTTGGTTATAGAACTATATCATGTGGTTGGTTGTGGAAATACTCATTGTGATTGGTTATGAGCATTACATCCTTATATCATACTCATTCGTGAAACATTAGTACCATCATAGAAATATTTGAGAAACACTAACAACACCTTTTATTAAAAAAAAACTCTTCGAGGGAAGCACTAAGGAGGAGATATTATTACACCTTATAAAACCCTCCCCTAGAGATATGCCGAGAAGGAGATATGAGATATGTGGATTGTATACGGGTTGACGACGCCCCCATGGGTCCTGCGTTGGGAGGCTTGCCTCCATAGGTGTATACGGGAATTGTGCGATGATCCCGGAGGTTGTGCGATAACCTCGTGCATCATCATCATCATCATATACATTGGTCTTACCTTATTGTGTTTATGTTGTGTTGTATTGCCAAATTGACTTGTCATCTATGTAATTGTGTTATCTTCTTTTACTTGTATTTGAGGATCTAGTATATGCATGTTTCCCCTTATTCTAATTATATGTGATATAATGCATATTTGTGTTCTATTTTAGTGTAATATTGCAATATATGTGATATATTAGAACTATTAGTGCAAGTGGTGTGGGCTGCTGTTGTGGAATATTTTCTGATTGCAGTTGATGTGCCCTTAGTGTATATTTTTATGTTTTATTTACTACTTTGCTTGGTCGGCCTATGATACCTACTGAGTACAAGTGGACCATACTCTTGCCTACTGTGCCCTTTAGGTGCAGGACCTAGCTTGAGTACACCTTAGCTTGCTTGACTTGGGCGATTGTTAGAGCTTTCAAGGTAGCGGTTGAGCATTCATGCATCCGGAGTTCACTTCTATCTTTCTATAGTTGTTACGTCCTTTTTAGTATTCAGAGAAAGATATTATTCCTTTGTGGTTATTTTTCTAATGTATTTAACTCATGGATTATAGTAGTAATTCTTACACTATTGACACATAGTTTTGGGCATGATTGGTATTTTGGATAAGTTCTTTTTGCATTGTTATGATTACTTATATGGCTCGGTTGTGTTCTAGAAGCCTTACCTTAGGGTATTTCTGTATTTTTCTCTTTTTGTATTAGTATGGATGGTAGGCTTACTTGTCAAGGTATGCTGCGACAAGTGTCATCATGACCCTCATTTTTGGGTCATGACAAATTGGTATCTGAGCAGCCAGATTAAATTGGTCTCAATGGTGTAAGAACGGGATTCTAATAGAGTTTCACGAAAAGATACGTGGACGTCCGTATCTATATTCGAGAGGCTATGAAATGTATTTAGGAAACTTTCTTCATTTTATTCCTTATCTTGCGAAGTTCTTTCTTACCTTGTGTTCTAACTTGTATTTCACTCTTTCTGCATGGATAGTATTGCTTATATGGCATATCAGTTGAGAGTTGTTGCTAGAGTTTGGAGGAGGTCGCTTATGAGTTGTAGAACCTGTGATTCTCCCGAGATGACTTGGGATCAATTTCGTCGAGGCTTTCCTAGAGAGATTTATGCCTTTTAGTTTGAGAGATCATATGTGGGATGAGTTTGATCATTTGAAGCAGGGCTTCATGATAGTTGTTGAGTATGAGGCATGCTTCTATGCACTATTCAGATATTCCTATGATAGCATTTCCACTGAGTCTGAGAAGATTCAAAAGTATGTGAAGGGTTTAGATGTCTCCCTTTAGTTGGATACGTCTCAGATGGTTGTGCTTGGAGCTTTTTTTCAGAGTATTATGGATCATGCTAAGATGACAAAGAGTATTCTTCGAGTATCTCAGGGTGGCGCCATCATGCTAAGATGACAAAGAGTATTCTTCGAGTATCTCAGGGTGGCGCCAAGAAGGTGCATCATTTTGGTGAGTTCAGAAGCCAGTCTTCTCATGGTAGAGATTTTAGAGGTTCTTGTGGATATCAGTGTAGGCCAGTGCAGGCGAACTTACAGAGTTTAGGTGGTGTACTTTCTAGTTATGCAGTTCAAGGTGGTTGTTCAGGCCTAGTTATGCCTTTCCTTGCTGAGACTGATCGTAGAGGTTGCTATGTGTATGATGAGATTGGCCATGTGGCTAGGAAATGTCCTCATCGGGTGGTTCAAGCTACTCTTATTCTAGCTGTGAGGGGTAGGGGTGATACCATAGGTGCGAGGGGTAGAGGTAGTGGAGCTCGTGGGGGTGATCGTGGGGTCACTAAGGTAGTTGGTGGTCGTAGGGCCACCCAGGCAGTTGGTGGTCATGGTCAGTGCTATGCTATACCAGCCAGGCCTGAGGCATAGGCTTCTGATGCAGTGATTACATATTTCATCCCCGTTTATTTCAGACCTGCATCTATATTATTTGATCCTGGATCGACTTTATCCTATGTGTCTGTATATTTTGCTTTGGGTTTTAATTCTGTTAGTGAGTGATGATAGGCGAATTTACACGCCTATAGCACTATATTTTGCCCATATTTTAGCCTAGTTTTGAGAACAAATTATATATTTCATGCACTTTTAGTCCATTTTCCTGTAAGTGAGCTAACGAACATGATTAGCAAAGTTTCAGGTATAAATGATGCAGAATTCAGCATTTCATGGATAACTTGACGCCAAAAAAAGCTTCACGAAAGGAGAAAAGACAATCTTGGACGCCAAGGACTAAAGATGGCGCATGGAAATTCTGTCCCGGGCCAAAACAATATTTCTGAAGACTTTGGGGACTAGCAGTAACTTATTAGGATTAGGATAATGATACATTAACCTAGTACAATTGGGTTAAGTATTTCATTAGCTTAGTAGGATTTGGTTAAGCATTTCATTAGCTTAGTAGGAATAGGATATGGGTATTATAAATACCCTATCTTGCTAGAGATTTTAGAACATCTTCTTCTTACATCTTCTTACATCTTCTAATCTTCTTACATTCAATTCTATTCTACTCTACAACTCTTCTTCTAATTCTTCCATTAATTCTATTTTTCTTCTTCTACTCATCTATTCAATTCTTAAATTCCGCAACAAGAGAAACGTTACCTTGCTAAGGAATTCACGCCTAAACGCCTACCACACCATTGTAAACGTGAAATCTTAATTGTGGTATAACAACAATGTCAATTGTGATTTCCTTCGCATTCATGGGTAACTAAACTTCTCTGTTGGGGTTATGGAAGCTGTATGAGATACTATCTATTGCTGTGAGTTTGTGAGTTCGTGACACGTATGCTGCTTATATCATTATTCTCTTCATCTTAATCTAAATTCTTTGTGGTTGCAAATGCAAGAATACGCCAGTATAACATTTAACTTGTTCGAAAGAAAGGTTATCTGTCTGGAAAAGAGATAATGTCAAGGTAGTAGGGTCCCATCCCCTATTAAAAAGTTAGTGCCGTAACTGGATTAACCTCTTGGAGAATTCGTACCGTTAGACACGCTTTAAGCTCGAAAGAGTTAAAGTGAAATAATCCTCGAATAGGTCGAAAGATGCCTGGATTTACCATCGAATACAATTCTCTATAAGCACATGCATGTCTGAATTCCGCACACTCATAGCCAATAGAGACGTATAACTCAGAAGGTGGACATAACCCCAACTCCTCAATTCTCATTGTTTCACAACCTACTAAACATTCTTTCTTTTTACTTTGCTATTGCCGTTTTTCTCTACTAATTTGGTTACACATTACAAACCCCCCTTCTTACGAGACTTGCACTAAAAGTTTAGTAATCGTTGCTTACTTGTTGACCAAGCTATTCCCTGTGGGATCGATACCCAACCCAGGTTGGGTTCTATATTTGCTAACAACCGCTTTACACTCCTACGAGAGCTGTAGATTGAGCGTTATCAAAAATTGGCGCCGTTGCCGGGGAATACAAGTGTCAATTAAGTTCGTAATAATTACTAGACTCTTTGGTCAAAGATTCTCGTATTTTTACTTTTAGTTTTTGTTTTTGTTTACTGCAGGTTTTTATTCAGTGCATGCCCCATACTCAAAGTTCTGGTCAACCGTTATTACCAATCAATCCTGAACCACAACGAATTGGCAGAATGGAGGCACAAACAGAAATTGAAAGAATGGCTGCTCAACACGAGCAGGCGAGATTAGCTGCTCTTGCCGCCGCCCAAGTACACCAACAAAACATTGATAACCCTGGGCGAGCAACAAACCCTGACGATGAGGATTTAGGTGATGAAGAGTTACTAAACCCAAGGCATGATGCTGAAATCACAACACCTGCCAACAGAAGAGGTCGACAAGCTCGGTTTAGGTATGATCGCCAACCCATGCAACCAGCTTTCGACGATGATGATGATGATCTTGATGGAACCGAAGCCACAGGAGCTATTATTCCCCCACCATTAGCTCCCGGAGCCAAGTTCAACATCACAAGCACCATGATTCAGTTATTGCAACTCAAGGGATTATTTGGTGGACTAGCAGGCGATGATCCGAATATGCATCTCATCAACTTTATTTCTACATGCAAGTCATTTGACAATCCTGGTGTTGGTCAGAATGCAATTCGATTACGTCTATTTCCATTGTCTCTGTCTGGGGAGGCAACTCTATGGTTGAATGGGCTGACTCCTGATTCTATTACAAATTGGAGGCAATTGAGAGATGCTTTCCTAGAAAGATTCTTTCCGTCATCCAAAAGAGCACAATTGAGAGATGAAATCAGCAACTTTCGTCAGCTTCCAACTGAAGCCCTTCATGAAACATGGGAGAGGTTCAAGACGAAGCTAATGAGGTGCCCAAACCATCACATGACTAATGTTCACCTAATGGAGATACTTTACAGATCCTTGAATTCAATAACTAAACCAGTTGTGGATAATGCGGCTGGAGGATCATTCATAGATCTCACCTTTGGTCAGGCAAGCAATATGCTAAACCGGATGACGAAGCAAAGTAGAGCTTGGCATACCAGGGATTCTGAGGTAGCAAGCCCCACTTTATCTATAGGTATGACTGCAGACCAAAGGAGAAGAGAAGAAGAACATGATCAAGATATGGCGCACATGAAGACACAAGTGGATCTTCTTACAAAGCATCTATTATCAGGGAAGACCGAAAAAGTCAAAGCTGTTGCGTCAAAAGGAAGAAACGAATCTGATTCGGAAGAAGAAGCCAACTACTTGAACAATCAGGGGGGTTTCCGAGGTAATGCCCAAGGAAACCATGGTCGGAACTATCATGGTAAATCTGGAAACATGGACCAAGGTAGTTGGAAGAACAAGAATGACAGTAGTGGTTTGTATGTTCCCCCTGGAAGACGTGACACCACCACATCTAGTTCTGGAAGTATGGAAGACATGATGGCTAAACTACTGAAAGGAGTGGAAGCAACGAGCGCAGGAGTAACGGAGGTAATAAATTATTTGTCCTCTATGAAGCAATTAGTTGATTCTCATTCCACTTCAATCAAGCAAATAGAGCAGCAATTGAGCCAACTTTCAGCAACACTCAATCAAAGAAAGGCTGGCACTTTACCTAGCGACACTGTGCAAAATCCAAAGAATGAGGGATCATGCATGGCTATTACTACTCGAAGTGGTAAGGTACTGGAAACTTCAGAAAAAGGCAAGCAAGTGGTTGACGAAGAAGCGGAAATTGATGATAAGGCGAAAGGGAAAGATGCTGCAGCAGCCGATCCTAACGTCCTTAACGTCACTCCTCACGACGTGCAGCCTGGAAAAGCTAGAAAACAGAAGCAAGAGGAGAAGAAAGCCGTGGAGAGAACAATTCCATACCCACCACCACCTTTTCCTCAAAGATTGAAGAAGGTGGCGGATAATACAAAGTTCAGCAAATTCATGAATATGTTAAAGCAGCTGACCATTAATGTTTCGTTGGTAGAGGCACTAGAACAAATGCCTGGGTATGCAAAAGTTATGAAGGATCTTTTGACAAAGAAGCAGGCAGCAAGCGATGAGTTGAAAGATACTGTTCATCATTGCGGTGCTATTGCCACCCGATCACTAGTTCAGAAAAAGGCCGACCCCGGTGCTTTCACTATTCCTTGCATGGTTGGATCTATGAATTTTGCCAAAGCATTGTGTGATCTGGGTGCTAGCATCAATTTGATGCCACTGTCCGTCTACAAGAAATTGGGGTTAGGCGACCCTACACCAACCAATATGCGGCTCGTGATGGCGGATAGGTCAGTAAAACGACCTGTGGGTATCTTGAATGATGTGTTGGTGAAGGTGTCTACCTTCATTTTTCCTGCATACTTTGTGATTTTGGATTGCGAGGTGGATTCTGAAGTACCCATAATCTTGGGACGTCCTTTCCTTGCAACGGGAAGTGTTCTTATTGACATGAGAGCTAATAAGCTTTTATTTCGGTTGAATGACGAAGTGGTCCGCTTTGATATATGCAAAGCAATGAAGCAGCCCAGCGATATGAATGTGTTCTCTGTAGCTGATGTTCATCATGAGGATAAGAAAGCATTATCTGTAGAGAAACAGCTTTCTGTTGAGCCATTGCCTGCTGCGCCACTGAATGTTGAGCACGAGGACGATGAAGATTATGAAGAACTTATGGGTGCTCTAACAGAAATAGAGTCCTATTCCCATACTCCTAAGCAACCGGTCCGTGATCTTAATAATCAACCGTCACCAACAGCGAAGACTTCCCTTGAAGAGCCACCAATGCTAGAATCGAAAGAGCTCCCCGATTATCTAAGGTATGTGTTCTTGGAAAGTATAGATATACTTCCGGTGAGTGCGGATGATTTAAGTAAACAGCACTTAGAGGCTCTCATATCTTCTCTGAAGAGATACATGAGAGCTATGGGTTGGACTATTGATGATATAATTGGTATCCCTCCTGGGATAGGCATGCACAAGGGTCATCTCGAAGAAGATTGCATGCCTACAAATAAGCCTCATTATCGTCTGAATCCATTCAGAAAATGATCAAACATCTATCTCGATGAAGTCTAAGTAATCGAGATAGCTATGTCGTGCCGCGACAATAAATCAAGCGCTAGATGGGAGACAACCCATCGTTTATCGTTTTTCATTTTTTTGTCTTTCTCTCATTCTAGTACGTGTTTCATTTTTGATAAATAAAAATCTAAAAATAAGAGTCGTGCCACGACCAAAACTAAGGAGCTTGATGGGAGGCAACCCATCGTACTAATCATTTTCATTGGTTTTGAGCGAATGTAGGTGCAAGAGGTATAAAACGAGGAGATCGATTTCAGATGCGATTTGGACGTATGGCATGGTAAAGGTGGTAAGTTAGGAATTAAGATGCATAAGGCTATGGATTGAGCATTGCTCATGACAAAATAGGCATCGAGCAAGGCTAGGCCTAGGTAAAACTAGGCCACGAACAAGGCAAAGCCTATACTATAGCCCAAGGTCTCGGAATCTAGTGTGCTATAGCATAGGCGCCGCCCATGCTCAAGTATGCCATAGCATAGGCGCCGCCTATGCCAAAGCATTTTGTCTCTGAATCTCATAGGCCATGCTAAAGGCGCCGCCTATGGTCACTAAAGGCATTGCACTAGGCGCCGCCTATGCTCACCATAGGCTTTGCATTAGGCGCCGCCTATGCCAAGCATAGGCAAAGCTAAAGGCGCCGCCTATGGTCACTTTTTGTCTCCAAAACCGATTTTAAATGGGTCAAAACCCGACCCATTCTTTTCCTATATAAAGGAGACTTAGTCTTGAGGCACAAACACATTGAAAACCTAACATAGGCGCCGCACATAGCATCCAAATCTTCTCAAAACGTTTGCTCTTCCACTTCACAAGAACATCTCCAAAGGCTTCAATCACGTAAGTACTCTTGTGTTCTTCATCTATTTTTCGTAAGTACTACGTTACTATGTCTATTATGAATTGCTAAATCTTGAAGAAGTATTGGAGATGTGAATGTGTTTGAATTGTTGATACACAACCAAGTGAGTGAACATATACGTTAGGATGATCTTAACTTGTTTCCGACTTCAATTCGATTTTGATGCATTGTCATACTACTTGTGGAATTTCTATAGTCATGAACATTGTATACTCTTGTCACTTGAATACTTACATGTTGGGATGTCTCGCTCATCGGAATAAGACTTATAGTTGCCTACCGACATAGGAGATTGTGATTATTGATAGAAACTATACCATGATATAATCCCTATGTAGAAGTCTTGATATACCTAACATGAAAGTATTGCAAAGATTGCAAGAAGTGTTACATATCTGAATTTCTTGTTGGAATATAGCCCCTAAAACGTATGTCGATGAAGTCTGAGTAATCGACCACTTTCACTTCACTAGTTTGTACCAACAAACTAAGTGTGGGGTGGTGCCACTACTGCTTGTTTATAGATTGTATCCATCGAGATGATGCTAACATGAACATTGTTTTAAGTCTCAGGTACAATGGCACCCAAAGCAAGACAAGGCAAAGATAAGGCTACCACTTCACAAAAAGGCAAGAAAAGAGGCCGAAAAGAGCAAGGAGAACCCTCCTCGCTGCAAATACCTCGACTCACTCTTGGAATTAAGTGGGATACTTATGAGGAACTTCTGAGGATGACGACTCTGATGATGATTCCGATGTAAGGGGTATGACCCCAGACATAGAGGATGAGTCCGACTAACCAGGTTCTTCTTATATTTTTTCCACTGAGGACAGTGTGTCCCGTCTAAGTGTGGGGTGATGGTATTTGCATGCTATACTTCTCCATCCACATTTGCATTTATTTATGTTTGTTTGTAGTTAATTGTTTTTTTAGCTTAGCTTCGCATGAGATTATTCTAATAGGCAGCATGAGATTATGACAAGAGTTTGTGCTAAAATCATGACTATTGAGACATTTAGGCTCTAATTGTGACTCACTATGTGATATTGTTTGGTTTAATTCCTTCATCTGTTGGGTCAAGAGTCTATACTACTCCCAATAAAGTCGACCATGTGCCTTGTGTGTGTGAGATAATAGTATATTTTGTGCTTGTGGCTGATGCTAGAACTTGCCTGGTATGTATGTAAAGCGAAAATAAAGAGTGCAAGTCTAGGAGATGATTTAGGCATTTCTTTGGCAACCTATGATTATTTACCTTCTTTTTACCTACCCATGGACATCATCCTAGTTAAACCCTTTTGAGCCTTTAGCCTATTTTCTTTGACAAACCTCGTATGTAAGCCTAATCCATTTTTTTCAAGACCATAATTTGATCCAAATTCCTAAGTGCTTTAAAGTGAAAAAGTCATGTGACAAAATAAGAGGAAATTGGGTGAGTATGATGCTTTAGAATGCATTGGTGCTTGAATGAGTTATGAAAAAGAAAGTGCTATCATAAGAGGTATGTTATCAAAAGAAAAAGGAAAGGAAAACTGAAAAGTTAGTTATGTTTAAAATTGAAAAACAAAAGAGGAGAAAAGGAGTGGTAGAATAAAAGAAGGTAGAAAGGTTGTTTGAAAGAAAAGTGTTAATGATACAATGTGATGTATTAAAGCGCTTAGGAACATAGTCACTATTTCTGGCCAAAATAGTCCTACCTGTCCCTTAGCCTACATTACAACCATCAAAAGACCTAGTTGATCCTAAGCTTGGCATTCTGACATTTAGTGGAGCATTACACTAAGGGCAAGCCTATGGTCATCAGTTGCTTCATATGAATTCTTTGTGAGAGAGAGAGCAAGGATATTTTGATACCCATGTTTGAAAAATATGTTATACTTGTGAGTGATTATGGGTAATATATTGTGAGACACACATGGTTGATGAGTTTTAGGTAGTCGTGTATGATTCTTTGTGCCTTAACTTTTGAATATGAGTTGACCACCATCACGAGTCTATGCTAGAGGTTAAACTGTTTCTACTAATGATCGAAAAACTACTCTTTGTTGATAATTGTTGTGCTTGTCTTGACGAATATTTTGTGTTGTTGCTGTGAAATCCTAAGTTGATGTTTAGAGGGACATGATATTTTGTTCGAGGACGAACAAAGCTTCAAGTGTGGGGTGTTGATGATAGGCGAATTTACACGCCTATAGCACTATATTTTGCCATATTTTAGCCTAGTTTTGAGAACAAATTATATATTTCATGCACTTTTAGTCCATTTTCCTATAAGTGAGCTAACGAACATGATTAGCAAAGTTTCAGGTATAAATGATGCAGAATTCAGCATTTCATGGATAACTTGACGCCAAAGAAAGCTTCACGAAAGGAGAAAAGCCAATCTTGGACGCCAAGGACTAAAGATGGCGCATGGAAATTCTGTCCCGGGCTAAAACAACATTTCTGAAGACTTTGGGGACTAGCAGTAACTTATTAGGATTAGGATAATGATACATTAACCTAGTACAATTGGGTTAAGTATTTCATTAGCTTAGTAGGATTTGGTTAAGGATTTTATTAGCTTAGTAGGAATAGGATATGGGTATTATAAATACCCTATCTTGCTAGAGATTTTAGAACATCTTCTTCTTACATCTTCTTACATCTTCTAATCTTCTTGCATTCAATTCTATTCTACTCTACAACTCTTCTTCTAATTCTTTCATTAATTCTATTTTTCTTCTTCTACTCATCTATTCAATTCTTAAATTCCGCAACAAGAGAAACGTTACCTTGCTAAGAAATTCACGCCTAAACGCCTACCACACCATTATAAACGTGAAATCTTAATTGTGGTATAACAACAATGTCAATTGTGATTTCCTTCGCATTCATGGGTAACTAAACTTCTCTGTTGGGGTTATGGAAGCTGTATGAGATACTATCTATTGCTGTGAGTTTGTGAGTTCGTGACACGTATGCTGCTTATATCATTATTCTCTTCATCTTAATCTAAATTCTTTGTGGTTGCAAACGCAAGAATACGCCAGTATAACATTTAACTTGTTCGAAAGAAAGGTTATCTGTCTGGAAAAGAGATAATGTCAAGGTAGTAGGGTCCCATCCCCTATTAAAAAGTTAGTGCCGTAACTGGATTAACCTCTTGGAGAATTCGTACCGTTAGACACGCTTTAAGCTCGAAAGAGTTAAAGTGAAATAATCCTCGAATAGGTCGAAAGACGCCTGGATTTACCATCGAATACAATTCTCTATAAGCACATGCATGTCTGAATTCCGCACACTCATAGCCAATAGAGACGTATAACTCAGAAGGTGTACATAACCCCAACTCCTCAATTCTCATTGTTTCACAACCTACTAAACATTCTTTCTTTTTACTTTGCTATTGCCGTTTTTCTCTACTAATTTGGTTACACATTACAAACCCCCTTCTTACAAGACTTGCACTAAAAGTTTAGTAATCGTTGCTTACTTGTTGACCAAGCTAGTCCCTGTGGGATCGATACCCAACCCAGGTTGGGTTCTATATTTGCTAACGACCGCTTTACACTCCTACGAGAGCTGTAGATTGAGCGTTATTAGTGAGCCTCTTTCCATGCCTATTCATGTCTCTATCTCGGTAGGTAATTCTTTAGTGGCGGATCGGGTGCACCACTCTTATGTTGTGACGTTTGCCAGGTGTAAGACTTTGGTAGACTTTCTTGTGTTAAATATGGTCGATTTTGATGTTATTTTGGGTATGGATTGGTTATCTCCTTATCATGTTGTCTTAGATTATTTTGTTAAGACTATGACTTTACCTTCGCTGGGTGTATCAAGGATAGCTTGGAAGGGTGCACCTCATTCGGGTCCTAAAAGGATTATATCTTATGTCCAGGATCGTAAATTAGTTGAGAGGGGATGTTTATCTTACTTGGATCATATCCATGACACCAGTGTTATTTCATCTCTTTCTTTGGATTCTATCTGTATTGTCTGTGAGTTAATGGATGTGTTCTCTACGGACTTACTTGGTATGCCTCCGGAGTGAGATATTGACTTTTCTATTGATGTTGAGTCGGGCACCAAGCCATTTCTATTCCTCCTTATAAGATAGCCCCAATAGAGTTGAAGGAGTTGAAGGATTAGTTGCATGAGTTGTTGGATAAAGGATTTATCTGACCTAGTATTTCACCTTAGGGTGCGCTAGTCTTGTTCATAAAGAAAAAGGTGGGTCTACTCAGATGTGTATTGATTATCGATAGTTGAGTAAGGTGACGATTAAGAATAAGCGTCATCTTCCTTGCATTGATGATTTATTTGATCAGTTTTAGGGTGATGCGGTGTTTTCGAAAATTTATTTGAGGTCCAGCTATCACCAATTAGAGCTTCGAATATTTTGAATAAAGCTTTTCAAACTCTATATGGTCATTATGAGTTCTTTTTCATGTCCATCGGGTTGACCAATGCCTCTGTTGCATGGAGTTGATGAACCGGGTGTTTCGATCGTATCTTGAAACCTTTATTATTGTATTTATAGATTGTAATACCCCGAAAAAAATCCAAACCAATATTAGAGCCATGTACCAAGCTCATGCATAGTACATAATGGTTCTTTTATTGTTTTATGAGTAAGTTAGATGTATATTAAGGCTTCAAATAACTCCCAGCTATCAGACGAATCAAAACATTCCTTACCGATTGAATTCTTGAGAAGGATATCGGTATAGTCAACTTCAAACGAGCATATCTCTCATTATACTTGGAATTTTTTAGCTCATGACCTATCAACAGATAGATAATTAAATTATCTTTCCAACGATACCAATTTCTCCTAAATCTGATATCGGATATCCCCATTTTATTCCAGCATGTCAAGCTGGAAAACTGTGACGACGTTTCTGACGGGCTATCACGTTTCTGACGATCTTTTTGACGACGTCGTCACATTCTGAAGATATTTCTGACGACATCGTCAGCCCTGGGCAGAAAATCAAGAATTTGGACCCCTTTTGTGACGACCATTCGTGACGGCCTATCACGGACCTGACGGTCTGTCACGGATGGCGTCAAGTATATTTTTTCAGCAATTCAAGGGCATTTTTGCAAGGGTATTTTTGTCATTTCCTTCACCTTCCACGACTTATAACCCTAAAGAGGCATAATTTTTCCCATTTTTCTTCAGTTAAGCATCTCAAAAAACCCTCTCTTATACTCTCAACCACAAGATTAGGGTTTCCATCAAACTCATCTCTCAAAAGCAAGATTCAAGCCTTTTTCCAAGATAATCAAGAATTAAGTTTCCCAATCCAAGAACTCTCCAGAAAATCATCAAGCTTTCCTTTCTAAGGTATGCGTGTGTTCATTCATGGACTCCTTTCGTTCATGAAGTTCAAGAACCCTTTTCTAAAACTATATATTATGGTTTTCATGTTATGAATGGATTATTGATCATGTTTATTTGTTCAATAATGCCAAGATAGAATCTTTATGTGTTATTATGAATCTATGACATCATATGAGTTGAAAACATGTAAGTTTGATTATTTATGATGAGTAATTGTATGATTTACACCTATGCCTAAGTTGTACATGTAAGGTGTTTGATAAAATACCTAAGAGACTAGAAATCATGCATTATAGCTAAATTGTGACTAAGTGAAGGATTCATGATATGCCCCCATATTCCAATGATTCTCATGTTGATATTGTGTCTTGTAAATGTTGTTGGGATGTTCATGAACTAGTCTTATGAGATTATGCCATGCTTACTTGCAAATCCTACTTATGTACAAAATGTATGATATCCATGAACTTCATGGAATTCCCCAAGTTATGATATTATGGGTTGTTGATGTTGGGCACGTACTCAAGTCATTCATGTGTGTCAGTTTCCTTCCATCGAGTCCTGGGGGTATTCGTACCCAAAAAATATAGTTGTGTTCCTAGATCCATGTCATGTTATCACAATACTCTCAGTTAAGCCATGATCTATAGAATTCAGTCAGTCATGTGACTCAGGAAAAATCAGAAATCTCAGTAGTCTCAGTAGTTCAGTAATCTCAGTGATCTCAGTACTCAGTCTGTAACTTCAGTATTCACAGTCAATCTCAGTAACTTCAGTACTCTCAATCAGTCCTCAGAACTCAGTACATTTTATTAGTCATCAGAATTCAGTAAACTCAGTTTAGCTCCGCTAAACAATACCACTAGTATCAGTTCAGCTAATCAGTTCAGTTCAGTTTAGTTATTCAGTTCATCTCTGTTATTCAGTTTAGTGTATTTCAAATGGGAGTAGGATTCAGCACCGAGTGAGCCTAGGGATGGGGACTCACCTACTAGAATAGGACTGAGATCCCTAAAAGCAATCCCTAAGTTCCAAAACTACATGGCCAGTGTAGGTACGAGATGTCACCCGTTAGATAGGACTGACATACTCAGGGGTCACCCGCTAGCACATTTATATGTATAGGACTGATCCCAGGAGTCACCCGCTAGATTAGGACTGACTCCACAGCAGATGTCTTTACTGGTGGTGCGGTACTGATACCCTTCCAGTCAGGGCAGAGATTGGACCCCAGTCAGCTTAGCTTGGGGCATTTCGGTTAGATGAACACATCCCACAGTTTTAATTACAGATTCAAGACTGTCAAATACAGTCAACTCAGTTCAGTAGTACAGATTCAGTACTGTTAGAGACAATCAATCCTTATCATTATAAATAGACTTCAAGATCACCCATTAGAATGGACTGATCTCAACTATAGTTAAATAGTATCAGAATCATCAGATTTAAAGATCACCCGCTAGATAGGACTGATCTCAAATTTAGTCACTCCATATAAAATAGAACTCAGATAGTTCCATCAGAACTTAGACTGTCAGATACAGTCGTTCAGTATCAGTTATATCGGTTAGGCCGATCATCACAGTTATATCAGTTATATCAGTTTTCTGAACTCATGTATCAGTCATATCAGTTAGCATAATTCATGATATCAGTATTCAACTTCAGGACTGTCAGACACAGTCAACCAGAACAGTTCTTTGTAATTCGAACTATCAAAAATAGTCGTTCATCTATTCAGTATCTCAGTATCTGTACACTCATGTTGTTACTATTTAGACTCAGTAGTCAGTATCTCCACGAGTTCAGTTACAGTTATGTATGCATGTATGTATTCTCATGTTCATATTAGTCAGCATTGTTCATACATATAACCCTTTGCATTTAGCCTACCTCACTCGTATACTCAGTACATTCAGACGTACTGACGCATTTGCGCTATGGTGTTTTCTCTTATGTTACACCATAGGTTCAGAGGCACGAGCTCTAGATCAACCGTAGCATTCCAGTGTTCAGAGTTTGCAGTGAGTCCTTCTCATTCGAGAACGATATGATTATTGCTACATTTACTATTCAGTTGCTAGATGGAGTTAGTTGGAGACATATTCCTTCAACTCCTTATTAAGTTCAGTTAGAGGTTTTCAGACTAGATGTCAGATTAGATATTCAAATCTCATTATTTTCAGTATATAAACTTGTTTTGCTATTGTTATACCCTTTTCAGACATTTTGTTATCAGATGTTTATTCAGTTTGAACCTTATGGCCTTTTATGTTTATGTTTCTGCATTTTATGATATATTATGCAGTATACAGGTACAGATATCATTCATGGCTTAGCTTGTGGTCCTTCGGGGTCATGAGCACCGTGTAGTATTCCGATTCAGAAAATTGGGGTGCTACATAGATGATATCTCGGTTTATTCCAAGAGTGAGGTTAAGCATGAGGAGCATTTACAAATTGTGCTTCAGAGATTGAAGGATGAGAAATTGTATGCTAAGTTCTCTAAGTGTGAGTTTTGGCTGGAGTCTATTTCTTTCTTGGGTTATGTGGAGACTAAGGAAGGTATTTTGGTTAATCTAGACAAGGTTTCAGCGGTTCGTGATTGGGCTAGACCTACTTCGCCCATCGAGATTTGGAGTTTTGTTAGCTTAGCAGGTTATCATCAGCAATATCCTCCGTTGCAGCTCCATTGATCAAGTTGACCAAGAAAAAGATTTCTTTCAGTGGCCTGATGCTTGTGAGGTGAGCTTTCGAAAGCTCAAGGATTTGTTGGCTTCAGCACTTATCTTGACTTTGCCCAGGGAAGGCATGAATTTTATCATCTATTGTGATACTTCAGGTGTTGGGATAGTTGTTGTGTTTATGCATAAGAGTAAGGTGATTACTTATGTGTCTCATCAGTTGAAGCCTCAAAAGAGGAATTATCCTACCCATGATTTGGAATTGTGCGCAGTCGTGTTTGCGTTAAAGTTATGGAGGCACTACTTGTATGGACCGTTGTGAGATCTTCTCAGATCATCGTAGCCTTCAGTACTTTTTTACCTAGCGAGATCTTAATATGCGGCAGCGTCGTTGGCTTGAGTTGCTTAAGGATTATGACTTGACTATTCTCTACCATCCGGGCAGGCTAATATGGTTGCGGATGCCTTTAGTCGAAAGTAAACCATCATGGGTAGCTTGGTGAATCTTTTGAACCAGGAAAGGCTTTTAGCCTTAGAGGTTCGGTCTTTAGCTAACCAGATGGTTAGGCTTGATATTTCGGCACCTGGGCGTGTTTTGGCATTTGTGGAGGCTAAATCTTCTTTGATAGAGATGATTCGATCTCATTAGTTTGATGATGTTGGATTGAGGTTGATTTGAGATAATGTGTTGAGTAGGAAGGCTAAGGAATCCTCACTTGATTCAGATGGATTTTTGAGGATTGGGGGCCGAGTTTGTGTGACGAGAGTGGGTGATTGGATTAGGTTGATCTTGGAGGAGGCCCATTGTTCCAGATATTCTATCTATCCAGGTGTGACTAAGATGTATCGTGATTTGAGATTGCATTACTGGTGAGGTAGTATGAGGCGAGGTGTAGCGAATTTTGTGGCTCGTTGCCTATGTTGTCAACAGGTGAAGGCCGAGCATATGAGGCCTGGTGGGTTGCTTTAGAGTTACCCATTCCCAAGTGGAAGTGGGAATGAATCACCATGGACTTTATGACTGGTTTACCTTGTACATCTCATGGTTCTGACAGTGTTTGAGTCATCGTGGATCGATTGACCAAGTCAGCTCATTTTATTCCAGTTCAGGTCTCATTCAGTGCTGAGAGGTTGGCCCACATCTACATTATGAGATTGTGTGTCTTCATGGTATGCCGGTGTCCATTATTTCAGATCGATCTCCTATGTTCACATCTCACTTTTGGAAGACTTTTCAAGATAAGTTGGGTTCTCGAATTGATCTTAGCACAATATTTTACCCCAGATTGATGGTCAATCAAAGCAGGCTATCCAGGTTATGAAGGATATGCTTCGCGCATGCATGATAGTTTTTGGTGGACAGTGGGAGCAGCATTTTTCTTTAGCAGAGTTTGCATATAATAATAGCTACCATTCTAGTATTTATATTACTCTTTTTGAGGCGTTGTCGCTTCCTAGTGAGTTGGTTTGACATTTCAGAAGTGATACCTTGAGGTACGAACTTACTTCGTGAGTCTTTAGATAGAATCTGGATCATTTAGGATAGACTTAGAGCGACTCAGAGTAGGAAGAAGTGTTATGTTGATTGTAGACTTCGTGCCTTGAGTTCGGTGTTGGTGATCGTGTCTTCCTTTGAGTTTTACCCATGAAGGGTGTGATGAGGTTTGGGAATAGGGGCAAGCTTAGTCCTAGATATATTGGCTCATTTGAGAGTCTTCGAACTGTTGGTGATGTGGCTTATGAGTTGGTTTTGCCCCCTGATCTATCAACGATTCATCCAGTTTTTCATGTTTCTGTACTTCGCCGTTATATTCCTGATGAGTCTTATCTCATTCATTGGGAGTCATTTCAATTAGATAAGTGGTTGTTCTTTGTTGAGGAGTCAGTCTCCATTTTTAAATAGGGATATTAGGCGGTTGCGCTCTAGAGTTATCCATGTGGCTAAGGTTCAGTGGCGACATCGACCTGTAGATGAGGCTATTTGGTATACTGAGTCTGATATACTTAGTTCCTATCCCCAGCTCTGCATTGATTCAGGTATTTCTTTGACTTAGTTCGAGGACGAACTAGATTTTTAGTGGTGGATGATGTAACGACCTAAAAATTTGATGAAAAATGTGAAATTTGTGATTTTGTGTGATTTGACTGTTTTACCCCTTCTCGTAGTTGCATTACGGTATTTCTGGGGTGTGGGGGTGATTGGCACAATTTTCGATGCTTTTGGTACCGTTTATGCGATATTGTGGTTTTTGATGACTTCGAGAGACTTATTTTGGAATTATGTGGATGTCTTTTGATTTGTGTGATGGATGGCTAAATGGACTGCGCCAGCAGCTTTGGAATATCGATTTTAGGCTAAGTAGACCTTTGGTTCGGGTTTCGGTGCACCAGAGCTCATTTTGACCTATTGATCAGAAAGTTGAAAAAATAAAAAATATCAGTGTGGGATCCACATTTGATCGAAATGACCTCGGATAAAAAATTTGACTTCCCCAGCAGATCCGAAATGTCGATTTTAGGGTGGTAACATGTTTGGTGTGATTTTACGACTTTTAAATCTCATTTCGACCCTCAGTTTAGAAAATTGTGATTTTGAGTTTCGGGGGTCAACTCTCTGAAAACAAAGTTTCTTCAAAAATCCTACTTCTCCAATGCATCTGAAACATCGAATTTAGTGTGTTTGCATAGTTCATTTGTATATATCGGACTCCGAACGAATTTCGAACACTCCGTCGAAATTCAGGTGGGGCTTAAAGAAAAAAACAGTTTTTTTTAAAGCTGATGCATCTATAAAAACAACTTTTTCACCCCTTTTTGGCTTATTTTGTCCATTTTTCATCTTGCCTTTTGAGAATTAAATCCTAAAATAGTGTGGAAGATTAAAAGCGAAATTTGTGGGAGTTTGAGAAACTAGATGAACATCTATTTTTTTATTCTATTACGGATTTAAAGTAAGAATTCACTCTTTTTTTAGTAATTCCTTGATTAATTCCTCAAAACCCCAAAAATCTTAGGGCTCGATTTTAAACTTCAATTTCACTCCTTTTCACTTGAATAATATTTTAATCTTATAATTACTAGTTTTTCATCAATTTAACCTATAAAACAACTTTATTCTTGATTTTAACCTGAATTTCAAAGATTTTACCCAGTAAAGCTTAAAAATGATTTTTCTTCGATTTAAACCTCATTTTTTACTCAATTTGACTTAAGTTTTCAGCTGTAGGTTCCTAAAAATGTGAAAAATATATTTTTGAAGCAAAGTTACAATTTTGCCCTTCTTTTTCAAAAAATCATTCCAGAGGTCCGTTTTGATCCCGAATCAAAAGTAGTCAATATGGGTGTTGTTAGTTTTTTTTTTATGTGTGATTCCATATTTGATATTTTTAGTGAAGTTTGGGATCGTTTGTTAAAAGTAAGGTCGCGGTTTTGAAGTGTAGCAGACCGGTTTCGACATTCGAGGTAGGTTATGGCTTAACTTTTTCAAACTTGGTTGGATAGTAAATAATGGTACAAAATGCATGTTAAGGGTTAGAACTAATCATGAAAAAGGACTATCTATGTACTATACACGTGTGGGTGCCTATATGTGATGTAATTGTTGAAATGAAGATATTATGTGATGCGTGTGACTGTGTGGAGTCCTATGTGAGTTGATAGCCCTAAATATATGTGAATAATTGTATTGTGTTGTTGAAATGCCTAACGTTCTACCATTGGTGTATTGTGATATATTCATACTTGTTGGTATATGAGAAATGTAAAAATTCATGGATGAAACGGAAATAATTAATGGATATTGGCTCACATAGTTGTGGAAATGTATCAGTGTGGTTGGTTGTGGAAATATATTATGTGGTTGGTTATGGAAATACTCATTGTGATTGGTTATAAGCATTACATCCTCATATCATACTCATTCATGAAACATTGGTACCACTGTGGCAACATTTGAGAAACACTGCAACACCTTTTATAAAAATCTCCCCGGGGAAAGTGCCGAGGAGGAGATATTGTAACACCTTATAAAATCCGTCCCGAGGAATGTGTCGGAGAGTGGATATAATATATGTGGATTATATACGGGTTGATGAAATCCTCATGGGTCCTGCGTTGGGAGGCTTGCCTCCATAGGTGTATACGGGGATTATACGATGATCTCGGAGGTTGTGGGATGACCTCGTACATCATCATCATCATCATATACATTTCTCTTACGTTATCGTGTTTATATTGTGTTGTATTGCCATATTGACTTGCCATCTATGTAATTTTCTAATCTTCTTTTACTTGTATTTGATGATATAGTATATGCATGTTTTCCCTTGTTCTACTTATATGTAATATAATGCATATTTGTATTCTATCTTAGTGTAATGTTGCAATAAATGTGATATATTAGAATTGTTAGTGTAAGCGGTGTGGGCTATCGTTGTGGGACATTTTCTGGTTGCAGGTGATGTGCCCTTAGTATATATTTTGTATGCTTTATTTACTACTTTGCTTGGTCGGCCTATGATACCTATTGAGTACAAGTGGACCGTACTCATTCCTACTACGCCCTTTCGGTGCAGGTCCTTGCTCGAGTGCGCCTCAGCTTGCTTGACTCGGGCGATTGTTGGAGCTTCTAAGGTAGCGGTTGGACATTCATGCATCCGGAGTTCACTTCTATCTTTCTATAGTAGTTATGTCTTTATTAGTATTCAGAGACAGATATTATTCCTTTATGGTTATTTTTCGAATGTATTTTACTCCTGGATTGTATCAGTAGCTCTTACACTATTGACACCTGGTTTTGGGCATGATTGGTATTTTAGATAAGTTCTTTCCGCATTGTTATGATTACTTATATGGTTTGGCTTCCTTCTAGAAGCCTTACCTTGAGATATTTTTGTCTTTTCCTCTTTTTGTATCAGTTTGGGTGATAGGCTTACTTGTCAAGGTACGCCGCGACAAGTGTCATCATGACCCTCGTTTTTGGGTCGTGACATTGACCCTGACCTAGGACCTAACTTTCGACCCCGAACCCAAACCCAACCCCCTGTATCGACTAAATCTAGGACCAAACTCTTTATCCTGATTAAGGACCGCACCTGAAACTCGAGATGTGACCTCAACGTAAGACTTCACTCTTAACTCCAAATCGACTCGGTACTCAAAACTCGACTCCAGACCTTGATCCCGATCGAGGACCTGGGACCCAATGCTTGAGCCCACCAGAGACTCGACCCCCACCCCTATCTAGGACTCGAAACCATACTCACGGTCCGAGATCCGACTTTCAATCCCAATCCAGGATCCGACCTTGACTCTCGACCCAACCCAAATCTAAACCCAATTCTTGATCTCAACCCCAATCGCACACACAATTACCAATCTCGATATAGGACTTGAGACCCTACTCCCACCCTGAGATTTGACCTCGACGTAAGACCCGACTCCTTACCTCAATCCTAGCCCAGGACTTAAGACTCAATTCCTTTTCTTGATCCTGAACTCGACTCTGACTTGAGGTTCAACTCCCGATTCGAGCCTAAGATTCGAGGTTCAACTCCTGAACCCTACCCGAGACCCAACTCCCAATGTTCATCCATAACCAAACTCCACCCCTGACCTGTGATTCGAGTTCTGATGCCCACTCTTGATTCTGGGCCTAATCCCCAACTCTAACAAAAAACAATCCTTAACCCGGGGTGGGTTAGGTAGGCAAAAGGGAATCGGTACCAGGGCGATCGTAGTGGAGATAAACAAGTAATGTGAAGGGATAGTCCGAGTTGGGGATGCATTTGGTGTGTTTTATTGATGCAAAAGATGTTCTTTCTCAAATTTTAAGGAAAATATTTTCTTCTAGTTACAGGAGTGCGCTTTTATGTGAATATGCATATATTTGTTTATATTTTTATTGGTTAGAAAAAGACCGAAGCTCATATTTATCCAACTGAAACTGAAATATAAGTGATCCAACTCATTAATATGGATTAAATTGACAGATTTTATAAATATGGGCTGAAATCGCCAATGGAGGCTTGTCTTTGTCATATCTCTAGTATCTCAAACTGAAACTTCTTTCATTCATAAAGCAATTGAAACTAATTTCAATAAAGGAAAAAGTATTGTACAACACCAATACTTGCTTGCAATTTTCATACTTTCTGGAGTTGTTAAAATAGTTGCATCTCAAAATATGTCATGTACATGTCACATCAAAACTCATATACATGCTCCTCTTTCTTATAGAGGTGTAGAACAACCAAAAGACAGAAGGCAGACATGACTAATATATTCAAAGAGGAATTACACCTCCAAGGAAAGGAGGGGTGGGGGAGTTAAAAAGCAAAGAGGATAAAATCCCAAAAAAGAGTTTAAAAAATGAAATTAATCATGAAAAAACAAAAATTGAGACAATATTTTAACCACAGGAGGTGCTTGCTGCAGTAACCACTACCAGCTCCAACTATGATTTTTTAGCCTGCATCAAGTGTGTTGAAAGGAAACTGAGTTACATGTACTGAGACTGAAGGGTAAGGGGATCATTTTTTTCCCGGGGGTGGGGGCGGTGGTAAACTTTTCTACAC
Source organism: Capsicum pubescens (assembly GCA_030864215.1). NCBI lineage: Eukaryota > Viridiplantae > Streptophyta > Magnoliopsida > Solanales > Solanaceae > Capsicum > Capsicum pubescens. The sequence continues at coordinate 74,687,554 of CM061546.1, forward strand.
CTGATGTTTATACGAAAATCAATTAACACGTGTCATTTGTCGTTATCACTTAACCATGGTTAACTAATATATTATCATCTCAGTATATAACTTAAACCACGACACATTAACGTGAAATAGTGTAAACAACAGGTGCATTAAGTTTTTCCATTTTCTGTCATTTTTCTCCTTTTTCTTTTTTTTTTTTGTGTGTGGGGGGGTGGGGAGGTGTTGATGAGAGGTTGAAGACAGTAGACAAAGAAACTTGCCTGTTTCAAGTACTTCTTATGAACCTTCAATGCCTCATCTAATGCTTTTCTTGCATCCAAATTCCCTGATATTTCACCCAAGATCTGGAAACTTTTTCTTGTCAGCATCATTAGACATGATAATGTGGAATACACAGATATAGAAAGACAGAATGATGACCTGTACAACGTCATCTAGGCCCTTCGCCTCTTTCTTAAGTCGTCTATGCTTGGTCTCTAGAACACTTGCAACCAGGAAAACAGAAAGAGCACTATTCTGTTCCACCGCACCAGTTTTCAAATTGTTCCTTTCAAACTTCCCATACTCCTTTAGTTTATGCTTATCACCCGGTTTATCATCATACAATAATTCAGAAAGAAGGGTTTGTCTTTTGTCATCGTATGATGAATATATGTTTGGATTGTATTCCATGGCCCACATCACCTGGATAATAGACAAAAATAGCATCCATCAGAAGATAGAAAATAACTCCTACCTACATTTACTCATGGCCCCTGGACCTCCCATAGTTCTTTCAAATCGACCTTTATGTCAAAACTTACACTCTTCTAGAACACAAAAGGCTGGCATGCATTCTCTACAAACATTATTAAAGCAATAAATCAAAGACTAGCGCAAGCTATTTTGCTGTATATATCTAATAATTACAAATTAAAAGAAAAAAAGTAGGTTCTTACCTCCCAAAGATAGAGTGAGTCAACAAAAGAGAACTCCCTGCGGAAAAGTACCATCAGCATGCGAAATGCAAACAGATATTCTCCACCATCTAGCTCCTCTGCCAATACAATTATAGTTATTGTGAGAGAAATAGAGGAGAGATAGAAAGAGAGTAAAATCTAGTCCTAGCCTCTCCTCCGTGTTTTGGTAGTAAAGTAAGTAATCTGTGGCATTCTCAATATTTAATTGCTTGACAAGTATGAATCAACACTTCCAAAAAAGTAAACATGCACATGTGAAGGTTTTCAGACCACAGGATTTCCATTACTATGACTAACTTATGATCTGTTACTTAGGGCTCCAAATGACAAAATGGTACAGTAATTTGAGTCAGCCACCAGAGATATCTAACCATTAAAGAATGTAATTCTGTTGCTCCATTTCTCCTAGCTTACTGTAATCCCTGAAGGTAAGTTAATTTCCACTCACAAGAGTCCAACAAATATTTACCCTGCACTGAGGCCAAGATATATAAAAAGACAACTATTTCCTGTCCGAAACTCCAACCATAATTGTCAAAATATGAAACTTCTTCCCTTTACCCTTTGTACCTGTCTGTCGAACCATAACTCTTAAGAAGTTTGACTCAGTTTTACAAAGTAAAAAACCTCACATCTGTGGTATCTGTCTCTGTCTCTCTCTCTCTCTCTCTCAATCCTTTAGGGGCATTCCTTTTCAAATGATGAAAGTTGATAATCGGAAAAAGTTACGATGGGCTCGTACAGATTGTAGGATGGTAATGCTTGAATTTATCATGATATTCGAAATCCTACTTCATCATCACAAGACACCAGTAAAAAATCAAGCAAATGGTTCAAGACACTACATCATATATTTGGAGAGGAAAAGTAACAATGTCATGATGATCTTGAGTTCTCTACTACACTCATGGCAATAGCAAGTAAGAGGATTTACAAAGACTAGGAGCCTCTCTTACCCAGGTGTTGATGAAGCTTTGGATCGACGGTTTTAACTATTTGAGCTAGAGTACTTAGCTGAGACTGCACTCCAACTGAATCTGCACTGCACTTGAAATTATCTCGCTGTTGAAATGAAAGTTGAGTGGTTATAAACTTAAGGAAAGTATATCTGGAGGAATGAGCGCAAAAGAATGCATCACGTGAAAGAAAAATGTCGATAAGGAGCATACAAATACATGTGTAAGTTAACATCCCTTTTTCCAGTGACCAATTTTATCTTGCAAGGGAATCATTTGAAAAAAGATAAATATAATACATTTAAAATATGCTTATAGTTAAATACATGGTAGATCACTAAAGAAGAGCAACTCCTGTGCTAACTTTTATAAGTAGATGTTCAAACAATGGTGTGACCATTATGGTGTTTTTACTTTTGTTCTTTGCCTTTTGTTATTACAACTCGTTTATGGTCTCCAATAATAGCACCTTAAAAAATACTCACTAACAGAGCACTAGAAACAATGGACATACCAATCGACGCATTGCACGTTCGAAGCACCAGTATGCATCTGCTTCATTCTCAAGCAGAATTATCATTGGAGAGCAAATATCACTCATTCCTGTTCACATAAAACAAGATGGGTTGTTGATGAATGGCCTTGATAATATTGAAAATGTCTAATATTCCAATAATACCTTGAACATAACCAATATCTTTATCCATCCAGGCATAGACAGCAAGTACATCCCAAAGTTTTGCCTGATTAGCTTCATTCTCGTAAAATAAAAGAGTACGATCCGTTCGAACAACATCCAAACCTAAATAAACATCATAAGTCATGATAGTTTTAGATATACTAAGAAAATCAGTCTGTCTTGAAACACCAGATTCTTTAGCCAAGTCAAAGAGTTGTTTCTTGATATTTCATATTCAAGCAATCTATACATAGCAGAAGTTGAACAACTGTAAAGTCACTAGGATCAAGTTGATTACTATCACTTTATCATTCAAAATTTCTAACAGTTGTTCAAAATGTCTTCCAGTCTACAAAGTTCAAACTAGCTCCAAAAATATACCACGTTGGATTTAAGAGAGGGAAAGGATTGAGCAACTCCATCTTTCAATTGAACAAGCAGGAAGTGGAACTAAGCAATGTCAACATGCTTGTCAAAGCTTAAAAGCCTTGTACAATTGGCAGGTGCAAGGAGAAAAGCAAGAGTGAATTACCATAGACTCTAGGTACTCATTTTTATACTATGTATGTAAAGTGCAATCCAGCAAATGGTAAGGAGTTAGAGATATGGGATGGTACTAAGGAGAAGACCGAGAAAAAGCTAGCCACTTCGAAGACAGTATTTGTCTTTGGGAGGTAGAATAATAATGGTCAACACTGTCCTGGATGCCCTCCCTGCTTATGTCATGTATCTTTTCCCCCTACCTGCTAAGGTGGAGGAAAGACTGGACAAACTGAGAAGGGATTTACTCTAGCTGGGCAACAAGAAAGGGAAAGGTATTCACCTCTTGAAGTGGTGAACTGCTCAGCTCAGTAGGCAATCAGATGGACTTAGTACAAGAATTTGGGTCTACAGGAGGTATAAATAATCTTTTTCTCAATTTTTCTTCACCATTTTCGAGACTTCGAGCTTGGGGATCGATTTTTGGGCATTTTCTTCAATTTCTAAGTTTGGGTAAGCTCTAAACTCCTATTTCAACTACTTTTCTTTGATTTTATCATTTAAATCTTGTTTAAGCTCGTATTTAAAGGTGGAATTTGAGGATTTTAGTCCGGAAGGCCCAAATTATCATTTCTTTGATTCAAACCTCAATTTCACCCCGTTTTCACCTGGGTTTTCTCCTATGAGTTTCTTTCATCTTAGGAAAAATGTTTTTGGACAAAAATTTTGGTTTTACCCTTCTTTTTTGAAAATTCATTTTGGGGGATCCGTTTTGATCCCGATTAAAAAATGAGCAATATGGGTATCATTGGCTTTCTTTTGACGCGTAGATTCTATATTTGTGTGTTTTAGCTGATTTTTGGGTCCTTGCGTAAGGAGAAATCTTGTTGATTTCGATTTCGGCATTCGGGGTAGGTTATCACTTAACTTTCTTCAGACTGGGTTGGGTAGTTATAATAATGTAAAAGCATGCTATGGGTATGGGGTTGTATCATGGAAAATGTGTTTAGGTGATTTATATGCCCGTGGGGGGGCCTATGTGGACAATACGTGGTGGTTTTGAGACATTATTTGCTATGTGTGACCGTGTGGGGTCTTATATGATGTCGTAGCTGCTATTTGATATATGTATGTTTGGTTGCACTCTTTTTAGTGAAGAAAAGACTAGATTTAGGGATTTATGTGGTATCAATGACATTTTTCTAGCATGTTTCACTTGATGGTTTCTAGATTATATTAGATCATGGATGGTTGGTTGATTTGAGTGGATTCATGGCTCATATGGTTGGTATATTGGTTGGATATTAGCTATTCTTATCTTGGCTGGTTGTGAGCATTACATCCTCATATCATATTTATTCATGAAACATTAGTACCATCATCGAATTACTGGAAACACTAGTTTTTTCTGACATAAAATGTGACATCATTAAAATCCCTCTACCTATTTATGTGCCGGAGAGGAGTTATGGATATTGGTATTGGATATTGATTGTATATAGGTTCACGAACCCCCTATGGGTCCTACCTCAGGAGCACAGCTCGGTATTTATATACGGAGGTTGTGCGACAAACTCGTGCATCACATCATCATCATCTTCTTCTTCATTGCATCCTATATATTGTGCTTATTCTGTGATTGTATTTCTGTTCTTGACTTGATATTTTTCATTTGTTCTATCTTCTTATACTTGTATTTGGTGTTCTAGTATATTTGTTCTTCTTTTCCCTACCTGTATTTAATATATGTGCATATAGTAGAACTGTTAGTGGAGATGATGTGGGCTACCGTTTGGGACATTTTCCGATTGCAAGTGACGTGCTCATAGTTTGTGTTTATATGTTTTATTTTCTACTTTACTCAATCGGCCTATGATACCTACTGAGTACAAGTGGACTGTACTCATCCCTACTGCGCCCTTTCAATGCAAATCTAGGTACGAGTGCACCGCACGAATCGCTGATTCAGGCAACATTTGGAGTATATTCGATGTAGCGAACGTCCTATGTTTCAGGAGTTGGCCTACTACCTCTTCCTGTCTACTTCATGTCTTTATTCAATATTCAGAGACAGATTTTGATCCTTTCTGGACTATTATTGTATCTTTGACATTCGAGATGTATTTAGTAGTTCTTACACTATGACATCAGGTTTTGGAATTTGATTTGGAATCTTTGCCTATATTTCCGCTATTATCATGTTTGTGTAGCTCGGCTTCACTCTAGAATCGTTTTTCCTTGTTATATCAATTTGGGTGATAGGCTTACTTGTCAAGGCTTATCGCGACAAGTGTCATCATTGACCCTTGATTTTTAGGTCGTGACAAATTGATATCAGAGCAGTCAGGTTTCATTGGTCTCAATAGTGTAAGAACGGTGTATTTAATCGAGTCTCGCGGATCAGTACGTAGACGTACGTATCTATCTTCGAGAGGCTGTAAGATGCCTTTAGAAAACTTCCCTTATTTTGTTCCTCATCGTACGGATCTTTCATACCTTGTGTTCTAAGTCATATTTCACTCTTTCTGCGAAGATGGTAAGGATTAGATCCAGTGGATCCATTATCTGAGGAAAGGGCCCAGTCTAGAGGGCGAGTTGCGACTTGTGGTCAGGATTGAGTTAGAGGTCAGGCACGAGGATCTGCCCCATCCAGATATAGCACTAGGGAACTCTCCCCCGGGCCTCAGGTTGAGCATGTTGGAGTTATGGGGCCTACTCCAATCTTGGAGAGTTCTTCTGCCCCAGTCTTGGAGGGGTTGTTGATCCGGTTGTTGACTCGTTTGGAGGGTGCACCTGTGAGTGCACCTAGTGTTTCTCCAGCTTTGAGTATTGCACCTCCTGCGTCTGAGCCCGAGTCTCCTTATGGTGTTCCTCCTATTTCGAACGTGGATCCTCCTATTGTACCGACATTTGTTTATAGTACTCCACAGACTCCGAGTGTGGTTCCTCCTTCAGTGTTTGTATCTGCGTAAGATATTTTGTGATCTGGAGTTCAGCCTTTTTCTATGATGCCTCCTCAGATGGGTTCTCAGCCAACCAAATTTATTATGCCTCCTCTCATTTCGAGTGCAGCTATGTCTTCTGAGGATCAGAAGAGGTTTGAGAGATTCACTCGTTTGGGTCCTCTTAGGTTCAGTGGTGTTGTAGGAGAGGATGCCTATGAGTTCTTGATGGATTGTCGTGAGAAGTTGCATAACCTTGGTGTTAGAATATGAGTAGGAATGGAAATAACATATAAAATCCTACTTGGAAAAGGATTGTAATGTAGTGTCCTTTTAGGAAAAGGATTAGAATGTATTATTGTCTATAAATAGGGCCTCAATGTAATAATGTAGTTACAACAATTCAATAATATTTTCTCTTATATTTTCTCACATGGTATCAAAGCTTCCACGATCTTGGTAAAGAATCAAAGAGTTTCCGCTGTCGGCGGGCGGCTATAATCCATATATGCCGCCCGTCTGGGCAATGATTATGTTAGCAAAAGTTGGGTCACTGACTCACTGTGTATCTTTTAGTGACTATTTTCTCATATCTTTGCGTAGCACCATGCATCTGTCCGGTGACTACTTTTTCATATCTATTTTTCTTAGCACAGTACTTCTTTTCGGTGACTATTTTCTCATATCTGATTTGCGTAGCACCGTGCATCTTTCCGGACTACTGTCTCATATCTGAGTTGCATAGCACCATGCATCTTTCAGGTGACTCCTCAAATTTAATTTACATAGTTCCGTAAGTCTTTCCGATGACTCCTCAGATCTTTTTCAGTAGGGTCGTGCCATCATTCCGACCCTGCCCATATAATTTCTCTTTTCCAGTAGGATCGTGCCGTCATTCCGACTCTATTCATATAATTTCTATTCTCAATAGGGTCGTGCCATCATTTCGACCCTACACATATTTCTCTTTTTCAGTAGGGTCGTGTCATCATTTCGACCCTACCCATATACTTTTTTTCCCTCAGATTGTAGTCACTTTTCAGCCATCAAATCTAATAATCCGGCGTGAAAGCATGTTTCGACTAATTTTCCGATGACTTTCATGTTCAAGATCTACTCGTCTCTTGATTTCGAGATGACCCATATATTTTATACCAGTTTTCGGCAATTTTCCAGGGACACATCGACTTTACGGCAATATTTACTACTTTTCGAACCATTTTTCCAGTTTGTTCCGTTTCAATTGAGGTCTCCCAGACGTCCAAAGCAGTCTTTATCAGTTTTCTTGCAGATATCTTCACCAAGTCCCTCACCGATTCTCATATTAGTTACATCCATAACAAGCTTGGTACATATGTCTTCTATGCACCAGCTTGAGGGGGATTGTTAGAATATGAGTAGGAATAAGAAAAGCATATAAAATCCTACTTGGAAAAGGATTGTAATGTAGTGTCCTATTAGAAAAAGGATTGGAATATATTGTCTATAAATAGGGCCTCAATGTAATAATGTAGTTGCAACAATTCAATAATACTTTCTCTTATATTTTCTCACTTGGTTCGCTTGAGTCGCATGGGGTTGTTTATACTACTTATCAGTTGAGAGATCAACCAGAGATTAGTGGAGGTCACTTATTGGTTGTCGACCTCTTGGTTCGCTGAAGATGACTTGGGATCAGTTTACTGAGGTCTTTTTGGACAGGTTTGTGCCTTCTAATTTGAAGGATCATATGAGAGATAAGTTTGATTGCTTGGAGTAGGGCTCCATAACTGTTGCGGAGTATGAGGCACGTTTCCATGCCTTGTCTAGACATTCTTATGCCATTAGTGCCGCCGAGTCTGAGAAGATTCGAAAGTTCGTGAAGGGGTTGGATGTTTCTCTTCAGCTTGCTACGACTCAGATGGTAGTGTATGGGGCATCGTTTCAGAGTATTGTGGATCATCTAAGATGACTGAGTCTATTCTTCGAAGGCGCTAAGAAGATACGTCGTTAGGGCGAGTGTAGAGGCCACGTTTCTCGAGGTAGAGATTCTAGAGGCTTCCACGATACCATTGTGGACCAGTGCAAGCAGCCTTGCAGAGTTCAAGTAGTGGGCTTTCTGGTTCAGCAGCTTCGGGTGGTCATCCTAGCTCAGTCGTACCTCCTTCCATTGAACCAGACGCAGGGTTTGCTATGTGTGTGATGAGAGTGGCTATTTGGCCAAGGACTATCCCCGCCATGTTTTCAGAGCTACTCCTATATCGGTTGTGAGAGATAGAGGTTCTACTAGGGGTGCGAGAGGCAGAGGCAGCGGTGCTCGTGACGGTGGTCACAGGACTACCCAATCAGGTGGTGGACGTGGTCGATGCTATGCTATACCTGCCAGGCCAGAGGCACGGGCCTCCGATGTTTTCATCAAATGTATTGTCCTTGTTTGTTTCAGATCTGCATCTGTGTTATTTGATCCGAGATCGACTTTCTCCTATATGTCAGCATATTTCGCTTCGGGTTTTGATTCTGCTTGTGAGCCTCTTGCCATGCCTATCCGTGTATCTACCCCTGTAGGAGACTCTTTAGTGGTGGATGGGGTGTACCGATCTTGTGTTGTGACTTTTGCTGGGCGTGAGATTGGGGTTGATCTGATTGTATTAGATATGGTAGATTTTGATATTAATATGCATTGGTTAGCTCCTTATCATGTTGTCCTAGATTGTTATGTTAAGACCCTGACTTTAGCTTCGCAGGGTGTGCCAAGGATAGCTTAGAAGAGTCTGCTTCATTCGGGTCCCAAGAGTGTTATTATTTCCTTCAGGTTCATCGTTTGGTTGAGAAGGAATGCTTGTCTTATTTGGCTCATATTCGTGATACTAGTGTTGTTTTCCCTACTTTGGATTTTGTTCAAGTTGTCCGTGAGTTCATGGATGTCTTTCCAACATATTTGTCTGGTATGCCTCTGGATCGTGATATTTGTTATTGATGTTGAATTGGGCACCAAGCCCATTTCTATTCCTCCTTATAAGATGGCCCCAGCAGAGTTGAAAGAATTGAAAGATCAATTGCAGAAGTTGTTGGATAAGGGATTTATCCAACCTAGTGTATCACCTTGAGGTGTGCCTATCTTGTTTGTGAAGAAAAAGGATGGGTCTATGCGTATGTGTATTGATTATTGGCGGTTGAACAAGGTGACAGTAAGAATAAGTATCCTTTTCCTTGTATTGATGACTTCAAGGTGGTTTGGTATTTTCGAAGGTTGATTCGTGATCTGGGTATCACCAGTTGAGGATTAGAGCTTCGAATATTTCGAAGACAGCTTTTCAAACTCGGTACAATCATTATGAGTTCTTGGTCATTGTCTTTTGGGTTGACCAATGCCCCAGCCACATTTATGGAGTTGATGAGCCGGGTATTTTGACCGTATCTCGACTCCTTTGTTATTGTATTTATAGATGACATCTTGGTTAATTCCAAAAGTAAGGCCAATCATGAGGAGCATTTGCAAATTGTACTTCAGAGATTGAGGAATGAGAAGTTGTATGCTAAGTTCTCTAAGTGTGAGTTTTGGTTGGAATCTGTCCTTTTCTTGGGTATGTGGTGACCAAGGATGGTATTATGGTCGATCCGGTCAATATTGCAACGGTTCGTGATTGAGCTAGGCCTACTTCTCCTACCTAGATTCAGAGTTTTGTTGGTGTAACAGGGCTACTATTGATATTTCGTGGAGGATTTTTCATCTATTACAGCTCCGTTGACCAAGTTGACTCAGAAGAAGATGTTGCCCGATGCTTGTGAGGCGAGCTTTTAAAACTCAAGGATTTCACTTCAACTCCTATCTTGACTTTGCTCAAAGATGGCGTGGGTTTTACCGTCTTCTGTGATGCTTCTGGTGTTGGGTTAGGTGTTGTGTTGATGTAGGAGGGTAAGGTGATTGCTTATGCTTCTCGTCGGTCGAAGCCCCATAAGAGGAATTATCCTACCCATGATTTGGAGTTGTGCACGGTGGTTTTTGCTTTGAAGAAGTGGAGGCACTACTTGTATGGAGTTTGTTATGATATTTTCTTGGATCATCGTAGCCTTCAGTATTTCTTCACCCAGCGAGATCTTAATATGAAGCAGCGTCGTTGGCTTGAGTTGCTTAAGGATTATGACTTCACTTATTCTCTATCATCCGGGCAAGGCTAATGTGGTTACGGATGCCTTGAGCCGGAAGTCGACTAGCATGGGTAGCTTGGCGCATCTGTTAACTCAAAAGAGGCCTTTGGCCTTGGAGGTTCAGTCTTTGGCTAACCAGATAGTTAGGCTTAATATTTCAACATCTGGGAATGTTTTGGCATTCATGGAAGCTGGGCCTTCTTTGATGGAATAAATTCGAGCTCATCAGTTTGATGATGTTGGGCTGAGAGTGATTCGGGATAAGGTGTTGAATAGTAAGGTTAAGGAAGCCTCACTTGATTCAGACGGTGTTTTGAGGATTAAAGGCCAAGTTTCTGTGTCGAGAGTGAGTGATTGGAGTAGATTCAGTTTGGAGGAGGCTCATTTTTCCAAGTATTCCATTCATCCGGGAGTGACTAAGATGTATCGTGATTTGAGACAGCATTACTTGTGGGGTGGTATGAGGAAGGATGTAGCGGATTTTGTAGCTCTTGCTTATGTTGTCAGCACGTGAAGGTGAAGGCCGAGCAAATGAGACATGATGATTTGCTTCAGAGGCTACCCATTCCCGAGTGAAAATGGGAATGAATCAGTATGGACTTTCTGACCGAATTGCCTCGTACTCCTCGTGGTTCTGATAGTGTTTGGGTCATCATGGATCGATTGACCAGATCTGCTCATTTTATTTCGGTTTAGGTTTCCTTCAGTGTTGAGAGGTTGGCCCGTATCTATATTCGTGAGATAGTCCATCTTCATGGTGTGTCGGTGTCTATCATTTCGGATCGAGGTTTAGTGTTCACATCTCACTTTTGAAAGACCTTTCAGAAGGAGTTGGGTACTCAGGTTGATCTTAATATAGCATTTCACCCGAGCCCGACGGTCAGTCAGAGCAAACTATTCAGGTTTTGGAGGATATGCTCCGCGCCTGTGTTAGACTTTGGTGGTCACTGAGAGCAGCATCTAGCTTTGGCGGAGTTTGCATATAATAATAGCTACCATTCCAGTATTGAGATGGCTCCATTCGAGGATTTGTATGGTAGGCATTGTCACCTTCCAGTTGGTTGGTTTGATGTTTCGGAGATTAGACCTCGAGGTACGAACTTGCTTCGTGAGTCTTTGGATAGAATTCGGGTCATTCAAGATAGACTTCGAGCGGCTCAGAGTAGGCAGAAAAGCTATACGGATCGTAGACTTCGTGCCTTGAGATTCAGTGTTGGTAATCGTGTCTTCCTTCGCATGTGTTGCCCATGAAGGACGTGATGAGGTTTGGGAAGAGGGGCAGCCCCAGGTATATTGAACCTTCTGAGATCTTTCGAACTATTGGGGATGTGGCTTATGAGTTAGCATTACTTTCAATTTATCAGCTGTTCATCCAGTTTTTCATGTTTCTATGCTTCGGCGTTACATTTCAAACGAGTCTCATGTCATTCATTGGGATTCAATCCAGTCACGTGAGCAGTTATCTTTTGTTGAGGAGTCTGTCTCCATCCTGGCCCAGGGATGTTACACGGTTACGTTCTAGAGTTATTCATGTAGCTAAGGTCCAGTAGAGGCATCGACTTGTAGATGAGTCTACTTAAAAGGTCGAATCTGATAAGCGTAGTAGTTATCCCCAACTTTTCACTGATTCAGGTATTTCTATTGCCTTTAGTTCGCGGATGAACTAGATTCTTAGGGGTGGATGATGTAATGACCTGATTTTTGATGATTTGTGTGAAATATTTATTTCTGTGTGATTTGTTAATTTTACCCCTCTTCGTGGTTGCATTGTAGTGTTTATGGGGTGTGGGGATGTTTGGCACGATTCTCAATGCATTTCGGTGTGATTTATGCGAGATTGTGATTTTTGGTGGTCTTAAAGGCTTATTAGTTGACTTCGGTCAACATCTTTTGATCTGTGCGTCGGATGGAAAAACGGACTGCGCCAGCAGATCCAGAACGTCGATTTTAGGTTACAACATGGTTGGTGTGGTTTTACGACTTTTATATCTCATTTCAATCCTCCGTCCAGAAAGTTGTGAAAATAGATCTCGAGGGTCAATTTTGTGAAAATAATGTTTTTTTGAAATTCTGATATCGCCATTGAGTTCGGTGCGTCGAATTTGATAGGGTAGCATAGTTTGAAAAGTTAAAATTTTTCAAGTCTCCACAGCTGGTGCACCACTCAGCTGGTGCAGCTGCTAAAGCACCACGTTGGCCGCTTTAGCGGCACGCGCTAAAGCGCTACTGGCCGCTTTAGCTACCGACAACCAGCTGGGCAAGGGCACTTTAACAGCCCTTGTTCGCTTTAGCGGACTGGCACGCTAAGCTTGCACCGCTAAAACGGTACTTGACTGCTTTAATGGTGACCTCTAAAGCAACCACTTGACCGCTTTAGCGCATCTGTCACTTGGGTATAAATAATCCTTTTCTTGATTTTTCTTCACCATTTTCGAGACGTAGAGCTTGGGGATCGAGTTTTTAGGCATTTTCTTCCATTTCTAAGCTTGGATAAGCTCCAAACTCTTATTTCAACTACTTTTCTTCGATTGTATCATTTAAATCTAGTTTAAACTTGAATTTAAAGGTGGAATTTGGGGATTTTGGCCCAGAAAACCCAAATTATCATTTTTTCGATTCAAACCCCAATTTCACCCCATTTTTACTTGGGTTTTCTCCTATGAGTTCCTTTAATCTTGGAAAAGATGTTTTTGAAAAAAAAATCAATTTTACTCTTCTTTTTTGAAAACCCATTGCGGGAATCATTTTGACCCCGATTTGAAAGTGGGAAATATGGGTATCATCAGCTTTCATTTGACGTGTAGATTCTATATTTGTGTGTTATAGTTGATTTTTGGATCCGTGCGTGAGGTGAAAGCTCGATGATAAAGGCTTATTTGTTTCGATTTCGGCATTCGAGGTAGGTTATAACTTAACTTTCTTCAGACTAGGTTAGTTAGTTATAATAATGTAAAGCATGTTATAGGTATGGGGTTGTATCATGGAAAATGTGTTTAGGTGATTTATGTGCCCGTATGGGGACCCATGTGGATAATACTTGGTGGTTTTGTGACATTATTTGTTATGTGTGACCGTGTGGGGTCTTATATGATGTTAAAAAAAAAAGCAGTCCGGTACACTAAAGTTACCGCTATGCGCGGTGTCCGGAGAAGGGCCCCACCACAAGGGTATATTGTACGCAGCCTTACCTTGCATTTTTGCCAGAGGCTGTTTCCAAGGCTTGAGAACCCGTGACCTCCTGGTCACATGGCAGCAACTTTACCAGTTACTCCAAGGCTCCCCTTCTGGGTCTTATATGATGTTATAGCCCAGTATTTGATATATGTTTGGTTGCACTCTTTCTGGTGGGGAAAGCCTAGATTTTGGGATTTATGCGGTATGAATGACATTTTTCTTGCATGTTTCACTTGATGGTTTCTGGATTATATTAGATCATGGATGGTTAGTTGATTTGAGTAGATTATTGGCTCACATGGTTGATATATTGGTTAGATATTGGATATTCTCATCTTGGTTGGTTGTGAGTGTAACATCCTCATATCATATTCATTCATGAAACATTGGTACCACCATGGAAATACTGAAAACACTGGCTTTTTTCTGACAAAAAATGTGACATCTTTAAAAACCCTTTACCGATGTATGTGCCGGAGAGGAGTTATGGATATTGGTTGTATATGGATTGACGAAACCCCATGGACCCTACCTCGGGAGCACAACTCAGTAAGGGTATAGGGAGGTTGTGCGACGACCTCGTGCATCACAACATCATCATCATCCTCATTGCATCCCACATATTGTGTTTATTCTGTGATAGTATTTCTGTTCTTGAGTTGATATCTGTCCATTTGTTCTATCTTCTTATACTTGTATTTGGTGTTCGTATATATTGGTCTTTTCCCTACCTGTATTTGTTATATGTGTATATAGTAGAACTATTAGTGGAGACAATCTGGGCTACCGTTTGGGACATTTTCTGATTGCAAGTGACATGCCCATAATTTGTGTTTATATGCTTTGTTTTCTACTTTACTCGGTCGGCCTATGATACCTACCGAGTGTAAATGGACCATACTCATCCCTACTACGCCCTTTCGGTGCAGATCCAAGTACGAGTGCGTCACACGAATAGCTGATTCAGACGACATTTGGAGTATATTCGAGATAGCGGAAATCCTATGTTTCAGGAGTTGGCCTACTACCTCTTCCTGTCTACTTCATGTCTTATTTAGTATTCAGAGACAGATTTTGATCCTTTTTGAATTACTTTTGTATCTTTGACATTCGAGGTGTATTTAGTAGTTCTTACATTGTGAAACCGGGTTTTGGGATTTGGTTTGGTATCTTTGATTATATTTCCGCTATTATCATGTTTGTGTGGCTCGGCTTCGCTCTAGAAGCCTTGTCTCGGGTTTTGGTATTGCTTTCCCTTGTTATATCAGTTTGATAGATAAGCTTACTTGTCAAGGCTTGCCGCGATAAGTGTCACCATGACCCTTGATTTTTGGGTTGTGACAAGAACAGGTGCTTGCTATCAAAATGGCAATGGAGGTTTGGTAAAGAGGACAATGCTCTTTGGAGGATGTTATCATTAGCAAGTATAGGCAGACTGATCAATGGACCTCTAACACCGTGACCAACACTTATGGAGTCTCATGTTGGAGGACTATATGGAACTTATGGCCTAAATTGTCTGAGAACATATGTTAGGAAGTGGGAGAGGGTACTAGGGTGCTGTTCTGGAAAGACAAGTGGATTGGTAAGGAATCCCTCATGGAAGTTTTTCCAGACGTTCTCTCTTTCTGTAGAAACCCTGGAGCATCCATGGCTGAGACTTGGTCTCCTCATGGGTGGGAGATCACCTTTAGGAGATTACTGAATGACCGGGAGGTGGAAGAGTGGCTGATTTACTACAGAGGCTGGGAGATTTCCATGCCCAAGTGCAGAACCTGATACAATTAGGAGACATGAAAAGGATGGAAAGTTTACTCTAGGAAGATTCTATAAAAGAGATATCTTGGGTCAACCTGAAAGAATCTACGATCCTTGGAAACAAGTTTGGAGTTGCAACATCCCAACCAAGGTGAAGCGGTTGGTCTGTAGAAGAGCATGCCTGAAAACCAGCATGTGCTTCCTGTTATACAGCAAAATTCTTATTTCATGTTCACAAAGCCCGTGGAAGGGAAGCAGATAACTCAATTACCTAGGAAGCTTTCTCAAAGTGATGTGCAAAATTTTTCCTGCTTTCGACCAGTCAGCAAATGGATGCGGTTAAACAATCATGTCTTAACAAAAAGAATGTGTGGCTTACTGTAACCGAAACTCCAAAATTAACCTCAGCAAGAGTTGCGTTTGAGAGCAACTAAAATTCAGTTCCATTAAGCGATCTTCAGTTTCACTCTTCCTACCACTTATTATTTCTCTAAGTGATTCAGTTTCTCTTCAACTCAGCATCCAGTAACAAAGAAAAAGGAACCACTTATCTCGTTTGTTGAACTTATCAGAGAAATTAATAGCCAAAGACCTGTTGGTATCCTTTATTTGTATTTGTAACGATTTGCCAGTGGCTAAGCACCCTCTTTAAAGAATTACTGTCTTAAGATACACACAGAGTATCTATATCCAGAAACTCTTCCTACATCTGCAAACTAGGTACCTATAACATGGCGTAATTCCACTTACCAAAGTCCATTATAGCTATATCTCAACTTCATAGAACTACACTCTGACTACTATACAAATATGTACCAACAAAATTGAAAAGAAGAGGCAACTTTACTGCATCACTCCTTTATCTATTTTTACCAGTTCATCTTAATTATCGTATGTGGGTAGAGCTAATCTTTAAAATGAGCTGATCTATTGCATTGTCTGCAACTAAGAACTGCAAATCTCAGAACTATACTTATGTTGACCACTTAAATAAATGCAAAAGTTCACTTCTTCCCCTTTTTGTTGACTATGGTGGTATTTCAACTAGCTTGATGCACATCAACTAATCCATGGGATACCCCAGGTAACTCCAATCAAATTAGCAGATGGGAACGATTCACCTAGTGTCGCCTCTGCTGGCATTCGAACCTTGGTTCTCAAGAATGTTACTGCAACAATTCCAGTGCTAGGAGCCTCCCTTGGGGCTTCTCTTTTTAGTTAGTTATTTATTTTTTATGCCATTTGTTGGTAACTTATTAAGACAACTGCATAACTCAAACACCAATAGTTCTGAACGAGAAAATCCTAAGAAAGTTTTAAGAGTGTTATTGGCAAAGAAAGTTTTTGCAGTAATAGTCAAACACATGGAAATAGAGGAAGAGATTCTAGAGAACGTAAACTGTATATAAATAGAGAACAAATGGCAGAAGTACGAACCAATTTGATGCAAGCTAAGCTTCCACTGAAGCATTTTCTTGTCCAAATCACCATTATGAGCTGGCACGGCATCACTATCTTGTGAATTACTGGTACTAGTTGCACACACTGCAGGCTTCCCACTATCAGATGCTATAGGTTGCCCAACATCAGATGCTATAGGTTGCCCGTCATCAGATGCTATAGGTTGCCCATCATTACAGACTATAGCACTAGTGATTAATTTTCCACTGCCGATGATAGGCACTATATTTTGACATTCAGATTTCCATGCAGCATACTGCTCCCTGAGGATGCAAATTTCAGATCGTTAATTTAGGCCACTAATTTTTATTTTATTTTTTAAAATTTTAAATTTTATTTAATTTTTATTTTTGGAGGTTTTGGACGAGGTGTTTAGAGGCGTACCTAGTTCGGAGAAGATTTTTATAGGTGGGGATTTCAACGGGTACATAGGGTCTTTGCCGTTAGGGTACGATGATGTGCATGGGGGCTTTGGGTTTGGGGTTAGGAATGATGAGGGAGCTGCTCTTTTGATTTTGTGAGGGCCTTTAGGTTGGTGGTAGTGAATTCCAGCTTTCCGAAGAAGGAAGAACACTTAGTTACTTTCCATAGTAGGATAGCCAAGACTCAGATTGACTTTTTGTTGCTTAGGAAGGGGGATAGAGCATTGTGTAGAGATTGTAAGGTAATCCCGAGTGAGAATCTTGTGACCCAGCATAGACTCCTGGTGATGGACTTGGTTATCAAGAAGGGCAAGATGAGGCGGGGTGGGAAGGGTAGGCCTAGGGTTAGGTGGGGCAACCTGACTCCGGTTGGAGCTTTGGAGATATGGGCGAAGTTGGAGGGGATAGAGGTGTGGGGGTGCAGGGGGGACGTGGATAGTATGTGGGATAGGGCTGCTAGTTGCATCAGGGAGTCTGCTAGAGAGGTGTTGGGTGTTTCGAGGGGCGGGTCTGGCCAGTATCGGGCGGCTTACGCTAAGTTGGTGAAAATTAAGGATGAAGATGAGAAGCGGGTGAGCAGGGAGGAGTACAAGTTAGCGAAAAAGGAGGCTAAGTTAGCAGTCACGGTTGCTAAGACAGCAGCTTTTGAGAGTTTGTATAAGGGGTTAGAGGAGAAAGGTGGGGAGAAAAAAGATGTTTAGGCTTGCCAAGGTTAGGAAACGGAAGGGTCATGATCTGAACCAGGTGACGTGCATTAAGGGGGAGGATGACGGAGTTTTGGTGGAAGACGGCCTCATTAAGAAAAGATGGCAGTCCTATTTCCATAGGCTCTTGAATGATGAGGGGGATAGAGGTGTGGTGTTAGGGGAGTTGGATCATTCCAAGGAGTGTCGTGACTTTGGCTTTTGTCGGCGTTTTAAGGTAGATAAGGTCAGTGAGGCTATTCGCAAGATGCGAAGGGGCAGGGCGACGGGGCCCGACGAGATTCCAGTGGATTTTTGGAAGTTCTCTGGCGAGTCAGGGTTGAGGTGGCTGACCAACTTGTTTAACAATATTTTCAAGTCAGCCAAGATGCCTGAGGCGTGGAGATGGAGCACCATGATTCTTAATATAAGAACAAGGGTGACTTTCAGAGTTGTAACAACTACCGGGGTATTAAGTTATTGAGTCACAAGATGAAGATTTGGGAGAGGGTGGTGGAGCGGAGATTGAGGAAGATTGTGTCTATCTCGGAGAATCAATTTGGTTTTATGCCTGGTCGCTCCATGACTTAGGCAATTCACCTTGTGCGGAGACTGGTAGAGCAGTATAGAGAGAGGAAGAGGGATCTTCACATAGCGTTTATTGACTTGGAAAAGGCGTATGACAAGGTCCCTAAAGAGGTTCTTTGGAGATGTTTGGAGGCGAGGGGGGTCCCGATGGCGTACATTAGAGCGATTAAGGACATGTATGAGGGAGCAAAGACCCGGGTAAGGATAGTGGGGGGAGATTCTAAGCATTTCCCGATCTTGACAGGGTTACACTAGGGATCAACTCTTAGTCCGTTTTATTCGCTTTGGTAATGGATGTGTTGACGCGGAATATACAAGGTGAGGTGCCTTGGTGTATGCTTCTCGCGGATGATATAGTTTTGATTGATGAGTCGCGACAAGGGGTTAATGATAAGCTGGAGGTTTGGAGACAAACCCTGGAGTCTAAAGGTTTCAAGTTTAGTAGGACCAAGACAGAGTACTTGGAGTGCAAGTTTAGTGACTCGAGGCAAGAGGAGGAGGTGGTAGTGAAGTTGGAGTCTCAAGCGGTTTGCAAGAGGGATAGTTTTAAGTATCTCGGGTCTACGATTCAGGGAAATGGAGAGATAGACGAGGATGTTTCTCACCATATTGGGGCAGGTTGGATGAAATGGAGGCTCGCTTCAGGAATTTTATGTGATAAGAAAGTGCCCCCTAAGCTGAAAGGCAAATTCTATAGAGTTGCAGTCCGGCCTACCATGTTGTATGGAGCGGAGTTTTGGCCGGTTAAGAATTCGCATAACCATAAGTTGAAGGTGGCGGAAATGAGGATGTTGCGTTGGATGTGTGGATGCACAAGGGCTGACAGGGTTAGGAATGAAATTATTCGGGAGAAGGTGGGAGTGATGTCAGTAGAGGTAAAATGCGGGAAGTGAGGTTGAGATGGTTTGGTCATGTGATGAGGAGAGTCACAGATGCCCCAGTTCGTAGGTGTAGGTGTGAGAGGTTGGCCTTGAAAGGTTTTAAACGGGGTAGGGGTAGGCCGAAGAAATACTGGAGAAAAGTAATTAAACGTGACATGGAGCAATTACAGCTGGCTGAGGACATGACCCTAGATAGGAAGATATGGAGGAAAAGCATTAGGATACAGGGCTAAGGGTAGGGCTAAGTCGTAGTCAGTATTTAGGTGGACTTGGTGTCTTTTGTTTGGCAATGTACATATTTTTGTGGATGTCGTACCTATGTTATTTTATCGTGTTCTATGCTCTTGATGCTTGTGTATACTGCATTTTATCTTGAGCCGGAGGTCTATCGAAAACAGCCTCTCTACCTCTGTAGAGGTAGTGGTATGGACTGCGTACACTCTACCCTCCCCAGATCTCACAATGTGGGAATATACTGGGTTTGTTGTTGTTGTTGTTGTTGTTTAAATTTCAATTTCAGCATATTCTTTGGCCCTAAGATTTTGTCTTCACCAAGTCTTCTGTACATTTATGTTATTATATTTTAAGGCAATAAATCTCAAAATTGAACTGACCATTTTTCTTCTTGGTTCTAAGTTATATACCATAGAATGGGGAAGATCAAAGTCCAGAACTGATGAACTATCCATGACCACCTCCGATTATATAAAACTAAATATTTGAGTACTCAAACTTAAAGGCAAGTTTTACAGAGTGGCAGTTAGACCAGCTATGTTGTATAGGGCAGAGTGTTGACTAGTCAAGAACTCTCACATCCAAAAGATGAAGGTGGCGGAGATTAGGATGATGTGATGGATGTGTGCGTTTACTGGGAGAGATAGGATTAGAATGAGGTTATCCGAGACAAAGTGGGAGTGACTTCGGTGGAGAACAAGATGCGAAGAAAGCAAGATTGGGATGGCTCGGGCATGTGATGAGGCGGCGCACGGATGCCCCATTGCTGAGGTGTGAGAGATTGGCTATTGATGGATTTCAGGCGAGGTAGAGGTAGATCGAAGAAATATTGGTGGGAGGTGATTAGACAAGATATTGAGCAATTACAACTTATCGAGGATATGACCCTAGATAGGAAGGTGCGAAGGACGCGAATTAAGGTATAAGGTTAGTAGAGTGCGTTCATGCTAGGAGGTAGGAGTGCTTCGTTTTGTTGTCCGAGCTAGTAGTCGTACGCTACGCTTGTAGTGTCTTGTTCTTGGAGTTTTATCACTATTTGTTGTTTCGGGTAGATTGTTCATAGCATTATTTTATGGCAGCCTATTTCTACTACTATGTGTTGTTTTGTTACTACCTATTGTTTCTTGCTCTTATATTATGTCTTTTTCTAGACTGTTTTTGCCTTGAGTTGGGAGTCTATCGAAAACAGCCTCTCTACCTCACCTCTGAGGTAGTAGTACGGACTGCGTGCACTCTACCCTCCCCAGACCCCACTTTGATGTTGTTGTCGTATTTGAGTACTCAAACTTGACAAACCTCACAGCAAGTTCTAACAAGTCACAAGGGTCGAGAGGTTGAGCCTTTTTGCAGTTGAATAATTATGTTGAGTCAAAAGAATTTAAATTTTATATAAAAAATGAGTAACTTCCATGAAACAAAAATTGTCAGATCTTGACACCACCAGACGAAGGTCCCCTATAAGAAATGGTAGCACTACAGACAACATCTTAGCTCCTCCATCCTTAATGTAGAATCATTCCAATATACAGCAGGGACCACTAAATAAAGTTAACCTTTGACATAGAAGCTCTATTAAACATGAGAAAGGTAAATCAATTGTGATTGATGCTTTGACTTTCTATATGCAGATAAATGTCAAAATTAGAACATAACTACTTCATATCTTAATTTTTTTACTGTAGATTCTAAGAGTAACCAGTTTGACTCTTTAGCTATCACAGCTAATAATTGCTGAAGCAACTCACATTACCTTCGTTGTTGTCTAAGCCGGTTTCTTTCCTCAAATGTGCTTTCAGGATCAAAACAACCCAATAGGAACTCCCAGGCTGCCCCTTTAATTGATGGATGAATCCCCTAGCATTCACAGAACAATTAATGAGCATAATAATTCTTAAAATTCAATTTCCAGCTAAACAGCAACACACAAATTTCTTGTTCTTAAGTAACAGTAATAGGCATATTAAATATTTTCTCTAATTAATTAACAGAACCTTTTCATGATGAACTCAACAGACGTGCTACTAGTAGACCAACTTATCCAACTTGTATGTATATTTCAATAGCCTAAATTTTATACCCAGCTGACAGAGAGTGTCAAATGTTTTGCGCACAGCAGAACAAAAATATTATAACTTTTATGAGGTAGGATCATGCTAGTTTTCCAAGAGAGGAAAGAGAGTCCTACCCTCATTGGCTAATAACTTCCCACAATTGAATAGCTTGAAATATGGGAGAATCCCCATAGAATGAAGCTACTAATGAGGATTTGTCAGGGAGCACAACTGCAACGATTTTACGTTAACTCACAAGTAGACAAGAAAATAAACAATTTATAATACAAGTTATCTATTTTACCCAAGGTCAATAGGTTTTGGGGAACAACACCACTCACAAGTACGACATGAGATTAATATTTCGCCACAAGGGTAATCAGTTTCATTTCATTATTGCGCTGACAACTCCTGATTTAGTCACAAGGGTAATCAGTTTCATTTCATCATTGCGCTGATAACTCCTGATTAAAGGACTAACTATAACTTATATTCGTCAGCCAAACACCTGATCTCAAGCATGTAAAACTAGGCTGGAATAACGTACTCACTGCATCACATTGACTGCATCATGAAGAGTAGAAAGGAGAAAAAGAAACACTGAGAGTGGCAAGACAATGAGATAATGCAAAACAAGAAAGAAACACTGAGAGTGGCAAGACAATGAGATAATGCAAAACAAGAAAGGAATAGAGTGTTGTTGCAGCTCCATCATTTTGCTCGTTTGAGAGTAGATGTACTACTTTCCCAACTAAAGATAATAGCATCTTCAACCTTTCCAGCTTCTAATTGCTAAGACCTTCAGTATGACTATTCGGGATTTCCAGAACATCAATCTAACTCAAATAGAATCTACCAAAGCAGTCAGTCGCAGTACATAAAAACGGCAGTACTTTACGAGGAAATTATAATCTTTCTCCAAATATGACTAAAATGTTTTATAGGAGTTAGAATAATAATCGCATGGTGAAGTCAGTTTTCAGTCCACTTGCCTGTCTCTGTTGCAGAGTATTCACAATTTAAAACTAAGTTGTTAGATAAAAATTGCGCATTTGAAAGATTTAATTCTCATCTTCCAGAGCTGCACTTAATTGTTTAAATACAGGAACCAGTAAAGCAATAGACTCAAAATAAATGCAAGCAAAGAAAAAATGAGAACGTGGTATACAATACAGGAAAAAATGGTAAAGGAGATGTACCCCTCGTTGTATTCGTCGAAGAACAGCAGCTATATCCAAATAACCATCTTTAGAGAATGCAGCTTTCCATCTTCTTTCGCTAAGAGTTTTTCCTACCTGTCCAAACAGTGAAACAAAGGCACAGAAAGTATCTTAGTTGTGTCATAAGCAACTACGATCCAGAAGCTATCATAAACAGCTAACTGATAGTAACATTTATTCCTTAAAATGGAATAAGACAAATATCAAACTCTGATTTTTGCCGTCATTCAGGTATTTACCTAATTGATTTATTTAACATATTTGCATTCGGCAGCCCCCCAAGAACCAAATAAAAACAACTACAAGAATTTCCACCAGTCTCTTTTGAGGCCTGGCATTTACCTTTTGTCCCCGTTTTTTGACACCACATGGCATAATTGGGCAGGGCATAACTTTGTTTTGTCCGGAGCTTGTTCAATGCTATGCCCCGCCAAATAATTACTTTGTTTTGTCCGGAGCTTGTTCAATGCTATGCCCCGCCAAATAATCTTGCACAACTTAAAATGGGGCCAAAGTTAATTAGCAGACTTAAATGATCCTATTTGTGCAAATCTCCCAACAACTATGCCATCCAAGGATAGACAATGACTTTTTAAAAGAGATAAAAATGGCATAAGTTTCAAAACCAACAACGACAACATACCCAGAAGTGGGCTCTAGGGAGGGTAGGATGCACGCAGACATTACCTCTACCTTTTGTAGGATAGAGAGGTTGTTTCCGGTAGACATAAGTTTCAAAACCGGACTAGAGAAATTAATGTCAAAGAATCAATATAGGAAAAAAAAATACACTTTTAATGATGTTAACGTGAAGATAATTAACATAAAGAATAAGAATAATACCCTTGATTTGAAGCGGGTCTTGGGAACCTCAGCTAGGCATTCAGGCCTAATAGTATAATAAGAGTCTAACTCCTCTGAATAACAATTCTTCATAGCACGAACCCCTGTTCATTCCAAACACAAACCCCACAATCAATCCCAAACACGGGCCAAATTCAGCAATCTAACACATACATATACAAATACATAATATTCATTCGGGCATTACATCGAACATATAACCTACCATCATCTTTCTTGAAGAAAACAGAAGACTTAGAATTACCCATGTCTTTGTTCAACAAAACAAGAATTGCAAAACTAAAGATCACCAAGATTTCAACAAATAAGAACACCCACTATGAGAAATATGTAGATTGTTTTTTGAAATTCAAATTATATATTAAAGTTTTAAGTACCTTTGTTGAATATGATGAAGGTAAATTTGAATTGACTTGATGTTTTTCTTCTTCTTTTTTTTTTCTTTTGTTTGAAAAAAAAAAAAATTAAAACAAAAGTTTTTTTGTCTGTACAACGTGACGGGGAGGAGGGGAGGAGAATTTGAGGTTATTCTCCACCTGCACCTGAAAAATCTTTGTTCTTTTTTTACTCATTTTCATCCCTTTTAATAAAAATGTTTTATGGTTAAAACAATTGTCAGATTTTTAAGGTTTGTTACAAAATGTATGAACAATGATGGACAGGAATAATGAAAAATATAAAAATGATTCCCCTTCAAGATAGTGTGTTTGGTATAATGGAAAATATTTTCTTATTTTCTCTTGTTTCGTTATAATTAAATATTGGAAAAATATTTTTCATTGGTTATAGTTAAATGTTGGGAAAATATTTTTCATAACAACTCATTTTTCTTCATTTGAGGAAAAATGACTTTCCTCGTAGATCAAGGAAAGTTATTTTTCGGAAAATGACAAATGTGACTTATGCCCCTAACCCCATCACCACTAATATTCACATTTTTCAAAAAATTCACATTACTCGAAAATATTTTTTACTGTGTTTTGCTTCAATTTTTCACTGCTTGAAATAAAAATAGTGAAGCCCGAATTTTTTTCTTTTCCAATGCTCGTTGAATGTATTGTTATTTTCATATGCATAGAGGAAGACTTACCTATGTTACTTTTGCTAATTGCATATTTCATTTTGTCATCGATGTAGCTTGTTTCACAAGATTGAATAAGCTTGTCGTTTCATTATATTTCTATTGATTGTAGTATCTTGAGATTGTCCTAACAAAATGTTGAAAAATGTCTCCTATATTTGCTAATTAGTAGTTAATTAAATTTAGTGATTATAATATTTTAGTATTCGATATTAATATTATTTGTTATACTTAAATTAGTTCTTACAAATTATTGAGTTGCTAGAGGCACTAATATACTAGTTAACAGTTAGTAATGTTTTCTAAAATATATTTTTTCACTCACCAATCAAACACTAGAAAATATTTTTCCAAAAAAATTTTCTACTCACCAATCAAACACCATAAAATATTTTTCGGAAAATATTTTCCACTCGCCAACCAAACATGAGAAAATAAGTAGAAAACCAACTTACTTTCCAGAAAAACTTTTTCCATGAAAAAAAATTTCATGGAAAATATTTTCCATCATACCAAACACACGTATTCGTCAGTGAGGAAAATATTTTTCAATACTCTCATATTCGGATGATTTAAATTTTAGAAAAATACTTTTAGGATAATATATTTTACTTATATACTGAATACTAAAAAATATTTTTCTTCAAAGATATTTTCCTTAATATTGAACACACCCATATTTTCTTTTTCTTATTAAGATTATTTACATCATGTTATGCTAAGAGAAACTTAAATAATATTATCAATAGTCAACTCGAAATAACTTATTTGTTATGATGTTTGCATTAAATTAATAAATACATGATATATAGTAATATGATTTTTGCTGCTTAACAATGATCAAATAATATGTATCCTTAATCTAATTTGCAATTCAATGTAAAATTATTCAAATTTGTTTAATATACCAAATGCAAATGAGTATTTTCGGTAAACATGTTATTAGAGGTTGGAGCAGCTAATCAAGAGGGTGTTTGGACATAAAAAAAAATTATTTTTTGGGTGTGTTTGGTATGATGGAAAATATTTTCTTGGAAAATGTTTTCCTGGAAAATAAGTTGGTTTTCTACTTATTTTCTCATGTTTGGTTGGTGATTGAAAAATATTTTTCAAAAAATATTTTATGGTGTTTGGTTGGTGAGTAAAGACTATTTTTTAGAAAAATATTTTCTAGTGTTTGATTGGTGAATGAAAAAATATTTTTTAGAACATACTACTAACTGTTAACTAGTATATCAGTGCCTCTAACAACTCAACAATTTGTAAGAACTAATTTAAGCATAACAAATAATATCAATATCAAATACTAAAATATTACAATCACTAAATTTAAGCAACTATTAATTAGCAAATATAGAAAACACTTTTCAATATTTTGTTGTCCTCAAGATACTACAATCAATAGAAATATAACGGAACGACAAGCTTATTCAACCTTGTGAAACAAGTTACATCGATGACAAAATGAAATATGCAATTAACAAAAGTAACATAGGTAAGTCTTCCTTTATGCATATAAAAATAACAATACATTCAACGAACATTAGAAATGAAAAAAATTCGGGCTTCACTATTTTTTATTTCAAGCAATGAAAAATTGAAGCAAAGCACAGTGAAAAATATTTTTGAGTAATGTAAATTTTTGAGAAATATGAATTTTTTGAGTCATGTGAATATGAGTGTTGTTGGGGTGGGGAGGAGGGGTGAGGGTGGGGTCATAAGTCACATTTGTCATTTTCTGGAAAATGACTTCCCTTTCACATTTGTCATTTTCCACAGTTGTTATGGAAAATATTTTCCAAACATTTTATTGCAACCAAACAAGGAAAAATAGGAAAACATTTTTCAGAAAACATTTTCCATCATACCAAACACATCCTTTACTTGAAAAAAATTTCACTTTATAGAATTTGCGGTGTTTGGCCATAGAAATTCCAAAAATTATTCCAACTTGTTTTGAAAAGTGAAAACAACTTTGTGTTGTTTTCACTTTTTTTCAATTCCATTTTAAATTTTTATTATTGTTATATATGACCCTAATTTTTAAGTTCTTAGAGAAGAACCCATCTCAACTTTGGATGTGGAAGTTATTAGTTGCTTATTCTGTTCTTGTACTCTAGATGATGTATATCTTTGACACAGTTTTACTATGCAGGTGAACTCTGAAGCATATTTTTGACACAGTTTTATCAAGTATGTAAGCTCTTTTCAGGATAATTCAAGCATTTTTGGAGTCCTCCTTTACGGGTAATAATTTTGGATTCTGCAAAGACCATGTGGGACAAAATTGCAGTAACATTGTGATGTGTGGCATTTTCTCAAGGTGTTCGTTCATTCTTTCTGCAGGTGGCCCTCAATTTACTAAATTTTCGCGAATGTTGAGTTTGCCAATTTGTGGCTTTATAAGTGAGTTGTATCAATGATGTGAGATCTTTCTGTGGTGAACCGAGTCTAAAGTTCTGTAGTTCTCATCGTTGATGTTCACTTGCACTAAAAAAATGAGCAATGTATAAGGGCTGACTCCTCTTTCTACACCCGAGTCTAAAAGTTCAGCAACATTCATTGTTGACGAACTCATGCACAATGGAGAACAAGTGTGCCTCACCTCGGCGCTACATAGTCATTTAGTTGGGAAAGAGTTATCAGAGTTATCCCACCATTTATATGGGATAACTTATCCCATCACTAACTAATACCTTCAATCAAACACAAGACAAAATAATCCTGCATGAGATTTTGCGCACTGTATATGCGCACTCCTGTGTTTAGTTAGTTTTAAAACATGAGATTTTGCCTGCTAATGGAGAAAATTGAAGGAAAGGTGTTTTTTAAGTCTTTAATGAAGGATTGGTGACATTGACCAACTTAAAGGGTCAAACATAATTAAGAAACTTGATTAAGTTAATTGTGGACTTGATTAATATTTTTAAAAGTTTCTAATCTTTTCAAAAATACAAATCAATCCACACCCCTCTCCTCTCCAAATCATCGACCTTCTCTCTCTCGTCAGCTTCTCTCCTCTCTAAATTTCTCCTTTCAATCCCCGACAACTTCAACCTCCGGGGATAAATAGTCGGGCGAGTTCCTTTGCGACTTTTAACCGTCAATCGATGTGAAGACTTCTCCGGCGACAACAACTTCGAGCTCTTCGTCGTCCCATTTCTTCTTTCACAGGTACAAAATTATGTCTTTTTAGTTATGAAAAAACAGAGGAACTTGAGTCAACTTCTCTTCTAGTATTGGTTAACGATTTCAATATTTCTTGCTTAAATTTAAAATGTGGACTGAATAAAATCCTAATTCCTGGCATTTCTTCTCTACTCTTTCCAGTGTGAAATATATTTTTTGTTGTTATTGTAGTTCTTATTGTCGAACTGTTGATTCGATTTGTTGGTGATTTTTGGTCACCATTGATGTTCTTAGTGTGTGTTGTGTTGGTGTTGCTGGGTTGATTTGTTGTTTTTCTTGCTAAAAATGGCGTTGCAACAGATTAACCATCTGATGCAACAGATTAAACAACTAATGCAATAGATGAACAGAATAGATCATTCATCTGTTGTGATAGATAACTCTTCTGTTTGGAAGAAATCTAAACAATATTGATCCAACAGATAACTCATTTGGCAACAGATGAGTGATACTGTTTAAGCAGATGTGTGGCCTATTTTTATTATTTCCAACGGATTACTCATCCGCTGCAACAGGTTGCTTATAGGTTGCAACATATAACCTACCTGGTCCAACAGATAAGTGATCTATTTTTATTGTTTCCAACGGATTACTCATCCGCTGCAATATGTTGGTTATATACTACAACAGATATCCTACCTGGTGCAACATATGAGAGATCTGTTTTTATTATTTTCAATGAATTACTCATCCGCTGCAACAAGTTGGTTATATGCTATAATAAATATCCTACCTGGTGCAACATATGAGAGATCTGTTTTTATTGTTTCCAACAGATTACTCATCTGCTACAACAGGTTGGCTATATGCTGCAACAAATTACCTTTCTGGTGCAATAGATGAGTGATCTATTTTTATTATTTCCAACGAATTACTCATCCGTTGCAACAGGTTGGTTATATGTTGCAACAAATAACCTTCCTGGTGCAACAAATGAGTGATTTATTTTTATTATTTTCAATGGTTTACTCATCCGTTGCAACAGGTCGGTTATATATTGCAACAGGTAACATACCTGGTGCAACAAATGTGTGGTATGTTGGAACTGTTATTTTACTGTTGTGCATGTTAGATTTACTGTTATTCTTTTTTAACGATGCATTAATCAATTATAATCTATTTTATGTTTCTGTTAATTTAAGATAACATGGCTCCCAAAAGAAAAAAAAATGAATCAAGTCCAAGTAAAGGAACAAGTGAAGAAGCTAGGCTACATCCACCACTCTATGAGCTTATTTACAAGCGTTATCTCAATCAGCAGCAGAAGATAATGAACACGGGGAGGAAGAATATTTCAAAAGAGATGATCCAAATGTTAATAGCCCTTCAACCGAAGAGTTAGTCAAAATCTTCAGCATTGATCGTTATCCTGTGAGAATGCAGTGCGATGGTGCCACAGATTTAACGGGTGATTTCGTGATTAAGTCAGGCATGGGAAAATCTTTCGACGCCTTCAGAAAAATACTTCGAGAACAAAAATTGGATTCTTATTCCAGGAAAAATTGCTTTGGTAATATCTTGATTTGCCGGAGGATAACAATGCTCGTTTCCAAATGAAAATGGTATATGATCTTTTCAAGCATAGGTTTATGTATGTAAACAAAGATAAGATGGATGAGGCATGGATAAATTACTGTGGCATGCCTGTTTGTTTTGGTTATAAGGAGTTTGTCATAGTTACTGGACTAAAATGTTATCCTTCTTCTCCTTCTCAAGTTATACCTACTCTAATAAAAAAAAACACCGCACACCCAAAAAAGGCAAAGGCAAGTCGAGTGATCGTGATGACCTGGTGTCCATTGTTGGTTAAAGATTCAAAAACAAAATTTGATAGAAGCATTGACAAGTAAAGAACTTTCAAATAAGCACAAACAATCATTGTGTTTGGTTTGGTTTGTACATAATATTCTTTGGGCGAGAGACGTTAACAACAACATAAGCCTCGATTTAATAAATCTCTCCAAGGATCTTGAGACATTTAACAGCTATCCTTGGGGTTATAAAAGCTTCAAAATAACTGTCAAATATTTGTTGACTCCGTTAACACCAAAGACAGTCAACTTATATGGCTTTCCATGGGCTTTCATGGTAAATATATCTTTTATTATGATATGATTCAATTTTTTATTCAATAATGCTTTTGATTTATTGGCGTTATGTTATAGGTTTGGGCATTTGAAGTCATTTCTTATTTGAGACAGCAAGTGAACTTCCAGGAAGAAGTTTCTTGTCCAAGAATCCTGAGATGGTTGTCGGTCAAAACTGATAAAAATATAAAATTTCTTGATCTTTTCAATCTCCCGAAGGAAGCAGTAAGTCTAATTTAATCAAGTTTTTGTTTTAATTAATCATTATTTTAAATAATTTTATCATCATTCTAATATATGTACTGATTTATTTTAGATTGTCCATCTGTGGCTTGTTCCGACCAATCGAGAGTTAAAGATGTCATTTTTTCTTACTTTACGATCTGTGCAAACTTTATCGGACCCTAAGATCGTTGATAGAATAAAGATGGAATTGTTTGGAGCAACACCATCACAAGAAAAATAATTTTGGAGAGTGATCTTATCGATGATGATGATGGTAGTGGTGTTGTTGTTGGGGCTAATGATGCTCCTCTTACAGTTTTTGGAACAACAAGCTATTATGATTATGATCATACTGGTTATACAGATTTTGCCACTTCTAGCAAATGTTTTGCATGCAAATATTAAGACTGCAAGGCGAAACATGATGGAGTAATTAATGTTATTAATACACTAACTGCTTCTATATAGGAAATGACATCTAAGAGGGGTGTCATTCCATCAAAGAGGATTTCACTACACTCCACTAGAGATCAAGGTGGCTAAGAGGAGAAGAAAAGATATTTTCAAGGCATCATTAAGCATCGAAAAAATAAAATTGCAATACCTCTATCTTTGTCTTGCACCGTTGTTCAATGTACAAGGGCCACAGGAGAGCAGCATGAGCTGGAGAAGGTGAATGTATATCATTTGTTCTAACAAACGAACAGGCACATATCTGTTTTAACAGATGATACATCAGCTGAAAATTATCAAACAGATATATACATCTACTACAACTGTTGTCTAACCTGTTGCATCAAATGTGTTATCTGTTGTAGTATATGTCCGTTTGTTTTAGCAAATCAAATAGTTTTTTGTACTATTTTAATTTGTACCAACAGATGATCCTTATGTTGAACAGATGGGTGATCTGCTCAAAATTATTATATCGTGCTGTTTTACCTGTTCGAATTTGTCCCAACAGATGATCCAACTGTTGCAACATAAGACTCACCTGTTGCAACGGATAGACAATTTGTTGTATATCTGTAATTAGCATTGATAATTATGGCTTTCCAAGTGGATGTCACAGTAGAAGCTACTGCTGAAGAGCATAATATCACAGTTGATAATCCATCAACTTCTTCCAAAGAAGAAGAAAAAGTGAAGCCTGTCAGTTCGGGAGAGCAAAAGAATTACCCGTTTGAAGGGTTCAACATCTCAGATGAGGCTCCAAAAAAACTAACAAAGTTGATCAACGACTATTTAGAATGGATTGCCGATGGGTTGTTAAAGCATCATGCCGGCAGGTACATAAATCAATTTTAAAAATATTGATTTATACAATTCTTGTTGTATAAACATGACATTAACACATATAAATCATCATGCAGAAAACCAAATGACGAACATTACAAAGTGAACAAATTGAGTCTTGATTTTGATATGTTCGACTTTGTTGTTGCACATCCCAAAATGAAGAATTGGTTCTATTTGATGTCACAACCCCAAACTTGCTGGAATGATGAGATTTAAATGTCATACATATTACTATTAATTAATACTTTATTTAATTACATCTGTGTATTAATTTTTTCATCACGTAATCTAAAATGTTTGATAATATGTGCAGCACATCGATGTCATTTTTTACTACCTCCAAAAAAAAGACAAGTTGCAAACATAAGAACAATACAGATACAAGATAGACAATTGTTTGTACAAAGTTTACATCAATAATGCCTATGATAGGTATTGTCAACAACAGTCGGATGTTTTCCAAAATGAGGAATGCTTAATCAACATCATCAAAGGTTTTAGCATTCCAGCTGGCTTACCTTGTCATTTGGTCGACGAAGTGTACATCCCAATCAATTGTGGTGATGAATTCCATTGGGTGTTGGTTGTCGTTGTTCTAAAAGAGAGGCGCATCTGATTTTATGACTCAATGTCGCGAAGGAGACGTTTCGGGTCGTCGTCTGAGATACAAAAGCTAGACAAAATATTGCCTACTTACCTTGATATGAGTGACTTTTTGGACCAAAAGGTTCGTACTGATTGGTCGACGACTGAAGCATACCAGAATAAAATGGGTAATCCATTTGATGTACAATATGTTCAAGGAATTTCTCAACAAACCATTGGTAGCCTGTAAGTATAAGGGTCATGATTTAGTTTCATTTCATAAATTTCTCAATGCTTACATGAACTGCAAGATATGGATTATCTATTTTTTAAAACACAGGGATTGCGATCTTTTTGTTGCCGCTTATGCCGAGTATTTGAGCGATGGATTACAAGTAGATGGACTTGATGTCGGATTACTCCGCAAAAAATATGCTACTCTTTTATGAAAATACGGAAAAGCAAAAACTCAAAAACCATACGCAAGCGACATTAAAGATCCACGATACCAAAGCCGAATTTTCTAGCACCGAATGAAGAATATTTTCTCCATATTTAGTAGATCATTATAGCTTGAGTCTGTCAATATAATAACCTATCCTCCTTGGTTAACTTCTTGATTTATTTGTAGAGTAGATCATTTGTACTCATAATAATTTTTTTATATTTCACTTATTTGTTGAGTTATTTCATGTAATTTCCAAAGGCTTCGATTTATTTTATGCTGTCTATGAATATAATTTAATCCTTAGTTTTGAACTTGTTAATTGAAATGAAATACTAGATTGAAATATCGCAACAGATAGTACATCTGCTGCAACAGACGACATATCTTATCAAACAGATTTATACATATGTTGAAACATGTAGGTCATCTACTGGAAATTATATATCAGGTCTTCCTATTTTTTATTTGTTCCAATAGATTACCTATCAGTTGCAACAGATAGATTATATATTGCAACAAATTATATATCTATTGCGACAGACAGACAGAAATATCTGCATAATGCAACAGATGACTAACCTATAGCAACAGATAATTATTTTTTCACAAAAGGTATGATAACTGTTACAACAAATAGATAATCTGTTGCATTATAAAAATTCAACTTTCGTCAGACATAAAAAATTACCACTACATGTATGTAAAGTGAAGTGAAGTGGCTTGAAATAAAAAATTATTATCGTGTTCGTCTATGTCTTTGTACATATTCTTCTTTATACATGAGCTCCAACCATTTAGTTAGTACCCCATAAGCCCAAACCTCTTGCATATTTTCCACAACGGCGTTGTACATACCGACCATTTATGTGCCGGTTAGCAAACACTCGATGTATGTAAGCAAGTATGGCCCGCACGTGGCACCGGTTTTATTTTTTTGAAGGTGGATGTTCTTATTTCGACCTTCAAAATCCCATGATTTCTTCATCAAGACTTCCGCCGACAAATGATCCATCAATTTACTCTACGTCAAGACTTGGGAAACAACTTCAAGAGTGGCTACACGTGGGTTAAAATTGTGGCCTCCCTGAAGACAGATAAGTTGCAGTCATAAACCTTAATATTTTCCTCGTCGAGTAGTATCTCAACAACAAAAAAATGTTTGACTTCTACGTTCATGACTGTAAGGATTCTCTTTGCCTTGGTTCAGCTCTTGTCATGTGGATATGACATCTTCCCTCTAACATAGTTAATCATGTCTTCATACCATTTGAACGTAGAAACTAACTTATCAAATCCCCGGCCATCGGTACCTGTTTGCCTATGGAGAGTATCGTACCTACTCTTAAAAGTATTATAGAAATTGAGGTCCATTATCCTATCGGCAACATCATAAGCATCCGGGGTACGCTAATTGTTTACCCCTCATGAGGTAGAGAATTTCATCAACATACTGTGGTATAAGAAGATAATTTTTAAATAGGTTAGTATAGTAATTTTAAAGAAGAAAAACACAGTGGAAAGATTCTGTTGCAGAGGGTTCTCTGAATCACTTCACAGATTACCCAACTAACGCAACTTATGCAACAGATATGTTTTATATTGCAACAGAATACCCAGCTATTGTAACAGATTACACATCTGTTTCTTAGCTTCTTCTTCATGGAGTAGATAGGAAAGCTAGGTTATCAAAAGTAAACTTACATTGTCCACATACCACTCACACATATTTGTCATACTCATGAAGTCTTGGGCGGCAAATTAATGCATGGTGTATTCTTGTGGAGGTTTCATCTTGTCAGACATGATTTTTTCCAGTTCCTTCTTCTCTTTGTAGCCAAGTGTCACATATATGTCCACCTTCTTCAACGGCCCCTGAACTTCAACAACTCTTGGAGCGGAAGGAGTTGCAATTTTTTTGTTTTCAGAATGGAGAGTATTTGGCTAATGTTTCTTCTCTTCCTCCTAACCGCCACTATAGGAGTTTATGGCTCTCTCACCTTCTTAGATGGTATGACACCCCTCTTAGATTTTAACTCCTCGGCAGCTTCAGCAATAGCCTCTAGTTTTTTAAGGAGTTTATCCTCTCTGTCCTTGGATATTATGCATTTGCAATGAGAACATGAGGGTGAAGAGGGGTGAGAGAAACCACTGTAAGGGTGGGAGAGACCGGTATAAGGGTAAGATGGACATGTGCAAGGGGCGTTTCCAAACGTATTTATTTTTCTCGAGCACCAACATGCTCATAATCACGACTGGCAGCAGCAGTAGCAGGATGGCTGCCACCATCATCAACAACTACACCAGTAACACCTACAAAAGAAGCACCTGGATCTGTTGCAGTAAGTTGGCCATGAAAAGCTTCAACATTAGGCTGACCTTGCCTAACTGCTCTTCATATGGATGTTTCTCCAGCCAATTCCTTCTTTATTAACTCCACCGTTGGGCCTGCTGTTTTATCAAATGGACCTAGAGTAATAAAAAAACTCATCCCCAACTCTTGTTCAGTAGGCACAATCCAAGGATGCATGACCTATAAAACAGACAGAAGGCATTTAAATCATATAATAATAATTTGCAGTTAGTTAGGTTACATATTAACACAACCAACTTATGCAACAGATGATCTATCTTCTGCAGTAGATGATCTGTATGTCGTAATAGATTAATAATAAATTGCATCAGATTACCAGTCTGTTACATAATTTGCAGTAGATGGGTAATCTGTTAAGTCGAGTTCAGGTAACCAGAGCAACAGATGGTTAATCTGTTGTGAAATATGAATCATCTATCGCAAAAGATTACCCATCTATTGTACCAGTTATAGTTGATGGGTAATCTGTTGCAACAGACGACCCATAGTTCAATATATTTCTTTTAGGCAAATTATTTTAGTTGAAAGAAGACACACTACATCATTCGGAGGGTTAAAGAGATCAACCTCTTTAATTTTTTTGCTGCTCTTTTGCAGCCAACCACCTAAGGATCCTTGGATGAGAAACCTCATCCGGGTAATCCTTGAACTGCTTTCGGAGGGAAGGAATGACTTTAAATGCCCAAGCCTAAAAAATATAAATAGGAAACAAGAAAAAAAAGTCATAATAACTATATTTAATATAAATTAATGGATGAGTAGGAATAGTGATTAATTTTACCATGAAAGCCCAAGGAAAGCCGTATAATAAGATCATCCCTGGGCATAGCTTTGTCAGTAAATATTGGACAATCAAGTAAAAGTTGTCATATCTCCAGGGATAATCGTTGAATTTCTCAAAATCATCAGCAAGCGCCAACAAATCATCTTCTATGACTTTCTTGATATCTCTTGCCAATATAACAGAAAGGACAAACCAAACTAAGCATAATTTCTCCCTATACTGCTTTGGTATGGTTTTATCCTCGAGATCTGCTATCAAATTCCTCGTTTTGTAGCTACGTTCAACAATGCCCAACAACCCATCTTTTTTTCTTGCGTTTGATGGACCTTTTGTGGGGTGTTTCCTTGATGAGAGGTTCTTTTGGATGATCACATCTCAAGCCCGTCACTATGGAAAACTCTTTCAATCTAAAACAAACCGGCATGCCATAGTAGTTGATCCAGATTTCATCCATCTTTTTTTTCCCTTCTTCTAATCTTTATCACCCCCCGCGTACTTGATCCTGCGCTTAAGAAGACCATATACTATGCTCATTTGGAAACAGAGAGTGTGGTCCTCAAGCAACTTAAGAAAGTATGCAAAGCAGCTGCTCTTAAAAAGTCCATCTATATTTTCCTTCTTCATAATTCTCCTAAATTCATCAAAACCTTTCCTTAACTGACATTTAAGTACACGATCACCAGTTACTTTTGCAGGGACATCTATCGATATCGCAACTCGAAACCTGTCAATACTAATGGTTTTGACAGGATCATGTTGGGATTTCAATATTAATTCACATCTCATTGGTGAGAAGAAGTTCTCACTTTCCTCAGCTTTGTTTTGCCCTGACTGAGATTGTTCAAGAAGTTCCTCCGAATCTATCTGTACTCTAGCCTTTTTTGTTGGGTTGTCAAAAGTTGATCCACTTTCAGTTTTTTTTTTATTTTGGAAGACATCTTATAACTACAAACAACAGAAAAATAAAAAATACATTACATTTGATGTTTGCATAATTTTTAAAAAAAAGTAAGACAAATTTCAATAAATTATTATACGCCACATTACAAAAAAATACTCTAGCAGATAACCCATTAGTTGGAACAGATGGGGAATCTGTTTAAAGACCTATTTAATATCTCCCAACAGATCTTCCACTTTGAAACAGATGGACCACCAAGACCACCCCCAGTGCCACCAATACCACCATCAATGCCACCAATACCAACAACAATACCAAGACCGCCAACACTACCACCAATGCCACCAAAACCACCGACACCACCAGCTAAACCACAAATACCGACACCACCAACAATACCACAAACACCATCCAATAATACCACGACAGTCAACAAAACACTGCGATTAAAGTAGGGTTTTCTTGGGTGCTTCCTATATTTTTAGCATTACAACTCAAAATTGTTAACCCATTCTTGAGATAATACAACTAAAAGTCTTCTTTTTCATCATTAACTAAAAAGCCCTAATTTTTAGAATAAATAACAAATGTATAACTCTTCTCAAACTCTATTACCTGCAAAGACAGAGAAAATGATGGTTATAAGCGAGAATGAAGTCGAAAATAACAACTATGTGGTCGAAAATAGGAAGAAAATTAATCTGTTTTGAAGGGTGGAGTATTTGTTGTCTGTATTATTGAGAGAAAGGGAGAGAAGAGTGAGAACTTGAGATTTGAAATGAGAAAAAGTTTTTCTCACAAATGGATGATTTGTATGGGTTGATTTGTAATTTTGGAAAAGAATAACAAGTTTTGAAATTGTTAACTTGGTCAGAATTGATCTTAATTAATTTTTAAAATTTTAAAAGATATAGTTTTTAAAACATTAAGCTAATGAGAATTTTTTTAACTCAGAGTGATCGATCGACGACTCGGGTCGGGATGAACACAATACCAATTCCATGCAATAACAAAGACTCAATTGAAGTTGTAGTTGACCCTATGAACTCATCCTTAGTTCTACCTAAATCAATTTAGGTACTAGCTTAACATTAAGCTAATGAGAATCTTTTCAACTCAGAGTGATCAATCAACGACTTGGGTCGGGATGAACGCAATACCAACACCATGCAATTGCAAAGACTCAATTGAAGTTGTAGTTGACCCTATGAACTCATCCCTAGTTCTACGTAAATCAATATACAAGAAAGACAAGGAACACACAAAAAAACAATCCAAAAATAGTCCACTAGTTCAAGAACCGAGGACCTTTTTGAAGACCATTCTCGGATTCGACAAATACAACAAGAATACAAGAAACAAGGGTGTATTTAACACCAAATCAGCCACCATAAACTAACAAAGAGATGAACAAGATAAGCAATAACACAATGGAAACAACAATACACGTTGTTTACTAGAACAACAACAAAGAGTACAAGAAATATAAATATAGGTAGTGAAACATATATTATTACCAGACCTAAGAACTAGGGTGTGTATTAAACACCTAAACCCTTAGAAACATGTAATAAGAACACCTACACACTTTGTGGACACAAGAGATACCTCAATCCTTCAAGCACCCAACGTTCCAAGCCATGAATCCAACACGAGTGATTCCACACTTAAGTTGAAACCTAGTTTCGACTTTGCCTCAAAGGAGAAAGGACTTGGTGTTTCAAAAGTCATACAAAACTTACAAATATCATGAATAATCTAAAACTAAATGACCTAAAATGTTCTATTTATAGTAGGTTACAAAAATAGTGTGAAATGTCCAAAAGACCCTTTAGTCAAATCCTTCGCTTTGGGCACCCTTGGAGTGTAGTTTGTGGACTATTTTGGAGCCTATTTAGGACTTCCTTTGCAATTCACTTGTACGCTCCAAGTCTCACGTTTAATACATCTAACATATGTCAATCTTCGTGGTCGTACTTGTATCATCCTCCCTTTCTTGAAAAGGATTCGACCTCAAATCCGTACCTTGCTAAATCAAGAAAAGACAAACAAACACACATACTCATGACAAGAAGTGTTAGGGTTAGCAAAAATAACATATCAACAAGTCAGGTCGAGGTGGAACAAACTTAAAGTATATCCACGGGTCCTTTATTTTAAGCATGACAAGATTAGTACAAATGTGACAAAAGAAGTGGATCGGATAAGCATCAATACAAAATGACAATAAGTTGAGAGTCATTGTTTCTCACCCTAATATGGTACCGGGATCAAATGGTAGAAGCAACCAAGGACTTAGGTCTTGCCCACTCTCACTCTTCCCTAGGATGTCATCCTCAAAGTTAAGCATACCCTCTTTATCACCATTGGAAATATCATGAACAAAAAGAGGTTTGAGAAAGGTGTTCCAAAAGTCAACTTCAAATAAAATATTCTCATGCATGCAATTACTTCTAGTTTTAAAATCTTCACTAGGCGTAAGTCCAACATAAGAAACACATAGAGAAGGAGTCGATGGAATTTCTAAACACGTATCACCTTCTCTTTCACAAGAGTAGTCCTCACATATATACAAACCATCACAGACAAACCAAGGACCATAATCAAAATCATATTCACAAGAACAATCACAATTCGGGTTTTCTAAACATTCAAGAAAATTAAGATCATTTTCACCTGGTTGATTATTTTGCTCGCCCTTACTAGTTGTTGGCAACTCACATACCAATGTAGACTCACCTTGGTTTTCACAAGGGTCAACTAGTGTGTGAAGACTCTCATCACTTAGTAATGGAACCGTAGTCAAGTTATAAGTGCTAGTACTAGATGGACACAAATCATTCTCACGAGGAGAATCAATTTCGTCATCTAAAGGATCAACTAGTGCTTTCGTGCCTACAACAAAAGTTTGGTCCTTATGCGACCTAACAATATCAAGAGTATCACAAAGGGAAGACTCAAGCACCTCTACCCCAGGCAAAGTCGCAACTATACCCACTTGGCTCCCACTAGCCACAACACAACATTCTAAGTTCATAGGAGTGTAGGGGATAATGTTTTTACCTCTAGCTCACATGAGCTATGGCCTTCCTCTTGATGTGTGTTCGGGTAGCCCACTTGCTCCCTTTGACCTACCATATATTCCAACCTTTCATTTGTCATAGCTATGTCTCGGGACATAGTGTCAAAGTAGGCCAAAATGGCATTGATGGCATTGTTGTCCATGGGTTGAGAGGTTAAAGCTGCGGGTTCCCCTGTAATTGTACCTAAAAAAAAAAAAAGAACAAACCTACAAAATAAAACACAAGTTAGTTCGAAACAACCTTACCACACTCTCACACATTTGATCGTCGCACACTTAGATTCACAAGTGTTGAAAGTCGGCTTGTACTTCATGAGTGATTGAGGGATGAGTCTATCTTTGATCGGAATAGATTTTCCTTTGAGTTGACTCAAAGAAAATTTATTTACGGACTTCAACCAACAAGATACAATGAATTCACAAAAGAGAAAAGCACACAACAAACGCTAAACACGAATGAACGAACACAAAGACTAACTAACAATCTAGTAGATGAGTACTAGTTTGCCAATTAGTATTGGAAGCAGCAAAATTAAAACTAAAGAACAACAAAAGAAAACTATAAAATCTAAAATTTAAGATTAAATATGTTGCGTGAACAGTAAATGATGAGGTGGCAGCCACGTATTGGTTGTAGTTCTTTACCAATTTTTATTTTCCAAAGTTGAAAGTGTTGGTCAATTTTTCAATTTGGGAATTGGTGGAATCGGTTAAGGAGGGAAAATAAGTCTTGGAATCCTCTTTCAATTTTCAAAAAGGAAGACTTGACTTTCTTTGTTTTCTCTCCTCAAAACATGGCCCTTAATTCATGAAAAGTTGTTGGTAAGTAGTTGTTAAAGTCTTTGGTGGTTGAGGAGTCTTTCAAGACTAACAAACTTTACACCTTTTTCCTCCAACCTTTTAGATCTAACATCCATTTTTCTTTCAATAAAGGATGAAGATTGGTGAAGAACACCAAGAACACAAACTTTTGAATCTTGGAGTCTAAGGTTCAAGTTGGTCTCAGATTTCAATCAACACTTTTTCAAATTCCACCTTTCAACAACAACTTCAACAAAAGGTTCTTAGGCCACCAATTTATAACAACATCCACGGCCAAGATTAAGAACAACAAGGCAAAACCACACGGCCAAAAATAGTGCACCACAACAATGTTCAACAACAATGGGCCAAGGTTATGTTCACAACAACAACATCAAAATACAAGCTCAATTCAAGATATAGACTCAATGTGTTAGTGAGGAACAAAACTAACACTTAGAGACAACAAAGACAAGTAAAAATCTCTGTCAAGACACGACAAAAATATAATTTTTGGCCAAGAACACAAAATGGACAGATTGCTCTCTTTTCTGGAATTTTCAGTTTTCAACTTTTTTTTTCAACTCCCATGCCCAAGATTGATCTTGTTAGAAAAACATCAAAGATAGTTTTGATACCAAATGATACAAGAAAGACAAGGAACAAACGAAAACGCACTCCAAAAAGATTCCACTAGTTCAAGAACCGAGGTCCCTTTTGAAGACCACTCTCGAATTCGACAAATACAATAAGAATACAAGAAACAAGGGTGTATTTGACATCAAATCAGCCACCACAAACTAACAAAGATATTAACAAGATGAAGAATAAGATGATAAATAACACAATGGAAACAACAATACATGTTTTTGACTAGAACAACAACAAAGAGTACAAGAAATGTAAAGAGAGGTAGTGAGACATATATTATTACAAGACCTAAGAACTAGGGTGTGTATTAAACACCTAAACCCTTAGAAACATGTAATAAGAACACCTACACTCTTAGTGGAAACAAGAGGGACCTCAATCCTTCAAGCACTCAATGTTCCAAGCCATGAATCCAACACGAGTGATTCCACACTCAAGTTGAAACCTAGTTTCGACTTTGCCTCAAAGGAGAGAGGACTTGGTGTTTCAAAAGTCATACAATACTTACAAATATCATGAATAATCTAAAACTAAATTACCTAAAATGTTCTATTTATAGTAGGTTACAAAAATAGTATGAAATGTCCAAAAGACCCCTTAGTCAAATCCTTCACTTTGGGCACCCTTGGAGTGTAGTTTGTAAACTGTTTTGGAGAATATTTAGGACTTTTTTTGCACTTCACTTGTACACTCCAAGTCTCAGGTTCAATACATCTCGTATACGTCCATCCTCGTGGTCGTACTTGTATCAATTTAGGTTCTAGCTTAACATTAAACTAATGAGAATCTTTTCAACCATAGTGATCAATCGAAGATGTGAGTTGGGATGAACGCAATACCAACACCATGTAAATTGCAAAGACTCAATTGAAGTTGTAGTTGACCCTACAAACTCATCTTTAGTTCTACCTAAATCAATTTAGGTACTAGCTTATCATTAAGCTAATGAGAATCTTTTGAACTCAGAGTGATCGATCGATAACTCGAGTCAGGATGAATGCAATACCAACACCATACAATTACAAAGACTTAATTGAAGTTGTAGTTGACCCTATTAACTCATCCTCAGTTCTACCTCAATCAATTTAGGTGCCAGCTTAACATTAAGCTAATAAGAATCTTTTCAACTCAGAGTGATCAATCGACGACTTAGGTCGGGATAAACGTAATACCAACACCATGCAATTGTAAAGACTCAATTAAAGTTATAGTTGACCCTATGAACTCATCCCTATTTCTGCCTAAATCAATTTAGGTGCTAGATTAATATTAAGCTAAAGAGAATCTTTTCAACCCAGAGTGATCGATCGATGAATTGGGTTGGGATGAATGCAATACCAATACCATTCAATTGTAAAGACTCAATTAAAGTTGTAGTTAACCCTATGAACTCACCCCTAGTTCTACCTAAATCAATTTCGGTGCTAGCTTAATATTAAGCTAATGAGAATCTTTTCAACTCAGAGTGATTGATCGATGACTCGGGTCGAGATGAACGTAATGCCAACACCATGCAATTGCAAAGACTTAATTAAAGCTGTAGTTGACCCTATGAACTCATACCTAGTTCTACCTAAATCAATTTAGGTACTAGCTTAACATTAAGATAATGAGAATATTTTTAACTCAGAGTGATCGATTGATGACTCGGGTCGAGATGAATACAATACCAATACCATGTAATTACAAAAACTCAATTGAAGTTGTAGTTGACCCTATGAACTCATCCCTATCTATTTTTATTAATTGCAATGAAATTTGTTGCAACAAACGACTGAGTTGTTAGAAATATGCAAATAGATATTCATATCTACTACAACAGATGACATATCTGATTTAATTATCAAATAGATATTTTCATCTGTTATGACAGATGACTGAGATGTTAGAAATTTTCAAACAGATATTGATATCTGTTGCAACAGATGAAATATCTGATTTAATTATCAATTGGACATTTGCATCTGTTGTTACAAATGACTGAGCTGTTGGAAATTTTTAAACAGATATTAATATCTGTTGCAATAGATGACATATCTTATTTAATTATCAAATGGGCATTTGCATCTGTTGTTACAGATGACTGAGCTATTGGAAATTTTCAAACAGATATTGATATTTGTTGTAACAAATGACATATCTGATTTAATTATCAAATGGATATTTGCATTTATTGTTACAGATGACTGAGTTGTTGGAATTTTTTAAACAGATATTGATATAAGTTGCAACAAATGACATATCTGTTTGAAAAAAAAATTCTGTTAATTTTGGTAGAACTCAACCCTAGTTCTACTAAAGACGGTAAAAAATATTTCTCGGATAACTCAAAAATCTCATTGACTAGTCTTATCTTGTTTTTTCAATGTCACCCACCTTCCTAGTGCCCCTCAAGTTATTAATGAATAAAATAAGTATTAATTAATGAATATTTAAACCCACGTCTACATCTAAAATTATCTTATCTCTTCTTCATCCCTAAATTTATTTTATTCATCTCTCATCTTTTTCTTGCTCTCCTCTTTTGGGTTGTCACAACCTTTTTTCTCTCTTTTCTCTCACCTTTCTCTTAAAGATCCTTTCGGATCTAAACCGATTCATATCTTTCCTAGATTGAAATTGTTGTTTTGATCCTTCTTTGACATTGCAGGTAAGGTATGGTTCACTATTGCTCTTTCATTCCCATCTTCTTCTTTGCAAGTTATTTATGTTGACACCTAATTTTTACCCTCCACGACTAAATTTAATCCTGAATTTCTTCGATTTTTAATAAAATTAAAATACTTATTTCATCCGAATAAAAAAATTTCAAAATATTTTTTGTACGTAATTTTATTATTTTAAGTAGAGATTATATATTATCGTGTTCAGTTATACGAGATTATATAATTTGATTACTTAAATATTATTCTATGGAATATTAAATTTTAATTAAGGATTATTTTGAAAATAAATATAATGATTAAAATCTTGATTTTAATATAATTTATCATCAAAATAATTTATTTGGATAAATATGCATTTGATTTTTTAAAATCAAGAAGCTCGGGAATAAAAGAATTATTAATTCGTATCAAATTTCAATTTAATTTAGCCAATCTATTAGATTTGGCCATAATTAAAATCAAATTGATCATAATTGCAGTGCAATCCGTCAATTAGTTTTTAATTTGGTCAAAATTAAATAAATATGGCTAAATTTTAAATCCAAATTGGGG
Organism: Capsicum pubescens; assembly: GCA_030864215.1. Lineage (NCBI taxonomy): Eukaryota > Viridiplantae > Streptophyta > Magnoliopsida > Solanales > Solanaceae > Capsicum > Capsicum pubescens. The sequence continues at coordinate 74,731,744 of CM061546.1, forward strand.
TTATATTTTAAATAACTCCAAAATTCCCAAAAACTCTCATAACTTCTACCTAATTCCCACCAAAAAAAAATTACAAATAGTGCTACATTGTACTATTTTCCCTCAACTTTGTCCTTTCCCAATTTTGAAATTCAAAAGTTGTACTGCATTGTACAATTCCCCCCCACATTATCTTCCACCTCACCTTATCTTCAATTTTAAAATTCTAAAAATACCCTTAATTGTTTTTTCTCCCATATTGGTGGATGACAACAAATAAAATCCTCATCCCTTCCTATAAATACTTTTCTCCCACATCGGTGGAGGCAAAAAAACACCATTCTCTTCTATAAATACTACCACTACGTACTTTGGTAGAAAAAGGGGTAGAAAAGTAAAACAAAAAAGGCTAGAAAGGTGAAAAAATCATTTTGAGCAAAATAGTTATTTTTATTTAGTAAAAAATTTTGTTTCATAGAGTTGGTCGGCTAATCAAATATTTTGAGTTGCCAACGACGTTTTTCGTTGGTGGTTGATTCCGACGAAGCTCGTAGTCACGTTTTGCTGCCCCCAAAAAGGTAAACACACTATTCATTCTTTTTAGTTTTATTATTATTTTTTTCTTCATCTTTTTCTTCTTCGTACTTCGTAGTTATAATTTTGTTTGCTGGAATTGTTTGTTGTAGATGACCTTGAAGGCCATAGGACGTTGTGGTATTGATATTTTAATTATTTTCATGTTCATGATATAAAAATGAGCTAGCAATAGTTGTACGTGCCTTTTTTGATTTAATTATTTGATTATTATAGATAAAGTTTTAATCTTTGCTTACAAGATGTACTTATGATTTGTTTAAACTCATTGTTGGTGGATATGTTTGTTTTTAGCATGTAAAGTTATTTTCTTTATGTTGAAAAGAATAGTTAATATTGATTGTTTCTCCTTTTCACCTTATTCTTTGATTATTTTGGAAAAAGTTTAGATCTTAGCTTGAAAAACATACTCATGTCTTGTTTAAACTCATTGTTGGTGGATATGTTTGTTTTTAACATGTAAAGTTATTTTCTTTATGTTGAAAAGAATTGTTAATATTGAATGTCTTGCCTTTTGACCTTATTCTTTGATTATTTTAGATAAAGTTTAGATCTTTGCTTGAAAAACATACTCATGTCTTGTTTAAACTCATTGTGGGTAGATATGTTTGTTTTTAGCATATAAAGTTATTTCCTTTATGTTGAAAAGAATAGTTAATATTGATTATTTTGCCTTTTGACTTTATTCTTTGATTGTTATGTATAAAATTTTGATCTTTGCTCAAAAGACGAACTCATGCCTTGTTTAAATTCATTGTTGGCAGATATATTTGTTTTAGCATGTAAAGTTATTTCTTTTATGTTGGAAAAATTGTTATTATTGTTTGTTTCGCTTAGATCAAAATAGTAATTAATTAAGTCAAGAATTTGTTATTTGTTTGCTAATTATTTTAATGGAATTCAAAATCCTCATATAAGAGATGAAGTGTTAGCTTTATTTTCCATCCAAGATGTTTATTTCTCTTTTGTTCGCATGTTGTCTTGTCAAAATGATGAGAAAGTTCGGACTTTTGTGGCTAAATAAAATTATTTGGATATTTTTGACTCATGCATAGTATGATTGTTGAACGATATTTCACTTTTAGAGATGCTAAACTTTTATTCTTAGTTTCTTACTCCGGATTGTTATATGTACTCTTCTTTTATTCATAATATCAAAAGAAAATCAACGATGTCTTAGAAATATAAACCATAGGTCGTTACACGTTTTTTCATAAAATTTGGGTTGTAATTTAGATGTATGAATTTCCGTTAATGTCGCCTTAATTGAAATTTAAAGATTCTCTTTCTTGAAAAGTTAACCTTTATTTTCTTTTGTTATATGGATTAGCGTCTATGTTTGTTCAATTTTAGAAGTCATGAGTATTTTCCTTGTTGTCTCATCCCTTTACTTTCGCAAGCTTACGTTATTTGTTTCTCGCATTAATTCATTGAATATGACCTTCTTCCTTTTACCTTTATTCATTCTTATATGAACATAAATCATGAGGTATGTAAGTGGGTGTCTTTGCTTTGCATTTTATTTGTTGACTCTCATTCTTATGAAAGTGTGCTGATCATTGTCACTCAAAAATTGGTTCTTGATATTTTCTTTTGCTTTGAAATGTGTCACTCTTATGCCTTGAACGTATATTAATTTCTTTATTTTTTTTTCATGCAAAAAATGTCTCGAGTCCAAATGGAATCCTCTCCACTTCCATTTCGTAATGGGCCAATGAGGTCCACCTCTTCGAGTCAAGTTCGAAGTTTAAACCCAAGGTCGACTACACGGCGTGTGTATGCTAGAAGATAGATGAAGAAGGAAAATGGGTCAAAACCTATTGATGAGGTCTCTAAGAGACTTGAAAAGTCTCGATTTTTATTATTGTCTTTATTTTACTTATTCATTTATTTATTCATTTATTTGGGGCCTCGAAGCCAAGGTTGTATTCTAATACAGGTGAAGCAGATTGTGGGCCAAAAAGGGCTCGAAAATATACATTAGGACAGGTGATGATGGGCCGAAATCCTAAATTAGTTTAGGACAAGTTTATTGGTTTAGGCCTAACGGCTTAAATCTTCTAATTTCTCCTTTTCCCCTTTTATGTGCTTATTTTACTTTCATTTGCTTAGACTTGGTTAAATCCCCTGCTATGTTGTCAAAATTTATTTTTTATACAAATCTTTTTCTAAAATCACTTTCTTTTCAGAAAAAAACCAACTTCTTCTTTATTCAAAGTTAGTCAAAGATAGTTTTCAAACAGTCTGAATGACCGCAAGTTAGCGGACATTTTAGGTGCCTTAAAGACCTTCCTAAAATATTAATAGGAACCGTTTATCTAGAATTTCTAACTTAAATGATTTTCCTATTTTGAATCATCTAAGTATTTCAAAAGGTTTTCTTAATTTCTTTTCAAAATTTAAGTGGCGACTCTGAAAGTCAAATTTTCGCAAAACAGAAATGGAGACTCTGCTGGGGATATTTAACTAGGTTCTAACCAAATGTTTGATTTCTTCTTTTGATTAACTTTTTACGTGTTTATATGTTTCGATTTCACGGTATTTAATTATTTCATATCATAGCATAATCTTTCATTGATTTATTAAATTATTTTGGGGTTTCGTGGATATTCCGGCCCCTGTTGTTCAATTATAATTAAGGTGTTGGAAATACGATGGTTTATTAGCACGTGATTCATCTGATGGTTGTTCGTATTTCCAAACCTAAGTCATCCGCTTGGGAACCTGGTTCAAACCCACTCTAGACACCTAGGATATAGCGAATTCAAAACCCTATTTTAGGCACGAGTCTAGAACGACCCAATACCCAAGGGGGTATTGGTCCCATTAAAAATCTGCCCTGCGTCTATTGACCCCGAGTCAATTACAGATGAACCATATTTATATGTTGAAGAAATATATGCTTATTTAATTCAATCCATCATCCTTTGGGGTCGGCAGAAAGCTTATTTTTCTTACGTTAGTGTAAGGATGCATCAATCATACACCAATTGAGAGAGGGATTGAAGCATGCCAAGCAAAAAATTGATCGATTTGGATGGTTGCATCTAGGGTACAACTATAAAAAAATTGCTTGATTATCAACGGATCTCTCCAATGAAAAAAAGTGGATAAAGCTATAAAGGCGAAGGTCGATAGAAGAGTATTCAGGAACTAGTATTTCCTATCCCTTATGTGGGACATTATTTTTTTTCTCATGTTATTCTCCCTTTCCCTAAAGACTGTATCCCTTTTTGTGCAACTTTTGTAGGCATTTATGTCATTTATGTATACCTATGAAGGTTTTTGGAGATAATGGATTGGCTTTAAAAAGGCGTATATTTTCTTCAAAATTCGTTAGGCCTTAACCCTTGGCTCAAAAGGGTCGCCCAATTAGGATGCACGTTTATTACAACATACTTGTGTAATATAACTGTTTATGTGCTTATACGTGTTATGTTGATTCGAATCAAAAGCGAATTGATGCAATCCCATTTTCCATAGAACATCTCTAGGCAGAAATATACCCTACTACACAAAAGTCCAACCAAACGTACTCCAAGTCTCCCAAGTTTCTCAGAAAAGTACGCAGTCATTCTTAATACTTCCAAAATGATCGCTACCATTTTAGGAAAGTTAACTTTAGACTAAAAAAAATCCATTATAGTTTGAACTATGTTGGGCCTAATTTCTCCTCCGTGAGATACGTAGGTAGCCTTTCGGCCCGGCCCATATCTCCAAAAGCTCTGTTGTCCTCCACTTTCTTGAAAGAAGTAATAAGGCTGGAAAGTAGAAAAGTCGAGCCTTCCTGATGAATTCCACCTATCCATATCAGTATGCAAAATCCTGTTCATTGAAATTCTCGAGTCATCATTACTTCATGGATCAATTTGCATGAGATGAGAAACTACTCTATGTGTTTACTTCCTACCTTATCATCTTGCTTTGCTTATTACTAACGAAATCTAACACGTCATCCTTTGAGTTGTTTTTACTTTGCAGGTAATAGAAACTACTCTATGTTGGCACAAAATGGTCCTACTTCACTAGATCAAAATGATTAAGAGATTCCCTTCTTGACTATAGCTTTGTTACAGGAAAAGAAAAATGACTAGTAGTAAAACTGGACTCTACCAATCATTTTTCAAACCTGTAAACAATGGTCTCAAGGATGGGATAAATAAAATACGAAGGAAGAATTTTCCAAGACAATTGGGATCATGAAAGATTAATTGGAGGAAACATTGTTGAATTGGACCTCCACTCCACCCATGACTCGTCGCCCGTCGTACAACAATAACTTAAAACCTGACATTGTCATGTCATGTCAAGAATAAAAATAATGACGAATGAGAGACAATAGCCTTAAAACAGTCAACAGAAAAGTCAAAGAGTTCGAGAATCAAAGAAACCTAATCTAGAGGAAACTGAGGTGGTTAACTAAGAGGGCAATGACTAAGGGAATTGGAAAATTTATCCTTTGTTCTATCAAGATAAAGGCAATGAAAATGCCAGGTCATCCGTAGAAGTGCTTATTTCTATCCTAGTAAGATGGATAATAGTATTCAGAGCCATTTAACCCTGACAATTCTTTTTATGTACGAACTACATTTGACCTGAATTCCCAAGAAAGGGATACGTAGGTGGCCTATGTCGCCTTCGGTCAACCCCTTAGGATAATTTATCCTTTTCTTTTATGTATGAACTACGTTTGACCTGAATTTCGAAGAAAGGAATACGTAGGCGGCCTATGCCAGCTTTGGTCAATCCCATAGGAGATTTATCTCTTCCTTTTATGTATGAACTACGTGTTGACCTCAATTCCCAAGAAAGGGATACGTAGGCGGCCTATGTCGGCTTCGGTCAACCCAATAGATTTAACTATATATCCTTAGCGTAGTCTTAAACTACGTTTGACCTAATTCCTGCTTCAATGGGATATGTAGGCGCCACAACGACTCGGTCATATAACCCTAGGAAATGAAAATTGGTGAAGAATTTTCGAGAAGGAATCTCAAAAATTCACAAGAGGAAGATCATCTTCCAAAAACAAAGAGAACGAAGACTAACAAAGACTTCGGATCCTCACAGGCTGATATCATCTCAAAAATCTTTAAACTGGGGGGAATTTTTTAGGAGACCCTTAAAATTTCCACTAATATATTGGAATATATTTCAAATTCCCTAGCACCAGAGGTCAAAGTCAATCTTTAGATGTCACCATCTGCGACAAAGTCTAGTTAGACTAAATCTTCGACTATGACAAAACTTTTGATAGAAAGCCTCAACAATGATGAATCCCTAGCAATCCTTCGTCAAAAGTCAACATAGTTAGAACCAAGAGGAAGACGTTCATCGGGATTTTACATGACATGACTGGCAGGGATTTCCTAAATCTTTTACAGAAGTTTTGAAACTAGTTTTTAGAAAAATTAAGATTACTTTGGAAAATCCATGCAACTCTTCTTACTTAGTAATTGCTTAAACATCTATTGGGATGGGGAGTTAGGGTGGAAGTCCCAACATGTTGGAGTATCCAAAAGATGGCGAGGAGCAAACCAAGGATCGAAGTAGGTCAACACGGAGTAGTTTCACTCAAAACTAATCATTTTTCTGTGAATGCAGGGATAAGTACACAAAATGGGAATCTTTTTCAAAATATCCCCAAGCGAGTTGCGAGCTACACCAGAGCATATAATGGTCAAGAATGGTATTTTTGGATATCCCCTAAGACGAGCTTAATACCCATTTATCCAGGACCTTTTGAATTGGCTATCTCATTTTTTGAGACCATGAAGGATGAACAAAGGCGCCTTATCTTCTTTATAAATATTGTATTTAGATTTTTTCTAAAAAATAGTCGCTACCGAAAGCGACTTTGTGTCTACTAAATATTTACCTTGAGCGCAGGTACATTCAAGGGAGTTGGCACAATAAATACAACAATCAAAGGATCACTCAATAGGAGGAAGAGCAGAAAGTCTTCCTCAAAATTCGCCTTAAAGTGAAGCAAACGGTATTTGAGTAATCCCCAAACAAGGGTTTTGCCCCGTTTACTTCCATTCGGTGGATTTGTTATTTAATCATTTCTTCTAAAAGAGAAGATTAATAGCAGAATAAGCCATTCAAATTATGATGCTCAGTATTTGTCATAAAGCTTGACTTTGGTCACCAGTGACAGCGACATTGTGTCTACTAATTTTCTACCTTGAGTACAAGTAAATGTAGAAAGCAAGACGCAGACAAACGAACTCAGGTGAAACTAGTTTCAAATCACCGGAAGAACCATTTTATATCATCTCATTGCCAAGAGGGCCATTGTATTTAATATCTGTTGACACGCGAGACACAAACATTGGCGTCGAGGATATCATCAGTTTTCAATATCTGTTGACACGCAAGATACAAATGCTAGCGTCGAGGATATCATCAGCATTCAATATCTGTTGACATACGAGACACAAATGCTGGTGTCGAGGATATTATCCGTATTCAATATTTGTTGACACGCAAGACACAAATGCTGGTGTCGAGGATATCATCAGCATCTAATATCTGTTGACACGCAAGATATCATACACTGGCGTCGAGGATATCATCAGCATCTAATATCTATTGACACGTGATATATCATACGCTGGCATCGAGGATATCATCAACATTAAATATCTGATGACGCGCGAGATATCATACACTAGCATCGAGGGTATCATCTGCATTAAATATCTAATGAGGAATGAGATATCATACGCTGACGTCGAGGATATCATCTGCATTAAATATCTAATGACGCGCGAGATATCATACGCTGGCGTCGAGGGTATCATCTGCATTAAATATCTAATGAAGCAAGAGATATCATACGCTGGCATCGAGGGTATCATCTGCATTAAATATCTGATGACGAATGATATATCATACGCTGGCGTCGAAGGTATCATCTGCATTAAATATCTGATGACACGCGAGATATCATACACTGGCGTCGAGGGTATCATCTACATTAAATATCTGATGACGCATGAGTTATCATACGTTGGCATCAATAGTATCATCTGTATTAAATATCTGATGACGCGCAAAATATCATACGCTGGCATTCCGGGTATCATCTGCATTAACTATTTAATGACACGTGAGATATCATACGTTGGCGTCGAGGATATCATCTGCATTAAAGATCTGATGATGCGCGAGATATCATACTCTAGCATCGAGGATATCATCAGCATCTAATATTTGTTGACACGCGAGATAGCATACGCTAGCATTGAGGATATCATCAGCATCTAATATTTGTTAACACATGAGATAACATATGCTGACGTCGAGAATATCTCATCATATTTTGAATCAGCATTTGAATACATCAAAAGCACATGATTCAAAGGGACGTCTTTAAGTCGCCATGTGAAAGCGAACGACATGTAAGATTTCCTTGAAATTGATAATTTGAGGATCATCTATAAGTCATATTATTTAAAATAGGATAGTGTACAAGATTACCTCTGAGTTGATAGCCCATATGTCATCCGTAAGCCACAACAACATCCTAACTGGATAGTGTGCAAGGTTACCCAAAAATTAATAGTCCAAAGGTTATCCATAAGTCGCAATAAATCCTTACCGAAGAATATGCGAGATTATCAAATTGATAAATCCAAGGGTTCTCTATAAGTCGTGTTATATCAAAGATCGATTATGTGCAGGATTACCCAAAGACTACCAATTTAAGAGATATCTATAAGACATATAGTATCCAAGGTCGGATGATGTGCTGGAATACCTGAGAACTAGCGATTGGAGGGATATCCTAAGGTCTAGCAATTCAAAGGATATCTGTAAGTTGCCTCGTATCCAACATCAAATAATACACAAGATTATCCAAAGATTGATAATTCGAGGGAAATCTATAAGTCGTATCGATACAAAAGCTGCACAAGACTTACCTGAGATCATATGCAAAGAACTATCGTCAATAACCAGAAAGGTAATCATTCCACAAGTATTATAGGTGACTCAAAAAGGGTTGCCGCATCAACATAAGATTACACGGTCTTAGGGACCGTTCTGCATAAAGTGTCATCGGTATCCAAAATGGCCTACCCACTTTGAAGACATATTCAATCGACAAAGAGCTAATCATGCAACAACCAAAAGGTTTGTTGTGTCTGTTATTGCAAATTATTTCTTTCCAAACAGGTACATGAAAGGATGACTTCGCTTTTCAGGCGACAACTCACGTGGAGATATGGTAAACACTATATACCTCTTTCGTGAATTATGTTTAGCACTAACAATTTTTGTTTGAGACATTGTCGAGAACATCCGAGAGGATGAAAATTTCAAATCAAAACCACATGTGCGGACGACTCCAGATAGGACACAATACAACATGGAACTCTTTCTTACCAGCAAAATGGGACGTAGTCTAGAGAGGGACATTAATCTCTTTGGATGCGAGCTAAAGGATGATCGCCACCGCCAATCAAACCACACCCCTGTTAGAAGGCATGTGGGAATTTTGGGATATTTCAGTTTCAGCTTCACCTTTGGGACATTTCTAAACTTATACCGTGTATAACCTTCTCTTTCTTTCAAATTCGAGTGATAGGACACCTAAAGTTTTGGAAATTATGTCCAGGTAAATTCTTACCTATAGATGTGAAGAGCTCCACATTCATGGTTAAGAGGTTACAAGACTTTTTTTCATAACTCGAACAACTTGTTACTCATCCTGGGCCAAAGATCATTTGAAATAAAAGGCTTTCTTTTATACCGATTGAGTCGAACTACAACCAGTCTGATTCTTTGAGTCTCGGAGATATGTAGGCTAGGCTTTTTATTAAAAACTCGACGATATTCCAACCTCCCCCCAAATCCCTTTATTCTCTAGCTTTTCGGTTACATCAAAAACTGTAAAATCGAGATGATGAATTTTTTGAAAATCGTGCTTTAAATCAAGCTTTATGAACTAAAAGTAACCTGAATTCTCATGTAACCAGAGATATGTAAGAAACCTAATACCAAGGTCCGGCCAAAACTCTATGAAACTCATGCGAAAGCTAACCTCATTCAGATTCGAATTTATGGTCGGACAAAAATTATGAATGTCAACCTCCCTTTGCCCAGGGTTACTTGCATCCACCCTACCCAAAGAGAGGGGGAAGTTGTTGACACCTAATTTTTTCCCTCCACGACTAAATTTAATCCTGAGCTTTTTTGTTTTTTAATAAAATTGAAATATTTATTTCATCCAAATAAAAAAAAATTAAAATATTTTTTATACGTAATTTTGTCATTTTAAGTAGAGATTATATATTATCGTATTCAGTTATACGAGATTATATAATTTGATTACTTAAATATTTATTTTATGGAATATTGGATTTTAATTAAGGATTATTTTGAAAATAAATATAATCATTAAAATCTTGATTTTAATATAATTTATCATCAAAATAATTTATTTGGATAAATATGCATTTAATTTTATTAAATCAAGTAGCTCGGTATTAAAAGAAGTATTAATTCGCATCGAATTTCAATTTAATTTAGTCAATCTATTAGATTTGACCATAATTGAAATCAAATTGGCCATAATTGCAATGCAATCCGTTAATTGATTTTTAATTTGGAAAAAATTAAATAAATATGACTAAATTTTAAATCTTAATAGGGGTTATATTTTAAATAACTCTAAAATATCCAAAAACTCTCATAACTTCTACCTAATTTCCACCAAAAAATAATTTTAAATTATACTACATTGTACTATTTCCCCCCAACTTTGTCCTTTTCCAATTTTGAAATTCAAAAGTTGTACTATATTGCATAATTTCCCCCCACATTATCTTCCACCTCACCTTATCTTCAATTTTAAATTTCAAAAATACCCTTAATTGTTTTTTATCCCACATTGGTGGATGACAAGAAATAAAATCTTCATCCCTTCCTATAAATACTTTTTTCCCACATTGGTGGAGGAAAGGAAAAAAATCTCATTCTCTCCTATAAATACTACCACTACTTTGGTAGAAAAGGGAGTGGAAAAGTTTTTTTAAAAAAAGCTAGAAAGGTGAAAAAATTCTTTTGAGCAAAATAGTTATTTTTATTTAGTAAAAATTTTTGTTTCATGGAGTTGGTCGGCTAATAAAAAATTTTGAGTTGTCGGTGACGTTTTTCGGTGGTGGTTGATTCTGACGAAGCTCTTAGTCTCATTTTGCTTCCCCCAAAAAGGTAAACACACATTTTCTTCTTTTTTTTAGTTTTATTATCGTTTTCTTCTTCATCTTTTTCTTCTTCATAGTTCGTAGTTATAATTTTGTTTGCTGGGATTGTTGGTTGTAGATGACCTTTAAGGTCATAGGACGATGTGGTATCGATATTTTTATTATTTTCATGTTCATGATATAAAAATGACCTAGCATTAGTTGTACGTGCCTTTTTTGACTTTATTCTTTGATTATTATAGATAAAGTTTCAATCTTTGCTTAAAAGATAAACTTATGATTTGTTTAAACTCATTGTCGGTGGATATGTTTGTTTTTAGCATGTAAAGTTATTTTCTTTATGTTGAAAAGAATAGTTAATGTTGATTGTTTCTCCTTTTCACCTTATTCTTTGATTATTATGGATAAATTTTAAATCTTTGCTTGAAAAACATACTCATGTCTTGTTTAAACTCATTGTTGGTGGATATGTTTATTTTTATCATGTAAAGTTATTTTCTTTATGTTGAAAAGAATAACTAATATTGATTGTCTTGCCTTTTGACCTTATTCTTTGATTATTTTGGATAAGTTTTAGATCTTTGCTTGAAAAACATACTCATGTCTTGTTTAAACTCATTGTTGGTAGATATGTTTATTTTTAGCATGTAAAGTTATTTCCTTTATGTTGAAAAGAATAGTTAATATTGATTGTTTTGACTTTTGACTTTATTCTTTGATTGTAATGTATAAAGTTTTGATCTTTGCTCAAAAAATGAACTCATGCTTTGTTTAAATTCATTGTTGGCGGATATGTTTGTTTTAGCATGTAAAGTTGTTTCTTTTATGTTGGAAAAATTATTATTATTGTTTGTTTCGCCTTGATAAAAATAGTAATTAGTTAAGCCAAGAATTTGTCATTTACTGGCAAATTATTTAAATGGATTTCAAAATCCTCATATAAGAGATGAAGTGTTAGCTTTATTTTCCATCCAAGATGTTTATTTCTCTTTTGTTTGTATGTTGTCTTGTCAAAATGATGAGAAAGTTCGGACTTTTGTGACTAAATAGAATTATTTGGATATTTTTGACTCACGCATAGTATGATTGTTGAACGATATTTCAATTTTAGAGATGCTAAACTTTTATTCTTAGTTTCTTACTCCGGATTGTTATATGTGCTCTTTGTGTGTGTAAAGACTTGATTCATGTCTCTCTTTTATTCATAATTTCAAAATAGAATTAACGATGTCTTAGAAATATAAACCATATGTCGTTACACGTTTTTTCATAAAATTTTGATTGTAATTTAGATGTATGAATTTTTGTTAATGTCGCCTTAATTGAAATTTAAAGATTCTCTTTCTAGAAAAGTTAACCTTTATTTTCTTTTGTTATATGGATTAGTGCCTATATTTGTTCAATTTTAGAAGTCATGAGTATTTTCTTTGTTGCCTCATCCCTTTACTTTAGCAAGCTTACGTTGTTTGTTTCTCGCATTAATGCATTGAATATGACCTTCTTCCTTTTACCTTTATTCATTCTTATATGAGCATAAATCATGATGCATGTAAGTGGGTGTCTTTGCTTTGCATTTTATTTGTTGACTCTTATTGCAAGTGTGTTTATCATTATCATTCAAAAATTGGTTCTTGATATTTTATTTTGCTTTGAAACATGTCACTTTTATGCCTTGAACGTATATCAATTTCTTTATCTTTTCTTTGCATGCAAAAAATATCTCGAATTCAAATGGGCTCCTCTCCACTTGCATTTCATAATGGGCCAATGAGGTCCACCTCTTCGAGTCAAGTTCGAAGTTTAAACCCAAGGTCGACTACACGGCGTGCGGGTGCTAGAAGATAGATGAAAAAGGAAAATAGGTCAAAAACCATTGATGAGGTCTCTAAGAGACTTGAAAAGTCTCGATTTTTATTATTATCTTCTTTTTACTTAGTCATTTATTTATTCATTTATTTGGGGCCTCGAACCCAAGGGTGTATTCTAATATAAGTAAAGCAGATTGTGGGCCAAAAAGGGCTCGAAAATATACATTAGTACAGGTGATGATGGGACGAAAGCCCAAATTAGTTTAGGACAGGTTTATTGGTTTAAGTCTAACGGCTTAAATCTTCTAATTACTCCATTTCCCCTTTTATGTGCTTATTTTTCTTTTCATTTGCTTAGACATGGTTAAATCCCCTACCAAGTCGTCAAAATTTATTTTTTATACAAATCTTTTTCTAAAATCACTTTCTTTTAAAAAACAACAACTTCTTCTTTATTCAAAGTTAGTCAAAGATAGTTTTCAAACAGTATGGATAACCGCAAGTTAGCGGACATTTTAGGTACCTTAAAAACCTTCCTAAAATATTAATAGGAACCGCTTATCTAGAATTTCTAACTTAAATGATTTTCCTGTTTTGAATCATCTAAGTATTTCAAAGGTTTTCTTAATTTCTTTTCAAAAATTAAGTGGCGACTCTGAAAGTCAAAATTTTCGCAAAATAATTTACATCTATGTTTCTATTTAATTTTCATTTACCCATATCATATTTATTTAAAAAGTTTGAAGGAACTTTTAAGTGTTGAATAAACGAACCAAGAATTTTTATTACAATATGAGAAAAAAGTCATCTGTTGGGAGAAGTTTAAAATCCTTGTTGGTTGTATCATTTTTTTGTATGTATTTTGTTTGTTTCTTTGTTGTTGATGTTGTTGGTGGGTTTGGTGTTGTTGGAACTTGTTGTGTGGTGGTGTTGATGGTGTTGTAACAAAGGATGTTGTTTCTTTGTTTTTGATGATGTTATTGATGGTATTGGAACAAATGATGTTGTTTCTTTGTTGTTGATTTTTTTATTTATTGTTTTCTTTGTAGTTTATGCTATTGTTGATGCTGCTACAGACGGAGCAACTGCTGGAATAAATCAAACCACTAGCACGGCTGGTTTGATGTATTCCAATAGACTACACATCTTTTGCAACAGACTCCACATCTGTTGCAATAGACTCCACATCAGTTGTAACAGACTCCACATCTGTTGCAACAGACTCCACATCTGTTGCAACAGACTCCACATCTGTTGCAACAGACTACACATCTATTGTAATAGATGAATAATGTTCTTTCTATTCTTCTCTTGTTTGACATTAATCTTTTTCCTCTTCTTTGTAGATATAAGGAACTGAAAGTTTATCAACTATTTCCCGACCAACACAAGAGGCTACAGTCAAGATGGGTTCGGAGGAATAAGCTACTTGCAGATGAAACCACTTCATATGTAGGAGGTATGTATTACTGATAATGTTATCATGAAAACACACATAGAGTACACTGATTTAGTGAATGTTATTTTTACCGTTTAGTCATTGATCATTCAAACAAGATATCTGCAATTTTATAGTTAAGTTTGATAGGTTCGAACTTATAAGACTGAGGGACCATGAATATGGTTCTGATACCCTGTTAAGATTTAATGTCGGTTGTTACTCATGTTTATGTGTCAACCATTGTGAAGGGATCTACTTTTGGTGTCATTGTAAAGAGATTCAATAGAAATTAGACTAACTTTTAGGTTGCATTGGACTTTGAGAGGGCCTTCGAAGCCTCCCACTTCTTCAACCAATAACAAAAATCAATATAGTTATTGCCCTAGCTCAAATTTATATGGTTGGGTTGCTCGGGGTGATGATTATATGCCAGAAGGTGCGGTAGGAGAATGCCTGCGAGGGAAAATAGGAGGTTGATGAAAGACTATATCAACTGAGAGCTAATTGAAGTGGAAATATTAGGTAGAAAGGAACTTCTAGCGAATCTGGTCGATGAAACTAACTTAGAACATGAGAAATTTAAATCAAGTGCAAATATGAAAGTGTATCCAGTAATGAAAAATCTATCTGTTGTTTATCTGAAAAAATAGTGCAGATGGTTTCTTTGCTAGGGAGTTGTGCCTAGGTAGCATAGTCGAGATTATCACCTATATAGAAAATAGCAGAAGAACAAAAAAGAAGCCTTGCGAGCATCGAGGGTTGAAATAATGTACAATAAGTCTAGAATAATAGGTGCAGTTAAAATAAGGAATCTAAGTGAAGGCTGCAATTTCTGAATTTTAAATTGCATCCCATGCCTTCTTGTTTGTGTTTTCGATTAGGTCCACTACTGTTGACCTGATCGGAACCACAAACAAGATTGAAAGGAAGATTGAGTATCCTTACTTCCTTAGCAATATGGATATAATTGATTGTGTTTTCTAGCCTTTGCATGCTTTCAACATATCTTAGAAAAGATTAGAGGCTTGCTGTAGTATGTGAATTCCGATAATTTTTAAGCTTTCCTCCAGCTTGCCAATTTGGTTTTCAAGTTTATCGTTGTCGTCTTTGAAGTTGGTATAGAGTTCCTAGTCTTTTGTGAGCTCGATCAGGAACACTTTCTTCAATTTCTGGCATTGTAGAAGGCCTTCAGAACACTTTCTTCAGAAGCCTTAAATAATACATGGAGGATCGCTATGTTTGTTTTAGGACAAAATGTGTTGATGCACAGTCAAGCAGTGGTCCCAACAGTTGAATAACTCACTTTTATCGAGTGTTTCTCAATGCAGCTTGCTCAACCAATCTCCAAGGGATTTGATAAATTAATTAGGAAGGAGTTACATAATATTTGATCTAAACGGATTCCACTAAGCCTATCAAACGTTACGTAACTCCAGGCTCATTACCCTATTAAAAACCTTTGCCCAAGTTAGTGGAAAAATCAAATGAGCTTAATCTCTCAGTCTTTATGCTGATATATCTTCTCCCATATAGAGGACAAGATATCCGACATACAAAAGTCCACATCATCGCTTGAAATTCTTGTCACAGTGAAAGTCTTTATAAGGCATGATTAGTAATCTCTCAATATCACTTTTATGACTTTCTTGACATCTCTTGCAATTATATTGGAATGGACAAACCAAACTAGGCAAAATTGCTCGTTATGTCTATTTCAATATAATTGCAAGAGACGTCAAGAAAGTCATAAAAGTGATATTGAGATTTTACTAGTCATGTAATCTAAAGACTTGCGTTGTGGAAAGAATTTCAGGCGATGGAGTAGACTTTTGCATGGCGGATATCTTGTCCTCTATATGGGAAAAGAGTGCTCAGTAGAAAAGCTGAGAGATTGAGCTTTTTTTATTTGACCACTACCTCGGGCAAAGGTTAGGGTAATGAGCCTAGAGTTATGTAACATTTAATAGTCTTGGTGGAATCAGTTTAGATCAAACATTACATAACTCCTTGCTAATTAATTTATCAAATTCCTTGAAGGTTGGTTGAGCAAGATGCATTGAGAAACGCTCGATAAAAGTGAGTCATTCAACTGTTGGGACCACTGCTTGATTGTGCATCAACACATTTTGACCTGAAATAAATAGAGTGACCCTCCATGTTTCATTTAAGGCATCTGAAGAAATTGTTCTGAAGGCCTTATACAATGCCAGAACTTCAAAGAAAGTGTTCCTGATCGAGCTCACAAAAGACCACGAACTCTATACCAACTTCAAAGACGACAACGACAAACTTGAATACCAAATCGACAAGTTGGAGGCAAGCTTGAAAATTATCGTGATTTACATACTACAGCAAGCCTCAGATATTTTCCAAGATATGTTGAAAGCATGATAAGGCAAGAAAAGACAATCAATTAATCCATATTGCTAAGGAAGTAATGATACTCAATCTGCCGTTCAATCTTGTTTGTGGTTACGATCAGGTCAACAACAGTAGACCTAATTGGAACCACAAATAAGAAGGCATGGGATACAATTTAAAATTCAGAAATTGCAGCCTTCGCTTAGATTCTTTATTTTAACTACAGTTGTTATTGGCGCAAGTTTTCTAGACTTACTGTACATTATTTCAAATCTCGATGCTCGCGAGGTTACTTTCTTGATCTTCTGCTATTTTCTATATAGGTGATAATCTCGACTACGCTACCTAGTCGTAGCTCCCTATCAAAGTGTCCATCTGCATTTTTTTCTTTCAGAGAAACAACAAACGGATTTATATTACCGGATACACTTTCATATTTGCACTTAATTCAGATTCCTCATGGTTTATGTCAGTTTCATCGGCCAAATTCTCTAGAAGTTCCTTGCTACCCTATGTATCCTTTTCGATTAGCTTTCAGATGATATAGTCTTTCATCAACTCCATTTTCCCTCGCAGACATTCTCTTTCGGCTCCTTCTGGCGTATAATCATCTTCTCGAACAACCCTTCCATATAAATTTGGGCCAGGGTAATTTCTATTGATTTTACATTCTTATTTGATGCAGTGCGAGGATTTGAAGGCCTTCTCAGAGTCTAATGCACACTTAAAGTTAAGTCCAATCGCTATTGGATCTCTGCAATGACACCAAATATTGATCCCTTCTCAAAACTTGACACACATAAACATGAGCAACAACCATCAGTAATTCGTTATAGGGTATCTGCACCATCTTCATGGGGCCCTTGGCCTTATCTATTTGAACCCATCAAATTTATTGTGCAATGCAGGATCTTGTTTGAATGATCAGTGCCTAATCAATTAAAAACTGCACGCACAAAAATATTGTACTTTGTGTGTGTTATCTCGATGACCTTATCAGTAATACTTAACTCCCACATATGATAGTGGATCCATCCATCTACACGCACCTTATTCTTCCTAGCCCATCTATGGCTTAAATTAAATAAACAGATGACTAATAAGTTACAATAGATGCCACATCTGTTTAAATTGTCAAACAATTATAGACATCTGTTACAACAGATGATCAATCTGTTACGACATATGACTTATCTGTTTGAAATATCAAATAGGTATATGCATCTATTACAACAGTTTTAATATATTGTAAATTATCAAACAGATAGAATGTATTTTGCGATAGATTACCCATCTGTTAGATTTATTTTAGAGTAATTTTCTTTTCTTTCCGAAATACAATAAAAAATAAAATGTTGTGTTTAGATCCATTTTTTTAATTTACATTTTCGAAAGTGACCAGTTTTATTTAATTAAGGGATGAACAGTCGTGGCTTTTTTACTAACCCCTTTGAATTCAAACATTTATAAATAGGTCCCTCCTTACTCGTTCATTCTACTACACTTACAGATATGGCTGATTCAGATTCGTACAAGAAGATTCATATCGAGTTCTTGCGGGAACTTCAAAGGCAGTTTGATGAACTCCAGAGGGATTTGGCAGACTTCAGAGCAAGGCTGAGGAGGGCCCTGCTGCTACCGGATGAAAATTATCCGATTGGCAATAATAGTAATACTACTACTAATAATGATAATAATAATAATAGAAGTAATAATAATTAGGTTGTGTTTTTTCTTTTAGCGTATGTATTTTCTTTTTTTATATCTGATCTACCTAAGGGATTCAAAAATCTATGTTTGGTCGACTTTGAATTTATTCTTATTTAATATTTAATTATAATTCTGTTTATTCCTTATTCTCAATATGTCGACGATTGGAGGTAGGGATTAAGCTTTTGTGGCAACAGAGGTTAATCTGATGCGACAGATAGATCATATATTACAACAGGCGGTTATTAATTAAAAAAGATTATTGTTGTTATTGAGAGGGTGAAAAGTCATGATTCTCTGATTATTTAATTTGAAAAATGGTTCGTAAATAAATAATAAGAAAATAAATGATAAACACAATTTATAACCGTAAAAGAACGGTTATTTACTTTTAATAAATGATCGTGACTTTTCACCATTTTTTTTAAATATGTTTTTTAAAATTATTTATTTATATATTATATAATTAAAAAAAGTCACAACATTGGATTAATTAAGTTATATATGATTATTTTGTTAAGAAAAAAGTGAATAGTCGTGACTTTTTGTCTAAACACATTCAACAATGTTGCTGAAACATCAAATTCTCGAACTGTTGCGACTGATGAATTAGCTGTTAGAAGAAATAAAAAAAAAGCTCCTAAAATAGATGGCCGATTTGTTGCAGCAGACAATATATCCATTGCACCAGATGGGCTATCTGATACAATAGATATACAATTTGTTGTCATAACTCATTAAAAATGGTTATTATTTTATTAAAAAATGGTTATTGAAAAGGTGTCTTCGATTTTTAAATTGAGAAAAATGTTATTTAAATTTAAGAACTAATTAATAATAATAAGTTGAAAAGTCATGACTTGTCACAATAATAAAAAACTCACTAGCTTGATTTAATTAAGTCATTTCTTTTCACAGAAAACAATAAGGAAATAAATGATAAACACAATTTATAACCGTAAAAAAATGGTTATTTAATTTGAATAATTGACGTTACTATTAAATAGGCACCATTTCTTTTCACAGAAAATATTTTTATTTTTAAATCTGTTTTTTTAATTTATATAATAAAAAAGCCAGCAAATTTGAATTAATGATATGATGATAATATTTTTTAAAAAAAATAGATTATATATTGCAACAAATAGATTATCTAATGCAACAGGTTGTCTATTTATGACAACATATGATATATTTGTTGTCACAGATGAGTTATCTGATGCAACAGATATATAATCTGTTGTCACAACTCAATAAAAATGGTTCTTGGAAAGAACTAATTAATAATAATAAACTGAAAAGTCATAACTTATCACAATATTCATCTTTTCACCGTAATCAAAAATGTAATTAGTAAATGGAGGTGAACAGTCAAACCTTTTTGCTTAACTTATTCAAATTCAATTCTCTCTAAATAGGTCCCTCCTTACCCAATCGTTCATTCAACTACACTCTATTTATTTATTGCATCTTGTCTTTCTTTCATATTACACCTTCCACCACTTTCTCTTCCCTAACTCGTGTAAGTTTTTTTCTTGCTTCGTGTGTAAATATACCCAATTTGTAGTATATGTTGTATTACATTCGGATATTCTTTTCTTTACTTTTGTTTTTACGTTTTTTATCAACCCATGTGTGTTCTAGATATGGTTGATCCAGTGTGGGACATTGCTTTTCTGCAAGACACCATGAATGAACTTCGGATGCAAGTTCGTGACCTGCAATGGGAATTGGGAGAAGTTAGAGCAAGGATGGTCCGTGAGATCCACAGGCTGAGGAGGGCCTTGCTGTTGAATAAGTGATTCAAACAAAAACAAAGAAATGTTACTACAACTTTCTTTCAGTATTTTAATGTTTTGACTCAGCCTAGGCTAGTGGTTGTTTATTCTTTATGTTTATCTTGTTAGTTGAAAGCACTATTGAGTTAGTGCCCTTTATTTTTGCATCTTTAGTTGAGTTGTAAGCTATTTATAAGGGCTTATCACTGATGAATGATATATACAAAAAAGAGTTTTGCAATTCCAGAGAACTCTCTGCTATTCTGATAGCTTTTCTTTTTCCTTTCTAATATTTTATTCTTGAGTGAGCTTGAGATCTTTTCTCTAGCATCTGTGGTATAAGCGCTAGGTTTAGAATGAGGTAATATATTAACAGAAAAAAAAACATGGCTTTCAATAGAAATTCATTCAACATATCTCAGCCTTCCATCCCCATTTTCACAGGACAAAGTTATCAGTTCTGGAGTATCAAGATGAAGACTTTGTTTAAGTCACATGATCTTTGGGACTTGATTGAGACAGGGTACGCAGATCTGGATGAAGAGCAGATACTGAAGGAAAACAAAAAGAAGGACGCAAAGGCATTGTTATTCCTTCAATAGGCAGTCCATGAGATGGTGCTTTCCTGAATTATAGCAGCCATCACTTCAAGGCAAGCATGGAGAATTTTGCAAACTGAATTTCAAGGCTCCTCAAAGGTAATAGTTATTAAACTCCAAACTCTTCGGCATAAGTTTGAAGCTTTAATCATGAAAGGAAATGAATCTGTGCAAGATTTCTTGTATAGAGCAATGGCTATTAGTAGTCAAATGAGGTCATACAGAGACCAAATAACTGATCAAACCGTTGTTGAAAATTTTTTGAGGAGTTTAAATCCTAAGTTTAATCATGTTGTGACTGCAATTGAGGAGTCCAAAGATTTGTCGAATTTTTCATTTAATGAATTAATGGGTTCTTTGAAAGCCCACAAGGCAAGGATAAACAGGCCAACAGAAAAGCAGGAAGAAAAAATATTTTAATCAAAGGTGGAGGCACCCAATTCAAGAAAGCATGATAAGGCAGCAATAAGAAGAGGACAAGGCATAGGTACATTTCATGGAAATAGCTGAGGTCGAGGCTGGGGCAGAGGCTTTGAACAAAGAAACTTTAATGAGCAAAGGGGCAATAGAAGCAACAAACAATGTTATCATTGCAAGAGGTTTGGGCATGTGCAAGAAGATTATTGGTACAAGGAGAAACAAGTGAATTATGTCGAGACAACTGATGAATAAAGTAAGTTATTCATGGCTTATTGTGATACTAATGAAGTTGCAAGTGATATTTGGTTTGTAGATAGTGGTTGCTCCAACCATATGTTAGGAATGAACTCAATCTTCAAAGAACTTGATGAGACACAAAAATCAACAGTCAGTCTTGGTGATAATAACGGCCTTCAAGCGAAAGAAAAAGGAACAGTAGCAATCAAATGCATCCATGGTAAAGTAAAACTTCTTCATGATGTTCAATTTGTTCCTAGTTTGGCACATAATTTACTAAGTGTTAGTCAACTAATGGCTACTGGATATTCACTTTTGTTTGATGATGGAGCATGTGTTATTAAAGATAAAAAAAATAAAGACAAACAATGGTTAATGTGCTCATGGCTGAAAATAGAATGTTTCCGCTAAAAGTTTCAAATATGAAAAAAATTTCTTTGGTTACTGATGCAAAAAATGATTCTGAATTATGGCATTTGAGGTATGGGCATCTTAATTTCAAGGGACTTAAGCTGCTAAGCCAAAAAGTTATGGTCATTGGATTACCAAAAATTAATTCTTTTGATTTATGCGAAGGTTGCATTTATGGTAAGCAAAGTAGAAAGTCATTTCCTGTTGGAAAGACTTGGAGAGCTTCTACTTGCCTAGAATTAATTCATGCAGATTTATGTGGTCCAATGAATATTGAATCTTGTGGTGGAAGTTGATATTGTTTACTCATCACAGATGATTTCAGTCGCATGAGTTGGGTGTATTTTCTGAAATACAAATCAGAAGCTTTTTTGAATTTTAGAAAATACAAGGCTTTGGTGGAGAATCGCAGTGGGTTGCGCATAAAAACTCTCTTAATAGACAGAGGTGGTAAGTTCTTATCTAATGAATATGTTCATTTTTATGATGAATCTGGAATTCACAGAGAACTTACTGCACCCTACACACCAGAGCAAAATGGTGTAGCTGAACGCAAGAATCGTACCGTTATGGAGATGGCATGAGAAGCTTATTAAAAGGCAAGGGACTTCCAAACGAATACTACACAGAAGCATTTGCAACCTCAATGTACCTACTAAACCTATTTCCTACAAAGGTTGGGATGAACCAAATGCCATATGAAGCTTGGAAAGTTACAAGTCCTTCGGCAAGCCATTGGCGAATTTTTGGGTGTATTGCTTATGCTTTGGTTAACTCCCAAACTCGTCAAAAATTAGATGAAAAATCACAAAAATATATTTTCATCGGTTATTGTCTTGAATCCAAAGCGTACAGGTTATATAACCCACTTAGTGGCAAAGTGATAATAAGCAGAAATATTGTCTTTGATAAAAAGTCAAGTTGGAATTAGAATGAAAAACAAGTACAACAGGAGGTTTTGATACCCTTATAAGTCTCTCCGGGTGAAGGACAAGAGGTTGCCCCAGATTCACTTGAAGATGCAATTGCACCAGAGAAATCTGCAACACTTGAAGGACCTTCAGTTGATCCAATTCCACTAAGAAAATCAAAAAGAGTTAGAAAAGACAATCCTAGATATTCTAATCAATCAGGTCAATTTAATTTTATTGTTTCAGATCCTATATTTTATGAAGAAGAAATTGCAAAGGAGGAGTGGAAGAATGCAATGAAGGAAAAATTGATGTGTAATACCTCGAGAATTCCAATCGATAGTAGAACCATGCTTTAAGCTTATGAGAAATGAATTATAGTGCATTGGTAGTTTTATGATTGAGGTTGGTATGTATTAAGGCCTCAAATATGTCCTAGATATAAGGCAAATCAAAACATCCCTTACCGATTGAATTCTTGGGAAGCATTTTAGTATAGTCAAATTCAAAAGAGAATATCTTTTGTTATACAATGAATTTTTGATCTCATGACCCACCAACAGATAGATAATTGAATTAGATTTCCAACTATACCAATTTCTCTAAAATCTGGTATCGAGGTAAAAATTTATGACCGTTTTACAGTGAGCTATCCAGACTGCCAAAGTACGACGGGAAGGCCGACGGACCGTCGTGCCTGTGATGGAACATCGCCCAAACCATCACAACTAAGATTGTAAGCCTGTTTTCTGGACAAAAAATGATGGGTTGAGGGGACGGTCCATCCCCAGGGCGATGGTTCGTCGCCCAAACCGTCGGGGACCTCCGTTTAGCGAATTTAAGCCGTTTTTAAAAAGATTTTTGGGTCTTTTCCACCCTTTTTAACACCTAATTAAATCAAATCAAAGCACATAACTTCATATTCATCTATAGCATAAAAATTAGGGTTCCTTTCAAGATCAATCCTCAAGAACAAGGTTCAAATCCTTCTTCAAGAAAATTCAAGAATCAAAACATCACCATTCAAGAACCTTCAAAAAAAGCCTATAAGAACATTCTTAAGGCTTCAAAAGTCAACTTTTTCTATTGAATCAAGCAAAATAAGGTATGTGGGGTTTCAACAAGAATAATTCTTTCATTCTTGTGCCCAAAAACTTACTTTAAGTTATAAATTTCTGAATTTTGATATGATTTCCATGAAATTTAAGTTAGGGTTTATACCCCATGTTGCTAATTGCATGATTTTGAGACCTTAAGTGATTTGGATATTGAGTTACATGTCTACTTTCGAATATTTATGCACATGATCATATTTTTTTCCAGATTTTGTGTTGATTTACCAATAATTACATCATCAAGCATGAACCTTTTGGTGTTTTAACATAAGTTTGAAACATGGGGTTTAATCCCTAAGATTTAGCCTTGATATTTTAAGAAAATCATGATTTTAAGCCTCCTTGATGATTGTTTAACAAGTTTCAAGGAAGAAAGTTGATCTTTGAATCATAAGCTAAAATAGAAATCCGCAATATTTATGATTTGAAGCAAAGAAAAGTATAATTGGCTTCCTCTATACATCCTTGTACTGTTTTAAGGTGGATTTTCTAAAAGTTTTGAGCCTAAGTATGGGAGTAGTATTTAGCACCGAGTTGGGCTTGATTCCAAGGTCTCATGCCCCAGAACTACGAGCCACCGTAGGATTATGATTTACCTCAAGTGGGTTAAGATAGTAATCACTAAAGTTAAGGTTCTATTCCGATGGAAAGGGTAGAACAACTCTCCCCAACGTGGACAAGACGTTGGACTCCATGTCAGCTCACATGGTTTATGTCGGTTAGAAGAAACTCTCAAGTTCCCAAAGTCTCCAAGTTTCCAAAGATTTATATTCCTAAAGTTCCCAAGTCCTTGAGTTCCCAAAGTCCTATTCTCCTCAAGATAAAAGCATAAATTTTGAAAGTCATTGTTTAAAGATTCCTTTTGCTACAAGCTTTGAGAATAAGGAGAGAATACAGATTTTAGAACTAGGTATAATGACTCACGAAATTTATGCTACATATTTCATTATTCATGATTTATGAGATTTAGATTTCAGATTTATTCAAGCTATGTGAGTCATTTATATCAGCATGCATGGTTTTATAAAAAGTAATGATAATGTTTACTTATGGTATACAACCCCATATACTCAGTACATCCTCAAAGTACTGATCCACATATATGTCTATGTGCTATATTGTCTCATAATGTAGGTTCAAGTGCTCATTCTCAACAGCGACAGTGATCTCCGAGTACCTTCATCTACACTTCCGCAGTTGGTGAGTCCTCATGGTTTGAGGACCTTTTTCTCTGATTTTCAATCTTGATAGCAGTCATTTATTATTTTCATTTCAGCTTGAGTCAGTTGGGGGTTTATCCCAATGACTCTCTAGTGCTTTAGTAAGTAGAGGCTTGTCGGACTATCAGTTGAAGTTTCTAGATTTTAAGTATTTGTTATCCAAATGATGTTTTTCAGTTATTTTAGCCCAAATTTGACATGATATAGAGTTACTACTTAATTCATTTATTTTAAAGTAAGTTCTAGACTTAGTAGCTGGCTCGAAGGGTTAGCTTGGGGCTACTTGTAGCCTTAAGCACCGTGTGACGTCTCAAGATGAGATTTTGGGGCGTTACAAACTTTATATCATCTAATTTTGATGAAGGAGGTGACATAGCCAAACGATTCTAAAACTGGGGGCGGTTCCCTCTATGGGATCTAGGCTGACCATACTCAGACTGCTCTGATCTAGCCCTCTTATGTCCTCTTACTCTCTCTCTTCTTCGTCTTTTCTGCCTCAGTTTGTTGAGTATGCATCATCAGTATAGAAAGATCCATGCATCATCTCTATATGGCTTTGAACCCAACTAAGCCAAAATCAAACCTGGCTCTGATACCAAGTTTGTAACGCCCAAAATATCATTTCGAGATGTCACACGGTGCTTAAGACTACAAGTAGCCCAAGCTAACCCTTCAAGCCTGCTAATAATTCTAGAACTTACTTTAAAATAAATGAATTAAGTAGTAATTCGATATCATGTCAAATTTGGGCTAAAATAACTGAAAAACATCATTTGAATAACAAATACTTAAAATCTGGAAACTCCAACTGATAGTCCGATAAGCCTCTACTTACTAAAGAACTAGAGAGTCATTGGGACAAACCCCCAACTGACTCCAGCTGAAATGAAAACAATAAATGGTTGTTATCAAAACTGAAAATCAGAAAAAAAAGGTTCTCGAACCATAAGGACTCACCAACTATGGAAGTGTAGATAAAGGTACTCAGAGATCACTGTCGCTATTGAGACTGGGCACCTGAACCTACATTATGAGACAATGTAGTACATAGACATATATGTGGATCAGTACTTTGAGGATGTACTGAGTATATGGGGTTGTATACAATAAGTAAACATTATCATTACTTTTTATAAAACCATGCATGCTGATATAAATGACTCACATAGCTTGAATAAATCTGAAATCTAAATCTCATAAATCATGAATAATGAAACATGTAGCATAAATTTCGTGAATCATTATACCTAGTTCTAAAATCTGTATTCTCCTCTTATTCTCAAAGCTTGTAGCAAAAGGAATCTTTAAACAATGACTTTCAAAATTTATGCTTTTATCTTGAGGAGAATAGGACTTTGGGAACTCAATGACTTGGGAACTTTAGGAATATAAAGCTTTGGAGACTCTGGGAACTTGGGAGTTGCTTCTAACCGACATAAACCATGTGATCTGACATGGAGTCCAACATCTTGCCCACGTTGGGGAGAGTTGTTCTACCCTTGCCATCGAAATAGAACCTTAACTTTAGTGATAACTATCTCAACCCACTTGGGATAAATCATAATCCTATGGTGGCTCGTAGTTCTGGGGCATGAGAACTTGGAATCAAGCCCAACTCGGTGCTAAATACTACTCCCGTACTTAGGCTCAGAACTTTTAGAAAATCCACCTTAAAATAGTACAAGGATGTATAGAGGAAGCCAATTATACTTCTCTTTGCTTTAAATCAAAAATACTGCGGATTCCTATTTTAGCTTAGAATTCAAAGATTAACTTTCTTCTTTGA
This sequence comes from Capsicum pubescens, assembly GCA_030864215.1. Taxonomy (NCBI): domain Eukaryota; kingdom Viridiplantae; phylum Streptophyta; class Magnoliopsida; order Solanales; family Solanaceae; genus Capsicum; species Capsicum pubescens. The sequence goes on from CM061546.1 coordinate 74,758,325, forward strand.
AACTTGGTAAACAGTCATCAAGGAGTCTTAAAATCATGATCTTCTTCAAATATCAAGGCTAAATCTTAGGTCTTAAAGCCCATGTTTCAAACTTATGTTAAAACACCAAAAGGTTCATGCTTGACAATGTAATTATTGGTAAATCAACTCAAAATCTGGAAAAAACTATGATCATGTGAATAAATATTCGAAAGTAGACATGTAACTCAATATCCAAATCACTTAAGGTTTCAAAATCATGCAATTAGCAACATGGGGTATAAACCCTAACTTAAATTTCATGGAAATCATATCAAAATTCAGAAATTTGTAACTTAAAGTAAGTTTTTGGGCACAAGAACGAAAGACTTGTTCTTGTTGAAACCCCACATACCTTATTTGGCTTGATTGAATGGAACAAGTTGACTTTTGAAGCCTTGAGAATGTTCTTGGAGGCTTTTCTTGAAGGTTCTTGAATGGTGATGTTTTGATTCTTGAATTTTCTTGAAGAAGGGTTTGAACCTTGTTCTTGAGGATTGATCTTGAAAGGAACCCTAATTTTGATGCTATGGATGAATATGAAGTTATGTGCTTTGATTTGATTTAATTAGGTGTTAAAAAGGGTGGAAAGGACCCAAAAATCCTTTTAAAAAGGACTTAAAATCGCTAAACGGAGGTCCCCGACGGTTTGGGCGATGAACCGTCACCCTGGGGATGGACCGTCCCTTCAACCCATCACTTTTTAGCCAGAAAACAGGCTTACTACCTCAGTTGCGATGGTTTAGGTGACGGTCCTCGCAGGCACGATGGTCCGTCGGCCTTCTCATCGCACTTTGGCAGTCCGGATAGCTCACTGTAAAACGACCATAACTTTTTATCCCGCTACCAGATTTTGGCAAAATTGGTATCGTTGGAAAGCTAATTCAATTATATATCTTTTGGTGGGTCATGATCTCAAAAATTTGAAGTATAAAAAATATATTCTCATTAAAAGTTGACTATACCAAAAATTTTCTCAAGAATTCAATCGGTAAGAGATGTTTTGATTCGCCTAATAGCTAGGACATATTTGAGGCCTTAATACACACCAACCTTGATCATAAAACTACCGATGCACTATAACTTACTTCTTATGAGCTTGAATCATGGTTCTACTATTGGTTGGAATTCTTGGGGAATTACATTATCACCCCCTTGGGAACATTCATCCTCGAATGAGGTTGGCTAGCTGAGAAAACTGAGGATGCACAACTGAAATAAATTACTAAACTAATTCTACATCATTCTAATCCTTTGAGTACTTCTGGGAATGCATGAAATTATAAAGAAGGCACTATATAGCTGAATACGTGCTTAGAAAAGAACTGAATCAAGGAAGAGTAGTACCTTCGGTTAAATCTGAGTTGCGTCGAATAGATGAGGGTACCTGACTCGTATATCTTCTTCTGCTTCCCAAGTAGCACCCTCAACTGATTGGTTCTTCCAAAGAACCTTGACCAAGGGAACTTCTTTGTTCCTTAGTCTACGGATTTGATGGTCTAGAATCTCAACTGGAATATCTTCATATGAAAGACTATTCTGAACATCTGAGCTCTCTGACGGATCTACTACAATGGAATCACCGATGCCCTTCTTAAGCATAGAGACGTGAAATACAGGATGAACAACTGATAAATCTGCAGGCAATTTAACCTCATAAGCTACTTTCCTAACACATCTCAGAATTCTATAGGGGCCGACATAACGGGGACTAAGCTTTCCCTTTTTACCAAATCTCTTCACCCCTTTTATGGGTGAAATCATCAAATATACTAAGTCATCAATTTCAAACTCAAAATCTCTTCTTCTCACATCTGCATATAATTTCTGGCGACTCTGGGTTGTCTTCAATCTTTCTCTAATCAACTTTACTTTTTCCATAGCTTCAAACACTGCATCAGGCCCAAGAAAGGCGGCCTCACCCACTTCAAACCAACTTATGGGTGATCTACATCTCCTTCCATAAAGAGCCTCAAATGGGGCCATCTGAACGCTAGAATGATAACTGTTATTATAAGCGAACTCGATCAATAGCAAATGCTCATCCCAACTACACTTGAAATCAAGAGCACATGCCCCCAATATGTCTCCTAGAGTCTGGATGGTCCTCTCTGCCTGACCATCTATCTGCTGATGAAAAGCGAAACTAAGGTAAACTTAGGTACCAAGACCCTTCTGAAAAACTCTCCAAAATGGGAAATAAACTCAGTACCCCTATCTGAGATGAAGACAAGGGAACTCCACTTAGTCCGACTAACTCTCGGATATACAACTTAGCATAATCCTCAGTTGTATAAGATGTATGCACTGGCAGGAAATGCGTTGACTTAGTAAACCTGTCTACAACAACCCAAATCGAATCATAATGACAGCGTGAAAGGTGTAAACCAGTCACAAAATCTATATTCATCTCTTCCCACTTCCAAGTGGGGATACCAAACTCTTGCATCGCACCACCAGGTCTTTGGTGCTCTACCTTAACCTATTGGAGAGTTGCGTACTTTGCCACAAACTCTGCTATATATTTCTTCATACCACTCCACCAATAGATTTCCCACAAGTCGCGGTACATCTTGGTAGCACCGGGATAAATAGAATATCGCGCGCCATGCACTTTAGCCATAATTCTCTTCCTCAAATCATCAACACAAGGAACACACAATCTATCCTGAAATCTCAACACGCCCTCTCCCTTTTGGGAGAAAACCTCTACTTTTTGGTCTTTAACCGACTTTTTTAGTTTGACCAAACTAGAATCCATGTCCTGTTTTTTCTTCACTTCCAAAACTAACAAGGATTCAGAACTACTCTAAACCCAAACATTCCCCTCAGCTAAATCAAGCAAAAAACACCCAATCTAGACAAACAATGCACTTCACGAGCTAATTCTTTCTTATTTTTCTCCACGTGAGCAACACTGCACATAGACAACCTATTAAGGGCGTCTGCCACTACATTGGCCTTGCCCGGATGATACAACATGCTCATATAATAATCTTTTAGAAACTCTAACCACTTCCTCTGATGATAATTTAACTCCCTCTGAGTAAACATATACTGCAGGCTTTTGTGGTCCGTAAACACATCAACATGAACGCCATACAGATAGTGTCTCCGAATTTTCAAAGCAAAAACCACAATAGCTAATACAAGATCATGGGTTGGGTAATTTTTTCATGCGGCTTCAACTGTCTAAAGGCATAGTCTTTAACCTTACCGCTCTGCATCAACACGCAACCCAAACCAACTCTAGAGGCATCACAATACACCACAAAACCATTTGTACTAGCGGGCAATATTAACACTGGGGTTGAAGTGAGTCGAGTCTTAAACTCCTGAAAACTCTTCTCGCTGGAATCTGACCACAGAAAATTAACTTTCTTTTGGGTCAATAGGGTCATGGGAGACGCAATAGATTAGAAACCTTCAACAAAATAGCGGTAATAGCCAGCTAGACCTAAGAAACTTCTAATGTCTGATGGAGAGATAGGTCTAGGCCAATTTCTTACGGCTTATGTCTTTTGGAGATCAACTCTAATGCCTTAGGCTGAAATAATATGACCAAGAAAGGCTACTAACCTTAGCCAAAACTCACACTTGCTGAATTTGGCGAACAATTGATGATATCGGAGAGTTTGCAAGATAATTTTAAGATGAGCCGCATGGTCATCCTCACTACGGAAGTAAACAAGGATATCATCTATGAACACTATGACAAACATATCAAGATACTGTTTGAAGACTCGATTCATGAGGTCCATGAAAGCTTTTGGAGCATTGGTTGGCCCGAAAGACATGACTAAAAACTTAAAATGACCATAACGGGTTCGGAAGGCTGTCTTTCGAATATCACACTCCCTTACTTTAAGATGATGATAGCCGAATCTAAGGTCTATCTTTGAGAAATAACTTGCACCTTGCAATTGATCAAACAGGTCATCAATTCTAGGAAGAGGGTATTTGTTCTTGACTATGACCTTATTAAGCTGACGATAGTCAATGCACATACGCAAAGAACCATCTTTTTTTCGCACGAATAGGATGGGTGCGCCCCATGGAGAAACATTGGGTCTTATGAAACCTTTATATAGAAGATCTTTGAGTTGTTCTTTTAACTCCTTAAGTTCTTCGGGTGCCATACGGTAATGAGGGATAGAAATAGGCTGTGTATCGGAAAGAAGGTCAATACCAAACTCTACTTCCCTATCGGGAGGTACCCCTTGGAGATCTTCAGGAAACACATTCGTAAACTCATTAACTATGTTGACTAACTGAATTATTGGAGTCTCAGACTTAGTGTCTTTAACTCAAACTAGATGATAAATGCAACTTTTGAAAATCAACTTTCTAGCCTTAAGGTAAGATATAAAATGACTCTATGGAGATACAGAATTTCTGAACCACTCAAAGACTGGCTCATCTGGGAATTGAAACTTAACCACATGGATGCGATAATCTATAGATGCATAACAGAAATGAAGCAAATCCATACCCAGAATAAGATCAAAGTTGACCATATCTAACTCTATCAAATCTGCAAATATGACCTTATAATGAACAGTAATAGGACACTTTTTGTAAACTTGCTTAGCAATAATTGACTCTCCTACTGGGGTAGAAACCAGGATAGGTTCAGGTATCTTTTCAAAACTTATCTCAAAATTCACAGCAACTAATGGAGTCATATCAGAGAAAATTGACTCAGGGTACAACAATACATACACATCAAAATAAAAGACACGAAGCGTACCAGTAACAACATCCAGTGAATCCTTCTACTCCTGGCGGGATGGCAAAGCATAGAATCGATTCTGGCATTGACCGCCAGTAGTGATGGATGAAGCACCTTGAGGAGGGGTTGTACGAGCTAAAGAAGTTGGTGCAATGGTAGCCTGAGTCTAGGGTCGAATATCTCTGCTCCCCTGCCTAGCATGCGTATACTCTCTAAGTATATGGTCCAACTTGGCACAACCAAAACAACCCTTCTGCTTGGCCAAGCACTCTCCGGGATGGGTTCTACCACACTTAGCACATGAAGGATAACTGGGCCTACCGCTCACACTATTCTGAGACCTGAACATGGAAGACTTACCCCACTATTCCTGCCTGGTTCTGGGTGTGGGAGCATTTGTTGATGAAGGCATTGGCATAGCCGAACGATTCTGAAACTGTGGGCGGTTCCCTCCATGAGATTTAGGTTAACCAAACTCAAATTACTCTAATCTAGCCCTTTTATGCCCTCTTATGCCCTCTTACTCTCTCTCTCTTTCCTTTATATTTTTTTCCTCGATCTTTTGAGCATGCATAGAGCTAAATAAGGTATTAGGGTTCCTTTCAAATAAGCGAAAATCAACCTGTCACATGGAGGATAACTGGGCTTTCCTTTGATTTAATTAGGGTTCCTTTCAAGATCAATCCTCAAAAACAAGGTTCAAACCCTTCTTCAAGAAAATTCAAGAATCAAAACATCACCATTCAAGAACCTTCAAGAAAAGCCTCCAAGAACATTCTCAAGTCTTTAAAACTTAACTTGTTCCATTGAATCAAGCCAAATAAGGTATGTGGGGTATTGAACAAGGATAAATCTTCCATCCATGTGCCCAAAAACTTACTTTAAGTTACAAATTTCTGAATTTTGATATGATTTCCATGAAATTTAAGTTAGGATTTATACCCCATGTTGCTAATTACATGATTTTGAGAGGTTAAGTGATTTGGATATTGATTTACATGTCTACTTTCAAATATTTATGCACATGATCATATTTTTTTTCCAAATTTTGAGTTGATTTACCAATAATTACATTGTCAAGCATGAAAATTTTGGTGTTTTAACATAAGTTTGAAACATGGGCTTTAATCCCTAAGATTTAGCCTTGATATTTTAAGAAGAACATGATTTTAAGCCTCATTGATGATTGTTTACCAAGTTTCAAGGAAGAAAGTTGATCTTTGAATCCTAAGCTAAAATATGAATCCGTTGTATTTAAGATTTAAAGCAAACAGAAGTATAATTGGCTTCCTCTATACATCCTTATACTATTTTAAGGTGGATTTCCTACAAGTTTCGAGCCTAAGTATGGGAGTAGTATTTAGCATCAAGTTGGGCTTGATTCCAAGGTCTCATTCCCCAGAACTACGAGCCACCGTAGGATTATGATTTACCACAATGGGTTAAGATAGTGATCACTAAAGTTAAGGTTCTATTTCGATAGCAAGGGTAGAACAGCTCTCCTAAACGTGATCAATACGTTGGACTCCATGTCAGCTCACATGGTTTATGTTGGTTAAAAGAAACTCCCAAGTTCCTAGAGTCTCCAAGTTTCCAAAGCTTTATAGTCCTAAAGTTCCCAAGTCTTTGAGTTCCCAAAGTCCTATTCTCCTCAAGATAAAAGCATAAGTTTTGAAAGTTATTTTTTTAAGATTCCTTTTGCTACAAGCTTTGAGAATAAGAGGAGAATGCAGTTTTTAGAACTAGGTATAATGACTCACAAGATTTATGCTACATGTTTCATTATTCATGATTTATAAGATTTACATTTCATATTTATTTAAGCTATGTGAGTCATTTATATCAGCATGCATGGTTTTATAAAAAGTAATGATAATGTTTACTTATTGTATACAAGCCCATATACTCAGTACATCCTCAAAGTACTGATCCACATATATGTTTATGTGCTACATTGTCTCATAATATAGGTTTAAGTGCTCAGTCTCAACAGCGACAGTGATCTCCGAGTACCTTCATCTATACTTCCGCAGTTAGTGAGTCCTCATGGTTTGAGGACCTTTTTCTCTGATTTTCAGTCTTGATAGCAGTCATTTATTATTTTCAGTTCATCTTGAGTCAGTTGGGGGTTTATCCCAATGACTCTCTAGTTCTTTAGTAAGTAGAGGCTTGTCGGACTATCAGTTGAAGTTTCTAGATTTTAAGTATTTGTTATCCAAATGATGTTTTTCAGTTATTTTAGCCCAAATTTGACATGATATAGAGTTACTACTTAATTCATTTGTTTTAAAGTAAGTTCTAGACTTAGTAGCAGGCTTGAAGGGTTAGCTTGGGGCTACTTGTAACCTTAAGCACCGTGTAACGTCTCGGGATGAGATTTTGGAGAGTTACAAACTTGGTGAGATCTCACTCATTAGTATCACAATAATCCATGAATAACTTAATTTCTTCATCATTTGTCTCGACATAATTCGCTTGTTTCTCCTTGTACCAACAATCTGCTTGCACATGCCCAAACCTCTTGAAATGATAACATTGTTTGCTGTTTCTATTGCCCCTTTGCTTATTAAAGTTCCTTTGTTCAAAGCCTCTATCCCAGCCTCGACCTCATCTATTTCCATGAAATGCACCTCTACATCGTCCTCTTTCTGTTGTTGCGTTATCATGCTCTCTTGAATTGGGTACCTCCATCTTTGATTGAAATACTTTTTCTTCCTATTTTTCTGTTGACCTATTTATCCTTGCCTTGTGGGCTTGCAAACAACCCATTAATTCATTAAATGAAAAATCTTTAGACTCCTCAATTGCAGCCTTAACATGATCAAACTTAGGAGTTAAACTCCTCAAAATTTTTTCAACAACAGTTTGATCAATTATTTGGTCTCCATATGATCTCATTTGACTAATAATATCCATTGCTCTAGATAAGAAATCTTGCACAGATTCATTTCCTTTCATGATTAAAGCTTCAAACTTATATCGAAGAGTTTGGAGTTTTACTACTATTACCTTTGAGGAGCCTTGAAATTCAATTTGCAAAATTCTCTATGTTTGCCTTGAAGTGGTGGCTGCTGTAATTCGAAAAAACACCATCTCATGGACTGCCTGTTAAAGGAAGAACAATGCCTTTGCGTCCTTATTTTTTTTCCTTCAGCCGCTGCTTCTCATTTGGATCTTCGTACCCTGTCTCCATCAAGTCCCAAATATCTTGTGACTTAAACAAAGTCTTTATCTTGATGCTCCAGAACTGATAACTTTGTCCTGTGAAAATAGGGATGGAAGGCTAAGATATGTTCAATGAATTTCTATTGGAAGCTATGTTTTTTTTCTGTTAATAAATCACCTCAATCTAAACCTAGTGTTGATACCACAGATGCTGGAGAAAAGATCTCAAGCTCACTCAAGAAAAAAATATTAGAAAGGAAAAAGAAAAGCTATCAGAATGGCAGAGAGTTCTCTGGAATTGCAAAACTCTTTGTTCTATATATCATTCATCAGTGATAAGCCCTTATAAATAGCTTACAACTCAACTAAAGATGAAAAAATAAAGGGCACTAACTCAATAGTGCTTTCAACTAACAAGAGAAACTTAAGGACTAAACAACCACTAGTCTAGACTAAGTCAACATTAAAATACTAAAAGAAAGTTGCAGTAACGTTTCTTCATTTTTTTAATCACTTATTCAACAGCAAGGCCCTCCTCAACCACATTATCAAGCATGAACCTTTTGATGTTTTTACATAAGTTTGAAACATGGGCTTTAAGCCCTAAGATTTAGCCTTGTCATTTTAAGAAGATCATGATTTTAAGCCTCCTTGATGATTGTTTACCAAGTTTCAAGGAAGAAAGTTAATCTTTGAATCCTAAGCTAAAATAGGAATCCACAGTATTTATGATTTAAAGCAAAGAGAAGTATAATTGGATTCCTCTGTACATTCTTGTACTGTTTTAAGGTGGATTTCCTAAAAGTTTTGAGCCTAAGTATGGGAGTAGTATTTAGCACCGAGTTGGGCTTGATTCCAAGGTCTCATGCCCCAAAACTAAGAGCCACCATAGGATTATGATTTACCCCAAGTGGGTTAAGATAGTAATCACTAAAATTAAGGTTCTATTCTGATGGCAAGGGTAGAAAAACTCTCCCCAACGTGGGAAAGATGTTGGACTCCATGTCCTCTCATATGTTTTATGTCGGTTAGAAGAAACACCCAAGTTCCCAGAGTCTCCAAGTCTCCAAAGCTTTATAGTCCTAAAGTTCCCAAGTCCTTGAGTTCCCAAAGTCCAATTCTCCTCAAGATAAAAGCATAAGTTTTGAAAGTTATTATTTTTAAGATTCCTTTTGCTACAAGCTTTGAGAATAAGAGGAGAATACAGATTTTAGAACTACATATAATGACTCTCGAGATTTATGCTACATGTTTCATTATTCATGATTTATGAGATTTAGATTTCTAATTTATTCAAGCTATGTGAGTCATTTATATCAGCATGCATGGTTTTATAAAGAGTAATGATAATGTTTACTTATTGCATACACCTCTATATACTCAGTACATCCTCAAAGTACTAATCCACATATATGTCTATGTGCTACATTGCATACACCCCCTTTTTCTCTGATTTTCAATCTTGATAGCAGTCTTTTATTGTTTTCAGTTCAGCTTGAGTCAGTTGGGGGTTTGTCCCAATGACACTCTAGTTTTTTAGTAAGTAAAGGCTTGTCGGACTATCAGTTGGAGTTTCCAGATTTTCAGTATTTGTTATCCAAATGATGTTTTTCAGTTATTTTAGCCCAAATTTGACATGATATAATGTTACTACTTAATTCATTTGTTTTAAAGTAAGTTCTAGACTTAGTAGCGGCTCGAAGGGTTAGCTTGGGGCTACTTGTACCCTTAAGCATTGTGTGACGCCTTGGGATGAGATTTCGGGTCGTTACATAATGGCAATAGAAAGAAATAAAACTTGGCATCTCACCGACCTGCCAAAAGAAAAGAATCTTGTTGGCTTAAAGTGGATATTCAAAATAAAGTATCATACAGATGGAAGTGTACAGAAACACAAGGCAAGACTTGTCGCGAAGGGATAATCGCAGCAGCAGGGCATTGATTTTGAAGAGATTTTTTCCCTGTTGCTCAATTTGAAATGGTAAGAACAATTTTTGCCTTAGCTGCTCAACTGAAATAGTCACTTTATCAGCTTGATGTTAAGTCAGCATTCTTGAATGGTAAACTGGAAGAGGAGGTTTATGTTGATCAAACTCAAGGTTTCAAAATCAGTGGACAAGAGAAAAAGGTGTACCAGCTGAGGAAGGAACTTTATGGGTTGAAACAAATGACACGCGCTTGGTATAGCAAAATCAATTCCTATTTTGTTCAAAATGGGTTTGAAAGGAGTAAAAGTGATCCTACTCTGTACTTAAGAAAGCGAGGTAACAATGATCTTGTTGTTGTATGCCTCTATTTTGATTATATAATTTATATGGTTTATCTCACTCTATTGTGGCTGAATTTAAATCTTGTATGATGAGTAGATTTGAGATAACAGATTTGGGTTTGTTGCATTACTTCCTTGGGGTTGAGGTGAAACAAGGGAAAGATGATGTATTTGTTTCTCAAAAGAAATATGCATTAGACCTTCTAAAAAGATTTCTCCTAGTCAATTGTAAATTTGCAGCAACACCCATGAATATAAATAAAAAATTACAGCAGAAAGATGGTACTGGGAAAGCCAATGTAAGAAGTTTTAGAAGTCTGGTTGGAGGTTTGATTTATTTGTCTCATACTCGTCTGGTTGGAGGTTTGATTTATTTGTCTCATACTCGTCCAGATATTTCATACTCTGTTGGTGTTGTTTCAAGTTTTATGATCAATCCATCGAAGCATCATTTTGGAGCTGCAAAAAGGACTCTACACTATATTGCTGGAACACTGGAACATGGTATTTGGTACTCTCATGTTTCAAATTTCAGATTGGTAGGCTATACTGATAGTGATTGGAAAGGCTCGGTGGATGATAGAAAAAGCACATCGGGTAACACTTTCAGTCTTGGATCAGGCGTAATAACATGGAGTTCTAAGAAACAAGAAACGACAACATTATTGACTTCAGAGGCAGAGTATATTCGCAACAACTTCTTCAGCTTGTCAATGCATTTGGCTTAGGAGAATTTTGGCTGATCTTAACCAGAAGCAAGCGAAAGCAACATAAATTTATTGCGACAACAAGTCCACAATTGCAATGACTAGGAATCATGCATTTCATAGAAGAACAAAGCACATTAACATTCTCTTCTATTTTATTCGTGAGCTGGTGAAAAAAAAAGATCATAATGAAGTTTTGCAGCACCAATGAATAAGTAGCAGATATATTCACAAAAGCATTGCCCTATTAGAAGCATGTCTACTTCAAATCATTGCTTGGTGTTAGTGATTTTGAATCAAGGGGAAATGTTGAATAAGTGATTCAAAAAAAGGAAGAAAATTTACTGCAATTTTCTTTCAGTATTTTATTATTTTGACTTAGTCTAGGCTAGTTGTTGTTTAGTCCTTAAGTTTCTCTTGTTAGTTGAAAGCACTATTGAGTTAGTGCCCTTTATTTTTGCATCTTTAGTTGAGTTGTAAGCTATTTATAAGGGCTTATAACTGATGAATGATATACAGAAAAAAGAGTCTTGCAATTCCAGAGAACTCTCTGCCATTCTGGTAGCTTTTCTTTTTCCCTTCTAATATTTTGTTCTTGAGTGAGCTTGAGATCTTTTCTCCAACACTTGATGCTACCGGTTGAAGATTGATTGGATGGCGATAATAATAATAATAATTAGATTATTTTGAGATAATACCCAATTACCCCCCTAAACTATACCCAAGAGGGCTATGCCACACCTCAACTTAAAGGGGGTCCTATTACTCTCCTGAACTAATTAAAAGTGGAATTTTCACCCCCTTAGTGCCTATGTGGCACATACGTGGCACAACACACTGAAGTGTCCACGTAGGCACACGTGTGTGCCACATAGGCACTAAAGGGGTGAAAAATCCATTTTTAATTAGTTTAGGGGGGTAATAGGACCCCCTTTAAGTTGAGGTGTGACATAACCCTTTTGGGTATAGTTCAGGGGGGTAATTGAGTGTTTTTTCTATTATTTTTTTCTCTTTTAGTCTATGTATTTTTATTTGTTTTTGTTTAATAAAAAATTATGTTTGATCGGCTTTGACGTCTTAATTCATACTCCTTCCGTTTAAAAAAGAATGACCTACTTTCCTTTTTAGTCCATTTCAAAAAGAATGAACCTTTTCCTTTTTTGGAAATAATTTAATTTCAAATTTCCACATGGTATGTTTAGGACCACAAGATTAAAGGACATTTTGGTACATTTGACACAACTTTAATTTATGGCCACAAAATTCAAAAGTCTTCTTTATTTTCGTAAACTTTGTGTCAAGTCAAAGTAGGTCATTCTTTTTTAAACGAAGGGAGTATTTAATTTTTATTCTGTCTATTATCTTCTCAACAAACATGTCGACGATTAGACGATGGACGTGAGGAATAATTTTGAATCCAGTAGCAATAGCAAGAGTTGAAACATATTGGTTATCTGTTGGGTTTGTGGGAGGGGGTGATTTGTGTTGTTTCAAATAGATTACTCATCTGTTGCAATAGATAATCAGTCTGATGCAATAGATAATCAGTCTGTTGTAACAGATAATCAGTTTGATGTAACAGATAATAAGTTTATTGCAACAGATAACTAGTCTATTGCAACAGACTAGTCTGTTGATCGACTTTGATATTTTAATTCATATTTAATTTTCATTCTGTTTATTATCTTCTCAACAACCATGTTGACGATTGAACGTAAGGAATAATTTTGAATCCCAGTAGCAATAGCAAGAGTTGAAACATATTGGTTATATGCTAGGTATGTGGTAGGGGTTGATTTATGTTGTTCCAAATAGATTACTCATCTGTTGCAACAGATAATCAGTCTTATGCAACAGATAATAAGTTTGATACAACATATAATAAGTCTATTGCAACAGATAACTCTTCTGTTGCAATAGATTACTCATTTGCTCGATTCATGTTACGGGCACTATAGAACCATAAACATAAATCCAACATATGAGTCTTCCGTTGCAACAGATTACTCATCTGATGCACCAGATGAGTGATCTGTTTAAATTGTGAGCACTTATGTTAGATTCATGATCGGGTTCTATACATTGCTGGAAAAACAACAGTAAATGTGTACCCAGATGACAAATTCGAATAAAAATCATAATTTTACTTACTAAAGTCACCTATGAAATAATGTCAAAGTGGAAAGTGATGTAGGAAATAAAATTTGACCTAAAAATTGGTCAGATAGCAGCAGTAGCGGTAACAACAACAACAACAATGGTCGACAAGAAGAAGAAGATGATGATAATGAAGTAGAAGATGATGATAATGAAGCAGAAAATGATGAATAAAGCAGCAGCAACAATGAACAACAATAATCGTGAAGAGAGAGAAAACAACAACGGATGAGAAGAGAGAGAAACGCGCATTTTTTCCCTCTATTTTCTATTATATTAACTAACATTTAGATAAAAGTGTAAATTATAAAACTTGTGGGTTATTTTCAAACTTCCCCAACTTTCTTAATCCATAATAAAGTAATTGTCACCTACACTCAATTATTAAGACTTGTGTCACCTACACCTCATTTTCAAACTCTTTTGTCACTTTTAGCTCAAAGTCCCTGCAAACTGCTGCATCTTTGTAATACTAGATATCGATGGTCTGTGCCAGCACGGTCCCAATATATGTTATTTTTAATCTTAATTTAAATTATTAAAATAATTTATATTTTAATTATTGTGATTTATTATTTTTTTCTGTTTTAATTTAAATGATGTTGGTATAATTTCGAGAGTCAGCCAAATATTTTATATTTTTAAAAAAATTTAAGTTGTTAATAATGTGATTTAAATGTCTTTTACATTATTTTACAATAATATATGAATATTCTCCCTATCTCAATTTATCTGGCGAAGATAAAATTTCGACAGTCAGTCAAATTTTTTTTACAATCTTAATTATTGTGATTTATAATACTTTTAATTTCATTTTCAAAACATATATGTTATTTTATGTCTCGCTCTGTCCAATCTCAATTTATGTGCACTAATATAATTTTGATAATCAATCACATTTTTATGTTGACATATCAGTTTTTGTCTCTTTTATCTTTTTTATAAAATATTATTAATTTTTCAATGCTCAGACGATCACAATAATTAATTAGGAGTGATATAGTAAAATCACGATGAAAGAAATGAAGCACACATGTCTTAAGTGACTTGTAATAACTAATTAGAAGCAACATAGCAAAATTACTATAAAAAATACTTGTATAATAATTAATTAATGATGGTACGGTAAAATTATGATTGAAGCAGCTGAAACAGTCATAAATGTCTATTTTACTTTTTTTTAATTAAATGTTATTAATTTTTTAATATGTAAATGATTTATAATATTTAATTAAATATATAATAATTAATTAGGGATGATATAGTAAAATTACGATTGAAGCAACTGAAAAACACGTCATAAATGTCTATTTTAATTTTTTATTAAATATTATTAATTTTTTAGTACATAAACGACTTATAATAATTAATTAGGAATGATATAGTAAAATTACAGCTGAAGCAGGTATGTCAACCTCGTGTCTGCTTTGCTGATACAGTAAAATTATGGTTGAAGCAGCTGAAACAGTCATAAATGTCTATTTTACCTTTCTTCTAATTAAATATTATTAATTTTGTAATACGTAAATGACTTATAATATTTAATTAGGAACACAATAATTAATTAGGGGTGATATAGTAAAATTATGATTGAAGCAATTGAAGCAGATATGTCATAAATGTCTATTTTACATTTTTTATCAAATATTATGTAAAACCTTAGGAAAATTTTGAATAAGTATAACTCCTAATCTATAGAGAGTGATGTGGTACATATAGTTTAAGGAGAATTATAATGTATTTCAAGGATTGTCAATATGTGTTTATAAGTGATTATGAGTCAAGTTAATACAAGTAGTGGCTTAAAAGAAAAAAAAAATAGTATAAGTTGATGTACTCTTTTTTTGAACAAATAAATAAAGATGCCAAAGTGCGTCTTTGTTTAACAAATTTAATGTGTGTCTTTATCCAAGTATTGACAAAATACGTGGCATTATTAAAGCCACATATTCATGAATACTAAGATATTAGTGGGGTTGATTTGGTCATTTTCAGAAGCTTCAGCCTTCATCTCTTTTCCTTTCTCTGTGTTGCGACAACAACTATGCGGTTTAATTTTTTTGGGGCGAGTTAGTGAAGTAGAGAAATATTCTTGGCTAGATGTAGAAGCTTGCATCGATATGGAATCCTTTTTCAATTAAAAGTGGCAATAACTTTTACGGAAGTTTCAAGTATTACTTTGAAGTTTAAAATTAGGATTGAAAATCCTCAAAGGTAAATTCTTTATTCCGCTCTTAAATATGATTATAGATGAGTATTAGAGATATTTGGTTTGAGTTTTATTAACTCTTGAAGTAGGTTATATTAGTTATGGTTCTTGAAAAAAAAAGGAAAAAAGTTGAAATTGAATAGAATCAATGGAATTATGTATCGGGTGAACTATTTGGCAGTGAAGTAAGTTGTTCCATATATAAATATGTTTGTAGAATTTTCTTTATTAAGGATAAGAGTTGTTAATTTTTTAAGCACCATTGTTGAGGATTGTGGAGCTTTATGTCCACTAGGCGTTCGATAAAATGTCGTAGTGATCCAACTATTTAATTTCATAGTCGAGTATGACGTGAATAAATTGTGGCTATGTAAATTGAATCTTTGGAGTCATTTGGAATCCGCAAATCTACTTTATGTATGAATTCCTCGAGAGTTCCTATTGTAAGATAAAGGGGCAGCCCGTTGTATATTGCGGAACCAAAAATTGAGGTATGTAAAGCTAAAACCTCCTTCGCCTCAAAGGCACGACCTATAGTTATTTATTCCTCCTAAAATAGCGAGATAGTCTACTTGATATATGTGAATAGATTTTTCGGTTTCTATATGCCGATCATTTGACCACATATTCTTTTCATTTGAAATTACGCGAATTCATGCTTCTTGCATCAATTTATTGAGGTCAAAACATTTGTACTACTCCCGTCAAGTCAAGTATCTATAGAGTTTGTTTGTCCTCATTAGGAATTCTTAGAAGTCACTTAGTATATCATCATATGCTACTAATCAGAATAAATGGCTATACTATAGTCGCACTAATATGTTAGGTCACATAGTGATATAGCCATATGATGATATAAAGTACAAGCGTTGTGATAGTTCGATACTATCAAAGAAGTCAATTGTATATGAAAAGCATTACTAGAATAACTAATCAATATTTGTCGTAATATATACTTGCATAAGCCTACAAAGCACTATTTGATAAAAGTTAGCGACGGGAGGGTATCATAGGTTTGGCTTGGCACACGCACGACGTAATTCTGTGCATAGAATTGAGACCAGACCACTATAGTGAGCCCGAATGTGTGGCGTACCTTCCCTTATGGCATCATTTGCATTTGGAGTCAGTTGGACTAGTTTCCCTGACTCGAGCCAATATATGACACATATGGCCTGCGGGCAGACACTCATAATGAGCCTCAAGGAGGGGTGTACCCGGTATCAGACCACGATTACAGTTATATGTATAAAATTATAGTCAGGAGTATTTGGGTAACACATGTGGTACACTTGACATAAAATTCCCTTGGTGGGCGATCATATGATTATCTGTATTGAAAGTAGGCACATGACGTCACTTAGGCAAATTATTAGGCCCTTAATAATGACGATTTATTCATAAGTGGTTATGTGATAACTTAACAAGGTAAATGCACAGGTAATAGTATTATATGGTGTATTTGTCACCCGTCCTCTCATAAGTTATAGTTTCATATAAGAGGTTCAGTATTCAGTCGTCCCCAGTTGCTCATTCTATTGTTTGATTCATTAAGCATCCTTATACGTCTACTTGTTATTTTGTCTGCTTTACATACTAGTACATATTTTATATGTATTAACGTCCCTACATTCGGGGGCACTGCATTTTTGTAAATACAGGATCAGATACATCGATGAGCAGACTTCTATACTAGGCACTTGTCCCGGCCACTTGGAGCTAATAAATGTCTAGTACTATTTAATCATGTTCTCGGTTATAATTTGGGTGTGTCGGGGCCCTGTCCCGACCACCTTCCCTGGCACAGTTATAGTTACTCTTAGAAGCTTCGTAGACAATTAAGTTGTCACACGTGGTCATAGTTTTACTAGTCTATATCAGTTGAATTCAATGAGCCAAAATTGTACATTTACATAGGCCTTTATAATTGTTTAGAATTAGTAACTCATCTTAGCAAAAATATATGTCAGTTGTACAATACATACTTATATGATTCTTGTCCGCTCATTCTGAGCTAGGGGCGTGACATATTATTAATTTTCTAATATATAAATAACTTATAATAATTAATTAAAAATGATATAAAAAAATTACAATTAAAGCAGCTGAAGAAGACATATCGACCTCCTGTCTGCTTCAACTACTCAACTATTTCTTATTATACTAGGTAGTAATGGCCGTGCGCACGGGCCCAACGTAAGATTTTTGTGTGCTAAATGCATATGCACATAAATATTAAATGATTAGCAATCATTTGTTTACAGTTGTGACTTCATTATTTACCTTGCTTATCTATATCCTAAACTACTTATATGTGCTACATTTTGCTTTCTTTATGGTGTTTAGTTTCAATCTAAAAGCATTTATTTATGCTCAACCAATGCAGAAGAAACCAAACATGTATATTTACAAGAAAAGAAAAGAGACTGAAATGTAAGGACAAAGGGAAAAATTACAAGGCTAGAGAATGAGTTGGCTCTAATATGCTAGCAGATGAATTACATATCCTTCCTTTAGCATTTAAAAATAAATTTGTCAGGTGTTCTGGCAATTGATGTTTCTTTTCAAATTTCAACTCAATAATCTTACAACTATGAAAGGCTTAAAGGATATATTCTTACAAACAAATTGAGCATACATGAATTGCAAAGCGGACAAAGAGTATTGTTTTAGCAACTACTTGCAACAGGAACAGTGACTATGCCTCAATTTCAAAATTTTATTTGGACGCATAAGGGAGTTTCAATAGACTCCAGTTTAATTTTATAGTGATAGCGTTCAAGTAGACAATGTTGTATCAGGCTGCCTTCACTTGGGAATCTGAAACAAAATCTCCAAAAAGTTAACTTTACAATAGTGGTAGAATAGACAAACTAACTTTATTTTATGATTGTTTCTGATATATTCTCGACTCTAGCCAGGTGCTATGAAATGGGGGTCTTTCCTTTGCCTATCGTGTGTATCTGCTTGACTTTGTCCCGAATCAAAGAGACAGCCAAATATAATACTCCATAAACACAAAACAAGAAAGTAAAAGGTGATAGAGCAAACGATTTTAAGGCACTACTAAGTCCCTATTACCTTTGACCAAACCAGAACGCAGCATTGCTGAAATGAGGCATCGATTGTTCTTTTTTAGCCAAAAAGTGGTAGGCACAACTGCATACTACTCAGCTACTATTTTTGTTTTCTTATTCTTTAGAAAGCTAGAGATACAACAACCATAAGAAAATAGAGACTCACAAAACATAGAGATGTCTTGAGATATATAGAAACAACAAACCACTTGCATTTTGAATCTCGAGTTTCAATACTAAGAAAAATTCATGGTCAGGTGCGAGGAAATGATCTCACAACCCCACTTACAATTTGGATAAATATCGCTCCACAAAAACCACTTCTATTATTTACAGATCTCAATAAGTCGCAGAGCAAAAATACATGTTAGTTTTCTAAGCTGGATGATACTCTTATCAACGCAAACAATTTGTCACAACTGCATACTACTCAGCTGCTATTTTGTTTTCCTATTCTTTAGAAAGCTAGAGATACAACAATCATAAGAAAATAGACACTCATAATATATAGAGGTGTGTTGAGTTATATAGAAATAACAAACCACTTGCATTTTGAATCTCGAGTTTCAACAATAAGAAAAATTCAAAGTCAGATGCGAGGAAATGATCTCACAACCCCACTTACAGTTTGGATAAATATCGCTCCACAAAGACCACTTCTATTATTTACAGATCTCAATAAGTCGCAGAGGAAAAATACATATTCGTTCCCTAAGCTGGATGATACTCTTATCAAAGCAAATAATTTGTCACTTGGGTCACGGGAGGAAACAGATTATACAAGACGGTGGACGTTTTAAGTAGTAACAGCAGAACTGACTTGACAATTTGCAAGAAGTAGTTAACAAAAGTGTTCAGTATCAATGCATGTAGTAGTCGAGTAGACAAAAGAGTAGTGTCAATAAAAAATGATAGTATCTACTTCACCGATTGAGGAGAAAAATTAATTGAAAGTTTTAATATGAGGCAGAGTTAAATCTATTTATTTACTTAAAATGCGTTCTGTTGTTCTCCCTTTGAGAAATCCAACTACGGTACTCATATTAATCACTTTTTGTACCGAAGAAAGTATTCAACTCAATGTTGTCCTTAATGGCTATTGCCTTGTAAATCAGACGACTTCATGGATATCAGAACGCTTACCTATTCCACCACCGTATCGCAATTTTCATTAATAAATGGTTTTAAAAGTCCAAGTGGTTGCAAGCAGTAATTTCAATCTTTTATAAATTTCCACTATTAAATTCTCTCCAAAAGGGAAAATGCGTCTATACAGAAATCCACAACATACCATACTCTCTTAACATAAATTCACACTTAGGTGTCTCATGTTTGAATGCAAATGTTATTTTGTTCTTTTTTTTTTTACAAAGGTAATATAATATTACTTTTTTCTTTTGAAACATGAAAAATATTAAGATGGGGCCGCATAGGTGGTAAGCACCATTCACCCGATTGTAAGACGATTCAAGTCACTAATTTGATAGGAACCCTTGGAAGGGGATTAAAGAAGAAAGAACAATACTGAGACTGCGGCGCAACAGTATATGAAACAATATTTGGGATGAACGATTTTGATGTGATGATAAAGCATTGAACATTATCTAACTCAACCTCTAAAAGCTAGCTCATAAAATTAAGGATTTTTCAAGACTATATAAAGAATCCAAACTCCCTTTCCATAGTCGGCGTGGGACTAAGCACATAATCATGAAAAAGAGAAACAACAGTAAAACTATTTTGAAGAGACACATACCTGCAGTTTCAATACAAGAAAGTAGTTCAAGATCCTCAAATTAGCACTGCAAATTAAAAGAAAATAAAAAAATTCAATCAACACAATGAGGCCGGGGAAATAAAATCCCAATAACAGCTAAATTAAAAGAGAAAGTAGATATTACAATAAATAATAGCAATTTGTCCTGAAATTATACTGAAAAAGAAGAAGAAGAAAAAGTGCAAAGAGAAAAAGAATCGGAGGAATAAATAGACTTTTATTAAGCTTCGTATCATCACCAATCAAAGATCAAAAATTCACAACAGTGAAAGAATAAAATTAACGAACACAGAGAATTGAACCATGGTTCAAAGGATAAAAAAAAAGGCAAACTAATGAGTAGATGCTACCACGACAGACATATATGGAGCAGTCCAAAATAAAGTTCGACTTAATTTCACAATACAAGTTAAAATAATTTCAAAACAGAGAGTGACAAGCTGAGAAAGAGAAACAGTGAAGCACAAAATTAACAAACCTGGAAAGTTGATGTAATTAGGAGTAACAGTAAGCTTTTACTTATTTCTTTACATATAATGAAGTTAATCTTTTTTGTTGAAAATAAATCAAAAACCAGATCTTTACATGACTTTCGAAGATGGAGATGGAAAATTTTTTCTTCCAGGAAGATTAAGTGCGCGATCGGAGTTCAACAATATAAGAAAAACAAATCAAAATTGAAGTTGCAGAGATTCAGATCTGCAGGAAAATATAAATCAAAATAAAACGAGGTAAAGGAAAAGCATGAAACTTTCTATGTAAGAAGAGATACTGCAACAATTCTCTCAATTTAGATATAAGAGCAAGATGGGAGAAGAAGAGAGAAATACCTGTAAGTTGAAGACCAATTTGGCAAGAGAATAATAAAGTGGTACTACCCTTGTGAAATTCTCTGAAATTGTTGTTAGTCTCAGCTGTGTTCTGCTTCTTTAAACCTTTTCTTCAATCAAATTCAAACTTGAAAATGAGAAGGAAGGGGGTGTGTTTGGTACGATGGAAAATGTTTTCATCTAAAATAAGTTGATTTTTTATTTATTTTTTTATATTTGATTGGTGGGTGGAAAATATTTTTCGATAAATATTTTATGGTGTTTGATGGTGAATAGAAAATATTTTTCTTAAAATTATTTTTAGTTGCTTGATTGGTGAGAGGAAAAAATATTTTTTGAAAAACACTACTGAACAATTAACTAGTATATCAAACAACTCAATATTCTATCGGAACTAATTTAAGCATAGCAAATAATATCAATATCGAGTATCAAAATATTATAAGAAGCTAAAATTTAAGTAACTATTACTTACATAATTCAAACTTCCTAATCAATTCCCACAAATGCACAAAAGAGAGAAGTTTGGAAGCAAATACATGATACATTATCAAAAACAAAAGAACGGAGAGAAGTTTGGAAGTAAATACACGATACATTATCAAAAACAAAAGCGTGCCAATAATAGTTGCTTCCAATTCCTATGAAGCTAAACCAACCAATAGGTGTCACTATTGTTGTTGCTTGAATCGTTATAACCGCACCTTACGAAGATTTTGATTTTTGACCATGAATGTCTTAGCTAGAGTGTCGCTTTGCAACAAATAATCAAAAGCATCACCGAGGAACTCTTCATTATAACCTTCCATTACCATAACTTCTTCATACAACTTTATCACATCTAGACGACTATCAATCATTCTACCGATTGTCGTTACCACTTCTCCAAACTTTATTGATATATCACCAACGACATCTTGCATCTCAAAAGAACGTTTTCTTTTGCGACTTGCCTTGATTTGAGAAGCTTCGGTTGCTTGCACATCCTTTTCGATGGATGGTCCTTCAAGGTCATTATCATTATCTTTCTAAAAAAAACTATCAAAATCTATATCTTCAAATGATTTAGCACAATCTCCCCTAACCCGATCATTTTCACACACAAGAAATATTTCGTCAAACATTTCAATTTTCTTGTTGATGAACTTGTCATGATTGAGATGTGCCTACAATACAAAGATTAGAAATGAGATAAAGAGGTTTCCGAAAGACCCCCGGCTCAAAATAGAATAATGCTCAATATAAAATAATATAGACAAGGCATAGTCAAAGGACAAAATTCATAAAAGACAAGGCATAGTCAAAGGATAAAATATATAGAAATCAACATATTTTATTTGTACTGAAGAAGAGTCAAATAGCATAGTAGTTTTCAATTTTCATGATCATCAATTGACCATTGTAATTTTCTGGTTTACATCTCCACTATAAACGTTCCCTCATGTGCTACATTTCACCTCTTGTTGATTAGATAGAGTAGTCTTGCAGCAGAATATATCATCAAGACAAAAGCTATTTCGAGAAAAAAAATGGATAGAAGTCAGCAAGAATCTATAGTTCCGGATAGGCTAGTTGAAAATGCAAACTTCATTTATCTACTTGTTTAGAAGAATATATAGCATTGCACTTCTTCATAAATGCTCGAGGACCCCAAATGAGTTTCATCTTTTGTACCAAAATAGGAAACAACTAGAATTCCAACGTATTCCCAGCACAAAAGATAACAAGTACAATTGGAGCAAATTCTAGAAGATGATTTGAACTTTTGAAGCATCTCCAAGTATAAACTTGAGTTAAAAGTATGAATGCAGTATGTGTTATGACATTTTTCACTTCCCAACACCAAAATTTTAAACTTTCCCCTGCTTTCAAAAAAAAAATCACATATAGGGTTAATGTATTTTCATCTTCGTACAAAAGAAAAGGTTGAAAAACTGATACAGCCTCACACCATATGCGTTACCAACCTAGAAATTCAATACATCATTGGTCAACATCTCAAACCAGATTTTTAAAAGAAAATTAACCTTAAATCCATCAATGCAGAAACATTAGAAGGATTCAAGAGTGAGCGAAAAATCTCAAAGGCCTAAACTCAACCTACTAATGGCAAGCAACAAAGCAAATAGGTCACAAACATAGTGCAAAATTATTAGATGGGAAATTTACTCATAACTCACTCTATCCGAATACAAATTTACTCATAACTCAAGACTTTTTCAGGTTATTGACTGGTTCAATTCTGGCTCATGAAATGATGCTTGAATGGTTGTGGCTTAAAGGTGGATCTTTTATTTTGATAACACCTGAATGTGATATCCTTTTACATATTTATGATTCTGAAGATAATACAAGCAGCTAACCTTCATTCTCTCATAGTTGCTCTGTCATTGAGAATCATGATATTATCATGTCTCTTAAGAAATCATAAATGGATATGCAAGTCGGTGATATCAAAATATACTATAATTAATTTTCACTAGCTTTAGATCAAATAAGTTCGACACATGTCGCTGAGGCACACCATCGTTGGAGACCATATGTTTTGAATGCTGGAAAGCAACAACAAAAATTTACCCAATGTAGTCCTACAAGTAGGGTCTCAGAAGGAAAGTGTGTACGCAAACCTTATCCCTTCCTTAAAAAGGAAGAGAGGTTATTTCTGATAGACCCGCAACTCAAAACAGATGAAAAGGACGATAACAACAACACACAGGAAGAACCAAGAAGAAAATACAATAATTAAGTCTAATGGAACAACCAAAAGAATTAAAAATCTAAGAATACGAAAAATACAAGAAGAAGACTAATAATCTGGGAATGGAAAAGCAAAACACTTGACTACCTACTAATCTACTATCCTAATTCTCTGAGTTTTTCCATATATCATCGCGTTACTAATTAAAATATCCACATGTTTTAGCTCAGTATTGATCCATAGATGATCTGAAGAATAACTGTTAAATCTTAAGCATAAATAACCAATTTATTACTACAACAGTCATCAATCAACCAGCCAGAGGGGGGACTCACGGGTAAGACCCCCAAATGTAAGAAACAGGATAACATCAGGGTCTAAAACTATTGCTTACCTGAATATGGACCGCATAGACTTCGGGACTGGTCGTAATCATCTTCAAGTTGTCATCCCATCCAAGACCACTTTTGTTTAGTAGAGTTTGGATTGTACTCTAAGTATTTCTTATTGTTTTAAGAAGATTCTCCACATGCTTAGATGAATAATCCATTCCTAGTTGTTCGTTAATGGCATTGGAAACACGATTAAACGAGCTGGCCTTAAACTGATTCGTCGATTTATTTCCTTGCTTTACTTCATCGGCTAGAATCTCCAACATCAAATATTCCATTGATTTTGACCACCTAAACTGCTTCTCTTCTTTTTTCCCCATGATTTACTATTACAAGTCAAGAAACTACGTGAACAATTCATACTCAACAGAACACAAATACAAATTAGCAGAAACCTATGAACTCTACATATACCAAATAAAAATAGTAGTAAAAAGAACACTCAAAGCTAATAGAAAAATAATAATAAGCCATAGAAGTATTTCTTTCATACAGGATCTGGCCAATTACAACAACAATACGAAGAAATAAGAAAATATCAAAAGCAAAATCAAGCAGCATTGTCTATTTAGCTATCAAAGTTTCTTAATACACTAAAGTCCCTCATTCCTTCACCTATCATAATTTACAAATATGGCATGAGCAATAGCATCTCTTTTTTATATCCATTGACTAGCTTCTTCACGCCTTTCTCTTTGTGTTTGATAGCTTTGACTTCCTTGAGAATTTTGAGTAATTCGAGCATTTTGAGGTTGAATTACTGCTTCAACATCTACTTCTTGTATTATCATGTCATTTGGCTCCAAATCAACTATGTGATTATGTAAAATGCACGACGCTAATACCATATTCACTTGTGTCTTAAAGTCCCATAAAAGTTCATTGTCAATCACACGAAATCGTCTCTTTAGAATACCAAAGGCACGTTCAACCGAGGAGCTCAGTGATGCATGACGAAGATTGAACAATTCTTTTTCATTTTGAGGAGGACAATCACTATATTCTTGCAAGTGATAGTGTATTCCATGATAAAGAGGAATAAACCCTTTACAAAGTCCATATCCCGCATCTACAAGATAGTATTTATCTACAAAGCCAAACTAAAGTTAATTAATATACTTTGTTCATCTACGTTTCATATAAACTACTTTATATTGAATAAGATACCTTGTGGGATTTGGAGACCATGTGGTCTCTCCAATGCATCATTTAATAAGTGAGAATCATGTGCAGATCCTTCCCAATCAGCAAGCACGTACGTGAACTTCAGATTAAAGTTAATGGCGGCTAATACATTTTGTGTTGTTGTGCCTTTTCGACCACAAAATCTATTTTGTTGTTCAATAGGGACAGATGCAAGCACATGTGTTCCATGTATTGCTGCTACACAATCCTATACACAACTTAAGTTAATAATATGTAGTATTTTTAAAAAAATATCTTAAAATAATACCGATGGTTGTTCATTATCTCCGGTTGGATGGTTCCATTCGGTGATTTTATAAGGATTGGATAGAGCTTCAAAACTGCTTGAAGCACAGTGTGGAATCATCGATGAATAGACTCGATTGACCTATAAAAGTGTGATCCAATCTTCCGAAATCGCTCATTAAAACCAACAATCTCTAAAAATATTAGAACTTGTTCTTGAACAGACATATTTTTGGTTAAACACAAAAAACTATTCCTTCTAAGAGCATTGCATAGATCATAAAATGCATGCTTACTCATTATTATCTGACCTACACAGTGAACAACACTTCCATTCAAAATATTATTCATGTTCTTTCTTGATCTTTATTAACATATGGTTCTCTAGGAATACTACTTTCATGTTCGTAGGCAACAATTATTGCAACTCCGGCAGCTAAAACAGATGTAGCTGCAACTCCAATTATTGCATCATCGTCGTCTGGGTTAGTCGAACCCATCTGTTGTAGTGACCAATGTAATTTCGTTACATTTCATTTATTATATACAACAACAACAACATACACAGTATATTCACACCAAGTGGGGTATGGGGAGGGTAACTGTACGCATTCCATACCATTACCTTAAATGTGAAATAGAGAGGCTATTTCTGATAGACCACCGGCTCAAAATAAAGCAATTTAAGTTCAAAATTCAAATCATCAAAAAAAAATACATTGAATCATAACAGTTGGTTTAAGTATGCCACAATTACATAATGCATCTTTTTCTTCTAGTACTATTTGGGTTAATAATAATAAAAATAAGAAAATTTATTCAACATGATAGGAAAATTATGTAAGAAACGAAAAGAGTAAGTTTATTTTTCTCCCATAAACTCTAACCCACCAAATTCAATAACATATAGATTTTTGTTTGTACTGTTTTGAATAATATGGAAGAAAAACTGAAGCTTTTTGCCCAAAAGTCGAAGTTGGGATAAAACAGAAACATGAAACCAGCTCCTCCTTTTTGTGATAGAAACCAGCTCCTCCTTCTTGTGAGGTGGAATTATGTTCAATTTTTACTTGTAAATATAATGGTAGGATTAATATAGCAACTCAAGCCTTATCAAGAAATAGACCCAATCAAGCAAAATTGAACTCAAATCAGAAATTCAAATTTTAATTTTTGCACAAAATTGACCTCAAATCAGAAACCCAAACAAGCAAAAAAGAAAAAATTACAGAACTTTTTTACCAAGCACTACAAAAGAAATTATTTATGGACATACCTTTGAAATTCTTGCAATGGGGAGAAGAGAGAGAGGGGAGAAAACCCTAAATTTGGAGACAACAATGATCTGTGCTGGTAGTGTCGATTTTGTTGAAGGTAAAGAAGAGAGATACGTGTATAAGCTTTTTTATCTGGAAAATGACTTCCCTTGACTTATTAGGGAAGTCATTTTTCCTCAAAATAAGGAAAACAAGTGGCTTTGGAAAATATTTTCTAAAAAAGTTTTTACAACCAAACTTGAAAAAATGGGTCCATTATACCGAACACACCCTTTGTTGAAGGTAAAGAAGAGAGATACGCGTATAAACTCTTTTGTCTGGAAAGTGACTTTCCTTGATTTATTAGGGAAGTCATTTTCCCTCAAAATAAGAAAAACAAGTGACTTTGAAAAATATTTTCTAAAATTTTTTTCACAACCAAACATAGAAAAATGAAAAAATATTTTCTAGAAAATATTTTTCATCATACCAAACACACCCAAAAAGAAGAAAGGAGAAGAAAAGAGCCAACTCTGTTTTTTCCATGGCACCCAAAGGTCAGCTCAGCTTATAGATGACACGTAAACAATTACATTGAAAAGACGAAAATGCCCTTAGTGCATAAACCGGCATGTTGAAATTACCTCACTTCTACTTCTAATATAGTAGCAATATAGTAATTAGGCTATTCATTAGATCTTTTCATTGATGTAGCAGCAAAATTGATTTAAGGCACCATTTGTTAGGACTAACAAGTGTTGTAATTTCTAGCATATTTACTTCACTGCAATTTTAATCAAAATTGCATTTTGCTCAACTTCTGGAGGTGTGTAGGTCTGAATTTCGAGAGGGCTTATGACAAGATGAGTCGATAAATATGTCATGATATAACGTGTGAAGTTTTATTTTAGTCAATTTGCAATAAAATTGTGATACTTTAGACAAATCAGAGAGATGAAAGGATTGATATTCAAGTTAATGTTGATAAGAATGAGGTTTTGTTATATGTTTCATCCAATATGGATGATTTTGATAGGTTTTAAAAATTGGGGGTTATAAAATTGTATTTAATTTTTTTTTCCAAAAATCTAAAAAAAATTCAAAAACATATGATCAACTCCAACTTAAAAAAACTTTAATTTTTATGGTCAAACGCCTGCCAAGTTGCTTTGCCAAAGCCCAAAAGAGAAAAAAGGAATAAACTTTTAATATCAATTGGATAAACTAGCTTTTAGTATGACCTCATAAAATAGTACCAACAAATAAAATCAGTCAATAAATTGCGCTAGAAATTTGACTTACAATTTTTTTTTTTCTATAAAAGGAACTTTGTTTTGGATATAAAAAATTATATTTTGTTTGTAGTCATGTGAATTACGGAAGCTCAATATATAGAAAATGATTTAAGTCGCAATTATTATATCTAAAGGTAGTTATATAAATAGTAAATGAGATAATAAAAAAAAAATATCAAAAATTTATGAGGTTTAGCAAAATTTTATTTTATGCCTACTCTTCGAACACTATCACCAAATTTTATTTCACTCGAAAAATGAGAAGACAGGTCAAACGTGTATTTTACAAATCAACCAAGTGTCCTATTTATTGGAGCGACTTCTTCCTCTTGATGTCATTAGTGATATCATCATGATAAAATGTCAAAGTTCAATTTGTGAAATTATTGTCAAAAATTTCAACTACAAATTTATTACCTTTGACATTCCATCCCAAAGAAGAATTACCTTTTTAAAATGTTCACATTACTTTTAAAATCTTGTCTAATTTTAACAATGTGCGTGTTAATAAAAACACATAAAAATATTTCTATGATCATTTCCTAAATTTAAAAAGTTTAATGTTATAGTCACCTATTTTTCCATAATGATTGAGGGTTGAAGTATTCATAGATTTTCTTTTTGGGGGGATTAAGGAAAAAAATGATGAAAGTGATTGTAGTTTGGATAAGAAGTTCTCGAAAATAATTTTTCAAATTTTTTTAATTGACTATGCAAGCCTTTTCAATAATTAAAAAGTTATATATAGCTTAAGCTCTAGTATTTATTTACACTTCAAGGACAAAACTTCAAAACAAGTTTTGGAAGAAAAAATCTTCTTTTTTTCATTTTACTTTTGCCATGACAAGTAAAAGCAATATGTTAAAGTAAAATCTAGGCATAGTAATATTTAAAGAGTCTCACATTAGTATAGAACAGAGGCGGACCCACAGGTATTAGTGGGGTGCACGTGCACCCATTAACGTTGAAAAAAATTATACATATATATGTGTATATATCTTCAGAAATTGGGATATAGTTAATAGTGCACCCACAAATAAATGTTAGTGCACCTTGGCGCGCTGGTTGAAGACATCACATCCGTTCACGCGACCCGGGATCGATCCTTGGGTTGCACAACATGTTCTCTTTTATTTTCAATCTTCATAAAAGGCTTATTACTACATTGAGTTGACTGCTAGTGCACCTTGATAGGCTTATTACTACATTAAGTTGAATGCTAATGCACCTTGATGTGTTGGTTGAAGCCAATGCTTTTGTCCATGCGACCAGGGATCGATCCATGGATTGCACAATATTTTTTAAAATTACTAAATTTATAACATCAAAATGCTGGACTATGGATTCAAATCTGCGACCATCCTGTAAAATGAATCTCCCTTGACCATTGAGCTACTATAACTGATTATTCAAAAATGTTAAAAGTAAACTTCATATTATAAGAAAGTAAAGTTATTAGCTTAGAACTCATATTTGTTCTATATATTTATTTTTTCAGTATTGTTTATGTCTTTGGAGACCAATTGAATATGATAATATCTCTTAATCGACACTGAAAGTTTTTCTAATGTCTTAAGATAATATTGTGCACCACAGTATTATCAAAAGCAACAAGCGTAAAAAAGTTTCACGGTCTATTGTGTTTAAGCAAAAAGTACAAATAAAGCGTGAGATTTAACGAAAAAAAAAGCATAAAGAGAAAAAATATAAATATATGTCTAGTCCAAGACTAATAATATAAGCATGAATGACAAATATATGGAATTTTTTTTTTAATAAAGTGAAATAGTCTGTATCTTAAGAAAGCCTCATTGACTGACAAGGGAAAGTATGTATTAGAAATTAAAATCTAAGTTGCATATTAAGTGAGCCGAGCGCTCAACACATTTTGAGTCTTGCTTCGAGGCTTATGTGCACCATTGACAATATTGGTGTACCCACAGACTTCAAATTATGAATTCACCTCTAGTATAGACTTGATTTTAATAATTGTCAAAAGTAATATGTGAATTATAATTTAGGCATAGTAATATTTAAAGAGTTTCACGTTTAGTATAGACTTGATCTAATTAATAGTCTTTAATTCCTAGACAATAATGTGGAAAAGAGGGTGGCCACATTCTCTTTTAGACGCGTGGTGATAAAATAATTTAAAATTCAGCACGCAAATAGGTGACCTTTCAATCATTACTTGATACTTCCTCCATCTCAAATTACTCGTCCCAAATTCAGATGACACAATTATTATAAAAATAATAATTGGTAATATAACTTTATCATTTTTCCTTTATTAATTTTGTCATGCTATTAGTTCCAATATTGATGGAGTTATTATATGGCTGATACCAAAATACTTTTTGCATGGATAATTAAAATTATAGGATTACCAAAGTCTTTACAATATTTTTCAAGATTTGATAATTCAATGCTAGTAACAAGGAGTAATAAATTACTAAGGGTATAATGGAAAAAAATTTATCTTGTCTTGATTAATGAAAAAAAAAAGTAAAATGAGAAATCAAATTTGAAAAATTGAAACGGATAATTTGAGACGGAGGGAGTATATGATTATATGCAATAATTTATTTATTTCAACTCTTTTTTTTTTTTTTTTGCTCTTTAACTTAGCATATTATGCAAGTTTGCCCTAACTTTGCATTTTTAACATTTCTTATTATGTAGTTATGCCCCAATGTCGCATTTTAAAGATTTCTTCTCTAAATGCGATAATCAGTTGTTTCAACTATTTGTTTCCATTGTACATTTCTCCTTTTTAGGTCAATTTATTAAGAGAATGATACAAAAGAAACTTGATTTGAACTCTATCATTTTAGCCAAATAATTTGTTTTATCCAACATAATAAAGTATCAACTATGTATTTCCTCTTTAAATGCAATGCTTATTTATTTTAACTATAGCTTTTTTATTTCAGTCCACAATCAATTTTTTTTTTTAAAAAAAAAACAAAATAAAAAATCTTAGAGTTTCATCATTTTAGTAAAACAAAAAAAGATTTAACCAAAATAATGAAGTTGCGGTTTTGTATCTTTTTTAAATCTCTTCTTTAAAGTGTAACAAGTTGTTAAGTCGTACTATGAAGATTGGGAGAGGCCAGTGAAGTTTAGGTTGAGGAGGATTATG
The DNA here is from genome assembly GCA_030864215.1 of Capsicum pubescens. NCBI lineage: Eukaryota > Viridiplantae > Streptophyta > Magnoliopsida > Solanales > Solanaceae > Capsicum > Capsicum pubescens. The sequence continues at coordinate 74,789,480 of CM061546.1, forward strand.
ACTATTTTTAAAATCTATTTAGATTCATGTCAGGACAATCGATCACAGAAGTCATCATCTAGTAACGGGGTTGGTGGAGCAATGTAAGGAAAGGGATAAGGATGGGACAAGTTGTTTAACCACCTTAAAAATATAATGTAATATTTTGGCAAGAGTTTGAAAAAATATAGTGAATAGAAATACTTATGATGTCATCTATTTTGATGTTCAAAAATTATCCAAATAGTGGCGGACTCAGGATTTAAGGATCGTGGGTGCTTGGGAGGTTCAAACACACATATTAACATCCAAAGCTTTAAGATTCCGCCTAAAAATCAAAGCACTCATCTATCTTCTTGGTTTCATGGGTGTTTTTTCATCTTATATCAATTTTTATACATTTTCTTATATAATTATACCTATTCTGCTTCGGATTTAACGGGTGCCGGAGCACCACATTTTTTAACCTAGGTCCGCCCTATATTCAAACCTAGCACACAAGTCTTTGATATTACACTTTAGTCCCCCATCTCATCCAACAAATGTCTAAATATTTTTTCCATTTTTCAGATTCATAAAATAACAAAAAGAAATTGTCCAAGAAACCACCAATAAAGTTCTCGTTTTCCACTTCTTTTCCACCTACTTTCTACAATTCTAGTGAAATCTTCCTCCTCACAACTGGAAATCACCATTGCTGCTCATTGCTTCCATTGTTACCCCATTTTCTTTCAATAGTTGCAAAAAAATATTTTTTCACCATTACTACTAACTTGAGAAGCTTTCAAAATCTACTCAATAACTCATAAGTAGGTAGATTTGAGTAGTTCAACAGTCCTAAAATACATTTCTCCATTCCATAGCTAGGAGAGCATTGATTAAACCCCGATTTTGTTCATTCACATTTTGGTACAGATTTCTTACCAGTCATCGGTCGGTCATTAACCCATTATAGATCCATTCCATAATCTAGAATCGATTAGTGTAGTCTATAATAGCACGAGCTGAAGCGGTTATTGCTGGAGGTGCTTATATGGAAATATGGGATGAGACTCCGAAATGTTGGCATTGAAAATCATCTAGTAAGGTGACAATGCCCATTTTATTGCATCGCAATGGTTTATATGGCGACATGGTTTGATGTGTAATTGAGAGCGAGGAATTAGCTTGCGGGTCAAGCAATGTTATGATTAGCTATCTAATAAAATGGATGGGAGAAAATACATACCACATTCATAAAGAATGATAGGTATCTGTTTTTATACATATTGGATGTTGTTGCTGATATATCTAGGTATTTATTGAGGATAAATATCGTCGCAAGGTCTCTAGTAACCCCACCACCATACCCAACAATCAACAATAATGATTTGGTTAAAAATGAGAGTTTGGGTACTCATTCAATTAATATTGATGATCATCCAATGGATGTGGAAAACTGATGTGTCGTGAAAACATGACACATTTGATGCTTAAAATCAGGGGTGTTCATGGGTTTGGTTAAAAACCAAACCAAACCGATTAAAAAAAACGACGTTTGGTTTGGTTTAGTTAGGTTTGATTTTAAATTTTAAAAAATCAATGCTATTTGGTTTGGTTATAGTTTTACATAAAAATAACCGTGAAAATAACCAAACCGAATTGATAAATTTTATATATATATATTATATAATTATTTTTATATAATTTATAAATAAAATATAAATATTTTATTAAATTTAATCTTAAACTAAATTTTAATTTATGTCTAGCCCAACTAATACTTTAGCCCAATTGCCCAAAGCCCCAAACCCAAGCCCAACTCTACCTACTATTACTAATAAGTTAACCCTAGGTTCCCTACCTCACTTTTCCTACTTCAGCTTTCACAATATGTAGTACATCAACTGTTGTTTCTTTTGTTCTTCATTAAAAGGCAGCACCGCATTAGCTTCTGTTGTTCTTCATAGAAAGCAGACGATAATTTTTTTTTTCCAGTTTTTCATCTCACAAGGAAAAGAAAAAATAAAGATTGAAGCTTGGGAAGTGAAAACTTTAAATACAAGATTATTAAAACTTAGGAAGGTAATTTTTAGTATTTTTATTCTAGCTACCTTAGGTAATTTTAATTTTATACAAGAATTTAGAGGAGTGCATGACATGCAATTAATTTTTTTAAATGATTTTTTCTTCTATTTACTATCATCTGTACCTTTAATTATGAGCAACTGTATAAATCATTGTCGTTCTTTTGTTTAGTTGTTTGCAAGCAGTGGATTATGCAAAATTAAAATAAATTTGGAAGAGGAGGGCTCTTATAATCCTAGGCTAAGAGTTACCAAGTGAAGGGGTTTTTCCTCTCGTTTGTTTTACGTTGATGGTCCATACAACTGCAAGTGTTTCACTTTCTTCCTGCTGATTATACTAGTGCCATGTTTTCTAGAGTCTCGGCTAGCTCAGATATTGTAATATTTTCTTGTTTAGTTTCTTAACCCCCTATATCTCATTTATGTTCGCTTTTCTAGTGTAGTCTTCTCTTCATTTTTTTGTGAAATATTTTCGGTGATTAAATCTAATTTTATTCTATAGTAAAATCCCAAAGTTTCAGGGGATGAAACTTTAGCCAGGCAATGGTGCAGAGGGGTTTTATTAAATGTTACTGGATTTTTATTAATGTATGGTTTGTGAATAACCCAAGAGAGATGGCATGAATGATGACTGAAACTATAATCCATATGTTGCTTCATCTTCGGTCATATAAACAAAGAATCTTTCAAATGAGTTACCATGGTCCCTGGTTCAAATGGTAGTTTTATGTCTCCTTGTTTATTCAATCTTTTCTCTATATGATTAGCTCACCTAGCTAGTCTATATAGTAAATAGATAACTCAAATTTGCCCAACTCTGTCTCTTCTTGCAGTACACTACAACAGAATAGAAAGCTCTGTTTTACAATGTACAAGTATGTGTTTGTATGTTGTTGGATAATTTTAGTGCCTACAATACAAAGCTAGTTCTTTTCATCTCAATGTTGGATTTGTTTAATGTGTTTGTTCTGATTTTTAAGAGTTTATAGTGTCATTTGTCCATCACTGTACAAATATTTCATGAGAAATTATTCAATTTGATACTCTTTTCTATGGGTTAAATTGTTAAAAAAAAGGAGTTTATTCTAGAGATGGTTGGAGTAGGCTAGTCAATAACCGAAAAAACTGAAAAACCAAATCAAACCGACAAGAACCAAACCGACGGTTAATTTTTTTTTTTGTGTTTTGATTTGGTTTTAGAAATTCAAAAACCGATTAAATTGATTTTAGTTTTGGTTTTGGTTATGGTTTTAACCATTAACCGATCCAAATGGACCCATGAATACCCCTACTTAAAACAAGGCATTATGGTTGGACTTAGGTTATTTTGGTAGATATGATATAATTTTTGTGGTTGTTACAAGTGAAACAGGTTAACATTGGTGTTGGATTGAAAAGATGGAAGAAAAGCCTGATAAATCTGATAAACTATACGACTCGTAGCCATACTTGTCAGGATACCAGAAGCAAGAGTAAAACTGAGAAGCCAAGTAAAGAGTGACTGCGACTGGTGACCACGACTCATAAGAAGTAATCACGAGTCGTGAGAAGAAATCATAATGTGAGAAAAAAACAAATCTTAAGCCCAGAGGTAAAGTCATAGAAGACCGACCACGAGTCGTAAGATCTAATTACAACTCGTAAGGAGAAGCCGTAAGGAAACCAGTGTTCAAAACCTTGAAAGTCGAAGGCTTAAGTGATGACGAGTGAAGACCAAGAGTCATAAGGAATGACCATGTCTGTGGTGATGAATAATAAAGATAACAGAAGCTTGAAGCCCTGAAGATCAGTCAGTGGAATACTTATGATTAGCATCATACGACTCGTAAAAAGACCTTACGAGTAGACCACGCGAGTCATAATGAGTGCCGACATACTTTTCCTATTCCGTTTTTATTAGGACTTCTTTATTATTTTGAGATACTATAAACACCTTAGGGTTATTCCTTTATTAGGTTACGCACTCTTACATAACTCTTGATACTTTAGCATACTTTGATCATTGAAATTTTATTCTTGAGGTTTTAAGTGTTTATTCAATTGGAGACTTTGGATTTTCTCTCTCTCATTATTGTGCAATTAACTGTATGTGTTCTTTATTGATTATCATGGATTGTTGCATGAACATGAATGACTAATTTCCTTGACTAGGGTTGTGGTAACCTTGGCGGATTAGCTACGTAGAGAAAGTGGGAGATTCATCTATTCTGTTATAGTTGTATGTATATTAATCTTCTTCATACTAATTGACCTCAGATCTAATGCAAAAGCTTGAGGATTGCCCGTATTCGAGAACATCCTCACAATAGAGTTTGAGATTAGAAAAAGGGGATTAAGACAATAATTTGAGATTCACTTCCATCTTATAATCCCTCTATCTCATATAATCAACTTGAGACTCAAAAGGTGAAAGTTGACTAAAGTTATAGGCAAGGGTTAATAAGGATACACTCGGAGACTCATAAGGTAAAGGGTAAGGTTTATCAATACGTTCACAAGATGATTGATAATACATAGTTTGTCAATTTTACATGCAGCGCAGTAGAATAGGTGAGTTGAACACGAGAAGTTTACGAAGTTGAGAAGCCATGGGAACACAGTCCTAGTGTTCATCTTCTATTGTTTACAAACTCAAGCATTTAAGTTTTGTTACTTGTTACTTTTGACTTCAAATTTCCCCATTTACTCTTTTGCATTGCTCGTGAATTTTGTCAAGTTTGAGCTATTATTCAACGTTTTCCCTGTGGGTTCGACCCCAACCTACTTGGGTTACTATATTTGGCATCGACCCCATCATACTTCTTGAAGGTTAGTTTTGGGCGACATCAAATTTTGGCGTCGTTGTCGGGGTAGATAGTGTAAATTGTTGATTGAAGTTGGTGAAGTTCGCAGGTTTTATGTTCTATTCTTGTTTGGTATGCATCGGTGTATGCCAAATACTAGGAGTAGAGGCAATCCCTTACTCCCATTGGATCCAGAGCCCAAAAGAATTCTACAAACACCATGAAGGATGGCAGAGCAAGTTTATGACGGTGTTCTTGCTGGGGTTCGAGACCCTCAGAATGTACCTCCTCCTCCATCTGTTGATCCATAAAATATTACAGATAGACAGACATAGCAATTTCTCGCAGAGGTAGATGAAGAGAGAAGAGTGCCTGAGGAAGCTAGATTAGCTCAGCAAGCACAGCTAGCCAGGCCAAGATATATAGTCGATTCACGTGCAACTCTTGATTATGGTCAGGAGAGAGCTAGGGGTGGCAGAGCTAGAGTAATCCCAGATTATCAGTATCTACCACCGTATGATGAAGACGAAGACATAGGCTATGTAGAGCCTGCTGAGATTGTAGCCATTGTGCCACTTGCCCTACCCTCGAATGTTAAGTTTGATATTACTAGCGCAATGATTCAACTATTAAATTTGAAGGGTGTCTTCTCAGGGTTAGCAACAGATGATGCGAATATGTACCTAGCATATTTTATGGGGATATGCACCTCATATATCATTTCAGGAGTGGATCAGAAAGTGTTGAGATTATGATTGTTCCCTTTTTCACTGACTGGTGAATTATGCCTTGGAGAACTTTCTAGAGGCTCAATCATAACTTGGCATGAGCTGCGTAGATAGTTTTTAAATCGATTTTTTCCTCCTGCTAGGATGATGCAATTGAAAGATGAGATCTATAATTTCCGATAGTTACTGCAGAGTCTATGTATAAAGTGTGGTTCCGATTCAGAAAGAAGTTGAGCATGGTACCTCATCACAGAATTCCAGGATCAAATTTGTTGGAGATATTTTATAGATCCTTGAATGTCAGCTCTAGGGCAATGACAAACACAATATCTGTAGGTGAACTTATGCATCTACATTAAGAGATGGCCCAAGAGACGTTAGATAAGATTCTATCACTAACCAAGAATGGAATACTCGAGAGACTGATAGAAGAGCGAGTACATATGCTATTGTGGCTGCAAGTGACTACAGAGCTAGTGATGATATAGTATCACAAGAAATTGCACAACTCAGAACTGATATTGGCTATATTTAAAGTAATTTGCAGTATTGATGGCTGAGAAGGTGAATATAGTGAGAGCGCAATGATCTACTTCTAGAATGTATGAGTCTAATATAGATGAGGAAGCGAAGTATTTGGATCATGAAGTGGTGGATGTTCGAGCCAAAGGGCAAGGCAATTAAGGTCAGAACTATTATGGTGATAGGTACAGAGACAGGAGCAGAGAACGAGACAGTGATTGGAGGCGTAAGGATTACTATAAAAAGAAGAGTGATAGATATGTCCCACCAAGTAGCCGAGATAAGAATAGAAGAAATGTTGTCAAAATTAGTAAAAGGTCAGGAAAGTCAAGAGAGCTGCCTTAAGGAGATTAAGGCAGATATATCAGCACTGAATCAGAAGGTTGAGTCATACGCTACTGCGATCAAATAACTGGAGCAGCAGTTCAGCAAAATGTCTGCCATATTGAATCAAAGGCAGCCTGGCACTCTTCCTAGTAATACAGTGCAAAATCCAAAGAATAACAATCATTGCCATGCAATTACTACTCAAAGTGGTAAAACCACCATGGATCCGCCCGTGTCTACCTTGAATAAGCCAAAGAATGATGTTAATACTGTTGCTGATAAGGGAACACCTAATGTACAAGCAGAGAAAGCGCTTGATGTTGAGGATAATAGTATGGCTGACAAAGGTAAGGGTAAGGTTGAAGAGCCTATTCTTAAAACCATTCCAAGACCTCGACCACCTTATCCTCAGAGATTGAAAAAGAAATAAGAGGAGAGAAAATATCAAAAAAAATTATCTATGTTAAAGAAGTTGTCTGTAAACATTTCATTGGTTGAGGTGTTAGAGCAAATACTAGGCTATGCAAAATTTATGAAAGATCTGGTCACTAGAAAGCAGACTGTGACCTATGAGCCTGCGGACAATGTTCATCATTATAGTATTGTTGTCTCTAGATTATTAGTAGAGAAGAAGAAAAATCTCGGAGCCTTCACCATTCCATGCACCATTGGTTCTTTTAACTTTGCTGGGGCTTTATGTGATCTGGGAGCAAGCATAAATCTCATGTCGCTGGTTGTGTTTAAGCAGCTAGGGTTAAGAGCACCCAAACCAACATCGATGAGATTATTGATGGTTGATCGAATGGTGAAAAAGCTAGCTGCTATTCTATGTGATGTGTTGGTAAAGGTGGCATCTTTCCTCTTCCCAGGGATTTTGTAATACTTGATTGTGAGGTGGACTTCCAAGTCCCTATCATTTTGGACAGACCCTTCCCAGGTCTAGGTAGGGCGTTTGTTGATATGGATTTGGGATAGATGAGGTTCAGACTCAACGATGAACAGGTAATCTTCAATGTGTGCTAGTCAATGCGACAACCGAATGATAAGGGAGTTATGTCTGTGATAGACACCATTGATGAGGTAGATCTGGGTACAATGACTATTCCCATTGAAGATAGGTTAGGTGTTGAAGCCTTAGAAACAGTGATTATGAACTTCAACAGCGATGGTATTGATGACTATGAAGAGATGGTATGTGCACTTTATGAGAATGATTCTTATAGTTTTGCATCAAAGAAGCTTGATCTGGATTTAAAAAATAGAACCACTTCACCTGCTCGCCTGCCTATTGAGGAGCCAACCATCTTAGAGTTGAAAGACCTCTTTTCTCATTTGCGATATGCATTTTGGGAGTCCGACAACACTTTACCGGTAATTATTGCAGATGACTTGATCCAGACAGAAGTGAAAACTTTATTATCAGTGCTATAAAGATTCAAGAGGGCCATTGGTTGGTCCATTGCAGATATTATGGGTATTCCGTCTGGTCTTTGTACATAAGATCCAACTTGAACTAGATTATATTCCAAGTATAGAACATCAACGTCGGCTTAATCTTCCTATGCAAAAAGTAGTGAAGAAGGAAATAATCAAGTAATTATATGCTGGTGTAGTGTATCCCATTGCTGATAGCAAGTAAGTTAGTCCAGTACAATGTGTTTTGAAGAAGGGTGGTATTACTTTTGTGCCTAATGAGAAGAATGAGCTAGTGCCAATGAGGACAGTCACAAGATGGAGAGTATGCATGAATTACAGGAATCTGAATACATGGACCTAAAAGGACCATTTCCCTATGCTCTTTATAGACCAGATGCTTGATAGACTTGTGGGTAGGGGGTGGTATTATTTTCTGGATGGTTATTTGGGGTGTAATCAAATCACTATTGCACCCGAATATCAAGAGAAGACAACCTTTACTTGTCCTTATGGGACATCTGCATTCTAGCGCACGTCATTTGGGTTGTGTAATGCTCCATTCATATTTTAGAGATGTATGATGTCAATCTTCTCTAATTTGGTAGAAGACATCATCGAAGTATTCATGAATAATTTTTTGGTAGTTGATGATTCTTTTGATAACTGTTTAATTCACTTGGTAAACGTTCTTCGTAGATGTGAGGAATACAACTTGGTACTTAATTGGGAGAAGTGTTATTTCATGGTTAAAGAAGGCATTGTGCTTGGGCACAAGATTTCAAAAAAGGGGTATAGAGGTAGATAGAACTAAGATTGAAGTGTTCGAGAAATTACCTCCACCAATTTTTGTGAAAGGATTAAAAGGTGAAAATTATTGTTCCATTTACTATACCGTTGCAGCAATAAAGAAGACATATGAGATCCCAATCAATTCTATACCAGATGAAACTTCTTGGAAGATACTTTCAAGTGTTTCGAACGAAATTGTATTGCACCCTGAAGGAAATAAAGTGCCAGGAAGACCTCAAAATAAAATAAAATAAAAATATTGAAGAAACGAAGAAAAGATTTATTTCTAATTCATCATGTGGAAGATGTCGAGAAGAGGGTCACAATGTAAGAACATGTAGGAATATGCCCATAGACAAGTAGATATATATTTATGCATTTTGTTAATTAATTGTTGTTGTCTTTTATTAAGTTTATGAACCTTAATTATTATGAGTATGTGTTTTTTTTTATGTATACAATGAAGTTTTATTTCTCAATTCGCATTCACACAGTTTTATTTATGTACATTCTGTCAGCAACATTATGAACAACAATGTGATTTTTTATATAGAACAACTGAAGACTGAAAAATATCTTGCAGTTTAATGACTTCTTAAAATTTAAATTTTAAATTTCATGTAATTTTATAATGTCATAAATTTATAATAATAAGTTTTTAAAGATAACACGACTGCACACCAACACATATAGAAATCAGAATATGATCAATTGTATGCCAAAGATCATTACATGACATATAAAATCCAAGAATATATGTTGCAATCTCATGATCATGATAGAGTACTCCATAATCCACGTTATTATAAATTCAAAAATCATACAATGACATTACCTTGAGAGCAAATAAAAAATTAATCGTGATAAATCTGATCGACAATTTGACACTGTATTTAGCTCTTTTCCTCAAGTAATATAACACAACATCAATGTGCTTAAAAGAAAAAAAATAGATCAAGCTAATAAAATACACTAATTTTATACATATAATGTTCATATATATCATAGAGAACACTTTATAAAGTTGCTAAGAGTGAAAATAGCACAATTCAGATACAAGATAAATGACGAAACAAAAAAAAAATGACTAAGAGTGAAGATAGCACAATTTAAATACAAGATAAACGACGAAACAGAAAAAATACAAAATCAGGTTGTTTACATAATTAACTTAGTTAATCAGAAAATTAATTTAATATATTAGCTTTCAACTGAGTTAGTTTATAATATATATAAATGGCTATAAAGCAATTCAAATATGAAAATGTATAGATAGGCAATGTACCGTGTCATCTAGAAAATTGCCTCCATAATATAGTTTGTGAAATCAATCATTTGATCTAATAGAAATATCCCCCAAAAAAAAAGTGTTCTTTAGTTTACCTCTTCCCTTGCAATATCTATCTTGACCATTTCTGAAGAAAAAAAGAAGTAAAATTAAAAATTAAATAACAATGTATATATTCTACTGAAGTGTAAAATTAAAATAAACTTACTTGAATTTTCTTTTCAATGAATAAGCATCAACAAACTTTGCAAAATCCTCACTCAAGCTTAGATTAACCTTATTTTCAATATCCACCATGAAAGGATGTTTGAGTGTGAACAATTTTTTCCTATCAAACTTTACTTTACTACACTAAGAAGAACCAAAATCTATGAGGCATGATGAATTTTGAAAAACTCCAGAAATCTTTGCTATCTTTTTATGATTGGAATGTGAATCTTCTTCCACATTAGAAAGTTTTAATGAAATTGATTTTGATGTCACTTTGTCCCTCAAAATCGAATACAGACTTATAGATTGATCATACGTAGTCATGAGGATAAGAAATTACAATCACCACTTAAAGATTGAGAAAATCCTACAATAAACAGAACAAAAATATTAACAAACTAAAATCTGACATAGAAATTTAAAATTTAAAAGAGTATAAAGACGTTGAACAGGTGATGTATCGCCTTCCTTTGACATGCGTCCATCTTCAATTGCGCATTCAAACTTTACAACAGTAAGGAAAAAAATTATTATAGGCAACACTAAGATTTAGTAGACAATTGACTACAATAGCATTCTCTTTATCAACATTCTTTTCTACGCCAATGTATAAACGAAAAAAATAAAAATAATACAATACAACAGATCATGTCACCTTTAATTATGTACAAACTTGAAAGTGAAGATAAACTAAATATAAACTTGAAAATGTAGTAAAATCTACAAAATCAAAATAAACTAATTTTATCTCTTAAATAAATTATCATATACCTTAGAATTTTGAAGTCCCGTAGGAATTGAACCACCCAAAAAATTTTAAACACCTATATTTTCACTTTAATTTTTCTAACGACATTATTAAATCAAGAAATAGATAACTTTTGAGCGACATACAAAAGATCAACTACAAATAACATATGTCACATGCTTATAAGTTAATGAATACAAATATGAAATATACCTCAATATTAGATTTAACAATTAAGTGTTGAAGAAATGCCTTCACATAATTCTTGAAAGATTCGAACTTATTGTTAAACTGTTGAAATGATTACATCAACAAGGTGTGTGTATAAATTAATCTAAATACGCTAACAACATATTATGAAATAAATTATAATAAGTATTATAAAAAGAAATTAAATTTACCTTATCAAATTCAGTCTGCAAAACATAATGATTAGAACAATCAGTTGCACCTCTTGAATTCACACTAGAATTCGTTATATGATGATTGCTATTATTTTCATCATTCATACTTGATATTTTCTACAAATGATCAAAAATCATTTTTTTTATTCTTTTCAAAAAAGACTTCTTTGCAAGTTATATAATCAACTAATATATGTTAGCAATATATATATATATATATATAAATATATAAATATAGTTGATAATCAACATATTTGACAATGTACCTTAACTTTTTTTATTCCTGTAGAATCAGCACCACTCAACACATTTTTAACATTTATGTTTTGTCTTTCACGTTCTTAACAGTTATGTAGAATTACGATGACAGACAAGGTTTTTTTAAAAAAAAAAATTAGATCCCAAGAAGTCATATGTTACAGTCTTGTAATATTAATAAATACGAAATTGATAAATACCTCACAATTTGAATTAACATTTAATTGTTGAAGAGATGTCTTCACATAGATCTTGAAGCATTTAAATTCACTACTAAGTTGTTTAAATGATTAAATCAACATATTAAAAGATATATTAATTAAACATATTAATCTAAATACGCTAACATCATAGCATGCACTAAAATGTAATGAATAATATAAAAAAAATTATTTATCTTGTCAAATTCAGTTAGCAAAACATAATCACTAAAAGAAACTGTTGCAACTTTTGACTTCACAGTAGAATTCATATCCTTGGATGATTGTTGTTATTATCATCATGCTTAGTTGACACTTTCTTTAAGGACACAATCGATTCTTCTTTGACCATTTTCAACATAGGAAACTCATTTGCAAGTTATACGTATTACAACAAACAAGATGTATACTAATGAAGTAATAATTAATAACTTTTCACTTCAAATTTAAAATTATTTTCTTCATATTTTTTCAGTACCTTACAAACATTCTTTTCTTTATCCACTTTCTTGCAAATCTTCTTGTTAAGCAATGGAGTTTTTTGAATTTTTTTTGTGTAAGATGAAATTGATATACATTATGAATCGGCAAGTTAAGCGCTCTCAATTTATCAACTGTAGGAGAAATATTTGACCGTACCTAAAAATAAAATAAAAAGTATCATAAAATCATAAGAATAAATTTGTAAACTGATTTTTTCTCTCATATAAAGTTTAACAGAGTATAGCAAACTAACCGTCTCATTGGATTTTCTAAATAAAGACTGCTCTAAGAATTTCGTCAATGGCATTTGATGAACTACTTTTCAATTTAATATTCTTGGTACTCTATCAGCAACTCGATATGCGATTTCAGGATTTATACTTAAACAACATTCATAAACCCATAACTGTAGAGCAAGTAAAAAACCGTCAAATCTATGAAAACTTTTCACATAGTACATCTTATCCCTAACAGATTTCAATAAGACCTTAAAAAAAATATTTTTTCATAAAAAATTATGATATTCATCAGTTTTAACCAACTCAAAATCACGATTACATATAGTTGTTCTTCCACCAACATCAAAAAATAAAAAAGTGTAAATAAAATTCAAAATTGTAATTTTGACAACATTTTCATCCGACTGAATACATTTCAAATCTTCAAAACAAGAAATCAAACCATCTAACGACATTATAGAATTCTCCCCAAAATAATTACTTCTTGACCTATTTAAACCATTAATTTTTTTAACAAACTTATCATCTCCAAAACAACGTAAATCAGTTATGATTTTCAAATTCTTATAATCCAAAACACAAACTTGATTCATTAATCTTCACACAAAATAAATCAAATCATTTCTTTCCTGAACTAACTGCCTTCTCATCAAATAAACAAGCACTTGATTTTGAACATAGACTTTGGGTATGTCAAGAAAATAATCAAAAATATTTTTTCTAAACATTTTTAATTACGACTTGCTAAAATTATCATTCAACTTACGGACAACATCCACATTTATGTGGAAGCTATAACGAGTATCAGGAAACTATTTGCTTTCAGGAATGTAAAATTTCCACATTTGCAAAATGAAGCTCAATAAACACAATTTTTATTTTCAACTAATGTATACAATACAAATCACAAAAATCATATAAATATATGTGTAAATACAGAAAGTAAATAGGTTCGAAATTACCTTTAAGATGCGATTTTTAATCACAATTTTCTTCTTTTTCCTGCAAATAGGTATTTTTTCTCCAAAATAACATTTTCTTATTTTGCATCAACTTGTTTTTCAATAATTTTTTCCTTTCCCTCAGCACTTCGTTTCTTATCCACAAATCTGACATCCATTTCATTTTAATCAATAATTTTTCTATTTTTTGAACTTGCATGCGACAAAAATGAAATTTTGGAAGGAGATTCTACAAAATCAGTATCACTACGCTCCATTTTTTCATAAAAGCTTTTTTGTTTCACTATTTCTAAGTAATCAAATACAAGCTTCAATCAGCTATGTAAAAAATCACAATATTAAAGTGCATGAAACCCTAACAATTGATGAACTTTTCGATTATAATATAGGAACTAAAAACTAGTTCAAGGAGATTAAAATTTTCATGTGTTATAGATGATTAAAACACGGATATGAAGAGAGTTAAGACAGAAAATGGAGAAGATGTGGAAAGAAGTTGTAGAAAATGGAGAAGTAAATGGAGTATAAAAGAAACCTAGAAGGTTCTAGGAGAAAATAAAATAAATAAAGTTTAAAAGCAATGAAAAAAATATATTAGGTAATTAATAAATTTAAATTGAAGAGAGAGAATAAAAGACAAGTTAGGCTATTATTACATAGCCCCAAACGTGTAAATGGACATTTAATGTCAATTAATTGAAATGTGGCTACACTTTGTCAATATTTATTAATTGGTAAAAATTACATATATAACGACATATTTACTAGGAATTACTAAAAGTCTCAACTTTTTAAAAAACCTCGTAAAATTTCTATATTTGGTCATTGATGATACATGTTAATTAACTTAGATACATATAAGGGATACATGTTTGAAGTAAACTAACTTGCACTTTTCAAGGGATGTAACAGATAAATTAGCATTAAAAATGCAATTAATCTAACTAATTATGGTTCAAATAAAATTAAATTCCATGATTTATGGCAATTATCTTGTTGTTCCACCATTCTAATCCAAAACAACATTCATAATCTGTTTGGAAATACCCAAAAAAATTTAAATTTTCACGGCTTCTTCAAAAGTTTCAGACGTCCATTTTTTTCTGATTTGATAATTTTGTTTGGTTATTTGAAATGAATAAATAGTTCTAATGGGTTCATTCAAAAGAAAGGAAATTCATTACTCTTGAAAAAGAATTAGTTATTCCTTCTTCTCTGTTATTTATTGTTGTTTTCTTTTTTTTCGATGATTCGTTATAATGAATATCGCGTCTTATTAGTACATTCTGGTGTTTGTCTGTCTGATGTCAAGCACGAAGAATACAAAATTAATGATTGTAGTCGGAGATGTACCAGTATCGATCTCAATTCGTTATCCCTTCTTCTCTGTTATTTGTTATTCTTCTTCTTTTTTTCCAACGATTCGTAATAATGAATATCGCATTTTATTAGTACATTTCAATGTTTGGCTGTCTTATATCAAGCACGAAGAATACAAGATTGATGGTTGTAGTCGGAGATGTACCAATGTCGATCTCAATCGCTATCTCAAGAAAAGCCGATGAAGATTTTTCCTCACTAGTTGTTTCACTGTCGGATGTCACAATATATGCAATTCATCCTTCATGAATACAAATTGAAAAGTCAGATTATAATCAAGAGATGTACTCATAATTTGTTTGTCAACTCGTTTATAATCTGAATTTTAAGTTTCATTTCTTAGAATTTTAAGTTTTAAGTTTGTGGGTCAAATTACTAGTTTTAAGTTGTCAAATTACTTGTTTTTAGTTTATTAGATTATAGTCTGTCAAATTGTGTAATTCATCATTGTTTCAATTTTAAAGCCAAACGTTTTGATAAACAAAAATATGTATCTCTTGTAGATTGAATTTAGCCAAAAATACAAAGTTATTTTCATGTTTAAGTCAAAAATATAACACAAGACAATATATAAAAAACTGTATGAACATAATATTATAGATACAAGATAATACAAATATGTAGCTTGGTTGAAATACATGTATCTATTGATATGCTTAAATCAATAAATGTTAAACAATACGAGATACATATAATTCATAAACAGTGAAGCAGTAATCCAAAATAAGAGAAAATGTATCTATATGCTTGTAACATGTATCTATTGTTGTGTTAATTTGAATAATAATTACAAAACATTAAATACATATAAAAATAAAAAAATGTATCTAATGAAAAATAAAAAAATGTTCACATTAAGAAGCTTAATGAATTTCTTATGTATTTGTGAATTCAATATTTAATTCAAAGTAACTAAATGATATAAAAAGATTTATCTGAACGTTCATTGATAAATTGCTTACATATTGCATAAGACTATCGTTACGTAACTAGCAATTGATACAATCGTAAAAAAATTGTATCTATTGAAAAATATATTTTGTGAACAGTATGAAGCGTATGAACAATTACATTCAGCTCGAAGTTGTTATTCAATTTAGAGACAAAATGTCTTGCAAAGAAAAAAAAAATTAAGAAAAAGAAAATTATGTTATGATTGAATATGAGATTTAATTATACGATGTATCGTTATGTTGCATAATGTAATGTTGTGTTAGTTACTTTCATTACTAGACTTAGTTATATATATTTCAATAAACTTGATACGTATAGTTATAAATATGTATCTAATACAATGTAACAATAAATGTTAAATATGCTAACTTTGTAAAGTGTAACAAAAACGTACAACAAAATAATAATATATCATAATCTGGAATAGCCATATGAAAATCATTGATGATAAGGTAGAATCCATGATGTTGAAAAACATCTAAAAAAAAATAATAACAACATGTACTAACATCATCAAACTATATAACAGTCAACTAGCCAACAAGTAAACAACTACTCAATATGCAAAGCACAAACTTTTTCTTTTTGTGTGAAGCTGCTCCTTGGCCTTGGTGGATCGTCATTCTCACTAAAGTATCCTTTCTCTGCCTTTACAGAGCCATACTTGCACAAAAGAGTGGCATATCTCATGCGATGGTATTGAGCATCAATACCCAATGATGGAATGCCTAATCCCTCGCTCAGGTACTCGGCATAAACAACTACAAATACACCACAATTCCTACATAGCGATTACTAATTGAATTAAAAATACATATATACTTGTATTATATGTATAAGATAATGAAAACAATGGAAAGATAATGTAATACTTACAAACTTTCACTATCTTGTTGTGCTATCCCGGTAACATATTCCACTCAGAATGGATCCGAAACAAACATCAAATTAAAAAAATAACATTAGATGCAATAACTTTATAATAACACAGAACAATATATAGAAAAACTGTATGAACATAATATTATAGATACAAGATAATACAAATATGTATCTTGGTTGAAATACATGTATCTATCGATATGCTTAAATCAATAAATGTTAAACAATATGAGATACATACTATTCATAAACAGTGAAACAGTGATACAAGATAAGAGAAAATGTATCTATAAGGTTGTAAACATGTATCTATTGTTGAGTTAATTTAAGTAATACTTACAAAACATTAGATACATATAAAAAAAAAAGGATAAAATATACAAGAAATTGAAAAAACGTATCACAGCCAAATATTTTCCAGATTTGAACATGCCGGAGGTTCCAGATATTTTTCAGATATGACTTTGTCGGAGGTTTCAATTTATTTTTTGCTTCGCGCAGCAAAATATTATGGGATTAGAAGGTTTACCTGAAGTATCGATAATGGAAAACCAGCCGGAAATAACCTCATCATGGACAATTTTCTTTGCAGAAATAGTAGCTTTACCCATAACTCGAGCACCAAAAACATCATCATCTTTAACACGAAACTCCAAACAATCAATTGGGTGAGCTAAAGGGATATGATGTTGTTTAATTTGATTTTTGAGAAAAAACATTGAACATAATAAGAAGAAAGTGAAGATAAATTTAGGAGAAAAAATACCTTAATTAAAAAATGTGAAGAAGAAGAAGAGAAAATTGTGGGATAAAATTTTGACAAAAATTTTGGCGTTAATGTAGTCATTAATGTTGAAAGAGTTGGATAGAAACTGTTGCTTGAATTCAGGCATACAAAGTGGAGAAAATGAGTTATTTTTAGTAAAGAATCGGTTTCTTAGTTGTAGGTTTGAACTTGTATATCAACTTTACCAAAAAATATGAAATATTGGAATTTAAGTAATTTTTTTAGAAGTTTAGAAACTTATGTTGTTTACTTAGGTAATGTTTCCTATTAATTGTTGCTTTAACATGTCATTTCTTCTTGTATTAGGAAGGTCCAAAAATTTGACTAACCCAACCCAATTTTTAGGAAGATTGGGTTATTCACAGTCCAATCAAATTCACATCTTAGCAAATACTGGGCCTAAGCCCGGCCATATGAGGATACTTCAGTACATATATAGCGACATAGAAAAGAAAAACCCTAGCAGTGTATTATTCCTCGCAGCTTCTCTTTTCCTAGCCTGCTCGCACGCACGCACGCACTTGGCCGAAAATGGTGAGTTGAAATTCGCAAATGTATTGAAGTTGATAAATTTGATCGATTTTTTATTCATTATTCATAATTATAATGTATCTGGGTGTTTGTTGTTTATAGCCGTTCAAGAGGTTCGTGGAGATAGGAAGGGTAGCCTTAATCAACTACGGAAAGGACTATGGAAAGCTCGTTGTTATCGTCGACGTCATCGACCAAAATAGGGTACCTTTTTTCCTTATTCTGTTGAATCAAGTAATCTGAATGCTCTGTTAATATGATTTTTGTATTTTCTGTTTATTTTACAGGTTAATATTTGGTACGTGGGCTCTGTATGCCTATAATGAGAAAAAAAAATGCCCATAACTAGACCCTTTCTTCTTATGATAAATCTTTGCTTTGAAGAAAAATAAAGATTTCATATTTTAGTGCTGTGTTTCATTTTGCGTGTTTTGCTTGGAGGATATTATATAAGGCCTATGATGGAATATTATAATATGCCTACATTGTCTGAACATTTTTAACTTGATTGAGCAAATATTAACTGAGGCCTTATATTATGATTAACAAGAATATTATGTTATTCGTCTTTGTGTGCCAGTGATATAGGGGGGTTACGTATGTGTCATGTGGAATGCAAGACATTTTTTTTTTTTGTAAGTTATGTAGGATATTGGAGTAACCTCAAAGATCCATTATAATAGTTTCAGTTTTGTACTCTATTGAAGAGGTTAATAGTTGATATGTAGGCTGTAGATGCCCAAATTTAGAAAATTTATCTTACTGTTTCCCATAACATTAATTTTCTGGTGATGTATGAGAACTCTTCCTACCTTTATGTTTGTTTTGGTCTTACCTGATATATGAAATGTGTTAATTTTCTTGCTTCATTTACTTTATAGAACAGAATGGATACAATGATTAGACTTCATAGAGGGGAATTTATATGGTTAAATATCTCTTACCCTTTTATATGATTAGTCTAATTTGCATAGATGGTAATTTGCCTTAACCGATGCCAAAATAACCTAGGATAATAAAGCAAATGTAAACTTATTTTTACCGACTTACTCATTTTCACTTGTTTTTTAAATTGTAGGCTCTTGTTGATGCTCCGGACATGGTGAGAAGCCAGATGAACTTCAAGAGGCTTTCACTTACAGATATCAAGATTGACATCAAAAGAATCCCGAAGAAGAAGACCCTGGTTGAGGCTATGGAAGCTGCTGGTGAGTGGTGCTTACTAGTTTTTTTTTTTTGAAACTCTATGAGTTGTGAATCAGCAATTGGGTTAGCGCTTTCATCTTCATAAACCTCGATTTTCTGGTTTCCTTCCAGATGTGAAGACCAAGTGGGAGAACAGTTCATGGGGGAGGAAGTTGATAGTGCAGAAGAGGAGGGCTGCACTCAACGATTTTGACAGGTTCAAGCTTATGTTGGCAAAGATCAAGGTGCGGTTATGCTTGCTATGTATAAGTTAGCTTCATTTTGTTATATTTTGCATCCAATCATCCGTTCAAAGAATGTAGGAGTGAGTTTCTGGATAGCAATCACTACCAACTGAACTGTGAAAAGATCACATCTTTGAGCCTGCATTTTCTTGTGTTACTGGCTTAGTTTTAATCCTGATTTAGTCATGTTGCCGTTTTCCAAGACCTTGTTTTCCTTTACCTGATATATGTATTTTGAAATTGCAGAGAGCTGGAGTAGTGAGACAGGAGCTTGCAAAGCTCAAGAAGACTGCTGCTTGAAAACTCTCTGATCAGTGCAATTGATATATAGGATTTTTTGGATCTTGTATTTTGTTTAGTTTTGAGGGATGTTGTTAGAACAAGTCTGTTATATTTCATGCCATGCAATGTTTAAGACTTTTTGAGATCGTTTTTGTCTTGAGATTTTGCTTAATTATGATGGGAAAACCGCTGGCTTCTCTGAGATTACTTGGTGTCTTTCAATATATTAACAAAATGTCTCTTCATTTTTACCAAGATTTCTGATCTCAACTCTGAGGAAGTCTAATTTCAGACAAGCTTTGAGATAACGTAAGATTTCAAGCTTGTCACTTCGGGAACTATGCATATTTCTCATTCAACTGTGGCTAAGCTACTTGAAAAGGTGAAGTAAAGGAGATTCTAATCAGTTCTTTAAGATATAGAACGTATTGGATTATATAACGATAGATGGATGATATAGACTAAAAAAAGCCTAATACATTAATATCCTTTCAAACTTGCCTCTAGTTTCACAAATTTCATTTGGATGATGAACTATGACGTGTTATAACTGAGCATCTTTGGCTCAAATTTTGGAGTTCCTCTGGTGCGCGTTCTCAGAACCCATTATGTAGATAATTTAATCATTTAGAATGCGTTGATGACATTAGCAAGCCGTCTGAGAACAGCACCTTTTTTTTTTTTTTTTTTTGGAAACAAAACTGGATTGGAAGTGTTCAACAGAATCATGGGGGTCAGGTGCTTCGCTGAAACAAGTCGTAATTCGAGTGTTTGAATGAAAACAAAAAGTAATTAATGGAAACGTTTTATCATGTGGTCAGGTGATTCGTTGAAACAAGTCATTTGGTTAGGTGCTTCGTTGAAACAAATCATTTAAAGAATTGTCTATGTATTAAAAAATACAAGTTACCAAATGAACCTTTCATATCTTATGCAACACTAGGCTGTAAAATTTTACAAAGAAACGTAAGGTTTAATCATAAACAAGAGGAATCCCCAGTACTGCCAAATACCAACTAATGTTGATTTGGGTCTACCTGCATGCTAGTAAGTTGGGAAATTGATAAACTGAACAATAGGTGAGCTACCTTTGGAAAATCCTTACATTCAAATGCCTTGGACTGGTAGTTATAATCCTCAGTAGAACCTAAAACAGAATCTCCACCACACATTCGTACATCATTATGAATATTCAATATAACTATATCCAACTTAGTACATATTACTCATCACTTCTTTAGATGAGCCTAAAAAGCGTTACAGTGACCAGAAACTCTTCACGAAACAAACCAAGTTATAATAAAAAGTTGGATTAAAGCTTTAGTTTTCATGTAGAGACAGACATCCTTACATAGGACGATAAGATACAAACAGCGAGAAAATTTATCTTTACAAGTCCATCCCTTTACTTCCTGATTGAAAGAAGCTCAAAGCTCCGAAGAGGGTCATCACGGCTTCCCTTTGTAAGTGAAGTTCGGGAGAACAATGATGGTTTCGGTTCAACTCCAGAATGAATCCTTTGTGTGCCAGATAACCGGCCACTGCTTGACACTAATCTGCTACTTGCACGACTGTCGGTAGGTTCACCAGAAGAGCTCGGTCTGCTACTTGAAATTGCAGCCCTTCTGGATGAACTGCAATTTCTCGCGGTACGGCCTCTTTCTGAGTCAGCTTGCTGTAAAATTATAGACATATTATTCATACTAGTTTGCCATACAACTGATATAGCCAACTCAGCTACTACTCTTTCACTGAAAGAACAATCATTTTGAAGATGAACTCTATATACGACATTCTAAATTGTAATTCACTAATTAAGTATAAAAGCTGAATCACATGCAAGCAAACCGATAATATTCTCCAATCCAACAGAAAAAATTTCTTAAATCTATTGCTTTCAGAAAGAGAAGGATCAATACCACATCTTTAGATGAAGGTATATCATCTGAAGTTTTGTGTCTGGAGTGTTCCCCTTGCTTACCAGAACCAGAACCATTCCTCCGGGCAAACGCTCCAACGGCACCAGAAAACCTGTCTCGAATATCCTGTCCCACTGAATTATAGACACATGCCAAACACCTCAGTACACTCGGTATTCATCTTTTACATAAACATATTTCTAAACAGACACATGCCGGCTCATAATTGGGCATACATCTAAGAAATTAAAAGCCAGACCTGATGTCCTTCCCGGTCTTTCAGTAGATGGCACAGCATTTAGCGGCGCACTTCCACTAATATTCTGATGGCAAAAGAAATTGCACATTTCCACGTTAGAAAATTTTAAGAACAGATTTTCAACAATAATCAAAACAAATTTTACAAGCACTTACACGTCCTCTAGAGCTGGCACCAATCTGAGGATACTTCAAAATGGTCCAATCAAACACATAGTCAAACTGATAACCTGCACCAGTGAAAAGGGTTAAGATGGAGAGAGATCACAACACATACTTACAACAACACAACAACAAACCCAGTGTAATCTCACAAGTGGGGTGGAGAGTGTTTATGCAAACTTTACCCCTACCTTGAGAAGGTAGAGAGGTTGTTTCCTATAGACCCTCGGCATACACTTCAATACATGCCTCAAGACTAAAATTGGCTGTTACAGTTCAGACGACTTAAGAATGAAAAAGTAAAAGAGAGAAAATTACAAATATACCTTCACGAATAAACAAGTCCCTAAAAAGCCTCTTCAAATATGAATAGTCAGGTTTATCTTCAAACCGTAATGACCGACAATAATGGAAGTATGATATAAACTCTGACGGATATGATTTACAAAGCACCTGTTAGGGACACCATCAGATCCTGTGTTAATTTACTTAACTGATCACTGACATCATCAGCAGATAATTCACATTAAAGGCAAGACCGTCTAAACGAGATAACAATTGGCTTAATAAAATAAATACATTTTAAATCATGCTTTTTTTGGGATAGTTTACGTTTTAAATCACATATCTTGACAACAAGAAGTGTATACTGAAGTATGTCTATCACAGTTGACAAATGGATGTGCGCTTTGTTAGAAAAGATGCAGTGAGAGTTCACAGTGGTGGTGAAGATGACATCATCAAGAATCATTAGTTCTCATAATAGTACCTCCATTGGTGTCAGCATCTTCTTCTCACTTATTTTATCATATTTCTGCTTCTTAGTACCAGCTTTCAATCCCTGCCATGGAAGACTGAGCCAAGAAGAAATTGTCATCAAGTCGGTGAACACGTCCATAGATATGCAAATGCATAGCAACTGGTCAGAAACAATGACCAAAAGAAAAAAGGTGAAACACCTAAAGTCCAACCTTCCTCTAAGAAAATACATAAGCACATATCCCAGAGATTCCAAATCATCTCTTCTGCTTTGCTCTGCCGGAAAAAAAAACAAGACAACCATTTTATCAGTTACAATTGAATCTGTAGTTTACTATACCTGCAGTTACTTGAGAACCTAAACATGATCAACCTACCGACTCCAAGGTGTGTGTTGACACTGGCATACCGAGCTGTGCCTGTCAGATTCTTGTTTTCCCTGAGAGATTTTTTGGACATAGTACCATGTTAAAGGAGCTAAAACAAAGATTTATCACAAATTGAGCAAAACAGAGTAAAGAATGACACACAAAATTGAACAGCGTAAAGTCCTTTCTGATCTTTTCCTCTTGACACTCTTTCATTAGGCACACAGTAAGGAAGCAAGGATCAGATTGTCACAATAGTTACTTCGAACTCATTACACTAGAACTTGATAATATTCAAGTAAGAGTAGAATTTATCTCAGATGCAGTAATATCAGTCAGCTCAAACATATTCATATTGTGATCAACAAAATGATACAATAAGGATACCAAATATAAGCAGTTAAGCACCGTAGCAGCGACTGATATATTAATTAATTGGCAATATTAGTGTACATCAAAAGAAAACACACAGTTCCATAAACTTGATACACGAGTTTGCCGTCCACAATTTCCCTTCCAAAGTCAAATTGTGATGTTGATGTCATAAGCACCATATAGTGATTGATATACTTAAAGTAACTGGCAGTATATTATAACCTTCTAAGTAAATGCAAATCAATACCATAATCTATTGTCATTTGGTTATTCCACTAATTAAAATTTATTCTGATGAAAACTTAAAAGCTAAAATTGTTAATTTTTTTTTTTGTTTTACACTCTAAGTTTGTACTCAACTAACCAGCTTCCAAACCAGGGCCTTTCTGGATTAAAGAAGGTACAAATACAGAGGCAAGAAAAATCAGTGGGAACGTATTGAATTACAAAAACGTCTTACACTCATATGCTTCAAAAAGTTTACATGAAAAGACTCTCTACATTTCGTAAGAGATCAAATACAAGTATCAGTATCAATCCATCATGTATTGTCCACATGTCATCAATATGACGAATATTATTCGCAAATTATCATGCATATTACATATGGTGTTGCATACACGAGTCACCAGACACGAGTCACCAGATTGTCCAGTGAGTGTATGTTTTCGTGTTGTCCCCTTGGCTTATAGCTTGATAAACATGAAAGGTAAAATACAATACGAGCCATGATACTGCTAAGATTTATGAAGTCCTTTGCCAGAGATCTCCTGGCCTATCCGTCAAGTACCTCTAGCACGGACTCTCCAGTAAATCCTCACTAATGCTTGAGAATAAAGTATCTGGATGATGGAGATATGATAGGAGCAATAGAAGGGAATAAAAAATGGTTCATTTTTACTGTTTTACTTTTTTTAATGAAGTAAAGATCAGATTCAATTTCATTATTGGCATCCAGGGGATGCAAATGTCACACGGTACATGTTGAGCAGAAAAGGATGATCAGATCTAGTACAGTGTGTCTATACTAAGGACAGAGAGCTGATAAAGTCTAGAAATATAAATGGGGTAGTGACGGGTTAGATTTGACCAGCCAAATAAGCTAAAGAGGATGTAGCAACCATTCAGAAGCAATGTTGAACAAGCACTAGTGTTGTGTTGCTTGTCCAAAATCATTGTCACAAGCATTTGTAAAAGGAACACTAATAATTGCAAGAATCAATCAAGTAACATAGTGGTTAGTGTGTGCTACCTGTATGGTATATGCTTGTGAGTCTGGAGGTCCCTATACTTTTTGGCAAGTCCAAAGTCAATTGCATACACCTGTCATCGGTAGTAAGATTTGGCAACATTAGGAAAAAAACCTTGACATCACATACACTTTCTTTCCTTTAAGCTTTAACGTCATCACGGCAATTTCAGAAGCCAATGGTAACTGGGTTTTGTTACAAGTAAAACAAAATTGGATATCTGATGAACTTTAAGGAGTCGTTTGGTAGAGTGTATAAGAATAATGCAAAATATGGTGTGTTAGTAATGCTTGTATTAGTTATGCTTGTGTTAACTATGCTTGCATTAGTTATGCTTGTATTTTTCAAATGAAATGTTTGGTTTGATGTATTAAAAATAACATGAATTTAATAATTTCTAAAAAAAAAAAAAAATTTCAAAAATATCCTCCATATATATGTTGAAAAGGATGCAGAAATTTTTTTGAGGGATAATAGTGTCTTTAATTATGTTAATGCGTGCATTGGATCCATTGCATTGCTAATACCATAGATTTTGAGGTATTAGTAATACACACCTCAATACACAATAGAGTGTATAACTAATGCAAAAGAATACCAAACAAGGTAGTAGCAGTACACATTAAGCTAATGCATGCATTAACTTTCCAATACACTCTACCAAACGACCCCTAATTCTTTAACAGAAAACCATGCATTAGCCATTCATCAAAGGCCAAATACATATGCAACCAAGTTTTCCATTCAGACACCTAAATTAAGAGTTATATCTATTGAACTCAACTATATTCAAGCTATGTCAATCGAACATATTGCATAATTCGAGATTAGGGTTAGAGCATGAAAGCCACATGCCATGATATGAAAAATGCATCAAATGATAAAAATGCACGCCATCAAGAAGCAAGGATAATTTTAGAATTGAATTTATATTTTGGTTGTGTGTCATTGTTATTTTGGTTCAGTGATGTGCAGCGAAAAGATAGGTGGAGGCTATTGTTTTGGTGGCGGAAGTGGTGGAGATGCAGGAGTAGATTGATAAGATAAAAAATAAAAATAGATTATGGCCGGCCTCCCACTCTCCCACTCTCCCAGAGGAGAGTGTATTGCACATGCTAAGCCATGTCAAGCAATATGTGTCTATCAGGTACATTTAAAATCAAGATTAAGGGGTTGTTTGGTACATAGACTAAATTATCCGGGGATTATAGTCCTGGAATTATAGTCCCAGGACTGATTTATTCCATATAGGAGGTGGTATAAAATAATCACATGTTAGATGGGCTAAGATGGATATCCCAAGACTAACTTCCTGTTTTGCCATAAGAATTATCCACTTTTTTCCGGAAAATTATTTCACTTTATTCAAAAAAAAATTGTTGTTTGCCCATAAAAATTCCAAATACCTGTGTTCACTTTTGGAAAAGTGAAAACAACCCAATACCTGTTTTCACTTTTTTTCATTCCACTTTTTCACCTTTTTAGTTATGTTTAAACACTTTAAATTCTAATCTTTCCAAAAAGGTATGGCCAAACGCAACTCCAACTCCAAAAATTCCAAATAAAGTGAACTTTTTGGTTTTCATAGCCAAACACATACTAAGTTTGGTATTAGATTTATACCATCTTTGGTTGATGGTATAAATTTATAATTTATTAGATTCAAAAGGACAGTACCGCTTCTCTTTCACCGTTAGTACACTCGCTGATAGAACACAACATGGGAAGAAAAGAAGGTTCTCGTTATAAAGTTTATTACCAAACTTAATCATGGGATATCTCACCATATTCCGCGTACCAAACGACCCCCAAGTGTTCAATATGTATAACTTTTAGTTCAAGTATCTAAATGGAAAATTCGGATAAGTTTCGGGGGATATGTATGTATTCAGCCTTCATTAAAACTCTTATGTCATGTAAGTATCATCATAACATAATGTCCTCAATTCCATATTGATTCCTTATACCTCTCCAAAGGACATAACTCAAACTTTCAACAACTAAACCATAAGTAATCCCATATTATAGAAAATCAATTTATGGCAAAAGTATTACTATCTTAATTATTGATTTCATAAGCTCAAACATCCACCATATAGGGCATGATTATCACTTCCATAGTACAAGGCACTGGATTTTCATTTTCTATAAACAAAAAAAGTTGCAATATAAGGTAAACAATTAAACTTGGCAATAGTCAATATAAGGTAAACAATTAAACTTGGCAATAGTTTTCAAACAGAAAGTCGCATTTAATTTATTTCCAAAATCAACTACATTTAATGAACTTCAGCCAGCCTACGTCTGAAAATTGACCGAGGTGCCATCCAACCTCAATGAGTTTGATTATCAGAAATCAAACATCATAGAAGAGCCATTTGAAACAAACATAAATAATACTGCGAAGCTATTCATCCAACACAATGACCAAATATTTACAATTTAAATTTAATCGTTAGAAAAAGAAACTAGCAAAATATTCATCTTTTCCCCTCTTTATAGGCAAAACATTGACTTGAATAAACTCCATTTGTTCACAAAATTCTTACAGAAATGAACCAAAACCTGATTCGCTTTGCGACCAAGGCCCATTAGAAAGTTGTCTGGCTTTATGTCACGGTGAAGAAATCCTCTAGAGTGCATGTATTCAACTCTATTAATCTGAAAGACACATACCCCAAGATTATTACCCTAAAATGTATAAGCAAACTGGTACAACAGCGATTTTTCTTTAAGAATGTGAAAGAAGTACTTACTAGTTGATCTGCAAGCATCAAAACTGTTTTCAAAGAAAGCTTCCTATTACAATAGTTGAAGAGGTCTTCCAAGCTCGGTCCAAGAAGGTCTATGACCATTACATTGTACTCGCCTTCGACTCCAAACCATTTAAGGTTGGGAATTCCAGCTTCACCAGAATGGCATAGATAAGAAGATCAATTGGAAGTCGGAACACATAATGTTCTCATTCTAAAGTTCTGTTGCAAGGAAAGGATACATAATTGGGGGAGAAACGCTTACTTCCTCCTGAGAGAAGCATATATATTTTTGATTCATAGTGCAGTTGAGGGTGCTTTGTCTTGACAGATTCCTGAAATTACAGTACCAAGAGAATGAAGTCATGAACATGGAGTGAGAATAGTACTGTTGCATCAACAACTAGAGCTTTTAATCCCACCAAAATAAATGTCATTTACTATATGCTCGGCAAGTTATTTATTTAATTTGATCAAGTAAAATTTATTGATGGAGCCAGCACAAAAACTGGTTAGATGGATAAATGCTCGTCAAGTATTTAAGCTAACTAATAATAAACGTAGACTCATTTCCAAGAGCATCATGAACGACAAAAATAGTGTTTTTGCCATAGGTAACGATACCAAAGGACGCGGAAGCTGACTGTCAGATATGATTGCTGCTTTGCTAACTCTTCAACATATACATCTTTTTCTGGTGAAAATGCATAGATAATAATATAAAAAAAGCCTTTTCTAAGCATCAAAGGGTGGAGCCTAGTTGTCAATGAAATGGATGCAAAAGATGCGACACTAGGGTTAAAAATCCTAGTAATGCCAAAAAACACTAAGTGATTCTTCCAATCTGTCTATGCCTTGGTGGAGAGTTACCTATGCTCTATGCTGGTGGGAGGTAATAGATACGCGGTAGGATAATGGATGTGTACAAAAGCGAGGTTATCAAAAAAAAAAAAAAAGAAAGAAAGAAAAAACAGCCTTTAAGAATTGTCCTTACATTTCTACTTGATTAGCAAATGAAGTCATACTCATATGCACAACTCAAAAATATACTTTCTGATATCCCAAGTTACAAATGCTTCTATTCAACACATTTTAATACATCATTCAACCAAAATGGAATAATCATGCTTGTTCTCATGTTTAGTATTATTAGAGAAATCTAACAACAGATATAAAACTCAAAATAATGTGAATACCAAGGTAAATATGGCGAACAATGATTTCCCAATCCACCCAACCCATTAAATCTGAATAGACTAAAAAGAATACTATGACAAAAATCTGATGATATTTAGACTGAATAGACTAAAAAGAATACTATGACAAAAATCTGATGATATTTAGATGAGCTAAACATCAAGTCAACGATAAACACATTAGACACTACCAAAAACAAAAAGAAAGGAAACAACATAGCAGCGAAAATTCCCCAGTCAGTCAGTTCAACTAGCCTAAATTACCCTAATTCGTTCCTGGTCCATTTCATTCCAAAACTAAAATCTTTAGGTTCTTTAAAACAAGATATCTCTAAAACTCACTCATTCCTACACTGATTTTTCAGGAAAAAAGTAATAAGGGCATTTTTGGCTCGCGATAATTACCAGCTTAATGGCAATTTCTTCTCCATTCTGTAAATTCACACCTGAATCAAATTAAACAGAAAACAAAGTTCAATACCATCAAATCAAATCAATAATAAAAACAAACCCAACACAATCAAATCCCCCCAAAAATCTAAAAACATACCTAAATAAAGCTCACCAAAAGACCCACTTCCAATCTTCCTTCCAAGCTTAAATTTCCCACCCACAACATGATCCATGATAACTAAACAACCCCACTTCAAGATTTCAACAACCAAATATTCAACACCAAGAATCACAATTTTCTATTCAAATTTACACACATAAATAAAAATCTATATGGATTAAATCCCACAAAATCAAGAAATGGGAAGCACCAATTGAGCAATTAAATTAAAACATTCCTTACAATCTTGAAATACCGACAAGAAATTGAAACCCTAACTTACAAATAAATAAATTATCGATCCCCATTGATCATAATTATTACTATTTTTTTTTTTAAAAAAGCATAATCAATGTGTGAACCGATATTTATTACATGCAAGAGCTGTCTATATATGTGTATGTATATATATATTTTCTTTTTTCTTTTTTTGGGTTGAGCTGGGGGGACAAATTAGCGACAATTGAGGAAAAGGAGAAAGACAATAGCAGCTTTTTTTGTTTAAAGGGAAAATAAAGGAAATGATTATTGACTGTGTAGTGTTGTGTTGTGTTGTGTGTGAGAAAAAGGGGAGTTGAGAAAGAAAAAAATGATTGCTTGAACTTTAGTTTTGTACAACGTGTGGGGCGGAATTGGGTAAATTTAAGGATGTTCTGTTTTTCTCTTTCTTTTCTTCTTTTTTGGGTAAACAAAATAAAATTATTTGACACTGTGTTTATCGAAAATAATATTTCTATATTATATTTGAGGTTGTTGTATAGATCGGATACACTTAGGCTTTATTTGTTTTTTTTTTAAGTTTCAGACGTTTGAATCTGAATGATTAAAATATTGTCTAGATCTGAAAACTGAATAATTAAAATGGTTTATTTTTCAACATTTGAATGTATAAAAAAAAATATTTGTATACATAATAAAATGAAAAATTAATTATATATTAAAAAAGTATGTAATTTAATACAACAAAATTATTAGTATTTGATTGAGAAAAAACATTTCTGTTTGTTAATGATAGTGGAGATGGTTTATAATGGTGGTTGCAGTGACATTGATTGATGTTAGTGATTAATAATGTTGGTGGTGATAATTATGATAGTTGGTATTGTAGTAACTGTTATGATGACGGTGATTGATGGTAGTGGTTGTTGTTGTGATGTGACGTTGCTTGATGTTAGTAGTTTAAGTTATTGATTGTGTTGGCTGAAACATGAATGCATGATGATTGACGATGTATTGATGCTAGTTGGAGATGTTATTTGTTGTGATGGTGGAGATGGTTGTTAGTAGAGATAAATTGTAACGATGGTACTGGTTGAAGTGGTGGTAGAGGTGGCGTTACTAGTGACAATGGTGGTGGCGGCCAAAGAATGTGTAAAGGTTGTGATGTATTAGTGGTAGTTAGTAGTGGTGCTAGTTGTGTAGATGA
Source organism: Capsicum pubescens (assembly GCA_030864215.1). Classification (NCBI taxonomy): domain Eukaryota; kingdom Viridiplantae; phylum Streptophyta; class Magnoliopsida; order Solanales; family Solanaceae; genus Capsicum; species Capsicum pubescens. The sequence continues at coordinate 74,820,147 of CM061546.1, forward strand.
GTTGGTTGGTAGTAGGGATTTGCCGGTAGTAGTTGCTGATTGTGATGCTATTGACGACAGTGGTGACAGTGAATATACTTAGAATAAAAGAGATAGTAGGTGTGGTAGCAGTTGACAATTGTGGTTGGTAGCGGTATTTGTTGTCGATGGTGGTTGTGATGGTGGAGGTGGGTGGTGGTGGTGGGTGGTGGTTGACAATGGTGATAGTGGCAGGGGTGGTTAGTGGTGGTGACTGTTGATTATGAATAGAGTGGTGAATATTATCAACACCAGAATATCCCTTCAGACCTATTAAGACTTGATTTTAGATCTGAATGATTAAGACCTATTAAGACCTATTAAGAGTTAAAACCTTAATAAAAAAACAAATGCACTTAATGGTCTGAAGTCTGAACCATTCAGATTCAGACCTCCATTAAGTGCAAACAAATGAGGCCTTAGCTTCTTAGACTCTAATTTGTAGGAATATACTGGGTATGATATTGATAATTGAAATTCACAAAGATTTGAAAATTTATTCACTATTCAATTTAATGAAACAAAGCTTGTATGGTATGTGGTACATAATTTCTTGCATAAGTTTGCAATCGAATAAAGTTGTTATTAGATAAATTAATAATTGAATAAATTTACTATTATATAAATTTGCAATCAGATAATCTTGCAATTGAATAAGCTTACATAAGATTACAAAGATTGAAAATTATTCAATACTTACTCTAATAAAATAAAACTTATATGGTCTGTTTATTACATAAGTTCTTGAATAAGTTTGCAATCGAATAAGGTTATTATGAGATAAATTAATAATTGAATAAATTCACTATTATATAAGTTCGCAATCAGATAATCTTGCAATTGAATAAGCTTACATAAAATTATAAAGATTGAAAATTATTCACTACTTAATCTAAATTGGATAAGCTTGCATAAGATTATAAAGACTGAAAATTATTCAATACTTAATCTAATGAAATAAAGCTTATATGGTATGTTTATTACATAATTTCTTGAATAGATTTGCAATTGAATAAGGTTGTTCTCAGATAAGTTCATAATTGGATAAGTTTACTATTATATAAGTTTGTAATTAGATAAGTTTGCAATTGGAGAAGTTTGCATAAGCAGGCAACTTGTAATTACTTTTATTTTTGAACAAATAAGAAGTATATTGAGATCATTTATACATAAGTTTGAGGAGAAAATTTTCTCTCTAATTGATTGGAGATTACAAAGATAGAAAATTCATTCACTAATTATTTTTTAAATGAAATAAAACTTTTGTTGTAACTATGCTCATTGTAATAATCATTATATATATATATTTTTAGATAAGATTGTCATTAGATAAGCTTGCAATTAGATAAACTTATAATTAGATAAGATTGCATAACAACTTTTGTTCTTCTATAAATAAAAGGTTGATTTAGTTCATTTATACATAATTTTAAAGACAATTAAATTTTCTCTCTTCAATTTCTTTGACATATCTCTTGTTGCCTGGTATTTTATTATTATTTCATAATATGTTAGTATGAAACATTGTTATCTTGATCACATATTTTAGAAGAATATTAGAGATACACTCAAAGAAAATAGTAATGGTGATCTCATGACAACAACGACATCCGAGGCATCCGGGCTTAACAGGATGAATTTGGAGTTGAGATGTACAAAAGTCGGTACTTATAACATTATTGTAAAATAATAATAAAATACCAAAACAATAAGAGATATAGCCAAAGTAAGGCCGGCTGAAAGGCAAAACGACTAAAGCCAATGCTTTAGGCCCAAAGTATTAAAAGGCCTATAAAATTTTATCATCTTTGTTTTATTTTATATTCTACGTCAAAATAAATTTAAAATTTATTTAATATGTGATGTGTGAGCTAATGCTAACACATTTGAGGCTTTTAACTAGAAATAATTGTAAAGTCTTAAGCAACTTTTATCGTTTTTGATTGCTTTCTCTTTGATAATGCAGGAAAGTCAAGATGCAAGAAAACCAAAGACAATAAGAGCAAAAGAGGTGAATTTGGAATAAGTGGCCATGAAAGTGTAGTTGACGACTTGTCTGATAAGTCGTCAAATTTGTGATAAGTTATCAGAGTCATCGTCAGCTGTAGACAGTGTGAGGAAGTTGGAGCAGAAGTGTGACGACATCCCCTGATAAGCCATCAGGTGTCTGATAAGCCGTCAAGAATGCCGCCACTCAAAAGTAGAAGATTTTCTGACAACATGTCCTGAGAAGCTATCAGATCTCTGATAAGCCATCAGGCATGTCGTCACTCAGAAGCAGAAGGCAAAAATTTGAAGCATGCCTGATGAGATATTCTGATAAGCTATCAGAACTCTGATAAGCCGTCAGGCATGTCGTCACACATAAGTAGAAGGCAAGAAATGGGAATCATGTCTGATGACATGATCTGATAAGCTATCAGATCTCTGATAAGTCGTCAGCTAAGGAGAAAAATTTGAATTTTTAATTTCAAATTTTTCTCAAGTTACGAATATAAATAGCAGCTTTTAGGGTTTCATTGAGAGAGGGCTGAACATCTTGAATTTATTCCAAAGACTACTTTACTTCTCTTTGATTTCTAAACTTGGATTTCAATTTTCAATTCTTTGATTTAGTTGTGGGATATTCTTCTTGAATTTGGGAAGAGAATCAATTTCTGATTACATCTTTTATAAGTTTAATCACTTTGAATTATGAATTCAGTTATTGTTATCGCTTTCTTTCTCATGTGGAACTAAAACCCATAACTAGGGTTGTGGGATCTATGATTATTCCTTCATGGATTTAATAGTTGGTTAGGGTTTGAGTGATTGTGGGAACATCGTGATAATTCCTTTATAATGATTATTTTCTATCGGTTGCAAGCAATAGATCTAGCCTTATGTTTGTTTGCTTGAACTGAGAAATAAACTAAAGGTAGCGAATTATCAACGAGGATTTAGGAAGGTTAAGTTCTCATCTAATGATTAATGCTATAACAAGATTGATCAACTCGAGATAAAATTAGTATAAATAGAATGTTTTCCTAAGTTCGAGAGAATTACGAAGTTTAACATCTAGGTAGGTTGAGAAACACTTAGATGGACTGTCGAAACTGATAATTTGGTGTTTTCCACAAGTCATGAGAATCTAGTACTACAACTATCATTCAATGAGGGGTTAATAATCATAGTGATCACAACTCTAGTTTCTCTATATCATTGATTTGAAATATTGCAGTTTAAGCTTTGAGTTCTAAGGCGAATTGAAGTGTTAATAACTTTTGTTCAATCATTAAAAACCCCTATTTTATCTTTTTGTATCATTTATTTGAATCTAACTTGTAGCTATACTTTCAAATTAGTTTAATCGCCACTCACATTGTTCCTCGTGGATTCGACCCCGACTCCAAAGTTGGATAAATATATTGACGACGATCGTCTTGTACTAAATTGACATATAAGTTGAGTGTTATCAAAAATGGCGCTATTGCCGGGGAACAATTTGACATATTGAGTTGGTTTGGAATTTTAACCTACTTGCTTGAATTCAAACTTGTAAATATATATATATTTTTTATTTCTTGTGTTAGGTAGATTTTTATTTTAGTTTACTTATTACTATGGCACCGTGGAATGAACATGAGCTTGGTGGTTGGAAATCTTATCTTGATGATCCATGTCCATATTGTGATGGACCTCACTTTTGGCAAGATTGTAGATATGCTCCCCGGAGAGAGATGTGTGCACCATCTCCATCCTACCGGAAGGATGATTGTTCTTTATGTGGTGGTCAAGATGGACATTAGAGTGATTGCCCAAATGCCCTCTCCCCTTATTGCACTAACCCAAATTCTAGTTCTTCTTATGAGTTTGATAGGTCTTATAGTTAAGAAAAGGAAGAACGAAGCACCGAAAAGAGTGGCATTGAAGTTATGTTTCAACGAATGTTGGATCTACAGAAAGAAACATATGATATCGTATGTGATATGCATCAAGACCTGAAGCCAATCATTCATGAGGAGATGGATATAGAGGTCAATCATTCAAAGCCTTCTTCTATATTATGTTTAGATGATATCTTGCTTGTGGAATCATTTAAAATAATGGAAGAATGTGAAGATGAGGAGCAAGAATCCTATATTGATATTGAGCTTGATGATGAGCAACCCTCGGTGATTTTCCAACCAACCAAACCAACCATGAGAGATGATGCCAAGATTGAGGAAATGGTGCTAGAGGCAAAAGAAGAAACTGAGTCAATCTCTTATAAAGACTCTAGCCCAATTTGGAGTGAAGAGGTCGAGAAGGATGTAAATCCAAAATTAGAGAGAAGACCTCACTCAAATCACTTTTCAACATTATGCTTAGTGGATGTGATGAAAGTCCAATCACCCAAGCAAATGATGAATTTTGGAAATGAGGAAAAAAATTCCTACATTTTGGAGTTTGTCTTTCCGAAAGGGTATAATACAACCCCAATCTTGAAGGCCAAAAAGCTTAAAGATAGTTGTCAATTTAGTGGCTTTTTAAGATTCTCACTGTTGCCAAATGAGCCCACACAAAAGTTCGATGCAAAATTGGGCAAGCGGTTCAAGTCTTCAAAGTGGCGTGATAGAACTTTTCTTATCATGCTCTCACATTTGTCCAACGCACCTCAAAGATGTAAAAATCAAAAGATGGGCCGACGATTTAAATCTTCTAAGTGAAGGGATAAAGGATGAAGCACTTTTAAGGTATCTTGATGAATTCTGAGTAGTCAAGATAACCTAGTCGTGCCGCGACATTAAATCAGGCGCTGCTTGAGAGGCAACCCAAGGCATTTTGTTGTTTGTATTTGTATTATGTGATTGACATCAGATCTCTGTACCTATGGTGCCACAGGTATGTTTCTCACTCTCTTATTTTAGTTTGATGCATTGAGGATAATACATGATTTTAAGTTGAGGGTGAGACTGCTTGTGGGTGTTGATGTTCTCTTGGGGTTTTTATTGTCGTGCCTCTTTTCTCTGGAGTCTTGTTCCTAGTAGAGCCGGCATGTTTAGGCATATTGTGTTTATTTTGTGATGTGTTATGGTTAACTGGGGGGAAAATAAGTATCTAGGACAGTTGACATATTTTTGTTGATTTTTCTTGAAATGATAAATACCTCTCCAATTGTCTATCTGGTAACTGTGTGATGTCCATCTATATGCGACTACTGTGAATCTTTTTATGGCATTAGTACTAGGGACATGATAATCACAGCTAATAATTGCATGAACCGAATGGGAAGTAACTTGTGATGTACCTTTGTGCCATATGCGTGTGAGATACTACCTAGTTTCCGTTGTGTGTTAAATTCAGAACTTGTCCGGTTGGTCTTGCCTTGGTTGTAGGATAGCGGTTAGGAAAGTATCATAGGCCGTTGTTGATATTAGTCCACTTTTAGCCTAAATGACCTTCCATGTGTGAATAATATCCCTTGATCCTGATTTTGAGCCTGAATGCCTATTCTTTTTATTATACCTATCACCTTCTCATTTGTATCACAATGAACCTGTTTTGGCCCTGGTCCTCTTTAGACATTGTGCACTTTGACTTAGACAAATAGCCTAAGTTGAGGGTGGCTATCATAGGGGTGCGTGATGTAAAATGAGTATGAAGAAGGATAAAAAAAATAAAAAAAATATGCAAGGCTGGGTGTGGTAGAAAAAGAATGAGAAAAGAAAAGTTGCGAAAAAAAATGAATAAATAAAAACTGCACCCAGCTTGAATGTGCTTTAATCAAGAAAGGGAGAAATAAGGTAAAGGTTGATAAGTGAGACCCCAAAAATAGTGTAGTGCCAAGAGGCTTAGTTACTTTAAATATCCTTGTGTATCATACTAGCCCCAAGCCTACATTACAAGATGAAAAAAAGTCCTATAGTGATCCTAACTTAACTGTCTGAAAACTTCGGTAATGAAAATAAGGGCAAGCTTATGGTATTTGGCATACATTGACTGAAACTTCTTTCTGAGAGTGAGTGTCTCTTGACCGTCCCCGCATTGACATGCTTGAGTTCACATATAAGTGAGGAGGGACTTCTTTACTGTAAGAGCACATCGGTTGCATTGCTAGTTGCCTACTTGTTTGGGAAGTGTAATTTGTATATAGGCATGGTTATTGTTGCTAATTTGATGCCATATCTTGATTCCCTTGTGTCGCATTGTTGATCTTCATTGATATACACAACTGGGTTTAGAGTGATTGAACTTGGAGAGTGTAATGTGTTTTGAGCTAAAATGGATGATTGACTGCCGAATGTGCTTTGTATCCTCTTCGTTATGTTTAAGTTTCTTGAGGACAAACAATTGTTTTAAGTTGAGGGTGTTGATGTGTGAGCTAATGCTAACACATTTGAGGCTTTTAACTAGAAATAATTGTAAAGTCTTAAGCAACTTTTGTCATTTTTTATTACTTTCTCTTTGATAATGCAGGAAAGTCAAGATGCAAGAAAATCAAAGACAATAAGAGCAAAAGAGGTAAATTTAGAACAAGTGGCCATGAAAGTGTAGTTGACGACTTGTCTGATAAGTCGTCAAATTTATGATAAGTTATCAGAGTCATCGTCAGCTGTAGATAGTGTGAGGAAGTTGGAGCAGAAGTGTGACGACATCCCCTGATAAGCTTCCAGGTGTCTGATAAGCCGTCAAGAATGTTGTCACTCAGAAGCAGAAGATTTTCTGAATACATATCCTGATAAGCTATTAGATCTCTGATAAGCCGTCAGGCATGTCGTCACTCAGAAGCAGAAGGAAAAAATTTGAAGCATGCCTGACGACATATTCTGATAAGCTATCAAAACTCTGATAAGTCGTCAGGCATGTCGTCACACATAAGTAGAAGGCAAGAAATGGGAATCATGTCTGACGACATGGTCTGATAAGGTATCAGATCTCTGATAAGCCGTCAGACATGTCGTCAGCTAAGAAGAAAAATCTAAATTTTTAATTTCGAATTTTTCGTAAGTTACGAATATAAATAGTACCTTTTAGGGTTTCATTGAGAGATGGCTGAACATCTTGAACTTATTTCAAAGACTACTTTACTTCTCTTTGGTCTCTAAACTTGGATTTCAATTTTCAATTCTTTGATTTAGTTGTGGGATATTCTTCTTGAATTTGGGAAGAGAATCAATTTTTGATTACATATTTTGTAAGTTTAATCACTTTGAATTATGAATTCAGTTATTGTTATTGTTTTCTGTCTCATGTAGAACTAAAACCCATAACTAGGGTTGTGGGATCTATGATTATTCCTTCATGGATTTAATAGTTGGTTAGGGTTTGAGTGATTGTGGAAACATCTTGATAATTCTTTTGTAATGATTGTTTTCTATTGGTTGTAAGCAATAGATCTAGCCTTATGTTTATTTGCTCGGACTGAGAAATAAACTAAAGATAGCGAATTATCAATGAAGATTTGGGAAGGTTAAGTTCTCATCTAATGATTAATATTGTAATAAGATTGATCAACTGGAGATAAAATCAGTATGAATAGAATGTTTTCCTAAGTTCGAGAGAATTAGGGAGTTTAACATCTAGGTAGGTTGAGAAACACTTAGATGGACTGTCGAAACTGATAATTTGGTGTTTCTCACAAGTCATGAGAATCCAGTTCTACAACTATCATTCATTGAGGGGTTAATAATCATAGTGATCACAACTCTAGTTTCTCTATATCATTGATTTGAAATATTGTAGTTTAAGCTTTGAGTTCTAAGGCGAATTGAAGTGTTAATAACTTTTGTTCAATCATTAAAAACCCCCATTTTATCTTTTCATATCATTTGTTTGAATTTAACTTATAGCTATAGTTTCAAATTAGTTTAATCGTCACTTACATTGTTCCTCGTGGATTCGAACTCGACTCCAAAGTTGGGTAAATATATTGACGACGACCGCCTTGTACTAAATTGACGTGTAAGTTGAGCGTTATCAATATGTACATAGCTATTTTGGCATGTTGTTCATAAATATGCTATTTCATCTCAAACAAGTATTTGCTTACCAAAATTAATTCTGTTTTCAAATAAACTTGATGAATAAAATTTGAAGTTTAAGGAAAAAACACATTTGAGAAATACTTTTCAAACTCTCTATTTCAAGCTTTCACCCATAATTTTTTTTACGTGAATTCATGTTTTTTTTTTAGTTGAAAGGAGATGCATTAAGTAAATTAGCGTTCAAAGTAATTATAGATGCCCGATTTGTTAATCCGGTTGCAAAACAAAGTAAGAGGAGTCATCAATAGTAGTATTTGTTACAAAGAAGTTAAAAAATCTTTCAAAATAAGTTTCAGCTATGTCTGCCCAAACCCTTTTCCGTGCACACATTGGTGGAACTACAAAAAGTGATGTCTCCTTCAAGTCAGTTGTGGTTGCTCCTAACTTTGCCATGGCATCAGCTACTCTGTTTGCTTCCCTAAAGAAGTGGGTTACCTAGGGTCCCCCTAGTTTTCTTATTCTTGACCTGCATTCATCAAGTAAATCATCGTAGAGTAAGTTACCAACTTTTAGCATAGATATTACTTCTTTGAATTCGATGTTAATTTCAAAGGGTGGGAGTTGGTGTTCTTCGGCTATTATCAAACCTTCTAAAAGAGCTATGAATTCCATTTGATTATTGGTGGTATGGGGGAAGTGTTTGTCAAAGCCAACTTCCCAACCACCCCTACTGTTCCTGATTACTCCCCCGATCGTTCCCTTTTCTGGATTGTTCAGGCAGGAGCCATCGGTATTAAGCTTGTAAAAAGGGTGCATAGGTGGGTTTCATTTGACATTGATGGGGGTAAGTTTGTGAGCATACATGATTTTGTTGCTAGCAACATGGTAGAACTCAACTGCTTCAACATGGATCTTATGGAAATTAGGCTTCTTACTTTCATTGTTGAAAGAGTTCGAATTCCTGTTCTTCCAGATTCTCCAAAGAGTAAAGGGAAGAATGTGATGCCACAATAGGGGACTGCCAATTTTTTGGTTTTTTAACTTTCTCTATGTGGTGTCCTAATTTTGGGGAAGAAACTGGTGAGGGTGATACCCAGAGTTTCCTCTTTATCTACAATGTGCTGCCAAACATCTATAGATTGGAGACAATGGAAGAAGATGTGTAATATGTCCTTTGAGGGGTGGTTGCAGCTTGAACAACTAGAGATAATGTTGAGGCCCATGTGGGAGAGGGTATTCTTAGTGGGTAGCCTGTTATGCTGAGCTAACCATAAGAAGAATTTGATTTATTTATTTATTTATTTATTTTGGGGGGGGCCCAGTGAGTTTTCCAAATCCAGTTAAAGGAGTTGTGAGTTCCATTGGAATTGATCCTGAGGTTCTGATCTACAAGAGAAGAAACACTCTTACTAATGACGAGTCCATTACCAGAGATTCCCCAGATAAGGTGGTCGGAGTTGATTCTAGTGTTGTGCCTGAAGGTGTTGAAGATGGACTCTTTAATGTGGTCGGGATATGGATTAAAAGAGTATCCATGTACTAGGAGTTGTTATGCTATATAGAATTTAGCTTGGTGGTAGACTGGTCATGGGGAGAGGGCCTTGGATTATTCTTCTGAGGGGTGGACTATTGGGGAGTCACTTGTCCATTCAGAAATTAATTTTGTCCCCATTATGGACAATCCATTGGAATGCCTTAGTGCAATGTTCCTACCCAGTTGCAAACTTTTCCAAGTATTGGAAGTAGCTTTCTTGGTGGTTCCACCCTGGTTGTTGTATTTGTTTCTAAGGATTGAGGTCCAAAATTTGTTGGGGTGTTGATGGTATCTCCAAGCCAAGCTTGTAAGTATGGTTTCATTTTTTGTCTTGGCTCTTTGGATGCCCAAACCATCTTTTTTTGGGGGGAGGGTAAGGGTGTTTGAGTTACTGAGGTGCATTAAATTTCAAATACTTTTTACAAACTACAATATTAAATATTCTTTTTTAGAAATTCAACCTAATCATGTCATCATGGCTACTTAGAGGCAAAAAATTGAGAAAACTAGTAAGCATAATTTCAAAACAACCTTGAATATTTCTTAAAACATATTAAATTTAGATGAGCAGATATGTGAATACCTCAATTTGTAAAAATTTAGGTAGATAATGATGATCATCCATGTGATACATAAGATGCTTTGAATGTCTGTTACAAAAAAATAATTATTAAATAGACTTTAGGCCTTTTTTTGATACCTAGCTTTAGACCACATAATTAATTGAGCCGCCCTTGAACCAAAGAAATTAAGAGAGAAAAAGACTCTAATATTTTCATCACATGTTTTAAAAGAGTCAACGGAATAGACTAAGAGGAAGTAGCAATGATACTCTCATAGCAGCAACACTATTTTGGATTTAATGAGTTAAATTCGAAAGTTGACATGTATAGTACTAATAGTTGTAGTTGGTAAAGTCAATGAAGGGTCTTGGAAGGAGTAATGTTTTATAGTTTAGTTCTTGCAAATGTTAAGATAAGTAACATAGGTAAGTAGTTAAGTTAAATTTTGAATTGTGAGTTTTAAGCAGAAGGATATTTGATATGTTCGAACATATTCTGAAGTGGTTAAATTTTATGACATTTTATATTAGCTTCTGAAGTGTCAATTCTTTGAAGTCTGGCATACTTTGATAGATATGATAGAAAAAGTTCTCCATATTATACATATGCCTAAATTTACTTCTAAAGTAGTAAATTTGAAGTTTACTCCTAAAAAGTAAATTTAAATTTGTAGTTCTGGATATATCAGGTAAAAGTTGCAGGGTATCTGATGCTAAAATTCATCTTGATATGATGAGTGTGACAGACACTATTAAAAATAAAAATCAGGCATCAAAAATAATTTTTCTCTGCTCCTTGCTGAGGATTTGAAATTGAAATATTTCATTGTTAAAAATTCTCTTACATTATCGAATAATTCAAAAGATAGATATAATCACTTGCAAATGGTCATTCTTCCATAAACACATTTTGATTGGATTCAACTATGGTTTATTAATAAAAAATTATGAAAGTCAATTTACTGGTTCTAGTTTTATTCTCTAAATGGAATGGGACAAATTTCCACCAAGGTAAGAATGGAAAAGGTAGTGGCTCCAATCGTGCTCGTGAGCATGAATGAAAGAATTTTTTTTTTTGTATTATTATACATACTGTGATTTTCTCCTGAATTAGCAATGTCTTGAAAATAATATTAAGGTATCATAGTTTGATATACACAAGATATGTACAGATTATTCTACTTCATTCTTAAAGAATAAGAACTTTTCATTAATATTATAAATACATATCTATTTATCTGAAGTGAATGTGACAGTATTTAGTGAAATTTTTCAATATAGGAGTGCATTTGATTGTAATGGTATCACGATTCATCTTCAAAAGGTTAAAATATTGTAAGGATATCATGACCCATTCCTAAAAGAGGTAGAATAATGATTGTGGTGCTATCACAACTCATCTCCAAAAAAAGATGCAATAATTGGGAGAAACATTCTTAATATTTTATATTATACTCCTAAAATAGCAAAACTCTCAACATTACTCTTGAAATAGTAAGCCTCTTAAATCTATTCACGAAGTAGTATAACTTTGAAAGACTTTTCCAAAAGCAAAACTCTCAATATTACTCTTGAAATAGTAAGCCTCTTAAATCTATTCACGAAGTAGTATAACTTTGAAAGCCTTTTCCAAAATAGAAGAACTTTTAAGATGTGTTAGATGATATCTCCTTGTACTTGATAAAATAATGATCTACTAAAAAAATTATATTAACATATTTAAATGACTATGTTTCATTTTTTGAAGTAGATGAAAACATACCACGCTTAAAGAGATAAAATAACAAGACATATACATGTTTTTTGTGGTATAAAATCACCGCAACACATATCTTTTGTACGTAGATAATTTTAAATAAGTTTATTAAAGTATCATTTTAATGAAAAAAGAAAGTAGAGAAGAATGTGTTCTTCTATTATAATCACATTGATATATTATAATTAGTCGATATTTATTTTTTCAAATGAGATAACAATTAGTGTATCTCTTTTCTGAAAGATGTAATTATTATGTGATTGTTGCTTTAATTTGGTACAAAATATTTAGATGTTAATGAAAATTTTTCTGAAGGAGATATTTGAAATACTGAAATCTCTTAAAGAGATTAAATAAAATGATTTATTCTAGATTATAAAATATGAAGTTGCTCTGGTAGAAACATAAATTATAGTAAACATAAACTTTACTAGCAATAAAAAATAATAATCATATTGAGACAATAAATGATTGAATGATTGAATTTCTCCAATATATTATGTGTAAGAAACATATGTGTGAACAGTTATCAAAGCATGATGAGATCACATCCCATAATAAATCAGAAGTTTATTTATGTAAATTCATGTCAAAGTAAATTTGAAGTTTATTAAAAGGAAATACATATGTCATGGTAAAGTTGAAGTTACTACAAATAATTTTGTCAGTTGACATGACTGTTTTGACAATCTTAATTTAAATATAGCGTGCTCATTAAATATTAGAGTACATTGAAGAGCTGAAATATAATGACCCTCCCATCCATGAGCTTTCTCATAGTTGTATTAAATCATTTATGACTTGTTGGAACTGGTAGTTTGGTCACCGGGCAATTCGTTTATTTTTTAGAGACAATTTTCTGTTTTAGAGCTTTCGTTGTTAAGAATTAAATATCAGACCTAAACTTCATCTAGATTGTTTCGAATGCCAATTATGACAATTTTGTTAGCTACAAAGTGTCTATTTTGGGGGACCCTTGGTTTGGATCCAAGATTTCGAGCTCATTTTGGGCTATTTGGTACAATTTGATTAGAATAGTCCTTTGAATGTGCGGCTCGCTTTTAATTAAAATGACCTTGGATGAAAATTTTGATATCGTTGTTGAGTCTACAATATCAAATTTAATAGGTTAGCATAGTTCATTTGCATTCACGAATTTTTGAATGAATCTCGAGGATTCGATCTAAAACTTGGCAAATTACCAAATTTGTTGTTGCAGGACAAAAATGACCTTCGTGTTTGCGAGACCTTAGCTGCGTTTGCGAAGGCCAAAGTTATTGGCCATCGCATTCGTGAGTTGGCCTTCACATTCACAAAGAGTAAGATGGTCGACTGGTGCAGGCTTCCACCTTCACGTTCACGGTGGACCGACTGCGTTCACAAAGGGGTAGCCCAGTCACGAATTGTGTTCACGATGGGGTCCTCGCGATTGTGATGAAGGGACCCCTGGGCGTGTTTAAAGTTGTGTTGCCCGATTACTCTCTCATTTTTGCTAAATCTTTCACCATTAAAAACTCTAGAAGCTTAGAAACTTGTGGAGAGAGATTATTGGTTATCGGGAGTGTTTTGGAGATGTCATTTTGGTCATCTTCTCACCATTATTTTCGTAAATTCTTATTTATTTTCTCAATTAATTCTCGAGTTAACTTTAAACCCCTAGTTTACTGTTGGAAATGATTTAGCACCCATTTAAGCTCAAATTTTACTTCTTCTTTTTTTGAATAAATAATGATCCTTAATCTTAGCGAGACGTGTTGAATAATTTAAATGCGTGATTCCGTAATCGGATTTTATATGAAATTTTTAGTTCGATTCTTGATCTGGAGCATTTATATGCAATATGGGTATTGTTATTCTCGTTGTAATATGTAGATTATTATTTTGATAGCATGACATTGCTCGAAAGATTTTCAAAAAGAAAAAACTCTGAAGTAGTGAACTTTCTCGAGCTTTCGGCATCCAGGTAAGTTAGGCTTACTTTGCTCTTAGATTGAAATTTATTACAATATTAGTGTAGTATTATGCTATTTTGAGTGGGTATTTATATCTTGATTGATAATTTGAGTAATTATTAATTATTTAGCTAGTTATAGAGCCTTTTTAGGTAGATTTTGGCCCTTCTCTCTCCATATTGGACTAGATTGATATCCTAGAACTAATTTGACTTACCTAGTACCTCAGGATGAAGTAATTTGTATTAGATTGTGTAGAAAATCGAGTATACACAAGCACTGGTGATCAAGCTATTTTCTCTTTCAAGGTATGATCTACATTGATATGAGGTTAATAATGTTTAAATTTAGAACAACGGCGCACTCCTATTTTATGCGTTGAATCATCCTTATGCACATTTTTTATTTTAACTATCAAAACTCAAAAGTCCTTGTCCTTTCAAAAAGTTGTCGCCGCCTTCACATCACTGTCACCTCTCTTTCTCCCATTCATTCCCTTCTGTTGCAACAGTTCCACTCCCTCACATTTCACACTCTCTGTCCCTTTACAAAACCAAAATTCCTAATTAACTTCATCCATTTATTCTTTAAACATAAAACCCTTTGACAAAGCAAAATACGCAATTCCTTGTAGCAATGGCTTTTTTATCTTCAACAAAAATCCCATCTGTGTCTGTAGAATCTCACTTAGAAACTTTAGATATGGTTTTCCAATAAAGTGCTGAGCAAACCCCACAAATTCCTAACCCGCTTTCATTCAAAATGTCTGATTTTAAAGCGTTGAACGATTTCAAGAGTATGCCATCTTCCTTCGCTAATGAGCTATCTTGCAATCAACCCTCATCTTTACATGTTATAGATGTGGTCCCTCTTTAGGTTGTTCTAGTAGAAGATCACTTCATTGTGGATATGGTTTCAAAGAAAGTTAGATCTCGTCTCAAGAAGAAGTCTGGAACTTTTATTCCTATTCCCATAGACGAACCCTTAGATAAAACAACTCCCCATTCTATTCCAGTTTGCACTCCTCATACCTACGATCATAAATTCCAAGAGGATGTAACTTTGGAGAAGGCCCTTCAGGCGAGTAGAAAGAAGTGCTCCTTCTTTACTGCTCCTCCTCCATCTGAGGAAATCTCCTCTGATGATGACTCTCTTCTTCACAAAATTCATCGAGGGAGTACTGTCAAATGCTTCATTCTTAATTTTTTTCATCCATCTCGAGCGCTACTATCCTCAAAGTCCACACCACAGAAAAAATCATCCCTTCCACTAAAAATATCTTCTAAGTCCAAATCCGCACGAAAATCTCGGTCCTTACAACAGGTCTCCAAACCTATTCCATAGACCGCTCTAACTTCGAGTCCACTAAGAATAGTGTGCTAGTATAGGACGAGATCTATGTGTCACAAATCCTAAGATGTAGCATATCATGCATTTTCAGAAGAGATCTTTTGTAAGGGTTATATTTGGTGCAACTTTTGATGGACCTGAAATGGCTATTCTTCTGGAAAAACTAGAGGTTTAGGGTTGGTATCACCTATTTCTTCAGGGAGATACTCAACGAAAGTTTAGTAAGCCTGAGGTTAATGAATTATATAAAAATGGTTTTGAGAATGGGAATGTTTTTTCTACTCCTGTGCGTGGAATGTCTATCCACCTTATTTCTAAGGATGTTGCTAGGATCCACAAATGTTTCCCTTAGAGGATGAAATCACTATGTGAAGTTTGAATGTCCTCCTTTGGATAACATGGCGTCTGCATTTTCCCTGACAACAAAGTTCTCTAAAAACCCAACCTTCTTCAGTATTATTGTGTTTTTAAGAGGAAAATATCTCCTCTACATCAGTTGTACTTTGATGTGGTCCATAAGATGATAACGCCTCGTAAAGAGAGACAAATTGAGAAAAATTACTTAAATCTCACTCTTATGGAGCTACTTGATACTTAGGTCAAGATAATTTGCCTAGCCTGATCATAAAGTATATACATTGTGTGCTTCTTAAGGATAAGAAAAGGCATGCCCTTCCTTATAAGTTTTGGTTAGCCTCAGTCTTTACAGATTAGTCTGTTCCTGTTCAAGTTTGGTCATTTCAGATGACCAAGGATGTTCTTAGATGAGTGAATTATGTTGCTTCAGCTGTTTCAATGAGAAAGGCAGACACTCATTTGTAAGAATTAAGAAATTCCTTGGCTGACAAGACTACTGAATTGAAGGAGGTTTAAGCTGCTCATGCTCAAGAAAAAGAGGTTTTCTATGATAGAATCTTGACTTTGGAGGCTGATCTTGCTCGTGAAAGATCCAAAAATGTTGAAGCTATTCGAAGGTTGGCACAGCTGATCTAACCTGTTCAATTATCCTCCCCAGCTCCTTCCTCTTAGTGCCTTTAAATTCAGTCTTCTCTTCTCTCGTTTTGTTCTCTTCTTTTATTTAGATCTCTGCATGATTACCTCTTTTAATATCTTCTTGATCTTATGTAGTTTATATTTTGATGGAGTAATGGATTGGTTCTCCTTTTGCTACAATGTCTTTTAGGCTTACACTTTTTAATACATTGTTATACTAAACCTTGTCTTGCTCTATTGTTTTGGTGATAGCCCAGTTACCATGAATGGTCTAACATTGTATTTTGGTTATAATTACAACTTGAAACAACTTTTCGATGATGCCAAAATGGGGAATTTATTGAATTCTATGGAGTTTTGATGATTGACAAAATATATGAAAGGAGTTTGTCGAGTTGTTTCAACGACACACTATCTCAAGGAGCTTACTTGGTAAATAGATCATTGATGAACAGAGACCAGGATGTAAGAATAAAGGAGTAGATAATGATTACTTCTGATAAACTCAAAATAAATACTATGTGCTAAACTGAAGAGTTAGAGCTTCACTATACCACTTGAAGAAGCATGAGTTTGAATTAAAGAGTCTTACTTGAAGTAGAACTCTAGAAAATGAGAGTTCTGATATAAGCAGGAGTTTGATTCGAAGAAGATCACTTTGGAGAGTTGTGGACCAGGATGTAAGAATAAAGGAGTAGATAATGATTACTTCTGATAAACTCAAAATAAATACCATGTGCTAAACTGAAGAGTTAGAGCTTCACTATACCACTTGAAGAAGCATGAGTTTGAATTAAAGAGTCTTACTTGAAGTAGAACTCTAGAAAATGAGAGTTCTGATATAAGCAGGAGTTTGATTCGAAGAAGATCACTTTGGAGAGTTGTGTTTAAATAGAAGTATCATTCAGAAGTTCACACGCACTTACAGAGCAAAAAGGCAATTTTCGAATTGACTTGGCAATGTGCTACTTGAAGCAACACATCGTTGAACCTTCTCCTAGTACTAAGTTTGATAAGGAATCTTAGTCTATATGTATGAAGAGTTGATTATCGGGTTGTAATGCTGATGTAATCTTAGTTCAGTGAAGTATAAACTGATTTAGGATTGTAGTCTTCGAGTTTGGGGAAACTCGAAGACTTGGGATCACATTCCTTGTGGGGTTTGTGTGTTGCTTAGGAATTAGAATGACAATTTTGTAGGTTATATAGGTTGTAATCTTTTGTTGAAAGGCTCATTGCGATTTAGTAAAGTTGGGGTAAAATCTAGTAGAGGTAAAAGTTGTGGTTTTTTATACCTTTTATAAGCCGGGTGTTTTTCATGTAAAAACATTGTGTTTTTTACTTCTTTTCTGAAACACGTTAGACAACTTGTTTCATACTTAGATGAACGTTAAGCTAAAAGTAACTAATCTAAGGTTAAATTTTGTGCACTGTCAGTGCAGAAAATTCTTTACACCGTCACATAAATTTACTTACTGTTATCAATTATTTTTAACTATTTTTCCTATTTTTTAAAAAAAATTAAAAAGAAATAAATACTATGTGCACTGTTACTCTCCAAATATTTTGTCCGACTTTCTCTCCTCCAAACCCTCCTTCCATGTTTATTTCATTGGTTTTCTTTCCAACCTCATATTTTACTCATGTTTTAATGTGATTGAAGCATTTAACATACTTTAAGATTTTAATGGAAAGTTTTATATGATATATATATGTCATTTTAGATGTTTCCCACATTAAAAGGAAAAAATAATGAAATTTGTTTATATAGCAGTCTGAAAAAATAAAACATATATGATTTCTGACCCTCAATTAACCAAAAGAACCTCTCCATGGTCAACAATGATAGAGTTGTTGAGGAATAATTACTTCTTGAAAGGTTCAAAATATTTGAGGTATGAGCGCGTCCTAGTTTGATTCAATATTTTAAAAGGAAAAAAAAATTGATTTAGGCCAGAAAAGGAAATGCAAATTTTGATTAGGACTCTTTTGATTTTTAATATCTCTAATTCCTCAATTTTAATTATTGAAATTACCATATCATTTAGTTTACTAGATGGTGTAAAGAATCTTATGCACTGACGATGCACAAATCTTAAACTCTTACATAATTAGTAAAAAATGTGATAGCCGATAGGATTTTGTAAATTTAAAGTCCAATAAAATATAGTTTTGTAACAGGCTTAAATTAATGGAGCAACATGAATAGCAAGGATTTAAATAGCCGACCCCAAATTGAGGCGTAGTCATTATTTTGTTGTCTAATAACAATAGTTTATCAGAACATATTCCAAATTAATGCTATCTAGAATTTGGAGATGTCCATGCAGATGCAGTAAACAAACTAGTATCCTTCCAGCCAAGCCTTAATGTTCCATCACCTTGTACGAGAGTATAACCATGAGCTGGTGGGAACATATTCAGTATCAACTGAGCTTGTGCCATTGAATTTGTACTCATTGGCACTTGGATGAATCCATTTTTTGATAGTTCACTTCTCCAATGTCTAAACTTATCTTCCCCATTTCTTGCAGGTCCTCCAATGGCTAATATGTTATTGATTTCTCTGTAAAGCAGGCCATGTTCTACACTGTGCCTGCTTGAATCATCACTCTGCAAGAATGCTCCTAACGAGTCGAAAACGGTTGAGTAGTAATGGAGGGATCCCACGAATCGGTCCAAGAAACAACCCCCTAGTGCTATTTCTTGTTCTACTAGTGTGACAACTCTTGGTGATAGTTCTTGGAGAAGTCGCATTGTTTTCCAATCAGGGCCTGTGGCATCATACGATGAATGTTGCACCCAATGTATGGCTATAGCCTCTCCTCTCGTAATTTTGAATATGGATGTGTCAATTTCCCCTGTTTTCCCCCCTATTGGATGGAACTCAAATGACATTCCGAGGCGTTTGGCGAAATTGGAAAGTTGTTTCCCTGTCTCAATCAAAATTTCCATTGATGTCCCCATTCCCGTCATTGTAACATGTGGAGGGCCTTCCATGCGAGTGGCGAGGATATGAAAAAGAGCCGGCCACTGTAGACCTTGCATGATGTCCACGTCGATGATATGGACTCTGTCTCGACGATGAAATGCCTCAAGGATTGCTTGGTTGGAGGTGAAATGTGCAAATTTTATGAATGGTGAGATGCTGTTGAACACTTGAAAAGCACCATGGACACTCTTGTAATTGATCAAAGGGGAACATATTCCTAGCCATGAGTTGATGACTCTACTAGCCATTGCTTTGGCAAAGTAGGCCACTACTCTTTCAGCACAAGATGTTCCATAGGGTGATGCCATTTGTGTTAACTCAAGCAACATTCTATGAGCTTCTCCCAAATTATCTGCTGATATAGCAACTGCACATTCCAAAAGAAGAGTGATCAAGTTGAGTCCTTGATCATCTAGCCCATTCAATCCTTTAGCTATCGTCTCATTTCTATTCCTATTATTATCATCTCTTGCGAGATGATCATCATGAGAGCTCCATTGGCGGTGGTGGTGGTGTCCAATGCACTCAGAAGAATTTCTTCGTGCAATTTTCTTAGGCCTCAGCTCTCCTAATAGTGAGGGAACAATGTTTTCCTGATATGTCGATGTGCCTGTACCATTAGTCTGTAAGCCTACTCCAGTTTCATTTTCAGGCAAATCTTCAATGAGTTGCCTAGTGACCTGCTCAACCCACTGGGAAAGTTCATTTCTTTCAGGATTATTGGCGCGACTTTCGGAGGTGTTAGGGGCAGAACTAATTCCAGAAAATCCAAGACTAGCACAATCCCATTGTTCGTTGGATTGTTGTGTAATACTATGATCAAGAGGACCATGTTGATGAAGTACTCCAGACCCTCCTTTCATCATGTGAGTACTTACAAATATGTGAACACAAAATTGAGTAGTAGTAGTAGTAGATGAGGAGGATTAATGGGATGCTGAATAGGCTATATTTGTAGGAGAATTAGGTAAGTTGGACTCTAAAATGTACAAAGAAATGGTCATAGGTAAACCCCAACTTTAGTGTATTAGTTTATAATTGAACAAATATGGCCGGCATAGTAAGACATGCAAGTAATGTTGACATATTAAAGGACAAACCACACGCCACTTCAAATGGTGATTTTTCTAATTTTATTACAGTAACCATGCTGAGTAAATAATTATTATAAGTCCTAATACATTATATTCTGATTCAACTAACTCTGGTATTACCAATAGTATATGAGAGTTCCTTAACCAGAATTTCTCGAGTAAGTAAAAATAACATATCAGGGTCGTCGCAGGTCAAGGCTTAAACAATGGATGGTTTACAAATCGTCAAATTAGCATGTGATTAGAAAGATAATGTGTTATGCATAAAATGTATCATAGTTGTCATGTCTGCGCCAATGTCTTAGCTTTCACCAAGTAAAACTAGTAAATAGTCTTAAAATGTTCTTTTGGCCCAAGTTGTATATTTACTGGTGATTCTTTTTTCCCAAAAATATGTACAACGTCGCAAAATAGTAGTGAGTGTAATGATACACCAACTAAATTTGTTTCTCAAAATTTATATTTATACTAATTTTGCTCACACCGCAAAAGACTATAGTAATTGCAATAACATACCTACTTACGTAAACTCTTGAGAATTTAATTTGTCTCACTCAATATATTTAATTCTTTGACGATACCATGAAGACAAGAACGATACATGTAAACCATATATAGAAACAAATAGTTATCGATAATTAGAGAAAATAAAAGATGGTTTTTTTTTTTTAAAAAAAAATATAAGACAGTTTTAGAAAAAGTTAAATATTAATAGAGTTGTGATTTTCCTTTGAATTAGAGATATAGTTGTATTTATAGAATAGTAAAAGCTATATCATTCTAGTAGCTAGAAACCTAGTTGATGAGCTTGGACATCTCAACCGAAAAATGGAACTTTCTAATTAAACTTGACGTTAGGAACAAAATGTTTTTTGTTTTGGGGATCTACTAGATTAGTACAGTATAAGATAAAACATGATTCACATGTTTGTAAAATCCTAGGATATATCATCTTTTGAAAACAATACTACTACGTTGTTAAATCCCCTTCTTTTAGATTTTCGGATGTGCATAATATCAACCGCCAGCTAATATTATGACCTTTCCTTCTATACCTTACAGATATGATCATACACGAAGGGTCGTTTGGTGTGAGGTATAAGGACAATAGTCTCGGGATAAAATGAAAGACTATTTTATCTCATATTTGGTGTGATATATTAGTTAATATCGGGATTATTTATCCCAACATTTACACCATAGTGATGAGATAAGTTATCCCATATATATGGTGATATAACTAATTTCGAAATTAATTATCCTGGGACTACTCTTTCCCAACCAAACGACCCCTAATTATATACAGTTACACATACATTATATATTTAACGATTATTTTTTTAGGTGGCACCTGTAATGTGTAAAAATTAGACTCTCTTCTAGATCTTCGGATGTACACTAATTGCAAGGCATGCAACCTTCACGCTGCCAAATACGATGAGGGTTTGAATTTTCTACACTGACGAGGTATAAGTTTCTTGTACCTTAAAATTAAGATGACCAACATTAACAAGTAACTGATCTCCATAGCAAGCCTGATATATTAATTTGAAAATTAAACTAATAGCTCACTATAACCGGTTAAAATTGCCATGATAGTGTAAAACGAATCGTGGGGAATATGACTTAAACTAAACAATACTGGTCTGTCTTTAATACTATGATTAATGATATCATTTCTAAAGGAATGGAATTGGAACAAGTCAATGTATTGCATGAATGGAGGAAAATTTGTTGCAAATTAATTTATATGAGTACATGTCAACTGTCAATCAAACAAACAAATAGAAATAGACACAAACAAAAGGAAAAACTCAGTTGATGTGGTAATAATATACATCAACTTCTAATCTATGTTCATGGTTGTACGGTTTTAATTTGTTTGGTCTAGGAAACAGTAAAGGCAGCTAAGAATTGTTGTACAGAAGAAAAAAGTTAAATACAAAGTCAAACTTGAGCTCAAAACACCGGAGACCAGCTAGATCTCAGATTTGAGATGGAGGCAGATCTAAGATTTGACGGTTATAGATTTGATTTATTGAGTTCCAAATATATAGTTTATACTTATTTAATGAAATTATGAACCAATATTATTGAGTTCGGAGGAGGGTCCTCGATAGGCGTAGTTAAGACAGAAATTGTCAGTTACTTACAATTGATATGCTATCTAGGCTAGTTGCCTCAACTATTAGTGAGATGAGAGGCGGGCCCCAGATTTGACGCTTTTGGAGTTTATACATATACAGTTATAAATTGATAAGAGGCAGCTAGCTAGTAGCCTTCATTAGTGAGAGCACCAAGACTCACCGCTGTTTATTATAGTAGTCAGTTATAATTGATAAGCTAGCTAGTTGCCTTATTAGAGAGAGCAACAAGGCTCACCACTGTTTAATTATAATAGTAATTGTTTTGTGCTGCCAATTAATTTATCAAAGCCAAATTTGACTCAGATGACATATCCCTATACATAACGCAGTGATAGGTAAAATACTGGATCCGCCTCTAGCCACATTAATCACCAAAACTGCAGTGCATTTGAATATTATGCCTTTACTTCTTAAGAAAGAACAATAATAATAAAGTTAGAGATCAAAGATGTCATTCATGGCCTCCTAAATCTTTAATCAAAAGATCAGTATTGTTACAAGCAAACTCTTAACAGTATTAGTAATTTCATATCCAACATAATTCTCTTTGATATCAGCCTAATTACTTACATCCCTGACCAAATAAGCCACTAACCAACTGCCAAAACTCTGTACTCATGCTAACAACAGTTCAGAAGCTCTCTAACTGTAACTGTAAGACCCACGATTATATATCCTCATTTGTTAAGAAACTTCCAACTCATGAAGGCAAGAGATTTACAAAGCTTCCTTGGGATTGCTGAGAATTACTTGCCTCTGATCCTTTGCTTGCCCCTGATCCTTTGCTCGTCTCTGATCCTTTACTTGTTTCCGATCCTTCTGACTCGTCCTCTGTTGAAAAACAATGCAGAAATAAAAGAGGAGCAAAAGGCATCAAACATGCAAAAAGAGCATTGATTCTCTCAAGACACAGCCAACATAGGACTTACAGTCATTTAACATCCCCATTCATAAAACTGAATTTGACACACATAACTAGAGTTTTTAATTCAACAGCATAGACTTTATCAGACAAACAACGCACAGGAAGAATAAACCTAATTAGATACATTCCTTAATAATAAAGAGATGAGTTAAGTAAGTATTACCGAATAGTGCTTTGATTGACGGTCTCTTTGACTTGGTATTCTTCTTCTTCAATTCAGCTGCGAAAAAAATGAGACCTCAAAGTCGGTTAAGATTCGCAGAGTAATGAAGAAATTTATTACAAATACACCAAATACTAACTTTAATAATGAGTTTATAAATCGAATAACATAGTAGTCAACTCGTTTGTGATATCTACTCACCAATGAATACTGTGAACCAATATAAAGGATTCGAATGGGAACCCAACTACTAGTCCTAAATGTGCTTGGCTGACTATATTACAACCCGGTCAAAGCTTAATGCAGAAATTTACAATAGAGAAATGCTGAAAGCTCTATAAATGAACATACAACTAAAGCAATTATTCCTTTAGCATGACACTACATATCTCAGGTCCTCCAAAGTCGATAACTAAGAAAACATAACATGAAGTCAAGCATTCCAACCATTAATCTATGAAAACACAGTGGGGGCACACACGTGAATAACCACCATAAAGGACAATGTTGTTCAAATTACTTGCATCAAATTTTCACAAGGAACACCAGATCCTTTAATATTCCAGTACTCAAAAGGCTTCAGCCTCTTTAAGTACCGTGATTTCAAGTTTAGCTCATTGATATAGTAATAAGAAAGAAAAAACAGCGAAAATAGCAACAAGAAGAAGCTAACAAATGAGGTCCGGCCATTTAATGTATCTTGAATTTAATACCCACTATGCTATTGTGCTTTGATATCATGAAGTTGGATTTAATATTAGTTTACATAAATGAAATCGAACTGCAAACACAACATTACAATCTATAGATATCCAGGAGGTCCATGCATGCAGAAGCATGAAAATTCCAGAAGAGCCATCCATGTAAACAAAGAATGAAAATTGCTGTGTCAGCAATTATGTATATATCATAATCTTTATCTCATAAAATCATACTTTCTCTAGGTTTAACACTACTAGTTGCTTCCACCAAGTCACAAGTCCTCTGGACTACATGCAAGAAAAAGAGAGAGAGAGAGAGAGGGAGGGAGAGAGAGGGAGAGAGGGAGAGAGGGAGAGAGAGAGAGAGAGGGAGAGAGATACCCATTCCAGGCACTTGGTAATCATTCACGATTTCAAAGTTTTTGTACGTGTACCCTACAAAGTTGATGTCCTTTGATGAGAGCATCTGCGCAAATGTAGGTAAGAATGAGATAAATAGGGAATTGACAAAGGTGAAGGAGCTGCAGGGACCAATAAATAATGAGTACGACCAACAGAAATAATGAAAACAGTAAACCCCAGGAACAACATGAAAAACTAATACAATTCAATAACAAAAGAAGTCCAACTGCAGGCCTTTCTAAAGTGAGAATCACTGATACGGTGCGCCTAGATATCCAACCATGTAATGTAGAATCCATATGGGAGCCTTAATGTATATCTGGAAAAAAGAAAAGACTTTCTCCCTCAACGGATTTGATTTGCTGCTCTCTTATTTCTCACCTTAATCCAGTTTCAGCAGCAAAACTGTGCAACTTCAAGTTTCCAAAAATTTGCACAAACTTAACATCACTATTCAACTCGTCAGTGAAATCCTGACAAGACTTTTAACAAAAAGGTAGAGCTACTGAGAAAAGCTCGAGAACTTCTATGCAAACATCCAATATAGATACGACTCGGACATGTCTGCTACACTGTTGAAAGCATCTGAACTTCTCTTCACTGTCTTGATAAGCACGAGTGTTCCCCATCAGAAAGGTGTCTCAAGCAAGTTTACATCTGAAGTTTCTAACAGGTTTTCTGTTTAATGTTTTGTAATTGCAACTGACACAGATTGCAAAACTTTTAAGAAAAAAGGCTCCAAAGTTGAAGAAAGAAACAGGGAGAAGATGGAGAACGGACAATTCATGTACTACAACAGAATAATCAACCTTATTGCTCATTAATGATAATTTACACTAGGACAAGAGTTATCTGTGAATATCTCGTCTGAAACTTCAGTAAACAATATGAGTGCCATGCTCCACATCTATAATTATCACTAAAATTGCAGTAAGCAGAATGTAAAACGAAATCCCATATGGTGCATGATAATGAATACCTTCCTCCAAGGACCAGATCTTGATGAACTCTGGGAATGAGTTTCAGACTGCAGAGAGACAACACGAATATATCAAAAGCGAGTTAAGCAAATAATAGTTAACACATTAGCAAAAGAAACAAGTTACACCAATACCTCTTCAAACTTCTCAAAGTTTTGGGTGTCCAACTCATCATTAACCTCAGGGATGAAGGCAGCGTCCATATGATAGATTCTATCCCAGTCTATTCCTCTAAACCACGGGTGAACCTGATATAGAATAAAAGAAACGGAAAAAACAGGCAAATTACACTTGGCAATTACAGTGAAACAGATAAAAGAACATAGAATAGCACACACCATACAACACCTTTATTTCGTCAGCACCATTCGAACCTAGCCGCATGGTAACATTGCAAAGGAGTTTGCTAATAAGATCTTCCGCTGCTGAAGATAGCTTTGCTTCTTCAGGGAACTTTAAATGTGATTTCCAGTTTACAATCTGCAGGTACAAGGATAAGATTGTACAGATGATGAGATTCTAAGGGACCTCTTCAGCAGTTTCATTGTGAAAAAGAGCAATGGCTTAAGGAAAGTCAAGGGTAGAGTTGCTTATAAGATGAAGAGACGAATCCTGATTTTTTAGGGAAAAGAAAAATAAAAATGGAAAAAGGTTCCCCAGGAGGCCAATGAGAAAAAACGGGTAGTAGTAAACAAAATGTATATATAGCTTTTAGAAAAAAAGCTTAAAAATAAGGGAAGAAAATAGTAGTAAATTGACCATAGCAATGTACAGAGCTTTTCCAATGCCTGTTATGAATGATGATATGTATGATTACACTAGCCAAGCCTCACTATGGGATTCCATCATTATCTTTCTAATCCTCTGCTCCTACCTTGATAAGCCTTTCCTTTTTCTTTTTCTTTTTTTTGACAAAGGTAACAAGTTTTTATATCAATCTTCAGCATTAAAACCTGGGATCCCAGAATTTACAGCATAGAGCTACAAACAGAGTATAACTCTAACTCAGCAGCCAGAAAACCAAAAAAAGATCTATCTTTAGGTCCTACTTCATCTTACAAGGAACCTAGAATATCTATAATAGCTACAGGATCATCTATGTACTCAGAACTGCACCAATAACAAAAAGTGATAATGCAACCCATCTTAATCCTATGTAAAGGACTGCTAATGCTCTCATAACATCTCAAATTTCTCTTCTTCCATATGGTCCACCAAATTACTGCTGGGACAATTCTCCATTGGCTTTTGTATGTACTGCCACTATCTTCATTTTTCCAACTTTCAAGAGCCTGTCTGCCCTTTCAGGCATAGTCCACCTTATGCCCCTAAAGCTGATAAACATGTTCCAAAGTAGCCTAACTACCCTGCAGAGAAGAAGCAGATGATTGTCTCTGCCTGTTGCTCACAAAAAAAACATCTTGGACACATATGTATTCCCCTTTTCATGAGATTCTCCTGGGTTAATGCTGCCTCTTTTACTACCAACCAAGTAAAAACCGCCACCTTGTATGAAATTTTAACTTTCCATATAAGCTTCCAAGGCAAAAAGCTGATTTGAGTCCCCATCTGGACTATTCTTGTAAGGCAGAGCTGACTGTGAAAATGCCTTTGTTGTGGCAATTCCACATGAGTATATTTTCCCTCCTTCAATCCTGCAAATTGGTTTAGGTTTCCATAGAATTCAGCCAGTCTACCCACCACCCAGTCTTGTAAAAGTCTCCTGTATGTTAAAGTTCCATCCCTGAGTGGACCACACTTCTTGCAAAGTGGCCTTGTGGTGTTGGTTCAACAAGTAGATATCTGGAAAAAGTTGTTTGAGGCTGCCACTTCCTAACCAGTCATCATCCCAAAACAAGATCTTTCTTCCATTGTTTACATTATAGCTAGTTTTTTCAAAGAAACTATGCCACAGATTTCTGATAGATCTTCACAAACTGATGCCATACACAGAGGTCACTTCCTTAATTTTCCAGGACATCTTCTCATATTTGGCGTGAATCACTCTAACCCATAGAGCCTGCTCCTCTTTAGCAAATCTCCACAACCACTTCATCAGTGAATCCTTAAATTCTTGATGTCTAGCGCACCTTGTTTCTTTGAGAGAATTACAGTCTTCCAATTGACTAAATGGAATCCATTATTCTCCTTATCTCCACTCCACAAAAATTTTCTCCTTAGAGCATCAATTCTTTCTTCTACCATAGCTGGGAGAGGAAAATCTGACATCAGGTATGATGGAGAACCATCTAAGACTGAGTTGATCAGAACCAGTCTTCCACCTCTTGACAAATACTGTGTTTACCATCTAGACAATCTTCTTTCACATCTCTCCACCACCTCATTCCATATCTCTTTGGATTTGCTTTTGGCTCCCAAAGGCATCCCAAATATACAGTTGGCAACTGACCTATTTCACCTCCCAAACTCTGTGCCAATTGCTGAATTCTGTTCACCTCATTGATTGGGAACATGTGACCTTTTCTCCAGTTAATAAAGAGTATCACCCTCAATATCTTGAGTTGGCTTTCTTCTGCATCACAGAAGATGAAAGTATCATATGCATACTGGAGACGTGTGATTTCTACTCTTGCATTTCCATCCTTCGCTACATTGAAGCTCCTTATCCAGCCATTGTTATGAGCGGGTTTTAGCATATTATACAGGCCTTCCATCACTAGTATGAATAGAAACGGTGAGCAGGGGTCACCTTGTCTTAGACCTCTATCTGATGGAATGAAACCTCAGGAGATCCATTTATTAATATTGAGAATCTGACAGTGCTTATGAAAATTTTTATCCACCTGATCCACTTCAATCCAAACCACAGCCTCTACCTGATATCAAGTAAACCCTCCAACAGACATGATCGTATGCTTATTCTATGTCCAGTTTGCACATGGATTCTTGGGACTTGCCTTTCACCCTTGAGTCTACATACATTAACAATTAGAATTGCATCAGTGATTTGCCTTCCTCTCAGGAAGGCCATTTGTTGAGTATCTACTAACTTGTGCATCACTTTCTTCAACCTTTCTGTGAGGATCCTAGCTATCAACTTGTAAATACTCCCAATCAAACTGATTGGTTTGGAGGCCATTTGCTTCCTCTCAAGGCGGCCATTTGTTGAGTATCTACTAACTTGTGCATCACTTTCTTCAACCTTTCTGTGAGGATCTTAGATATCAACTTGTAGACACTCCCAATCAAACTGATTGGTCTGACGTCTCTCAGTTCCATGGCACCACACTTTTTTGGAATGAGAGCTATATATGTTGCATTGAAACTCTTCTCAAAAAACTCCTGAGAATGGAAGTTCTGCATAGTTGCCATCACGTCCCCTTTCACTATGTCCCAGCATTTTATAAGAAAACCCATAGTGTATCCATCTGGGCTGGGAGCTTTCATTTATTTATTTCTTAGAACCATCTTATCGGACAAACAAGTATGAAGTTAATGGATGGCAAAAAAAACTCATTTCCGTTCTTCCATTTCTAATTTCTATAACGAGCTTATCTTTTTAACCTTCTGTTTCTACCATAATAACGTTTCTTAATTACTCTTTTTGGATTAAACCTTTCACATCTTCTCTGAAATTAAATAAAGCAATGTAATAAAGAGTTAGCACATATAAAATTGGCAATAACTGGAGATTTAATTAAAGTATAACCATGGTCATTGTTGGACTAAAGAAGTTCATCAGTGTGGGGAATGAATAAGAACATCCTTCTTGGAGGATAAATGTCTTGGGAATGGTATTCTAAATATAAAATTCTCGGACATTTACTCCCTCAATCAGCGGCAACATGCCATGTTAGCAGAAATTTGGTCTCAACAATGTTTGAATTTAACTTATAGAAGACTGCTAAATTGGGAAGTCGACAGGCTAGCTGAATTGTACGAGGCATTGGAAGCATTCACAGGTTTGAAGGATACGGAAGGTAGATTGTGGTGGCGGGTAACTTACAGAGGAGAATTCTCTGTTAAATCAGTGAATGCAATAATGCGCAAACAGAGAAATACTCGGTTAATTCTATGGCCTTGGAAGCATATTTGGAAAGCACAAAGTTGCTTGATTTGTTTGGCTAGTGGCAAAGGAGACAGTCCTAACCCAAAAATTTGATGAAAAGAGGGACTCACCTTTGTTCTAGATGTTATATGTGCAGGAAGGAACAAGAGACAATAAGCCATCTTTTTTGCACAGTAAATATGTTGATCAGCTATTGAAAATCTTTTTACGTATGAGAGGTATTAGTGGGGTGATAGCTAAAAAAGACAATGGAGGTGCTAAACTCTTCGAACAACTATGGAAGATCACACAAACAGAAAGATGGCATATTCTCCCGGCTTGCATTTGGTGGAGCACATTGGAAGGAGAAAAATTCAAGGTGATTTGAAGCTTCTAGCAGCTCAATCCACAAAATCAAGTTAAATTGACCCATTTTGTTCTATTTTTGGTATAAAGAGGAACTCAATGAAGATATAGAATCAGTTCTAGAGCTTTTAGATTCTTTGTGAGTAGAAAAAGGATCTTTTTTCCTCTCTTTTAGATTGTACAGACGGCTCTCAGATAAAGCACTGAATTGGCGAACTATTTCAGAATATAGAAATGCCCAAAACAAAGGAGGTCATCATCGTGGAACCAACCAAGACTGCCCCATTTTGTGGACGGATTGCCTTCACAACTAACTAAATATATATATATATATATGGTTCAGTGTACAAAATGGGGCTAGTGTTCAGTCTTGGTTGGTTCCACCTCTTTGTAAGATGATGGCCTTCTTCGTTTTCGGCATTTCTATATTTTGAAATATATATATAGGGTTTTGCTAACATACTACACGAAGGTAGTATTGTTAGCAATGTACCCACTTTTTAATTCACAAAAATATCCTTGCCACCTCATTAAAATGGGAAATTTCAGGGACTTTTTGGTCTTTCACCCAAATTATCCAATACCCCACAAATTCCATCTCTTCCATTCTTCACCCCTAGCCACTGATTCCATGGTATTCTTTGCAGTTCTCCAATACCATTTCAAGGACTCATAAATGGCATAAAGGACGATTTAAATCAAGAAAAATCCAGACCAAATTGCATCACTTTCATTTTTCTTTGGAAGTCGCTGAAGTGTACCGTCGATTTACTAAGCACAGGAAGATTTTTTTTATAAAGTTGAATCATGGGAAGAGTTCCTTAAAAGGCACAAAGACATAGGTTGGCTATGATAATCTCCCACTGAGAATTCTTTAATAATTTGACTCAAAATCAATGAGTATTGAAATTGGATCGCCAACTTGATAAAATTATTATCTTTCCAGACCTGGTTTTCATAATTTTGCAAGGTTATGATGTAATACAAATCTACCATAATTTCAACACATTTAGCTTGCAAGTGTGGTTGGAAGTAAATACCCATTTTACAAGAATTGATTTCCATGGGGATTGGGAATTGTAGAGATGGAATTGGGGGATAATTGGAAAATTTTGGTGAAAGACCAAAAAGTCCCTGAAAGTTTCCATTTTAATGGGAAAATGATCCGAAATATACCTAAACTTTAACGAAAGTTGTTGTAACACGCCTCAACTTTGTTGAGGGCCCTTTGACCCCCTGGACTATTTATTACCGTATTATAGTAGCATATATTTATCTAGCTGGACCACTGCGTGAACACACGCACACTGAACGTGTAAGGATCGAAAGAAATCACTATAAACCTATCTTTAATTGTCACGTAGCACCTCAGGTGTCCTTTATTTTGCATATTTATCATTAAATTCCCTTTCTTTTCGGTATAAATTATCTTAATTTATTATAGATAGGTATAAACCTCCATTCTTCTTCACTTCTCTGATTCTCTCGCCATTATCGTTGAAGCCTTGAAAGTAAGCTCTTTTTGTTCTCGCCATTCTCCAAAATTCTAATTTCTTTCTTTGTTTTCTTTATTTGTTAAAAACTTCTACTCACTAGTTTCTAATTTAGTCGCAGTAATTTCTGATTTCTTAAATTAGGGTTAGACATGGAAGAGGTAAAACTGGACGATGAACAATCTAAATTCATTATTCCAAAGTTGGTGAAGAAAATAAATCACGGATGAGGTTCCATTAACGGTGAGATACCTCAGAAGAAGGAGAACAGAAGTAACGATGAGATGGATTATCGATAAAAAAACATCGATGAGGTTCCATAAACAACCTGGATCAATATATCAAGATTCAAACATCAAATTTTGAAATTTACACTTCAAATAAAGCCAATTAATTAATAATTTAAAAAAGAAGAAGAAACTTACAATAGAATGGAGGAAAATAGATAGGAGTAATAGAAAGGTGAATCTGTATGAAGATTTTGGATTCATTGTACAGAGAGGAAAAAATAGGGGAGTTTGAATATGATGATCTATGTGAAAGAAAATTGGACAAGATTGAAACTGAAGGAAGAGATTCAGAAGCTTAAAAAGCGACATTTTGGAAAGAGCGAAATTGTACTCAAGGCCCTTTAATTTTTAATTTAAATGGCGTGTGTGAATCACCGTGTTTCGATGGAATGAGTAAGTGGTCCAGCTGGGTAAATTAAGGCCACCATAATACGAGGGGGTCATAGGAACCCCGCAAAGTTGAGGGGTGTTCTAGCAACTTTCGTCAAAGTTTAGGTATATTTCGGACCCTTTTCCCCATTTTAATGAGGTGGCAGGGATATTTTTGTAAATTAAAAAGTGGGTACATTGCTAAGATACCGCCTTCATGTAGTATGTTAGCAAGACCCATATATATATATAGGCCCATTCCCTAAGATTATGATCAACAAACATCAGAAATAGGCTGAATTGATGTCGGCAACAAATGAGGAAAAGCTTAAGTTTCAGTTACTCAGTTCTACTTTTATGTTCAGGTACCAGCAGGTTCTCCTATTCCTGGTTATTTTCTTTGCCTTTGCCCACCCCAATCCATCAACACCACACTCTAATTCACCTCACCAGCGTTTTCAATGCAAAACTCCTTTCCTTTGTCCTTCTGGAGACTACCATTCTAAGAGATTATGACACTATTCAAGAACGCAGATAAGTTGATCATAACATTTGCAGGGAAGAGAGAAATAGACAGAGAGCCGAAGAGGGGAGCTAGAAGATCAAACAAATTACAGCTTCTATTTAAGTTGAATTTAAGAAACACAAAGAGTAAAAATGATCCTCACCCCAAAAGTTTTAAAGCATTGAATTGTATCCTTTTTGAACTGTCAATATCAAATCAAGTGGAAGGGCATATAGAAGCCATATTTGCAGTTGAAATGGTTTTCTGAGTCTAAAATAGTTCAAGTACTTAGGCTACATGCCGTAGATTTCTCATGGCCTTCAAAATTATTTGCCCTAAAGGCCCTTAAAGTTAAAATTGAGTAAAATAAAAGCAAAGCGATGAGATTCTTTTTTCTTAAAAAAAAAGTTAAGAATCTGATAATTTCTTTGTTTAAATAATTCTTGGCAGGATAAATAAAATATTCAGAGGTCTGAATAAGATGATATGAGACCATAGTAAAACTGTTCCAATGAAGAAGATACAAAATAAGGAAATCAAACCAAGGAAAAAATATACAAGAAAATTCAATGATGATCGTTAATGGAAGCACACTGAAGCGCGCACCTTGCGACATGTTGACATGGGATCATCAGAATAGAAAGGTGGGTAACCCACTAGCATTTCATACATAATAGCACCTAGCGACCACCTGAAGAAAAAGAACAAATGTATGACAAATACATGAGGCCAAATACACAAAAGTACATGGATTAAGCCCCACCCCCCACCCCACCCCCACCCCAAAAAAAAAAAAAAAAAAAAAAGAAAGAAAAGGAATACACCAAAAATAACCATAGTAGGCACGAGTGATAGAACAAACTTGAACTGGAGCAACTTAAACATAAGATCACATTTTCCAGAAATTAACAAAAGCAAAGAAGGTAATACTCAAAGAGACCGTTCATATACATGAGAAAACTTTACTGACCAGTCACACTCCATTCCATAACCTTTCTTCAGCAGGACTTCAGGAGCTATATAGTCTGGTGTACCAACTGTAGAATATGCCTGGGTTACCCCAATTGGAGGAATTTAGTTAGATAAGGAAACTGACTTCTTCTCAGTTTTATTAAAAGTGAAAAGCATTATAAAAGTGGCAAGGTCCATGGAGTTTGAAGCAAAAAGCAAGAAGTGAAGCTCACATTTTTACGGGATTTTAAAAATTATCAAAAATCTATGAATTTAACATGATAAAAATTTAAATTGCAATTAAAATAACTAATTTTAGCATCTAACATACAATAAGGTTGTATTGATCCAACTCCTCAAAGTTGAAATTCAAAGAAACTGTTGATTCTTGTTGGAATCCCTTTGTGCATCATTATTTGAAGCGTACCTATGAAGGACAATAGCTCGAGCTTCACATCTCTTCATCGCTTTAAGCAACAAAGCAATGACTCTTATGAGCACTGTTTCTTCAACTACACAAAATCAACTCTAAAATGATCCACAAAACTGCATGAATTTTGCTATTTCAGGTGAAGTGGTAAGCAATATGGTCATTGTGTAGAAAACACACACTCAACCCCAAAACTAACCCATGAACTAGATTGTCCAAAACCATACAAGGAGACAATAACTCAATCCCTCGATCAATGTGGGACATTCTAACACCCCCCACCCCCACCCCCACCCCCACCCCCACCCAAGACTGAACATTTGGAGCAAGGACAATATGAGATGGGATCTGAACATTGGATAAAACAATTCGGTGTTGGTCCAGTGATGATAACATGTTAAGAAAATAGACCTAGGTCCTAACCAACCCAAAAGATAGTTCACAAGATGAGGATCGCCTACGACCATAGACAACAACCACTTCCTCAACCAATGTGGGACATGCTAATTGTTATCATGTAGCATATCTAATGATTGTTCCATCTACATTACCAAAAGAGAATGACATAGTGCAATAAGAGGTAAACCAGCGTCCTCTGAAAGAATAAAACAGGAAAGTTCAACCAAAAAGAAACCCAAATGGGAGGAGACTCACAAGTGTTCTCCTATTTTTCTGCCAATGTTGTAACTGCTCTTGCTGAGTGCGTTTTGGCACTGAAGACCCATCACTCCGAGAAGTTCCATGGACACTATCACCCGCTGCGAAATCCTTCTCTTCAAGGGTGCTGCAGTCCAATGGCTTACAAAGTCCAAAATCTGATAGTCTTAAATGACCATATCTATCAAGCAGCAGGTTATCAGGTTTAATGTCTCTGCAGCGAATACAGTGTAGGGGAAACAAGATTACAACAACAACAACAAACCCAGTGTGTTCCCTGTTCCCACAAAGTGGGGTCTGGGGAGGGTAAAATGTACGCAGTCCATACCGCTACCTCCAAAGAAGTAGAGGGGAAACAAGATTAGAATGTTTTAAAAGGTTCAATATGAATGTAGAAATATCACATGACAAATTGCAACCAGGCATCAAAAGAAGTTATCACCTGTGTATATAGTTATGTATATGGATAGATTCTATAGCCAAAACAGTCTCTGCAACATAAAATCTGGCTTCATCTTCAGTTAGTGTATCCTTCCTCATGAGTAGGGTCATCATATCACCACCAGGTAGATATTCCATGATTAGATAAAGAAACTCATCATCTTGGAAAGAACAATACAGTTTGACAATGCAATTACTGTCCACCTCTGCGAGCAGATTCCTTTCAGCTTTTACATGCTCAACCTAATAGGACCCAAAAGCTAAGGACCAGTAAATATAGTAGCAGAACCATTATTGAAATCTGATGTTCATAATCATGTACCTGTCCTCTACGAAGCATTTCTGATTTCTTAAGCTTTTTCATTGCATATACATGACCCGTTGTTTTCTCTCTACAAACTCTTACCTGTAATGGGGAAAAGACAAACGTTTACATCCTTTAGACTTTCTGAGAAAGGAATTTCATATCCACAGTTCATCATATTGAGCTCAGAAATATATAGCTGCTAGAGCACAGTGTGTTGAAAGTATAATGCAAGAACTCCAACATATTCAACAAGTCACTTAGTCCGACTATTAAATTAGCATATCATGGGCAACCAGCTTATATGATGACATCCCATAACTAGCAAGATAACCACCTAATGGAGACTCACGACAAACTTGTGACTCATGAGGAGAGCGCTACCCAGCAGAAAGCTCAATTTTTCAAGCTTTGAGCCTTTGACAGAGAACTGCTTAAGAAACCAATTAGTTTTGACAAGAGAAAGGAAGAGAATTGTATCAACTGGGTTTCTACAAAACCTTTTTCTCGAAAGAGGCAACACCTTATTAAATTCAGAAGCATCACAATTAACTCGCAAGTATAAATTAAAATGAAAAAAGGGAAATACAAAGCTCAGCTTACAAAGAATAAGGAGTGCCTATTTTATCCATCCGAGAAGCCTTAATTAAGGGGCAGAATCATGAAAGAGTGAGGTGAGAATTCCTTAATGCTGATTAGAAGGTCATTAAATTCCACAGAAGCTTCGGATGTCTTTTACTTTCAATTCTTTGACCATGGAATGACTAGTACTTGACTACCTGTCAGGAAAGGAATCGGTCACTCTATTAGTTATTCACTTCAAGTAACACTATGGAGCATAGGCCTAAAATCACCCTCTATCGCTAATTGGTGTGCCTCTAGCTCTGCTCAGCCACCTCAAAACAGTTTTTGTATAGATGACACTTGGAAGTTCGCCCCAACTACAATAAATATCTATATCTCTTGGTGTCTAAGCTAATACTATAGGTGAAACATAACCAACAAAATCATCTGATAAGAGGATTAGAAATTTAACACTTCTTGAGAGAGAAAAATTAATATCAATCAGAGAGGGGCAAACTATCCGAGGCAGTGGCAAGTAGAGCCAAAGAAAAGATGGAAAAATTCCAACTTAATACTTTGAAAGTCTTGAATAAGGTCTAAGAGAGACGCCCTCTCATCCCCAGAAATGGATAAAGTGCGTGATTCTTAAACAGATCCTAAAGCCACATGTACTCACAGTGCTGTTGGTTGAATTCATGGTTGTGTTGTAGTACCTTCTTCTTTTTTTTCCCTTTGACGAATATAGACATGACTACATCACATTATTACTATAAACTCAACATACAAATATTATTATGAATATCCATATTGAAGCCTTTAGTTTTCTACGGAGTTCATCCATGAAGGAGAAAAAAGGAACTTGACAGTCCAAAGAACGTGTTGGGGTTTCGGGACCCGAATCCAGTTGATGTGGGAATCACATTTTTGTTCTTCTCATGAAGTATGATATAAGTTTTTAACTAGAAATATGTGATACATTATATTGCTAGTGAGAATTTGATATAATATGTTCTTAGATATTTTTCTCTCCAAATATATATACATACATTAAGTTTTACAATCTAATATGGTAGAAATGCCAGGGAGATTTGTTGCTTGGAAAAGTTAGTAAAAGCTCTAGAATCTAATACTGTATAGATAATTTTAAAGTCACCTGGATCTAGGTAGTTTCTACTTCCACATAAAAAGACAGTGTCAACCATTTTTGACATTCATAATAATCAAGTCCTAGGCTAAGTAATAGACTCCTGCAGGATTCACTTACTGATAATAGAGCATTACCTCCCTAACTATAGCATCCTCCCATTAGATCTAACACACAGCTCACCAAATATTTGACCGGACCTTATAGCCAGCCAAATTCACTTCAAAAGAGTTCTAGAAGCCTACATAGGAGCTAAGGACTCAATTATCTCCTCATTGCTGTCTTAACAAGTTGGTTCAACAGTAGTGTAGCTACGCCGTCATTTAACGTCTACATATATCAGCTTCTCGCGCTTGTATTCAAATCACACCAAACCTAGACTTGATCCAAGTTCCCTAAGAAGCTTACCCTAATCAGTAAGTAATCTCTCCTTTCCTTATTTAGAACTTGTTTTCCTTTTTACAAGAAAACATCATAGAAACATTAACATTTTAATAGTTGGATTTATATTTTAACGTGATTATATTGTGCAATAACAGGAAAATATTACTTGATCAGCGTAGCATTGATCCAGAAGTTTCTATTTATGCTCTAAGTGCATTAAAAGAACTTTCTAAATGGTAACTTTATTGCTCTGGTACATGCGGGGATGAGCTTGTGCGGGTTTCACTATTTTTTTGAATTTTATGTCCACTAATTGATTCAACTGATACGTGTGATCATTTTTATACATTTTACAACTATAATTCATGGTATTTGAAGGAAAGAAACAAGTTATAAATGATAATATTTTTACACGTAATTGTTACGTTTCTATAAAGAAGATGTTTACACGTGGCTATCTTCATGAATAAGTCTGAGGGTTGTATGTGCGATATGAAAAATAAAAGCATGTTTTGGGAGGAATCATTAGATGACTGGGTGGCTATTCACCCCGCGATATTTGGTGTTTCCCAAGAATCACACGTTCTGTTGTGGGATTATGATTAAGATCATGTCTGTCCACTAAAGACTACTGGTCTATTTGGATTTCTCTTGGATCATGCTAGCATTCCCTATCCTACTCGTAAGGCAATACTGGTAGGTGTAGTTCCCAGACGATTGGGGAACGTAGATCGATCATCATCATATGCACATGGTGTATTATGTCAGTTTATAGATGGAACCTCCCCAGTATTATGAAATATTTTGTTTATGGCCCATGAGCAACATTGAATTTCAATTGATTTCTAAATGATTTACCATGTGTTTATTATTGTTTGAGTTTTTATTGATACAGTTGAGGAATATAATTTTGATAATGAAGTGCATGTTTTCTTAACATTCTCGTCCCACCTTTTAAAGGGAGGTCTATGAAGCTTATTGTACTACTTGGTTTTTAGGACCCATAACTCAACAGAACAACATAGCTTGAGATCCAGTTACATACTTTCAGCGGCAAGCTCAAGTGGTGGCTTTTCTTGTCATTTTATTCCATTAATATCACATGTCGTGATATGTACCGTCTTTACATATATGTAACATATTTAATAGAAGCTCCACTGACGCACTGGGTAAGTTTATATGTTTTGTACTTCAACTACGCCTCACGAGACTTAATTTCAGATGTGTAATGCTTCAAGCCTCTCTATGGGATGCTCATGCTTTAGATTTAGTTGATACAATAGAGAAAGGGTTCACTCGGTGATTGTGGCACTCATTGGATGCCGGTCACTGCCCCCTTTTCTGGGTCATGACACTTCGGCATCTACATTTTCCAGAAAGCAAGGGGAAATAAAGCAGTAAAATTTACTATTTCATGAGAGATGTTTTACCATCCACATTCAGAACTAGACAAAATGAAAAACTGTGGTTATAGAGGATTGTATTAATATCAGAACAAAATAATACAAGAAACAACAAAGATGTTAACAGGCAATTAGATTTTCAGTAGAGAATATACCTCCCCAAATGCACCCTTTCCAATCATTGTTAATAACTCAAAATCATCAGCTCCCATTTTGTGCCTTTGCAGACGCATGTATTCAGTTTCTTTCTTTTCATGAAATTTCAGTACATTATTTTGGTCTTCCTCTGAGACATCAGCATCTGCAAGCTTCTTTTCCAGTATACTTCGACTGGTGACCAAACACAAAAAGGAAAAGAACATATTACAAAGCACTTCATAGGGCATAATTCAGAAATAGCAAGTACTGCTATTCTTAAGCAGAAAAAAAAGGTAAAGGATGTTCTTCTTTATGTAGTATAATAATTCTACCAAGTCAGCTAATGAGCACGACGATCATGCACAACAACAACAACAACAACAAGTCCGGTGTATTCCCACAAAGTGAGGTCTGGGGAGGGTAAAATGTACGCGGTCCATACCGCTACCTCCGAAGAAGTAGAGAGGCTGTTTCCGATAGACCATCTTCCAAAATGAATGAATCAATGAATTAACAGCAAACCAGAAAGACCATGCACATCTTCCAAAATGAATGGAAGTAAGTATTAACATCTGGAATGATGGAAACCTACAGCCAATCCTTCTTATTTCCAGCAGTCTCCTCCATGCATTTGAAGTTGGCTAATTGTAAAAGATGCCTTACAAACAGCACATATCACACTTTTCCATTAGAAATACCTTAAGTGGAATTTGAATCTTAAAATTTGAAAAGTGGTTAAAATGTACTTTATCTATGTTTGTTCCTGCTGATGCAAGAGGTAATTTGAGTGTGCTGTGATCAAATCAAACCTAGCCTTTACCACAATTCATGACATCATTTTTGTACTCGTTATGCAAACCAACCAACTCCAAGCTGAAAATAGATAAGGTAATAGGAATATCAACCATGTGAAAAGATAGGTTAATCTTTTCATCAAATGGGGAGGAGAAAGATTACAAGGGGAAAATAGCAGACATAAGCTGGAGGAGAGCATATAAGCAACCTTTGCCACACCGGCGTGACTGGACAATTTCTTCATATAAAAAGAAAAGCAGAATATTTTGTCATTAACAGACTTATATGCAATATACTTTTTTGACAAGGACATATATGCAATATACTAAATATAATATAGGGACAATAAAGCACCCAAGGGTATGGCCGAGTGGTTCGATGAAGTTGGGTTTAGTGACATGAGGTCTCAGGTTCAATTTCCAACAGGGACAAGAGACAAACACTAGGTAATTTCTTCTCATTTGTTCTAGCCTTGGTGGACAGAGTTAACTGGTAAATGTTGTTGTTGGGAGGTGGCAGGTATCCCGTGGAATTAGTCGAGGTGCGCTAGCTAGCCCGGACACCACGGTTATCAATATATATATATATATATATATATATATATATACATATATATATATGTATATATATATATATATATATATATATATATAGAGAGAGAGAGAGAGAGAGAGAATAAATGAAGCTCATGTTATATATAGTTACTAAGTTGTGTAAAGTTACAAGCATAATAAAGCAGATAAAAGTGAGTTATTTGAAGCAATACAAGCTGAATAAGGAAACAGCACGACTTTAGCCAATAGAAAATATAATTGAACCTTTACCAACAATCAACTTTATTTTTGATAATTCCTCAAATATGTTTTAATGGAGATGATGAAATAGCATCATTCCTTCCAACTTTTCATATATATGCCCGTCATGGCAATGTGGTAAATGAAAAAACTCACAACCACGCACCTTAGATAACATTATTCAAGTGTTTTCCTTTTTCACCTTAAGTTGCTTAATTCTTGCAGGAAATACAAAGCTGCTAATTATTACTAAAAAAAAATGTAAATATTAACTCATAATACCAATAGAATGCCTCTTAGGTTTTAGGAGAATGTATAACCAAATCAAAGTACGGAACAAACGGTGGATTGCGTGAAGAAGTAAGTTTAGGAACTAAAGATAACTCCCATAAGAAGATTATAAGAGTAGCTAGCAAGCATGACGTACCGCTCCTTTCTCTCCTGCAAATTTCTCATCTGCTCCTTGTAATGATTCTCAATGAATTGCTTTGCTGCAGCGACCCTCTGCTTCGTTACATTGGAGGCCTCTTCAGCTGACATAGGTGGCTGGGGGTCTTCTCTTCCACTACCACCCACTGAATCTTTCTTCTTCGTTGATGACCTTATGCGATCTCGTGGCTGAAACTTCTGGAACCAACTTCTTGCTGAATCCATCTACTCTTTCTCGGCTTAAGGGGTAATGCATTAGGAGATATTCAACCAGAGACTCATCGGAAACTGACTCTACTCATACACCAATATCAAAAACCTACTAAAGTCCAAATTAAATTTACAAATGAGGAGAATCAGTCAAATGCACAACATTCCAAAATTATCTTCTTTTTTCCACAATACCAATTATTTAGGGTGTGTTTGGTACGGAGGAAAACATTTTCCAGAAATGTCTTCTTATTTTCCATGTTTGGTTGGACAAAATTTTACTCTAGGAAAACAAGTTCCTTAAAAATGATGAAAATGACTTCCTTATTGGTAGTAGGGAAAACAAGTTTTCTATAAGTGACATTCTATGTTTATTGTATCCTCCCACCCACCCAGTGAGCCCAACCCCTACCCTTGATCATCCCAACCCCCGAGCCCCACACCCCTCCCTCCTCTGTAATTGTTTGC
Source organism: Capsicum pubescens (assembly GCA_030864215.1). Taxonomy (NCBI): domain Eukaryota; kingdom Viridiplantae; phylum Streptophyta; class Magnoliopsida; order Solanales; family Solanaceae; genus Capsicum; species Capsicum pubescens. The sequence goes on from CM061546.1 coordinate 74,861,806, forward strand.
TAGATTATATATAAATGTTCTTGAGATAACATTTATTTTTGCTTACTTACCAAACACTAGAAAATAAGTAAAATAACCAGCTTTTTTTTATAAATATGGTGTTCGGGCCAGCTTTCATGCATCTCAACTAAGTCCACGGGATATCTCCCACCTACCACCACGTAATCAGGTAACTCTGTCCACCAAAGCTAGGACAAATGGCAAGAAACTAACTTGTTCTCCAAGAAAACCTTCTCTACAGAAAATATTCTCCTTCATACCAAACACACCCTTAATCCAAAACTTTTGATGGTTCTCAAGAAACTAACATATCACCCCCTACCCAATCAAGAATCACCAGAAGTGCAACCCTCTAACAAAAGAAAAATGAAATAGGGAGAATTTGTCACAGACCATGAAAAATGAATAATTTTCAAAACAAATTTAGATCAAGATTTTCCTCAAACACAAATCAAGATATGATAAAAACTAAAAAGGGTAAGAATTTAAAGGTCTTGGAAAGGACCCATAAAGATTTGAAGCACCAAAAACTAAAACCCAATTTATTTATTTTCAGTCAAGGTCCAGGAAAGCATGCCAGGATACACGGTTATCAGAAAAGAAAAAATAAAACCCAATTCAAATTACACAAATTCAATCTAATTTAACGAACCCCATATGAAAAAGAAGAAGAAAAAAAAGGCTTACCAACAAATCTTTGCGCTGCAACAATCCAATTGATGCTATACATACATATACATATAATTTATATATATACAAAGATTGAAGCTTTACAAAGATTGATTATGTACAGATTAAAATTATAATAATACGAATAATTTGTTCGCTACTTTTTTAGCAGGGAAGAAGAGAGTTAAACCGGCATTTTCGCTAGTTTTGGAAGCTTAAGGTCAGTTTTTTTTCCTCCTCTCCTCGATTCCCCAACTCCCTTGTTTTCCCCGCCTTCTATATTTATACCCTTTTTTGTTCTCCAATCTCCTCCTTTGTTACAGCATAAATAGTATTTGGAGTGTTAATTAAAATTTTATTAATATAAATTTTTAAATAATTTAAGTTGTTAATCATTGTAATTTATAGTATCTTTTATGTAATTTAGTAATTTGTATTATTTGTTTTGTTCCAATTTTTAGAATTTAGTGAGTCAGTCAAATTTTTTTTACTAATATTTTTTTTTTAATATTTAAAGTTGTTAATCTTTATGATTTTAGTATCTTTTAATGTAATTTCAAATAATTTATGTTACTTGCTTTATCGCAACTTATGTGACACTATTAGAATTTCAAAAGTCAATCATATTTTTTATTATATGTTTTTAAAATATTATAAGATGTTAATAGTTATGACTTATAATTATTTTTTTACATAATTTTTAAATATATAATATTTTATCAAAATAAAGTAAATAAATTAAAATAAATAAAGTACTAAATTTTTAAAACATGTTAAATTCAAAAACACCATTTGGATCAACAAATTACTAAATTAAAATAATAAAAAATACAAAATAATAAAATGTCAAAACTATCCCGAATTTACATGACACAAATATAATTTGGATAATCAATCAGATTATTAATATGTTTTTAAATATTTTAAATTGTTAGCTATTGTAATTTATAATATTTTTTATGTAATTTTCAAATAATATATGTTACTCTCCTTATCCAAATTTTTGTGATTTTGATATTCAATTATATTCTTAAAATAATTTAAGTTTTTAATTATTATGATTTATAATATTTTTTCTTCTATTCCAATTTAAGTAGCACTGAAATAAATTCGAGAGTCAACCAAAATTTATGATTGAAGCAGAGAAGTGGATATATCCTAAATGACTTATAATACCTAATTAGAAGTGATATAGCAAAATTACTATAAGAAAATATTTGTGAAAAAAAATTAAATGAGTCTCATAAAAGATATCATGTTAATTTAAAACATCAAGAATTAATTTATCATTTTATGTCAATTTTATTTTTATTAAATATTATTAAATTTTTAATACCTAAATGACTTAGAATAATTAATTAGGGATGATATAGTAAAATTACGGTTGAAGCAGCTGAAGTAGACATGTCATAAATGTTTATTTTTACCTTTTTTTATTAAATATTATTAATTTTCTTATATGCAAATGTCTAACAATAATTAATTAGGGGTAATATAGTAAAATCGTGGAGCAAACATACTTGTGAATTTTCTTAAATAAATCTCGTATAAGATGTCCTATTAATTTAAAACATCAACAATTGATTTATAATTTATATCTATTTTGTTATTTATTAAATATTATTAATTTTTTAATACCTAGATGACTTATAATAATTAATTTGAGGTGATATAATAAAACTACAATTGAAGCAGCTGAAATAGATATATCTATTTTACCTTTTTTTTAATTAAATATTATTAATTTTTTTATATATAAATGACTTAAAATAATTAATTAGGGATAATATAGTAAAATTACGGAGCAGGTGAAGAAACAGGCATGTTGACGAAGAGTTGCATGCTTCTTCACTCTTATTAATAAATAAAATTAAGTAGCTTTAGAAAATAACAAAATAAAAAAATTATACTACTACTCAAAAATAATTTTCTTATAATACTCTAACAATAAATATTCAAAAGATTGATCTTTGAAAAAGAAAACAAATTAAATTTTCTTTGAGGAGATGGCCATCAATGCAATCATTTTTCAAATCTTATAGTAGAATCGGACCAAAGACTAAGAGGTCGTTTGTCCATAAGAAATATTTTTTTTCGGAATTTTTTTTAGTTTATTAAAGTTGTGGTGTTTGGCCATAAAAATTTCAAAAATTATTCCAAAATTGTTCTCTGAAAAGTGAAAACAGATTTTTGTTGTTTTCACTATTTTCCAACTCCAATTTCAACTTTTATTATTATTACATATAATCTTAATTTTTAAAATTTTTACACAAAATCCTCATAATGTTTAAAAGTTTTAAGTGTTTAGTCACTGATGCAATTAATGATGATTTTTTTCATGATTGCTGATTGAACAGTGATTAATACAAAAATATCACCATTTTTCGACTGAGATTGTATCTAAAATATTTTTGCATTATCTTTCTTTAATTTTGTTTCAATTCCATCTTTCTTCAATTTTTGCATTATCTTTCTTCAATCTTTGCATTTCGGTTGATTGAACATTTTTGCATTATCTTTCTTAAAATTTGTTTCAACAGCTTGAGTTAATTCTTGCAATTGAAAAAAATAAAAAATTATTTGAGAACAAGTGAGGACCTAGTGAAGATCCAAATAAAAAACAAATGATGCATCTAAACAAACGATCCAAATCAATCATTCTATCTCATGTAGTTCTATATTTGCTAAGAGAATCATTAGTTGTCAATCTTTGTTCTCGAGTGTTATTTTTTTCGTTAATGCAAACTTAATTTAAGTAATGAAAGTGTCTATATATAAGAATCACATTTGATTGTATGTTAGTAGATAAATTAGTAGTTGGGTGATTTTGATAGTTCTTAAAAGTTGGAGGCATAAAATCATATTTAAAAAAGATTTTTCAAAAGTCTAAAAAAATCTTTCAAAAAAACATGGTCAAACTCAACTCCAACTCTAACGTCAACTCCAACTTCAAGAATTTTTAATTTTCATGGCCAAACGGCTACTAAAAATATCTCTACGGTAAAATGTATTAGAAGTTGAGAAACACATGCAACTCATTGCATTACTTTTATAGGAAAGAGATATAAACACACTCACAATTTTAGTACACAAAAGATAGCTAGTCATTTGATTTGTCGGCCGTGGAGGACCTAGGATTTAAGAATCATAGTTGCTTACAAAATTAAAAAACTAAAAGAAATAAAAAATCACCTCAATGAGGTTCGAACCAAGGGCATCCCTTCTAATGAAGGACCTTAAGATCAATCTAAATGTCATGCACCCAACCAACTTTTTATTATGGTGGGTGCTTTTATATGTTTGTACCTATTTTTATATTTTTTTTATGTAATTATATCTATTTCGCGTCGAGTTTAGTGGGCGCCAGAGCACCCCAAAATCCAATATAGGTTTGCCCTTGTTTGTCAGAGCATATATAGTGAATTAGTGATGTTCAAGATTTAATTGAGCAAAATTTCTTTAAATTCTACAATTAAGAAATTACTCTTAAGTCTCGTAAATTCTGAATAAATAAACTTAGTATTAACAGGAAAAAAATGATATTCTTGTTGAGGAAAAAACATGTACGTACATCTCAGTTACCATTAAAAGAAAAGAGTGAATTATTCAATATAGTAAATGAAGGGGAAGAAGAGAAAAAAATAATTCAAATGTGCACATGAAATTTATTTTTGAATCTTATTTTCTTTTGGGCGATTTACTTGTTTATTCTTACTCTATCTCTTTTATTTTAATATATGAGGTCTACGAATCTCATTTTTATTTTATTTTTTGAAAGAAGACTAACTAAAATGTATTTAGATGTGACTTTATCAGGAGAAAATTTATAATCTAACATATCAAAAATAAAAATAGATAATTTAAAAGACTTAGACAAAATAACGACGGGCAAAATAACAATGGTACTTGACTAAATAGACCCAAAATACTATTGACAAAATAATGATGGTATTTGACTAAATAGACCCAAAATACTACTGAGCTAATGTTTTTTTGTTACTCTCAACTCTTCCCTGCAACCACCAATACGTAGAGAATAATCAAATACATAAAAGAACAAAGCATTACATATATAAGTAAGTAAAAAGAAATACTCATAACAAATGTATTATGAAAACACTAAAAGATGTCATTACTCGGTTACTTTCTTTAGAGTATAATAACGCAAGGCTAACAAAATATGAATGTAATGACACTTAAGTTGTAATGCATTCCCAATGAAAATATATCGTAACTTATCATAAAAGCTAAATGAAAAAACTGCATGATATGTTTATAAGGAGAAAATATTTATGCGACGTATCTCATATTTTGAATTTATTATCTGATTCTTTCTATATTTGTGTATAAACATAGGAAATGTTATTTCTCCCCCCCCACCCCTTCCACCCCAACAAACACACAAACATTGATCTGATAAGTCTAATTTAAATCAATATACAAATTGTCAAAATATGATAATTGGTTAAAAAAATATCTTTGGCAAAGTGTATAATATTCCTTCCCCATCTCATCGAGAATAGAACTGACTAATCCTAAGCAAAGATCAAGAAATTCAACGTTACTATTCTTGAACAACTTGAAGTCGGGCTTTTTTTCGCACTATTACGCATATAAAAATAATGATTAAAATTGAATTCAGTTGTCAACTGCCTCTATAAGAAATAAGATTGAGTACTATCGTATTCCATGAAACGCATGAATAGAAAAAAATGTACCTCTTCAAAGTTTATTAGAAAAATCATGATGAAGTTGAATTTTAAGCTCTTGATGTTGATGTTGATGTTGTCGTTGCTTTGTCCCATGTCCTTTGTTGATCAATTATGAATGATATTGTACTATATCCTTAAATACAAAATATTATTTAAGTGACTTTTAATCTTCTATATAATTATTGTTTTGCTATTAAATTGAGGATAATGAATATTAGTGTAGCCCTCATTATTAAGCATTACTATTTTTAGTGGCTCTTGATCTTCCTTAGATTCAAGATCAGTAACTACAATTTAAATATGAATATTAAGTAGGTAAATAAAATATGTAATTAAGAGAATTGGACTTTTAAAGTACTTATCATACAATACATTATTAATTTTAAAATGTGAAAAAGAAGAAGAAAAAAGATAAATATAATTGGAGGCAATTGAGAGGTGCTACATCATCATTCTTACAATCTTTATTTATATATATATATATATATATATATATATATATATATATATATATATATATATAGAGAGAGAGAGAGAGAGTGGTTGGTTGATTATTTTTTAGAAAAAATAAAAAAATATTTAAAAAAAAATAAAAATTTATGGGAATATAAAAAGAGACGGAAAGGTGAAGAGATAATAACTAATTTGTAATTATGTAATGTCAAAGAAAGTCAAATTAAAGAGAATTTATTGTGTGTCTTTTGAAGGCATTTTATATTGCATATAACTGAAAGAAATATGATAAAAATAGCCAAAAAAATAAATAAATAAAAAAGATAAATAACATTAGAGATCTCTCAAGCATGACACATAAGATTGATTAACATTCTCCTTTATATATATACTAGATACTCGTGCCCGTGCAAGACACGGACATTTTGACAACACTAATGTGCAAAAGAGATTCAAATTTGGAGAAAATTATTTTCTATTTGTTTTAATTATTTAGTATAGGAGTAAAAAATAAATATAGTACAATGAACCGATGTTAACATAATATATACATTCAGTGTGGAACAAAATTAAGCTTGTTAGACTGATCCAACCAATGCAAAAGTGATTATATAAGTGGATAAAAATTTAGCTAAATTGTTGTAACTACAGTTGGCGACACGTCTTTCGTTTGGACATTCCTGGAAAAGTACATGATGCACGTCTCATTTGAAAGTTTCAAATATATAAGTTGAGGAGACATACATCGATTCTGAAATATTTATTGCACCATAAAATTACCGAAATATCCTTGGTAGTCATTTAACAAGGAACAAAAAGATATTTATAAAAAAATACTACCATGTATAATTCAATTACAAAAATCTAAAAAAATATTATTAAAATAATGCATGAGGATAAAACTAATAAATTATACTTATATATAAGTGCGGATACCAAGTTTTGGTAGTCCTCACAAAACTTTTTATCCATTCATGTTGCTCTATATGGCTCTTTCTTTTGTTCATGTTGCTCCATATTGCTCTTTTTTTAAAAAAATAAAATTTCCTTTACCATCATTTCTTTCTTTTGTCTTTTCCTTAATTCATTTAACTCTCAATTCTTTTTCTTTTCTTATTTTTTTTTAAAAATCTTTTTCTTTTAAGTATATTCTTACATGATTTTTTATTTTTTTTTTGTTTCCCAAGGTATCCCTCAACCCGACAGGCCAAGGACTAATCCTCCGTGGATCTGAGCTCTATTTAAGGATTTGCCGCTGGCCAATTGGTTGTTGTATGCACAAGGCGGGAATCGAACCCCCGACACTTGCTTAAGTGTACATGAATATTTATGATTGATGTACTCCTTCCATTTTAATTAAAGCTTTTGAATTTTGTGATTTTAAATTAAAAATTTGCTCCTTCTATTCAATATTAGTTGTCTACTTTCTTCATCACATGCCCTTACATAATAATAAATAAGAAGAGTAGTTTTACAATTTTTAAATTTTTTATTTTATAAATTTGCATACACTTAAAAAGGAATTTCAACTGTAAGAGTAAAATAGAAAAATTCAATTAATTCTATTTTGTTTTGTTTTGAAGATTGACAAATAATTTAGGCTATTATTTTTTATAATATGAACAACTAATATGAGATGAATGAAGTATGTAGTTTTTAAATCTTGTGGTCTTAGACTTGTCATGTAGAATATTAAAATTGAAAAACTTACAAAATATAGAAAAATCTATTTTTTTGAGACATACCAAAAAAGAAGTAAGACATTTAAATTGAGATGAACAAATAGTAAATTTTTATGAATTTTTGTAGCTTTTTACTTTCTCTGATCTATATTATATTTTATTTTTAACGTTTATACTTAAATTATAATGAATATGTTTTATATAATGATGATGGTCTTAATAATTTTTTTAAAATCAAAATTAAGACAACTGAGTTTTACATAACCAAAAACTTATAGTAAATTGGTACTATTTAATTAAGGTAGCGTAATGTAGATTACTTATTATTTATGGAAGAAAATAATTTTGTAAGGAGTATGTCAAAAATAAAAATACTATAACTATGAATAAAAAAACCAATTAAATTACTCTTATATTTTTATTGTAATTTTTTGGAAAATTAGGTAATAATGAAAATTTATGAACGATTCATTTTGATTGTCATTAGGTTTTATTAATTATACAGTAAAAAAATATAATACAAATAATTTTTTTTAATTAAAGCATTATTATTTTTATATTTAGAGTTTGGGCCCAGGCTTAGCACAGGCTACAGATAACTAGTATAAGAAAAAAATAATATGTATGTGTAACCATTTTATTGCACCATAAAAATAAGGACAAAACTAATAAATATAAGAAAAAATAATATGCATGTGTAGCCATTTTATTGCACCATAAAATCACCGAAATATTCTTGGGGTATAAAAAATAAGTAATTTAATAAGGAACAAAAAGATATTTATAAAAAATTACTACCATGTATAATTCAATTACAAAAGTTTAAATAAAAATATTATTAAAATAATAAATAAGAACAAAACTAATAAATATAATGAAAAAGCAATATGCATGTGTAACCATTTTATTGCACCATAAAAATGAGGACAAAACTAATAAATATAAGAAAAAAATAATATGCATGTGTAACCATTTTATTGCACCATAAAATTATCGAAATATCCTTGATAGTCATTTAATAAAGAACAAAAAGATATTTATAAAAAAATACTACCATGTATAATTCAATTACAAAGGTCTAAATAAAAATATTATTAAAATAATACATGAGGACAAAACTAATAAATATAAGAAAAAAATTATTTGCATGTGTAACCATTTTATTTACTACTATAATAAGTGAAGGTTGGAGTGACTAAAATTACCGAAATACCCTTGGTTGTCAACCTTCACTTATTGCACCATAAAATTATTGAAATACCCTTGTTAGTCATTTAATAAGGAACAAAAAGATATTAATACTATATATAAGCGAAGGTTGGGGTGACTAAAATTACCGAAATACCCTTGGTAGTTACCTCAACCTTGACTTATTGCATCATAAAATTATCGAAAGATCCTTGGTAGTCATTTAATAAGGAACAAAAAGATATTTTAAAAAAAATACTACCATGTATAATTTAATTACAAAGTTCTAAATAAAAATATTATTAAAATAATACATGAGGACAAAACTAATAAATCTAAGAAAAAAACGCTATGCATATGTAATCATTTTATTGCATCATAAAAATTAGGACAAAACTAATAAATATAAGGAAAAAATCATATGCATGTGTAACCATTTTATTTACTACTATATATAAGTGAAGGTTGGGTGACTAAAATTACCAAAATACCCATGGTAGTAACCTTCACTTATTGCACCATTATATTAAATTACTGAAATACCCTTGATAGTCATTTAATAAGGAACCAAAAGATATTACTACTATATATAAGTGAAGGTTGGGGTGACTAATATTACCGAATACCCTTTGTAGTCACTCCAACCTTCACTTATTGCACTATAAAATTATCGAAATACCCTTGGTAGTCATTTAATAAGGAACAAAAGGATATTTATAAGAAAATACCATCATGTATAATTCAATTACAAAGGTCTAAATAAAAATATTATTAAAATAATACATAAATTATCGAAAGACCCTTGGTAGTCATTTAATAAGGAACAAAAAGATATTTTTAAAAAAATACTACCATGTATAATTTAATTACAAAGGTCTAAATAAAAATATTATTAAAATAATACATGAGAAAAAAAACTAATAAATATAAGAAAAAAATAATATGCATGTGTAACCATTTTATTGCATCATAAAAATGAGGACTAAACTAATAAACATAAGGAAAAAAACAAATGCATGTGTAACCATTTTATTTACTACTATATCTAAGTGAAGGTTGGGGTTACTAAAATTATCGAAATACCCTTGATAGTCATCCCAACCTTCACTTATATATAACAGTAAAAAATAATATAATAATAATAAATAAATAAAAATAGAAATAATAGTAGTAATAATAATAGTTAAAAAAAATGAAAGAAAGAGAATAAAACAAATTAGTAGTATCAATGACTTTCACTTATATATAATATAATAATAATAGTAATAAAACAATACTAATATAATACATATATATATATATATATAAATAATATAATTGAAATATTGATTTAAAGTTTATTTCATTTTTATGTCCTAATTATCTTAAGTGAATAGTCAATAATAATTAATATTGTGGTATTTAGGATAAGCTTGAAAATTTTACTCGTTAATTGACCTTGCCCATTGGTGTAAAAACATGGTTTTCATGACATAATTACCTTATCATTATAAATATAAAGGTTTGATTGTATAGATATAGTTATACGGAAATTTTTATGGTGAGTGGGATATGCGATGTAATTGTTGTATGAGGATATTTTTAATCGATAAAATTCATATTGGTGGGTCCCACTTTATTGTAAATTCTCCTTTTTATTGGGCATTAAAATAACACACAATAAGACCTACTTCCTTCATCTCATTTTATTGGACTTATTTCATTTTACATGGTTATTAAAAAATTATAATTGAATGATGAATTTTATTATTTTACCCTATACAATATCAATGATATTTATTGGGCACAAAAATGGACATTAAAATTGTAATTGCCTATATTTAATGTACATAATTAATTGTAGGAGTAAAATGAGGAAAATATTAATTAATTTTATCCTGATTTAATAAGTGATCAACTAATATGAAACATTTATTTTTAGTAAAATGACCAACTAAGAGAGGACTGGTGAAATATAAGGTAAAAGAGTTCATTCTTTGATTTGATTGGATATTTTGACTTTTAATGAATATGCTAACTGTAAAAAAAAATAAAAAATATATGAATTCTTTGTTCAAGATTTTTTTTTTTTCTTTTTTGAAATTTCCTCAGAGTTTGATTCAATTTTTTGAGATGTAAAATAAAAAAATTCAGTTTTTTTTTTCTTCTGGGGGTACAAGGGTTAACTTTTTTTCTTTAAGTTGATTTAGTTGAAAGTACAAAATTTAACTTTTATAAATTGATTTAGTTTGCACCGGGCTGTCTTGATAAATTGATTTAGTTGAAGGGCACAATGTTTAATCAGAAAGAAAGAGTTCATCACGTTAATTAGTAAAAACACAAAAAAATATGAATAAAAAGGGCAGAAAAATAAACAATAACGATATCGATCTATTTTGTTGGTGGGAGTAGGGGTATTTAGGGGTCGATTTGAGTAGGTTATTGATTAAAGAAAAAACTTAAATCAATATAATTAATTTTTAATTTCTTAAAATCAAACCATATATATATATTGTTATCTTTTTCTTCCTATTTTTTCAAACAATCGAACAAAAATCGATATATATATATATATATATATATATATATATACCCTCATATCACTACATAAAACAGCAACACAATGTACATCTAATACCAGATATTTAAATAATAAATAAATTATGATGGAAATATATTATAGGATACTTAAAAACTCATAACAAATAATATATTACGTATATATAATTTTGTATTACGGTCATATATGTCTTTAATTTTCTTTAACAAAATTAAAATAACTCAAATATTATCAATTTTTAAGTAGGTAAAACTAAATCAAATCAACTAAATGAAAAATAATTAATTTTTTTTGTTAAAATTAGTTTTTATCCAAATTATGAACACCCTAGATAGAAGCATATAAAGAGGTGCAAAATACAGACAAAAATGAAGGTATAAAATAGAGAAGCAATTAGAAAAAAAAAAAGTGAACTGCAAATTAGGAACGAAAGAATAGGAAATGAGGGGAGCCACTATTATAAATATATCTACATTATTATAGTGAATGTTTATAAAAAATACAACAATAATTTATCAAGATCTATAAAGATTTAGTTGATATCTATCAGGATATGAAGTATTTATCCTTTAGAGAGAAACTCTGAGTAATTTCCCCTATAAATAAAAGGTTTCCTTCATTGTAAAAGACCCAAAGAAAATCCTCAAGAGAAATAAGAATTACTCTCTCTACTCTTATTCTTCTCTACTTTATTTTCATAACACGTTATTAACACGAGTCTCTAACTAATTGAGATTACTTGCTTTTCGATTAAGGTATGTTTGTAGTATCTTTAATCTCTGTCGTATATTTTGATGTCTTATTGTTTTCAGGTAAGTGGTTTTTTTTTTCAATATATTTGATAGCTTCACATGTGCATGTTCACCATGTATTATCGTTAATAGACATCACTTTGATGAAATTTGATTATTAATCTTATTTTTTTACTATATATCTTGAAATCAAAGTCATCAAAAGCCCCATCATACTATTCTGCCATAAGGTTTATATGCACAAACTTTAAATTAATCTTTTGTTTGGTCCATAACTATTAACAGGATGTACAAAAAAAATATATGATTGTGTATCATTAAATTTATGTATGTTTATAATTATTATAAGTGGTCACATCATTATAGGCTTAAGTTTGAGTTATATATTATACTTTTGACTTATTATGTTATTGACTAAGGGTATGACGATAGATTTAAATCTCATCCCATTAAGAGAGCAAGACATCGGATTAGATGCACTATGATGAGCATGTTGGGTTTATGTCCCATCAATTTATAGCCTAAGACGCCTTTATATGGATAAGACGTTGAGTTTGAATCTCAATGCACCATATTAATGATATTATGATGGCTAAAGCGAAATAATATGTATTTGGTGAAAACTATATTGATGATAGTATGATGACTAAGGCAAAATAATATGCATTTGGTGAAAAGTCATTAAACCTGTCTCATTAAATATGCTCCATTCCATGAAGTGAATGTGATATGCTCAATTTCATGAAGTGAATGTGGTAGTAATATATGATAGGTCTGAAAGATGATAATTTTATCCATTCTTGAAGGTGAATGTGGCAGCAATATATGATATAAGTTTCGAGATATGTATACCTCGATGTGCTTCTGAAGTAGCAATATCATGTAAGGGGTTGTAAGCTATCAGAATTTGATAGGCTTAAGACACAATTATATTTCATTCCCGGGGAATGGAAAGTTTATTAATGCAAACTGCACTTGATTGTGATGGTAAAGAGGCTGAATAATTGAGAAGAGTTATTTTGAAATCTACTTCTAAAGTAGTAAATCTGAAATTTATTCATGTAATAGTAAATCTAAAATTTACTAAATTAAAAGGTACATGTCATGGTAAACTTGGAATTTGCTAGAATAAAAATTCATAAATTAACATGAACGATTGCGACATCCCAAAGATGTGCATACTGAGTATTGAACATATATTGAAGAATTAGAAATTTCTTCGTTACTTTTAATGTTGCTTGTTGTCATGATAAGTTGGTTAGACCAATTAATTTTGGGATTGGATCTCTTAAAATACGAAAAGTATAAAAGGTGAATAAGGGCTCATTCACCTATTATGTGATATGTTTTGAAAAGATGCATCAATAAGATGATCATATGTACATTTATTGTCAACCTTCAGCTTGACATTCATAAAGTTGCTTGCTCAATATAAATTGAGTTAAGAATATAATTTCAGATTGTGTAATCAAGACAATTCATCTTGATGATGGTGGTTTAGAATTGAATGCCTTCAATAGATAACTGAACTACTGATAATGAGAACAAAGCTTCATGTGTTGGTCTAAAATATGATATATTGCATACGATAACACTTGTATGCATTAGACCAATAGATTATGATTATTTCTTCCCTCTTAATTGGTTCAAGGTCTTGAACCAAATATTTCATCTAAATTTTTTTATGTGTGGTATATGATTAATGAATATACCATGATGCACAACGATGGATTCCTCAAATAAGATAGAGGGTGTATGTTAGTTTTCCTAACATATGGGGGAGATTATAAGCAGCTATGAAATATGTTAAAAATTATCATCAGATCCTCATTCAAAAGATAATTCAAGTCAAATGCCGAAAGCATCTCATATTTAAGCTGCAAGTGCTCCTAAATTATGTTCCTAAAAGACAAAGTCTATGCATGCGTGAAGTTTGGTAGATCAATCGATTTCAAATGAAATAATCCTTGAAAAGGATAAGGAGCAAATAATCATAATAAGAAGTCAATGTGCTCTTGAAAAGTCCACGACATAATACTTCATGAAAGGTTCTAGTACTTGAAAATAATAAAGTGATGAGATCTCAAAATGTTATGCCACACTGTGAACTGATACGAAATGATATATCATCAATGATATCTTTGATACAATATTAACACAACATTGTAAAAGGTTAAGAGGAACTTAATTTATGTTTATTTAAGCATGTTGGCGTAGAAACATTTATCAGGTGACATGAAAGGATTCATCTTGATAAGCATAAAATTTATTTGATTTACAGTCCAGATACTAAAAGATATCACACATAAAATGTTGGATATTGTCACTTGACAAAAATCTATATGAAAATTCCTAAAGACTTCAAAATGCCTGAAGCATACAAAAGTTTTTAGGAAACTTATTTATTATTCTTAGAAGGGAGAAGTTGATGGTTTAAATATTATTGGAACTCTTGGAGAGTTTTCAAAAATAATAGATTATTTGTTGAAATGAGAAATATACCAATTTGGATTGGTTATGAAGTATCACATCTTAGTGCAATTGGTGCACTCATGTATCTTGCAAATACTACAAGACTTGGTATAACCTTTTTGATTAATTGTTAGCAAGGCATAGTTATGCTCCTACTAGGAGGCATCAGAATGAGATCAAACATATATACGGTACCTAAAGAGACTACCGATATGGGCTTATATTATTCTAAATATTGCAGTCCCAATTTTATTGGTCATGCTGATGTTGGATACTTATCTGACTCACATAAAGCTCGATCTCAAACAGGCTATGTGTTCATATGTGGTGGTACTTCCATATCTTGGAGATATATAAAGTAGTCTATCGTAGATACTTCATCGAACCATGCTGAGATAATAGCTATTCATGAAGCAAGCCGAGAATGTGTGTGATTAAGGTCCATGATGCATCTCATTTGAGAAAAATATAATTTGAAATGTGACAAAGTACTCATACTTTTGTATGAAGATAATGCAACATGCATAGCACAACTTAAGGGAGGATTCATAAAAGGAGATAGAATGAAGCACACTTCATCAAAGCTTTTCTACATACACGAGCTCTAAAAGAATGGCCATATTAACGTGCAACAGATTCGTTCAAGTGACAATGTGGCTGATTTATTCACCAAGTCTCTTCTAATTGCAACTTTCAAGAAGATGGTGCACAAGATCCGGATGCAAAGGTTCAAGGATGATCTCATTAGGGGGAGTTAATACGCGTTGTACTCTTTTTTACTTACGAGATTTTGTCCCACTGGATTTTCCTTGTAAGGTTTTTAATGAGGCAGCCTATATGCGTATTATTAGAAATGTGTACTCTTTTCCCTTCATGAGTTTTTTTCTTCTACTGGGTTTTTTTCTAGTACGATTTTAACGAGACACATTATCTATCAATTTGACATTCAATGGCAAGTGTTATAAATGTATTTACATTATAGTGAATGTCTATTAAGTATATAGATAAGATTTATCAAGATCTATTTAATATCTATCAGGATATGAAATTTCTATCTTTTATAAAGAAACTATGAGTAATTTTCCCTATAAATAGAAGAGTTTCCTTCATTGTAAAAGACCTCAAGAGAATTCTCAAGAGAAATAAGAATTACTCTCTCTACTCTTATTCTTCTCTACTTTATTTTTCATAACACCCACAAAACACTTGTCAAAAAATAAAAAAAAAGCCTCATACAACTATTGTAAGTTGTGTCTCACTCGAATTAAATTTTTTCTAGTTATACAATTAAAATCTTTCTGTTCTCCAATTTTCTTCCCTGATAAACATAGTTCTAAATAAAAAAAAAAGTTCTACTACTCTTGATAAAAACATGTTATTGAGAATTTAGGGTGTATTCGGCGTGGGGTGAAATAGTTTTCATGAAAAATATTTTTCAAGAAAATATTTTTTAGAAAAATAAATTGTTGCTTACTTATTTTTTTATGTTCGTTACGCAAATAGAAAACTATTTGCTAAAAGCATCTATATATATTTGACACAAAAATAAATAGGATAAAAGGGTGGAATAAGAAAAAAATTAAAATAAATTTTAAATTTTTTTGTTATAAAAAATTTATTTAGGGGAGGGTGGACGGGGGTTATTTTAAAAAAATAATTATTTTTTTTAAAATTGGGGTGCGTGGGATGGAAGGGGGTGATAGGGATGAGGGTGGGGTAAGAAGTTTTTCAAAAACAAATTTTAAAAATTTAGAGGGTAGGGTGTGAGGTGAGAGGGTGGGGGTCAGGGTAGGGTGAGGGTGGGATAAGAAAAATATTTTAAATCTTTTCAAATATTATATATATATATATATATATATATATATATATTGGGGGTGGGGGGGTAAGAAAAAAATTATCTTTTTTAAATAAACAAATTTTAAAAATAATGTTATTTTAGAGGAGGGTTGGTAGGGGGTGGCAGGGATGGGGGTGGGGTAAGAAAATTTTCAAAAACAAATTTTAAAAATTTAAAGGGTGGGGGTGTGAGGTGAGAGGGTGGGGGTCGGGGTAGGATGGGGGTGGGATAAGAAAAACATTTTAAATTTTTTCACACACACACACACACACATATATATATACAAATTTTAAAACTAATGTTATTTTAGAGGAGGGGTGGTAGGGAATGGGGATGGTGGGCCATACGGGGCGGGATTGGATTGGAGGTGAGCAAAAATATTTTTTTTTGGGGTGGAGTGGGTGATTCTAAGAATGGTACGAACATTGTAACTTGTTTTTCCTACTTTGATTAAGGAAGTCATATCCTTAGTTTGAAGGAACTTGTTTTCCCAAGGAAAATATTTTTCAAAATTTCTAGTAAAAAAAAATAGAAAAATATTTTCCAGAAAATATTTTCCTTCATACCAAACAACCCTTAAAGTTCATTTCGTTGTATAACTATCTTAAGTGAATAGTTAATAATAACTAAGATTAATATTGTAGATTTTAACTAAAGGTGGTGACTCCAATTAAGCCAAATACTTTTAAAACGCTCTCTCTCTAGCCGCATAAATCCTAGTCGTCGACGTATAGATTTAGTGATTTTTCGGCCAACTATGGCTAATAAAGCCATTGGTCAGCCTTTTGCCATGGCTGATCAATTCAATCTTGATAATAATATCATTAATTTTCCAAAGTTACCTTCAAAAAACAGTTAGGGTCCAAGTTGATTTATTGGTTGAGTTTCTTTCTCACGTGGAGATGGAGATAGTGAATTCTAAAAGTGGTGAGTCTCGAATTAAAAGAGTAAAAATTCAATATGACTTCCTTCCTAAGTACTATAAGAAATGTATGTTGCAAGGGCATAATGAAGTGGAGTGTAGGATCTTACATCCTGAGTTAAAACAAGTGGTTGGGGATAAGCAAAATAACCTTCAGGGTCACAATGTCAATAATGTGGATGAAAAAGGTATGATAAGGGGCCAGTAGAAATATCAAATTTCTCAAGGGAATACATGACATCCAACAAGAAGAAGATTCCCAAATAGAAGATATCAAGGGGAAAAGGCTGAAACTCCTGAGAAAGTTCATATTACTAATCAATTTCAAGCATTGACAGAGGAAACAAAACAGAACATGCAGAATAATAATAATAATGCTATAGCAAGTGCTTCTAATGTATAAAATACTGATATTGATAATGGGAAGAAAGAGATTTCAACTAAGGATTGGGTGACATAATTCTTTCACCAGTAAGCAGCTACAACAACAACCCATACAAGCATCAATCAAATAGAGCATCCTGTAACAAAGGTGAACACAAAATTAGTTCATGGTCAGTTAAAGGATGACCAATTTTTAACGAAGATAGTAGGTAATCAAAAGAGTGATCAAGTGAAAAAGGAGCAAGAACAGGCGGTTAACAAATTCAAGCATATTAACAGTGATGATACTACATGTTTACCCATAGTGGAATCTGTTATCCACAAATGCAACAATGATTTTTAGAGGAGCATAGTAAAAAAGTTGTTGATAAAAGTTTAGCTATTGTTCATGTGCCTATAGTTATAGCTGATCCAATGTGGTGTGGAGATTCAAAGCCTCCTATTTAGTGTTACATAAAATTCTTACTCATAATCTTGATGGTGTAGAAGATATGAGTGGTTATCTAGAAGATGGAAAAGTGATGGATCACAATGGCAATAGTGATGATCAGATTCTGAAGGATGTTGATATTTCTTCAAGGGTTATTAAATCCTTAAGACAAGAAAAAAAGAAGAAGCAATCTATGATAGAGAAATCTATGCCTATCAGGTCTCAACCTAAAAGAGAGAGTGAAAAGAATTCTAATAAATAGGTATGAAAGCTCTTGTTTGGAATATTAGGTAAGTGAAGTTCCAAAAGGCTTTTCAAAGAGTTCAGATGCTGAATAGAGTTCACAATTTTGCATTTATTGCAATTTTAGAACATTTTCAACATAACAGATATATTTATAAATATGGAGCAAGGTTGCAGATGCCTCATATGTTTCATAATTATAATAAAAAAATATGGTGTTTTGTCAATCATGGGTTCAGTGTTTCAGTTGAGAGTGATACTGATCAACAACTTTCTTTACCGCTTCACAATAATTCTATGGGTTTGGAGTTTGTACTAATGTTAGTTTATGCAAAGTGTGACAAAAATCAGAAACTAGAGTTATGGGATAATATTGTAACTTTGGCTAGCAGAATTTCAGGGTTATGGATTATTGAAGAGGACTTTAATACAATTATGAATGCTTCTGACAAGATTGGTTGGTGGGCTACCAGTTGTTGCAGCTGATATAGAAGATTTCAAAGACTGTGTGGGGGCTTGTGATTTGAGACAGATTCTTCATAAAGGGAGCCGTTATACTTAGTGGAATAGAAAAGCAGGGGAGGATTGTATTTTTGAGAATTAGATAGATTGTTTGTGAATGATGCTTTTCAGGATAGATTTAATTTGATGAAGGTGGAATATCTTGCTAGAGATGGTTCTGATCATGCACCTTTGTTGCTGAAATGTGAGAAGACTGATGTTATGATTCATAAATCTTTTAAATTGTTGAAATTCTGGACAAAACATCTAGAATTCAGAGAGGTGGTTAGAAGGAATTAGGAGGTAGACTTTTCTTATAATTCTTTTAATGACTTTAAAAGAAAGATCAAAAAAATTAAGAAGGCTCTAACTTTATGGAGTAAGCAGACCTTTGGGGACATTTCCAACAGTTAATTATTAGAGAGGAGATTGCTAAAGTAAAAGAAAAGCTATTTGAGGAGAATCCTTCCTCTTTAAATAGAAGTGTGATGCAAAACACTAGAGCTGAATATATTAAATATCTTAAACTGGAAGAAAGTTTCTGGCAGCAGAAAACTAGGTATGATTGTTTTGAAAGTAGAGAAAAAAATACTAAATTTTTTCATAGTATTGTGAAAGGAAGAAGAAATAAATTAAAGATTTTTAGAATCCTCAATGATGATGGTTGTTGGGTAGAGAAAGACAAGTTGATTGGCCTGTACTATTTACCAAAACTAGTTTTCTCAGGAAAGAGATGCTACTGACTTTCCTTTACTGAATAACATTTCAGAGATGATTTCTAATCATGAAAATAAGAGTTTACATGCTGTTCCGGATGAGTTGAAGATTATAGGGGTGATTTTTAAGTTAAATGGTGATAGTGCTAGTGGACCAGATGGCCTGACAGGAAGTTTTTTCAAATTTGCTGGGACATTATTTGTGAAGATATTTTTAGAATGGTCAGAAGTTTTTTTTGCAGCTAATACCCTTCCAAAATCAGTTACTCATACTAATTTGATTCTTATTCTTAAAAAGATAATGTTCAAACCTTTTCAGATTTGAGACCAATTAGTTTTAGTAATTTTATCAATAAGATTCTGTTAAGAATCATTCATGATAGAGTGGAAGGTATTTTACCAAATTTGATATTTGCTAACCAATCTGGGTTTGTAAAAACAAAAGTATTGTGAAAAATGTTCTTACACAGGAGTTGGTTTTTGATATAGGGAAAAGAGGAAAACCCTTTAATGTGATTTTGAAACTTAATATGACCAAAACATATGATAGGATTTCTTATTTTTTCTTGATGAAAGTGTTGAGAAAAATGGGCTTCTCTAGTACAGTGGTAGATATTATTTGGAGACTCCTCTCTAATAATTATTACTCTATCCTGTTGAATGGTCATTTTGTGGGCTTCTTTCATTCTACAAGGGAAGTTAAACAAGGGGACCCTTTTCACCTGCTCTCTTTATTTTAGCAGCTGAGGTTATGACTAGATCTTTAAATCAGGCTTTTGAAGATCCTTTGTTTGTGGGGTATGATTTGCCTAAGTGGAGTTTTGAATTGAATCATCTAGCTTATGCTGATGATACTATTATCTTCACTTCATCTAATTAGTATTCTATTGGGAGATAATGCAGATTTTAAAGACATATGAGAGAGAATCTGATCAAAAAATAAACATGAATAATAGCTTTTTTATATGCATCAAAAGTCCTCAATATATGTGGTAATGAAGGTAGAACAAGCTACTGGAATGAGAATGGGTGTTTTTCCTTTAAAATATCTTAGTTGTCCACTATCTCATACTAAGAGGAAAAATGACCATTATTCTGAATTGCTAGTTAAAATTCATAATCTTCAAAAATGGAAAGGGAGATTGCCATTCTTTGGTGGTAAAGAGGTGCTTATTAAAAGTATACTTCAAAGCAATATCCTTTTATATTTTATCATCTGTGGTTCCTCCTAAAAGTGTTATCAATGAGGTGGAGGGAATTTTTGCAAATCTTTTTGGGTAGAATAAGGATTTAGGAAGAAATAAACACTGGGTTAGATGGAATAGATTGACTCTACCCAAAAAGAAAGGTGGGGTGGGTTTCAGGGGTATATCAGAAGTGGCTCAGGCTATTTTGCTAAATTATGGTAGAGGTTTAGAACTTAGAATAATTTGTGGACCAATTTTACGTGGAATAAGTAATGTAAAAAATAGATTCCTACTATTGTACAATGGAGGGGAGGGTCTCAAGTGTGGAAGGCCATGCTGTAAAACAGAGACAAGTTGGAATAATATATATGGTGGGAACCTAGAGGGAGAACTTCTACTATATGATTTGATAATTAGATCAACACCGATCCTTTATTTAAGCATTAGTCTAAGATTCCAACGTGTCACCTACTGTCTGATATTTCTAATTTCCTGAATGAAGAAGGTTGGAACTATAATGCTATGAAGGATAAAATGCATGTTGAAGTAGTGAAACATGTAAGAAAGTTCATGAATTGTGTTTACTATGAAGACATATGGATAAACCTTGGTGGACAAGGAATAGTAATGGAAGATTCTCTACTAAATTTGCATAGGAATTATTAAGGCTTAAGGAAGAGAAGGATGCAAATTTGAAAGACATTTTGGTTAAAGGATTACCTTTCAAAATATGCTTTCTTATCTGGAGAGTGTGGACGTATTTGATTTCAGTTGCTCCTCTATTGAACAACTGAAATGCTGAAGTTTCTAAATATTGTGTGTGATGTAAGATAACTACCAGGAAAATAATTTCTTACCTTTTTCTTTCAAGGGAGATTGCTATAAAGGTTTGGAAGTATTATTCTACAGGAATTGAATTAATAAAGACAAAATTGAACTTGAAACAAACTATGAGAATGTGAAGAAATCATGGTGGGACTTACAGGGAAAGAATGGTGTATAATGTTGTGCCTTGTAGTATTATTTATTTTTTTGTGAAAAAGAAGAAATACAATTAGACACGATGGATCCTATCCTAAAAAGAATTTATTCTGGGAGATTAATGAGACTATAGTGAGATTTATCAAACTGAGATTTAAGCTTGAAGTGAAAAGAAGAGAGTGGTGCATAATTGTGTATGAACTGAATGCAGTGAGAATAATGATTGTCTTTAAGTTGATTTCCTGATTTCCTCCTCAAAGAGGCTGGTTAAAAGGAAATACAGATGGAGCTTCAAAAGAAAATTTTGAGCCTAGTTCTATTGCATTTTGTATAAAGGATGAGAGGGATAATTTGGTGATAGCTCAAGGTTTCAGAATCAAAGATACCACATGTTTGGAGGCTGAGGCTTTAGCTATGAAAGAATGTCTACTATATTGTAGTAAGAACTCCATTATGAAGATTATTTTAAAAAGTGACTCCTGAATTATGGTGCAAATTTTGAACTCACAGTGGGAAATCCCTTGAAGGATTGCAATGGTGCTTAAATTCATCAAGGATTTGATAGAATGTATATCAGTTAAAGTAGTACATTCCCTTAGGGAAGGTAACACTCTAGCTGATTTTTTTGGCTAACTTTGTGTTTACTTGTGTAGGTTATTATTAATTCAATAACGAGGAGCAACTACCAAATCAAGGAAAAGATATTTTAACACTGAATAAAACAAGTATTTCTAAAATCAGAAGAATTGTGCAAGAAGCTACCAGTCATTATAATGCCTAAAATTTGCAAGCAGGAAAACAATACCAACAAAGGGAAGCAAAAAGAGAAGACTGTGCTTCACAACAAAATAAAAATTATGTACAGGATGAGATTGTCAGAAACAAGAACTTTTTAGCAACAAGGATTTCTCGTCTTTTATACTTAATACAACTGAGATTCTTGAAATGTACATGCAACCTAGATGACAACTAAACTAAAAGGGTGAGTAGATTGAAAACTACATGAATCAAGGATTGACAGGGAATATGATTTCATCTACTGTTGGAAATGAGTTCCTCGATTTCTACACCTACATCCAGTGAGAATTTTAGATATCGAAGGTCAATGCAAGTAAACAGTAGAAAATCAAATCTAAAATGCTAATCTATTGACATATATAGTTTATATCTACAACAATAACCATCTCGATCCTATTATTTTCTTTCGAATTTAATGTTAGTAAGATGGTGGTATTAGCTTCTTTGAACATCTACCCATAAACTAACAATTGAAGGAAGGGAAAAAAAGAACTTGGCTTTAACAAGTAAGGTGACAAGCTGAACTCAGCGTTCAATGCGTTGGAGTAGAGGGGCGACAGAAAAGCCATTATTTCCGATGAAGGTGGCGGCGGTCTGTCTCCTAGTTTCCTATTTCATTTTTGTTGGATCCCTTTTGTCTGAGATGAGAATTGCTTTGTTATTTTTTATTTTGTGATGGACCCGAGTCGCCTATTATGGGCTGATCCATGTATTATTATTTTTTATTTCTAAAAATTACATAAATACACAACTTATGTTTTCAATATTACAAAAAATTCCAACTTCCTAAACATATTACAAAAATCCCAACATATACACAGAATGTTATGTATATGTCGGCTATGTTATGTATATTAATAGGGAGAGAGAGTAAAGTAATTTAAAAAGTGGGAGAGGGTGTAATTACTTCCAAAAGAGTTGGTATTTATGTTATTTATACTTTTTATTTATGAAACGGGCTACAAGCCCAACTTTGATTTTAATTTTTTTTTGTAGATTTTAGGATACGCTTGAAAGCTTTACTCGTAATTGACGTTAGCATAAAAACATGTTTGTCATGACATAATTATAGTGTCATTATAATTATAAGACTTGATTACACAAATATAATTGCACATTTAGAATTTTTTAAAACTAAATATGAAAGTTTAATGAATATGTGTCTTCTATGTAAGAAATATTACCATATTTATCTATCATTAAGTATTAAGATGCATGTTGTTTTTCTAAAAAAAACATACAATATTAAATAATTTACATATTTCTAAATATTATTGTAAGAAAAATAAAGATATATGGTTCTTAAATAAGTATTATTTTAATTAAATCAATTAAAAAAATTCTAACTAAGTTACATTTTACAAGAATATTTTGCATATTTGATAAAAGAATTAATAATTATAGCCATAACCTTATAAGGAAACATGATAAGAATAACATCAATCGAATTTGCATTAACACGTTCATACTTTATATTTTACGATGTCCTCAATATTTTTAAAATACTGATTTGTTAAAATGTAAAGTGACAGTTGATAGAGTGCTGAAGTTTATTAGAAAAAAGGAGAATGTGGTTAGTTAGAGTCTGGAGTGACAACTGTCATATGAGCTGTCACAAGTGAAAGAAGTAGCACTCATAGTGTTTGCATGCTCTATAAATAGAAGTTGTATTACTCTCATTTCAGATAGAGAAAATAAAAATATCTTTCTTTTTCTAGATTCTTCTTCAAGCTTGTGCAGTTACAGCTAAGAAACGCTAATGACAGATTAGTCTGCACTCCATTAAAATTCACAAAATTTAACATGGTATCAAAGCTAGCGATCTCGTAGCGTACAATTGCGGCATAAATCACGGGAAGAAGTTACAATTTGTAAGTCGGAGAAGAAAGAAATCATGTCGGAAAACGCGGTAACAGTTTTGGATCATAATCACCCTCTTTATCTTCAACCTTCTAATTCTCTAGGTCTGGTTATTGTCCCAATCAAGCTCACAGGGCCTGAGAATTATGCATTGTGGAGCAAATCGATGAAACTAGCCCTAAAGGGAAAAGAAAAACTTGGGTTTGTTGATGGAACGTGTGTTAAGATCAATTACAGAGGAGATTTGGCGAAACAATGGGAAAAATATAACGCGATTGTGTTGTCATGGATTGAAAGTACAGTTGCACCCGACTTGATTCCCGGCACTGTGTATGCATCCAGTGCTAAAGCAATTTGGTTAGATTTCAAGGAGCGATTCGATCGAACAAATTTGACTAGGATTTATCATCTTTGGACTGAAATAGCAACAATTCGTCAAGGGACTGATACTGTAACTGCTTACTACTCGAAAATGAAGGATCTGTACGATGAAATTGATGTAACAGTTCTTTTGTCGTCATGTACTTGTGCAGAATCTACATCCTATGTGGAGCATTTGAGATCCCAGCGTTTGATGCAGTTTCTGATGGGGATGAATGAAAGCTATAGCAATATTCGAAGTAATATTCTTTTAAGAAAGCCAGTAATGTTAATAAATGAGGCTTATGCTATGGCTGTTCAAGAGGAGAGTCAAAGAGCTTTAGGAGTGGTGGATATCTACAAAGATCCACTAATGATGCTGGCAGGCCGAGGAAATAATTTCAGGTACAAAAAATCCGCAACCGAAGACAAGCAAGGGTACTGTGGGTATAAGGGACATTTGTCTATTGATTGCTATAGGAGAGTTGGATATCCACCTGACTTTAAGAGCAAAAAAAAGGCTTAATCAACATAGAGAATTCAAGGCAAGGGCAAATTCATCTATTACAGGAAATAGTTCACAAGCACTTGTGAGAGGTCAAGGCTCAGGTGGATTTCATGTTAAGAGCTTAGAAAATGAAGAAGTTGAAGCTCGTATGGTATACTCCAAAGGGCATGATACATGAACTTATTAGTTCACAGAAAAACAATACTTGCAGCAGGTGGAAAAAGATGATCATCCTTCAAGTTCGGGATATTATTCTAACATGGTAGGTATGGCCTCATTATTGTCCCAAACTTATGAGTGGATTGTAGACTCAGGGGATACACATCACATTACACCCTGTAGGGAACTCTTAAGTGATCTTAAAGGCTTAGCAACTAAATGCAGTAGTAAAGTGCAAGTTCCAACCAGAGGTAGGTGTGACATTGAAAAAACTGGTAGTGTGAACATCCTAGGAGGTCAAAAACTACATGATGTGCTGCATGTACCAGAGTTTAAGTTTAATCTCCTCTCAGTTGGCAAGCTAACCAAGAATCTCTGTTGTTCAGTCTTTTCCCCCTGATTTCTGTGTATTTCAGGGTCTTTATACTGGCAATGTTATAGGGATTGGTAGAGAAAGAGACGGTTTGTACATATTGAAAGAAGAGTTAAATGCAACAGTAGATTCAGCTAAAAGAATAGCAGATGATGCAAAATTGTGGCATCACAGGCTTGGTCATCCCTTCTTAAGAGTGATGAAGCATATCTTAACTCTTTCCAACACATTCTCAGGAAATGATGTTCAGGAACAATGTAGTGTTTGTCCTTTGGCAAAGCAACATAGAATAAAGTTTCCTGTAAGCACCAGTAAGAGTAGTAACTATTTTGACTTACTACATGTGGATGTTTGGGGCCCCTAAAAGATACCTACCCATGATAGAAAATTTTATTTTGTTACAATTGTTAATGACTTCGGTAGGTACACTTAGACATGTCTGATTCAATCTAAATGTGAAGTAATTGTTGTGTTGACTGATTTTCTTGTGTTAGTTTCTAACCAATTTACTAGTTCTGTAAAAGTTGTTAGAACTGACAATGGATCAGAGTTTTTTAACTCTAAATGCAATGCTTTATTTACTAACCATGGCATAATCCATCAAAGTAGTTGTGCCTATACACCACAACAAAATGGAGTTGTGGAGAGAAAGCATAGACACATTTTGGAAGTGGCCAGAGCCTTGAAGTTTCAAAGTGCTATGCCTATAAAGTTTTGGGGAATTGTGTGAAAACGACAGTATATCTCATCAATAAGCTACCCTCTCCTGTTTTGGATGGAAAGTCCCCTTATGAACTGTTGTATGGGAAGTCACCATCACTAGATCATTTGAAGGTGTTTGGTTGTCTTTGCTTTGCTAGTAGGCTTCCCAACCTAGATAAATTTGGATGCAGGGCCAGAAGAGCTGTGTTCATTGGGTATTCAGAAACTCAGATAGGGTATCAGCTTCTTGACTTAGATGATAACACATTCTTTGTTAGCAGGGATGTAATGTTCAGAGAATTTTCTTTTCCCTTCAAGGCTGCAGATGAAGATGAGATAGGTGATATGTTTAGTGCAATGCCCACACCTGAAGCTGACCTTATTGTACCTAGTGTGATAATTTCACCACATACCCCAGCTAAGCACATTGCTACGGACATCCCGTGACCTGCTCAACCTCTACATTATGCTGACATTGCAACACTTGGTACACCATCTTCTCTGCATGCTGATGATGATGCACTTTCAGAGTCCATGCACCACCTGTACTTGATGCTGCAAGACAAAATAATGTCATGTTCCCTGCTCCAGAAGATGTAATTACTGAAGATCCAACATCTCCTACTATACCACTTGTACCACTAGCTGTGGTAGCACCATCTGTTAGACCTGTTAGACATCACAAACCACCAATTTGGCATAATGACTATGTCTTTCCAACCAAATCTTCCACCAATTGTCCTTTCCCTATCGCCAATAATGTGATTTATTCTCACTTATCCAAATCCTACCAAGCCTATTTGAGCTCTTTTTCTTCTCCTACTGAACCTTCTACCTTCCAAGAGGCTTCCAAAGATCCGAAATGGATCTTAGCCATGCAAAATGAGATCAATGCTTTAGAAGCCAACCATACATGGGATCTGGTAGACCTACCTACTGGGCAACACACTATTAGTTCAAAATAGATATATAAAATCAAGTACAAGGCCAATGGTGAGGTGGACAAGTATAAAGCTAGATTGGTTACAAAAGGATACACATAACAAGAAGGCCTAGATTACTATGAAACTTTTTCACCAGTAGCAAAAATGGTTACTGTTAGATCAGTTATTGGAGTTGCTACAGCTAAAGAGTGGCCTCTATATCAAATGGATGTCAATAATGCCTTCTTACAAGGAGATCTATATGAAGATGTGTATATGAATTTGCCTCAGGGATTTCAAACACATGGTGAGACCAAAGTATACAAGTTAGTAGTCATTGTACGGTTTGAAGCAAGCTTCAAGGCAATGGAACATTAAACTGTCCAATGCTCTTATAGAAGGTGGTTACTGCCAAAGCCATCATGATCACTCCCTATTTACCAAGAAAAATGGACAAGATATTATTGTGGTGTTAGTCTATGTAGATGACTTGTTGATTACATGAAGTTCACAACACTTGATTGATGAAGACAAACAAACACTGCATAATAAATTTAAGGTGAAAGACTTGGGTATTCTCAGATATTTCTTAGGGATTGAAGTTACGAGATCCAACAAAGGAATCCTACTAAATCAAAGAAAATAGACCCTAGAATTGATCTCTGGGATTGGAATGAGTGGTGCTAAACCAACTTCAACACCACTGGAGCAAAATGTAAAGCTTACTACCGTAGATTATGATCAAGTGGTAGGAAAGAATGATGATCCAGAGTTGTCAGAAATCACCAGCTATCAAAAACTAATAGGGAAACTCATTTATCTCACTATTACAAGGCCGGACACATGCTTTGCAGTCCAGGTTTTAAGCCAGTTCATGCAACACCCCAAGGTTTCACATTGGGATGCAACTCTAAGGGTAGTAAGATACTTGAAGCAGGCACCAGGTCTAGGTATACTCTTGAAGAGACATGCCGACTTGAGTTTGATGACATTTTGTGACTCGGATTGGGCAGCATGCCCGAATATAAGAAGGTCGGTGTCAGGGTATGTGGTGCAGCTGGGAGGTTCACTGATTTCGTGAAAGTCCAAGAAACAACACACAGTGAGTCGCAGCTCGGCTGAGGCAGAATACAGGAGCATGGCTACAGCAGTGTCAGAAGTGGTTTAGTTAGTTGGTTTACTGGACGACCTGGGGATCTCATTGAATAAACCAATAACACTGTGTTGTGATAACAAGGCAGCGATGCAAATAGATGCAAACCCCATCTATCATGAACGAACAAAGCACATAGAGATCGATTGCCATTTTGTAAGAGAAAAAATCAACGAAGGCCTGATCCAGACAGAGTATTTGCAGACAAAGGCACAACTAGCAGACCTGTTCACTAAAGAGTTGGGAGTAACTCAACACCACTCTCTTCTTTCCAAGCTTGGAGTGTTAGATGTATTTCACCCTCCATATTGAGGTGGACTGTTAAAATGTAAAGTGACAGTTGATAGAGTGCTGAAGTTTGTTAGAAAAAAAGGAGAATGTGGTTAGTTAGAGTCTGGAGTGACAGCTGTCATATGAGGTGTCACAAGTGAAAGAAGTAGCACTCACAGTGTTTGCATGCTCTATAAATAGAAGTTGTATTACTCTCATTTCAGATAGAGAAAATAAAAATATCTTCCTTCTTCTAGATTCTTCTTCAAGCTTGTGCAGTTACAGCTAAGAAACGCTAATGGCAGATTAGTCTGCACTCCATTAAAATTCACAACATTTAACATGATTGACATTTATCAAGTGTTATGACTAACTAATCAAAACGTTGCTTTTCGTTTGTGTACATGCATTGATCAAGAGGAAAAAAAGATAAAAGAGGTTAGCTCATTATCATTCATCTACACTCTTCGAACAATAGAAAATTTTGAAATTCTCTCATCCATAATTTATTTTTTTCATGGATAATTCTTTGAAATTTAATCTCTTGAGTCCATTATATTCATTCATAATTAATTTTTATCTTGATTTCTAGTTGAAACCTGGTTTGGTTGTTACAGAGATTTAAGAAATTTTATTGACATTACGTAACTGACTAAAGGTTTCAAGGTCAAGGGTATCTTACTTGATAGGTTAGGCTTCTGTGTTGTTTGTCAATGACTACAACAAATTACGAATAATATACTTAAAGAAAAATGAAAAATAGTTGTTTTCTCTCCTAAGTTTGTTAATAGCCATGCATTCACCAAGTTTAATTAATTCCCTATTCACTTTGTATGTGTACTCAATTTCTTATCCAGTTCACATGATAAAATTCAAAGAAATATTTTTAAAAAATATACATGGAATTATGGAATCCCTTTAAAATATGAATGTATTACTGTAAATTCGATCATAATTTATGTGATATTTTAGCTATTTTCTCAGTTCACAATATCATTTAAATGTTTAACAAGCAATTTATCAATTTTAATATCATTCAATACAAACTAAGTTTATCTATAAATAATCTCACTCAGCGATGGAATTCAATTTTATAATAACATTCATTATATCATTATAAGTCAAGTTTATAGATGACTTATTTTTTTTCTAATTCCAAAAGTTATAATTTCAAAAAATTTAAGCAATAACATAGCTAAACAAAATGAACAAAAAAAAGTGAGAAATAACATAAAAGCACATGAACTAAAGATTGAACAATGAGGAGTAAACAAACAAAAGATAAATAATGTTAAAAGAATTAAATATTTGAAGAGTAAAAATGTTTTAAAATAATAGAAACTAAAAGTAAAAAAAAAAACCGTAACTGATAACATTGTAATTGTACCATGTAATTGCTAGTAATTTTCAATCTCTATGAAAATGAAAAAATGTAATTACTCCCTTCAATTACATTAATTCGCCAAGTAATTACTTGGTTACACAAATATGTCAAAATCATATAACTACATCAAATCTAATAATATATGACTTACTAAATAAATCTTCAATTGCTTTTTTAAATTCATGTAAAGAATTGAGTAAAAAATATTGGCTTTATGTGAAGTTCTAAATCCATATGCTACCTACTAGATTTGCCGTTAGTGTTTGGTACTAAGTTGTTTCTTTAATAACCATTTTAATTTTGGCTTTTAAATTTATAGTATTTACCTCATCTAATACATATAATATAACATGATTATTAAGTAATATTTAGGGATACTTTAATTTACTAATATTATTATTAAGTTTAATATAAATTTTCTTTGAGAAATATGTTCTACTACTACCAAACATTAAAAGACATTTTTTTTGTCAAGCATGTCAGGCTAAAACAACCTATGAATACTCTTAATATAGTGTCATGTTGTCTGCTTTGCATCAAATTTTCGAATGATTTTCTCCTAATTGCACATCATTAACATCATTTAATACCTTATAAGTAATTATTTTTTTCACCTACAACAACGTGAAACCTTGTTCGTATACCCAACAATCTCTCTCTTGAAGTAAGCCACATGACCATTACCATCATTCAAAAGTTAGAGATCTAATATGTACGCGTGTCATCCATATCATCAAAGTATTTACATTCATCAGAGCCCAAAGACATGCAACTTTAAAACTAGGGATAAATGTCGTAAATTGGCCCATAAACGGGCAACGTCACTAAATCGAATCCTACGCCACACGCCGTCACTTCATTCTCATCTTGTTAAATTATTGACTTTAATACCAATTGTTGAGCTAAAACGATTCAAGAATAATGTTAAGAAAAAATTTCACAACCAACAACAATAATTTGATGTCTATTTCCCAAATATAGCGATAATTTAGTCAATTACCACATGTAGCAACAATTTTAAAAGTACAATCTTTTGAAACTCGCTCTGTATCAGCAATATAGCCATTTGTAATTCCTTGGGTATCAATGGTACGATTTTCTAAAACTTGCTTTGTATCTTTGTATTAGTTTTTTAAAAATAAATTGAGTATCATGCATGTATTAACAATGGATATTTGATGCACATCTGTACAATTTATGTACACTTATATATATGAGATACACTTGTATTATCACTAAAACTCACCTCAACCATCACAATAAATTCATATCTCGATCCTATATACAAAACCAAAAGCACTCTAGATATATCTTCGCTGCAACTTTAAAAACTACCACATTCTAGATAGAATTCAGAAATATTCTAGATACAAACTAGTTGTGATTTCGAAAGTCACTAAATTACTAAATACAACCTGAAAATATTTTTAGATACAATAATACATCTAAAATTTAGCTGCAACTTTAAAAATCACAAAATAGAATTCAAAAATATTCTGATGTTGAATACAGTTTCTAAAATGTAGGAATCACCCTTATCATATATGTTCTTGATGCAGAGTTCATTTTATAAAATTCATATTCGTATTTTATTTCATTAGAAGAGAAGTAGAATTCTTAGGATAGACGAAAGATCGAAGAAGTAAAGAAGGATTTGACATAGAAACATAGTATCTATGTAAACATATGGATATGTAAACATTATCTATGTAAACATATGGATATGTAAACATAGTATCTATTTCGCCTTCGATCTCTTCTTCTTCGATCAAACAATTCTACTTTTCTTCTTTGATCTCTTCTTCTTCGATCTTTCTTCTTCCCCAAATTCCCCTTTAAGATCAAACAATTCCACCGAATTGAGTATGATTGTATGTGTGATAACATCTACTATACCAGGAATATCAATGAACCCGATTATTGCAATTGCCCAGGATAGCTTTTTTTTAGCTTCTAGGGTCTATTTTTTAGTTCAAGATCCCTCTTACTAACTGGAGTCAAAGAATTAGTAGATCCGTTTCTCCCCAAATGGGAATGGGCTAGGGTTATGAGCTTATAATCTGATGATCGAGTCGATTCCATAATTATAAGTTCATTCCATACCGGACAAGGCCAGAATAGGGTTATATACATTCTCATTATGAGAAGAGGCCATTTGGGCCTATCTAAATAGATATTATGTTTACATATGGATCCCTACATCGTTACATTCCATTTAGGATTAGAAATACGCATAATAGAATCTGTTTTTTACATATCTCTATTGGGATCCTATTCATCTCTTTGAGTGAATCGAGTAATAGATTTGATTGTCCATCCTTTTGATATATATCAGGCATTGGATTCTCAATATAATTCAAATCGAAGTAATTGGATGTCCAACTCGGGCCTATATGACATGACCGATCAATAGATCCACCCTTGTCATATATTTCATACATCACACTAGATAAATATCATATTTATGGAATGCGATTCACTTTCAAGATGCCTTGGTGGTGAAATGGTAGACACGCGATGATACTATACGGAATCTAAATGAGCACAAAAATAGTCCACAATCTCACAAAACAGTCCACACGCACAAGATACCAAACGGTAGGAACGAATACAAACTTAAACGATAAAGAAGATAGGTAACTTGACACAAGGAGAACACATAATGTAGCAACTAAAGAGTATATTAAACTCAAAAATCTCTACAAAACACATTAACAAGCACCAAGTTCTTACGCAAACCCAAAAGGAACTTGATTCACTCAAGAACTCACGTTTCTAGCCGATTCACAACACAAGTAGAACCTTTACTTGTGAGGTCAAGTGTTGGTGGTCTACTCTCTCTTGAGAGGAATGGTGTTTTAATATTACAATTTTCAATATGAGTGAACTAACTACTCAATAAAGACTAAGAGAATCCTTTAAATAGTCTATTACAAAAGGTGATGCAAAAGACTCCCCTACCCTTAATGAGGAGTGGTGGGTTTGGAGTGTATTTGGGTAGCCTTGGGTGTATTTTAGAGCACCTAAGGCCGGCCTTCACATGTCAAAGCATATACTCCCTTGGACGAGTTCACAACAAGCTCAAACACGTCTATTTTCATAAACGTGCCTTGAAGCCTTTGTAGTTCCCGAGCTTAGCTCCTAGTGATTGCTCTCGAGCCCATGATACCCGTATCACGCGAGACTCAAAATCTCATGCTAAAGAGCGTGGAGGTTCGAGTCCTCTTCAAGGCATAATATTGACAATGCTCATTCAATGATCATTCTGAATTGGAATAAATTCAGTAGTGGATCGCGGAATCTTGGTGATCTTCTCTATCTAATGAATGGGGAGTCCGCTTTAAAATCATCCACCCTGCACCCACCCCCCGAGTATATACTTCAACAGGAATCACATAAGGGTAGATTAGAAACCTCTGATAAAATGCCTGCCCGTAACCCAACATATAAAGTACATTACATAGTCCAGGGATTGGCGACTTACCCATTCAGTGACTTTGACACTGGACGTTCCCAAAATGGGGACTATCGGGTAAATTCAATATAATAGTCGCCTGTTGGCATTCCAACCTTCCTTCTCCTTTCAGGGCTTATCCGAAAGAGAATTCAGTACTTCTTGGTCGTGAATATCTTAACTGCTTGTTTGCTATTCAAGAATTCTTGTTTAGGCAGTTCAGGATCCGTTTTTAGTTAACTGATCTGATGGGTCCAACAAACAACTAATTATAACAAATATCTATATTCTAAATAAAGGATAATAAATAAACGGGGTCTTTTTTTATTTGAAACGTCTCGTGATCTTCAACCAATTATGCGCTTCAATATAATTACTGGAAGTAAGCGCTATAACCTGTTTCCAATACTCAGCGGCTTGATCGAACCAAGCCTCTGCAATTTCAGAATCTCCCTGTAGTTCAATTCCTTCCCTTAGAACCGTACTTGAGAATTTCTTACCTCATACGGCTCAGCAGTCAATCATTGATCTTATAACAGTAATATAATAGAATTATAAGGATTGCTCAATTCGTGCGTATATTGTCTAAGACAAACTAAATAATTAAACAAAGAACTATCATGATGATTATTATTGGTAGTCCCTATCAAATCTATGAGAACGTGGGTGCTCGTAGTACCATTCCTATCAAATCTAAATCTAACAAAGTCGGTATTAACTAATATTCCATAATATAATTTTGCTAAACTTAATGTATTAATTAAACTATAGAAGTTGACTAACTACTAATAGGGTCACATGATATGTGGGCGTGTAAGCATGTTACCACCACTTACTATATTTTTTGTTTTCAACCAAATTAAGTGCATTGTCTTAAAAATAACATTGATGCAGCCTTTGCTAAAATGTGTTAGACAACGTACTAAAAGAAGTACTCAAACATTCTTGTGAAGGAAATTAATGCAAAGATTCCAAAAGAAACACTTATAAAAAGATAAATTATTTTAAGACCAAAAGAATTTTTTAAGAAATATTCCAAGAACAAATATAAACACTTCAACAAAAGAAATAAAAGGAGTGGAGGAAGGTCGAATCAAATAATTAAAACTAGTTTTAAATCCAAAGGCTATATAATTTAATTTAATATAGAGATAACACTTGCCAAGTATAGTTCTGAAATACTACTTCACTGTTAGCAATTACTGTAAGTTTTATTTGCAAATATTATTAGTTTGGTCATGCGTATTTGTAGGTATAGATTGAACTTCAAAGTGAATTTTGAAAATATCAGGTTGATGAGATAAATTCACAAACTTTTTTAGTTCAAACAAAATTCATGTTCAAACACATTAACTCCCATAAATTTTAATTCAATTTTATCTTCAAATTCTCCTTTTATTCAATTTCAACTCAAATAATATTTGTGCAAACATGTAACTCCTTTTCATATATAGAATAGAACAATGGAGGAACAACCATTCTTTGTGACAACCACGTCTCACAAGTAAATGGCACGCGCACACAAAATCCATGTTTCACAAATTTATCCTCAAGACACACATAACATCTACGCTTTATCTAGTGTAGGATTTTGCCTCAAAACTTTACTAAACAACAAAAGTGATTTTAGCTAGGTTACAACTTGATAACCAAATAGACTAAGATACATCAATCCCTAGGATCTATGTGAATGTAGCAATACACTTGAAAGACTATAAATTCTAGCTTAGAAAGCAAAATAATCCAAATCGCTCTACTTGTAATGTGCTTTTTAAAAAATAAATAAAAAGAACTAATAATTCTTTTTAAAAAGTCATAAAAATCCAGTTGATAAAAAATCAACCTAATTGACTTGATTTGATTTGATTTATCAATTTATATAACTAATTTAATTGATTGATTTTTATTACACATAATCCAGTTTAAATCGAACCGTAAACACTCCTGCTTCGATTTCTTGAAAGCACCATCTTTTAGTAATGATGTTAAATAATTAAAGCTAATACTTAAAGTAAATATTAAAATAAGAGATGGAGTAGCACCCACCAAATATAACCAAAGGAAAAATATAAGTCATAGTACTTTATTTCATTGTTTGTGTGTACTTTACAATGTAGAAAGGATGGAAACATATAACCAAATATTTACTTGGCAAACAAGCTAACTACAAGCGGTGGAAGAGTACTGGGGCTTCAAAGTTGTCCTTGTGCTCTTCTTCACATGGCCATTTAATATATTTACAACACTCCCTCTTGGATAATTATGTAAGAAAAAAATTTAGTGAATACGCTTTGAATGTTGCCTCATTAAAAAGCTTACTAGAAAAAATTAGTGGGATAAAATCTTGATTAAGAAAAAAGAGCATAAATGTGTTCTTACTTCCCCTGATGAAGACTATGATTTAGATAGTTCCATCTTCGCACATCTTGTGTATCATCTTCTCAAGAATTGAAGTTGGTAATGATTTCGTGAACAATCTGCAAGATTGTCACTTGAACGGATTTGTTGTACATCAATATCACCATTCCTCTTGAGATCATGTGTGAAGAATAACTTTGACGAGATGTGGTTCGTTCTCTCCTTTTATAAAGCCTCCTTTTAATTGGGATATGCATGCGACATTGTCTTCATAACGGATGTTGGGTACTTTTGGTATCACATTCAAGGCCACACCTTCTTTTGATGAAGTGTATTATCGATCTCAACTATACAAATTCTCTACTTGTTTCATGAATAACTATATATTATTTTGGCCTGATTTGAAGAAGTATTAATAATAGACTGTTTTGTGGATCGACATGGTATAGTTATACCTCCGTACGTAAATACACAACATGTTTGCGCAGAATCGAGCTTTATGTGGGTCAGATAAATAACCTACATCTGCATGACCAACAAAATTTGCACCATCTTTGTTAATATAAAACATACTCATATCGATAGTCCTTTTTAGATATTGCAATATATGCTTAACTCCATTTTAATATTTATGTGAAGGAGAAGAACTATACAATGCTAGCAAATTAACAAAAAAAGGTTTGAGCGTTAGCAAGATACATAAGCGCACCAATAACGTTGGGATATGATACTTCAGGCTAAAAAATCTCTTCATTCTCTTCTACAAGTTGAAATGGGTCTTTACTCACTTCAAGTGATAGAACAACCATTAAAGTACTCAATGAATGTGCTTTGTTCATGTAAAATTGTTTCAAAACTTTCTCAGTATAGACAAATTGATGAATGAAGACTCCATTTGCTAAATGTTCAATTTGCAGACTAAGATAATTTTTTGTCTTTCAAAGATCTTTCATCTCAAATTCTTTTTTAATAGTAAATTTTCTTTTGGACTTCTTCTGGAGTTCCAATGAGATTTATGTCATCGACATAAATAGCGAGTATAACAAACTGTGATATTGTTTTCTTAATGAAAATATAAAGACAACTGACATTATTTATGTAACATTCATTATTGATCAAGTTCTCTTCAAGGCGATTATACCACATACGTCTTAATTGTTTTAGATCGTATAACAATCTTTATAATCTGATTGAATAAATCTTTCGAGACTTTAAACTATGTGCTTCAGACATCTTTAATCCTTCTGAAACTTTCATGTAGATTTCATTATAAAGTGAACCATAAAGATAAGTTACAACCACATCCCTTAGATGTATTTTAAGATATTCATGTACACTTAGACCGATGAGATATTGAAATATTATTTCAAATTCATAACGGGTGAATATGTTTCTTCATAGTCAAAACTGGGTCTTTAAGAGAATCCTGGTGCAATAAGACATCCCTTGTATCTTACAATTTCATTTCTCTTATTTCTTTTTTTTCACAAAGACCTATTTATAGCCAACTGATTTTACATCATCAGGGATTTGAACTACATGTCCAAAAACCTCACGTTTAGCAGAGGAGTTCAATTCTGATTGAATTGCCTCTTGCCATTTTGGCCAATCACATCTTTGTTAACATTCCTCGACAGATGGAGGTTCAAGGTTCTCACTGTCTTGCATAATATTTACTGCGACATATGTAGACAAGTAATTTTTGATCCTTTCCGAGTTTTAACCCATTTTAACTTTGTATATTTAGTTTTATCTAATGTTTTATTTTTAGCTTCTATTTCAATTTTAGTAGGTTTTATTTGAAATAAATTGTGAAAAACGTTTAAAAAAGTAAATCACATTTTATGATAATTTTTTTTTTACTTTTAAAAGAATAAATTTTTTTTGATACATTTTTGTTTTTAATTTAGGTTTTAACAAATAATCAATTGATTTTAATATTTTCTTAATCATTTTTTTTTGTACTATCTAACTTTTCTGATCTACGTTTTATTAGTGTTAAATAATCCATTAACATTCTATTAATATGTACACATATGTACTTCATTTAAAAAAAAAAAAAACGGACGGAAAGGATTTCTTAGAAAACTAACAAATCATTAATCTTTATACCTCACGTTTTTCTCCCCCTAATTTCTCTCAACCTAAAACAAAGCCTCATCCTAACTCCCAACATTCTCCAAAACTTCCTATCATTACTCCTTCACGTCCCAGTTTTTTTTCGTGCACACACACACACTCACATAACTAAGACACAACCATACACTATATTTAGACCAAAGGCATCGATAGACACTTAAATTTGTTGCCAAAATTCACTTAGACACCTAAACTAAGACCTGTTCCTATCAGGCCTCTAACCCCCCCCCCCCTCCACACACACATTTTGTTCCAATTGGGCTTTTTTTGCGTATGTGGTACTGCGCGTGCAGTGCCATCACGGGAGGCGCGTGAGGGGCATTTTTTTTTACTAATTTACAAATAAAAAGATGTCAAGTGACATTGAGGGCCCCAAAATTTTTTTAATAACAATTTTTTTTTAAAACACTAAAGGACCTTTTTAATAAAACAAAAAGCATTAGGGGGTCCCAATTTTTTTATTTTTTTTAATAAAACAATACGTTGGGGGGCTGGGGGTAGGTGGGGGAGTTTTATTTTTATTTTTTTAAAAAATTTATAATTTCTTTTTAATAATTAGTTTTTTATTTTTTAAATAATTTTATAATTTCTTTTTTATAATTAGGCTTTTATTTTTATTTTTAAAATAATTTTATAATTATTTTTTAATAATTTGGATCCTCAATGCCATATTTTATTTTTATTTTTTAAAAAGTTTTATAATTTTTGTAATAATTATTTTTTTAAAAAATATTTTTTTAATAATTTATTTCATTTTTTAAAAAAATTATATATTTTTTTAAATAATCAGTTTTTTATTTTTATTTTTCAAATAGTTTTATAATTATTTTTTCATAATCCTCAATGCCATTTTTATTTTCATTTTTAAAATTTTTTTATAATTTTTTTTAATAATTATTTTTTTATTTTTTAAATATTTTTTTAATAATTTATTACATTTTTTAAAAAAAATTATAATTTTTTTAAATAATTATTTTTTTATTTTTTAAATAATTTTATAATTATATTTTCATAATTTATATCCTCTCCATTTTTATTTTTAATTTTTAATTTTTTTTATAATTTTTCTTTATAATTATTTTTTTTAAAAATAATTTTTTAATAATTTATTTCATTTTTTTAAAAAAATTATAATTTTTTTAAATAATCACTTTTTTTTTTAAATAATTTTAGAATTATTTTTTAATAATTTCCTCAATGCCATTTGTATATACTTTTTTTTAAAAATTATAATTAATTTTTAATAATTATTGGACCCACAATGCCATGTGTCAGCTTCCAATTAGCTCATTTTGCCACGTCATCGCGTGCGTGCAACACACACTGTGAGCTTTTTGCTGATAGGGCAAAAAAGGCCTAATTGGAACAAAATGTGGGGGGTTTAGGGGCCTGATAGGAACAAGCCTTAGTTTAGATGTCTAAGTGAATTTTGGCAACAAGTTTGAGTGCCTATCAACGACTTTGACCCTATATTTATATATAACTGCACATGACACACACAAAAGAGGCAGAACGGATACAACACAAACAGAGAAAAAAACACTTGGAAAAATTGAAGAAAGAAAATAGAATTTTAAAAAATATATACATACTAAACAGGAAGCATTCTTGAGGGTGGTGATTTGGAGTTCAAGTGTCATATGTCCTTGTTTCGAATTTTCAGTGATGACATCTTTATTTTAATTTAGTTTGTCGCACGGGTTCTTATTCAGCACCCTTCTATTTGTTTTTATAAGCTTCGTTGTGAATCGAAGCATGAATAAAGTTAGATCAACAGCTTAATGCATTATTTTGTATGCAAAGTTGATTATTTATGTGAGGTTGTTATCATGAATTATATATTTAGTTATCTAAATATTTAATGTGATCTTTATTAGGTATAGTTTGCTAAAGTTCTTATTGTTGTTTTCGAGTACACAAATTCTGAAAGTTTATACACTAAACTTCAACACAAGTTCAAGAACAACTATTCAAGAACAATTAGAAGTTTCAACACCTTCAACACAAGATCAAAATTGACCTTTCAATAGAAGTGTGTTTCTGTTAAGAAATAAGATGAAACAAAAATTAAAGCCAAGTCCTTCGAATTCACGGAGTGTCCTTAAGGAAATAAATCCCCTCAAGTACCCGAGGTCGCGGAATTTTTCTTCCAGGATAAAATGGCTTACAATCCGATAGCAGCGGCACCTCAAACTATCGGATTCTTCGAACTCACTCAACGGGAGATGATCACAATGAGTTTTTATATGAAAAGAAGTGTTTTTAGCTGTCAAAAATCATGTATATACATGAGGAATACGTCAGGTATTTATAGCCATAAGGTGTCCCTTCGGAAAGGAAGCATTGGTTCTGAAAAAAGGCATCTTTTCTGTACAGTTACGTCACCTGTGCCCAGTCTGTGCTGGAACTGCGCCTGACCTGCGACCGCGGGTGATATTGCGCAGATTCTAGTAGCTTCTGCGCTACACCTGCATCAGTAGGTTGCCAGGTGCGCGCTCAGATCACTCTTCTACACGAAATAGTGTGCCTTTTACTTCGAAGGTTCGCATCCCTTCGAGGTGCGTTGTGCATGGAGTTAGAAATGCGCACCGCATATGGGGAAAAATATTTCTATCGTATTCTTTGGATTAAATTTCATTTATTTTTCAAGTCTCAAATAAAATTTGATAATCTCATCGATCAATCATTTGCCAAATCCAAATCCAAATCCGAAGCCGAAGCTGAGCGACGACAACGACGGCATGAAACACCTCTTTTTTCATGCCTCACTATCCAAGTGGAGATGTGTTTCTCAATATAAACACATGAAAGTTTCTTTCTCCCACCAATGTGAGAGAATTTAGTAGACTTTCCTCATTTTGAGCACACTTTCCTTTTTAGTGTGGACTCACTTTTCTTCTACTATTTTCCTCCATTTTCCATTCACATATTCAACTTGAACCTAATAATCCCCCACATGAATGGGGAAAGTCTATCTTATGAAAAATTTACGGACAAGCATGTGATCATCAAGTAAAGATTGATTACATCTGGATAAGTGGATTTCCCTTTGAACTTTTCGTTGTGAACATGCATCGGATGCACTCGGTCAATCGGTAGATTTGATATCTTTAAAACGTCGATCTTTAATGTACACCTAGAGAACACATGTCATAAAACCAGACTTTCACCATTTATGGCTCTCATGTTTTTGTTCGTTTCATCCATGAACACATTCCGATTTCATGAGAGCTTCGAGAATAGGCCTTTACTAACATTCTTCTTGAAACGGCTTCCACTTCACCCTCACATAGGTGATTTCTAAACGTTCAATCCTATATATTAAACTATTTGGTCAAATCTACTAAATTTAGATAATCATTAAAAGATTTCACACCATAAGTCTTATCCTTGTTTACTAAACATTGTCTACATCAATAAAATGGGTTGGGTATATTGACAATGTTGAACCTGCCAGACACAACTTTGTTTGATCTCCTTGAACCTAGATCTTGGGATCTCCAGTTTGCTAGGTAGAGTTACCTCCATGCTGACTTGTCCTAGGCCGTAAACCCATTTCCTTGGACGTTCTCTCAACTTCCTCTCTAGATAGGCCTTTTGTAAGTGGATCCGACACATTATCCTTTGACTTCACATAGTTAATAGTGATAATTTCACTAGAGAGAAGTTCTCTAACGGTATAATATCTTCGTCTTATATGATGAGATTTACTATTATACATCATGCTCCCTACCCTATTTATCGCCACTTGGCTATCACAGTGTATACATACTGGTGCCACAGGTTTCGGCCAATAAGGAATATCTTCCAAGAAATTCAGGAGCCATTCTGCTTCTTCACTGGCTTTATCTAATGCAATAAATTCTGATTTCATTGTAGAGCGAGCAATAGATGTTTGTTTGGATGATTTCCAAGAAACCGTTCCTCCACCTAAAGTACATACATATCCACTCGTAGATTTTACTCCATTCGATCCTGTGATCCAATTTGCATTACCATATCCTTCAATTACCGCAGGATATTATTATAATGCAAAGCATAGTCTTGAGTGTATTTAAGATACCCTAAAACCTTTTTCATTGTCATCCAAAGAGTTTTATTGGGATTACTCGTGTACCTACTTAACTTACTAATAGCACAAGCTATGTCTGGCCGTGCACAATTCATGATATACATCAAACATCCCAACACTCTTGTGTAGACCAACTGTGAGTCACTTTCACCTTCATTCTTTTGAAGTGCAAAGCTCTCGTCCTATGGAGTCTTGGAATTACCAAATTCCAAATACTTAAACTTGTCAAGTACCTTTTTGATGTAATGAGACTGTGACAATGCCAACCCTTGTGGAGTTTTTTGGATTCTTATTCCTAAGATCACATCCACAACTCCAAGGTCTTTCATACCAAACTTGCTATCAAGCATTCGTTTCGTAGTATTTATGTCAGAAAGTCTCTACTGGTGATCAACATTTCATCCACATACAAACAAATAACGACCTTGTGATCTGGAGTGTCTTTAGTGTTGACACATTTATCACATTTATTTATCTTAAACCCGTTTGCCAACATAGTTTGTTCAAACTTTGCATGCCACTATTTAGGTGCTTGTTTTAGTTCATACAGTGACTTAACAAGTTTACACATCTTATTTTCTTTATCTGGAACCCCAAAACCCTCAGGTTGTTCCATGTAAATTTCTTCCTCCAATTCTCCATTTAGGAATGCTGTTTTCACATCCATTTGATGGATTTCAAGACCATATATCGCCGCCAAGGCAATTAATATCTGAATTGACATTATCCTAGTAATAGGCGAGTATGTATAAAAGTAATCAAGGCTTTCCTTTTGTTTAAAACCTTTTACTACAAGTCTTGCCTTGTATTTATCAATAGTACCATCCGCTTTTATTTTCCTTTTGAAGATCCATTTAGAACCTAAAGGTTTATTTCCTGGAGGAAGATCAACCAACTTCCACGTATGGTTGCTTAAGATTGAATCAATCTCACTATTGACCGCCTCTTTCCAAAAGGATGAGCCTGAAGATGACATCGCTTCTTTAAATATTTGAGGCTCATTTTCTAAGAGAAATATTACAAAATTCGATCCAAACAAAGTTGATGTTCTTTGACATGTACTACATCTTGGATTCTAATCATTATATACATCCTCACTTGGTTCATCTCGAGGTCATTTAGACCGTTCACTAGACTATTCATGTCTAGTTTTATAAGGATAAATGTGTTCAAAAAATTTAACATTATCTTATTAAATTACCATATTTTCAGTGATATCCAGATGTTCGGATTTATGAACCAAAAATCAACATGCTTTACTACTTTTAGCATATCCTATGAACAGGCATTCCACTGTCTTAGGTCCTATTTTCACCCTTTTAGGCATAAAAACTTGGACTTTCGCTAGACACCCCACACCTTGAAATATTTCAAGTTAGGTTTCCTTCTTTTTTATTTTTCATATGAAATTGATAGTGTCTTACTGTGGGGTACTCTATTGAGTATTTAGTTAGCTGTAAGGATAGCTTGCCCCCACAAGTTTTGTGGTAAACCTGAACTTATAAGTAAAACATTCATCATTTCTTTTAAGGTTCGATTTTTCCTTTCTGCAATTCTATTAGA
This sequence comes from Capsicum pubescens, assembly GCA_030864215.1. NCBI lineage: Eukaryota > Viridiplantae > Streptophyta > Magnoliopsida > Solanales > Solanaceae > Capsicum > Capsicum pubescens. The sequence goes on from CM061546.1 coordinate 74,905,550, forward strand.
TTGAGCTGAATACGGGACCGTAGTTTGATGGACAATTCCATTCTCTACACATATTTCCGCAAAGGGAGATTTATATTCTCCACCCCTATCACTTCTTATCATTTTGATCTTTTTCTCTAACTGATTTTCAACTTCTGTTTTAAATTGCCTAAAGGCATCTATTGCTTCATCCTTACTATTTAGCAAATAGACATAACAATATCTAGTGCAATCGTAAATAAAAGTTATAAAATACTTTTTTCCACCACGAGATGGTGTTGACTTCATATCACAAATGTCAGTGTGGATTAAGCCTAAGGGATTGGAATTCCTTTCAACGGACTTATACAGATGCTTAGCATACTTTAATTCCACACACGTTTGACATTTTGATTTATTGCACTCAAAGTTGGCAAAACTTCTAAGTTAATCAATTTTTGCAATGTTTTGTAATTGACATGTCCTAATCGTTCATGCCACAAATCATTAGACTCAAGCAAGTAAGAAGAAACAAAATTTTTATTGATTTCAACATTCATTATATTAATCTTAAATAGGCCCTTAGTGAGGTAGCCTTTTCCTATGTATACTTCTCTTTTACTAACTACAATTTTTCTGAAAATAAATATGCATTTGAACCCGTTTTTATCAAGAAGTGATATAGAAATTAAGATTTTTCTTAACTCCGATACATACAAGACATTTTAAGAGTCAACACTTTGCCTGATTCATTTTCAGGCGGACTTTTTCTGTTCCATCAACTTTTGCAGTTGTGGAGTTTGCCATTTATATATATTCTCTTCGCCTTTAGCCGAAACAAAGGCAGCAAACAACTATTTATTTGCACAAACATGGCGGGTGGCACCGAAATCCATCTATCATTCTGAAGGATTTCCCACCAAGTTACATTCAGAAACATGACACACAAATCGTCCGTTTCGTTCTTGGATTCAACCATATTTGCTTGGTCCTTCTTTTTTCCTTTCTTTGGGGCACGGCAATCTGTTGAATTGTGGCCAATCTTGCCACAATTAAAGCATTTCTCCTTGAATTTCTTCTTAGTTTTATTACTTTCTAATCCAGCTTTCTTTTGTTTTTTCGAGTTGTTGTGGTCGCCTTCTACAATGTTTGCTCCAATCATTGCAGAATTTCCTTTCGACCTCCTTTCTGCGGCTTTATTATCCTTTTCAATGCACAACCTCACTATGATATCTTTGACTGTCATCTCCCTTCGTTTATGTTTTTAGTAGTTTTTGAAGTCCTTCCACATAGGTGGTAACTTCTCTATTATTGCCGCGACTTGAAATGCCTCGTTTACGAGCAAACCTACAATAAATTTTATGTGAACATTAAGAACATTTTTAACATGTTCAACTAAGGTATTTACCAAACTCATACCTTTCACAAGGAGATCGTGGATGATAACTTGCAGTTCCTGTACTTGAGATACAACAGACTTGCTGTCAATCATTTTATACTCAAGGAATCTTGCAACAAAGAACTTTTTGGTTCCAGCATCCCCAGTCTTGTATTTTCTTTCCAGCGCACTCCACAACTCTTTTGATGTCTTCATCCCACTATACACGTTGTAAAGGTTATCTTGGAGGCCACTTAGAATGTAATTATTGCATAGGAAATCAGAATGTTTCCATGTCTCCATATCGACAAATCGCTCCAGGACCAAAGTTCCTTCGGGCAACTCTGGAGCTTCTTCAGATATAAATCTTTGAAGACACAACGTTGTAAAGTAGAAGAACATCTTCAGTTGCCATCTTTTAAAATCAACACCCGTGAATTTTTCGGGTTTCTTCGCTGGTGCCATTTCCTGCGGAGCACTTGTACGACTCAGTGTGGCAACATTAGTTGCTGCCACACTCATCCCAACATCATTTACATGACTTTAAGTAGTCATTTTATTGTCATAAAAAATAATCAACTTTAGTATATCGAAATACTACTTATAAAGTTGTAGTAAATTTAAACACCCCTTGTTTCTAGTATAACGATGAAGTTTTTATGACTTCCAATAGTTAACCGAATGACCTTTAACTTGTGATAAAGTTTTTATGTCTTTAAATCACTTGTTAAGTTCAGACGGAGTAGAAAACGTAAAGCTTTAATCTCCAGAAACCAAACAATACAGATTACAATTTATTTCCTTAAGATTGTTGTTTTTGAGTACACAAAATCTGTAAGTTTATACACTAAACTTCAACACAAGTTCAAGAACAACTATTTAAGAACAATTAGAAGTTTTAACACCTTCAACACAAGATCAAAATTGACCTTTCAATAGAAGTGTGTTTCTATTAAGAAATAAGATGAAACAAAAATTAAAGCCAAGTCCTCCGAATTCACGGAGTGTCCTTAAGAAAATGATTGCCCTCAAGTACTCGAGGTTGCAGAAGTTTTCCCTCAGGATAAAATGGCTTACAATTCGGAAGTAGCGATACCCTTAAACTATCGGATTCTTCAAATTCACTCAACGGGAGATGATCACAATTAGTTTTTATAAGACAAGAAGTGTTTTGAGCTGTCAAAAATCATATATATACCTGAGGAATACGTCAGGTATTTATAGCCATAAGGTGTCCCTTCAGAAAGGAATCATTGGTTCTAGAAAAAGGCATATTTTCTGTACAGTCACGTCACCAGCGCCCAGTCTGTACTGGAACTACTCTTGAACTGTGGCCACAGGTGACATTGTGCAGATTCCAGTAGCTCCTGCGCTACACCTGCATCCGCAGGTTGCCAGGTGCATGTACAGATCACTCTTCTACGCGAAACAGTATGCCTTTTACCTCGAAGGGTTGCATCCCTTTGAGGTTCGTTGTGCATGCATTTTTATGGCGTCCAAAATGCGCCCGCATATGGAGAAAAACATTTCTATCGGATTCTTTGGATTAAATTTCACTTGTTTTTCAAGTCTCAAATAAAATTTGTATAAAAAATTAATCTCATCGATCAATCATTTGACAAATTCAAATCCAAATTTGACGTTGAAGCTGAGCCGAGCGACGACGACAACGGCGCGAGACACCTCTTTGTTCTTGCATCACTATCTAAGTGGAGATGTATTTCTTAATATAAACACATGAAAGTTTCTTCTCCCACCAATGTGGGAGAATTTAGTAGACTTTCCTCATTTTGAGCACAGTTTCCTTTTTAGTGTGGACTCATTTTCTGTAATGCCCCGAAAATGGGTCCCGAGATGTCACATGGTGCTCAAGAGTATGAGTAGCCTTAAGCTAACCCTGTAAGCCATCTACTAAATCAGAAACTCATAATAGGGAAGTATAGATATATAATCAAGCTAAAATGCAAAATTCTTTATGAGCTAAGCTGAAAATATCTGAATATAATATCCGAAAATACTAAACTCAAGATTTCGATCAGTCAATACTGAAAAGACTAAATTTTCCTTTTAAAGTCAACTTTGAAACTGGAAATCTCAATTTTAGGCCCCTCCGCTATGCGCCACTATTGCGGTGGCTTACTAGAATTTGACTATTGCGAACTGGAACTTCATCGCGACGTGGAGCTATTGCTTTAAGCCACTGGAAATTGAAAAATGCTATTTGGACCATCACCACGGTGCGGTACTATTTTGGTAAGCTACTGGAAATTGATAATCGGGAAGTGGGACTTCACCGTGACACGGGCCAATCGTGGTGGTCCACTATAAATCAAACAAGTGTCCTTTTTCATGTCATCGCGACCCGGTACTGCTTATTTTGAGACACTATCTTCACTAAAAGTGCCATAACTTCCCAACCGAGTCTCTGATTGAGGCAAAATTGGTATCGTTGGAAAGCTGAGCCAATTATCTACACATTGGTGGGTCTAAAACTTGAAAATTCTATATGTATCAAGAGTTATTCATTTTCAAACATAACCCATGATATTCTAGGAGCTAAACTGAGCTAGGAATAGTATGGGGTATTACATTATCTCCCCCTTGGGAACATTTTTCCTCGAATATGGCTAGTTACGCTGAAAATACTGTGGAACTGAGGCTATATGTTGACATGATCAACTGAACAAACTGCATGACTGAATTTAAAACATGCTGAGCTACTGAACTAATCTGTGAGTGCATGAATTTACATGAAAATAACTATATGGCTGAATTTGAGACTAGAAAATAACTAAATTAAGGAAGACTGTTACCTTCGACTGAATTTGAGTTCGTGGAGAAAAGGTAAGGATACTTGGTACGCATGTCTGCTTCTGCTTCCCAAGTAGCACCCTCAATGGACTGATTTCGCCATAGAACCTTGACCAAGGGAACTTCTTTATTCTTTAGTCTTTGAATCTGATGATCTAGAATCTCTACTGGAACTTCTATGTATAAAAGGTTATTCTGAATATCTGCACTTTCTAGATGGACTACAATATCTGCATCATCCATGCACTTCTTCAATAAGGACACATGGAACACTGGATGAATTGACGACAAGTCTGTGGGTAGCGCAAGCTATACGCTACCTTCTAAACATGACTTAAAATTCGGTAGGGGCCTATATATCGGGGACTAAACTTTTCTTTTTTGCCAAATCTCTTCACCTCTTTCATAGGTGAAACCTTCAAATACATAAGATCATCTACTTCAAACTCAATATCTCTCCTTCTTACATCTGCATAAGATTTTTAATGACTCTGAGATACTTTTAATCTTTATCGAATTAACTGAACTTTCTCCATGGCTTCTGTAATATCCCGTATTTCCCTAGCCTAAATTAACTCTCAGTCCATGAGTTATCTACTATAAAATTTTAGAAATACTCAGTATTTTTTAGTTTAGAGCCTGCCATTGCGTAGAAAATTAAATTAGCTTTCCAACAATATAAAATTTGCCTAAATTCGATAACCGGGTAAGAAGTTATGGCTACTTTAAGATTCAGTCGTTAGCCACCGTCATTCAGGACAGTAACGCGTCGTGGAGTATACCAAAATGGCAATTGTCAGTTTTTGTTAAGGTACCGCGATACTAGCGTGTTGCGCCAAAGTTTATTTTCATATTTTTCAATTTCCAGTGTACCAACACTATCCCACAGCGTCGCGGTGAACTTTCAGGCCGCATCCAAAGTGGATACGCGATACCACCGCATCGTACCATCATGCATTTTCCTAGTTGTCAATTTCTAGAGACACGGCACGATAGCGCCACATTGCGCCAGGGGTGAAAATTGGGATTTTCCAGTTAATTCCGAGATTTAATTTCCAAGGGCTTTTAGGTCTTTTATTCCCCTCATGCCAGTCAGCCTAAACACGGGATTAAAGCCCTAATTAGCCTATTATCTTATTATTTGCTCACTTATCTCAAGAAAGAAAATATTCTCTCTCAAGATTCAAAACCCTGCTTCAAGAAATCAAGAACAAACTCAAGAATTTCTTTAAGCACTTTCAAGAACTAATAACCCAAGGTATGTTAGGTGTTCATCTATGGTTTCCTTTCACCTCTAGAGTCCAAGAATCCATTTTTAAAACTTCAAGATTTATGATTTATGATTTCTATACTTGGAATTGAATGCATTTATGTTCATGATAAAAATTGGGAACCGATTCATGTTTAATTATAAGTTTCCATAAAATTAAGATAGTTATGCGATGGATTATATGAATTGCATGCTAAACCCTTGAAATTGAAACTTAGTAGTTATTTATAAGGTTCATGTGTTGACCATTATCATGTGAAATATTCCATGCTCCCCAAAGTGTTTGCTAAAATGCCTATGTGAAGTAGATAGTGGAATCATGACATGTCATTATGTGTTCCCAAATCATGTATAAGCTTATGCCTTACAAGTGTTTGATAAAATGTCTCTATGGATGAATTATGAACAAGTGAACAATGTTATGTTATTCAAGATTATGTTATGCTTTACTTTTCATGCTATCGATTCTTGGAGGTATTTAATACCCGACAATTTAGCTTTTTACCTAGAGACAGTGTTAGTTATAGAATAGTCTCAGTATGTCAGGATCAATACTACTCTCAGTCAGTTTTACAGAACACAGTAGAACTTAGTCAATTACAGAACTCAGGTAAACTCAGTAATCTTAGTATCAATCCAGTTCAATTCAGTATAATCAGTTGAGTGTCTTTCAGTTGGGAGTAGGATCCAGCATCGAGTGAAGCCAAGGATAGCGGCTCACCTGTCAGTAGAGGGTGTGATCCTTAGAAACAATCCTTCCATTCCAAAACTACGTAGCTAGTGTAGGTTGAGACATCAAACCTAGCAGTTGCGGGTTGATGAGGTGTTTTAACCTATCAGTTGAGGGTCCCACCATTCTCATTAGAGTACATGTCAGATGAGGGTATCTTTTTAGTTGTCTTTACCCATGGCACGGTATTGATACCCTTCTAATTAGGGTTATAGATTGGACCCCAACTCAGTTATCTTATCTTATTTGGGTCATATTGGTTAGGTGATTACCTTTCACAGTTTCAGTCTCAGTCTTCAGAATAGAACTTAGTTTAGTTCTACAGAATTAGGACAGTCATATACAGTCAATCAATATTAGTAACTTAGATTATCAATTACTCAGTATCAAAACTCAGTACTTAGCTTCAGAAAAGCTCAGTTACAGTATACATATATGCACAATATTGCATACCCAGTATTTACAGTAGTTTCAGATTATCCATGTACTCTCATGTTTGTTACTCTATATCATTTTAGTCAGTTGTTGTTCATGCATATAAACCCTTGCATTCCGCCTTAACCCATCTAGCATACCATTACATTCCACGTACTGATGCATATTCTTCCTTTGCGCTATGGTGTCTTATATCATAGGTTCGGACGCTTAGGTTCCCGACCGCGTATAGACAAATTCAGATTCAGCCAGCAACAAATTTAGTAGTGAGTCCTCATCATTCGAGGATATTTTTTTATTTCATTCTTTCAGTAGAATTACTATTTCAGTAGATGGAGTTAGTTGGAGGATTATCCCATCAACTCCACTTTTATACAGTTTAAGTTAGAGGCTTTTCAGATTAGTTTCAGAGAGTATTCAGTTTTATAAATTGTTATTTCAGTCGATACACTTATTCAGTATTTGCAAATTTTGAACCTTATGGCATTTCAACCTATTTTTCATATTTATTACAATATATTATTCAGTTCTCACAACAGATATCAATCATGGGTTAGCTTGTGCTCTTTCAGGGTCGTAAGCACCGTGTAGCATCCGGGGTACAGACTCAGGGTGTTACAAACTTGGTATCAGAGCCTAAGGTTCAACAGAGTTCTAAGAAGTCTGAAAGCTGCATCGCGTAGAGTCTTGTACATGGGTGTGTAGCGCGCCACACTTATGGACAGGAGGATACGAGATATTTTAGGAAAAGTTTCCCTTCTTTTAGTATTCATGTCATGCGAATGATCATGAGCTTAAGTTAAAATCTCAGTATAACCCGCTTCTTCCTTTCATTTACAGAACATGCCTCCCAAAAAGACTAACGAGAGAAGAATCGGAAATCAGTCAGCATCTCAACCCATTCAGGCAGATCCCCTGGATGAGCATGTCTCTCATGCAGAGTTCAGAGCTGCATTCACTACTTTAGCTAATTTAGTAACATCTTAGAATAAACGGCCAGCTGCTGTTCTGGCCAACCTAGTAGCCAATACTGTTGCATCCAGGATTCGGGACTTCACCCAAATGAATCCTTCCCTATTCTTAGGATCCAAGTCAGAAGAAGATCCACAGGAGTTCTTCGATTAGGTTCAAAAAGTCACAGACATTATAGGAGTGACTTGCAGTAAGAGTGCTGAGTTATCCACTTATCAGCTACAGGATGTGGCTCATACATAGTTTAAGCAGTAGAAGGTAGACATGGGCACAGATGCAGAGCCCTTAGAGTGGGAAGAGTTTGCTACTGCCTTTCTAGATAGATTCTTTCCCTTAGAGCTGAGAGAAGCCAAGGTGGTAGAGTTTATCAACCTCAGGCAAGGCAATATGAGTGTGAAAGAGTATTCCCTCAAGTTTACTCAGTTAGCCAGTTATGCTCCTTATGTAGTGGCAGGATGTAGGTCCAGAATGAGCAAGTTCATGTTAGATAGTAAGGTTAAGGAGTGCAGAACAATGATGTTGATTAAGAAGATGGACATATACAGGATCATGGTCCATGCTCAACAAATAAAGGAGGCTAAGAATATATAGAGAGAGAGACATAACAAGAGAGTTAGAATAGGTAGCTTTAATTTTAATCAGCCTAAGTTAGAGAGCAATAATCGTTCCCAGTTTCATCCAAAGTCTTCAGTTCCAGCTCCGTCCTCAGCTAGTGCTCCAGTCCATAAGTTCATAAGTAGTAACAAAGCTAACGCGCTAGGCTCTAAGTCTCAGGGTAGTGTCAGCAGTGCTCGAATAAATTCTCTTTGTTAGACTTATGGCAAGAACCATCAGGTTGTCTGCAGATCTGACAGTGATGTTTATTTCAAATGTGGCAAGCCAGGCCACAGGGTCAGAGATTGTCCTCAGTCAGGTTCACTGGGTCAGTATAATCGCCCCTCAGCTCAGTCCGGTCGCCCAAATCAACAGGGTGCCTCTTCCAGTTCCACCTGTGGACAATGCTGAAATAGGCTCTATGTACTTCAGTCCAGAAAAGATCAGGAAAATTCTCCTGATGTGGTCATTGGTACGTTACAGATATTTCATTTACATGTTTATGCCTTATTAGATCCAGGAGCTTCCCTATCTCTTGTAACTCCTTACATAGCAGTCGACTTCATTATCAAACCAAAAATCTTAACATAACCATTCTCAGTCTCTACCCCAGTGGATTAGTCTATCATAGCCCGACGAGTATATAGGAACTGTCCGGTTATGATATCTCAGAAAGTCACTTCAGCAGACTTAATAGAATTAGAGATGACAGATTTTGATGTCATTCTCGGCATGGATTGGATCCATTCATGCTATGCCTCAGTTGACTGTAGAAATAGAATCGTTCATTTTCAGTTTCCAAATGAACCAGTACTTAAATAGAGGGGTAGTACTACAACGCTAAGGGTCAGTTAATTTTATACCTTAGAGCGAGAAAAATGATATCAAGGGATGTGTCTATCATCTTGTGCCAATCAAGGATTCTAGTTCAGAAACTCCCAGTCTTGAGTCAGTTCTAGTAGTAAATAAATTCTCAGATGTATTTCCTGAAGATCTTTCTGGAGTTCCTCTCGTTAGGGAAATAGACTTTGGAATAGACCTTCTTCTAGATACTCAACTCATATCTATTTCTCCATACAGAATGGCACCAGTAGAACTCAAAGAGTGAAAAGACCAGTTAAAAGATCTCCTAGATAAGGGATTCATCAGACCTAGCATTTCCCCATGGGGCACACCAGTTTTACTCGAGCGTAAGAAATACGGTTCTCTCAGAATGTGTATAGACTACCGTTAGTTAAACAAGGTCACAGTCAAGAATAAGTACCCACTTCCCAGAATCGATGACTTGTTTGGACAACTTCAGGGTGCTAGTTACTTTTCTAAGATAGACCTTAGATCAGGTTATCATCAGCTCAGAGTCAGAGAATGTGACATTCCGAAAACAACTTCCAGAACTCGGTATGGTTACTTCAAATTTCTACTCATGTCCTTTGGTCTTACAAATGCCCCAACAACCTTCATGGACTTAATGAATCACTTGTTCAAGAAGTACTTGGACATGTTCATTATAGTCTTCATCGATGACATTCTTGTCTATTTTTGTAGTGAGAATGATCACTCAGATCACCACAAAATCGTACTTCAGACTTTCAAAACTCACCAGTTGTTCGCCAAATTTAGTATGTGTGAATTTTGGCCAAGGTCAGTAGCGTTTCTTAGTCATATTATTTTTGGTGATGGCATTAGAGTTGATCCTCAAAAGACCGAAGCGGTGAGAAACTGGCCTAGACCCATCTCTTCATCAGATATCAGGAGTTTCTTAGGTTTAGCTGGCTATTACCGTCGGTTTGTTGAAGGGTTTTCTTATATTGTATCCCTCATGTCCGGAATGACTCAGAAAAAATTCAAGTTTCAATGGTCAGATTTCTGCGAGAAGAGTTTTCAGGAGTTGAAGACTCGACTCACCTCAGCCCCAGACTGGACTCTACCAGCCAGTTCAGATGGGTTTATTGTGTACTGTGATACATCCAGAGTAGGTTTAGGCTGTGTCTTCATGTAGAGAGGTAAGGTCATAGCCTACGCCTCTAGATAACTTAAACCCCATGATAAGAATTACCCAACCCATGATCTGGAGTTAGCAACTATAGTGTTTGCCTTAAAGATTTGGAGGCATTACTTGTATGGGGTGCATGTTGATGTGTTCACAGATCACAAAAGCCTTCAGTATATCTTTTATCAGAAAGATTTAAATTTGCATCAGAGAAGGTGGTTGGAGTTATTAAAAAATTATGACACGAGTGTTCTTTATCATCCGGGCAAGGCCAATGTAGTGGCTGATGCTCTCAGTAGATTGTCTATGGGTAGTGTTACTCATGTTGAGGATGATAAGAAGAAGTTAGTTTAGGAAGTTCATCAGCTTGCTCGACTAGGTGTCCGCTTAGTCGATTCAGCAGAAGGTATGTATGGGTGCAGAATAGTTTCGAATCCTCCCTAGTTTCTGAGGTGAAGGAAAAATAGGATAGAGATCCCGGTCTAGGGAAGTTGAAAGAGTCAGTCAGGGATTAGAAAGTAGAGGTTTTCTCCCAAGGAGAAAATGGTGTATTGCGTTGCCAGGGTCCGCTATGTGTGCCAGGTGTAGACAACTTGAGGCAATGAATTCTTGTAGAAGCGCATGGTGTGCGTTACTCGATTTATCCATCGGCCGCTAAGATGTACCACGACTTGCGGGAGATCTATTAGTGGAGTGGAATAAAGAGAGATATTGCAGAATTTGTATCTAAGTGCTCTACATGTCAGCAAGTTAAGATTGAGCACCAAAAGCCTAGTGAGTCTATGTAGGAGTTCAGTATTCCCTTATAGAAATGGGAAGAAGTGAACATGGACTTTGTGATGGGTTTGCCTCGTACTCGTCGTCAACATGATTTTATATGGGTTATTGTAGACAGGATGACCAAATTAGCTTATTTCTTGCCATTTCATACCTCTTATTCAATCGAGGACTACACCAAACTCTATATCAGAGAGTTGGTTAATTTACATGGAGTCCCAGTATCTATCATCTCAGATAGAGGTACCCAGTTTACCTCTTATTTCTGGAAAGCATTCTAAAAGGGTCTTGGTACCCAAGTTCATCTCAGTACAACCTTCCACCCTCAGACAGATGGTCAAGCATAAAGGACCATTTAGACTCTAGAAGATATGCTGAAAACATGCGTTGTTGATTTTAAGGGTATTTAGGATGACCACTTTCCTTTGATCGAGTTCGCATACAATAAAAGCTATCATTCCAGTATTCAGATGGCTCCATTTAAAGCTCTCTACGGTAGGAGATGCAGATCTCTAATCGGTTGGTTTGAGGTAGGTGAGGCCGCAGTAGTAGGGCTTGACTTAGTGTTTGATGCCTTAGAGAAGGTTCAGTTGATCATAGAAAGGCTTAGGGCAGCCCAAAGCCGACAGAAATCTTATACAAATGTGAGAAGAAAAGATCTCGAGTTTGAGATCGGTGGGTTTGTGTTCTTGAAAATCTCTCCCATGATGGGGGGTGAAGAGGTTCGGCAAGAAAAGAATGCTCAGTCCCCGATATGTCGGTCCTTACAGAATTCTCAGTCATTTCAGAAAGGTAGCTTATGAGCTTGAGTTTCCTTCAGATCTAGCTTTAGTGCACCCAGTATTCAACGTCTCCTTGCTAAAGAAATACATTGGTGACCCAGAATTCATAGTTCCTTTAGAGGACGTAAATATTCAGAATGATCTCTCTTTCAAAGGGGTTCCAGTCTAGATCCTTGATCATCAGATTCGCAGACAGAAGAACAAAAAAGTTCCCTTAGTCAAATTTTTTTGGCGGAATTAGTCCGTTGAGGGAGCTACTTGGAAAGCAGAAGTAGATATGCGAACCAAGTATCATCACCTCTTATCCATAAACTCAGACCCAGCTTAAGGTAATAGTCTTCTTAGCTTTAGTTGGTTCCATAATCAGATATAATTATATACTTGGTATTCTATACCATTGCATATTCAGTCATGCATTCATGAATCAGTTCAAACATGTACTCATGCATCAGATATTCATGTTCAGTATGAAAATTTAGCTTATCAGTAGCTTCAGTCATGTATTCCATGCATCAGGTATGCATGTTCAGTATACGAACTTAGTTTGTTAGTAGTTCAGTTATGTAGTCATGCATCAGATATGCATGTTCAGTGTGTCAGCATAGTCTATTAGTGTTTCTTATCTTACTCAGTCTCATTTGAGGACGAATGTTCCCAAGGGGGAGATATTGTAATACCCCGTATTTACCTAGCCCAAATTAACTCTCAGTTCATGAGTTATCTAATATAAATTTTTTGAAATATTCAGTACTTTTCAGTTTAGAGCCTGCCATTTCGTAGAAAATTGAATTAGCTTTCCAACAATATAAAATTCGCCTAAATCCGATAACCGAGTAAGAAGTTATGGCTATTTTAAGTTTCAGTCGTTAACCACCGTCATTCAGGCTAGTAGCGCATCGCGGAGTATGCCAAATTAGCAATTGTCAGTTTTATTGAGGTACCGCAATACCGGCGTATCGTGGCAAAGCTTATTTTCATATTTGTCAATTTCCAATGTACCAATGTGATCCCACTGCGTCGCGGTGAACTTTCAGGTCGCATCCAAAGTGGTAACGCGATACCACCGCATCGCGCCACTGTGCATTTTCTCAGTTGTCAATTTCCAGAGATACGACGCGATAGCGCCGCATCGAGGGGTGAAAATCAAGATTTTTTAGTTAATTCCAAGATTTAATTTCCAAGGGCTTTTAGGTCTTTTTTTCCCCTCTTTTCAATCAGCCTAAACACGAGATTAAAGCCCTAAGTAGCCTATTATCTTATTATTTGCTCACTTATCTCAAGAAAGAAAACATTCTCTCTCAAGATAGAAAACCCTAGCTTCAAGAAATCAAGAACAAACTCAAGAATTTCTTTAAGCACTTTCAAGAACTAATAACCCAAGGTATGTTAGGTGTTCATCTATGGGTTCCTTTCTCCCATAGGGTCCAAGAATCCATTTTTAAAACTTCAAGATTTATGATTTATGATTCCTATGCTTGGAATTGAATGTATTTATGTTCATGAAAAGAATTGGGAACCGATTCATGTTTAATTATAAGTTTCCATAAAATTAAGATAGTTATGTGATGGATTATATGAATTGCATGCTAAACCCTTGAAATTGAAACTTAGTAGTTATTTATAAGGTTCATGTGTTGACCATTATCATGTGAAATATTCCATGCTCCCCAAAGCGTTTGCTAAAATGCCTATGTGAAGTAGATAGTGGAATCATGACATGTCATTATGTGGTCCCAAATCATGTACAAGCTTATGCCTTACAAGTGTTTGATAAAATGTCTCTATGGATGAATTATGAACAAGTGAACAATGTTATGTTATTCAAGATTATGCTATGCTTTACTTTTCATGCTATCGAGTCATGGGGGTATTTAATACCCGGCAATTTAGCTGTTTACCTAGAGACAGTGTCAGTTATAGAATAGTCTCAGCATGTCACGATCAATACTACTCTCAGTCAGTTTTATAGAACACAGTAGAACTCAGTCAATTACAGAACTCAGGAAAACTCAGTAATCTTAGTATCAGTCCAGTTCAATTCAGTATAATCAGTTGAGTATCTTCCAGTTGGGAGTAGGATTCAGTATCGAGTGAAGCCAAGGATAGCGGCTCACCTGTCAGTAGAGGGTGTGATCCTTAGAAACAATCCTTCTATTCCATAACTCGTAGCCAGTGTAGGTTGAGACATCAAACCTGCAAGTTGAGGGTTGATGAGGTGTTTTAACCTGTCAGTTGAGGGTCCCACCGTTCTCATTAGAGTACATGTCAGATGAGGGTATCTTTTCAGTTGTCTTTGCTCATGGCACGGTATTGACACCCTTCTAATTAGAGTTGTAGATTGGACCCCAACTCAGTTATCTTATCTTATTTGGGTCATATTGGTTAGGTGATTACCTTTCACAGTTTCAGTCTCAGTCTTCAGAATAGAACTTAGTTCAGTTCTACAGAATTATGACAGTCAGATATAGTCAATCAGTATTAGTAACTCAGATTATCAGTTACTCAGTACTTAGCTTAAAAAAAGCTAAGTTACAGTATACAGATATGCACAATATTGCATACCCAGTATTTACAGTAGTTTGAGATTATCCATGTACTCTTATGTTTGATACTTTATATCATTCCAGTCAGTTGTTGTTCATGTATATAAACCCTTGCATTCAGCCTTACCCCATCTAGCATACCAGTACATTTCGCGTACTGACGCATACTCTTTCTTTGCGCTATGATGTCTTATATCATAGGTTCGAATGCTCAGGTTTCTGATTGCGCATAGACAGATTTAGATTCAGACAGTAGTAGATTTAGCAGTGAGTCTTCATCATTCGAGGATATTCTTTTATTTTATTATTTCAGAAGACTCAGTATTTTAGTAGATGAAGTTAGTTGGGAGATTGTCCCATCAACTCCACTTCCAGACTAGTTTCAGACAGTATAATCCACTGCCTCAAATCTTCAACACATGGCACACACATTCTACTCTGGTATCTCAACACACTATCTCTCCTGGCATAAGGATGAATGGATTATCCTTGTTGAAAAATGCCACATACCTTAATTGATGCAATTGATAAGAACACTTGATTTTGGATTCCTAATTGTGCTCTTGAAGATGGATTCTTTTATTATTTTGAATTGGTGACCTTGGAATTTGAGTTTCCTTGGAGAAAGAATGGTGGGATTTAGATTTCTTGGAAATTAAGTTTTGATGTTCTAGGGTTTTTTGAGAGGAAGTTGATGAAAAGTGAGCATATAATGGTTGGAATAGGATTAATTCAGTGTTATTCCCGAATTGGGGGCTTGGGAAAAGACTAAATTGCCCTTTTAAAACCAACTTCGAAACTAGAAATCCCAATTTTGTGCCCCTCCGCGACGCTCCACTATCATGGTGGTTCACTGGAATTTGACTATTGTGAACTGCAACTTCATCGCGATGCAGAGCTATCGCGATAAGCCACTGAAAATTGACAAATGTCATTTGGGCCATTACCGCGACGCGGTGAGCTACTAGAAATTGACAAACGGGAATTGGGACTTCACCGCTATGTGGTCCAATCACGGTGGTCCAGTAGAAATAAAAAAATGTCATTTTTCATGTCATCGCGATGCAGTGCTACTCATTTTGAGATACTGTCTTCACTAAAAGTGCCATAACTTCCCAATCGAGTCTCGAATTGAGGCAAAATTAGTATTGTTGGAAAGATTAACCAATTATCTACACATTGATGGGTCTAGAGTTTGAAAATTCTACATGTATCAAGAGTTATTCATTTTCAAAGCTAACCCTTGACATTCTAGGAGCTAAACTGAGCTAGGAAAAGTACGAAGTATTACATTTTCCCTCCACTATTTCTCTCTATTTTCCATTCCCACATTCAACTTGAACCCAACAATACCTCACATGAATGGGGAATGTCTATCTTATGAAGAATTTACTGACAAACATATAATCATTAAGCAAAGACTGATTGCATCTGGATAAATGAATTTTCCTTTGAACTTTTCGTAGTGAACATGCATCTGATGCACTCGGTCAATCAGTATATTTGATATCTTTGAACCATCGAGATTTATTGCATACCTAGATAACACATGTCACACAACCAACCTTTTACCATTTATGGTTCTCACGGTTTTATTTGTTTCAACTATGAACCCGTCCCAGTTTCATGAGAGCTTAGAGAATAGACTTTTACTAACATTCTCCTTGAAACGGCTTCCACTTCGCTCTCACATAGGTAATTTCTAAATGTTTAATCCTATAGATTAAACTATTTGGTAAAATCTGCCAAATTTAGATTATCATTAAAAGACTTCACACCATAAGTCTTATCCTTGTTTACTAAACATTGTCTACATCATGAGAATGGTTGGGTATATTGACAATGTTGAGCCTGTCAGAAATAACTTTGTTTAATCTCCTTGAACCTAGCTCTTGGGATCTCCAATCTGCTAGGGAGAGTTACCGCCATGCTGACTTGTCCTAGGACGTAAACCCATTCCCTTGGATGTTCTCTCAACTCTCTCTCTAGATAGACCTTTTTTAAGTGGATACGATACATTATCCTTTGACTTTACATAGTCAGCAGTGATAATTCCACTAGAAATAAGTTCTCTAGTGTTATTATGTCTTCGTTTTATATGATGAGGTTTACCGTCATACATCACGCTCCCTGACCTACCTATCGCTGCTTGGCTATCACAGTGTAGAAACACTGGTGCCACAGGTTTTGGCCAATAAGAAATATCTTTCAAGAAATTCTGGAGCTATTCCGCTTCTTCATCGGCTTTATCTAATGTGATAAATTCTGATTCCATTGTAGAGCGAGCAATACATGTCTGTTTGGATGATTTTCCAGAAACTGCTCCTCCACCTAAAGTAAATACATATCCACTCGTGGATTTTACTTCATTCTATCTGGTGATCCAATTTGCATCACTATATCCTTCAATTACCACGGGATATTTATTATAATGCAAAGCATAGTCTTGAGTGTATTTATGATACTCCAAAACTTTTTTCATTTCCATCCAATGAGTTTTATTGGGGTTACTCGTGTACCAACTTAACTTACTAATAGCACATGCTATGTCTGGCCATGTACAATTTATGATATACATCAAATATTTCAACACTCTTGTGTAGTCCAACTGTGAGTCACTTTCACCTTCATTCTTTTGAAATACAAAGCTCACCTCCAATGGAGTCTTGGAAATGCCAAATTTCAAATACTTGAACTTGTCAAGTACCTTTTCGATGTAATAAGACTGTGACAATGCCAACCCTTGTGGAGTTCTTTGGATTCTTATTCCTAAGATCACATCCGCAACTTCAAGGTCTTTCATATCAAACTTGCTCTCAAGCATTCGTTTCGTAGCATTTATGTCTGAAATGTCTCTACTGATAATCACTACCAAAAATTTGCTTTTTAGCCACAGTTATCAAAATCGTGACTAAATAACTAAATAATTAAAACTTCTCTATACTTTAGAAAATGTGGCAAAAATATCGTGGATACTTCATTCCCTCCCTTTAGTTTTTATTTGCCTCCAACAGTGAAAAAATATTATTTCACCCAAAAATCTCCCCCCGCCCCCCCCCCCTCCCCCCCGGGAAAAAAAATACATTTTCTCAACCCCAAAATGTAAATCACGACTTTGCTTCCATAGTTTAGCTTGAGTTCTTAAATTTTAACTGTTCATCAATTTTCCTAGCTTTAGTTGTAGCCGAAAGTGGTAAAAGTACTTCTTCTAGGTAACAAATCTTTACAATTTAGAGTCTTTAAGGTCAAAATTGAAAATAGGGTTCTATATTTCTCTTGTTTATTGAAGTTTTGAGCATATGAAATCTGCAATTTGATGTGTTTTGTGGATTTTCTAGTTGTTAAGAATGGGAATGTTGATGGGAGTTCTAGTTTTTTAAAATGGGAATTTTGATGGGTTTATCTAGTTGTTAAGAATGAAATTTTGATGGATTTTATGAAATCTGCAATTTTGATGGGGTTTATGTGATTAGTTGTTAAGATATTCCCATTACACATTTTATCATGCAACACAAATATTCACAAATTACTACTTGAGTCTCTTCGTAATATGGATAGTGCATTGTGTAAAATTTGATTAGGATGTGAAACGTGTTAATTTTGGTAATAGTATTATACGACACTTGGATATTGAGCTACAAGTTTGAGTTTTTCTTATTGGAAAAGTTATGATTAACTGGTGTTAGTTTATTGAAAATGGTGGGTGATCCTTTGGCTAGGCCAGGAATAAAGTTTATGATTAAGCATAGACAATTGACGTGCCTGAGAAGAGGGTCACTCAAAAATAACCTTTCTACCTCTACGAGGTAGAAGCAAGGTCTGTGTGCACTCTACTTGGAATTGTGGGATTTCACTGAAATGTTGTTGTTGCTGAACATAGAGACAAACAGTGTCACTGATTGAGAAAAATATAGGCAAGTCGTGTCGAGAGAATGAAAGTATGAAAGTTATGTAGTAAACTTGAGCTTCTAGACATGCTTGCAAAGTGTATCTTTTGGTTTGTTACTGTTTGTGAAAGTTTATGCTTTTGTTTCATTTGAACTTGTTAAATATCCAATTACGATAGTCAATAACGTGTCCGGTGAGTCCTAAGATATGGGGATAGGAGTCAGCGGATTATTTAGTCGTGTCAGGGGAAGTATATCTTTCGAGAACTTGTCGGATTTAACGTAAAGCCTGAATTTTTTGTTTGTTCGAGTAAAGTTACGAGTGTATCTAGAATCTAGAACTTCTACTTTTTAAAGTTATTGAATTTATAACTAACTGTACAACTCATGTTATGCCAAACTTGTACCTATGTGCAAAGTTCTTTAGGCTGTTTTGGCCCTTACAGATGCTTGGCTCAAAGGTTTTGTCTTCTTCGTTACGTGTAAGGACCTGAACTATACATCTGTCTGTGAGTTGATCAATTTCTTTCGCCAATGTTAAGCATTTTATGCTTGACACTGTATGGTAATTAAATGAAATCATTCAATTCTCTTTCTTTAATAGCTAACCATACAACTCACATTGTGCCCTTAACAGCAACACTGATCTTCTCCGACTCCAAATTACTCCTTTCTTAGTATTCTACAAGATCTGGTGACATCAGTTGGAATGGATTTGTAAGGGTTCTGTAGGAATGAGCTTATGGTGGGTGCTCTCCTTTAGGTCATTTGACTGTAATGCATTATTTCGTAGTTTTTCAAATGTATCAGAATAAACTTGTTCATAGTTTGGTAGAGTCTGAACAGTGTTTCCCAAGAGAGAGCTAGTATGTTGTTGCAACCATTGTGAAGTTATTGACAACTACTAACTCATTAATGTGGCGCAGTCGCCTCTCATATCCTCCTCTTCCCTTATTTCGTAACCATCATCATTTGCTTGCTTGGTCACTTTCGTGATAAAGGCACTTTAAAGGATTCTTAAAGGCCAGAATAGAATATTTTAAATCAACTTTTGTGATTGAACGACTTATTTAAACTCCACATGAACTAGATGCTTGATCTTTAAAACCAGAACAAAGTATATTTGGTTCCTAGTTTTTTCTAATGATTGCAGTGTAGAACTATCAATAGATATTTCGTCTTCAGAAGTTACTGCTCTGTAATTTGGATTGTGCAATATACATGGTGGGTCCTTTATACTTTTGGTTCCTATTTTTTCTCTTTTCCACTTGCAAGTTCTTATATTTTGATGTTGCAGATTTCATTTGGTAGGTAAAAGGAAGGAAAAGTGTCAAAACAGAGACTACTGCTTACTGAAGCTAGTATAAAATGCCAAACTTCCATTTGAATTGATATAGTAGAATAAATCTGTTCTTTTCATATTCTAGGAAAATATGAAGCAAAAACGCAAGAAGTCAACACAATCATTGTTAGCAAGCCTGCGAGGACGGCAAACTGACAACCATAACATATCTTCCCTAGATTTGGATCAACAAGATGACCATGTTGTGAATGAGAATATGACAACTCCTACTCTCAGTGATGACAATTTAATTTCTTCTTCGAACTCTAATGAAGCTAGCTCAAAAGTGAGAGAAATTACTACTTGTCAAGATTAAAGGTTAGAAGTTATTTTATTTTATTCTTTATTATTTTTTGTTATTATTACTTTTGATTAAAGCTAATTGCTTGTTAAAATGGTAGATACTTTGACCGGAGATTTTACAACTCAAAAGATGCAAGTAGATCGAGTTTGGAACTTAGAAAAAAATAGAAAAAGCCATGGTGGAACTCAATGGAGATGGACAAGGAAGTGATAATGGTTCAAACTTGCTTGTGAGATTTTTTGGCAGAATTTCTCAAAAGTCTGTATTTTGTCCCATATCCATTGTGAGATGGGTTAGAATGCCAAAAGAGAAAAAACAAGTAATGTGGGAGCTTATTGAGGTAACTACCTAACTTTATTGTCATTCAGTTAGTTTATTTTTTTGTTGATATATATTGATTTATGAATATAAACAAATTTGAAGGAGCATTTTGAGTTTGATTATGAAGTTGAAGTTGATTGGGTGATGCAATCTTTACGCGATAGGTGGAGGTACTTTAAATATAAGTTACGAAATGACAACTTATATCCCAACAAAATTAAAGAAGAGCTACTTGAGAAAAGTCCCAAAAATGTTGATTCTGTTGTTGATTGGACTGCTTTTATGAATTACTATAATGAGGAGAAGACGAAGGTAGTGGGTTAAGTAATCACTCAAGGGTTTTATATACAATTTTGTGTTTGTTCCCCTCTACTACTTATAATTGAATTGATGTTTGAGAATTACAGAAACAATGTGCACAAAATGCAAAAAACAGAAAGAAACTTAAAGTGTCGCATGCTGGTGGTAGCAAAAGCAATGCAATGAGAGGTCGTCACATGGTAAGTTTCTTAATCTTAAATTTTATTTGAAAATTATTTTATAAAATGTGTTTCATGCTACTTATTTTTTCTTTATATATACTTGATTAATGGTAGGAACAAAAATTGGGAAGGCTTGTGTGTCAAAGTGAGGTTATTTTGTCAACTTTACTGAAGAAGGATGACAATTTTGTGAATGAAGAAGGGAAGATTTTAGCTGTAAGATTCATATACTTGTCCATATTCAAATTTCAGTCTGGTGTTGATTTATTCATGTCTAATTTTACTCCGCTAGCTATCAAAAATGGCGGCGAGCTTTAAGAGTTGTTGAGGTTCATAAGAATATAAAAGCATTTATCTCTGGTGATGTCCAAATTCTGGCATTTCTTAGGAATCATGTGTGTCTGTTTGTGTAACAACAAATAATTAAGTGGTTGATGATATAAACACAGAGGGTGGCCTCCAAATGAATGGCTTTCTTTTACAAAGGGACCTTGATTCTACTCCATGTCACAGTACCTCAAGATTGCTAGACCTGGTTTTTGAACTGCCTTAATCTGCAGCACTTGCTGCAACTCATCCAATACGACGCAAGGACAAATACGTGAGGCAGTTTGAGATACTAAATTTCAGTAGTCTTGTCTTCCTTATAAAGGTGTTCTAGAAAATTTATGGTGGGTGATGACTATTGAATTCCTTTCATTATATTTCATCTGAGAAAGTTATCAGACTCATGAATCGTCCAATTGAGGAGGCCATTTCAGCAATATTGTGCATTTCACTTAGAGTTTGGCTCAGATTTTGGCTTCTGAATCTATCATATAGGATTTGTATTTAGTTTGATATATATAATGATGTGAAATGGTCTTGAGAATTCAAAGAAGTTGAAGATGAAGTCTTCAACCCCACATGAATACCAAGAACTATATGGAAAGCAATACAAGGATAGGAAGATTAAGAGAATTGTTGGGGTAAACACACTGTTAAGTAATTAATTGCGCAGACATATGAAAATCCAACAAATAATCTTAAATGTAGAATACGAAGAAAGAAAGGTTAATCTAGAATTGAAATCTAGAAAGGTGTGGTATCCGATATTATATCGGGCAAGATTAATTTAAATTTGCACCAGAAAGTCTCATTTTAGAGGTAAGACACTTCTCTATCAAAGGTTTTCGTTCCAAGGATTTAAATTTGAAGCCACTTATTAAGAGTGAAATAGTACTTACCACAAAACCACAACATTATATGGTGTTGAAACATGTTCTAGAAAAGTGTTATAAACCGGGTTGGATCTAGAGGAACATTTATGAGTTCTGATGAACCTAATAGCTTTTCAGTTTTACCTAGAGATTGTTATATATCAGAATCTAACAAATATTTGATAGCGAACCTACTTACTATTGTAGTATTAATGTGAGATCGTGGTAGGAACCAAGAAACTTCAAATCATTAATCTGCCTGTTGCTGTCAATTTATATTTTTAGTAGTAATTCTATTTCTATTTTAAATAATATCTTCCAGGGATAAAGTTAAACAAAATATCTTCCTGGAAAGTAGTACTAACATTTATATAGTCAATCTCAACTTATTTAGAACTAAAGCATATAGTCGATCTCAACTTATTTAGAACTAAAACATATTAGTTTCTGTCATCGTCAATTATTTGATCTCTAGGTACACAAATAATTGTATAAGGTAAGCCACCTTTCGATATTTCATGTGTTGACGCTTAAGATTTAGCTGATAGGCATATGCTGTGTGGGTCTAGTAAACCTATTATTGTTGCTAGCTTGGAAGTTGGAACCTTTGCTGATCACAATACATGATACGATATCTTTATCCTTAAATTTCACTAACTTGAAGTGGTGAAGTTAAATATTAATACATGCATGAGTAGTATATTTCCTGAAAACTTCCTATTTTAGCTCTCATATTTCTCATCGATGATGTCTAATATGGTACACTACTCCACATTATATTATAAACCGACCAATTAATATGGCATCTCCATGTTGGATTGTCTTATCATAAAACTCTAGTGTGGGGATTGATTTTATGAAGATAATGAAGTTTACATTCTTGTAAGACACACTTGTTCTTGTTCTTGTTATTTTCTTCATTCTGCTGCTTCTCATTTTTAGCCACAACAATAAGATTGGATTTTGATGAATCTGCTTGTTATATTGCTTCAGTTGCAGATAATAAATAGAACATAACCTTCTGCAAAATACTATTTTTGCCTATTAAGCGTCTCTATATTTAATGGACAATTGCTTGAATTAATACCCAACTCTATTACAAAGAAGTCTTATTGGTACGAGGATATCTCATTTATCTATTTTGCTTGTAGGATAAAATATCGGAGCATCTACCTGAAGATCAGGAACTTGCTATCAGTTATGATGTTCCTTTGAAGATACTAGCTCATCCTAACGACGCCATTAGAAAAGTGTTTGGATCTGAACATTTTAGACGTGTGTGTGGTTTAGGTGGTAATGTTTGTCCTTCAAAAGCCTTTGGAATGTCTAGAAATAGTCATGTGAATCTTGGTAGCTCAAGCAGTAGATATCGTCAACGTGTTGAAGACCTTGAGAAATAAGTAGAAACCTTGAAAGAAAAGCTGACCGGATATGAAGAGACCAAAGAAAAACTGTGCAAAATGAGAATTACTTGGCAACTCTTCATAGTTTTTTACAATCTAAATTTGGTACCGAGTTGCCTACTTTCAACTAATCTTCTTAGCCTTTAGTTTATTTTGAAACAAACGACATATATGGTGTTTCTTTAACTTTTAACATAGTATTTATGGTATCTTTCATGAATATTTAAGGTTCGGACCTTGTCTTTTGTGATAATATATTGAATAATATCAGAACTTTGATAATTATGTTACAATTAATATCAATCTTGTGTATAATGGTCAATTTATAAGTGAATGTCTATCATTATTTAGGAATTACTATCAGACTATCAACATATTTAAAAGGGAAATAATTGTAATGTATATATTTAAAAAGAGCTGGACATTTTTGTCAATTATATACAAAATATATGTTTTTATAAAAAAGCTGGGCACTTTTGCCATGGTTAAAATTGTGGCTAATTTATATGCAAAAAATATATATTTCTTAAAAAGCTGGGCATTTTTGCCACGATTAAAATCGTGATTAATTAATATGATAGGAAAAAAATTGAACAAATTACTCATGGAATGGCCGTGGCTAAATGCATTTGAAAATCGTGGCTAGTGAAATATTACCACGGACGTCAAATATGGCTAATTTACTCGTCACGCCCCTATTGGACACACCTTTAACCATGGCTAAACTATTTAGCCACGATTTTGCACGTGGCTAAAACACGTTTTCTTTTGTAGTGGATCAACATATCATCCACATACAAAGAAACAATGACCTTGTGATTTGGAGCGTCTTTAATGTAAATACATTTATCACATTCGTTTATCTTAAATCCGTTTGCCAACATGGTTTGGTAAAACTTCGCATACCACTGTTTAGGTGCTTGTTTTAGTCCATACAGTGACTTAACAAGTTTACACACCTTATTTTCTTTACTTGGAACCACAAAATCCTCAAGATGTTCCATGTAAATTTCTTCCTCCAATTCTCCATTTAGGAATGCTGTTTTCACATCTATTTGATGGATTTGAAGACCATATACCGCCGCCAAGGCAATTAACATTCAAATTGACGTTATCCTCTTTACAGACGAGTATGTATCAAAGTAATCGAGGCCTTCCTTTTGTTTAAAGCCTTTTACTACAAGTCTTGCCTTGTATTTGTCAATAGTACCATCCGCTTTTATTTTCCTTTTGAAGATCCATTTAGAACCGAAAGGTTTATTTCCTGGAGAAAGATCAACCAACTCCCACGCATGGTTGCTTAAGATTGAATCAATCTCACTATTGACCGCCTCTTTCCAAAAGGATAAGTCTGAAGACGACATCACTTCTTTAAATGTTTGAGGCTCATTTTCTAAGACAAATGTTACAAAATTTGATCCAAACAAAGTTAACGTTCTTTGACGTGTACTACGTCTTCGATTCTAATCATTATGTACATCCTCACTTGGTTCATCTCGAGGTTGTTTATACCCTCCACGAGACTGTTCAGGTCTAGTTTTATATGGATAAATGTGTTCAAAGAATTCAACATTATCTGATTCAATTACCTTATTTTTAGTGATATCTGGATGTTCGGATTTATGAACCAAAAACCGACATGCTTTACTACTTTTAACATATCCTATAAACACGCAGTCCAGTGTCTTAGGTTCTATTTTCACCCCTTTAGGCATAGAAACTTGGACTTTCGCTAGACACCCCCACACTTTGAAATGTTTTAAGTTGAGTTTCCTTTCTTTCCCTTTTTCATATGGAATTGATAGTGTCTTACTGTGGGGTACTCTATTGAGTATTCAGTTAACTGTAAGGATAACTTCCCCCTCAAGTTTTGTGGTAAACCTGAACTTATAAGTAAGACATTCCTCATTTTTTTTAAGGTTCGGTTTTTTATTTTCGTAATTTCATTAGATTGAGGTGAATACGGGACCATAGTTTGATGGACAATTCCATTCTCTACATATATTTTCTCAAAGGGAGATTCATATTCTCCACCCCTATCACTTCTTATCGTTTTGATCTTTTTCTCTAACTGATTTTTGACTTCTATTTTATATTGCCTAAACACATCTATTGCTTCATCCTTACTGTTTAGCAAATAGACATAACAATATCTAGGGCAATCGTCAATAAAAGTTATAAAATACTTTTCCCACCACGAGATGGTGTTGACTTCATATCATAAATGTCAGTTTGGATTAAGTCTAAGGGATTGGAATTCCTTTTAACGGACTTCTACGGATGCTTAGCATACTTAGATTCCACATACGTTTGACATTTTGATTTATTGCACTCAAAGTTTGGCAAAACTTCTAAGTTAATCAGTTTTCGCAATGTTTTGTTATTGACATGTCCTAATCGTTCATGCCACAAATCATTAGACTCAAGCAAGTAAGAAGAAACAAAACTTTTATTGATTTCAACATTCATTGCATTCATCTTAAATAGACCCTTAGTGAGGTAGCCTTTCCTACGCGCACTTTTTTTTTACTAAGTATAATTTTTTTGGAAACAAATAAATATTTGAACCCGTTTTTATCAAGAAGTGATACAAAAATCAAGTTTTTCCTTAACTCCGGTACATACAGGACATTTTTAAGAGTCAACACTTTGCCTGATTCATTTTCAGGCAGACTTTTCCTGTTTCTTCAACTTTTGCAGTTGTGGAGTTTGCCATATATATCTTCCCTTCGCCTTGAGCTGGAGAAAATGCAACAAACAACTCTTTATTTGCACAAACATGGTGTGTGGCACTGAAATCCATCCACCATTCTCAAGGATTTCCTACCAAGTTATATTCGAACTACATGACACACAGATCGTCCGTTTCGTTCTTGGATTCAGCCATATTTGCTTGGTTCTTCTTTGGCCTTTCTTTGGGGCATGACAATCTGTTGACTTGTGGTCAATCTTGCCACAATTAATGCATTTTCCCTTGAATTTTTTCTTAGGTTGATTGCTTTCTTGTCCAACTTTTTTCCACTTTTTGAGTTGTTATGATCGCCTTCTACAATATTTGTTCCACTCATTGCAGAATTTCCTTTTGACCTTCTTTCTGCGACTTTGTTGTCTTCTTCAATGCGCATCCTCACTATGAGACTGTCATCTCTTTTAATTTATGTTTCAAGTAGTTCTTGAAGTCCTTCCATATAGGTGGCAACTTCTCTATTTTTGCTGCGACTTGAAATGCCTCGTTCACAACTAAACCTACTATAAAGTTTATGTGAACATTAAGAACATTTTTAACATGTTCAACTAAGGTATTTATCAAACTTATACCTTCCGCAAGGAGATCGTGGATGATAACTTGCAGTTCCTATACTTGAGATACAACAGACGTGTTGTCAATCATTTTATACTCAAGGAATCTTGCAACAAAGAACTTCTTGGTTCCAACATCCTCAGTCTTGTATTTTCTTTCCAGCGCACTCCACAACTCTTTTGATATCTTTATCCCACTATACACGTTGTATAAGCCATCTTGGAGGTCACTTAGAATGTAATTCATGCATAGGAAATCAGAATATTTTCATGCCTCCATAATGACAAATCGCTCCAGGTTCGAAGTTCCTTCGGGAAACTCTGGAGCTTCTTCAGATGTAAATCTTTGGAGACACAACGTTTTAAGGTAGAAGAACATCTTCAGTTGCCACCTTTTAAAATCAACACCCGCAAATTTTTTGGGTTTCTCTGCTGGTGCCATTGCCTACGGAGCACTCGTACGACTCGTTGTGGCAATATTAGTTGCTTCCACACTCGTCCCAACCTTATTTACATAACTGTCAATAGTCATTTTCCTGTCACAAAAAGACAGTCAACTTTAGTATATCGAAATACTACTTATAAAGTTGTAGTAAATTTAAACACCCCTTGTTTCTAGTTTAACGATGAAGTTTTTATGACTTTTAATTGTTAACCGAATGACCTTTAACTTGTGATGAAGTTTTTATGTCTTCCAATCACTTGTTAAGTTCAGACGGAGTAGAAAGCGTAAATCTTGAATCTCCAGAAATCAAATAATACAAATTACAAATTATTTTCTTAAGATTGTTGTTTTCGAGTACACAAAATCTGTAAGTTTATACACTAAACTTCAACACAAGTTCAAGAGCAACTATTTAAGAACAATTAGAAGTTTCAACACCTTCAACACAAGATCAAAATTGACCTTTCAATAGAAGTGTGTTTCTATTAAGAAATAAGATGAAACAAAAATTAAAGCCAAGTCCTCCGAATTCACGGAGTGTCCTTAAGGAAATGATTTTCCTCAAGTACCCGAGGTTGCAGAAATTTTCCCTCAGGATAAAATAGCTTACAATTCGATAGTAGCGGTACCCTTAAACTATCGGATTCTTCAAATTCACTCAACGGGAGATGATCACAATTAGTTTTTATAAGACAAGAAGTGTTTTGAGCTGTCAAAATCCATGTATATACCTGAGGAATACGTCAGGTATTTATATCCATAAGGTGTCCCTTTAGAAAGAAATCATTGGTTCTGGAAAAAGACATTTTTCTGTATAGTCACTCACCTGCGCTCAGTCTGTGCTGGAACTACGCCTGACCTGCGTTGTGCATGCGTTTGCATGGCATCCAAAATGTGCCCGCATATGTAGAAAAACATTTCTATCGAATTCTTTGGATTAAATTTCACTTGTTTTTCAAGTCTCAAATAAAATTTATCTAAAAAATTAATCTCATTGATCGATCATTTGACAAATCCAAATCCAAATTCAAATCGCGAAGCAATGTACCTTTTACCTCGAAGGGTCGCATCCCTTCGAGGTGCGTTGTGCATGGCATCCGAAATGCGCCCGTATATGGAGAAAAACATTTCTATAGGATTCTTTGGATTAAATTTCACTTGTTTTTCAAGTCTCAAATAAAATTTGTCTAAAAAGTTAATCTCGCCGAGCGAGCAACAACAAAGACGATGGCACGAGGCACCTCTTTGTTCTTGCCTCACTATCTAAGTGGAGATGTGTTTCTCAATATAAACACATAAAGTTTCTTTCTCCCACCAATGTAGGAGAATTTAGTAGACTTCCTCATTTCGAGCACACTTTCCTTTTTTCCTCCATTTTGCCATTCACACACTCAACTTGAACCCAATACTTATCAATATAGATGATACGCATAACGTCTAAAGTAATAAAAAGGGAGATAGAGAATGAAAAAATATTAGATGGGAGGTAGAGAGTACGGGAGATAGACGAGAGAAAGGAACACACACAAATATATTGAACAAATGTGAGAAAGCAAGATAAAAAAAAGCCAAGGAAAAAATAGATGAGATAGAAAAAGAGGAAGAAGGAAAAAGAGAGAAAAGTCACAACACAACAGAGGGAATAGGGTCATACTAGTAAAGAGCAAAATCCACACATGCATGGAGAATAGAGAGACTCATAAAATCCAAGTCATTCACCATGTAAACCTCGAAATCACCTGGTTGGGTCTTGATTGAAATAAAAGCACTGAGTAACGTCCATTTCTCTCATTATTTTACTGGTGTTTCTTTCATTTACAATATCATGCTTTTGTTCTTGTCGTTGATTAATTCAGTTGAATTTTGAATTTAGTATTTGTTGTTTTCTTGAAAGTTTGAGTTAGTAAACTGTTTCTATGTTCTTATGGATTGTAAGTATGATACTTTTAATATGATTGTTTATTGATGTTTGCTTACCTGGCCGATAGCACACCAACATTCAATATGGACCTTAAATTGATTATTTTAGTGGAATTAAGAAGAGTTTGAAATAAAGCATAGTTAAAGGAAGTATATGTTTCTTACTTTATATAAACTATGTTATGGTAAGCTGGCTATCAAAAACTAAAAGGAATTTGAATTTCAAATTGGTTCTTGTTACTTGTGTTTTCATTAACTGGTTTGTTGGTGAAATTACAATAAAATTACAACAGAAAAATTACAAATGAAGAAAATACAATAATATCTTCTTCTTGGTTGAGGCGCGAATATCTCGCTCTATTTAAAGAGATTCAAGCTCACTGCAGCGGATGTTTTCACCGATTCAGCAGTAATCTTCTTGACTTGTCCCTCCAATATACAACAACTTTCTCACAAAGAACAACTCAACAACTTTGGACAAGAGTTGAGTTCAAAACTCCACAAAAAGAACACCCCCTTCAACTAATAAATTCTTTTTTTCTAGCTTTTAATTTGTTAACTCTATATTTTCTTGTACATCCAAAATAATGCAATAGCACCTCTATTTATAGGTGTGAAAATATTTCATGCAATGAATAAGAAGAAGTAGTGGATAATAAAGGTGGAAGATCAATGGCCTATATGTTACAAGTATTACAAAAGTAATGAAGAGAATAATGGTAAAAGTTACAAGAGTTAAAAGAAATTTATGTCCACATTCTACCATCACTAACTATAATGTTTAAAGGCCCAAGAATAAAAAATGGATGGGAGTTGGAAGCGGTAAAAAACAGCCATACAACATGAGAATAATGCCTAATTAAGGTATTAAAGTTTGAGGAAAAATGCTGCACAATAATGTTATAGATGGATGGAGTAATGATGTAGAATAGGCAAAGAGAGCTGTCACTATCTCAAAGCATTAAAATATAATAAATTTAATGTTAAAATGCTAATAACCATCAATCCTCCACTCAATTTAATAATAAAATAAGAGAGTCTATAAGCTAAAGAAAAACTACCGTGCATAATGAAGGTGTGCTCTACATTGAAATTTCACTTAGTAAAATAGTAAGTTTTCCTCCAGAGTCGTAGTGGTCTCCGACTTGAACTATGATTGCTTGAGGGAAATAAAAAATCACTGCTTACACATAATAGTCAACGTGTTGACATTGAGCTTTATAGCCAGCACGTTACGACCTTGTGCTATCCCGATTTCATGAATGTTTTTGAGAATGAGCCTCAATTCTCATAGGAAGAGACCTACTTCCACACTCACATAGGTGAAATCTGTCGAGAATGCTCCTGTAATTTTATCACCCTACTCATACGAGCTAAAGATTTTCATTAAGAGGTCGTTTGGTAGAGTGTATTGAAAATTAATACATGCATTAGTTTAATGTGTATTAGTAGTATCTTATTTGGTATATCTTTTTACCCTATGTATAACTAATGCAAGCATTAGTTATACACTATATTATGTATTGAGGTGTGTATTACTAATAACTCAAAATCCATGACATTAGTAATGCAATGGATCTAACGAATGCATTAACATGCTTAAAGACACTATTATCCTTCAAAAAAAATTTCGCATCCTTTTCAACATATATATTGGGGGTTATGTAAAAAAAAAAGTTTTTTTAAAATTATGTAATTCATGTTATTTTTAATACATCGAACCAAACACTGCATAAGAAAAATACAAGTATAACTAGTGCAAGCATAGCTAACACAAGCATTGTTAATACAAACATTACTAATACACCATATTTTGTATTATTCTTGTATACTCTACCAAACGACCCCTAAGAGTTCTATTTTAAAACTCAACCTCCACAACTATTACAGGAACAAGTGCACTCGCATCATAAAGAGAAATAAAAAATAGTGTATTTTTTCACAACAAGTCATCATGTGATTCATTTTTCTCACTGAACCTGGTTATAGGATCTCTAGTTCCCAAGTTGGGGTTCCTCACATATGACTTAGGAATTTATAAGCTTCAATTCTATTCCCCTTGATGTGCTCCAGCCCTTTTCTCTTGCCAAGGCATTAGTCAATGGATCTGCAAGATTATCACAAGATTTGACATAATCAACACTTATGGTATCATTTGTCAAATATAATATCACATTACTGTGTTTTCTCCTTGTAGGTTTGGATTTACCGTTGTATTAATGATTTTGAACTCTATCAATTGCAGCGGTGCTATCACAGTGAATTAAAATAGAAAGAATTAATTTTTTAAAATAAGGCATTTGAAATTACAAATCTCCCAACCAATTTACTTTCTCACTAGCTGAAGCTAAAGCAATTAATTCTGCCTCCATGATAGAGTTAGCAGTAATAGTTTATTTTTTAGATTTACAACAAATAGCACTACCACCCAAAGTAAAGATATAACCAGTAGTAGATAAGGAAACACCTGATAAAGTATTTCAATCCGCATCACAAAATTCCTTTAAGTACAACAAAATATTTTTTATAGAACAAACCATAAGTTTTTGTTCTAATTAAATATCTCATTACTTTCGTTATAGCATGTCAATGCTCATTACCTGGCTTGCTAGTAAACCTGCTAAGTACACCTATTGCATATGCACTATTAGGCCTAGTACAATCAGTTACGTATCTGAAACTTTTAATTATGCTAGCATATTTCTTTTGATTTATTATATCATTTTCACTTTCAACGGAAAACAAGTGAACACTAGAATCAAAAGGAGTTACAACATGCTTGCAATCAAGGAAATTATATTTTATTAAATTTTTTTCAACATAATGTGACTAATCAAAAAAAATTCATCACATGTTCTAGTAATTTTTATTCCTAGAATAAAATTTGCCTCTCCAAGATCTTTCATATAAAATGGCTTCTAAGAATGATTTTAGTCTCTCCAATAATATTCATGTTAGAGTCAAAGATCAATAAATTATCAACATATAGACAAATAATAACATGTGAATCATTTCAAGACTTATGATATATGCACTTATTACACTCATTTGTTTTAAAGCCATTTTCAATCATGTAGGAATCAAACTTTTCATGTCATTGTTTTGGTGCATGTTTCAAGACATATAGGGATTTAGTAAATTTACATACTTTGCTTTCTTTGCCTACTTCAACAAAACACTCGGGTTGTTCCATGTAAATCTCCTCATTTAGGTCTCCATTTTAAAAAGTAGTTTTTACATCTATTGGATGAATTTGTAGATAAAAAATTACCGCAATAGCAATTAAAAGTCTAATGAAAGTAATTTTAGTTACCGAATAAAACGTATCAAAAAGTTTTAGGCCTTCTAGTTGCTAAAAACCTTTAGCCACTAGCCCAACCTTGTATTTATCAATAAATCCATCCGATTTTAACTTTTTGCGTAAGATTCATTTACATCCAATTATTTTACAATCCTGTGGTAAATCAACTAGTTTCCAAGTTTTATTGAAAATTAGTAATTTCATTTCATCATTTACAATCTCTTTTCAAAAAATAGCATCATGAGAAGATAAACCTTTTTTAAAATGAGAGAGTCATCTCTAACGTTAAAAACATAATAATCAGGACCACAATTTTTTTCTACTCTAGCTCTTTTTCTTCTTCTTAACTCTTTTTTTTTTCAAAATAGAAGTAGAAGAACTAAGTAATGGCAAAATATTTTCTTCAGTCCTTTGATCCCCACTATTTTTAAATTCAAAAAAAATTATTTTCATGAAAAATAACATCACTAGATTCTATTATAATACTATCTTCAAGATTAAAAAATCAATAGGTTGTCCTATTTGACGCATAACCAAGAAAAGCACAAGTTGTAACCTTTTTACCCAACTTAGAGATTTTAGGATCATTAACCTTACATAGGCTAAGCAACCCCAAACTCTTAGATATTTCAAATTTGGTTTATGACCTTTCCACAACTAAAAGATGTTAATTTGATCTTTTTATAAGGCACGTGATTCAACACATAACAAGCAGTCAGAAGTGCTTCACCCTAAAAAATTAGAGGTGGACGTGATTCAATTAGCATGATATTAGTCAACTCAGTCAAAATTTTATTCTTCCTTTCTGCTACACCATTAGATGCAGGAGAATAAGGAGGAGTAGTTTTATGAATTATACTCAATGATCTAGAAAAAGAATTAAACTCATTAGACTCATATTCACAGCCTCTATCACTTCTAATTCTTTTTATTTTTCTGCCAAACTGATTTTCAATTTTATGGAGAAAGTCTTAAAATTCTCAAAAGCATCACTTTTATTTTTCATTAAATAAACATATATAACTTAGAAAAGTCATCAATGAAAATGTTAAGAGTTTTTTTATCATTGAAATTAATTCTAAACTACTCATGATTCCCACACAATGATCATTTATATGACACAAACAAGCATGTCAAGAATTAGTAGAAGAGAACATATAAATAGAAGTAGATGTTTTATTCATTTCAACATTCAACTTGAACATTCCATCACAAGCATACCCCTTTCCCACAAAAATATTATTTTTCACAATTACATATTGGTTAGATTCAATAATCTGTTTGAAGCCTGCTTTATTAAGCAGAAAACTAGACATCAATTTTTTTCATGAAAAAAGTATAAAGTACATCTTTTAAAATTAATACCCTTTCAGAAGTAAAACTCAGCTAGACATCTCCCGTTTCAACCACTTAAGTGGTGTTAGAATCTCCAGCATAATGGTTTTGAGCTCCTCAAAAGGAGTATAAATTTTAAATCAGTCTTTGTTATAACAGACTTGACGGTTTGCACCAGAGTCAACCCACCATCCATCAATATTCTCCATCATATTTATGTCTATTATCACTGTCACAAATGATTCTTTGATAACGTTTGCCTGAGGTGTAGGCTCATGATCTTGATATTTACAAAATCGAGCAATATGCCCACTCTTTCCACAGATAAAACACGGTCCCATTTCTTAAATATGTTAATTTTTTGCTTGTTTAGTTCCACTATTGTTGTCTTTGGGATGTCTATCATTATTTTGCTTAAAGTTTTTCTTCTTATGCTTCAAAGAAGCATTTTTGTTAGTTTCAGTAGCAATATTATTTGAAGTAAGTAAATTTACCTTCGATGTGATGTTGTTCTCATTTGTTTGCATCTTGGCCCTTTGCCTCTTCTTTCATGCAGATCTCATTATTAAAGTCTCAACAGAAGTTTTCTTTTATTTGTGGAACATATTTTTTGAAATTTCTTCCAAAAAGGAGGAAATTTATCTATTATTTCACAAACAATAAGGTTATCTCTAATTTTGACTTCCTCAGACCTAAGCTCTCAACAATTATTATGAAGTCTTGAGCATGGTCTACCACTGATTTGTTGTCCATCATTTGAAAATGAAAAAATCTGCTAGCCGTATATTTTCGCTCTATCCTCCTCTGTATCATACTTACTCCACAATGCTTTTCAATTTTTCTTTGCACTAGAGTAAGTTCTATTATAATAATCATGAAAATTATTAGATAGATAATTAAGTAAAAAACACTGACACTTGTAGGAGTCACCATCGTATTTTTTTTCTTTTTTTAAGAGAAATAAGTTCTTCATCATTCATGAAAGAATTATTGACTTTATTAGGATTCTTATCAGTTTACACATAAGACACATTGAGAAGAATTAAGTATAAAAGTACTTTATTCTTCTACCTTTTGAAATGACTATCGTTGAACGAGAATGGATTGTTAAGATCTCTCATATTAACATCCGCAATTTTTTTAATTGTTGTCATTTAATCTCCTTAAAATTATTGGTGAAATTATAATAAAATTATAATTGAAAAATTACAAATGACAAAAATACAATAATATCTTCTTCTTGGTTGAGGCGTAGATATTTTGCTCTCTTTAAGGAGACTCAAGTCCATTGCAGAAAATATTTTCATCGGTTCAGCAGTAATCTTCTTGAATTATCCCCTCCAGGATACAACAAACTTCTCACAAAGAACAACTCAGCAACTCTGGACAAGAGTTGAGTTCAAAGCTCCACAAAAAGAGCACCTTCCTTCAACTAATCAACTCTTTTTTTTCTAACTTACCTTAACTTTATATTTTCTTGTACATCCAAAATAATGCAAGATCAACTCTATATAGGTGTGAAAATATTTCATGCAATTAATAAGAAGAAGTAGAGGATAATAAAGAAGGAAGATCAATGACCTATATTTTACAAGAGCTACAAAAGTAATGAAGAGAATAATGGTATTAGTTACAAGAGTTATAAGAAACTTATGTCCACATTCTTTCACCACTAACTATTGTGTTTAAGAGAACAAAATCACAAATGAATGGGAGTTGGAGGCTGTAAAAATAGCCATGCAACGTAGGAATAATGCCAAATTAACACATTAAAGTTTGAGGAAAAATGTTGCACAATAATGTTATATACGAAAGGAGTAATGGTGTAGAATAGGCAAAGATATCTACCACTATCTCAAAGCATTAAAATATAATAAATTTAATACTAAAATGCTAGTAACCATCAGTTCGATAAAATGATGGCTAGGCTCTCGTGAACATAACAATAGGCAAAATTTAGGACCCGTATAATGTTAGGTGAGTCTAGAAAATAAAAATATTTTATTTCGATTAAGAATGTGGTTAAGCATCTTTATTGAGAAGCATAAGGAAATTTAAGGATGCAGTTATGTACCTTGGCAAAGTTTGTCCTAATAATTAACCTTTATTATTTTAATCTCCAGGTGCGCAAATATATATTATTGGTACATTAAAAATGAGCGAATCAAGGTTTAAAAATATAATTTATTCAAAATAGTTTAAATTAAGTATAAGTTAATAAAATTAATTGTACTACACGGGACTCGAGGGATGCCTCATACCTT
Source organism: Capsicum pubescens (assembly GCA_030864215.1). Classification (NCBI taxonomy): domain Eukaryota; kingdom Viridiplantae; phylum Streptophyta; class Magnoliopsida; order Solanales; family Solanaceae; genus Capsicum; species Capsicum pubescens. The sequence goes on from CM061546.1 coordinate 74,941,293, forward strand.
TCCTCGATCAACAGAATTCTTTATTCGGTCTTCTGTTTTCACAAACCAATAAAGAGTCATTTTCTTTTTATTAGAAATTCAAAAAGGTAATCTAAAACACCATAACTTAATTTCAAGTGACGACTCTGTAAATAATAAAAATAATTTCTACTCAACATCGTCACTATAATTGGAAAAACCCTTCAACCCTAAAAAAAGGTGTGACAACATATATATGCAAACATATTATCTATCATAATTTTCGATCGATCCAAATTTATATCATCAATGATAGAACTTATTGAAAGTTCTCCATCCACTTAGAGTCTTGCATTCACTAATTTCCTCAGTAATATCAGGATTGATTAGATCTTGAGTCTTTTCATGAGATTCTTTGATAGTGTCACTGTTACTATTTTTGTGCTTTTTTCCTAGGATTTTTAGCCCTCAACCTAATGGTATACCATATTTTAGGTGTGCTTGAAATTCAGAAGCTATGACTCTAGTAGATGATCTTTTTGAGACATAAATTTGGACAGACACATTCACTATCCTTTATTTAATACCCATTTTCAGGAGCAGAAATCTTAAATTGAAAATCCTTTTTTTTAACCTCACCACTTCTTTCGCCGACCTTATCTACCGCATGGATATGCCATTTAGTTATTTTTCTTAAATCAACAAATGTGTCTGTCATTTAACTTGTCATTTTTTATATATGAATGATCTTTTGGACCTCATATTCACATATGGAGGTAGGTGTATCAAAATGAGATATTTATAAAACTTTCCGCACAATTTCTCTTTTGAGTTCATGTTTCTATCCTCCTTAATTAGGGAGAATTTATTTCATCAAATTGACAATCTGTAAATAAACCGGTAAATAAATCTTTGTTCAATGGTTTAAGGTATCGAAGTATGGAGAGTGACCCAAGCCCAACATATATTCCTAACCTTCTGTGTTGCCATCTTAGTGCATTATGGTGGTGCTACTAACACATATGAAACATATTAAAAAGTTCACATGCGAGTAATATTTGGTTCATGACCAAGATCAATTGTGATAGAGAATATTAATTATAATGAGTCGGTTTGAGACGAACAAGTGATGTTGCATGTAAGATAGCATGACGACAATTTTACTTAATAAGTAATGGTCTTGCTATCAATTGTAGGCGCTTAATAAACGACTCAGCAAGGTCATCTTGAGTAAGAATATGAGCGACAGGATGTTCAACCCTCTTACAATTGATGTATAGTAATCATCAAAAGCTTGGGATGTAAATTCTCCAGCATTATCAAGGCGAATAGACTTAGTGGAATAATCTGGAAATTACACTCTTAATCATATTAGTTATGCTAATAATTTTACAAATGCTAAATTGCGAGACAATAAGAGACACACATGAGATCCTCTTGAAGATGCGTCTATTAGGACCATAAAATAGCTAAGTGACCCACTGGATGGATGAATACGTCTGCATATTTTCCCATATATATGTTCTAGAAAAAGAGGGGATTTGACACTAACTTTCAATGACGATGAATTGTTATCAATTTTCCTTGACAATAAGTGGCACTTGAAAATTAATCACTTGCAAGAATCTTTAGGTTCTTTAAAGGATATCCATTTATATTTTCAATGATTTGTCTCATCACTATTGATTAGGGTGACCCATTTGGTCATGTCAAAGAATAAAAGTATTTAAATCAGTAAACTTTTAATTTATGATAGAGTGTACTTCAACTATATTAGTTTCTGTATAATATAACCAGAAGACAAAGTCAGCAATTTCTCCAACACACATTTCTGGCCTGAGACGTTCTAGGTAATGTTAAGATATTCAATATTTATTTCATTTATTATCTCAACATGATGTCCATTTCGATGGATATCTTTAAAACTTAATAAATTTCTTGGAGATTTAGAAGCGATCAATGCATTTTCAATGACAAGTTTAGTCCCTTTAGGCAGAAATATAGTAGCTCTTCTGGAGCTTTTAGTTAATCTTGAATTATGGATTGCTGTAATATTTTCTTTTCTTCTAAGCAAGTAGGAAAAATATTTCTCATCTTTAAATATGGTGTGCATTCTTCTACTATCAATTACACAAATATTCTCAAGATCAATCATTGATTCATAGAAAGACTGATGAGTATTCACATATTCTTCAAGTTGAAAATATAAATAAATTAAATATTATAATATTACTAGCAAACAACTAACAGAAAAGTAAACTAATATGATCAACAGAAAAGTAAAATGCTTACACTATTACAGATCCATCATCGAAAGATGATCTATATTTCCTTCAAGGAATTTAAAGAAATCTGTAACATCTAAATGTATAGGCTCAACATTTTCTTTAAAGATAAAGTTTGTTCTTACATCATTATCTTCCTTTTTCAGGGATACTTGGTAGAGATTAACCAGGTGCCTTGGCGTAGGACAAGTACGTGAGCAGTGTCCTTTTCCTCCATATCAATAACATTTATTTTTTAAATTATTTCTTTGCACCGTTTCAGGATTTTTACCGTTCGTCTTACACTGCTGTTGAGGAAGGTCATTATTTGGTGTGAGATGCTCACCATGGTTGGAATTTCTTTCTCGGCTATAGCGACAACTATGACTGGGGTCAGGACCTTTTTCATGTCTGAATTGGTGAAAATTTGTAGCATTAATTTCATAAAAATGCAGTACTGGTAGGTCGACTTTCATAATTTTTTATCAAAAGATCATTATGTTTTCAGTAACAAGAAGATACAAATTAATTAATAAAATTTTTTCTTATTGTTGTAGGAGCATACTCGAGGCTAAAAAGATGGAGGATATTTTCTCTAGCATATCATGATCTATGATATTTTCTTTGCATAAATTAACTATGGAATAATTCTAAACATGGAAAAATTATATCCAATTATATCTTTAAAATCGTGTAATTTCAAATGGGTCCATTCATAATGTGCATGTGGAAGAACGGCCATATTCATGTGGTCATACTTTTTTTTTGAATTATTTCATAGTACAATAGGATCCCTATTAGTGATATATTCCATTTTAAAGCCCTAATAAAGGCGATGATGGTGAGATATCATGATTTTAGCACAGTTTTTGATTCGATGCCTGGTTTTATCTTTGATAGTGTTCACCAGACCTATCGCAATCTACTAGATTTTAGCATCAAGTGCCCAAGATAAGTAGATTTTGTCCGATATATTGTAAGAACCTGATTAAAATTTTACTTTTTATGTAATTTGATAATTTTTTCTTTATTCATAATTGCTACATATTGATTTTGGAGTGTATGGAGAATTGGTATGGTTTTCAATGCCTTTGAGAGGGTTTTGGGAGAGTTTGAGATTTTTAGAGGCTTTAAAAATCCTCTAGTTGACTTTGATCAACAATTGATGTTTTGAATGTAAGATGTTGATTTGGAGAGTTTCATTAGATTTAGAATATCGAATTATGTTTAGTAGCAGAGTTGGTTCAGGTTTAAACCTTCAATTTGCATTTCAATCCCAGTTGTGAAAACTAGTGAAATTTACCTAAAAGATGTAATGGGGGTTAATTTATTGCAAATGATCCCTTTTAAAATATTTGATGTTTTCATTTAGTTTGGAACATCAATATCCCAGTATCATATTTGGTTTGTTCCAGGGGGATTTTGAATAAATTTTGAGGGTCCGTGTGGAGACATTTTTTCACTTGAAAAATTTGTTGGTGCAACATTTTCTGGTGCATCAGGATCTTCATTGCAATTGTGTGGCCACGTGCTACGATCACGACCCTTGATGATTTCATTTATTGTAATCTCATGGTAATGGTATCGAGATCGCGATGGGTTAATTGATGGACCAGGTTTGATTGAATCATCGTGATCGCAAGGCCCAACCACATGACCCGATGAACAGTCTAATTTTCGGTCAACATTAACCCCCGTGATCGTGAGGTAGTGTTCCACAATATCAAGGAACGATTCATAAATTAGTATAGATATTTCAATTTTGCAACTTCATTTTTGGACCTCCAAGCTTTGGGGAAAGACGATTTTGTAGTTTTTTTTTAATTTTTTGTGTGGGTGACCTCTAAACTCATTTTCTTATTATTTCATATTTATTATGTCTTGGAAATACCTTTTAACCTTAATTCTAAAATGGATTTTAGGGTTTGATGGTAGAGCTTAAAAATAGTTTTTCTTCGATTTGGGCCTTGTTTTTAACTCATTTTTGTATGAATTTTTAACTGTAGACCCCGACAACCTTGGAGAATGTATTTATAAAATGAAATTTTAATTCTACTCCTTTTATTTTTGAACTCATTTCGTACCCATTTGAACCCAACATAAATATGTCCAATATGAGTATCATCAGCTTTTTTAATGCGTAATATTGTATTTGTATGTTTTAGTTGATTTCGAGACCAAATTTCAAAAGGGACATGCTTTGTACTGAAGTACTTTAGGCTTGGGTTTCTATGCTTCGGGGTAGGTTATGACTTAACTTTCTTCAGACTAGGCTAGATAGTTAATAAATAAGTCACGCATGCTATAGGTTGGGGAAAATAACTAAGAAAATTGATTTTCAAGCTATTGTGTATGGCATGATGCTTGTGTGGGGATTATAGTCTTGTTGGTTTTCACTAATATTATATATAACGTGTTTCCTGTGTGAAGGCTTTATTTGACATCATTGGCCTTATATGTACATTTAAATGCCTTTGTTTGTAATTGATATCCGTGCATGGGTTTGTATAGATATTATAGGACTTATTGAGCATTCTTTTTCTTTATCATGATATAAATTCTCGATTTATGAGTTGATATGATATTAATTATGTCTTACATGTATATTTATTCTGATGGTGCCAAACTAGAACTGATATCATGAATTGTTGACATATTGAGTTGATTTCTAGGATCACTTATATATGTATTAAATGAATGTGTCATCTTTATACTGATTCGATTATGATCTTTATATCCTCATTTATACATACATATTGTATGAGAAATTGGTACCATAGAGGAACACTAATTTAGAGAGAAAATGAGATATTTTTGTAAAAATCTTAATCTGTGAACACAAGTCGGAGAGGTGGGTTGAGATTTTGAGATAGTATATGGGTCGCTAACCCCTCATGGGTCTTATTTTAGGATTATCTAGGCTTGATAGGTGTATACCAAAAAGCCACGTGATCACTCGATAGGCGTATACAAAAAGTCATGCGATGACTTTCACATATTCACTTCGTTATTCATTGAATTGCACTGTATACGCATATTCATTGCTTATTTTATGTGTCTGCTTGACATGAAATTAGTTCCTATGCACCTTCATGAATGTTTGATTTTGTTGATTTCATAATATATTAGAACTGATAGCGGAGATGGTGTGAGCTATTGTTTGAGAACTTTTCTGTTTGCAGGTGATGTGCTCATAGTACTTCTTTACTTATATTATTTTCTACTTTTCATAGTCAGTCTATGATACCTATTGAGTCTAAGTAGACCATACTCACCCCTATTCCACCCTTTCTGTGCAGATCCTAATGCGAGTACAATATGTGGGGGTTGATTTCGTGCTGGTTAGAGTTGGTGGTTCGAGGTACTAGCATACTCTAAGGCCTTCAAAAGTTGACTCTAGACCTCCTCTTATATTTTTTGATGTCTTTGATTGATTTCAGGGATAGACATTTGTACTTATGATACTGCAAATATATTTATTAGATGCTCTACATTTATGACACCAGATGTTAGGAATTTTATATATTATGTTCATACTCCTGCTAAATTTGCATGTGTTGACCCGATTTCATTCTAGAAGTCTCATCTTGTTATATTTTATTATTATTTTAAATTTTCTTTTCTTTGGGTAATTGGCTTATCTACCAAGCATGGGTTGATGTAGACGCCATCATGACCTCACATTTTGGGTCGTGATAAATTACTATCAGAAAGCTAGGTTCAACGGTCTCATAAATGTAAGAGCCGCATGTCTAGTAGAGTCTCTCAGATTGGTATGTATAAATTTATATCTATCATTCGAGAGGCTAAAATATGTCTTTAGTACAAAATTTCTTTAATTAATTCTTTTTCATGCAGATTGTTTATACCTAACATTCTAAACTTGTATTTCATTCTTTTCTCCGCAAATAATGAGGACTAAGTCCAGGGATACAAGGGATAATGAGCTGGCACTTGATAAGGGAGCCCTAGTTGAGGACGAGGTAGGGTGTGTGATCGAACTAGAGGTAAATAACTAGAACGAGAAGCTGCCCCAACCAGAGTACGTGCTAGGAAGGCCTCTCCCGATCATGAGGTTATGTATGCTAGATATGACTATCAGACAGGGGGTATGGGGCCAACTTTAATTTTATAGAGTTTAGTTGATACCCAGTACATCAGGATTTATTGATTCTCCTTTTGAGTTAATTAAAGGGTGTTACCTTGAGTGTGCCTGGTATTCCTCCGACTTTGAGTGGTGTTCTGCCTTCTGTACTAGTCTATGCTTATGCTATTCCTTCTTTAGGGGTACAACCATCATCTATAGTACCCTTGCGTATAAATTCACTGTTTGACAACTGGTCGAAGGGGAATGGGATAACTCAAAATGGACCAATTCAAGAAAACGATCAAGATATGGCGTTGCGGACAGAAAAGGGAAAAATTATTATTTCCTATCCACCAGTGGGTAATGAAAGTTCTATCTCACCTTTCTACAGAAGGAACCTTTGACCAAGAACGCCTGTTGCTACCCTAACCTAGCTAGCACTAACATCTTGCTAACGTCGTCTGAATTGCCTTGCAAGTGCTACAAGGAAAGGCTACATCTCCTTCATCTCCCATTGTAGTCACTCAAAAAAAAAGTAAAAATGGCCTACCGGTCTTCTGATTCTTAGGTTAATATTGAAATGTGGATTCTTAGGACCAACCATTGTATAACTTCTGTATAGAAACCAGAGAGTCTGTCTCAATCCAAATGAGTTTATGACCCTCCTCCCATAAAGTACCAAAGGGAGTTACTCATGTTCAAAAGTTTTAATAATGCCACTGTCACTGTTACAAATATACAGGGTCGAGTAGTTTCTTGGTCCTTCCTGCTTGACTAATAAGATAGAAAAAGCCTATCTTGCTTGTTCAATAAAGTCTCACTTTTTTATAGGAGTAGGTACTTGCTAGGGAAGGGTCACTTTTCATTCTTCATTCAAAACTAACAAGTGTCAGGTCGGGGATTTGATCATTTCTCTAGGTTGCACAACCCTTTTAGATTGTTTTATTCATGCTTGAAAAATCACTCCATCGATCTGATCCTTTTAATGGACATTCTTAGTAGTCCTTCGAGGGCCATATAGACTAGATTGTGAACTCTTTTAGACCCTTAATTTAACTTGGTTGGGGACTTGAGGGTAATGTCAGAGCCTTTGCATATCCCACACAAAGGCTACTAATAATAAGAGTTATAGTCATTTCAATCCTGTTCGTTGTTATGATGTTCCATATTCAAATAGCAGAGATTTCTGAAGAAGTATTACGCTATTTACCCTTATAAAGATCAATAAGCCTCGCTTCCCTCCCCCCTTCACTTATGTTGTGATAAAGAGTCATCAACATTCTATAAGAGACTTGATCGAGTCTATGGAGCTTTTCTTTTCTTCTAGTCGGCCCATAATGCCTCCCTTCATTTGCTTTTGGGTTACGAGTCTAGCATAAGGCTCGTATCTAAACATTACGAGTCATCATAAAGACTCGTAGCCTGACCAGTAAAAGGTTCAAGAATCAAGACTCATATATTGGTAGTTTAAAAAGTGTCTTAGACATATATTAAGACCCTAAATAGCTCCAAGATTATAGACATGTCAAAACATTCCTTAGGGATTAAATTCTTGCAATATATATATAACAAAAGTCATCTTTAAATAAGCACAACTTTTTTTATACTAATAAATTTATATCTCAAGACCCACAAACAAATAGATAATTGAAGTATCTTTCTAACAACACCAATTTTGCCTCAATCTGATATCGGAGTGAAAGGTTATGGCTAAATTAGTGAAGCACTGTTAAAGCTGCTAGTGGATAGTTAGTGGTAGTTGGAGGCATGTCCCTTTTTGTTCAAGTATGTATTATTAATCTTCTTTTATGAAATTATCCATGTAAATCGTGAATTTAATCCATGTCACCTTAGAAAATTGAATTCAAGCCATTTCAACATATTTTCCCATGAAAATTAGATTACTTCATGCTTTGAATTTCAACTACTCATGTCATATTCAATTGTTCCCATGTCAAATTATCAAGTTATGAATTAAACCATATGAAATTGTTATCCTTCCTAGTTTAATACATTCATATATTCAAATTCATGGACTTTATCAGTTTGGTGACATATTATGTTTTGGGTCTTTGAGTTGGGACTTTATGTCACTGTTTTAAGTGTTGTTATCGAATTTTGTAATCATTCAGTGTTGGCGGCTTATGAACACCTAATACCTATGTGTTTATTTATGTTTCAAACCTTCCAAGCAATACGTCAGTCAACTCATGATTTTATAGTTATACTCAGTTTGTTATGACCATGATGAACACTATCAGCTTACATGTTTATGATTACTTCAAACTCTGCATGCATTGTTATTTTCAAAATATCATGACCTGAGCTTATCAGTTATCAGTGCATGTACCAATTAGTATTTCAGTGTCTTTTAGTTGGGAGTAAGATTTAGCACCGAGAGAGAAGTGTGGGTTTAGTGCATCCTACTTTCCAGAAACTATGTGCCACCGTAAGTTTAGGGGCCTTGCTAGAGAGTGTCCCTCATTTCCCAATATAGGCTTAGTTTAGTGATTACTCCAGTTAAGGTTCTACTCCGATGGAAAGAATAGAACAAACCTCCTCAACGTTAGTCAGACATTGGACTCCATGATAGATTACATGGTTTACGTTGGTTACATAATAGCTCCCACAATTTTAGTCAATCCTTTGTCTATCTCAGTTCAGGTTTGCTTGACTAAGTGGCCATATTTTAGTATATATTCTGTCTGTTTATAGATTATTTTAGTTATTTAGATATCAGTTATTAAGTTATTAAGATCATGTTAGTACATGCTATACTTGGTCTTGCATTTCTAGTTTTACATGTTCATGTTTTCATGCTCAGCATCCATACATGATCCTCAGTTCAGTTTTACAGCATGTTCAGCTTTACATTAGGTTTACATACAGTGATTCATGTTTCTACCACTTCCAGCTTACTGAATGATTTTCAGCTAATGATTTATAATTCTCACTATGACTTACAGTTTTCACGTATAGCCATGTTTTAAATGTATGTTTCAGCAAATAACTTATGTCCTCATCTTTAAAGCATGTTTTAAATACTTTCATGATTTAGTACATTATCCCCATATACTTAGTACATTCCAAAGTACTGGCCACATATATGAGTTTTTGGTTACATTCCTTTATAATATACGTACCAGATATAATCCATACCCCAGGGTCAGACAGTTCTCAGCATTCAGCCAACAGGTGATGAGTTCTCTTATTTTAGGGACTCTCATCCATTGCAGTTCATTTTTTTATATTTGATTATCCATATGTATTTATTAGTGGTAGTTGGAGGCATGTCCCAGCTACCTATGGTCAGTATAGTAGAGGCTTCATAGATAGTCAGTCAGAGTTATTCATGAAATTTCAAGTTCTTTCTATAGTTTTGTCCTTTTGTAAACTTGATCAGTAATTAATACATTCAGATTTTCTCATGATTATGCTTCCGCTCAATAACTTTAGCTTTTATATATAATATAATCAGTTGCTCAAGTAGTATGTTGTATATGGGTTAGCTTGGGATCACTTGTGGTTTTAAGCACCGTGTTACGAATACGGGGCAGCCTCGAGTCATGACAAACTTAGTATCAGAGAACAAGGTTTAATTGTCCTAGGGTGTCTATGAAGCTGTGTCTATTAGAGTCTTGCAGAACGGTACATAGACGTTTGTATTTTTCTTTGAGAGGCTACAGGATATTTAAGAAATGTTTCTCTTCTTTCATATCTCAAGTCGTGCAGTATAGATGTTCTATAAAAAAACTTATGCAGATTCTTACGTTACTCTATTCATATCAACTCTGCCTTATTTTTTAGGTAGCAGAAATAGTCAAGCTTAAATTCCTACTTATAGAATTTTCTCAGACAGTCCCCATAGGAAGTTATGGTATTACATATGTGCTAAAAAAGGATCCTGTCAGTGCTTTGATGTTCTAAAGTTTGAAGGATTTCATCCATGCTCATGAAAATTGTGCATTGATCCAAAGTCAGATGTGCCCTCAGATCCCTTCTCAGAATCCTATGACAACATATGACTTAGAGTTAGGAGAATGAACCCACAAGTTTAGCAGTAGTAAAGTCGGGATATTATTTAATGGGATTTAGTAGATTATGTATCCATGGGGATAATTGTATGAAAGGTGATCTAGTAGGCTTGAAATAATTTATGCAAGAATTTAAGTTTATTGATTCAAAATTAAGTATGATGATGTGGGTATGATCTAGAGGTGTACCCAACGTGATATGGGATTGTATTATTTATAAGTTTCTACAGTGTGTGAGCTTAGATAGTACCCTTGAGTTGCTAAGTGTGAATGAGGCTAGTTATGTAGTATATGATATTCTTACCAGCTAAGTTATGGGTTATAGGTTAATGATGTTGGGTATATTGGTATAATGGTAATTCTCATGGTTTAGGAAAAATATAAGTTTAGAGAAGTGATATTAGTAAGCTATGAAGAAAAAGAGGCAGATTATGTGATTAGTGAGGCAAGTATGTTGTCAAGAAGGGACTAAGTATGAGATGATTGTTGAAGCTAAGGAAGGTTAAGGATGGTATATATAAGGGGGTGTTCAAGAATGAAGTTAGTATAGTTCATTAAAAGATTGAGAATATCTATGTGAAGTGTTAGAATCTAAGTTTGAATTATGGATGATTAATCTAATCGAAAGAAAAATTTGAAATTCTAGATGGTGTGAACTCAAGGTATGGTAATACTCTCGAAGGTTCTAAGTTAGTAAGTGTTTAAGTTATTAGTGATGACTATTGGGGCTATAGAAAGTTAAGAGTTCTAGCTCAGAAGGAAATATTAGCAGTGTGTTTTTACACTTTCAGGTGTAGTCTTTTAGGGTGAGTTTATTATTTATGTATTGTTATATCTCAGGCTCTAGAGTAAAGTGGTTGTAATTCAGTATAGAGTTTATTAAAGGGGTCCATAGACTTAGAATGATGGCTTAAAGCGAAGGGGGAGATGATAGAACAAGGAACCAAGTCAGGCACTCAGATTCTAGTAGTGATACCAGTGTGTTGTAGAACAGCAGTAGGGGAGGAAAATACCCGACCCATTCTTATCTCAGTGCAAATTTTTGTACTTCAGTCATCACGACATCTACTTATGCCTTCCATTTAGCTCCATGGTCATAGCTCATATCATGCAGCTTCCATGAAATTATGTATACTTCCAGTTCCTAGTATAAGGAGTTCCAATTCACTCAATAGTACAAATCATTTTCCATGAATTTATGAACTCCAAACTCAGGTCATGCATCTCATGACTCATGTATTCATGCTTTACAGTATGTTAAGTTTCAGATACTTATGCTACACTCTTAATAATCAACGAGACTTCAAATTATGTCATGTATGTCCTCAGATTTGATCTCTTTAATCATGTCTCTGATATTCTATTCCTCAGGCCTCAGTTAAGTGTCAAGGCTATGTATAACCTTTTATGCTTCAGTTCCTCATGCTTCAGGTCCTTTCAGTAACCTCTCCCTATTAGATCTGTCAAAATGGGCTTGTACCATGAGGCCGACCCAGTTCAACCATTTAATTAAATAGGGTTGGTTTACATTTTTTCAGCTCTTTAGGAACGAGGCTTATAAACCCATCCCTACTTGACCCATCGAACTCAGAGGCCTAGCCCGTCGGCCTCAGAGGCTAGCCCGTGAGCTGAGACTTCAAAAGTATCTATTAAATATTTTAAATTAATATTTTATTTATTAGACTTTTGTGATTGTCAAGTGTGATTGCATGAAAATAAACCATAAAACCAAGGCACAAACCCAAGCCCAACATAATTTAGCTCTAAAAACTTAACCTATAAACAATAACTAGTGTCCAGTAATCACTTAAGAGCGTACAATACATTAGACAATTAGGACTAGGGTTACTTTATTTTCTTTCTTTGAAATTTCTGAGTTCTCATATACGACTTGTGGCTGCACAGCTCTTGAATGCACTATTGAATTTATCCAAATAGATACCGGTAAGAAGATGAAAAAATGTCAGTTGTTTTGGTAATGTTTGTGCAATTATTCTTGCTTTTACGACTGTATTGATAGCTTGTTGGAGTACTTCTGCTTCTATGATTTCTAGTGTTATTATAGATACACTTTGTTCTAAGTACTCTGTAGTTGGGAACTTGTTAGATGAACTAATTATTATGTTCTTTCACTTTTATTTAGCATGATTTTTCTCTGCATTAATCAATTTAGATCAAAGTTACTTTTCCATCTTATATTGTAATTAAAGTTCTAATGAGATTATGAGATGTTCGTTATCTTCTTTATTGTTGTTTTTTTCCAATTAATTATATTTTGATGGTCCATAATAACAACATGGCTAGTATAGTCCTAAAAATTGAGGCCTAGAAAGTGTAGACATTACCATTATCTAAGAGGTAAAGAGTACTATGATGTATAACCAATTTTGATATTCAAAGAGGTGTTGGTTCTTTTAATACTTCTACTGATAAGAAGTGTTGAACCAGTAGAGTGATAAAAGTTTCAGTTGAGAGACTCGACTGATAAATAATTGAGGGGAAAATCAGAGACCAGAGAGTTCAAGAATTCTCTTAATGGTGTTCATATGTACACCCATAAAATAAAGTAGAATGAAAGATACCAATATAGCAAGAAGCCAATAGTAATACTCATAGTGTCCCTTGTTGATATTTCTTGAAATCCAACTCTCTTTCCCTTCTCCTCTAGTGTACTATGTACTTATCCACAACACTCAAAATCACATTTGCTAAAAGATTTGCCACTGCCATTCCCAATCCAAAAAGAGCAGATGCAACACTTGACATACTCTTTGGGAGCTCGCAATAGTAGAACTCTGTGGATATATTTTTCTATGTATATGGGCAGTAAGGCTGGAGTGGAGGGACCGATTTGGAAAATTAGGATCTCATCAATTCAACTCTGTTATTATGTTAACTATGTATAACCAATATGAATTTTAGGGAAATCTAAGAAATGATTTCTGATAATGATTTAGAATTAGTCAATATAGTGATATCTTAGTTGTCTGTTATCAATTTTAAGTTTAAGTATGTTTGGGATATGTTAGATACCTTTGACGGTAGGATTTACTAAAGACCTTTGGCAGTTTATCTAAGTTCCAGTCTTTAAATTGCTACAACTCATGAGTTTAGTGCACAACCGTTTAACATACTTGTTGCATTATTAATCTTTGTGTGGTTTTGTAAGGAATTTTGCTGAAGAAAAATACCAGTTACTGAGTTATAATCATAAGCTATAACAAATATATTATCTTTTAAAGTCTGATTATTTACTTCTAATTGATTACCTCTAATCAATTTTTGAAGTCTAAAATTATCTTTTGACATGCTTATCTTATTACAAGAAAATTAATGGATAATAATGATGATCATACCGCATGAGGATAGTGTAGAAGTGAATGAATCTGAAGAACCTGTGCAGAAGAAAATGAGGCAATTAAAATCATCTGTTTGGACATATATGAGAAAGATTGGTAAAGGTAAACATAGAGTGTAAAAGGCAGTATGCAGAGTTTATAAGGAACCATATAAGGTTGGTTCTACTCCGGGACTTAATGGTAAGAACTATGGAACATCACATTTAAAACGACACATACTTAAATGTAAAATGATCAAATACCATGATTTGGGTCAGATGTTTATGGATCAGCAAGGTAACATACAATCGACAAAAATAGATCAATCGATTTCTCGTGAAAAGCTTGCTGAAGCTATTATTGAGCATGATTTTTCCTATTCTTTTGTTGAATGTAAAAAAATTAGAGTTGGGGAAGATTATGTAAATACAGAAATAATAATGTTGTTAAGAAACACTACTGTTGTGGATGTCCAAAAAGTGTATTTGAAAGTGAAAGAAAAGTTAAGACAAGCCTTGGCTAAGATTCCTAATCGAGTTTGCTTCACTTCTGATTGTTGGACAACAGGTACGATTCCTAATCGAGTTTGCTTCACTTCTGATTGCTGGACAACAGGTACGTCTGAAGGTTATCTTTGTTTAACTGCTCAATATGTTGATGATAATTGGAAGTTGGTTACTAAAATTTTAAACTTTTGTCGTATGATTCCTCCTCATACTATATTCAAATTGGATACAATGATATATGATTGTTTGAAGGAGTGGAAAATTGATAGGAAGGTATTCTCTATCACTTTGAAAAATGCCACTAATAATGATAGCCTGCAAATAATTTTAAAAGGCCATCTTTATTTGCAAAAGAGTTTATTATATGATGGTGAGTTTTTTCATGTGCGTTGTTTTACTCATATTCTTAATTCTATTGTCCAAGAAGGTTTAAAAGCAGCTACTGATGTCTTGTTTAGAATCAGAGAAAGTGTGAAGTATGTAAAAGGATCTGATGGTACAATGAGAAAATTTGAACAATGTATTAAGCAAGTGGGAATTAGTACAAATTTGGGTTTACGTTTGGATGTGATAACCAAATGAAACTCAACGTACTTGATGCTTGAGAGTGCACTACAATATGAAAAAGATTTTTCTAGTCTACAATTGATTGACATGAATTACTCTCTTTGTCCTACATTTGTTCATTGGAGAAGGGCAGAAAAAATATTTAAATTTTGGAAACCTTTTTATGAAATAACTAACTTAATTTATGGTTCAAGTTATCTAACTTTCAACTTGTATTTTATGCAAGATTAGAAAATTGAATGCTTGCTAAAGGAGAATTCAAGTAGTTCAGATGAAGTTATTAGGAAAATGACTGCAAGAATGTTCAAAAAAATTTAGAAAATTTAGTCTAGTACTCTCATTTGGATCTATTCTTGATCCTCGCTTCAAGATGCAACATTTAGAATTTTATTTCTCAAAGGTGGATGCGTCTTTGACAAAAGAAAAAGTTGCAGCTATTGAGAAAAAATTATTCAAGCTCTATGAACAAAATGAAAATAATTAAATTCAGACAACTACTCCTGTTCAATGTAAACCAACTGAAGAAGGAAGTCAATTCAAACAAAGAAAGTCCACTTTGTTTGCGGTAAGTATTAAATTTTTTTTTTCATTTATCTAATCTTCTTCTACTTTTCTTTTTTCAGATTTATGGTATATTGTGTTTGGCATTGTTTTACTGTAAGATTAAGGATATTCTTGGCTTCTATATTCCTTCACTTAAAATTAACAATTTAATTATTAACTAGTTTGTGAAATTTTAGGAAAGAAGTAAATCTTTCAGTAACTTAGCTAAGTGACAGACTTATGAAAGTAAACAGACTTAGCTAAGGATGAGTAAAATTGGCAAACAGAATAGTAAACAGACTTAGCTAAGTGGCAAATAGAATAGTAAAATTATGTATTTTTTTAAACATCTTTGCTAATATTATTGTTATTATATTTCATGTTTCAAATTAATAGGAGTTTAAAGTGTTTGAGGGTACATGAAGTTAGAATTGACCCTTTATTTGGAGGAACAGAAGCTTGATTATGAGTCTTTTCATGAGATGGATGTTATCAAGTATTGGAAGGATAATGGAAAAAAATATCCTGATCTTTCAGTGATGGAACATGATGTACTTAGTATTTCAATTACTTCAGTAGCATCGAAATCGACATTTAGTATTAGTGGTCGTGTTGTTACCAAGTATAGAAGTTGTATCCATCATGAAAATATCCAAACTCTTGTTACTGCAAGAAATTGGTTGCATTGATTTACCCAATCTAATACAGGTAGTATTTTTTACTTTTCTTAAAGTGTTTGTTAATAGTTATCTAACTAATATCTTATTTGATGTGAATTGTATTTGTAGATGAACTTCTTAAGAAAACTATGTTAATTGTTGATTCAAATATGATTGATGGTTCATAATACATTACAAGTGCAAGTGGAAGTGGAGTTGATAAGCTTTAATTGATTGATTTTGTAATATCTAAAAATTTAGATTTATTTTGTAACTGGGCAAGATTTTAGTCCAGTTAAGATTTTTAAGTTTTTGGATTTAGTTTTTGTCCATGTTTTGGTGATTACTATTTTTTGTTTTGAAATGAGATGACTCTGAATCTCTGATTAATATGCTTATTAGACTTTAAAATTCACATGATCTTTTTTGATCCATTTACAAAATATTTATATTATTGGCTTTGAATTGATATATTATTGACCTTGAATCGATGTCTCTAATCACTTTAATCATTCACTTCTTGAATCTGTAGTGAATTTATGACTATTAGAATATGCGATAAGCTTAAATTGTTTCCATATTTTCATTTTAACAAGTTTTCAGGTTATTTTTATTTTTTGAAGGGCCAACCCATCCCAATTTGTGGCCTGCTTAGGGCTGAGTTGGGCTGGTTTTTCAATGGCCCTTTAGTTAAAAGGGCCAGCCCGTCCTAGCCCATTTATCTCTCTAGCCCGCTAAGGTTGGGTTGGGTAGGGTTGGGCCAGCCCATATTGACAACTCTACTCCTTATGAAATTATAGTGGTGATAAACAATGGTTTAGATGGGAAAGAGTAAACGTTCCTTATTAGGAAGGATTGTTGCATGCTTGTTTTATCTAAGGCTATAAGTGTGAAGGAAGGTTGAGGCAAATCTTTTGATATATGTCATAGTTGATTGAGAATTCTAGATGTGTCATCTTGGGGATAGTGCATGACAGTTGTTATTGATAGAGATATTAGAGAATGTGGAAAAAATTCCTAGGTGGGTTGGTTGCCTAAAAGTTCATATGTGGTTATAATGATAGGCATGAATGTCATATTGGTATGTAAGTAAATAAATGCATTGTGTGCTAGTGAATTCTAGAAAGAGGTTGAAGTTAGTTGTTGAAGTGGTAAGGAATATTATTTTGGAGATGAGAGATCTGAAAATACATAGGATATTGAATCTGTGGTTTAGACTAATATTATGGTGTTATGAGTTGTACCTTGTGACTTTGAGTTAAGCTTGAACATGGTGAGAGAATTTAGTTCAGCTCAGACTTTGGTAGGAGGAGTTATCAGTACCCACGTGGAGATTACAAGTGGCGTCACATGAAGTGTAGTTAAGGGAGTATTTGAGAAGTGTGGCTAAGCTTGAAAGTTAGCAGTTGCATTGCCAAAGGCATAATAGTTCCATCCCAACTTATGTTTTATATGTCTATATTCTATGTTTTAGAGTTGTACCCATGTTACTATTCTTTATTTAGATATCTCACTTAGACCATGGCCGAAATTCCTTGCTCCCTAATGTTATTAGAACCTCTAACAAGGAGTGTTAGAAGAAGCAAATATTCTTTTACAAGTGACTCTTAGAAGTCTCATGTCATCAGATATCACTTTACATTTCTAAATATCTGTTGGTTCCAAGAATACTTCAGTTAAGCTATCAACTTTCAGTATAAGTCGGTCTGTATAACCATCAATTCAGTTTAACAAACAGTCATATAAAGTCATATGATATTCCATTTTTCATGTAGTCTTACTATCCAAAGTTTCATGAATATGCCTATTCCATGAGGTAATTTATTCACATTCATGCAAATTGCGAATTCAGTTGAGTCCTTACTTCTAGTCCAAATCAATCTTAACCATAAAGGATATCTAGATTCAGAAATCAGTATCATGTTAGTTTTCCAACTTTAGAATTCAGCCAAATAGTACCAGGGGGTTCCCAGATTTTCAAGCAGTCACAACATGCATTCATGAATTCAGCTCACTTCATGCATCATGCGTCAGTTTCAGATTCATATATTAAGTCATGATTCAACTCGTAAGTGTTTAGGGCATCATTTCAGTGTTTTCTTAGTATTTCAGACAAGTCAGTATCATTTGAGGATGAATGATCCCAAGGGGAGATATTGTAATACCCCGAGTTTTAATGTTCTAAACCTCTCAAAATATAGCCCATGAAGTTAGCTTTCCAATGCCGCAAGTATCGCCTCAATCTGATATTGTGGCAAGAAGTTATACATTTTTTGCTTTAAGTGACAATCATCTACAATGGTTACGACTCACGTGATGACCCGTAATCAGACCTTACGAGTCGTTTTGAGTAATCATAATCACAACAATATGTAATCCAAAAAAATATTTCTACCCAGTGGTTACGAGTCCAGCATACGACTAGTATCTAGACATTACGACTCGTCATGAAGACTCGTAGTCTGAACAGTAAAAGTTTCAAGAATCAACACTGATTTTTTGATAGTTTTAAAAGTGTCTTAGACATATATTAAGACATCAAATAGGTCCAAGCTTATAGACAAGTCAAAACATTCCTTAACAATTAAATTCTTGGGATGTATATAACTATAGTCATCTTCAAACAAGAATAACTTTGTTCTACAAAGAATTTTTAAGTTCAAGACCCACCAACAGATATATAATTGAATTATCTTTCCAACAATACCAATTTTTCCTTAATCCAATATCGGGGTGAAAAGTAATGGCCAAATTACTAAAGCACTGTCAAAGCTGCCAGTGGTTACGACTCCTGATGATGACTCGTAAGCAGACCATACGAGTTGTCATGAGGAGTCCTAACCATGATAGTAGGGGTCAAAATATGGGTTCCTGGTGATGAATCAAGACACAACTCGTACCCAGATCTTACGATTCATGGCCAAACTCATAGGGACGGCTTCCAGGCGATTTCCAGACGGTTCCTAAGGATTTTTGTCTTTTTCCACTCTTTTAACCCCAAGACTATGTCATTTAAGCTTTTTTAACACTGGATAAAAATCTAAAACAACCCTAAATCACTCATTCTCAATTACAACATGAAAAATTCTCCAAGAACAAGTGGTTTCCTCTTCCTCACAAGTTCTCAAGAACACCAAAACAAGGGTTTCTCTCAATAATTCATTTTCAAGGGTTCCCAACTCAAATGTTCCTTCAAGAAATCAACAAGTCCAGGTATGTGGGGTATTCATCAATGGGTTCCTTCCACCCACTGAGTCCTAAAAATTCCCTTTTTGTTCAAGTATGAATTTTTAATCTTCTTTTATGAAAGTATCCATGTAAATCATGAATTTAATCCATGTCACCTTAGAAATTTGAATTCAAGCCATGTCAGTATGTTTTCTCTATGAAAATTAGATTATTTTATGTTTTGAATTTCAACAACTCATGTTATATTCATTGCTCCCATGTCAAATTATCAAATTATGAATTAAACCATGTTGAATTATTATTTTCATGAGTTTAAATACATTCATATATTAAAATTCATGGACTTTATCAGTTTGGTGACACGTATTGTGTTTTGGGTCTTTGAATTGGGACTTTATGTCACTCTTTTAAGTGTTGTTATCAAATTTTGTAATCATTCAGTACTGACGGGTTATGAACACTGATACCTATGCGTTTATTTACGTTTCAAACCTTCCAAGTAATAAGTTAGTCAACTCATGATTTTATAGTTATACTCAGTTTGTTATGACCATGGTGAACACTATCAGTTTACATGTTTATGATTACTTCAGACTCTGCATGCACTGTTGTTTTCAAAATGCCTGAGCTTATCAGTTATCAGTGCATGTACCAACTAGTGTTTCAGTGTCTTTTAGTTAGGAGTAAGATTTAGCACTGAGAGAGAAGTGTGGGTTTAGCGCATCTTACTTCCCAGAAACTATGTGCCACCGTAAATTTAGGGGCCTCACTAGAGAGTGTCCCCCCTTGCCCAATACGGTCTTAGTTTAGTGATCACTCCAGTTCAAGTTCTACTCCGATGGAAAGGATAGAACAATCCTCCTCAACGTGGGTCAAACGTTGGACTTCATGATAGCTCACTTGGTTTATATTGGTTACATGATAGCTTCCACAGTTTTTGTCAGTCCTCCTTCTATCTCAGTTCAAGTTTACTTGACCAAGTGGCCAGATTTTAGTATTTATTTTGTCTGTTTATAGTTATTTCAGTTACTTAGATATCAGGTATTCAATTATTAAGATCATATCAGTACATGCTATACTTGGTCTTGCATTTTCAGTTTTACATGTTTTTGTTTTCATGCTCAGCATCCATACATGATCCTCAGTTCAGTTTTACAGCATGTTCAGCTTTACATTAGGTTTACATACAGTGATTCATGTTTCTACCACTTCCCAGCTTACTTAATTATTTTTAGCTAATGATTTATAAATCTCACTATGACTTACAGTTTTCACATATAGCTATGTTTTAAATGTATGTTTCAGCAAATAACTTATGTCCTAAGTTTTTAAGCATGTTTTAAATACTTCCATGATTTAGTGCATGTCCCCATATACTCAGTACATTTCAAAGTACTGACCACATATATGTGTTTGTGGATACATTCTTTCATAATGTGCGTACGATATGTAATTCATACCCCAGGGTCAGACAGTTCTTAGCATTCAACCAACAGATGATGAGTTCTCTTATTTTGGGGACTCTCGTCCATTGCAGTTCATTTGTTGTATTTTATTATCCATATGTATTGATTAGTGGTAGTTGGAGGCATGTCCTAGCTACCTATAGTCAGTATAGTAGAGACTTCATTGATAGTCAGTCAGAGTTATTCATGAAATTTCAAGTTCTTTCTTCAGTTTCATCCTGTTGTAAACTTGATCAGTAATTCATACATTCAGATTTTCTCATGATTATGTTTTTTTCTCAGTAACTTTAGCTTGTATATAAAATATAATCAGTTGCTCAAGCGGTTTGCCAGTACATGGGTTAGCTTGGGATCACTTGTGGTTCTAAGCACTGTGTTACGACTAAGGAGTAGCCTCGTGTCGTGACAATCAGTTTCATGTGACTCAACTTTTTGGGCTAATTCAAAAATTTCAGCTTTAAGTTCTTTGAGGTAAGCCTCTTGGCTCTCTTGACCCTTTATCAACATGGTCAACATTTCTTCTATTCTAGACTTCGCCTCACGTATGTCAGGTGGAATATACTTTGTCTCTCATCATGATAGTTCCGACCTTGATATCCTTTCCCTTGGGCTCAGAAACCCTCCAATTGATAATCCACATACTTTGCCTCTCCATATATCCCAAATTCATGCACTTTAGAAGAATTTATGGTTGTAAATTGTTTGACCAACTCACCAATTTCCATTCGTAATAATAACATCTCCTGAGCTACAACGTCCTTAGCTACTCTCTGTGCACAGAAAGTTCCAATGGCATAAATATCAGAACCTCTCTCAAACCTCTCGAGTTTTCCACCCTCGATTGGTTAATGAGATCTGATCCATAATTCCCGAAGCTATCTCCCATCGTAATCTCATCAAGGCTCCTCGAAAAATAGTGTCTGCTATTGCTCTGGAACTGGTAGTCAAGGCTCTATAGAATATCTCCATTAAGCTTGTCCCTGACATCCGGTGGTTGGATACCATACTAAGACTCTTCTTGAACTGAAACCATGCCTCATACATAGACTCTGATTTCAACTGTCTGAAATTGTAAATCTCATCCTTGAGCTGCAATACCCTAGATGGAGGAAATAATGTGTTCAAGAATTATCTGTGTAGCTCCTTTCATGTAGTAATAGAACCTCTTGGCAGTTCCCCAAGCCATAATAATGCTTCCCCAGTAAACGAGAAACGGAACAACCTCAATCTTAGTACCTCCTGATCTACCCTCGATATGGTATATGGAGTGCATAGCTAACAAAATTTGCAGGTGTATATTTCTATCATTCGTTGGTAGTCCCGCAAACACTCTTTTCAAGTACAAGAGTTGAATCATAGCACTAGAGATATTGAACTTGATATCAGGACATAAAGCGGGAGGGATAATGGCTCTTGTATCAGTCGAGTCATCATATCCTAAATCTTCCTCATTATTAACATACGACTGAACAAACTGATATGTTGGGATCACTTGAGGTCGGCTTCTGTTCTGATTTCTATCGAGCGTTGCTCAGCAGTTTACTATTTGTCTTGACTCTGCTAACTCTGCCTAAGCTAACTTCTCACTAATCATTCTATCAACACCATTCTGAACTTCATATTCAGGGAGATTGACCTTCTTTGGCTCTGTATGTGATTGTAGGATTTTCTCTAAAATCGGTGGGAGTAAGGGATTGCCTTTACTCTGTGTGCTAGGCATACACCGGCGTATGCCCAACTAAGAACAAAAAAGAAAAAACCTAAAAACTACAATGACTTCAATCCATAAATCAATATCGTGCTCCCCAACAACGGCGTCAATTTTTTGATGACTCCAAGCAACACCTCATTTAGATGATGGTATGGTCGCTGCCAAGATATAGTAACCCAGCTAAGGTTAGGGTCAAATCCAAGGGAACACGTGGACTTGCAGTTATCAGCAATTGTAGTCTACAGGCAGTACTGAAAAGTAAATAGAGGGATTTGCTTGTAGTAATCTCGAGCAAGTAACAATATTAACTTTGGTTGAAATCAATTATAGGTGAACACTAGGATTGCATTTCCCCCGCCTTCTCAACTCCGTAGGTTTATCATGCTATGGTGAACCAATCCAATACCTTGCATGCAGAATCGATAAGTTATGTACCTTCTACAGTTTTTTGAACGAGTGGAAGGATTTCACCCTTTACCTTTTGAGTCTCAGAATGTCGCATTACTAACCTTTATCTTGATCCCAGTTAACTATTATATTTTTAGTCTCTAGTTATTAGATGGAAGCTAATGGTCATTTACTATATTCCATTGTGCGCAATGGATCGACAATTAACTCTCAAATTACTGTTGTCATTATCCTTTCCTAGTCACTACTCCTCTTTTGGAGTAAGTAACAATAGCTAGGCGGAATCCTAACGTTTGCAACCGCTAAGACAACTATTATACTGAAGATAATGCAATGTATGCCATGGGTATTGATTCAATTCAAAAAACGCACTTCCCCTACTTCATCAGTCAGCCAAGGTTGCACAACCCTAGCTATGAGTTTTTAGCCACTCATACTTGTGAAGAAATCAATAACATTCATAATTGAAAGCTTAGATAAAACCACAATGATAAGATGAATAAAAATCCAAAATCGTAACTTGATAAATCAACTGAAGTTAATACAAGAGAATTCCAATACCAAAGACGGATCTTGGAATCAAAATATATTTGTCAGTATCAAAAGTGTGTAACTCCTACTAAAAAGTACATAAGGGGTATTTATAGTACAAGAGAAAACCCTAAAACCAAAGCCCAAAAGAAATAGGAGAAAATAAGGTCGGTGGCCACCTACTCTCTGTACCTGTGGTTTAGCAGGGCGCAAGTGGCACCTTCTGTCTGGCATAGGGCGCAGGTGTAGACCGCAGGTTGCGGATGGATCACTTCCTGCAAGTCAGCTTTTGGGATTTTGACTTTCTGGTACCCGCTTTGTGTACCTGCGTTTCATAGGTCCTACCTGCAATTCGTGGGTCAACTTAGTAGCTGCCGAGAGTCAATTTTTTAGCTCTTCTTTGATTTTCGAACATGCTTTGATCACGATCAAGCCAGAAAACATCCCGAACATCCATAATCGCTTCAAAAGTAGCCAAAAATACTTTTTTCACCATTTTCACGAACTTATCATCCAAAACATGATTTCCTGCAAAACATACCCAAAACAAATCATATCTAACAAAAAGGCCTCAGAAACTTGCATATTTTCCTCGCTTTAAGCATTGAAAGTGCTATATATTTCTATAGTACATCAGTAGACACCATCATGACCTCACTTTTTGGGTTGTGACATATATACAAGACAACAAATTTATGTTTAGATAGATTCAGCATTATTTTAAGAAAAATAAATTCTTACCTTTAAAAGTGTTTGATCGAGATGACAGAGTCTCGTGCTGATAATGTTTTAAATAATTAAAGGTAATACTTAAAATAAACATAAATGTAAGAGATGGAACAATAGCTACAAAATATAACCAAATGGAGACTCTACGTAATAGTACTTTTATTTCATTGCTTGTGTGTCACGTAATAGTACTTTTATTTCATTGCTTGTGTGTCCTTTTACAATGTAGAACGGATGGCTATTTATAACCAAATATGTACTTGATCAACAAACCAACTACAAGCGGTTTGTGATCTGCACCGTAGAATTCTACTACATTCAAATTGCATCTGCACCTTTTCTTCGAACTTAAAATAAAAGAAATCATAATCAAATGCTTAAAGTTATTCGAAATTTGTGATCGTGGTTTGGTTTGAGTAAGGTTTTGTTTAAATAAAAATTAGTAAATCAATTAAGTCAGTTTCTTAAATATTTAATTTAAATCAAACTAATTAAGTTGATTTTCTATCTGTTTTACTTTTTATTTTTATTGGTAACTTTTAATATGTCACATGTAATAAATAGCAAACACGTATTCCAACTTTTATATCTTTCAACATAAGCACTACTAAATTAATTATTAGTCTTTAAAAATGGTTATCATATATTAACATATTTTGATGATAAATGCATTATATTATTTAAATAAGAATTTACATGGTACATTTGATTAGATTTTTTTAATTACTTTTTGCTTAAAAAATAAAAAATTGTCAGTTGTTAAATTTAAAATCAAAACTCAATAAAAAAAAAGATATTATTATTTTCTTTCATTTGATTCAATTTTTTATTCGATTTTTCGTAAACACCTAGAAGTAACTGTTTAGAGACCCGAAAACACAATCATTATATTGACCTGACATAATCTTAGAAACAACTTTAATTATGATATAATTTTACTAAACTTATCTTTTTAATAATGTTTCGAACTCTACTTACTTATGTACTACGGGTAGTATGAAAAAAGTATTGACAAATTTTTCAAATTATGCTAAGATAAACAAATAAAATGAAATATTTTTTTTATTAATCTAAAAGTTGAGTAAAATGAGACTGAGAGAGTAAGGGCCCGTTTGGCCATAGAAATTTTTTACTTTTTTTCAAAAAAAATATCACTTTTTTCACTTTTCCGAAAATGGTGGTGTTTGACCATGAAAATTCGGAAAATTATTTCGGATTTGGATTTCAAAAAAAACAACTTTTAGTTGTTTTCATAATTTTCCACTTCCATTTCCAATTTTCATTATTATTACATATAACCCAATCTTTAAATTTTTACAGAAACCCCTCTTATAACTACAACTAACCACCAAGAAAAATTATTATTATTTATTTTATATGGTACAACATCATTTTTAATTGTTACAGATATTCTAATCTCTTTTTCTTCTTTTAACCAAAATTTACTAACGTGAAGTAAAAAATAATAAATGACAATCTATGGTGGAAATATATCAACCTTTGTTTTGAATGACTATATTATAGAAATATAAGGCCTAGTACATTACTCCCTCCGTTTCGGAATAAGTGAATTGTTGGGGTATTTATTGGTGTTTCAAAATAAGTGAATCATTGAATTTTTTTTCCAAATTTACCCTTATGATTTGATAACCAATTAACTTTTGAAAAGGTATTACATAGTCAGCTTTTTTTTTTTGGGGGGGGGGGTAAAAATGAAAAGTTGTGTTAAATTTATGTCTTTAATGTTTTTTCCTTAATCTGTGTGCAAAAATCCAACAATTTATTTATTATGAAACGGAGGGAGTATGTTATTTAAAAATGAGAAATTTAATATTTTTTTCTTGTCATTCTAATTTTATGTATATGTCATATAATGGCTATTATGATTTTAATAAATTATTAAAAAGTAGTCAATAAAGTCGCATATCAAACATAACGTAACGATCCATATTTACAATACAATAATATTCAAGGAAAATCAATATCATCAATAAAGAAAAAGCAAAAAATTAGCACTAATCTATTCTGAAATAATTCATCCGTAAATTTAAAAAAAAATAAAAAAATTCAATAAAATAATTAATTCAAGTGAAAGTAATTAAAGAATTTTCATCAACAAATTTAAGAATAGATAAAATATATTTATATCCTTCAATCATATTTATCAAAATATATTTTCTCCATTCAATCAGGTATGGTTAGATAAACTTATTTAGCTCGTGTTTGTGATATTTTTATTCAAATTTTAGAAGAATAACAGTCATAATAATTAGTTTGTTGTTAATTATTTTATCAATTGAAGACATATAAATTATTTTTTCAAACATTTGGTTGTATGTTAGTAGGTAAATTAGTAATTGAGTGATTTTGATAATTTTTAAAAGTTTAGGGCATAAAATCATAATTAAAAAAAAAATCAAAAGTCTACAAAAAATTTCAAAAAGACATGATTAAACACAACTCCAACTCCAACTTCATCTTCAACTCCAACTCCAAAAAAAAATATTTTTTATGAGCAAACGGCTACTAAAAAAACTAAGCAAAGACATTGGAGATTTTTGTTTGGTGACAAGGGCGCTGTACAACAGGAAGTATCAAGGATGTAACAACAACGACTTGATAAGAAAATGACAAAAAGAGAGCCAGCTTTCTCTGTACGCCCAGACTATTTTGTTAATCCATCTCATTCTTCACCTAATTTCTTCTTTAGCTTCCATAGGCTATCTTGCCTTCTAAAGTTCCAACTTTTAATAGTAGTGGTAGTCAGTTTTAAGAATGTCATGTCATGTCATGTCATGTCACGTTGATGCTTTTAATTGTTTGTTTAGTTTTAATTTGATATAAAATTTTAAAAAATATTTTTCCTTTTAAAATTTTGATGTTTAAATTAAAGATATGAAAAATGTATCAAAATATTGTGATGTCTTAAATTAAAGATATGAAAAATGTATCAAAATATTTTTAAATTTTGTGATCTTTAATATGTCGCATGAAATACTCGAATTATGATTTGGCTTAATTGGATATCGATTTGCACTGAATTTCCTAATTCACCTGATTTTCTATCTGAATTAGAATTACTTTTCTTGCTGTAAAGAATCTCTTTTCTAATAGATTTATTCTTTTTAGAGGTAGGATTTTGTAGAAATAGAAGAGATCTCTTATCAAGCCATAACATAGCATTCACAACTTAGTCCTTTAACAATTTTATCCATAATATAGTTCTTTAAGAATTTTGTTTAGGGAAAAATTTCTCCGAATAGATTTAATAGTATTCGATATTAGATTTTCAATATGTAGATCTCTTGATCAAATCATATCAATAATATTATATTTTTAATATATTTTCTTTATCGTCTGAATTATTACATTTATGGTTTGCAAACTTTAAGCTTTCGCATGACGTTTTTTAATTTCGAACCCAACAATCAAAACACATGTAAAGTGCTCTTATTAGACATTTGCAGATCATATTTTGAAAAAGTTATTGGCCATTGTTCACAAGCGTCCATTACATGAATAACTTAATCACATAAAATATGTTTCATACTTTAGTTATACTCATCAATATTAATTGAAACATGCATGAGGTTTTACGTCTTGTTTAGATAATCTGTATAATTTAAAAATATATACTATATATTTTAAGTGGTTAACTTAGAGATAAGCAATAGACCTTTGAGAACATGTAGTAATAGACGTTTGAGAATATGTGCAGAAATGTTTTCAAAATTTTTGAGTCGGAAAGTGTATGATAGAAACATCTTATTATTTTCACCCACATTTTTCTTGTTCTTGGTGTCTGCCTTATTGTCACTGTTATCGTCTGAACTGTTACATGAGCCCTCGAGTCACTAACCTCAAGTTCTGGCACTTCTTTGGTACTTTTGGATTAATCCTCCTTTTCCACCTCTTTCATGTGCCCATGTTTTTTTGCAATATTTGCAGTACTTGGGAATTCCTCCATATTCTAATTTTTGCATAAAGCTAGTCTGAGGAGAATTTTCGTGCATCAAACTAACAAAGACAAAATCTAATTGAGGTTTAAGGAGATCAATCTTCACCCTCACCTTGGCCATGCTCGACTTAGTTCTTCCTCTTGTGGCCAAATCCATTTCAAGGGGGGTTCTCGACAGAGCTTACAATTTGCTTAACGTATTGCCAAGTATGGATATGAAATGGGAGTTCAGGAAGAACCACCCACACAGGTTCAATCAACAAGTCCTCTTCTGGTTTAAAGACTAGTGACCATTTCTGAAGCCACAACTGTTGGCCTTCAATATCGATAACATGTTTTTACCGAACTGTACTGAAATCTTCTTTATTTGTAAAGTCGAGGAAGACGTTGTAGTAGTTATCATAAACACCTATCCTAGTCAACCCCCTTAACAGAAATCGTATCTTTGAAATTTGACCTTATTCGATCAATATGAGGTCTTGGTTTGAGACAAGTGCCTACTAAAGTGTGTTTGCAATCGGCAACCATTATGCCATAGTAGTTGGAGTGGCTTTGAAGGCCGGCCAAAAACTTAGCACCCCCATTCATGATTGTTGCAAGTTGCAACAAATACCACGAAAACACAGATGTTCAATGTGATGAAATAATTCACCTTTTCGATTTTGATTTGATGAATACACAATCATCTGAAACGTGATCACAGGAATTTCCACAGAAAATATTTTCATGGAAAATAAATTCTCATTAAAATTAATATCTTGACAATGACTATACGCCCGGCAGGTGCAACATGAAGCGATGAATATTCAGATACGATAAAAATAATATCACGGTGATTGCTGTTAGTCTGTAACACGAAATTGCTTCAGAGTAATACAAATAGAAGAATCGAACACTATAATATACTTGCACTAAAGGCACATCTTCAGGGCTTCAACGCGTAAATTTAACCTGAGTTGCCATAACCCTTACTTCTGAATTTAGCAAAGGGATGTAGCCCGTGATAAAAGCAGCATTTCCCAAGCTGTAAACACCGAAAAACCAGCTCTCATCTCTCTTTTATAGGCAATCCGGCAAGGTTTAATTCGATTCTGGAAGCAGAACACGTAATCAACGAAAATACGCCATATGTCTAGATGACTGAAATGGAGAAGAGACAAAAGGGGAGGACTTTTGAACTTTTGGTGGAGCGGGAAGCGGCTTCTTTTTCTCAATCGTGGTCTCAGACCGCAACCAGTTCTCAACTACTGAAAGCAAATTGGGTGCAGACTTCAACTCCGGAAGTTCGGGTAACTTCTCAGACCTCTTCAGAACTCCATCTTGGATGTAAACAAGATCTGTCGCCCATGTCTCCAGTCCATCAAATATATGAGTTGCACAGACAATTGTAGCTCCTCTCTGTGTTATCATGACATAGAACCAGAAAATTAATCTTTTTGTCCACCTTCATTTACCAGATCTGTAACACAATAGTATCTAAAGTGGTTTGCCAATATTAATTCCATCAAAGTGGCTTACTAAATTATGTAGTTTTTCAAAACTGCTTAAATGCTACTTCACAATTTTCTGTAGGATTTTGTTTCAGGTGACGCTAAGGAAAAATCTGTCACATAAGTGCTGAATGGACATGCAGTCTTGACACTTAAATATGAACGAGTCCACTCCTTCCCCTATCTCAAAAAAGAAAAAAGAGCTACGAGAAAATCCAAGGGGAATATTGAAACATCTGTTCGAAAACCACCCTTGTACTGCTTAAACCCAGTTGGATATCTAGTTCAGCACACATAAGTTCAGAAGAAGACAATGCATACCTGTTCACATTCTTCCTTAAAGAAATCCAACAAATCCATCCTCGCGACAACATCTAAGTCAACTGTGACTTCATCCAGTAAAAGAACCTGGAAGAAAGTGAGTCTCTATTAGCAACAGTCATCAAAGAAGTTAAACCACCCAGCTGATAATTATCAAACTAAGTATGAAAACCACCTCACAGTAAGCATATTGTTCGACTATTGAGCAAGCAACAGATGGATCCTATTATCTCACTTGGGAGGGAACCCCAGATGGACAAAGGAACAGAACTTTTCCAGAGGTGAAAACACACCTCCCTTTTCCTTTTGACTAATGAGACAAATGAAACTCGAAGACAAATAGATATGAAGCCCCCTCCATAAAGAAAAGAAAAATATAAGTGAGAGGCGACCGATGAGAATGAGCACCAGAACTATTTCTGAAAAAATTTAAATGGTGAGCCTACTGCAAATATGACCAGTATTCTTGGGGGTTGATGCAACCTTGGATCAACAAATTTTCAACTCTGATATGGTCAACTGTGAACCTAGTACATCAAACATTACCTTGTAGGGGTGAAGGAGACCCATGCAGATTTGGACTCTACGCCTCTGACCATCAGATACCTTGTGCATACGCCACTGCAGATCAATATCCAGCAGCTCAATCAACTTTTCTCGCCGAACTGGATCCACTCCTTCAACTAAACCATGACAAAGAAAACAGAAAAAAAAATTGAAAATTGTAGCTCGAACACAACAAGTTCACATTTAGCAGAAAATCATATGCAGAATAGTCCAAAAACAGAATGGTGTCAATAAATTAACAACTAGTTACAGTCATATTAGTTATGGGCTCTGTTAGAATATGAGTAGGAATAGGAATAACATATAAAATCCTACTTGGAAAAGGATTATAATGTAGTGTCCTATTAGGAAAAGGATTGGAATGTATTGTCTATAAATAGAGCCTCAATGTAATAATGTAGTTACAACAATTCAATAATATTCTTCTCATACTTCTCAACATGGTATCAGAGCTTCCACGATCTTGGTAAAGAATCAAAGAGTTTCCGCTGCCGGCGGGCGGCTATAATCCATATATGCCGCCCGTCTGGCCAATGATTATGTTAGCAAAAGTTGGGTCACTGGCTCACTGTGTATCTTTCTAGTGACTATTTTCTCATATCTTTGCGTAGCACCATACATCTGTCCGGTGACTACTTTTTCATATCTATTTTTCTTAGCACCGTACTTCTTTTCGGTAACTATTTTCTCATATCTGATTTGCGTAGCACCGTGCATCTTTCCAGACTACTCTCTCATATCTGAGTTGCATAGAACCATGCATCTTTCTGGTGACTCCTCAGATTTAATTTACATAGTTCCGTACGTCTTTCTGGTGACTCCTCAGATCTTTTTCAGTAGGGTAGTGCCATCATTCCGACCCTGCCCATATAATTTCTCTTTTCCAGTAGGATCGTGCCGTCACTCCGACCCTACTCATATAATTTCTATTTCTCTATAGGGTCGTGCCGTCATTCCGACCGTACACATATTTCTCCTTTTCAGTAGGGTCGTGTCATCATTCTGACCCTACCCATATACTTTTTTTTTCCTCAGATTGTAATCACTTTTCAGCCATCAAATCTAATAATCCAGCATGTGAGCATGTTTCAGCTAAGTTTCCGGTGACTTTCATGTTCAAGATCTACTCGTCTCTTGATTTCGAGATGACCCGTATATTTATACCAGTTTTCGGCAATTTTCCAGCGACACATCGACTTTACGACAATATTTACTACTTTTCGGATCACTTTTCCAGTTTGTTCCGTTTCAATTGAGGTCTCCCAGACGTTCAAAGAAGTCCTTACCAGTTTTCTTGCAGATATCTTCACCAAGTCCCTCACCGATTCTCATATTAGTTACATCCATAACAAGCTTGGTACATATGTCTTCTATGCACCAGCTTGAGGGGGAGTGTTAGAATATGAGTAGGAATAGGAATAAAGTATAAAATCCTACTTGGAAAAGGATTATAATGTAGTGTCCTATTAGGAAAAGGATTGGAATGTATTATCTATAAATAGAGCCTCAATATAATAATGTAGTTACAACAATTCAATAATATTCTTGTCATACTTCTCACAGGCTCCTAGGTCCGAGATAGAATGGTGCAAAATGCAAAGGAAATCAGATCGAAATTTTGACACAGACTAAAAGTCTTTAAAGTTAAAGATAATACATTGGTAGTTCCAGTAATAGATGAAATAGTTTCGAGGATCTTGAGAAAGCCTAGATTAGACGGGCCACGAGTGCATGTCAATTTAAGTGATGCCTAAAACTACTATCTTTTCATAGTATGAGTCAATATATATCCTCGTGAATAACATATAACAAGCACTTGGTATTCACGACTCGACAAATTTGACAGAAGATCATTATGTAATGCCATCAGGAGATTAAAATGGGAACTTGCAGAAAAAAAGCGATTACAAACCTCCAAATATCATATGTTCAGCCGAAAAATCTCCCTGAAGTGGAATCTCTCCCTGAATTTTGGAAAAAAAAACTCATTTAGAGTAGAAGCTTATTCAACAAAGTCGAAGTTCTATGCTTGGATAAAAATAAAAAGATCAAAAAAAGGAATTGTAAGTTATCATTGAGATAACACAGAAATCTCAACCACAATAACCAGCTTCATTTGCACAATTAGGGATACATGCATAGTTCATCGTACAGATACCCAAGTGCAGTTCAGGATTTTATCAGTAGGGTGCGGGGTATAACACTACAATTTCGCCCATCACTACTTTATATTGGTGCGGAATTCGAATAAAAACATACCATATATATTTTTTAAAAAGTTGTTCACCTATGTTATTTGTACACTGAAGATATGAAATGAGCTTAAATGAAGAAATGGGAACTGATATAGCTGACTCCAACTTGTTTGGGACTGAGGTGTAGTTGTTTTTGTTCAACTGCGGCATTTGTGCAATGAAGATATGAAATGAGCTTAAATGAAGAAGCGGGAATTCATATAGCCAAGCCCAACTTGTTCGGGACTGAAGCATAGCTGCTCTTGTTCAACTATGGCAATTGGTGCCATATGCTAAATCCACCATGACCACACCCTCAATTTCGTGAAACAAAAATCACAAAATTGCAGACATGAAAACCAAGACCAGAAAGTAAATGAAGTACTTACAACAGTGCCGACAGTTTTGCTCCAAGACTCTCCAAGGTAAGCCAGATCACCACTACAGACGAGGTGGGTGTCATGAAAAGCCGAAAAATTCAGCACCCTCACTACCTCTTTTCCACCCACCATATGCTTTCCCGCCAATATCTTCAAAAGGGTTGTCTTCCCTATTCCAAGTTGGAAAAAGTTGAGGCTCACAATTAATTTGAAGATAATGGGTGTAAATTGCAAAACCCAGAGGTTTAGGAGTCACTATGAACGTAACAACAACAACAACAAACCCAATGTAGTCTGGGGAGGATAGGGTGTACGTAAGCCTTAACTCTACCTCGAGGGGGAAAAGAGGCTGTTTCCGGAAGCTAAAAAAATATAGAAGTAAAAAAGGACAAAGAAAATAATAGGAAAAACATAACATAGCATTCAAAAGAAGAGCAATGACCATAACCAAGTAATGCGATAACTGAAGCACAATAAATAACAATTAACAAAAGTAGTAAGACAGGGAACTGTGAGCCAAATGCTACTACTACTGTTATAAACATGTACAATGCATCAACCTATCCCGCTAGGAAACGAGACAACGCCAACTACCATAATCCGCGACTTCATAACCCCTCCTTATCTAAGTTCATATCTGCCCCCACGTCCTGTCTAATCACTTCTCCCCAATGTTTCTTCGAACTAACCTCTCACACATTCTCGTCGTACGTATATAAATTTCTACATATGTAAAATTGGAAAATAGTGGTTACAGTAGATGAGAGTAAAGAATACCGGATCCATTAGCACCGAGAAGGAGACATCGAGATCGGGGAGAAATGTTGAGGTTGAAATCGAAAAATATGGGACTTTGGAAATCGTATGAAAATTGCATTCCATTTACTCGAATACTGCTTGATTCTCCCTCCATCTTCTTATCTGTTGTTCAATGAAGTATTGTAAACATTTCGTGGGCCGTATTTTATACCCGGTTTCAAATAGTTAAAGTCACCGCTTGGCGCTTACCGAACTGCTCTCTCCACTGTACCTTACCTTGCTGTTTCTGTTACATCCACAAAGTGCCCCCTCGGTTGGCTGCAATTCGACTTAGATCCGATCACTACACTTTTTGGAGCTCCGAATCAAATCTTAATCTTATTTCGTGCATGATGTTACACATGCTGGGCGTTTGATATTCGGTTCAGTATTTTTATAATTTGAGTTCGATAATCGATAAATGAAAGTAGATATCAAATATCATATCATTAAACTTCGATTAGGTAATCGATAAATTAAATTTTGGTTCGATACGAAATTCGGTATTATCATATTAAAGTTGGACATGCTTATAGTGATCCTATTTGGTGATAATAGTGAGGATTTCTAACCAATATTTTGAGAAAAAATCAATTTTGTTTGGTAGTTTTACATTTCTGAATACACAGTTTTACATTAAAAAAAATCAATTTTATTTGGTCTTGTTACACGTTGATATGTGTGGCTCAATTAATGAAACACCTTAAAACCTATGTTATTGTAGTTTGATCCAGCTCCAAGAAGGAGAGAAGTGGATGTAACACGAATAACATTTACATCAAACTAGATGTTAATGTGATGTAAAGTCATAATATTACTTCTTATAAATGTGATGGAGAGCAATATATGTTATGTTGTCTGCCAAGTGCTGAGTTTTTCGATAATTTTCATCTGCTGTTGACATGTGAACACAAGGATTAAGAAGGCTTGACCAAGTCCCCTTGGTTAAAGCCATATTCCGACCTATGTTAGGAATATTAGAGTTGAGCAAGTGCAGCCAGTAATGGTGTTATGTATCATGTCAGGAAGACTTCTTTTCTGTTGTTCCCTTCCACACCCTAATTTTCAGTAGCGTGATATTTTCGTCAAAAGTTGTCATATGTTGATTGCGAAGAAGTCTGTTGTGTAAAGTTAAGAGTCTACTTTATGTCTATGTTTAATAGTTCAAAGTTTGCTCGAGCAATATTCACACAAGTATGTGACCTTTGAAGTGTGGACTAGGTATGTGGCCTATGGGTCACTTAACTATTATTGGATATTCGGAAAATATCAAATACCAAATGGTAGTAATATTTTTTATCAATCCCGAATTCAAATATCGTAATTTTAAAATTTTACTCTCAAATACCAAATTACCGAATACCAATTACCAAATTTTTTTGATTCGATTCGGTAATTTGGTTTTGGATATTTTACACCCATCCCTAATGTTATATATGTATATTGTCATTTGATTTTAACATTAGAAAAAATATGAATATACAAACTTACTGAGATATTATAAATAAATTTTTATAAAATTGGAAAAGTTATGAATATGAAAAGGGGCACTTATAGAAAATAACAGATGTTTGAGTAAAATAAGAATATCTTTAGCTAACTTTTTAAACTACAATCCACAATTTCCTCATTCTATCTTTTCTGTCTTTTCTTTTTAATTTTTTTTTTGCTTCTTTTTTTTTTGTTTCTTCAATCTATAGTATCTACTTCTCTCTTTTTTGTTTGTTCGTTTTGTCCTCTTTAGTTTTCTCTTTTTTTGTTTGTTTTTATTTTTTCATATTATTTTATATTTTTTAAAAATATGATTACGTCGAATACAAGTCACGAATGATAATGGAAACATATTAACCATTCATCATATTTGTATTCAAAATAATTTTCTTTTTTTCTTTTTCTTTTACTTTTTGTTTCTTTTTTATTTTCGTTTTCTTTTTTCTTTTTTTGATTATTTCATTTCGTTTTTTCCCTCTCTTCTATATCTCTATTTCTCTTTCTTCTTCTTTTTTTCTTTTTCTTTTTTTGTATTTTTCTTCTTTTTCGTGTTTTCTCTTTTTTTTCTCTTTTTTTCTTCTTCTTTTATTTTCTATTTTCTTACTTTTTTTCTCTTCTATTTCTAGTTTTTATTTTTCTTTCTTCTTATTTTTGGGTTTCTTTTTCTTTCTCATTTTTTTAATTCTATTTAATATTTTTTTTGTACTTTCAGAAAATATGGTTACGTCGAGCACAAGTCATACAAGCCATGGATGATAACAAAAATACCACAATTGCTTTTTGTATTCACACCATTATTTATATTTTTATATTTATTGATATAATTGTATTTGTATTTTTATCTTATAGTTCGCACTTGTATTTATATTTATATTCCATAGTTCTCATTTGTATTTTATAGTTCACATCATCATTTATATTTTATACAATTTGCACTTGTATCTTAAAGGACTGTTTTGTATTTGTATTTTATAGTTGACTGCATATTGTATTTGTATTTTGTGGGTTATTTTGTTCGTATTTGTATTTGTATTCTATTTTCATGGATGCACTTGTATTTCTAAAGAACTATTTTATATTGCATTTGTAAGTTGACCACATGTTGTATTTGTATTTGTAATTTCATTTGTTTGTATTTGAATTTGTAGTTGACAACATCATTTCTATTTTTAAATAATTTGAAAAGAATCATCATTTTTCTTTCTACGAATACTTGTATTTATACTCATTGATACAAATTGTATTTTATTGATACAAATTGAACAATACAAATAATAAATTATACAAATACAAATGTTAAATTATACAAATACAAATGTTACATTTGTATCAAAGAATTGGCACGACCCAAATGGCCATGAGTGGCACCCACACTAATCCTCCTGTGGGAGAACCATCTATACCGAACCATTACTCAATCACTTAATCAATATTAAGATGATATTATTATAAATCAACATAATAACAATAATCCAGGACATCAACATAATAACAATAATCCAGGACTAATCATTATTAATGCGAAAGTCAAACAAACTACTTACTAAAAACCCCAAGACCCGAAAGTTATCGTACGAGAATTACTAACAAAGATCATGTCTAAAGAGATATCCAAAAAAAAAGACTATTTCATTGCCAGAAAGATGGACAAGAACAAATAAGATAACTCATGACAGCCTGAAGACGGAGTGCTCACCCTTGGATCAAGATCTATTATCAAACTCTAGAGGTGAGGTCATGTCTGAGCCTCTAGAACACTTTCTGCACTCAACAAAAGAAGAGTACAGGGTAGTATCAGTACAAATCACTATGTACTGGTAGGTATCATAGGCCAACTCAATTTAATAGCATGTACACAACATAAATCAAATAATAAGTAAACAGGCATCGTCACATAACAAATATTCAATGAATCAATAATACAATAACAACAGCTCAAACAGTGCTCACAAATAAGTCACATAACCATCAAGAGTATCAACCATACTGTAAACATCCACAGAATCAACACAAATATGTACACACATTCTATGGGACTTATTTTTGCCCAAATAGTCATGACCTGCAGGGAACAATCTATGTTCATGTACCGTACTGGCGTGGTACCGGAATTAACCCACAATACGGAAATAAGACACAAAACACAAGACAAACCGAGGACCAAAAGGGGAACAAGTCTCGGCCAACAATAATACCACAAGAACGAGATGATACAAGGTGTACTTTACACCAAAAACAGCCAACAACAAGATGAACACGAGATGATAAGACAACAACAATAAGATAACAACAATACACGGCTTTACTAGAAAAGAACACAAACACGATTACAAGAAGTGTAAGGATAGAAAGTGAGATATCAACTCTCACAAGAACTACGAACCTAAGTGTATGTCACACACTAAGACCCTTAATATTTGTAATAGGCAACACCAACACTCTTACAATGACACAAGAGGGCGTGAACCACTCAAGCGCCAAGGTTTCTAACAATGTTTGGCAATACTAGCGATTCCACCCTAGCATCACCCTCATTTCGGATTTGGTGGCTTTTCCAAGACTTAAACTAAGGTGGAACACTCCTCACACTAGAGAGAGTTTGGTTCAAGTGTTACAACTTTTAATATCAATAAAACAACTAAAGAAATAAATACCTAATACTAGCCTATTTATAGACTTATTACAACATAAGTGAAATGTCCAAAAAGCCCTTAATGAAGGGAAGACAAAAGACGCCTATGGAGTGTAGTCCAAGTGTAGTGTATGAACGGTTTTTGGTGCATAATTAAGTCCTCTTTGTCTCTTCACTTGCACACACCAAGTCTCGGGTCCAACGCGTACTCTCATAAGCCCATATCCGTGATTATTCTTGTATCAGGCGTGGTACCCGATCCAACATATACATATCTGTACCGGTGTGGTACCCGATCCAACATATACATATCCATACCGGCGTGGTACCTGATCCAACATATACATATCCATACCGACGTGGTACCCGATCTAATAGATACACATATCCGTACCGACGTGGTACCCGATCCAACATATACATATCCATATCGGTGTGGTACCCGATCAAATATATACACATATCTGACCATCGTGGTACCCGATCCAACATATACATATTTATACCGGTGTGGTACCTGATCTAATATATATATATCTGTACCGGCGTGGTTCCCGATCCAACATATACATATCCATACCGGCGTGGTACCCGATCCAATATATATATATCCATACCGGCGTGGAACCCGATCCAATATATATATATATCCGTACCAGCGTGGTACCCAATCCAACATATACATATCCATACCGGTGAGGTACCCGATCCAATATATACACATATCCGTACCGATGTGGTACCCAATCCAATATATACACATATTCGTACCGACGTGGTACCCGATCTAACATAAACAAGTAATATCAATATCAAATTTACACTACTTCACAGCATACAACACGATGTACCAAGTTTACAAGTACATTTAAAGTCATAAGATAATTTCATCAAGTAAAATTTCAATAATCATTTATACACGCATCAACAATCCAAACATCAATATTTTCAAGTATGTTCGAATACCAATCAGCAAGTATCCAATTTAGGAGCATACACACAATTAATTGAGTCTAAACTCTAATTAAAACATAACCTACCTCAATGTAATGCCCCAAATCTGGTACCTGAAATGCTACACGGTGCTCATGACTCCGAAGGACCACAAGCTAACCCATGACTGATATCTGTAACTGGGCATTGCATAATATACTGTATAAATACGAAAAAAGACTGAAATGATATAAGGGGACTGCGTTCATTGAGTTTTGTTGATTGACGGAATACTACTGAGATTACTAAATTTCTAAGATTTTTTAGATTACTGGGATTTCTTAGTTTTCCTGAGTCATGAGTCTGACTGAGTTCTACTGTGCATGGCTTGACTGAGAGTATCTTGAAAACTGACACTGTCTCTAGGCATATAACTAAATTGTTGGGTACAAGTACCCCCAGGACTCAATAGCATGAAACTGACAAGACATGATACTTTTTGACACATGACCATAGTCAATAATTCATAGTACAATCATTGGGGATTTTCATGAAGTATTTGCATTCTATAAGCTTACATATGAATACGAATGCATGTAAACATATCATAATTTCATAAACCTAATCTCATGAGTATTACGTCAATTCATTACAAAGCATAACAATAATGTGGGAGTCATATCGAACATAAGAGAGAAATATGGATTCATCAATTTTGGTCACAAATGAGTCATAAGGCATAATTCCTATTCTCTTAGGCATTTTATCAAACATCTTGCATGCATATCTTTAGGCTTAGGCATGAATATTGAAATAATACATCATGACAATATTTTACACTTTCAATGCAAGAATTTCAACCACATACTAACATATTTTCATGATAGTCATTAAAGACTTCAACTTGAAAATCAAACAATAACATAAACATGGATATAATTCAATTCATACCATGGAATCCAAAGTTTATATTTTAAATAGGGTTACTTGAGCTTCATGGGTGAAAGGAACCCATGAATCAACACTTTACATACCTGGGTGGATGATTTCTTGAAGATTGATGGAGGAAAACTTGAATTCTTGACTTGGGATTAAACACCTAGGGTTTCTTACCGCTTCGGTCTTTTAA
This sequence comes from Capsicum pubescens, assembly GCA_030864215.1. Lineage (NCBI taxonomy): Eukaryota > Viridiplantae > Streptophyta > Magnoliopsida > Solanales > Solanaceae > Capsicum > Capsicum pubescens. The sequence continues at coordinate 74,981,216 of CM061546.1, forward strand.
GGATCAACTCTAATGCCATCACCAGAAATGATATGACCAAGTAATGCTATTGACCTTAGCCAAAACTCGTATTTACTGAATTTGGCGAATAGCTGATAATTTTTTAGAGTCTGTAATACTATTCTGAAATGGTCTGCATGATCTTACTCGCTACGAGAATAGACAAGAATATCATCTATGAAAACTATGATGAACATGTCCAAGTACTGCTTGAATACACGGTTCATCAAGTCCATGAAAGCTGTTGGGGCATTGGTAAGACCAAAGAACATGACTAATAATTTGAAGTGACCATTTCGAGTACGAAAAGCTGTTTTCAAAATATCACATTCTCTGACCCTGAGCTGATGATAGCCTGATCTAAGGTCTATCTTAGAAAAATAGCTGGCACCCTGAAGTTGATCGAACAAGTCATCGATTCTGGGAAGTGGATACTTGTTCTTGATGGTGACTTTATTGAGCTGACGGTAGTCTAGACACATTCTGAGAGAACTATCTTTCTTGCACATGAATAAGACTGGTGCGCCCCACGGAGACACACTGGGTCTGATGAAACCCTTATCTAGGAGATCCTTCAACTGATCTTTCAATTCTTTGAGTTTTGCTGGTGTCATTCTGTATAGCAGAATAGATATTGGCTGAGTATTTGGAAGAAGATCAATGCCAAAGCCTATTTCCCTTTCGGGAGAAATTCCTAGAAGATCTTCGGGAAAGACATTTGAGTATTAGTTCACTACTGGGACTGATTCAAGACTGGGAGTTTTGGAACTAGTGTCCTTAACTCGAACAAGATAATAAACGCATCCCTTAGATATCATTTTCCATGCCCGAAGGTAGGAAACAAGCTGACCTCTGAACGCTGAAGTACTACCCCTTCACTCTAGGACAGGTTCATTCAAAAACTGAAATTGGACTACTCTATTTTTGCAGTCGACTATGGCATAGCAAAAATGAAGCCAATCCATGCCGAGAATAACATCAAAATCAGTCATCTATAATTCGACCAAGTCTGCTGAAGTGACTTTCTGAGATACCATAATCGGACAGTTCTTGTATACCCGTCGGGCTACGATAGTTTTACCCACTGGGGTAGAGACTGAGAAGGGCTCTGCTATAATTTTGGGACTGACTCCGAAATCAACTGCTATATAGGGAGTAACAAAAGACAAAGAAGCTCCTGGATCTAGCAAGGCATAAACATGTACATAAAATATCTGTAACGTACCAGTGACCACATCAGGAGAATTTTCCTGATCCTGTCGGGACTGGAGAGCATAAAGTCTATTTGGGTGTTACCCACTGGTTGTGCTGGAAGTGGCACCCTGCTGATCCGGGTGACCGAACTGAACTGAGGAACAATTCTGCTGAAATCCTGACTGGGGACAATCTCTAACTTTGTGGCCTGGATTGCCACATTTTAAACACACATCACTACCATCTCTGCAAATACCCTTGTGGTTCTTACCACAAGTATGATAAAGAGAATTGGTTCGGGCACTGCTAACGCTACCCTAAGACTTAGAGCCTGGCACCTTATCTTTGTTACCCTCTCTGAACTTAGGAACTGAAGCACTGGCTAAGGAAAGAGCTGGAACGGATGACTTTGGATAGAACTGAGAACGATTACCACCCTCTAACTTAGGCTGATTGAAGTTGAAGCTATCGGTATTTGCTCTCTTATTCTGCTTCTCCTTTATCTTAATCTTCTGCTCTTCTATCTGTTGAGCATGGATCATAAGCCTGTTTATGTCCATCTCACTAATTAAAATTATAGATCTGCACTCATTGACCACACTATCATTCACCCCAGAAACAAACTTACTCATCTTGGCCCTGCTATCTGTCACTACATGAGGAGCATATCTAGCTAATTGAGTAAAGTTAAGAGAATACTCTTTCACTGTCATGTTGCCCTGCCTGAGCTTGATAAACTCTAACACCTTAGCTTTCCTCAGCTCTAGGGGAAAGAGTCTATCAAGAAAAGCAGTGGCAAACTCCTCCCACTCTATAGGCCCTGCGTCACCACTCTATAGGCCCTGCGTCACCAACCCTCTCTGTTTTCCACTGTTTGAACTATGTGTGAGCCACATCCTGCAACTAATATGCAGCTAACTCAGCACTCTAAACGGCTGATACCCCCATGATATTTGTAACCTTCTGAACCTGATCAAGGAATTACTGAGGGTCCTCGTCTGACTTAGACCCAAAAAATGATGGAGGATTCATTTGGGTGAAGTACCGAATCCTGGATGCAACTGAATTGGCCACTGGTTTGGCCGGAATGACAGTTGGTCGTTTATTCTGGGCAGCAACTAAATTAGCAAGAGTAGTGAATGCAGCTCTGAACTCTGCATGAGAAACATGTTCGTCCAAGGGATCTACTTGGACAGACTGAGGGGCTGACTGATTTATGTTACTTATCTTGGGAGGCATGTTCTTTAGAAGAAAGGGAGAAACGAATTAGACTGAGAGTTAAATTTAAGTTTATGCTCACAGGAACAACATGAATAATGAAAGAAGGGAAATTGTTCCTAAAACATCTTATAGCCTCCAGTACATAAATGTAGCGCGCAATACACCCATGCACAACACTCTACTAGATGCAACTTTCAGACTTCCTAGGACACTATTGAACCTTAGGCTCTGATACCAAATTTGTAACGCCCTGAATCTGGTACCCCGGAATCCTACACGGTGCTCATGACCCCGAAGGACCACAAGCTAACCCATGACTGATATCTGTGACTGGGCACTGCATAATATACTGTATAAATATAAAAAGGGCTGAAAGACCATAAGGTTCAAATATCTGATAAAACATAACATCTGGAAATATGGTATATCAATACCAAAATAGAACTAAAATAATTGTCTGAACATGTTATAGTCTGGAAGCCTCTAAACTATCTAAAAACTATGGAGTTGATGGGACATGTCCCCAACTAACTCCGGAGTACTGAAATAATAAACTAATAAAATAATCACGCTATCCTCAAATGATGAGGACTCACTGCTAGTCTGGTTGCTGAATGTCTGATCTACTAAGGATGCTCTGGAGCTCGTACTTCTGAACCTATGGTATAAAACACCATAGCGCAAATGCGTCAGTACGATTGAATGTACTGGTATGCAAGTGAGGTAGGCTGAATGCAAGGGGTTTATAATCATGAACAATACTAACTGATTGAATAACATGAACGTGAGAACATATGCATGAATACGTGAACTGTAACTGAGATCATGACATCACTGAATCTGAATACTGATAACATAAATTTTCGTATAACTGATATACTATTATCTGAATGTCTGTGTATGACAGTCCTGTTTCTGATGGAACTAGTTAAGTTCCGTACTAACTGGGTGACTGTATCTGACAGTCCTTAATTCTGTAGAACTATCTGAGTTCTATTACTGAGACTGAGACTGAGACTGTAACTATCGAAAGTAGTCATCTAACCGACATACCCCAAATAAGTTATTATAGCTGAGTTGAGGTCCAATTTATAACCCCAATTAGAAGGGATTCAATACCGCGTCACTGGTAAGGACAAGCGATGAGTGACCCTCATCTAATAGTGTACCCAAAAGAGAACGGTGGAACCCTCATCTGACAGTGTTAATCCACCTCATCAACCCTCATCTGTCAGTGTTGATATCTCAACCTATGATGGCTATATAGTTTTGGAACGCAAGAATTATTTCTAAGGATCACACCCTCAACTGTCAGTGTGTGCCCTCATCCTTGGGTTCACTTGGTACTAATTCCTACTCCCATATGAATAGATACTGAAACATAATTAACTAAACTGAACTGGATTGCGTTCATTGAGTTCCGTTGACTGACGGAATACTACTGAGATTACTAAATTTCTGAGATTTCTGAGATTACTGAGATTACTGGGATTTCTGAGTTTTCCTGAGTCATAAGTCTGACTGAGTTCTACTGAGCATGGCTTGACTGAGAGTATCTTGAAAACTGATAATGGCTTTAGGCACACAGCTAAATTATCGGGTACAAGTACCCCCAGGACTCGATAGCATGAAACTAACAAGACATGGCACTTTTTGACATATGACCATAGTCAATAATTCATAGTACAATCATTGGGGATTTTCATGAAGTATTCGCATGCTATAAGCTTACACATGAATAGGAATGCATGTAAACATATCATAATTTCATAAGCCTAATTTCATGAACATTAAGTCAATCCATTACAAAGCATAACAATAACGTGGGAGTCATATCGAACATAAGGGAGAAACATGGATTCATCAATTTTGGTCACAAATGAGTCATAAGGCATAATTCCTATTCTCTTAGGCATTTTATCAAACACCTTGCATGCATATCTTTAGGCTTAGGCATGAATATTTAAATAATATATCATGGCAATATTTTACACTTACAATGCAAGAATTTCAACCACATACTAACATATTTTCATGATAGTCATTAAAGACTTCAACTTGGAAATCAAACAACAACATAAACATGGATATAATTCAATTCATACCATGGAATCCAAAGTTTATATTTCAAATAGGGTTTCTTAAGCTTCATGGGTGAAAGGAACCCATGAATCAACACTTGACATACCTGGGTGGATGATTTCTTGAAGATTGGTGGAGGAAAGCTTGAATTCTTGACTTGGGATTAAACACCTAGGGTTTCTTGTTCTTGGGGATTGATCTTTGAGAGAAACCCTAATTTGGTGTTGTGAATGAATAAAGAAGTTATGAGCTCTGGTCTGGTATAATTAGGGGTTAAAACGGGTGAAAAAAAAAACCAAATACCCTTTTAAAAATGGCTTAAAATCGTTGATCGGAAGTGGCGATGGTTTGGGTGACAGTCCGTCGCTGGCTCGACGATCCGTCGGTCCTGACCGTCGCATTTGGCCAGAATCTGAACTTTCTGCCTTGTCTGCGACGATTTGGGCGACAGTCCATCTCTAATCATAATTTTACTAAATATCATCCCTGATTAATTATTATAAGTCATCTAAGTATTTAAAGCAGCTCTTCGTCAATTTATCGGCTTCAGCTGTTTGCTCCGTGATTTTACTATATCATTCCTAAGTAATTATTACAAATTATTTACATATTAAAAGATTAATAATATCTAATAAAACAATAGAATAAACATTTATGATATGTCTGCATCAGCTGCTTTAATCATAATTTTACTAAATATCACCTCTAGTTAATTATTATAAGTCATCTAAGTATTAAATAAATAAATAAATAATATTTAATTAAAAAGATAAAATAGATATAAAATGATAAGTTAACTCTTATTGTTTTAAAATAACTTGACGTCTTAAATGAGATTTCACTTACTTTTTTTTTTCACAAGTATATTTTATAGTAATTTTATTATATCACTTCTAATTAGTTGTTGTGAGTCATTTAAGACATGTCTATTTCGTTGCTTCAATCGTGATTTTACTATATCACCTCTAATTAATTATTATGGTCATCTAAGCATCATGTCACTTAAATTGGAGTAGAAAAAAGTTTTACACAATAATTAAAAATTTAAATTATTTAGAAAATATAATTGACTATCAGTGAGACAAAACTCTGGACAAGGAGAGTAGAGTATATTTTTTAAAAATTACATAAAAAATATTATAAATTACAATAATTAAAAATTTGAAATATCTAAAAATAATTTAATCTATTATATATTTTTATAAAATACTTAAAAAATACTATAAATCACAATAATTAACAACTTAAAAAATTTAAATGATATAAATATTTGGTTGACTCTCGAAATTGTATCAGTTTCACTTAAATTGAAATAAAAGAAAAATATTATAAATCACAATAATTAAAATTTTAAATTATTTTAAAAATACAATTGACTATCAATGCCACAAAAGTTTGAATAGAGAGAGTAACATATGTTATTTAAAAATTACATAAAAAATATTATAGATTACAATATTAACAATTTAAAATATTTAAAACATATTAAAAGTATGATTGATTATCTAAATTCAATTTGTGTCATAGAAATTGAGACAAAAAAACATATATTGAGCTCATGCTAAATCCCGAATGGCTCTTATGATGTATATGCAATCCAACTTTTTTTTTTTAACTTTTGTTTAAATATATCAAAATTGAAAATACAAGTTCTAATACAGTACATCAAACAGTGCATAAGAAATAATGTTAGCATAAATAATACCAATATTACTAATACAAGCATTATTAATGCAAACATTATTAATACATTCTATCGGCATTATTTTTGTACACTCTAACAAAAGACTCCACGTTTCAATGTAAGGAACATATACAAAAGTAAAGTTCAATAAAACATCTACATAAGTATATTTTATCATGTTCTGAAAGTCAAATAATTTAAATTAATATGAAAGATGGTAACTTATAGTTTTCTTTTCTATATAATTTTTGAAACACTTAAAATTTGAATTTAAAATATTAATTTAGTTTAACTTCAAAGAATAAGGTGACAAATAAAAGAGAAGGAAAAAATGAAAGCAAATGATGTTTATGGTGACTTAGTAAGGGAATATAATGCGGGTTATTAATTGCAATTCACATGTGATGTAATATGTAATGACTAGATAATCCTTTATTTTTTTCAATACTTATTCTCAAGTCTTATATATCATTTTTAATCTCAAATTTTTACTCAATGTAGCAAATTGCAATCATACGATTAAAGATATAAACTTTTAAATGCATCAAATTTTATTGTTTATATGAGTAAGTTATACATAATTATCTTGTAAGACTTGACTCCGTAAATACTAGCAAGTTAATATATGTTTTGTGTATTCATGTTTTATAATTCATAATTTGAATTAATATCAATTTAACTTACTGCACATAATAAAAATATCTTAACATTGAACCCGTGCTGACACAAATCTTACTACTCTAGTTTCATATATTTATTTACATATATATATATATATAAATATTTTTTTACCATTATCTACTTTAGGATATTTATGTTTAACCGTCCGATCAAAGATCAGACAGATCAAAATTAGTCAGCAAAATCAGTACAAAAGACACAACTTTTTCTTTTTTTAATAAAAAATAAGCACAACAATGGCCGCCCCCATCTTCTTCCATCTTCACCACCCCTCTCTACCCTACCCGAAACAGAAACCCCTAATTCACCCTAGCCTGGCCGCCGCCTGCCACTCCCTGTCACTATCCTTTCACTTTTGGCCTTCTCAACCCGTGAGTTAGTCAAATCAGAGAACCAGTCCCCAAGTTCATGCAAGAACGAAAAAAAAGGAAAATCTCTATGGATTCGACATCAAATCTCTGAAGAAGCTAAGGTTTAGGGGGGTTGGTTTCAAAATTCAAATTTCCTCCTTCCCATTTTTTTTATTCTGAGGTTTCAAATCCGGATTTCAAGTCCGGATTTGTGCCTATAAATATGGGTCATTCGTTTCTATGGAGGGGAAGAGGGGAAGGAACGAAAAAAAGGAAAAAAATGAGTGGAAACTAAGAAGAGAGTGAAAACCAGTATTTGTTAGCAGCGAGAGAAAAAAATGGAGGAGAACAAGGTTCTAAGAAAAGGGTAACAGGAAAAAATTCAAAAAGGGAGAGAAAATAAAAGGCTAAAAAATTAGAGAGAAAAACTCAAAATCAGTGTGAAAAATACAGGTTAAAATTCGGAGGTCTGGTTGTCAGGTAAACAGGGTTTCCTTTTCGATTTTTGGTTCGAATTCAGAATCTCGAAGTTGAGTGTATAGTTGGAATCTTGACATTTGAAGCCCCGATTTCGCTGCACCAGATAAGGTGCGATATCTCTCCCTTTGTTTTCATCAATTTCCCTTTATCTCGTGTTAAAGTTCCATGGACATAGGATTTTTGTTTTAACCAGTTCTTGTTTTGTCATGTTGAAAGATGATCTTGTATGTGAGTATCCACATATGTGTGCCATTATCCCCTTTCCTCTCCTTTTCTCTTTACGCGTTTGACTCCTAACAGCCTGTTTGGATGGTGGTTTCCCATGGTATGGTTACCACGGGAACCATGTTCGTTTCCATGGTTTTCTAAAAATGGTGGTATGGTATGTTACTATTCCATGGTTTGATAACCATGGAATGAAGCAATTTGTTGAACCACCAATTTGGTGGTATGACATGATTTTCATTTTTCTTTTCAAACTATACCCTTATATAATTTTCTTTAATCCTATTTTATCCTTATCAACAAAATACATGCTAAGACTATGCATTTGTTAACAAGATCGAAGATTGCAAGACTTCCTGTTAGCAATATAAAAATTTAAAGAGTGAGAAAAATGATCACAGTTATTTAGTAGTAGTAGTTTTTAATGCCAATAAAAACTCAATTCGATAAAAAAAAATTGAAAATTGTAATGGAGGAAAACAAAGTGAATGCACAAAAAACATATACATGGGAAGTGATTTTTGAACTCCAAGATACATACATGTATACCAATTGTTTTATTGATTGGGAAGTATTTTCCGATTGCATTAGTTTGCGTTCGTCCAACCTTTGTTTAGCAAATACCCTTGTGAATTTGGCGTCTTAAAAGGATCATCGGGTAGCTATGAGAAGCATCAAGAAAGAAAGGACAACTGGTTACGCTAGCACTGATATGGATAAAAGAGTTGATATCTCAAATGTATTACAATTAGGGGAATTTTAGTAAATTTACCTGTTACCATACCGTACCATACCATCAAACCAAACAAAAAATCTATTATTAAACCGCAGTAAATGATACAGTCCATCCAAACATGATACTGTACCATAATATACCATACCATACATTATGAAATCATGGCAAACCACCATCCAAACAGGCTGTTAAGTGAGTTCTAATTTGATTTCGTTTCGTATGTGTGGTTGTTGTTCAAAACGGATTCGTCGGGGGTTTTGAGCCCGTATTGGTATTGCTGTTGGTTTTCAGTAAAACTTAGTTTGGAGCATGATTAAATTTAATTTTCGAGCTTGCTTTGAACCGAAATGGGAGATATCAATCTTACAGGGTGATTGGCTTTAGAATTGCGATCATAATAGATTTGCTTTCAAGATAAAAACAACGAAAAAGACTCAAAAATACCCCTGAACTATCTGAAATAGCTCAAAAATGCCCCTCATTAGATTTTTGGCTAAAAAATACCCCTTCTTTAAATATTTGGCTCAAAAATACCCCTCCCTCTAACGGAATTCGGAAAAGGATCAAAAATACCTCGAATTACTTGAAATGGGTAAAAAATACTCCTCTATTAAATATTTGGTTCAAAAATATTCTTCCCCTTAACGAAATTAAATTATTTCAATTAAATTAAACCCTTAACTTTAACTTTTTAACCCTAATACTTTAATTTTTTTTACATAAAAGTATTTTTTGAATTTTAAAAATAAGATAATGAAAAACAGTATTTGAATTATAATATAAATTGGTTGAATTTGATTTGAAAAATAAACATACATTTATTCTAAAACGGTATTTTCACTTTACATCTTTTTAATCTTTAAAGAAATTAACGAAATTAATGAAATATAAATTTTCACTTAAAGAAATTAACGAAATAAAAATTAAATGATGAACTTTATATAAATTAACGAAATAATCGAAATAATTTAATTTCGTTAAATACCCCCCTGTTAAATATTTGACTCAAAAATATCCCCCTTAACGAAATTAAATTATTTCGATTGAATTAAACCCTAACTTTAACCTTTTAATCCTAATACTTTAATTTTTTTACATAAAAGTATTTTTTTAATTTTAATAATAAGATAATGAAAAAAAGTATTTGAATTATAATATAAATTGGTTGAATTTGATTTGGAAAATAAACATACATTTATTCTAAAAAGGTATTTTCACTTTACATCTTTTGAATCTTTAAAGAAATTAACGAAATTAACAAAATATAAATTTTCACTTAAAGAAACTACCGAAATATAAATTAAATGATGAACTTTATGTAAATTAATGAAATAATCGAAATAATTTAATTTCATTAAATACCCCTCTGTTAAATATTTGGCTCAACAATACCCCTCCCCTTAACGAAATTAAATTATTTTGATTGAATTAAACCCTAACTTTAACTTTTTAATCCTAATACTTTAATTTTTTTTACATAAAAGTATTTTTTAAATTTTAAAAATAAGATAATGAAAAACAGTATTTGAATTATAATATAAATTGGTTGAATTTGATTTGAAAAATAAACATACATTTATTCTAAAAAAGTATTTTCACTTTACATCTTTTTAATCTTTAAAGAAATTAACGAAATTAATGAAATATAAATTTTCACTTAAACAAATTACCGAAATATAAATTAAATGATGAACTTTATATAAATTAACGAAATAATTGAAATAATTTAATTTCATTAAATACCCCTCTGTTAAATATTTATGCCATGCCATATTGTTACATGCTTTGTGTACGTTTTTGATGACTTATCTTATCTTGAGCCGGGGGTCTATCGAAAACTGTCTTGCTACTTCTCCGGAGGTAGTGGTATGGACTGCGTATATCTTACCCTCCCCAGACCTCACTATGTGGGAATACACTGGGTTTGTTGTTGTTTGTTGTTGTTGTTGAATTAAACCCTAACTTTAACTTTTTATCCCTAATACTTTAATTTTTTTAAATAAAAGTATTTTTTTAATTTTAAAAATAAGATAATGAAAAAAATTATTTGAATTTTAATATAAATTGGTTGAATTTGATTTGAAAAATAAACATACATTTATTTTAAAAAGGTATTTTCACTTTACATCTTTTTAATCTTTAAAGAAATTAACGAAGTATAAATTAACGAAATTAACGAAATATGAATTTTCACTTAAAGAAATTAACGAAATATAAATTAAATGATGAACTTTATATAAATTAACGAAATAATTTAATTTCGTTAAGGGAGGGGTATTTTTGAGCCAAATATTTAACAGAGGGGTATTTTTGACCCATTTCAGATAGTTCAGGGGTATTTTTGATCCTTTTTCGAATTCCGTTAGAAGGAGGGGTATTTTTTAGCCAAATATTTAACGAGGTATTTTTGAGCCAAAAATCTAACAAAGGGCATTTTTGAGCTATTTCGGATAGTTCGAGGGTATTTTTGAGACTTTTGGCAAATGGTTAAATTTTGATTTTCTTCGGGTGTAGTAATTACAGGGAGGTGTGAACTTTTGAGATTATGTGATAATCTAGAAATAATAGGCATCATAGTATCACTAAGGTTAACATTAAAGGGGTTAAAAAATTGTCAGGTTCTCCTAACCATTTGGATGTGTTCAAGGTGTTAAGTTTTTTTTTTTTTGCCGTTTGGTTGATTAACGTTATCAAAAACTAGTTCAAGGGTCGTGTTAACATTATTATGTATTCTGAAATATATTTGTATGCGGATGCAACGTCTTAGGCGCACGGGCAGTATTCCCTTTTATATTTTGGGTTCATATTTGGGGTCTCTAAATAGTAGTTCAATAGCTAAAAACAAAGTTTGGATGGTCGATAATATTATTATTTTCTTTTTGGACCCACTCTGCATTCTTGTTACAACTGAAGCATTTGAATATTCTATATACAAGATAATGTGGAATAATGGTATAAGTTCGGATTCACAACATAGAAATTAACATTGATATTGGATTAAAAGGGTTCTTGCAATATTTTTTTACATCAACATGTCTAGTTTTTTTTTTATTCTTAAAGGAACCATGAGATGTGTTTGTCTTTTCTTTTTTTTTAAAAAAGGTACAAAGTTGATTAAAGAGTTAATATATAAAAATGACCCTAAATTTGACACCAAATTATAACTTTGACCTTAAACTTTGATAGTGCACAAATAGGACCTTTAACTATTCAAAACCTGAACAAATATGACCTCCGATTTTGTAACCCCGTGCGTGAGTCTCACTCGCGCCTACGTGGAAACGCCGTTAAAAGGGCTGACTTGGAGAGAAGTCATATTTGTGCAGTTTTGAATAGTTAAAGGTCATATTTGTGCACTGTCAAAGTTTTGTTTTTTTGTGTTAAAACGACGTCGTTTTTATTATTTTTATTATTATTATTGTTGTTATTATTATTATTATTATAATAATAATAATAATAATAATTTTTTTTTTTATTTTTATAGTAGCTGCACCTAAAAAAAATTTAATTTTAAAAAATTATTATTGTTATTATTTTTATTTTTTTTCTATAGCAGCCTAGCTTTTTTTAATTAAAAAAAAAAACAGACACTAGCAGGGATCGAACCCGCACAGTAGGCTGAAGGAAGAGTCCAAGAAAAGAAAATAACACCACTGGGCTATCTAAGTGCCTTGTTTCATGTGGTTCAACATTAATAAACGTACATAAATATACATTTTCTATCTTATATATATACAACGTATTTTTTTTACCGAGGGGGTTCGGGTGATCCTCATGGCAACCACGTAGGTCCGCCCCTCGTTAATTTAATAACGTTTTAATAACATTTTAATTACGTTAATTTGATAATGTTAATTTAATATACTACTACTACTATCCTTAATAACGTTAATTTAATAACGTTTTATTAAAACTATAATTTTTTTTATTATTAGTATAGTTTGATCTTTAATTTTATATTTAAATAAATAATATTTAGATATATTATATAACTTATATTTGTCCTCTGCTTTATAATATATATACATACCCGCTCGATTTTTTCATATGAGGCTGACCCGCCTAATTAATAAATCTTTAATATTGCTCTTTTTTCGCAATGACAAAAGAAATTAGATGTCATTTTCATCTTTGAGCCGAAAATAATGAAAAAATAATAGTGAAGAGTCATTTAAAGGTCATATTTGTGCAGTTTTGAATAGTTAAAGGTCATATTTGTGCACTATCAAAGTTTAAGGTCATATTTATGTATTATACCCTTAGATTTTAAGTTGGACGCGTCCAGTTTTGCGTGTTGAACATGCATTTTGCCACGTAGGATTGAAGGTCATATTTGTGCAGTTTTGAATAGTTAAAGGTTATATTTGTGCACTGTCAAAGTTTAAGGTCAAAGTTATAATTTGGTGTCAAGTTTAGGATCATTTTAATGTATTAACTCTTGATTAAAATTGGGGTAGAAAGCAGCAATTCACCTCAATTGGGTTCCTATTGTAGTATTTGAATTGTGTTTTAATGCCCAATTAAGTTGGAGAGGTGTTTTACTAGTTTTGGTTAACAATTCCATTTTTCTTCGTTGGAACTGTGAATGATGTTTGACATAGCTTGCTAATATTCATTACTAATTCACGTATATCTTCTAATTATTTGATAAGTTACTAATCTTTACCTTTTATTTGTCTCATGTAACTCGGGAGTTGGAGTTCTACAACAGAACTCACTTTGACCCAACATCGGGTCAATCGCTACTAGGATCGCAGAACTTCAGAGTCACGTAAATTGAGAGTTTAAGTTTCCAAATGGAGCCCAGTATCATTTACCCTTTTCGATTTAATTTATGTTGATTATGTTGTTTTGCTCTAAAATGATACTAACTCTTATTATTGTCAAGATGACTTTATTTGGTTATTGATTTTCGGTTGCCTTATTATTTATCGATCTTTTAGGAATAGCTCAATGTCACAACCTTCACAAATAGAATACGATTAATTAGCTCAAAAGAAAAATGTAGGTTTCATCATTTCAACGCTTGGCTAATTCTTTTGAAAAACTAACTATTGCTTCATAATAGCTTGAATAAAGTTAACGTGACAATCTCCATGATTTTTTAAATAATAAATGAATTTCAAAACTAAATTAATAGGAAGGCAAATCGCCAAATTCAGATTTCGATAAAATTTATTCATTATTTTATTTCAACAAGTTAATAATTCTAACATTTGAACATTTGCATGAGTATTCCCTTTTCCAGCCTTCAAAAAGGCTAAACTGCGAGGTATATTTATATATGCACTACAATATACAAGGTATCTTGTATCATCATCATTTATCCTAAAATTTTACTAACTTCTTATTTCAACCGTATATTCATATTCCGCTATTAAGTTTATTTATTTATTACCACTAATTTAAATTTTACAAAAATAGATAAATAAATAAATAAATGCATAAATAAATGAACATTGCCATGTATTTATACATACTAATCTATTTTAATCAAGAATTAGTGTACCTTGACACCATATATATTTTTATTTCGCAATAAACGCATCTATGTATATTTACTCTTGAACACAAATTACTTTTCATATTTAGGCATACATAATTATATTTATAAGAAAATAAATTCTCACATGCTATTAAAATTATAATTATTTTACTTAGTTATTAATTCACCAATACATCTACCCTTATGTGTTATTAAACTTTTCACAAAAAATATAAGTCATTGAATTCTGTAAAATGCGAATATCGGATTTTTCACTCTCTCATTTATATCTTTAAAAATACATATATATTTTACAATAAACTATATCCTTGTATATTGTGGTAGTGTATCTTTGTATACTTTGATTTTTATTTTTTTTTAAAATAATAAAGGTTTTCTTATCATCATTTTGAGCAATAACGAATTAAAAGTTTTTCCTGATATTTTACTAAACTAGGTGTAGGGACTATCTTCGGATAGGCTCTGAGGGGTGTCTAACACCTTCCCCACGAGTAACCAAAACCCTTACTCCGAATTTCAAAACGTTTTTGATAGACTAAAACAAAGTTTTCTAATAAAAAAAGGTTTTTCCTAATTTTCCTAAAAAGTTAGGTAGCGACTCTAAAAAATGATTTTCAAAACCCAAGAGTCACGACACACCACCATACGTTGTGTGTTGTTTCGATCGATTCGAAATAGGGCGCGACAACGATATTTGGTAAAACCATATTAAAGTTGGAGATGTGCAAATGTATGTTTAAACTTCAAAAAGTATATTTAATAGAAACCTTATTTAGTATTTTTTTTTTGTTGCTTTTTACGAATATATTACCAAGGTCCAAGAGATTTTTTGGAATGACTAATACTATTGTCTATTGGGTTGGTTTAGACACACACACACACACATATATATATAAGAAATTCAAAATTTGATAAATACCGAATACCAAACAGTATTAATATCTTGTACCAAATTCAATACCGAATATAGAAATATTGAAATTTTACTCCCCAATACCATACTAAATACCGAATTACCGAATATCAATTACCAAATTTTTAGTTCGGTTTGGTAATTCAGTTTTCGGTATTTTATGCCCAGCCGTAGGCCCAGGGTAGTATTCCGGGGACCCATCTGGTTGCCACCCCTAGTGACCTCCATCCTCCCCATCGTTAAATCCTATCGGTCCATACTCTTCTTCCTCTGGATCCTCTTCCATGTCTTCTGTCAACTCTCCTTCTTATTCTTTCATTTCATCCATCGGATCTTCCTCCGTGTCTTCCTCTGGGTCTTCTTTTGGATCTTCTTGTATCTATTCTTCGGATTCCTGATCCACTACAGGGATAAGATGGTCCACCGATCCTAGGATTACCTACTGGTATATGGTAGTGGATATGGGCACGAGGTGCAAAAGCTGGTCCCAAATCTGATCTGCCCTGTAAATGTCTGCAATTCCCGGGAGTGATTCGTAGCTTGGTCAAGCTAAAATCCCTCTCGACATATACTATGTATAGTATTCCGGGGTGCAGTGTGGATCGACTCCCAAGCTTGAACTGAAAATTTGTCCCCATCCGTCAATCAAATTTCTAAGTCTTTTGATGGGGATTCTTCCTTCATAGTCTCCCTTCGCCAATGCCATGTTTGACCACAGGGGAACATTTTGGATCATGTAAAATTACCGAAGAACCCTTAGTGGTGCATATGGCTGGATCCCTTCCAACCCAATCAATTCAAGAAAGTAACAGTAATGCCTCCTCAGCATTGCCTGGTCGTTGATCTATGGTAGTCTCCATTGGATAAGGTTACCTGTGAGGTGGGTCAAGAAGGTGCTCCACTGCTCTTCATTATTTGGAGCGTACCACATAGTCATCCTGAGTGTGTGGCTAGGAATTTTGTTGAATTCTGCCTCTCTGATGCCATTGTGCACATTTCTTTGATAAAAATGTTCCAACTCCCATACTTGAAGCATTAAATTGCATCCCTTGAGGAAGTCGTACCCTCTAGAACACGTAGACAATGATCAAAGATTTTTGCCAAAATCATTGGCACTATCGTTAATCTGACTAATCCTGAAGTAAGTTAATATTTATTTGGTTCCCTCTCATTAGAAATACCATGATGCTCAGGAATGCCACCATGAAGATGATGGCTCTGTGCCTTTCCTAGTCGATTCTGGAAAAGAAAAATTTGCTTTGAAATTGATCGTAGCTTTCTCTCCGGTCGAACCTCTCAAAAAGATATCTCAGGATTATCCAGCCTTCCTCGACCACTAAACCTGGGCCAACTCTCAATCCCATCAAGCAAAGAAAAATACTTTTCGAAGTAGTCTGTGGGACCAAAGGTGCCCTCCCCACCAACCGCAAGTTAGCAATTTGGTTGATTTCTTCCAAAGTGGGTGTAATCTCGAAGTCTGTGAATATAAAAGTAACTGTGGTCAGATTTCAAAATTTGACATCAATCAAATGAATAACTCATTAGTCCTCAGCTCCATTAAATCTGTCAACGATCCCAAATGAGTCATCACTTCTTCCCCGTGGGCCACCCGAATGTTCCCCATCAGTGCCTTAGGATCTGTGGAACATCGGACATCATTTGGATGTTTGCAATATACTAGTTGATTTCCATCTGTAAAGAGAAAGGAGAGTAAGTTTTAATGTCTTGAATCTATTACGGTCTTAACATTTGGATCAATTAGTCATTTTCACACAGATGGCGTCATCGGGTTTACAAAGAACCCATTGACATAAAGGATGGCTTCCTAACTGTGAAAATGATGCCTTGAGCCGTCCCGCCTAAGGTTTATGTAGTATGTCCTATTTTTAGAGTGAGAGTTTTTCCTAAATGTTAAGAGTAGGACTGAGGAGCTGCGAGAAGGTACACTAACCTAATTGCACCGACTCTGAAACTAAGAAATCCAAAAAAGGTTTGGAGGAGTGCAGTACACCCCTCGCGTGTTTAGTGTGTGAATTGTGTACGGCCAAGACTCGATAGGAGAAGTACAAGTGATAAAGCAGTAGCAAGTATTGTTATTTAGACAATAAGGAATGCAAGTTTGGATATGGCTTGCGTCCTTTCACTCAAAGCATGATTTAAATACATGTAAAACAAATAACGCATAAAAGCATGGAAAGCCTAAACTAAGCGTGTTAAGGTGAAAACCTAAGTTCAACATCCCCAGCAGAGTCGCTATTTTGTCATGTTCTATTTCGAACCGATCGAAACAGCACACAACATGTGGTGATCGTTGTGACTCTTGGGTTTTGAAAATCATCGCCACCTAACTTTTTAGGAAAATTAGAAAAAAATTATTCTTACGTTAAACTCTGTTTTGGTCTATTTAGGGGTGGCAAACGGGTGGATTGGATTGAATTTGGACGGGTTAAATATGGATCGAGCAAAAATGGTTTGGATTGCAAGTCGCCCATATAAATATGGGTAAATATGGATTTGGTCAAATATGAATTGGGTAAAAATGGTCCAACCCACTTTAACTCCTAAAATAAAAAACATAAAACTTCTATATCATATCAACTTGACTTTTTTTTCGTATGTCTTTTTTTTTAAGTTTTTTTTTTCTCTTTTTTATATGTAGCCTCTAGTTTTTTTTTTTCTTTTTTCATTTCTTTTTTTCTCTCTCTTCTATCTCTACCCATTTCTTTTTTTTTCTTTTCCTTTTTAGTCTCCTTTTTTTATTTTTTATTTTGTTTTGTTTTTACTTCTTTCTCATTTTTTTTCTTTTTTCGTTGTATTTTATGTTTTATAATTTTTTTTTGAAGAACATGGTTAAGTCGAGTATAAATTATGGATGATGACTGAAATATCATAACCACTCAGTATATTTGTATTTACCATCATTTTTTTTCTTTTTTCTTTTCTCCTTTTTTTTATTTTTTATTTTTTTCTTCAATTCTTTCTTTACGCTTTTTTTCTCTCTTCTGTCTCTAACTTTTACCTCTCTTTCTTCTTCTTTTTTTCTATTTTTTTTTTATGATAACGAAAATACCCTAAGCGCATATTGATTTATATTCGCCCAACATTTATAATTTGTGTAAGTATACTCAAGTGGACTCCACCTAATGGACAGATACAAAGATAGTATCCTAAAAGATCTTGGGATTACATTCATCAAACCAAATATATTTAGCAGTCGCAAATTGATATACAAATACTAATGATACATTTGCATTGAATGATACATTGTATATTTATATACTTTAATCTCGAGAAAATATAATTAATTCATACACTTATTTGATATAAATACAAATGATAAATTGTACATATTGATAACTAAGCTATTCAAATACAAATAATAAAATTATTTGAAATATATAGTACGATACAAATAAATTTAAAGTAATTTTTTTTTATAAAATATAAAAAGCAATGAAAAAAAAAAGATGAGTAAAAAATTATAAAAAAAGAAGAAAAATGACAAAAATGACGAACCAAGAATGAAAAGGGGGAAAACGGAAATACAAAAAAAAATACGAAGAAAAAAGAAATAAAATTGAAAAATAAAAAAATTGATGAAATAGAAGAAAAAAAAAAGTGTAAGAAACGAGTAAAAAATAAGTGGAAAAAACAAAAAATGAAAAAGAAAAAAAAGTAAATTAAAGAAAAAAGGAAAGAAAAAATAGTAAATTAAAGGAAAAAGAAAGAAAAAAAATGGAAATGAAAAAAAAAGAAAGAGAAATAAAAGATAGAAAAAAATAATAATAAAGGAGTGAGACAATGGATTATATTTAATTGATAAGAGATGCTATAAATTGTAGAGGCTAAATGAAATAATTAGAAGTTTAAATTAATTAACCCATGTAGGTCTCAAGCGAATATGAATGATGAAATAAGAATGAGAAAGGGGAAAACGAAAAAAATACAAAGGAAAAAAATAGATGAAAAAATGAGAAAGAAATTTTTTTTTACAAGAAAAGAGTAAAAAATAAAAATAAAATGAAAAAGCAAAAAAGTAAATTAAAAGAAAAAAGAAAGAAAGAAAAAAAAAAAAAAAAAAAAGAAACTAGAAAAGAAAAAAAACCCTGAAATTTACAAAATATAGTGATGATAGAGATATCAAAATAATATAATTAAACCTTTTTACACAAAAATATTCCTCATAGTCGGTCGACATTCCTCCTGTAAACTGCAATCAAACAATACCATAATAGAGACATCAACAAAATACAATATAATTTAAACCTCACCTTTAGAAAAAAATTTCTCCAAAACCAACCAAAATTTATATGCCACCTGTAAGCTACAATAAACAAAATAATACAATAATAAAGATATCAATACAATATATTTAAACTAATCTTTACACCAAAATCATCTCAAAGCCGATCGACATTCTTCTACTACTTGTATTAAGAAGAAAAACAACAAGTAGTGAAATATTAGGAGAATACGATCAAAATTAATTTCTGCATAAAAAAATTCTCAAAGTCCGACACAAAATTCATCTATAATGTAAATTTGAAATTAATAAAAAGAATCATCTTCACTGAAAACTAAGAAAGAAAAGTAAGCAATTGAATATCAAAATAAAAAATAATTGAGATAATGTAGAGAACAAATAATTACATACATGCTAAAAATATGCATATGACCGATATAAAATAATTTCAATTGAGAGAGAATAATTAGGAAGAACTGTCAATTTATAGAAGTCCAAAACCTTATAGAAATCCAAAACTTTTTCCTTCAAAAAGGGATTATCTAAATATGGAAGTTCTTATTTATTTATTTTTGAAAAAATTAAAATCCTAATAACTAAAAATTTTGGGGACAATCCTACACGTATCAAACAAAAATTGTAACAAAATTTGGCTTTTGAAATATTTTATTTTAAAGGTCTAATTCCTTTCTAATATTACTTTACGTTTTAATGTATTTTACCAAAATTGAGTAGCTTCTTACCAAATATTTTGGGACATCTATTATAGAATTCTTTAATTTTTAAAATATATTTTTCTCTTACCATATATTTTGGGACTCTTTGATTTTAAAAATATTGTAAATATAATAATATAATAATTGAAGTAAATAGGTGAAAAAATAATTTTATCTATTGCATCAATTTTTAATGAAGGGTAAAAGTTTAAATCACTTTTCTAAGGGTCTTCACACTTTTAATATATTATAGATATGATGTGGGAATTGATCCGAGTTTTGGACCAATTTTGGACTTCTTTGACTGAAATTCATGAAAAATAGTTGGGCTTGAGTAATAAGATTAAAGCTTGATTATTGTTGTCTCGAATACTCTTTTTTACTGAAATTAATTTTATCGATACTTTCTACTACTCTAAAATTATTTTTATTATAATGTATACTCCCTCCGTTTCAAAAAGAATGATCTACTTTGACTTGACACAAAGTTTAAGAAAATAAAGAAGACTTTTGAATCTTGTGGCTTTAAATTAAAGTTGTGTCAAATGTACCAAAATGCCCTTTAATCTTGCGGTCTTAAATATGCCATGTGGAAAGTAGAAATTAAAGTATTGCCAAAAAAGGAAAGGGGTCATTCTTTTTTAAACGGACTAAAAAGAAAAGTAAGTCATTCTATTTTAAACGGAGGGAGTACAAATTATGTAAATAATTTAGTACACGCGTCTGATTTAATAACTTTTAATTTTAATATTTTATAATATTAACAAAATACATATATATAATAAAAACATAGTTGAAATACGTGCATGTATGAGATTATAATAAGATATATTATGTTTATAACTATTATGAGATTATAATAAAATATACACATATTCATGTAATAAGGACATATATATTATAAAATATGTATAGTCACAATATATCATCTGAAAAAATAAAAATAAAAAAATGCGAATGCGATTGTTGAAAGATATTTTTGAAATTTTGATGTTAAAATAATTATTTATAGTTAATTAAAATGTTTTAACATATGATAGGGAAATAAATTCTCCCTTTTTTATTTCTTTTCGAAAAATACGAATTTATTTTGAAAAATTATTTAGGGCGAAGAAACATCGAAAACATAATTCAAAGAAAAAAGGCGAGTCGAAATTGAGTGTCAACAACAAGTATAAATATGATGCCCCTATCTATTTTTCAATACTCTTGGAATGAAAAAGTAGAGGGCATATTTTGTGGTGCTCCAAATGGCGGATAGAACAAGAGTAGTTGAAACATCCCGGATTTTTCGTCCTTGGAAATTTCTTGAGCTTTGAGCTCACTGCCTTGGTAATCACTCACACTATGAGTCGTAGGGTGTCCTGACAATCATTGGGACAAGTCGTAACCAAATCAGTAATTTTGTGGCTTGATTCTGCTCTGAATACGAGTGGCTCACTAAGAGCCATAAGGATATGTCACGAGTCGTTAGGTGTAATCGTAGGGTGTCCAGTGTAAGTCCTAACTTGGGTTCTGTGTCAACTACGACTAGACCCTAAAAGTCGTAGTCCCATTACAAGTGGTGCCATTGAGTCATACTGACAACAGTGTAGGGTGCCTTGGTAGTACTGCCTTGGTTACGATTCTTGGTGACGAGTCATAAGGAGTGGCTACGAGTCAACAGTTGATTCGTAGTCAAATGAGACCCTATTTTAGCTTTTAAGTTAAGGGCATTCTAGACATTTTTCCTCTTACCCAACTTGAAACCCACGTCTTATAACCTCATTAGGGTGTCAATAGCACTCAGAAACACATCAAAGTAACTTCTCAACACTCTCAAATTCCTTAAGGTAAAGAACACTTAGGGTTTTCAAGAGGTTGATCAATTAGGGTTTTCAAGGGTGATTTCTCTCCGTACATCTTACTATTCCAGGCATGTGACTCTTCCCTCATTGTTAATTTGTTAAAAAGCATATGTATTAAAGTGGTGTTCACATGGAATTATTTTGGTTTTGAAAACAAAGGTTGTGGGTTTTGAATGCTTATTGTTGAACAATGTTTTTCCGTGATTTAATTATGATTATTCATGCTTTAAATATGGTTTTGAACTTATGGGTGCATGGGTAGGGTGAATGAACTAGGGAATTGTGATTTTCTAAAACTTGTGGCTTTTGAAGTGGTTATGACCATAACCCCATAGTATGAAATTGGTTTTGAGTTATGAGAAAGGTGGAAATTTGTAAAACTGAACTAGCCTTGAGCTATTGCATGATATAAAGAGGTATTTGAAATACAATGGTATGATTTAATGAATAAAAAAAGTCGGTGTCCCCCATCTTGTATTAATGAACAAAAGGAGTTATTTTTCCCAAGTAAATAGAAAATTGTTTTGGCATGTTGTTATTACCTTGCAAGTGTAGTAGGTATGACAATACCAATAATGTATGTCTTAATGTGAAATGTCGTTCATGATTGGGATTGTGTGATAAATATTTTAATTGGGCTCTAATAAGGGTTGTGTAGCTGAGTCGTGAAAGTGGAGGTTCGGGTGACCGACACTGGAAATCATGTTTGCCGATGCGAGGGTCAAAGCGACCAGGATGTTCGAGTCCCCCTCATTATTATTATTTCATGATTAGGGAGGCTCTAAGCCCTCGTGAATTATTACATGATCGGGTGCTTAAGTCACCTTAGTATATGTTGGGAGGTTCGAGTCTCCCATGTGCATATATATGAGATTATTCTCTGGTTCGTGCAACTACACAAATTGGAGCCCGACCAGGGGGTGAGAGCTGGGGCCCATATAGACTATGGGTACTATTGTATGATGGTTGAGCTATATAATCTAGGTTAAGGTTTAAAAGTGCATGTTAGACCTTATTTCCTATCCCGACATAATATATATATATGTGTGTGTGTGTGTATATGTATTTGCATATGGTTATGTACATTGGATGACTTGGTTTGAATTGATGGCATTATTTTAACTTTATCCCTGAGTTACATGTTAGCTTTCACCCCACTAACCATCTCCGGACGTTGTATCCTTACGCGAAGCAGGATTTGGCCATACTACTACTTCTCCTACTCAATGATTGTGGATTGATCGAGAGTCGACTTGAAGTGGTGAGCTTTCATGCTTTGGAAGGCTCCATTTTAGGATTATGTTTTTCTTTTGAGTTATAGACTATTGGATACTATTTTTGGCTATAGTCGGGGGCATGTCACTACACTTTATTGATATTCGGTTTGGTAGAGGTTTTGTCGGGTTACTGTGGAATTGCGATGGTTTGGTTGTTGGTTGGTTTGGTTATACACATATCATAACATCTTTAATTTCAGGTTCTCTTATCTTGTTATAACTTATATGTTCGAAATTCATCCAACATGGATGTATGGTGGTTTATGATTTGGGTGTTGGGGGTGGTCTCCAGTTCTTGTTGAACTTAAGATACCTGTCACGACCAGGTCCTAGTTCAGGTCACGTCAGGTGTTATCAAAGCATAGGTTCATGGTCAATTGGGTGTCCACAAAGTCGTGTCTTGTAGAGTCTCTTTTATAGGTGTGTAGCGCGCCCACTTATAAGGGAACGACTACGAGGAATTTAGGAATATTTTCCTTTTTTGTTGTGTTATTTCAGGCTGTAGAGTCTAAGGTCTCAAAATCTCTTCTAATTTTTATTTGTTCGCTTTTCAGATCATGACTCCTAAATGATATGAAGTTCATGAAAACTCCTCTGTCCCATTTGACGACAATGCTGTTGAGACATGCCCTGCTTATGGGTATAGACCTGGTCTAGGAGTTCAGATATTGATTGCCCTTCTGGAGTTCCACCGGTCCCCTCTAGCCCTCCTTGAGCTCCTCAGGCTGATGTGTCGAATGTAAAATTTTGTCAATCTATTCATATGTTAGCTCAATTGGTAGCTTCTCAGTCTGAGTGTGTAGCTTCTATTTACTTTATCTTCTGAAGCCACAAGGGTTGGCCAGTTTATGAGGTTGAGGAAAATCCTCAAGGTTTTATAGACGAGTTGGAGAAGACCTTCCGAGTTATGCATGCTTCGAATGTTGAGGGTGTGGAATTCGCTGCCTATCAACTGAAGGGTGTAGAATACCAATGGTATGAGAAATGGGAACAGTCTAGGGGAGATAATATTGAATCCGCACTGTGGGATAATTTCTCTTGTACTTTTCTAGACTAGTTCATTCCTCAGGAGTTGAGGGAGGCGAAAACGGAAGAACTTGTTAATCTGAAGCAAGACAGGATGACGGTCAAGGAGTATGCCTTGAAATTCCATCAGTTGTCCCGGTATACTCCTGAGTTAGTATCTAGTATGAGGGCTAGAATGAGAAAAATTGCTTCTGGGTTATCCCATAATTTGATTCTAGAGAGTAAGGTTGCCTTATTGAACAAGGATATGGACATCTCTAGATTGATTGTGTATATGCAGCAGGTTGAGGAAGAGAAGAAGAAGCAGGCGGAGATAGGGGAAAAATAGAGTAAGAAGATTAGATTTTTTAATAGGGTGGAGGTCAGCAGTAAAGTGGTAGATATGGTGGAAAGTGGTTACATAAAGTGAGGGAGTTCTGGTTCCTACTCTACGGTTAGTGCTCCTTATCCAAAGGTGTTGGGTGATCATCGTTCTTAGCATGATAGTGGGTTTAGGGCATAGGGTGCCCAATCTTAGGTTGGTGGAGCTCAGTCTGGTCCATCATATCCTCTTTGTAAATTCTGCGGGTAGGCGCGGGTTTTGTGAAGAGGAGAGGAACAAGTATTTTAAATGTGGTCAGATTGGTCACTTGCAGAGGGATTATCCTTCTAAGGTTGCTTCAGGGGCAAATAAGATTCTTGTTGCCACTTCATCAACTTCTGCACCAAAGGGTGTTGCTTTTGCTTTTGGTACCAGCACAAGCCAAAATCGCTTATATGCCCTTAGTACCTGCCAGGACTCTGAGGCATCTCCTGATGTCGCCACTGGTATGTTATGAATCTTTTCTCATTATTACATTGCTTTCTTGATATGGGGTCTACTCTTTCTTATCTGACCCCATTTATGGTTATACATTTGGTTTTGGTCCCGAGCATATCCCTGATTCCTTTTTTATTTCTACCCCGGTGGGTGACTATGCGGTTGCTAGAAGAGTCTATAGGGGTTGTGTGGTCTTTGTTGGTGGCAGAGAAACTCTGGTGGATCTGGTAGAGTTAGACATGGTTGATTTTGATATCATATTGGGGATGGACTGGTTGCACTCATGCTATGCCTCCTTAGTCAAACCTGTAAGGTCATATTTAAATTCCCTAATAAGTTATTCATTGAGTGGGAAGGGGGTTCTCTATTGCCTAAGGGAAGATTCATATCATATCTTAGAGCCAAAAGTTGATTTCCAAGGGATGTCTTTATGACTTGGTCTGAGTTAAAGATTCTAACTTGGAAGGTCCTTCCTTACAATCCGTTCCCGTGGTTAATGAATTCCCCAAAGTTTTTCCTAATGATCTTCCTGGTATCTCTCTCGATAGGGAGATTGATTTTGGGATTGAACTTATTTCAGAGACTCATTCTATCTCTATCCCTCCTTATAAAATGGCTTCGGCTGAGTTGAAGTAGCTTAAGAAGTAGTTGAAAGACCTCATTGACAAGGGTTTTATCCTTCCTAGTGTATCTATGTAGGGTGCTCATATTTTGTTTGTGCATAAGAAGGATGGTTCCCTTTGAATGTGCATCGATTACCGTCAGTTGAATAAGGTTATAGTGGAGAATAAGTATCCTCTTGATCGGATTGATGATTTGTTTGACCAGCTTCAGGGTGTTAGATATTTCTCTAAGATTGATCTTCGATCCGGTTATCATCAACTAAAGATTAGGGAGGTGCATATCCCTAAGACTGCCTTTCGAATCCGATATGGTCACTATGAGTTTCTAGTCATGTCTTTTGGTTTGACTAATGCCCCGGTGGCATTCATGGACATCAATTTCTGGATTTGTTCGTTATTGTGTTTATAGATGATATTCTGGTGTATTCCAAGAGCGAGGCAGATCATGCTGATCACCTCCGTATTGTGTTGCATATATTGAAAGATCAGCATTTGTATGCTAAGTTTTTGAAGTGCGAGTTCTCATTGAAAGTTGTTAATTTTCTGGGTCATGTCATTTCTAGCTAAGGGATCATGATGGATCTGCAGAAGGTTGCAGTGGTTAAGAAGTGGCCTACGCCTACGACTCCAATCGATATTCGAAGCTTCTTGGGTTGAGCTGGTTACTATAGGAGATTTATGGAGAGTTTCTCTACTATAGTTGCCCCGCTGACTAAGTTGACCTAGAAGAAGGTGAAGTTCTTGTTGTCTGATGCTTGTGAGGGTAGTTTTGAGAAGCTGAAAGATAAGTTAACTTCAGCTCCAATTTTGACCCTGCTCGAGGGTAAAAATGGATTTTTGGTTATTGTACGCGTCTCGTGTGGGACTTGGCTGTGTGTTGATGCAACATAGTAGGGTGGTGGCCTATGCTTTTAGGTAGTTGAAAGACATGAGAGAAATTATCTGACTCATGACTTGGAGTTATTGGTTGTGGTGTACGCATTGAAGATTTGGCATCACTATTTGTATGAAGTTCATGTAGATATATTTTCTGATCATAAGAGCCTGCAATATGTGTCCACCCAAAATAAGTTGAATCCTTAGTAGAAGGCATGGCTTGAGATGCTAAATGACTACGACATGAGTCTCCACTACCACCCAGGTAAAACTAATGTGGTTGTTGATGCTCTTAGCAAGTTATCCATGGGGAGTCTAGCTCATGTGGATGGGGATAAGCGGGAGTTGGTGAAAGATGTTCACCATTTGGCTAACATTGGAGTTCGCCTCTCGGACTCAAAGGATGGGGGCGTATTTGTATAAAAGGTGGCACAGTCATCTTTTGGTACTGAAATAAAGGAGAAAAAGGTATTGGATCCTATCTTAATGAAGATTAAGAGATATTTGGGACAACAAAAAGTTGTTGCTTTTGAGATTAGTGGCGATGGTATCTTGAGGTACCAAGGCAGATTATGTGTTTCCGATGTAGATGGGTTGCGATAGATGATCTTGGTTGGGGATCATGAGTTGTGTTATGCCATTCATCATGGTTTGACGAAGATGTATCATGATCTTAAGGAGATTTATTGGTGGAACAATATGAAGTGAGATGTGGACAGTTTTGTGGCTAAATACATGGTGTCTCAACAAGTGAAGGTTGAGCTCTTGCGGCTTGGATGGTTGTATCAAGAAATCAATTTGCTTGTGCGGAAGTGGGAAGTAATTAATAAAGATTTCATTGCCGGTCTTTCTCGGTCTCGAAATCAGTTTGATTTGATTTGGGTCATCATGGATATGAAGACTAAGTTTGCTCACTTCATGCCAGTGAGGACTAATTATTCGGTAGAGGATTATATGTAGTTGTTCCTCTAAGAGATTTTTAAGTTGCATGGTGCACCTGTTTCTATCATGTCAGATCATGGTACTCAGTTCTCATCACACTTTTGGCGTTCATTTCAGAGAGGTTTAGGAACTAAGGTGAGCCTTAGTACTACTTTCCACCCGCAGTCGGATGGGCAAGGGAAAAGAACTATTCGGACATTGGAAGATATGCTTTGAGCTTGCGTTATTGACCATGGTGGTAGTTGGTTTAATCATTTGACTCTTATAAAGTTTGCGTATAATAATAGCTACCATTCTAGTATTAGGATGACTCTGTTTAAGACATTGTATAGTAGGAGGTGTATACCTCTTATTGGGTGGTTCGAGGTTGGTAAAGCGGAGATGTTTGGCCCTAATTTGGTTCACCAAGCCATGTAAAAGGTGAAGGTGATTCGGGATAGACTTAAGATAGCCAAAATTCCTATGCAAATTGAGGCGTAGGGAGTTAGAGTTTGAGGTTGGCAATTAGGTGTTCTTGAAGGTATCTCCCATGAAGGGAGTAATGTGGTTTGGGAAGAAGGGGAAGCTCAGTCCCCGGTATGTCGGCTCGTACTTGGTCTTGAAGAGGGTTGGTAGTGTTGCATATGAGTTGGAGTTGCCTCCTAGTTTGAGCTTCATTGATCTGGTGTTTCATGTTTCGATGTTGAGAAAAAACGTGGGTGATCCTTCGATGGTTGTTCCTTTGAAGGAGGTGGGTATTTTGGATTCCGTATCATATAAGGAAGTCTCGATTAAAATTGTGGATCGGCAAGTTCATCGACTGCAAACAAAGGAAGTAGCTTCGGTAAAGGTTCTATGGAGGAACCACAAGGTTGAAGAGGCTACTTGGAAAGTCGAAGAGGATATGAAGTCCAAGTATTCGTTCGTGTTTCCCGTTCTGGATAATCGTGCTTAAGGTATGTGTATTCCTTAGCATCTATGATTTCTGGCTTTGTCAAAGGTAAGAGTAGAGGTATAAATATAAATGCCCTGTCCCATCATTCAAGGATAAATGATCCAAGTGGGGGGATAAATATAAATGCCCTGTCCCATCACCCTATGAGTCGTAGGGTGTCCTGACGAGTCATTGGGATGAGTCATAACCAAATCAGTAAGTTTGTGGCTTGATTTTGCTCTGAGAACGAATGGCTCACTAAGTTCCGCAAGGATATATCACGAGTCGTTAGGTTTAATTGTAGGGTGTCCAATGTAAGTCCCAATTTAGGTTTTGTGCCAATTACAACTAGACCCTACGAGTCGTAGAGTATCATTACGAGTGGTGCCATTGAGTCATAAAGATAATAGTGTAAGGTGCCTTGGTGGTACTGCCTTGGTTACGACTCGTAGTGACGAGTCGTAAGGAGTGGCTACGAGTCAAAAGTTAACTCGTAGTTAATGACAACCCTTTTTCAGCTTTAAAGTTAAGGGTATTCTAGACATTTCCCCTCTTACCCAACTTGAAACCCACATTTTATAACCTCATTAGGTTGTCAATAACACTCAGGAACATATCAAAGTAACTTCTCAACACTCTCAAATTTCTCAAGGTCAAGAACACTTAGGGTTTTCAAGAGGTTGATCAATTAGGGCTTTCAAGGGTGGTTTCTCTCCGTACATCTTACTATTTCAGGCATGTGACTTTTCTCTCATTGTTAATTTGTTAAAGAACATATGTATTAAAGTGTTGTTCACATGTAATTATTTTTGTTTTGAAAACAAGGGTTGTGGGTTTTGAATGCTTATTGTTAAACAATGTTTTCCCATGATTTAATTATGATTATTCATGCTTTAAGTATGGTTTTGAACTTGTGGGTGCATGGGTATGGTTAATGAACTAGGGAATATTGGTTTTCCAAAACTTGTGGCTTCTGAAGTGGTTATGACCCCAACCCTATGTGTGAAATTGGTTTTGAGTTATGAGAAAGGCAGAATTTTTAAAATTGGACTAGTCTTGAACTATTGCATGATATAAAGAGGTATTTGAAACACAGTGGTATGATTTAATAAACAAAGAGAGTCGGTGTACTCCACCTTGTATTAATGAACAAAGGGAGTTATTTTTCCCAAGCAAATGGAAAATTATTTTGGCATGTTGTTATTACCTTGCAAGTGAATTGGTATGATGATACCAACAATGTATTCCTTAATGTGAAATGTGATTTATGATTGAGATTGTGTGATAAATGTTTTAATCGGGCTCTAATAAGGATTGTGTATCTAAGTCGTGAAAGTGGAGGTCCGAGTGACCGACATTGGAAATTGTGTTTGCCAACGTAGGGGCCAAAGTGAACAGGGAGGTTTGAGTCCCCTTCATTATTATTATTTCATGAGTAGGGAGGTTCGAGTTCCCCGTAAATCATTACATGATCGGGTGCTCACCTTAGTAGATTTTGCGAGGTTTGAGTCTCCCGTGTGCATATATATGAGATTCTTCTCTGGTTCGTACGACTATATGCACATGGGCCTGATCAGGGGGTGACAACTGGGGCCCATATAGCCCGTGGGTACTATTGTATGCCGGTTGAGCTACATAATCCATGTCAAGTTTAAAAGTGTATGCTAAACCTTATTCCCTATCTCGGCATGAAATATATATATATGTATATATATATATATGTATGTATCTGCATATGGTTATGTGCATTGGATGACTTGGTTTGAATTGACGGCATTATTTTATCTTTATCTCTGAGTTACATGCTAGCATTCACCCCGCTAACCGTCTCCAGATGTTATATTCCCATGCGATGCAGGATTTGACCATACTTCTACTTCTCTTGCTCAGTGATTGTGGATTGATTGAGAGTCGACTTGAAGTGGTGAGCTTCTATGCTTCAGAAGGCTCCATTTCAGGATTATGTTTTTCTTTTGAGTTATAGACTATTGGATACTATTTTTGGTTATAGTCAGGGGCATGCCCTGACATTTTATTGATATTTGGTTTGGTAGAGGCTTGGCCGGATTACTGTGGGCTTAGGATGGTTTGGTTCTTGGTAAGTTTGGTTATACACATGTCATAACATCTTTAATTTCAAGTTCTCTTATTTTTGTTATATGTTCGAAATACATCTGACATGGATGTAAGGTGATCTACGGTTTAGATGTTGGGGGTGGTTTTCGGTTCTTATTGGACTTGAAATACCCGTCACGACCAGACCCTGGTTTGGGTCGCATCAATAGTGCTCGAAGGAATCATCGAGGACATGCTCCTTAAGGTTGGTAAGTTCATTATTTCCGGTGACTTTATTGTGCTTGATTGTGATACAGATGACAAGGTACCAATCATACTGGGATATCCATTCTTGATAGACAAGAGGAGCACTGAATGATGTTAGAGAGGGCACTTTTATAATGAGACTGAATAATGAAGAGGTGGTCTTCAAGGTATATAAAGCACTTAATCCACCTTCACACTATAAGGAGTTGTGCATGATTACGGTTATGGAGCTGGAGGAGTGTAGACCTCTATTGATCTTTTTAGACTATCTCATAGAGTGGCCCAAATAGCCCAATAAGAGTGAAGATGAAAAACTTGAGAAAGAGCTTGACAAGGCTAGTGTTGAAAAAGATGCAGACCTTGAAAGTACAGACTTAAGAAGTCAGAAAATAGTGAAAAAATTAACTTTCAAGTAGCAGAAAGAGGTTGAAGAAATATGGATAAACGTAGTTATGTGAGTCGTGCCGAGACACTAAATCAGACGCTGCTTGAGAGGCAACCCAAGTTAAGGTAGATATTTTAATTCCTTGTTTTTATTTAGTATCACTTTTGTTTTTATTTTTATTTGAGTCAGAGGGTTGATGGGAAGTCTGAGTACTGGTGATCTAATCTAAGGAGCATGGCAAAGACTGGGTGTAGGATTCATTGGACCTTATTGATGATTGAGATGCTACTAGCTACGCCTAGAGGCCTCAGGAAGTATTTCTATCCTTACTTTGAATTTGTACTTTGGGAATAAAGTGTGATTTTAAGTGTGGGGTAGGAAATCTCCCGATAGGTTAGCGTGAACTACTACTATAGGATTTCTATTTTTATTTGTTTCTCTAGTTTTTGACTAAATTGAAAAAAAATATTACAAAAAAGATTTTCTTTTTGTTTATTTTGAGCTTTTGTTAGTGTTAGTTTCGTAGAAGCATACTTCACCCACCCCTTGTTTTTTCTTTTTGAATTTTTTTCGAGGGGCGCTCTTTGAACCCATTATCCCTTTTTCATTTTTAGGAATAAATTTTAAAATTTTTGTGTTAGGAATAAGTGGGATGTTCTTACTATGTGATATATATGATTACATGATGCAAATGATTTTTAATGTGAAAGCATGTTGAGTTGTTGAATGACTACTTTTGAGACACCTAGGCTTATTTTTATGACTCTTGTGCGATGTGGGCTTAATTATGAATTCTTACTATTTCTTGATTAAGAATCTATAATAATCCTACTTGATTTTAGCATGTGCCATGTGTGATGTGAGGTTTTCTGTATACCCCTTATTGCACAATGATGTCTAGAGCTTGCCTGGCGTATGTGCAAAGCGAAATAAAGAATGTTGGATTCAGGAGATGATATAGGCATTTCTTTGATAGCCATGTTCCATACCCTTTTTGTCTACCCTTATTGCATGATCTTAGTTAGCCTTGCTGAGCCTTTAACATATTTATTGGTAGCCTCATATGTAGCCTATTCCCTTTCTTTAATTGACCTGAATTTGATCCAAATCTTCTAAGCGCTTAGTTGAAAATCAATATGGTTAAGGAGTGTAAATATTAAGAAGGGATGAAGTGAAATTGAAACCCCAAAATAGTACTCCCTCAGTTTCAAAAAGAATGACCTAGTTTGACTTGGCACGGAGTTTAAGAAAGTAAAGAAGACTTATGAATCTTGTGGTGTTAAATTAAAGATATTTCAAATGTACCAAAATGTCCTTCAATCATGTGGTCTTAAACATGCCATGTGGAAAGTTAAAATTAAAAAGTTGCTAAAAAGGGAAAGGGGTCATTCTTTTTGAAACGGACTAAAAAGGAAAGTAGGTCATTCTTTTTGAAATGGAGGGAGTAGCTATTAGTGTTGAAAAAGTTTATGTGTTGTTGTTAGGAGTGATGTAGTGAAAGGAGAAAAATTGATCAAAGTTGAATCATGTGCTAATAGAAAATACTCCCCTATTAAGATGGGTGAACTAACTTAAAAGCAATGGGGCAAAATAAAAGTGAAGTAAAGAAGATAGAAGAGGGTGGAAGTTTGGTTGTTTAGAAAAGAGTTCAATGTGCAATGTGATGTATTAAAGTGGTTTGAGAAGATAGTCATTATTACTGGCCAGAATAGTTCCTACCCGCCCCTTAGCCTACATAACAACCCTCAAAGTCCTATTTGATATTGATCCTTGATATTATGATATTAGTGGAGCACTACACTAAGGGCAAGCCTATGGTTCATTTTATCTGGCATGTGAATTCTTCATGAGAGTGAGTGAAACTTGATTCTTATACCCATTTTTGTGATGAATTGCATATTTGTGAGTGAATATGAGTTACTCTCTTGCGGGGAGGGTGCATGTTTTATGATCGTTAGGTGATACGATTCAAATAGCCACCTTAGCTTTCAATGACATCATTCGAAGTCAGTACGTGGGGCATCAAGCTTTGGTCACATTAAGGAAATGGGATCCTACATGGAGGGGCCGATTTGAGTACATCAAAAAGCAATCCCACGTGTGAAAGATTGCTTGGAGCATTGAAGATTGAGGACTCACGGTTTTGGGCCTTCATTAAGGACATTTTGGTTACTTAGCCTTGTCCAAGTAACATTCCATGACCACCCCTTTTCATTAGGGGTATTGTGGTCATTTTGTTATGTAATAAGTTAGACTATAAATAGGTTCTATTAGTTCATTTGCTAGTTAGTTTATGAAAGATGAAAGATTGAAAACTTGAAATCCTCTCTCTTGAGAGTAAACCACCTTAGTATAGTCTTAGTTAGGACTTGGAAAAGTCATCCTTAGTATATGGCTTGGAAAAGTCATCCTTCGTATAGGGTTTGAAAAAGCCAATATTGTTCTTTGCTTGGAAACGGTGAATCTTGAGGTGAGTCGATTACCTTGGCATTCACCGTAAGAGTGTGGTTTTGATTATTTCATTCATTAGGGGTTAATGTTGAAATATACTTGGTTCCTAATCTTGTAATAATCTTGGTCTCGCTATCTATCCTTTCATTATTTTGCAAATCCGTGTGTTTTTGTGTTTGTCATCTTGTATCCCTTTGTGTTGCTTGTTCTTCTCACATTTTGTGGACTGTTTTGGCATCTTGGTGGACTGATTTGTATCATTTGGTATCAGAACATGGCTTGATCTTGTTCCCATAAGATCAATCTTGGGCTCGTAAACTTGAAAATAAAAAAAAAGTGTTAGAAAACTAAAAAATCAAAAAGAGGCAAATCTGTTCATTTTTTGTGTTCTTGGACGAAATTGTGTTCTTCTTGTTGTTGTTGTTTTGGCCGAGATTTGTGTCTAAATTTAGGTGTGTTTTGTTTGTCTTAGTTGTTTTTAAGTGTTAGTTTTGTCTTCACTAACACCCTTGAGTCTAGATCCAAGTTGAGCTTGAACATTGTTGTTGGTATTGTTGTTGTGGTTTCAAGAATTTGAACATTGTTGGTGTTATTGTGTGGACCAAAACTTGAAGGTGGTTTGAGCTCGTGTTGTTGGTATTTTGTTTTGGTTTTTAAGCTTGAAAAAGGTGTTGTTGATTGTTGGAGGTTCAATGTGAGGCTAGGTTTTCAAACTTCTATTGAAAGTTCTTGTTGTTCTAGACTATCTTCATGTCTAGTTGTAAAAAAGCTCTTCAATAGTGTTTTTTGATCCAAAATCCAAGTGGAAAGAAGTGAGGCCTTTGTTAGTCTTTAAAACAAATCCCAAAGACCTACCAAAATGGAAGGGGGACAAAAAGATCTACAAAAGACTTGGTACTAAAAGAAGGAAAAAACACTTTTCTAAGTGTCCAAAAGAGGAAAGGGCCACAACCACAAAGGTGTCTTGCCCAAAAGGTGTAAGACAAGTCAAACCTTTTTGAATGTGAAAAAGGGATTCAATCTTGATATTTTTCTTTCCCAAGGCCGAAATACACTTCTTCAAAAATTGAAAATTGAACCAAAATTTCAAAGTTGGAAAAATAAGAACCTTTCTAAAACCGCAACCAATCCTAGATCGCCACATCACCAATTTTGTACAATACCGAAGTTTTCGGCTCAAAATATTGGATTCTTAGTTTCTTATTGTTGATTCTTAGTTTCATTTTTTTATTCTTGTACTAATTGGCAACTAGTAAATACCTACTAAGTTGTAAATTAGTTTCTGAATACGTTTCTTTTGTGTCTTCGTTATTTGTGTGCTTTTTTCGTTTGTAACTCGTAGTAACTTCTTTATTTCAAGTTTATAAGTGAATTTTATTTTGTGTCTTAAGTCAATCAAAATAAGAATCCATTTCGGCCGCCAAGTAGGATTGACATCTTATTGACTACCGGAGTATAAGCAACTTTCAATATTCGCCGCTCCAATTGTGAGAATCATAAAGGTGAGTGTATCGAGTGTTGGTAAGGATTTTTATTTTTTTGTTTGTTGTTTATTTTTTGTTTTGTTAGGTACCATGGCTGCACATAATTTCAATGCCACGTGTGATCGCATCCATGACGATCTTGAAGATATGCAACAACACATTGAAATTATACGCCAATTGTTACCCAAACTCTTTCCTCAAAATCCAGTTGTCCAAACAACTTGCGATAAGAGCTTTCTGAAGAAAGTTGTTTCTCAATCTTGTGATGGATTTTCACACCGAGGTAAAGAAGAACATACTCATGAACGTCAAGGTAAAATAGCTAACCCTTACACTTTTGTGCATGTCAATAATAATTGTGTGGCTAGTAGCCCATTGAGTGTGAGTTATAGCTTGCCTATATGTGAGTCTATTGTTTCTTTGCCACTTGATGATGATGTACTTGTTGTGAGTGTGGATACACTAATTGATCCTATTGATGAACGAATCAACTCTTCTTATAAGATCGATTTATGTCCACCTAGTGTTGAAACTATTGTGTTGAATGAAAGTACATCATCTTGTGAAATTTATATTGATCAAATTTTGTGTGAAAATTGCCCACCACTTGAGGATGTGGGTGATGTGATTAATGAATCTCAAGTGTGTGATGATGTTGAAAATATTGATCAAAGGAATAGGAGTGAACCCGGGAGATATTCTTGGGATAATCTTGCACTTGAAATCTCTTTGAAACTTGATATTGATCTTTTAGAGAGTGATGAACGTGTTTGTTCCGAATCTGCCCATGA
Organism: Capsicum pubescens; assembly: GCA_030864215.1. Lineage (NCBI taxonomy): Eukaryota > Viridiplantae > Streptophyta > Magnoliopsida > Solanales > Solanaceae > Capsicum > Capsicum pubescens. The sequence goes on from CM061546.1 coordinate 75,016,983, forward strand.
AATAGATCATGCTCTCTTAAGGTATAATGTTTTGTTTTAAGATGATATAACCACTCCTAATGAACCTAGTGGTGGAAATGATGGTATAGCTTGCCTTAGAAGCTATAGCCGATATACTAACCCACTATGGTGTGACAACATTCCTCCTAAAGATGGAAATTTCTTCTTGGAAGATGAGAGTACTCTTAAGGGTAAGGGATGTATGGTTTTGGAAACTACTTCTCCTTTTACTTTGTGTGACTTTATTGTTGAGAGTACTTATGGTGATGATTGTGAAACTAGTAGTGAGTACACACATGAGGGCACCTTAGTAGAAGTCGACTTGAGTGATACCTTTCTCTACTTTCTATTTGCTCTGGATAATATGTATGCTATTGTAGAGAGTATGCTATTTATTTTAGGTGGAGACCACGGGGAATGAGAGTGTTGTCTAGACCCGTGTCTATGGCCACTCTTCCCGTTTGACCCCGGTGCCAAATATAGAATTGGTGATGATGGTGCACCCAACTTGTTTCTTGGTTTACATGACAAGCAAAGTATCATTTTTGGTGAATTCTATGGCCAAATCCTTTGTGCATTTTTCATTAATTATGTAATATTTAGTTCAAAGGATCCTTGGTTATATTCTAAATATGTGCAACCTTGGCATGTTGAGGTGATTTGTCGTGCTTACCCTAACCCTCATGCCATGAGGAGTTTGTATTTGTGTGTCCTTTCTTTGGTTTTGCAAGGTTTGGATTTGAGGTCGAATCCTTTTCAGGAAGGGAAGGATGATACGATTCAAATGGCCACCTTATCTTTCAATGACATCATTCGAAGTCAGTACGTGGGGCATCAAGCTTTGGTCACATTAAGGAAATGGGATCCTACATGGAGGGGCCGATTTAAGTACACCAAAGAGCAATCCTACGTGTGAAAGATTTCTTGGAGCATTGAAGACCGAGGACTCACGGTTTTGGGCCTTCATTAAGGACATTTTGGTTACTTATCCTTGTCCAAGTAACACTCCATGACCACCCCTTTTCATTAAGGGTATTGTGGTCATTTTGTTATGTAATAAGTTAGACTATAAATAGGTTCTATTAGTTCATTTGCTAGTTAGTTTATGAAAGATGAAAGATTGAAAACTTGAAATCCTCTCTCTTGAGAGTAGACCACCTTAGTATAGTCTTAGTTAGTACTTGGAAAAGTCATCCTTAGTATAGGGCTTGGAAAAGCCAATATTGTCATTTGCTTAGAGACGGTGGATCTTGAGGTGAGCCGATTACCTTGGCGGTTACCTTAAGAGTGTGGTTTTGATTATTACATTCATTAGGGGTTAATTTTGAAATATACTTGGTTCTTAATCTTGTAATAATCTTTGTCTCACTATCTATCCTTTCATTATTTTGCAAATCTATGTGTTTTTGTGTTTGTCATCTTGTATCCCTTTGTGTTGCTTGTTCTTCTCACATTTTGTGGACTGTTTTGGCATCTTGGTGGACTGATTTGTATCATTAGGTGACTTGTATGATCTCTTTGATTGAGTAATATGCATGAGTTTGTCAACTTGGTAGAGTCAATTCTTTAGATTAGGATGTTTTGAAATAGTGTTCATGAGTTTTCAAATGTATATGCCATGCTTAATGTGGAACTTGCTATTTGTGTAGTCGTTGTAGTGTTAGCTTGAGTGTCTGGTTTATAGTAGTGATAGTGGAGTATTCCTTATATTGTGCTTAATGTAAAGAGTTGTTCAAGGACGAACAAGGATTTGTGTGTTCTTCACAAAATTTAATACAGAACTAAAAAAATTCAAATCAATATCAAAGTTTTGATTTTTCTGTCGACAAAGTAATTAAAAAATGTACTAATAAATTTTAGGTTTAGAAGAAAATTTTCATTTAATTTTATGTTATAACCTATAGAAAAAAAGTTATACGAACAAAACTCAACAAGCTTTAAAGATTGATAATTAGATGAATCACATCATATACAAACAACTTAGTGAAGAAATAATGGACATATCAACAACTACTTAATATTTTATTTTCTCTTACATTTATTCGATACACCATCCGATAACTGTCTGTTAATTGTTAATCCGATACCGAATCAATCATTATCTTATTGATTGGCTAGCGGATTGATACATTTAAATATCAATAACCAATAAGATGAATGTTAAGTATGATTATCGACCCGATCCGTTTGATAAGCAGCCTTACTTAAAATGTCAAAATTGTAATTCCTTATTACTCTGTAAGAGTACATGAAACTAATCTCTCGGTTTCGTTTTTACTTGATCTTTGTTGACTTGACGGACTCCTTAAGAAAATACTCTTTCAGTCCCATTTTATGAGTCGTTATTTGATCGAACACGAAATTTAAGAAATAAATGACGACTTTGTAAAATTTACAAAATTGCTCCACTTAAAGTCACTTTAATGTTTACGTTTTAGTTATTTTTTTTCTATTAAGTGGGATCCAGTAAGGATAAAATGGGGATGATGTCATTAAATAGTTGCCAAATAATGAAATATGGCATAACATTCTTTTTGGGACATATCAAAAATGAAATGACGACATATAAAATGAGTTGGAAGGAATATTAATTAGAGAAGAAATTTACTAAATTAATCTTATTAGTACTATCAAAACTTTAAATTTGATTGATATTATTTAATATTGAGAATAGTAAATTTTCTTGATTTGTAAAAATAAATAAATAAATAAAAATATTTATTTTTAATATAAAGTTTAAGTAAAAGGAAACAATTGATAATATAAGTTGGGAGTCAAACTATCTATCTATATATAAAAGCAAAACTAAAAGCAAGACAAGAAGGTAAGTGGCATGGTATTGAGAAGCCACGTGGCGGTTTTTAGGACAAAGCTTAATAGTATTGTAATAAAATTTTTGAAATAAAGGATATTAAATATTTGAATTTAAAAATACATTATCCTGTTATCTATTTATATGTAAAAGCAAAACTAAAAGCAAGACAAGAAGGTAAGTGGCATGGTATTGAGAAGTCACGTGGCAGTTTTTAGGACAAAGCTTAATAGTATTGTAATAAAATTTTTGAAATAAAGGATATTAAATGTTTGAATTTAAAAATACATTATCCTGTTATTTAAAAAAGAAAAAGTTTTCAAAATAGAAACTTATCATTGAAGAGTTCTAAATAGGTTCTTACTCTTTCATAAACTTATCTTTTTTAAAATTTAATTATCAAAAAATATATTTGAATATAATTTGTTTAAATATTAAATGAAATATAATAATATAACAATAATAATAGTAATAATAGTAGTAATAATAATATTTTTTATTAGTAACAATGATAATAATAATAATAATAATTATTATAGTTATTATTTTAGAAAAGCTAACAATAATAATAATAATATAGAAGAGTCCTAAAAGACACTTAATGTTTCATAAGCTTCTCATCCCTTCCAAATATTATAGGTGTATTTAAACATTAAATAAAAGTAATTAATAATAATAATAATAATAATAATAATAATAATAATAATGGTAATACTACTACTAATAATAAAAATAATAATAATAATAATAAACAATAGTAGTAGCCGCAACAATATACTATGAGTTGTATCGCAGTAGTCGAGGTAGTAATAATAATAATATAATAATAATAGTTGTATATTAGAATCTTGAATTTAAACTATAAGATAATCATGCTATTCTAAAATTTTATATTTCTAATAAATTGACATCACATTCAATTTTGAATTTGAACTCTTACTATTTCATAATAATAATAATCTATAAATAAATAATAATATAAAATATAGTTAACTATGTTAGAATCAACACAAATTTTAAAAAAATAATTGAAAGATACAGATTTAAAATTAAAATTATAATAATAATAGTTGTATATTACACTCTTGAATTTAAACTATAAGATAATCATGCTATTCTAAAATTTTATATTTCTAATAAATTGACATCACATTCAATTTTGAATTTGAACTCTTACTATTTCATAATAATAATAATCTATAAATAAATAATAATATAAAATATAGTTAAATTCATTTCATTTATATATTAAATGAAAGATAAGAAATTAATAAAAATAATAATATTATCTATATATATATATATATAAACAAAACTAAAAGCAAGATAAGAAGGTAAGTGACATGGTATTGAGAAGCCACGTGGCGTTTTTTAGGACAAAACTTAATAGTATTGTAATAAAAATTTTGAAATAAAGGATATTAAATATTTAAATTTAAAAATACATTAACCTGTTATTTATTTATTTTTTTTAAAAAGTTTTCAAAATAGAAACTTATCATTGAAGAGTTCTAAATAGATTCTTACTCTTTCATAAACTTATCTCTTTTAAAATTTAATTATCAAAAAACAAGTTTGAATATAATTTATTAAATATTAAATGAAATATAATAATATAACAATAATAATAGTAATAAAAGTAGTAATAATAATAATAATAATATTTATTATTATTAATAATGATAATAATAATAATAATAATTATAGTTATTATTTTAAAAAAATTAACAATAATAATAATAATATAGAAGAGTCCTAAAAGACACTTATTGTTTCATAAGCTTATCATCGCTTCCAAATATTATAAGTGTATTTAAACATTAAATAAAAGTAGTTAATAATAATAATAATAATGGTAATACTAATAATAATAAAAATAATAATAAACAATAGTAGTAGCCGTAACAATATACTATGAGTAGTATAGCAGTAGTCAAGGTATTAATAATAATAATACAATACAATAAATGATAATAATGATAAAATCCATAGTAGTAGTAGTTGAACATACATAGTAGTATTAGATGATGATGATGATGATGATGATCACAATATCACAATACTCCGATAACTATGTTAGAATCAACATATATTTTCAAAAAAAATTGAAAGATAAAGATTTAAAATTAAAATTATAATAATAATAGTTGTATATTAGAATCTTGAATTTAAACTATAAGATAATCATGATATTCTAAAATCTTATCTTTCTAACAAATTGACATCACATTCAATTTTGAATTTGAACTCTTACTATTTCATAATAATAATATTCTATAAATCAATAATAATATACAATATAGTTAAATTCATTTCATTTATATATTAAATGAAAGATAAAAAATTAATAATATTAATAATATACTTGTATACACAACCGTTATATGTTCAACACACCATTCCTAATGAATATCATAAGGAAGAAAAATACTGTGAAAAACAGTAAAAAAGAGGAGTATGATATTCCTCAGCACTTGGATCTGTTTAATAAGTGGACGATCCCAAAAGTGCCACCCAAAAAGTTGTACCAAATAGGAAGTTTCAAGACTTTAGGTCTAAAACAAGTTGTTAAAACGACTAAGAAGACACTTACAGTAGATAGTGATCATGCTACTTTCAAATTATTATCTGAAAGTGATTTTGCTCTATATTGTGAAACATATAAGTTTATGCATATTGGTTTGATTCAAATTGCATTTAAACCACTAAACCTGAGAGGTTTTCCTGAATGCTTTATTGCAGCTTTAAGAGATGACGGAAATAAAAATTGGAAGAAGTCTCTTATTGGGACAGTCCAAACAAGTTTGGCTTATGGCCTGGTGTACTTTAATGCTTATCCTAATATACAGATATCTCTCACTGATGAGAATTCTTTGGATGCATTAATTCTGAGTATTAAATTGCATGGATATGATTACATGCCTGGTACTGAGGTTATATGTATTTGTTATAGGATATATTATAAACCTCTGCATACCTTAAATCCAATGTGTAGAATGATGGATTTCAAGAATGAAACTATTTTAATAGAAATAATTTTTTGTCGGTCCAAAGTTGTTACTAGACGACCTATAAAATGGAATGAAATTAATTTCCTAAAAGAATGGATCCTTGAGGATGCAGCTCCTCCTCAAACGGATCTCAATGAAGAGATTTTAGAGGTAGAACAATCCACTGATGGTACTGTTCGAATCAAATTTTCTGATTTATTACCTCTATTAAACAGAGTTGATGATTTGTGTGTTACAACACCATCGAGATTAACAAGATCAACGTCTTCGTACATATCTTCTGTTGATTATATTGTTAGATCTCCCTCTAGAGCTTCCATATCTCAGATTAGAGAACGTACTAGAATGAATAGCATCAGGATTGATAATGATAATATTCTTACTGCAATCCCTGATATGGATCCAACTGAGTCCGAAATGGAATTTCCAACTGGTTCAAAATGAATCACAACCAAATTGATTTTAGTCCAGGATCTCTGGCAAGAAAAAAAATTTCTGAAGAATTCTATAAACCTAGATGGGAACTGTTCCGAACATGGTTTTTTCAAAACTTTAGCAAAGAAGAAAAAACTACTTTCCAGGAAGAATTCTATGCAGACCTTTCTGTGCATAACAAAATAATTGCTTTTGTGCCCTGGTTTATGGCCAAATATGTGAATAATTACATTTCCATGCTAGCTAGGGAGTTTAAATTACCTACTGGAGAAATTACTACTTCGGTTTCCCTCCCCAGCAGTATCATTCAAATTGAAAGAGACAACAAGGTAGTTCATTTTATAGCTTTTGCTAAGCTGATTGATAATGATACTGCCTAATAACAGCTCAGAATGTCAATATGATGTTAAAATAGCATAACTATGCTAATTATTATATGAGTATCTTGGGAGAGCAAATTATTTCTCTACATGAGAAAATTGATAAGGTCCTATCTGATTTAAAAAAAGATAGAGCTTAGTAATACTAAGCAACTAGACCTTAAACTTAAGGATCCTGAGGTCCTGGCCACTCCCACTATCCAACCTCCTCCTGAAATCAAAGATTTCAAGTTCTCTAGTAACTTAGATAATATTGAAAAGTTGCTAGAAGAGAAATTCCGTGGATTAAAGATAAATTCTATCCACGCTGAAAGTTTTGCAGGAGACAATGGTGGGCATGCTACTCCTGTTGAGATAAATAAAATATCAGATAAATTTGCTAGGAAGCCTACCCAAAAGATGTTTTATTATCCTAGACCAACTCCTCAAGATGTTCTATTTGAAGAACAAGGATTATATGTCCCAAATAGTTTTAGAGGAGATGAAATCTACGAGTGACATGCAAATGGATTATCTGATAGACAAATATCTACAATGATATATAGAATGTTGATGTACAGTACCATTTGTAAAGCCCTTCCTAATACGAATGATAGGGGCATTTCCGAAATAATTACGACAGGTTTTACTGGTCAGCTTAAAGGCTGGTGGGATAATTATATTACCCAAGACCAAAAAACCAAAACCATTCAGTCTATAGTAAAGAAAGAAGATGGACAAGAGGTCATAAACGTTGTCTATACTTTAATTATTAATATTATTGAGCACTTCTCTGGAAGATGGTTCGATAATAGTGAAAGTATTAGGACTTTGCTCCAAAATCTTAGATTTAAGACTTTGACATCTTGGAGATGGTATAAAGATGTATTCCTTTCTAGAGTAATTGAATTACCTGAGAGTAATAGTTCTCATTGGAAGTCCAAGTTCATAGATGGCCTTCCCATGTTATTTGCTGAAAGAATTAGGAAAGCCCTTAGAGGTCCTAATGTGAGTATTAACTATGAGGATTACACTTATGGTAACCTTATAAAAGTTGTTACTCAAGAAGGTTTAGCTTTATGTAATGAGATTAAGTTAAACCAACAGGTTAAGAAGTATCGTCTTACTGAGAGAACAACAACTGGGAGAATTTTTTGAGCAATTTGCCATAGATATCCCCAAAACCTCAAGAGATTCTCATAAACATAAGAAGAAGTACTCTGAGGAGAAAAAGTCTAAAAAATAGAGAAGAAAAAAAAAAAAAGGAGGATTATAACTCCAAGAAGGCTTATAGAAAAGCCAAGAAAACCAACACTTGTTACCGATGTGGTAAAAAACAAGATCAAGAGTCTCACTATCAATAATGATAATAAAGACTCTTTGTGTAAGATTTCGCTCAATTCCTCTCCGGAAAACTCTAGTCCGAACCATAGTGATAATGACGAAAATGATTCAACTGATGAGGACCTGCGAGTTCTCCAACAAGAAGACTGTATGCCTTCTGATGATGAGTGCATACCTTGCCAAGAAGGACAACCTTGTACTAACAAGGAGGGGGAGGATGTTTTATACAACATCATATCTCAATTTCAAGATATAGAAATTAATGTCTTGAAAGATAATAAATTAGAAGCTCTACTAGAGATTCTAAAAGAACTGGGTAAGCAGGATGATAAGCCATCCACCAGTTCTTCCCCTATTCAGGAAGAAATGCATATTATTCCCTCCCAAAAAGGTCCTTATACCATGACTGAAGATAATAGACTTCTAAGGGAAAGACAGAAGGTTGAAGCTATTCCAGCAATAACCCAGGACCTAAAGAACGAGATAGATAATCTCAAAAAAGAAATATCTTTCCTTAAGTGTTATAATTTAGCATTAGATCAAAGGGTTTTTGCTTTAGAAAACCCAAAATTGTTACCTGTTGAGGATAGCCAAACTCTCCCTAATGGAGGTTTTCTTAAAACCTTAGAAGAAGCTACTCACCAATACTTCTATGCTAAGGTCACCCTTCTTATTGATTACAACTATAAGAAGGAATTTACAGCTCTCATTGATAGTGGGGCAGGTTGTAACTATATTAAAAAAAGTATGATATCTTCAAGATATTTTGAAATACCACTAATACTGTAAGGAATGCAAGTGGTCAGAAAATGGGAGTCGAATACAGAATCCCTAAAGCTTACATTTGTAAAAACAAAGTTTGCATGCCTAAAACTTTTTTTTTAGTTAACGATATTACCGATGAACTTATCTTAGGGAAACCTTGGTTTCTACATTTGTATCCTTTAGTCCGTTGGGATGAAAAAGGTTTCATTGGAATTTTTAATAATAAACATATTAAGTTTGAATGGTGTGATCCACTATATACCAGATATTTAAATCTGATAAAAGAAAAGATTCTATCAAAAAATTGGCAAATGGAATTTTTGAAAAATGAAATTTGCAGTTTAACTATCAATGAAACTCTTCAATAACCAAAATTACTTGAAAAATTTGAGTTTCTAAAAAATTAGTTGTCCGTTCAAATTTGTGGAGATCATCCAAATGCATTTTGACAAAGGAAACATGTAATACCCCGTACTTCTACCTAGCTTAAATTCGTCCTAAAAATATCAAAGACTTATTTCAAAGATGAATCCACTTTTATACATGTGGTATTTTCAATATTTTCACTTTTTGTCATGTGGAAAATTCAATAAGATTTCCATTGATACCAAATTCGCCCAAATCTAACACCCGGGTGAAGAGTTAGAGCTATTTTAGTAAGATAGTGTCCCACTTGAGCCATCAGCGCGTCGAGAAGTAGGTCAAAATGGCAATCTTCAAAATCTAGTGAGCCTCCATGATTATGACGCATCGCACCAGGGCTCAAATTCAGAATCGTCCTTTTTCCAGTGTCTCAACGCGATTTCACCGCGTCGCGCCGTCAGTCCAATTCTCAATTGGCAATTTCCAGTCGCGCCGCGTCACGCCAGCCTGCCAAATTGGGAAATTTTCTCAGAAATAAAATACACGTCCAAAGGTTAAAAGGATCAATTCCTCAACCCTATATAAACCCAATAACACGTGATTCAACCATATTTTATCCAAAATATAGGGTTTCTCTCAAGTTTCTCTCAAGAACAAGCTAGGATTTTTAATTGGAGATTCAAATCCAAGACCCAAATTCAAGAATATCTTCATCAATCTTCATAGAATCTAGAACTAAGGTATGCACAGTGTTGATTCATGTAATCCTTTCGTCTATGAAGCTCAAGAACCCTATTTTAAACTATATGTCATGATGTTCTTGTTTTGAATTGATTATGTTCATGTTGTTATTGTTGTATGATTGCCAAGATTGCATCCTTATCATGTTTTCATGAAACTATGTTAGTATAGGGTTGAAATTCATGTAATTGAGTTAAATTGTGGAACCATGTTGAATTAAATTAATGATCATACCTATGCCCTAAGTGTGCTGCAAGGTGTTTGATAATATGCCCCAATGAATGAATGATGATCAAGTTACTTAGTTTCCATGTGTCAAGATCATGTCATGTCTCTTAAGTTATGCTATACCTACTTGATTAAGATGATTTCCATGCAAAACCTATGCATTGTGATTTCTTGATAAGATGTTCATAAGATTAGAAGTATGAAATTATGCCATGTTTATATGCATTACTATCCATGTACAACATTATGATGATCATGTGCTTCATGAAATTCCCAACTATGAAATTATGAATTTTTGATATTGGTCATGTGATCAAAGTGTCAAGCCTTGTCAGTTTCATTCTATCGAGTCCCGGGGGTACTTGTACCCGATAATTTAGTTGTGTGCCTAGAGCCATGTCATATTTTCATGATAATCTCAGTCAAGCCATGATCATTAGAATTTAGTCAGTCTCATGACTAAGGAAAACTTAGTAAATTCAGTATCAGTCCAGTCTTACTCAGTAATCTCAGTCAGTTATCAGATTTCAGTAGTATTCTGTCAGTCAACGAAATTTAGTGAACTCAGTTTAGCTCCGCTAAACAATACCTTTAGTATCAGTTCAGTTTAGTTAATCAGTTCAGTATCTATTCAATTGGGATTAGGATTCAGCACCGAGTGAACCCAAGGATGGGGACTCATCTGTTATTCAGAGGAGGGTGTGATCCTTAGAAGCAATCCTTGCATTCTAGAACTACGTAGCCAGCGTAGGTTGAGATGTACCCCTATGCATAGGGCTACTAATACATTTTGTTTGGGGTTATTCCTATAGGAGGGTTGACGAAAGAGCTTCCTAACAAAGAGGGTTACCTCACAGTTTGTCTTTACCCATGGCACGGTACTGACACCCTTCCAGATGGGTTATAAGTTGGACCCCACCAGTCAGTTTCGGGGCATGTCGGTTAGATGATTACCTCCCACAGTCTTAGTTTTAGTCTCAGTATCAGTAATAGAACTCAGATAGTTCTACAGATTTCAGGACTGTCAGATACAGTCACTCAGTACAGTACGAAACTCAACTAGTTCTATCAGAACTTAGACTGTCGGATACAGTCACTCAATATTAGTATACTAGTTATACGAAATTCATGTTATCAGTATTCAGACTCAGGACTGTCAGATATAGTAAATCAGATCAGTTCTTCATAATCAGAACTATCATAAATAAATATTCAGATATCCATATCAGTAAACTCAGTTGTCAGCTTACCAGTAATACAGTTAATCTGTATTCCAATAATAGTAAACTCAGATATCAGTAAATCCCTGTTATCAGTAGACTTAGTAGTCAGAACTCAGTATTCAGTCCTATCACGATCTCAGTTATAGTGACGTATGCATGCATGTATTATCACATTCATATTATTCAGTTAGTTAGTATTATTCATGCATATGAACCCTTTGTATTCAGCCTACCTCACTTGCATACCAGTATATTCAAACTACTGACGCATTTGCACTATGGTGTTTTATACCATAGGTTTAGAAGCACGAACTCCTGAGCATCCTTATTAGATCAGACGTTCAACAGCCAGACTAACAGTGAGTCCTCATCATTCAAGGATAACATAATTATTTTATCACTTTATTATTTCAGTAGTTTGGAGTTAGTTGGGGACATGTCCCATCAACTCCACAATTTTCAGATAGTTTAGAGGCTTTTAGACTACAACATATTTCATACAGTTTTATTTCAGTTTTGGGTATTATTATGCCCCATTTTAGACATTGTTTTATATCTAGTATTAGTTTATTTTTTAACCTTATGGACTTACAGATTTTATGTATTCCGCATAATTTCAGTTTATTATTCAGTGCTCAGTTACAGATATCAGTTATGGGTTAGCTTGTGGTCCTTTGGGGTCATAGGCACCGTATAGCATTCCGGGTACCAGATTCAGGGCATTACAAACTTGGTATCAGAGCCTAAGGTTTAATAGTGTCCTAGGAAGTCTGGAAAGCCACATATAGTAGAGTCTTGTACATGGGTGTATTGTGCACCACACTTATGTGTAGGAGGCTATGAGATGTTTTAGGAACAATTTCCCTTCTTTCAGTATTCATGTCGTGCCAGTGAGTATATGCTCAAAGTTAAACTCTCAGTCTAATCCACTTCTTATTTTTGTTTACAGAACATGCCTCCCAAAAGGATTAACGAAAGAGGAACCAAAAATTAGTCAGCACCTCAGCCCATCCAGCCAGATTCTCTGGATGAGCATGTCTCTCATGCAGAATTTAGGACTGCATTTACTACTCTAGCCAGTTCAGTCACAGCTAAGAATGAACGGACATCTGCTATTCCGACTAACCCAGTGGAAAATTCTGCTGCAGCCAGGATTCGGGACTTCACCAGTATGAATCCTCTCTTATTCTCCGATTCTAAGTTTGAAGAGGATCCATAGAAATTCCTTAACTAGGTTTAAAAAGTCACAGATATCATGGGAGTGACTTTCAGTGAGAGTACAAAATTAGCCACCTATCAGCTACAAGATGTAGCCCATACATGGTTTAAACAGTGGAAGGTAAACAGGGGTACAGATGCAGAGCCCATAGAATAAGAAGAGTTTGCTACAGCCTTCTTAGATAGATTCTTTCCCCTAGAGCAGAAAGAAGACAAAGTGTTAGAGTTTATAAACCTCAGACAAGGTAGCATGAGTGTAAATGAGTATTCCCTCAAGTTTACTCAGTTAGCCAGGTACGCTCCCCATGTAGTAGCAGACAGTAGATCTAAAATGAATAAGTTTGTGTCTGGGATATCAGGTAGAGTGGTTAAGGAGTGCAGAACTGCGATATTGATTAGGGAGATGGACATATCTAGGCTTATGGTGCATGCTCAGCAGATTGAGGAGCAGAAACTTAAAAAGAAAAAGGGAGAAAATAAGAGGGCCAGAACAGGTAGTTATAGTTTTGCTCAGTTAGGGTGGCAGGGTAGTAATCATTTTCAGTTGTGTCAGAAATGTTCAGCCTTATTCACTCTTCAGCTAGTGCACCAGTACCAAAGTTCAGAAATAACCATAGGGATGGGGCATCAGGATCCAAGGCCCAGGGTAGTGAGAGCAGGGTTTTTACTCATCCGCTTTGCAAAGAGTGTGGTAAGCATCATAAGGGTGTATGTAGAACCATCAGTAATGTGTGTTTTGGATATGGCGAGTCAGGTCACAAGGTCCGAGACTATCCTAAACCCGATCCTCAAAGTCAGCATGGTCGTTCTTCAGCTCAATCCGATCGCCCAAAATGATAGGGCACCAATTCCAGTGCTATCATTGGGCAATGCCCAAACAGACTTTATGCACTTCAGTCTCAATCGAATCAGGAAAGTTCTCCTGATGCAGCCACTGGTATGTTACAGATCTCTCATTTACATGTTCACGCTTCTTCAGATTCATGAGTTTCTTTTCTTTTGAAACCTTGCATAGCAGTTAAACTTTGGGGTCAGAAAGTCAAGCCTTCAGACTCTAGTTATAGTTCCAGTATGTGTAGATAATCAGTAAGAAAAGACGATTCCCGACCCGTTCCTGTCTTAGTGCAAAGTTTCATACTATAGTCATCATGATATTTACGCATGCTACCCGTCTCAGTTCTACGAATACAACTTATAACCGTATACTTCTCATAGAATTGTGTGTGTTCCAAGTTCTTAGTATAGGAATTCTGGTTCACTTAGTGTCACGAATCATGTCCCATGAAACACAGAAATTCCAGACTCAGGTCATGCATCTCATGACTCATGTACTTATGTCAAGCTTTATAGTATGCTTAGCCTATATGACTCACGTTCCACTTCTAGTGAGCAGCCAAAATCAGTAGTGTCATGTACACCCTCAGCTTAAATCCCTTGATAAATCCATTATTTTGGTATTCTATTCCTCAGGCCTCAGTTAAGTGTCAAATTCGATATATCCCTGGCGTATGTCAATTGTCAATAAGCAATTATCATAACTCAATTACAGTTTCAGTGTTCAGTTTCAGTAATCAGCATTCAGTCCCAGAATCAAATACTTTAGCGCCAGTCTAAACCTCAGTTATCAAAAATCAATATTTAGTCTCAATTACCGTCTTAGCTACAATCTCAGTCCCAGTCCTTGTTCAGCCAGATCAGAAACTCAGTTCGCATTCAGGATTACCCGACCATAGTATATAGCTATCGGTTACTCAGTCATTAGTATTTCAGTATCTCAGTTACAGAATGGTTCTGAATCATATCATACTATTGGTCTCTTAATTTTAAGTAACACTGTTTTTATAAATCCATGCCCAGTTACCTCATGTCACTCAGTCAGTCCTTACCTCCTATGCATAATACTCTACTACCTCAGGCTAGTTATTCAGACTAAGTATAGTTCAGTCTTATAGGCCAGTGTTCATCTATAAGTTATTCAGTTAATTAGATAAGTTAGTATATTTAGGCATTTGTGCTCAGCGCTCATGTAAATATTTTCAGTAGTCTCAGGTAAAGAAGAAGTGCTTCAGTTAAGTATAAGTTTTCAGGATGAGTTAAATTGATCAACCAGTAATCCAGTTTAGAAATCAGGCATCAAGTTCGTATGGTGTGGTTTGCCATCTTTCCACCTAGTCCTACTATAAAAAAATCTCAGGAATGTAACTATTCCAAGATAGAAAGTCCCAGTAGTTGCGAGATCATCTCAGTTCATGTATTATGCCTTAGTTTTAGATCCCAGATATTCAGTCACGATTCAGTTCGTAGGTACCCTGTGCATCGTCCCGGTTTTTCTCAGTACCGCAGTCAAGTCAGTATTCTTCTAGGGACATAGTTTCCCAAGGGGGAGATACACTATGAACCCCCAAACGTTCATGACAAAAACATCCCATTCTTTATTCATGTAATGAATCCAGTTTGGAGTAGTGGGTACCCATAGGTTGACCCTCTATCTCCAATCTCGGTCGTATGCCATGTGTTCAAGGCACTCAGTTTAGATCACGATATTCAGCTCATGTATCACGTTTCAGATCCAGTTACATTCTCATATTTCCGCTCATGCATATTTAGTAATTAAGCTCAGGCTTAGCCCAAGGTAATAGCTTTTCTTAAGCTTATCCAGTTTCATGTTCAGATTTTAGTTACAAATGTGGTATTCAGTTCCATGCTCAGTTTTTATTTCAAACTTGGTATAGTTACGCTTACATGTTCAGTCGCATGTTCATGAGTCGTTTTAGTCATGTATTCACGCATCAGATATGCGTGATCAGCTTATTTGTAATCCCAGTCATGCAGTCATGCATCAGCTCAGTCATAAAATCATGCATCAGATATGCATGCTCAGTATGAATCTCAGTAATGTCAGTCATGTAGTCATGTTTCAGTTGTTCATGTTCAGAATGTACTTTAGCTTATCGGTTCTCCCATCCTAGTCAGTCTTATTCGAGTTTAAATATTCCCAAAGGGGAGATATTGTAATACCCCGTACTTCTACCTAGCTTAAATTCATCCCAAAAATATCAAAGACTTATTTCAAAGATGAATCCACTTTTATACATGTGGTATTTTTAATATTTTCACTTTTTTCATGTGGAAAATTCAATAAGATTTCCATCGATACCAAATTCGACCAAATTCAACACCCGAATGAAGAGTTAGAGCCATTTTAGTAAGATAGTGTCCCACCTGAGCCATCAGCGCATCGCGAAGTAGGTCAAATGACAATCGTCAAAATCCAGTGAGCCTCCGTGATTATGGCGTATCGCGCCAGGGCTCAAATTCAGAATCGTCCTTTTTCCAGTGTCTCAACGCGATTTCACCGCGTCGCGCCGTCAGCCCAGTTCCCAGTTGGCAATTTCCAGTCGCGTCGCATCGCGCCATCCTACCAAATTGGGAAATTTTCTCAGAAATAAAATTCCCGTCCAAGGGTTAAAAGGATCAATTTCTTAACCCTATATAAACCCAATAACACGTGATTTAGTCATATTTTATCCAAAATATAGGGTTTCTCTCAAGAACAAGCTAGGGTTTTCAATTGGGGATTCAAATCCAAGACCCAAATTCAAAAATCTCTCCGTCAATCTTCGTAGAATCAAGAAATAAGGTATGCACAATGTTGATTCATGGACTCCTTTCGTCCATGAAGCTCAAGAACCCTATTTTAAACTATATGTCATGATGTTCTTGTTTTGAATTGATTATGTTCGTGTTGTTATTATTGTATGATTGCCAATATTGCATCCTTATTATGTTTACATGAAACTATGTTAGTATAGGGTTGAAATTCATGCAATTGAGTTAAATTATGGAACCATGTTGAATTAAATTGATGATCATACCTATGCCCTAATTGTGCTGCAAGGTGTTTGATAATATGCCCCAATGAATGAATGATGATCAAGTACTTAGTTTCCATGTGTCAAGATCATGTCATGCGTCTTAAGTTATGCTATACCTACTTGATTAAGATGATTCCCATGCAAAACCTATGCATTGTGATTGCTTGATGAGATGTTCATAAGATTAGAAGTATGAAATTATGCCATGTTTATACGAAATACTATTCATGTACAACATTATAATGATCATGTGCTTCATGAAATCCTCAACTATGAAATTATGAATTATTGATATTGGTCATGTGATCAAAAGTGTCAAGCCTTGTCAGTTTTATTCTTTCAAGTCCTGGGTATACTTGCACCCGATAATTTAGTTGTGTGCCTAGAGCCATGTCATATTTTTACGATAATCTCAGTCAAGCCATGATCAGTAGAATTTAGTCAGTTTCATGACTCAGGAAAACTCAGTAAATTCAATATCAGTCCAGTCTTACTCAGTAATCTCAGTAATCTTAGTCAGTTATCAGATTTCAGTAGTACTTCATCAGTCAACGGAATTTAGTGAACTCAGTTTAGCTCCACTAAACAATACCTTTAGTATCAGTTTAGTTCAGTTCAGTTAATCAGTTCAGTGTCTATTCAGTTGAGAGAAGGATTCAGCACCAAGTGAACCCAAGGATGGGGACTCACCTGTTATTCAGAGGAGGGTGTGATCCTTAGAAGCAATCCTTGCATTCCAGAACTATGTATCCAACGTAGGTTGAGATATACCCCTATGCATAGGGCTACTAATACATCTCGTTTGGGGTTATTCCTACCGGAGGGTTGACGGAGGAGCTTCCTATCAGAGAGGGTTACCTCATAGCTTATCTTTACCCATGGCATGGTACTGACACCCTTCCAGCTGGGTTACAGGTTGGACACCACCAGTCAGTTCCGGGGCATGTCGGTTATATGATTACCTCCCACAGTCTCAGTTTTAGTCTCAGTCTCAGTAATAGAACTCAGATAGTTCTACAGATTTCAGGACTGTCAAATACAGTCACTCAGTATAGTACGAAACTAAGCTAGTTCCATCAAAACTTAGACTATCAAATACAGTCACTCAGTATTAGTATACTAGTTATACGAAACTCATATTATCAGTATTTAGACTCAGGACTGTCAGATATAGTCAATCAGATCAGTTCTTTATAATCAGAACTATCAGAAACAAATATTCAGATATCCATATCAGTAAACTCAATTGTCAGCTTACCAGTAATACAGTTAATCTGTATTCCAGTAATAGTAAACTCAGATATCAGTAAATCCCTATTATCAGTAGACTCAGTAGTCAGAACTCAATATTCAGTACTATCATAATCTCAGTTACAGTTACATATTCATGCATGTATTCTCACGTTTATATTATTCACTCGGTTTGTATTGTTCATGCATATGAACCCTTTGCATTCAGCCTACCTCACTTGCATACTAGTACATTCAAAGTACTGATGCATTTGTGCTATGGTGTTTTATACCATAGGTTTAGAAGCATGAGCTCCCGAGCATCCTTAGTAAATCAGTCGTTCAACAGCCAGACTAGCAGTGAGTCCTCATCATTCGAGGATAACATGATTATTTTATTACTTTATTATTTCAGTAGTTCGGAGTTAGTTGGGAACATGTCCCATCAACTCTACAGTTTCCAGACAGTTTAGAGGCTTTCAAACTACAATATATTTCATACAGTTTTATTTCAGTTTTGGGTATTGTTATGCCCCATTTCAGACATTGTTTTATATTCAGTATTAGTTCAGTTTTGAACCTTATGGCCTAACAACTTTTATGTATTCTGCATAATTTCAATATATTATTCAGTGCTCAGTTACAGATATCAGTCATGAGTTAGCTTGTGGTCCTTTGGGGTCATAGGCACCGTGTAGCATTTCGGGTATTAGATTCGGGGCGTTACAAAACAACATATTGTTAGCCTTCCATATGAAAATGATTTCCAAGAAGGTAATATACCAATTAAGGCCAGACCTTGTCAAATGAATTCTTACTATTTAGAATTATGTAAAAAAAAATTGAATCTCTTTTGCATAGAGGCCTGATTCGACCATCTAAGTCTCCATGGTCATATACTGTATTTTATGTGAATAAGCATGCAGAACAAGAACGAGGAGTTCTGAGGTTGGTTATTAATTACAAACCTTTGAATAAAGTCCTCAAATGGATTAGATATCCAATTCCCAATAAGAAGGATTTATTAGACCGTTTGTATGATGCTCTAATATTTTCAAAATTTGATTTGAAATTAGGTTATTGGCAAATTCAGATTTTAGAAGCTGACAAATATAAAACTGCTTTCAATGTTCCAATGGGACAATTTGAATGGAATGTCATGCCTTTTGAACTGAAGAATGCTCCTTCAGAGTTTCAAAATATCATGAATGATATTTTTATGCCATACAGTAATTTTATTATTGTACATTGATGGCATTCTGGTGTTCTCAAAAAACATAGAGACACATTTTAAACATCTAGATCTTTTTAGAAAGATCATTATATAAAATGGCTTAGTCATTTCGAGGCCAAAGATGTTTTTATTCTAGACTAATATCAAATTTTTAGGTCATAATATTGACAAAGGGAAATTATCCCCATAAATAGAAGTATTGAATTTGCTTCTAAATTTCCTGATGAAATAACTGACAAAACCCAGTTGCAAAGATTTCTGGGAAGTCTAAATTATATATCTCCTTTTGTGGAAGATCTGAAAAAAGATATAGCTATCTTGTATGATAGACTAAAGAAAAATTCTAAAGCATGGTCTGAGAGCCATACTACTGCGGTAAGAAATATTAAGGCTAAAGTTGAAAATCTACCATGCCTTACACTTGCAAATCCCAATTGGGCAAAAATAATTGATATTGATGCTTCTGACATTGGATATGGTGGAATTCTTAAACAATATTCCCCAGAAGAAAGCGTGTTCATATTGTTCAATTTTATTCTGGAAAATGGAGTGCCAGCCAGGAAAATTATGCAATTGTAGCTAAAGAAATTCTTGCTATAGTTAAATGTGTTCTTAAATTTCAAGACGCTCTTTATAATCAAAAGTTTTGAATTAGGACTGATTGCTAAGCTGCCAAATTTATCTTTAATAAAAATTTTAAACAAGCAAATATTTGCAAGATGGCAGGCTTTGTTAGCCCTATTTGATTTTGAAATCCAATATTTAAAAGGATCGGATAATAGTCTACCCAATTTTTTTACTCGTGAATTTTTAAGCTAATATTTTCTCTTATGGATTTCAGGATGGCATCACGAGGATCTTCTTCCTCGTTCAGAGGAAGAGGTGGAAGATATTCACCAAGAGGCAGAGGTAATGTCCTCACCCAAATTGAAAATCAGAGGTTGATTCCTCGAGCATTGCAAGTTCAAGTTCTTCTGGTATGAATACAGATGAACAAATATAGCAGAAATTTTTAGAATTCATGAAATTCAAGTCTAAGAAATAAGAGGATAATGAAGTCCCTTTGTATTTAAGTATTCTTAAAGATGACAATGGGAATACTGAGTTGTATGAACACAACAAGACAGAGGAAATTATAATTTTCCTTAAAAACCATGGTCTTCGATGGAAAGATAATCCTTGGCAGCTAATGCAAAGGTATTTGGATAATACGATTTATGCTACAGTATCTTACAAATATCGCAAACATTATCAATCCATATTATCTACAATGGGTTCTGCAGAAATCCAACATTTATATGCTAATAATGCAGTAAAAAAAGATTATAGTTTTCTAAAATTATCATCAAACAAATTCTAACTCATGAAGAATAGGGCTTGAGTACCCTAAAAGAAAGAGAATATATACATTCCGAACAGCAGAAAGTTGCTGTAAAATATAATTACTGGGACTATATAGAAAGCTTTGATAAAGTTTTCTTATGTGAGAATTATGAGAGATCTCATTCATAGTTTGTGAAAATATGTGCAAATGTGCACAAACAAAGCATACCAAATAGGTTTGCTAAATGGTGGATCTTGCATGGTCCATCACCAAAAATATTGCCAGAGCCATTTAAGAGTCTGTACAATGACTGGATAGAAGTATCGCCGACACTTCTAAAAATGCAAAAAGATAATATATATTTTGAAGGAATATCTATGATGTATTTCTTCGTTGAATTTTCAATTCCCTGGATCTTGAAGTGGTCCATAGAAGTAAAATCAAATATGGATAATTTATCATGTTTAATGCAGGTTTACTATACAAAATTTTGGAGTAAATTAAACCAACAAATGGGTGATGGTAATGTCCATGATCACCAACTAATTGAATCAATAAAAATGACTGTTGCAAAATATAGGCAACAAAAAGAAATGGAGTCTCCCCATGAGCAGGAAGAACTTATCCCTTTCAAGAATATCACTAGAAAGCTTCAAATGAAAAACGGTGCAATGACCAAAGCCAAAATTTTAGCATCCTATATGAAGAAAGTCAAAAAAGATTTATTGAAAAATCTTGATCAAGAATGCACTTCAGATATGTCAGTCTCGTCTACAGGAGATTGTTTGGCTGGAGAGTCACAGAGCATCCAGAGTGATGAAGACATAGATCTGGATGAATATTTGAGAATATTTCAATCAACAATAGAAGAATCTTCCAGCACTGCAAAACAAAAAGAAAAATGACATGAGAACATGGAGGACATGGAGGGCCCCGCCAATGTTGAAATTATTGAAAACTATGATGACAGACAAAGTGAAAAATAGCTTTATGAAAAAGCAAGAGTCGTTGAATAATAAAGGACACTTAGCTTTCTGAAAAAGCAAGGGTCGTTTACAAATAGTAAAGGCCAATTGTGAATAGTAAGGGTCATTTCTTGTTTTTTCCTTTGTATAAGCATCCATTATATAAGGAGCTCATTTTCATTTGAAAGAGACAGGTTTTTCAGCACCCCTCTCTCTTTTGTACTCTTTCACCCTCTCTTGTAAAAATATTCTGAGTGTAGAATAAAAGATTTTTGCTTCTGAGCACAATCCATCCGTCTTAAGGTTAATTTAAATTTTTGTTTTATTTTAAATTTAATTTAAACTTTATTATCTCTAGCCTATGATGGGCTAAATTCCTAGTGTTGAACTATAACAGAATATGTTACATGTATGAAATGACATCTTGTTATTAATAAGAATTGTAAATATTCATTGTTGCAGAGGCCAATATGTTAAGATGTTGCAGTTATGAGTCCAATCTTGGCATTAATGTCGGATGTCCCTGTAAAGGCCGACTAGCCAAGTGGGCGTGCAAGGCCGTAATTGAGACTTGGTTTAATATTTGACTCATGACCAAGGTTAACTAACATATAGTGAAGATACCTAGTGCAACAGTGAAGCGATCCGGTTCGATTTTAAATTTGAACTCTTACTATTTCATAATAAT
The DNA here is from genome assembly GCA_030864215.1 of Capsicum pubescens. Taxonomy (NCBI): domain Eukaryota; kingdom Viridiplantae; phylum Streptophyta; class Magnoliopsida; order Solanales; family Solanaceae; genus Capsicum; species Capsicum pubescens. The sequence goes on from CM061546.1 coordinate 75,038,798, forward strand.
AATAATCTATAAATAAATAGTAATATAAAATATAGTTAAATTCATTTCATTTATATATTAAATGAAAGATAAAAAATTAATAATAATAATAATAATCAAAACCAATTTGGAGTAGTGGGTAATACATAGTTATAGTGATAGATAGAAAAAGAAAAAGAAACCGTGGGAATTATTTTTTAAAAAAAGTGTATTAACCATATTGATTTTAAATATTTCTCTTAATATAAGATGAGTATGTGTTGTATTTGAAAAAATATGGATAAGGAAGAATAGTATATTGATCTTCTTTTAACAAATAGATATTATATTTGAATTTGAATTGAAATTGGAATAGAGTTCTATTTTCTCAATCTCTCTTATATATCTATATAATCAGTAGTAGTAGTTGTAGAAATAGTAGTACGTAGTACATAGAAATAGGATAATAGTATCTCTTAAATATAACCACTTAAATTGATATGATATTTGAATTTCAATTTCAAATGAAATTTGAGTTGGAGTGGAGTTCTAACTTCCTAATCTCTCTATACATATACTTCTACAATGATGTATAACAATAAACTTCCTTGTCTCTCCTTTTTTTTACTGATCATTAGCTTTATTAATGAATTTATTTATTGTGTTCTTCATATTATTTATTTTCTTGAAAGATTTTTTATTTAAAATCTACATTTTTATATGCAGATGAGTAATGGTCATATTATAAGCTATTTTTTCCATTATATACGGGCCTGAATTCAAGTAAGTAATTTGTTATTTTGATATTATTCATTTGATTTTTGATAAAAGTAAATGCATTCGATTAAATGAAAAAAATGCATTCGATTAAATGAAAAAAATCACATTTTGTTAAGATTTCGAGTCACATATTTAGTTTTTTTAAATGCTTTCTTTTGTTACCATTTTTATACTATTATTTTATTAAAATAAATGTTCATATTATTTTATTTTTTAAAATTATATAAGGTACTAGAATGTTAAGTATCACAGAATATTTTATCAGATCATGTTTAAAGAAAAAAATGGCGTTATAATTGAAAGATAAATTTAATTGATATTTAAAATATATGTTTTTCTTTTTGAACTCGAAGAACAATAAATGAAAAGAAAAAGCATAAAATTTTAGTTCGTACGATAAAAATATGCAAGTCTAAATTCAACCAAATTTAGTTTTATTTGTCTATCCATTAGATAACATATTGATTTTCAAATTCAAAATTTCAACACAAATTAACTCTTTATTAGATAAACTTAAAATTCAATCAATTTGGTTATCTTATTATTTAAACTCTTTAATTTTGAAAACAAAAATGAAATTAAACTCATAAATAAATTAAAACAAGAAAGATACCATATTATTAAGGAATATTATGATTTTGAAGCAAAATTAAAAGATATTGCTTTTTAGATTATCCCAACGTTATATGATAACTTTTGTCATTGTTAATTCATTATAATCTAATTAAGCTAACTTTTATGAAAAAATAAACTAAAAGATTATTTTGAATTTTAACATAGAAAAGTAGAAATTATATTTTCGCAGGTTACATAAATATATATAAAAATTATTTATGATATTGACAATTATTTTTTGATATCATAAATTTATATTTATTTTATAGTATGTTAACGTTTGATAATTGAGTTTTGATTAACTGATAGATTGAATTGCTTTATGCTTCATATCTTAGCATTCAGATTTTTTGGATCATATTTTAAGAAAGTATTTTTAATTATAACGAGCAAAGTCTTAAATTGTGCATACCAAGTAATTATAATCCTAACAAATGACGAAGAACATTAAAATATCAAATCTAAGTAATTGAAATTTAAAACTCAGCATTCTATATTTTGAAAAAGAGAAGAAAACTCAACTATCATGGCATGTAATACAAAAAAATAAATAAATTTAAAGTTAGATTAGATATAAGTAAATAAAATACACTGAAAAAAATATAGAAAAATAAAGGGTTGAAAGATAATATTTTAAATTAATTTTGAGAATATAATGAAGTAATTGGTTAACACTCATATTATTTATGAATTTTAAATCAAAGAGGTCGGGAAGGGGGGAGGGAGGTACAATAAAATAAAAATTTAAAAGAAAAAATTATCAATATTAACAATATGAAATCTTTAAATTGTAAATAATATAATAAAAAAATATGAAAAATAAGATATTTTATAATAATTACATGATTTTTTTACACATATGAATTTTATTAAAAGTATGGGGGAGAAAAATATTAACAATATAATATCTTTAAATTGTGAATGATACTCATTTAAATTTAATTAAAAGTAGAAGAGTGGGGCGGGGAAATATAAACGGTATAATATCTTTAAATTGTGAATAATTTAATAAACAAAAATATGAAATATAATTATTTTTTTATAATTACATATTTTTTTTCATAAAGATTTTGTTAGAGGTGGGGGAGGTGGATGGAGGTGGGGGTAGTAGCAGGATTTTTTTCAAAAACAAAATTGAGGGGTGGGAGTGGAGGTGGTAGTAGGGGTGGGAGGTGCGTGAGGGTAGAGAAAAAAAATTATTTTATTTTTATATTTCATCAAAAAATAATATCATAGTTAAATTTTTCTTAAGATAATAGAATTTAAACAAGATATTCTAATATAAAATATTATTTTAATATGCGCGAATACATACACCAGTGAATGTTAATTGAGAAGATTTAGTTGGTAGGACACTTTCAACACTTATTTTGATAAATATACACCCTTTTTTTTCTATTTAAATTTTTAGGGTTTTGGATAAAGTGGTTAGCTATGGGTTAAAGTGTTTAAAAAAAAGCTTTTGGCACCCCTTATGTCTTTTTTAAATATTTTTCACACCCCACTTTTTCATTAAATATCAAAAACTTTTTTCTCTCTCCTCACTCTCTGTTGTCTCTCCCACTAGTTCCTTACCCATCCATCATTTTTGATTTCTAGATTGTGTAAATCTTGAAGAACTTCGATCTTCAACTTCAGGTAATTTATTTTTATCTCCCAAGTAATTTGTGCTCCATATTGATGGGGTTTTTTTCATTTTTGTTGTTTTAGTTTGTGTCGATTCAACTAGTCTGGGAGAATTTTTTTTTAAAAAAAACGGGAGTTGATTTTAATGAAATTGTTTGGTTTTAGTTGGCATTTGTTTGATTGTTGATGGATAATTGGTGTATATCGATTATCTTTGGCGATTGGATGGTGAATTTTTCCCGCTAATTTCACCGGAATATGCCAAGAAATCTAATTTTTCTTCAATGTAATGGTGTTGTAGATGCATGTTCATATTAGGCATTCATTGGTTTGAATCATACGTCATTCTTGTGATGTTAATATACCGATGTGTTGATTAGGTATTTGAATGAAAAAAATTAGAATTTTTTTGAAAAAATGGGGCTTGATTTTACTTAAAATCTGTGTGTTTTAAGTTGATATTGGTTTGATTGTGCATTGTTTTTTATGGAATTGTTATTTCCCTCGACGATTGCACTGAGATTTTTTTTCTAATTTTTCTCGATTATCGTGCTAAAAATCTAGGTTCGTTCATGTTTTTGTTCAATATAATGGTGATTTAGATGCATGTTCTTGTGGGTGATGGAGTTATTTTAGAAGCATTTCTTGTTCTGCTAATAGGTAATTGGTGTGCTGCAGCTGCTGTCATGTTAATAGACTGTTACGTCGATTAGGTATTATTTTTGCTGTTATAGTTGAGAAATCTTTTTTTTTTATGTAGATCGTAAAAAATGACTGGAGGTAATAAATGCAAGGCTGTAGAAGTTGAGTGGTCCGCGAAAAAAAAATGAGTAGTCGATGAATCGGAGTAGAAATTGCAGCGACGAAGCTGTTGAAGCTTTGGTTAGAGATGAGCCAGAGAAAATAGAAATTGAGCCTAGGATAGATAAGGAAGCATTGATCTTGCCCCACTGTGCAAGGTTTATTTCAGCTAAGAGGTACGACCTCACCATAGTCATGGATGATGTTGGATCATTTCTGACTAAGATATATCCGTTAGGTCTCATTTGAAAATGTATTATGAATTCAAACAAGTTGTGATACATTAACGTCTGAAGTATAGGTTTAAAAATTCCTGTTTTGATTGTTTATGGTACTTGCTAGAACATATGAAGTTCAATGGACAGCTTGTCCACTATACACTTCTTTGTCGAGTTTAACAGGACAATAAGTTACATGAAATATGGTTCCGCATCAACGACAGGCCTGCATGTTTTGGCCTGAAGAAGTTTGCGCTAATCACGCGTTTAAACTGTGGACGTTATTCCCGTGATTAAAAATATGTCAAAGCGATGGAGGAGGGTTAAACCTTTTTCAAAAAGATTGCGAAAAAAAGGAGTGTAAATGCCAAGAGATTGTTGAAGCTTATTAGAGGATAGATTGTTCAAATGCTGCTTGGTTTGGTTCGTACACTGCATATTGCTTGCACGCGACTTGTAAAAAATCGTGGACATAGACATCATCAAGATGGTGGATAACTTGAGTTTCTTTGAGAGATACCTTTGGGGTAAGGAGTCATTTGCCTTGACTCTAGACTATCTAAAAAAATGGATAGACTTCACAAAGCAGAATAATACATTTGTGATAAAGGGAGTTTCATCGTATGCGCTCTACAGATTCCCCTGGGAATTTCTGGTATTGCTTATAAACCATTGAAGTATTTTATTCTATACTATAATTTATCTATGGTGTCTATACTATACTGACTGAGTTATATGTTTTTGTTTTTTCTTTTGATCACAGATTTGGATATACGAAGCTTTTCCCGAGCTCGGTAGGGGAAATGGTAAATCAATAGAAGATCCGCTGCCCATTCCTCGATTGCTCAGATGGCACACCTCAAAAGGCAATAAACTAATTGAAGGTGATCCATATTTGAACGGATGGAGCACAAAGGTATGAAACTATTTTTTTGAAGAATACTTTTACCAATATTGTGTTGCTCAATAATCATATTTGCCTATTTATCTGTAGAGAGTGCATTCGCACCTTATCCCCACGGTTCATAAAATGAAGCCGCACTACATGAAAAAGTTCAAAGCATTCACGGACGAACCGAAGAACACATACATCGATGGCTTGAAGGCCCATCTAGAGGGTGTGACTGTCATCACCTCATCGGAGGATGGTGAGGATGGGTATGATGTTAGGGATTTGGGTGGAAATGCTATTTCAAGGCATGTCACTCGCGGTGCAGGGACAAGTAAGCTGAGAGCATTGAAAAAGACACCGATGATCGAAAATCTGAAAGAGTGCGTGTTTAGGCTGAAGGAGTCGATGAAGGACATTGTTGATTTTGTGAAAGAAAAGAGGGTGCAGAGAGCAGAAAAAAGGAAACAGAAGAAGAGAGATAAAGATAATATCTGCTCTGTATATTATAGAAGTTGCCTATTTTATAATTCATTTTACTTATAGGAAAATCTATACAATTCTTCATCAACTGATAGCATAGTTTATTATGAATGGTAAATACTTGAAAATGCAGGTGTGAAAGTCCAAAGTCAGCATTCATCGGCGAGGGTTATCCGCGATGACAGCGGTATTAAATAAGCGCTCCTTGAGGCAGCAACTTTGGAACAGGCCTCGATCAATGCTGATGAGGTGATGATCCCTGATGATGCAACTGTTGTAGAGAAGGAAAATACCGATGAAGGCGATGAAGAGAAAGAAGAAGAAAAAATAAAGAAATTGTTTGTGAAAAAAAAAAACAAAGCTGATGAATCAGCTAGTGTGGAGAACGATAATCATGACGAAGGCAAACAGGAAGAAGAAGATAAAACTGAAAAAAGTATTTGTGAAGAAAAAAAAATGAAGAAGATGGAGAGAAGCAGAAGAGAAAAAAGGAGAAGAGAAGAATGCAGCAGGAGAAGTAGAGAAAAACGAGGAATAAGAACATAAAAAGATGGGAAAATGATGCACCAGAAAAAAAAGGTATTGCGGAGGAAGAAAATGAAAATGCATTTCCGAACATAGATGATTTTCTTAAGGAAGTTACTCATGACATCAACAAGATGCAAGTGGAGGACGAAAATGTTGAAGAATGTTTAAACAATGTTTATTTTTTATTTGTGGTTGATGTTTATTTGTGTTAGACAAGACAATCTTAACTTTTTTATTTTTCAGCTCTGGATGCGTAGAGCTGAACAATTTTATTTTTGAAACTTCTTTTATAGTTTATGATAAATATTTTACATTTTATATAATCAACGTATTATTGCTTTTACATGAATGTCATCGTTGATTATAGACTCTAACTAAAAGGTAATACATATATAGTACAGTGTTGTGTAGTCGATGAATGAAAAAGGTAAACCATATATAATATAAGTGAAAAGTAGTCGATTAATAAAAGAAACAGAATACATTCAATCCAACTACACCCCATTACACCTTTTCAAAAAGCCAAAATTAATAGTAAACCATACACTATAATTTTCAGGCCCTTTTTTTTCTTTAGTCATAGCCAACCTAGCTTAAGTTGATCCCTCTCAATTTCGACGTCTTTCAACAATCCTTTTAAGTGATTAATCTTGTGTTCCGATTCTCTATATAATGTCATAAGAAGATCCTTATTTTCTTCAGAATCTCTAACCTTTTCAACATTTTAAACTTTGCAACACCTTGAAATTTTAATCCCTCGAAATCGGAGTGAATCCACTTGAAATAAGAACATCTACCATCATCCTAAAATAACGACGATAAATAAGTAAATTGTATTATGTGATGAACATAAATAAATTTTTGTTTAAACAAAAACAAACCTTTTCAACTGCACAGTTGTAGAATTTTTGACCTGAATTTTTATCGGTTCGTGATGACTTCAAAATAGTGGGATTACCACAATGACAAATATAAGTACTTTTGAATGCTTGAGATGATTGCGACATTGTTATTGTTGAAGCAAAACTAGAAAGTGATGAATAAATGAACATGGAGGAGTTCAAAAAGATCTTTTTCATTTATATAGTAGGGTTACCAAAATCTGACCGTTGAAAAATTGTAACCGTTTGAATTGTACCATTGAGGAAAATTCAAATGGTTTATCATTTACTTCAAAGGGCCTCTAAAGAATGTTTATGTATTCTGTAATCGACTAGGGTAAGTATGAATTATATATTGTTGGTTTTGTTGTTGATTATGTGTATTGACATATTATCGATTTTGACTAGGATCGATTATCGATCGATCATATAGTCCATGCTAAACTTACTGAATATATGGACAACTTAAAATAATGACAAAAAAGGAGAAATTAAATTAAATAAAATTAAAGTATGTCAATTAACTCCATTAAAATATTGTAAAGCAATTTAGATACATCAATTGAGACTCCCAATCACTTTTGAACGTGATCAAGTGTTATCTAAGGCACGTTGTAGTCGTAGATCATGAGATGGGACTATAAAATGGGAGGAATAAAATAAATTAAAATAAAATAAAATAAATATGAATCATCCAAGCACTAAAGGACAACTACATATCATGACATGAGATTATACTTATGTAATGACCATAAGAAAGAGTGATGGTCATCAGCTGTGGGTGTTCAATGAACAAGTAGTGTCTGAGAACAAAAGTCCTTCTCAATACAGGCGTTTGATCTGAGTAATTGGTTGTTACTATCATTGCCTTCCCATATACTCATTTGATCGAGTGTCTAATTGTTTTGTACACTTATATTATGATATTTAGTCACTTTACATTGCGTGAATGATGTTTATTTTATTTTATTTCTCCTTTTTTTAATCTCACCTTCTTTAAAAATAGACTCAATTGGTCGATACATGATTAATAATATAGTCTGGTATAGATAAAGATAATTACCTATAATATATGCAAGATATCATCATAGGCCTATTTTCAAAGGAGGTGAGATTAAAAAAATAAGAAATAAAATAAAATAAAATAAATAAACATCATTCACGCAATGTAAAGTAACTAAATATCATAATATGAGAGTACAAAATAATTGGACACTCGATCAAATGAGTATAGGGGAGGGCAATGGTAGTAACAACCAATTACTTAGAACAAGTGTCTGTATTGAGAAGGACTTTTTGTTTCAGACACTGGTTGTTCATTGAACACCCACAAGTGACAACCATCACTCTTCTTTATGGTCATTACACAAGTCTAATCTCATGTCATGATATGTAGTTGTTCTGCTTGGATGATTCATATTCATTTTATTTTATTCCTCCCCTTTTATAGTCCCATCTCATGATCTACGACTACAGCGTGCCTTAGATAACACTTGACCACGTTCAAAAGTGATTGAGATTCACAATTGATGTATTTAAATTGCTTTACAATGTTTTAATGGTGTTAATTTACATACTTTAATTTAATTTAATTTCTTTTTTTGTCATTATTTTAAGCTGTCCATATATTCAGTAAGTTTAGCATAGATTATATGATAGTTCGATAATCGACCTTAGTCGAAATCGATAATACGTCAATACACTTAATCATCAACAAAGCCAGCAACATATAATTCATACTTACCCTAGTCGATTATAACCTTAATATTTCCTTTCTTACGTTTAATGAAAGAGTCTTTAGAAGAGTTTAAACGTACTGTACTCAATATTTTGTAGTCGATTATATATTCGCATTAAGTGTATATAATTCATATTTAGCGTAGTAGATTATATATTCAATATTTTTTTCTTACGTTTAACGAAACAGTGTTTTAAATCTTTAAACATGCACTACTGAAGAATCATCAACAAAGACTGAAAGACATAAAATCATTATACATAAATAGAAGATAATGTAAACACAAATTTGTTCATAGATAGATAAAATTTCATTGCAGGTACATTTACAAATTTTGGGACAAAATCCCAACTAAAAAGACAAAAAAGAAGCTTTCATTTACAAAATTCCACCATGAAAGCTTTAGCAATGAATTACACATTTCTAAACTAAACTAGACCGGGGGACAAAAGGGAGGGGGCGATAATGTCATAGGGGTCCAGGCAGAGCCTCTAGGCTATGGCCCGAAGAAAATGGGCCATCCGTCGGAGTTCCCTGTTCAGCCACCGCTGATCAGCGTTAAGACCCTCAAAAAGAAAATCTATGTCGTTTCTAATCCGGAACAATTCGGTGTTGTTGGTTGTCTTCATCCTGTGCATTGGATGAAGTGGGTACCTTCTCCTTGCCATTTTTTTCTCTTATTAATCTTTTCTTTTGAAATTGAGTTTACAATCAATAATGACCTCTTTAAATAGATCAGAGCAAGAGGAAAAGACGTGTGGCAGTGTGGGAATAGTAAATAAAAAGTCGCGGCAGTTGAGTCATTTCAAATCGACGCATTTCTCGAAGTGTAATAATTACATTGAAATGTTCAGTGTACGAAGAAAAGAATTTTTGTAATAGACTACTCGAAAGATCGATTATATTCTATGTAGTTTAACCTATACTTTGTAGACTATGCATCGATCTATTATATATTTTGAGTACAGTCGATGTGTAATGTGTATAGTCGATTTCATAACTTGGGATGGGTCTTTTCTGACACCTTTTCCAATGCGCCATAATTATTCTAAACTCAATAGTGTATAAAGAAAAGGGTTTGTTTAATAGACAACGTGAAAGGTTTATTATACACTACGTATTGAATATTTACTCTGTAGATCAAACACTAATTTATTATATATTATGAGGCTAGTTGATTATTTCAGTGTATAATCTATTTAGTACATAGTACATAATATATGAACTGAAATCGATAATGCACAGCAAAAAAAGTTGATTTTGACTGCAGTTCATTGTCTTTGAAAACAGAATACACATTACATATTGTCCAGTGCATTTGACAAAACCAAAAACATAAATACAATGCAAATCCTTTAATCCTACGTTAAGGCTGCATGTTGTTCTCTTATGTCCCGACCTTTTGCACTTGGAGCACTTGTTCCTTTTCTTGGGCCTTGAAGGCTCCAACACACCCTTAACGCATCTCACCCTCTTCCTCTCTACTTTGGGATTGAAATCGGGTGAAAGAACTTGCATTTCTAGATACTCTCGCGCCACACTCCACTCCGACTCCAGAGGTACATCACAAATAGATTCCAAGAATGCAAGGAGGTATGATTCTTTCGAATAGATAGGCGAATAGTAGTTGTAAATTCTAGTGTCGTATTTGTCCCCGTGCTTCAAACGCAACGCTGCCATTGCATGAGGCATGGCAATTTCACCACGTCGAACTTTTTATAAGAACATGATCATCTCGATAGATTAGCTTTGGCGGAAGGACCACAACCAAGCACGGTGAATTCATCGGTGCTTCCGTTTATATTGTTCACATACAATTTGTCACCCCCAGTCATGTTTTCCCTCAAGATCTTCTCGGTTAAGGGAACAAATGGTTTTCTTGAATTGTTCACCTCCGCATACCTCTTCCTGAATATTTCTCCAAACCTATGTGCAATTGAATTGAAGATGGCCGCCACTGGATACTCTCTTTCATCGAGCAACATTGAGTTGAGCGACTCGGCGATGTTTGTGGTCATGACGTTGAATCTATTACCTGAAAAGTGAGCCCGACTCCATTTTTTAAATTTAATGTCATGCTCGAGGCAAACTGCTGCACTGGGGCATCTTTCTTTAAGGGTATTGAAGTAGTCATTAAATTCTTCCAACGTGTATGCCTTGTTCGCAGAGTAGTACAAATAGAGAGAATCTGCACAATGGTGATTTGTTTGGAGATTTTCATCGAGATGCCTCATACAAACACCATGATGCGTAAACAAATAATGACTTATGAGACCGTTGCCAATGCTTACGTGTCTGTCGGAGATAACACACAACTCTGATTCGTCGACGACAAAGGCCTTAAGCTTCTTGAAGAAGAAGCCCCATGACGCATCATTCTCCTTATCCACCACACAATAGTTTACGGGATAGATATGATTCTGCGTATCTTGAGCGACATCGGACATCAGCACGCCCTAGTACTTGCCGGACAAATGTGTGCCATCAACGGCAATAACCTTTCTCAAGTGTGCATATCCACGGATGGAAGCCCCAAACACCATAAAATAGTAAATAAACCTGCCCGACTCCTCATCGACCATGAGAGAATTTATAGACCCAGGATTGAGGCCGTTGAAAACATATGAAAAGGTGGGAAACATTGCATATCCATGCTCGGGTGTACCTCAAACTATGTTCTTCGTAATAACGCCTACCATCAAACACTTCCAATGGCCCGGCCTGCAACGTAGCTCCCTAAATACTATCCTCTCGATCTCTTTCGGGCTTGGACCTTTGTTGTCGACGAAAAAGTTCAAAATAAGTGAGGCAATGACCTCCGCGGTGACATTCTTGTGCTTTCCCGTGACATGATCAACGCTACAACTATGCTCTCCCTTCTCCGATCGCACATGCGCGCATCATCCACCGGCAAGTAGGATCTACACACCTCACTCTCAAGTATTTCTTAAAACTCTTCACCGTTTTGTAATTGAAAGACATTTCCACCGACGCCTTTTTCAACAATCAACGTTTTCTTATCCTTGAATGTTTGTCCTACACAAAGATTGGTGCCCTCCGAGAAAGAGTGCTTTCTTGTCGTCCAAACTGCCCGTCCTCACCTCTTCCATACTTCTCCTCTTCATAATCTTCACTATTACCCCATTCATCACCACCCATGCAATCGTATTCCTTTGATGTATCATCCACTGCCGGGGGTAGAGCTGATGTGGAAGCTTATTCCCGGGACCTTCCAACAACTTTAACCCGCAATATAGGCCTAGAATTATTAGAATCAATGCAAAACATGTATAATTTCACGTGTCTATCATTTCTTATGAACGTTGGATAGATTTCCCCCTCTCGTTCATCAAGTAACTAAGTACCACATCGCTTTGATCACAACTTAATTCACCGCTCTCCATTACGCTTTTAACCAAATCGGCATATGAACCATTGCGACGAAGGGCAATGGACACTGTCTCCTTAGAAACGGTTTTTCAAACCCAACATTTAGTAGTCTCCTTCCATTCACCAGAAAATATACCACCAACAACCACGTATTCTATAATAGACATGATATACCTCGATGATAGTATTTAATAGACCTAAATAATGGTTTATGAGCCTAGACTCAATAAACTGTAGTCGTCTTTTTCTTAGCTGCTTTCCTTATAGTACATAATCTCGCCTTTTCCGACAACCACTGGAATAATCTAATGGATTACAACTTAGAAACAACCTAAAGAGTGTTGGAATATTTCTATTGAGCCAAGAATCGATTTCAAAATGTGAGACTGATTTTCAAATTTTTTGTATGAAAATGGATGAAAATTTGGGGCTAAAAGTATGAAAAAAATGGCTTAAAACAATGGAGGTAATGTCACTTTCCGATGGATATCAAAAAAATCGATGAAAAATGATCGAAAAATTGAGGGAATGGCGGGAAAATTGGGTGCTTGATACTGGGTTAGTTGAGAAGCTTGATTTTTTTTTTTTAAAAAAATTAGTTATTCAATATTTATATTTTTGAATATGGACTAAAATATAATTTTTAAAAAATAAAAGAGGAATTAAAGTGTATATTTTTTAACTTGAGTGCTAAAATTGCTATTTATTTTTGTGAATCCATTAGAATGGCTATTTTCTTAATTTTTTAAAACTAGTATCTAAAAATATCAAAAATAGTTGTGGCCTTTCAGGAAAGAGCCCCGTGTTAGTTTACCCAAAAATATGAAACAAACTTTATGCCTTACAAGGGGCCACGTAGCTTGGAGAACACGGACCCGGTTGACAAACAACAAAAATGGACCCCCCCCCCCCCCCGAATTCAAGAAACCGTAACGGCGGTCGCCCGTCGATGCATCAGACGCTAACATAAAAGCGCCCATTGAAAAAGCCAACGAAATTCATTTCCCCAAATTAGGGTTTATATTATTTCTCGAATACTCCATTCGGTTTATCTCGCACAGGGCCTACGATTTCATTTGTTGACTAATGGTATTTTAAAGCAAATTCTCTCCATGGGTCCCAGTAATGTGGATGATCTCTATCAATTAAACGAGCTCACGAGTTTGTAAAGGGAGTTTCACCCTTTGACTACTTGTTTATTAGGTAAGTCTATTCTCACCAACAGTTTGCTACTTAAATCGCCAGAAAAATAGACTTTAATTTGAGGTACTTGCATATGTGTCTTTGTTTTTGTTCAATTGTAGAAAAGAAGAAGAAGCAGAATTTGATATCTTATTGATATTAAGAAATCAATTAATCGACCTGTTGAGCACCGTGAGGTCTCAGCTTCAAACACCAGTAGAGACAAAAATACTAGGTAACCACTTCCTATGTGTTGCTGGTGGGAGGTGACAAGTATTTCATGAAATTAGTCTAGTTGCGCGCAAGCTGGCAATCCATTAATCAACTATGACTGGAATTCCAAACTTGATTTTTTGTTTGGTATGCAAAGTTTTAGTTAGCGAGATACTCATTCTCAACAGGGATGAGATTTTTATGCTCACTGAATTACTTCTAATAAGAACGACTTCTAAGGGAATTTTATTCTCTGATGCACTTAACTGTATGATATTCTACTTGTATATTTAGAAAAATTTACTACTATATGGTATGTATAGTGCACTGAACTTTTGAATATCAGAAATGAGAATTGAATTTTATTCCTTAAAGGTGGTTTTCGTTGTTTTCTTTTGTTGACAGGGAAAAGGGAGAAATGGAAGAAGAGGAGGAAGATAAGATTTTACTCAGCAGTTTGGGCGTGACCTCTGCAAATCCTGCAGATATTGAACGTGACGTCTTGGACCAGGTTTGTTATGCAAAGGTGTAAATGTTGTTTGTCTGTAAACATTTGGGAATAAGAATGTTGACTAGTTTCGTGAGATGCTTTGATGTTTATAATACAATTTAGCACTGTGAAAACTTATTGATGATGGACTTTAATTTTTCATATATTGGCAGGCAACAAGGCACGCTGGGGAGAGCAACGAAGATACAGGGATTGCCGAAGAGGAGAGAGTGGAGAGGAAAGAAGAAAATGAAGGACATGATAAGAAATTAGATTTGTTTAATAAATTGAGAGCAGTAGAAGTAGAAATAGATGCGATTAAAGATGGCTTTGGACGCTTGGAGCGCTTCAGAAGAAATGAGGAGGATGTGCCTGATACTGATGGTAGCAGTGAGGCAAAGGATACAGAGGATGAGCAAAGCATAATTCAGGCACCTCTGGATGATTCAAACCTTCATCATGCTTTAGCTGATGATCGTCTAAGAAGTCTTCTCGAAACAAAGGCTCAACTCAGGGAAGAACTTTCAAAATTTGCTAATGATACTTCGCCTGATGCGTTGATGAGAGATCTTGTTAAGGATCAGCCTAAATTTAAAAGAAAGGTGAAAGAAGTTCAGAAATCAAGCAACAAAAAGAACAAACGACGGAAAACAGCATTGCTGGATGATGATGATGATTTTGATGCAGTGTTAGCTGCAGCATCTTCTGGATTTGTGGAAACAGTATGTGGTTTTCACGAACTGTAAATTGAAAAGAATTTTTAAGCTGGAAGCTACATGCGTGTGTGTGTGTGTGTGTCAATTATAGGAAGTACTTCATTCAACATAAGCATCTATACCTAAACATATGGATCTCTCAAGCTAACCTTATATTGTCTCTGTTGTAGGAAAGAGATGCACTGGTAAGAAAAGGAATGTTAACCCCCTTCCACAAGCTCAAAGGCTTTGAACGTCGGATCCATGATTCAGAGTCTTCTGGCAGACAAAGTGCTGCAACTGATATAAACAGTAATGACGATGACCTTGCTTCCACCAGTATAGCCAAGGCTGTCCAGTCAATGTCACAGGCTGCTCAAGCTCGTCCGACCACCAAGTTGCTTGATTCTTCATCATTACCAAAACTTGATGCACCGACCCACCCTTTCCAAAGACTAAGAAAACCCCTGAAAATCCCTCAATCATTAGAGATTACTACGGAGAAGAATGGAGAATGTATTAGAAAGAATAGAAGACCGTTACCTAGCAAGAAGTGGAGAAAGTTGGCATCTCGCGAGCAAAGGCAGGACGAAGGATCAGGTATCTTTATATGCTTCTGTGTTATGCACCTAGGATT
Source organism: Capsicum pubescens (assembly GCA_030864215.1). Classification (NCBI taxonomy): domain Eukaryota; kingdom Viridiplantae; phylum Streptophyta; class Magnoliopsida; order Solanales; family Solanaceae; genus Capsicum; species Capsicum pubescens. The sequence continues at coordinate 75,053,922 of CM061546.1, forward strand.
GTTTCAGTGGTAAGGACGCTATGCATGAACCATGAAGTTTAGGTATGTGTCACGAGCTCAAACCTTATGAGTGACTAAAGCATGGTATGTAAGTGGGGCAGGGTTTGTGGGGAAGAGGGGCATTCTCCCTGATAGGCATGGCAGTCAGTCTGTTTAGTTCAGTTTTAAGATATCGGTTTTCTAGTCGGTAAAACTGAAAACTGAAACTGAACTGAAATTAGTTTAGCTTGGTTCACACTGATTCAGTTTGGGCTTCATCAGTTGGTAAATTTTTGTTTGGTTGAAGCAAGTCTCATCTGATACTAGTCGCTAGGGAGTAGATGACTAGTTTAGGCCTGCTTTTGTTTATGACGATTTCACTCGAAGGGCATAAGCTGGTCAGCAAATTGATTTAGTGAAGAAGGATTATATTCACATTTGAAATGCCAACTCACAACTTACTATAGAAAATCCCAGTCATAAATAATAAACAAATACAATCAAGGGAACAACATAAAACAAAATACGTAAAAGAAGTTAAAAGAGCAGTGACTTTGAAATCTATAGGCGGAAAAGTGAGAGTACGGATTTCGAAGGCTGAACTGCTTCAGACCATTACTTCGAGTAGAGTCACATACTTGGATTCCAAATCAGAAGTTTCTTACCTGAACGGTACGAGCGATGAGAACCGACACTGGCAGCGGTAATTTGTAATGTTGGTTAAAGTCTGAAGACTGTACCGCTTGACGGCACTTTATATAGTGATGAATAAGGATAATATGTGTTGTTAATGGAAAGAGGAAATTGTGGCTAATCAGGAAAATATGGAATCTCAGGTTGAGAAAACTGTAGAGTCCCTTATCGAAAATAAAAAGCTGAAGAGGATTGATGGATGGCTGAAGGCAATTTAAAAATTTTGAAGTCTTTAAAAAAAAAGGCTGAAGAGTTTTAAAAAATTCCTCAACTTTCTAGAAACTACAATTATTTGGTGAACCGAAAAACTGAAAGATTGAAACCGACCGCCATACTGAATAATCGAAGTTATAAGATATTAACTCTGAACCAGCCAAATAAACCGAAAAGCCGAAACAAAAAAACACCCAAAATTTTGGTTCGGTTGTTTTTTCAGTTTTATGCCCATCGCTACTCCCTTAATTTTGAACCAGTGAGCACAATTGGATCGCTGATCACAAAATATGTGTGTGTATGTTTGTGCGCACACTCCGATATTGCTAATAAATTACAGAATAGATAGCTATTTTGTGCTAGATTCTCCTTCCACCCTGTATAAGTATTTGACTTTTAGCTAATATTCTAGATGCATTGCAAATTCTTCTTGAGAAACTATATTAGTCTTGTGTTTTTTTTTTCCTCGGAACATGAATAGCTCCATAATGCCACTCTGTTACAGAGCTTTGCCTATCAAAGAATGTTTCTGGTGACAAAATTGGATAATAAGTAAACATCTAAAATATATTTTAGAGAGTCCATTGCTAGAACTCTTATCACTATCATGTTTTTGACTAACTTTTGTTAAGCCTGATGTAGAAGTCTCAGTACTATGATTCGTAAGCTTGATAGAAACTCTAGCTTTTAATGCCAGTTGTGTGTCAAATATTTGAACTGTAAGTTTGAAACTTTCTGTATTTTGCTTTATGGTTCCTCAAACATTTTGGTGTCCAAGCAGAAAGATATTGGTCAATTCTTTTGGGGTGGGGTGTTGTAAAATTCACATATGATCATCATATAGACAAATATATGAAGATGTCTAACGTTTGTTGTCTGTTGAAGATGTCAATACCTCCAGTCACGAGGACAGCAAAGGGGATATTGAGGATGTAGAACCTCCTTTTGTGGCACTTGAAGGTGGATTCAAAATCCCGGAAGCTATCTTTAACAGACTTTTTGATTATCAGAAGATTGGTGTACAGTGGCTGTGGGAACTTCACTGTCAAAAAGCTGGTGGGATAATTGGAGATGAGATGGGTCTTGGTAAAACCATACAGGTTTTATCTTTTCTTGGATCACTGCATTTTAGTGATATGTATAAACCAAGCATTATCATTTGTCCGGTCACACTTTTGAGGCAATGGAAGAGGGAAGCCAAAACATGGTATCCCAGCTTCCATGTGGAGATATTACATGATTCAGCTCGTGATCTGTCAAGTAAAAAGAAGCAAGTGGATTCTGAAAGTGACTCTGAAAGCGAAGATCTGCTCGATAGTGAGACGGAAGGAAAGAAATCTTCTAGGACTTCCAAAAAATGGGATCCTATGATAGCTCGTGTTGTAAGATCAAGTTCTGGGCTATTGATCACTACTTATGAGCAACTCCGTCTACTGGGAGAAAAATTACTCGATATCGAATGGGGTTATGCAGTGTTAGATGAAGGACATCGAATTCGGAACCCAAATGCTGAAATTACTCTTGTATGCAAGCAACTCCAGACTGTTCACCGTATCATAATGACAGGGGCCCCAATTCAAAACAAGCTGAGTGAACTGTGGTCATTGTTTGATTTTGTCTTCCCTGGAAAGTTGGGAGTTCTACCTGTGTTTGAAGCTGAATTTGCTGTTCCCATATCTGTTGGGGGTTATGCTAATGCAACACCATTGCAAGTTTCCACAGCTTACAGGTTGGTGTTTTATCCCAGAATACAGCTATGTAGGTTTCTGTTTCTTTCTACTCTTGAATTTTAGGTTCCAAGTCGGAGGCAAAGGACTATCTATATTTGTATTTAATTCTGGATAAACTTACTAAAAATGAAGAAGAAAATCTGTGGTAGTACAGGACAATTGATTCTTGCTTTTGCCCAGACTCCTGTGAGGATAAACTAAAAGTAAAAATAAATACTGATCAAAACTTGGATTGCTTGTAATTCTTTTATTTATTGCTAAACCCTGTCTGATCGTCACATGTTGGACCCTTGAGGGGATCTGAGGTGGTCCTCACAAGGGGATGTAGTTTTGAGTTTGTGGTTCATTATTTGTGGCTTTGGCGTGTTGATATGCAGATGTGCTGTGGTGTTGCGTGACTTAATTATGCCTTACCTCCTCCGGCGGATGAAAGCTGATGTCAATGCTAATCTCACAAAGAAAACTGAGCATGTCCTCTTCTGTAGCCTCACTACAGAGCAGCGATCTGTTTACCGAGCTTTTCTTGCTAGCTCTGAGGTTGAGCAGATCTTTGATGGGAGCAGGAACTCTCTGTCTGGAATTGATGTGATGCGTAAAATTTGCAATCATCCCGATCTTCTCGAGAGAGAACACTCCCATAGAGATCCAGACTATGGAAACCTTGAGCGTAGTGGAAAAATGAAAGTTGTTGCCGAAGTCCTTAAGGTATGGAAGGAACAGGGGCACCGCGTTCTCCTTTTTTCTCAAACTCAACTGATGCTTGATATTCTTGAGAGATTCCTGGTTACTTGTGAGTATAATTATAGGCGAATGGATGGTGTCACTCCTGTAAAGCAAAGGATGGTTTTGATAGATGAATTTAACAATACAGATGATATTTTTATTTTCATCTTGACAACAAAAGTTGGTGGTCTGGGGACAAACTTGACTGGAGCTAACAGAGTTATCATTTTTGACCCAGACTGGAACCCGTCAACTGATATGCAGGTACTTCTATTCTTATCCTCTTGTTATTGATTTTCCAATTATCGAGAAAATGAGAGTCTTGGTCCCTTGACAACAGACTGTTGTGTGTTGTTAGACTTCAAATTTTATTTCTCATACTTTAGCCCCTTGATTAATGGTGCTTGGAAAAATTCACTCTTAAAAAATGATAGACGATTGAATATTTAAAAAAAGGAAAAGACTGGGGACGGAGAAACAGGTTTATGGTAGTGAACCCGTCCGGAAGTTGAGGACACAACTTACAATTAAATATTGAAAAACAGGTTTAGATAAGATAAATTATTAGAGTACTGTTTGGGGTAAGGGATCTTAATTTTATTTTGAATAAGATATATGGGAGCTGTGAAAGGGTTTTGCTCTGATTTAAATACAGTAACATTGAAGGGAAAATTTGGACCCAAAAAATCAAATTCTCTTCCAAATTTCCTTACAGAGGAGAATACTGGTAGCTTGCTGTTTGTCAATGTAATTAAACAGTAAATATAAAAACCAAAATGAATAAAACAAAACAAACAAGTGAAGATCAAACAAGAGGAAAGATCTCGGATATTTGTCAAATTAGAAGAGAGGAGAGGTGTAATGAGTTCTATTGTACTAGGGTGGATGTCTAAGTAGGTATATATATATTTTTTTAAGGGTGGGATGGATGTCCAGTTAATTACTTGATATTTGTTCAATGATTTTAATTGGGACCTTTTACATAGGACAGGCCAGGGAGCGTGCTTGGCGTATTGGTCAGAAAAAAGATGTTACTGTGTATAGATTGATTACCCGAGGAACTATTGAGGAGAAGGTGTATCATCGACAGATTTACAAGCACTTTCTTACCAACAAAATATTGAAAAACCCACAGCAAAGAAGATTTTTCAAAGCAAGAGATATGAAGGATCTCTTTACATTAAATGATGATGGAAATGGAGGATCTACAGAAACATCTAGTATTTTTAGCCAAATATCTGAAGATGTGAACATTGTCGGGGCTCCAGATAATCAAGATAAACCATCTTTTAAAGCACCAACAGAAAAGGATGATGATTCCAAAATGTGCGAGGGAAACAACTCAGCTACCAAGGGAAAAGTGGGAGATGATAACAACAATGGTGAGTTAGATGAAGAAACAAGTATCCTGCGAGGTCTTTTTGATGCTCATGGGATCCATGTAAGCCCTCTATTTTTACTAGTCAATTCATAGCAGGCTTTGTGTTCCCAGCTACCCCCAGTCCATATGACACAGTATGCTATTGATGCTCATGAGATCAAGTAGATCTCCATGTCTAAATGCTTTGGATTTTTTGCCCTTATTCTCAGTTTTCTTTTTTGGTTCAGGGTTGGCTTGGGGGAGGGGGAGTTTTATCAATTATCTTTACTTGTCTTAAACCCATGTCAGTTCTGTAGAACAGAAGCTTTTGGATTTGGGAGAAAATTAGCACATTAGTTTCTGTTTCAACGTAATCTGAAGCTTGATTTTGAGTTAAATTTTGCTATTTTGTTTTTTGTATTTCCTTAGTCACCTTTATTTATCTGTGATTGCTTTGTTTTACTTGCCTTGTTCATCTTTTCTGCTTTACCAGAGTGCGATGAACCATGATGCTATCATGAATGCTCATGATGAAGAAAAGTTGAAGCTAGAGGAGCAGGCATCCCAAGTAGCTCAGAGAGCTGCAGAAGCACTGCGGCAATCAAGAATGCTTCGAAGCCGAGAAGGTGTAGCAGTGCCAACGTGGACTGGCAAATCAGGAGCTGCTGGAGGGCCGTCATCTTCTAAAAGGAAATTTGGTTCTACTATTAATCCTCAATTAAGCAGTAAATCATCTGAAGAATCATCGAATGGTTATGCTACTAGGGAAAGTGCTTTAGCTGCAGGGGCATCTGCTGGAAAAGCATTATCTTCAGCCGAGTTATTGGCTAGGATTAGGGGGAATCGAGAGCAAGCTGTTAGTGATGGACTTGTCCATCAGTTTGGTATGTCGGCTTCAACCTCCAACAGCAGAGCAGGATCTCTAAGTAGTGGGCAGCGGAGTACATCTTCTAGCTCTGTGGTTCAGCCAGAAGTGTTGGTTCGCCAGATCTGTACATTTATACAACAGAGAGGCGGAAAAACCAATTCAGCCGGCATTGTAGATTATTTCAAGGACAGGGTACCATCAAAGGATCTGCCACTGTTCAAGAATCTATTAAAGGAAATAGCGATTCTTGATAAAAACCCTAGTGGGTCTTTCTGGGTTCTAAAGCCTGAATATCAGGATCAGTAAGCGTGGCTAGTAAACATATGATCCGTTAACTTTGCTTTTGTGCTTTCTCAGAAATGAAATACCCTATAGCAGTTAGAAACATCTAACTAATTTCATTTTCAGTTAAAAGTCTGCCATTCCTTTGAGGGTCAAGGTGACTTATTAACTTTCTTATTAGTTCTCAGCATCTTTGGCCAGGCCCAGTAGTATAGCACTCTAGGTAGTTGGACCTATGAGCAGTGTACATAGTTGGATATTTTTCTGCTTTCTTTGATTTTTCTCTGTAACAAGAAAGCAGTCCAAAAAAGAAGAAACAAACTATTCTTTTGCTTCATCTTACTGAAAGACACTTATTGTTTTGTTGAAATTCTTTGAATCAGTAGTCAACGTAACTTAGTGTTTTGTTGAAATTCTTTGATCAGTAGATTGGATGCTAGTAAATAGGCAGTTGCAGCAGGAGGAAAATAGGAGGAGGAATTTGGGCCATAAAGGGAAGTTACGTGACACTAGATCTCAAGTGGTTAGCGAGTGCAAGAAAGATCAATATGAGGAACGGAAATTCTCAGACACTTCATAAACTTCAAAATTTTCTTGGAACATCTTTCAAAAACTTTGAAATCCAAATATTATTTATGTTTGTTGATTCAATAAGTACTTTTTCTTATTTTGAAAAAAATGCTCTTATATTCCATGTATGGTCTCTTAGCACCTTTACATAACACTATTAGGGGTCGTTTGGTAGAGTGCATAAGAATAACGTTTAATAAAGTGTATTAGTAATGCCTACATTATTAATGCAAGTATTAGTAATGTATATAAATATATTATTATATATATTGAGCGTCTACTAATGCAAGTATTAGTATTGTGTTATAAATATATTATCATATATAGTGAATGTCTAATTTACCAGAGAATTAAGTGGGAGGTGACAAAAAAGTCTTTAAATTAAAAATGGCAACAACTTTGACTAGCTAAGGTCAAAGCTTCATTTAAATTATGATTAAGTTAATTGGGGTGTAAAGTGTAATTTTCAAAAACTTTTTAATTTTTTAAAAAGTTCTCCAACTCCAAATTTTAAATTTTAGAGTTTCCCCCCTTTTTTTTATCTTTCAATCTTCTTCTGCTCTTTTTCTTTCTCCCCATCTTTTTCTTCTTATTTTTTTCTCTCTATATAGATTTTCCTCTTCTTCCATCTTCTCATCTTCTTTTTCTCTCTTTTTATTTCGTTCTTCCTTTTTTAATTTTCATGGATTATTTTTTAAAACAAAATTTAAAAAGTTTGAATTTTTTTTTTTGATTTCTTTTAAAAATGAATGAAGAAATAATTTAGCAAATTCAACAACTACGAAAGTTGCTTCAGCAACTACGAGAGTTGTTTCAGCAACTATGGTAATTGCTGCAACAACTACTATTAGTTGTTGTGTTACAACAATTATCGAAGTTGTTGTAGCAATTATTGAAGTTGCTGCAACAAATATCGAAGTTGCTGTAGCAACTTAGACTGTTGCTGCAGCAACTTAGACTGTTGCTGCAACAACTTCGATACTTAATTTCTGAAAAAAGATCTGATTGGAGGAGGAGTCCACGAAAAAGTGATATTAATGATAAAAATGGAGGTGGTGGTGTTGGTGGTGACGCCGAATGAGAAGGTGACATTTGTTGTGGTGTTGATAGCGACGGTGGTAGAGGAGAAAGAAGAAAAATAGGCAATAGTTATGTAGAGGGAGGAAATAATGGTGAATCTGGAAGAGGTGACAATGGTAGTATAGTGATAGTGGAGGAAGAGGAGGTGGCGGCGACGGGCGGCAACAAAAAAGGCGTGGAGGAGGAGTGGTGGTGATGGTGTAGGGATCTTTGTGTAAATATGGGGTAAGGATCTTTATGTAAATAATAAAATTTGAGGGTTTTAAAATTAATGTCATTAACACTAATCTTAAAATTATCACCTCTACTCAATATTTAAGACTTGTGTCACTCTTTTTTAGTTTTGAAACTTTTTTGTCACCCTTAATTAATTTGCCCAATTTACCATATATCGTGAATGTCTATTTATGAAAAAGTTAGAAACCAAGGTGTTAGTTTTCACCTATAAATAAAGATTTTTCTTCATTGTAATTTACCGCATCAAGAACCCCCTCAAGAATTACTCATGAGAAATAAAAAGTCTCATCTATTCTCTCTCCATTGTTGTTGTTCTTACTTTATATTACATAAAACGTTATCAACACGAATCTCTAATTTTTTTTACTTTAGTAGATGATATGCTTGAATTTAGGCCAAGGTACACACGATGCTCAAGAAATTGACGGAGACACTTACAATCATTATCTTACGGGTTTTATGGTCTCAGTTTTTGTAAGGTAAAGTAACATGATGTTGAGTGCTGCCAAAGGTAGGTATTTTCACATTCATGTAACTTTATTGCCTATGTTACTTGCATGTCAAGGACCTAACTACTCCATCAATATAATGAGTTGCATAAAGACTCATTGGCAACCGCTATATGTATTTAAATTTATCAATCACGGAGAAATATTATTGAATATCACGGTAAGAATTATTCTCCCACTACAAAAAAAGGATATAATTGCGGGGGTTTATTTGCGGGGATTATTTTAACCCCTGCAAAATTATATTAAATGCGGGGGTTAAAAATGTGCTGCTAAAATTATATAATTTGCGGGGGTTTAACCCCCGCTATCCGTCCAAAAAAAATACCGCTAAAATTATATAATTTACGGGGGTTAAAACCCCCACTATACATCCAAAAAAGATACCGCAAACTGAAAGAATATTTCTCATATATTTCCCCCCAAAAGCATTTCTCTCTCTCATTTTCCCCCTAAAAAATACTGCCAACTGAAAGAAGCCATTGCTACACAGTGGATGGTACGTCGGTCATTGCTACACAGTGGGAGGTCTATGGCCGGCCATTTTCTTCCCAGCTCCGATCTATCCTTAGCCATTGTTTAGAGTGAGTTCTCTCTTTTTCCAATTTAAGAAATTTCATATCAAATATGCCCAATTGATAGGGATTCCCCAAAATTCCCTATGAGGCAGTACTGATAATGGCTCTGTTTATGTGACTCGTACACCTCCGGCTCCGGTATCGAAGGATTCTGTGACTCTACAGCTCCAGCTTCGGTACCGACTCCTTGGCCCTTTATCTCTCTGTAAGCAACAATTAATGCATATTTTTGTTCATTATTACTTGCCCTTGAAATTGTGGATTTGTAGTTGTAAACTTGTAGTTTTTTTGGTGACTGTTTGGATATTGGTGATTTTATGAATTTTGAGTTTCTTGAAGTTTGATAAGAGAGATTGGAGATTTTTATGTCTATTTTGTTCATTATTAGGTGCATTTGAAGTTGTAGACTTGTAGTTCTTCCCCCCCCCCCGGAGACTGTTTGAATAAATTGAAGATTTTTATGTCTATTTTGTTCATTATTAGGTGCATTTGAAGTTGTAGACTTGTAGTTCTTTATCAGTAGCTTCATCTTTTTTTTCTTTCAAGGAACCCTAATTATCAAAACCAATTTCAATAAATAGTACAAAATTCAAATCAAACGGTGACGACTACCTCATACTACATACCAAATACCTCACCATTCAGTCACCCCTGCATGATTCTAACCATAAAAGAAACGGGCTTGCAGGTTGTACAGTAGCTTGCAATGATGGTTCCAAATAAGTATTTGATGGATGCATAATGGTTGCTCATGCACCAGATACTCTGAGAATCTTAGGCAAAGATGCAACATACGATGAAACTAGAATACTGGATGCTTTCCAATATGTTTACAGGTACTTTGCGCGCGAGCCTATTATTTAAACTGCCTTTGAACTTGATTTTCTCGTTCTACTTGTTTTCTTTTTCGAAGATGGAACTTGCTCTTGTTCTACTTTGTTTACAGGTATTTTGCGCGTGCCTAACTCTTAATCCTCCTCACACACCAGAGCACACGTTACTTAAGTGGACCACCAGTCATCCAGTACCCTCGGTTGCTGCATCAAAAGCTTCATCCGAGCTAAATAAAATTCAAGATAAGAAAGAAATACGGTTTTATGGAGCATATCAAGGTGCTTTATGAGATTATCCTGATTCTCTATTCTTCGCTTTCTTTTAGTGCACGAATTTTATAGCCTCTTTGGATTTCACCGCTCATTGATGTTATATTTATTGCAACACTTTTATGCTATGGCTTCCATGAAGATGGACTAAAGGTAGTAATATATCCTGCCAACATGTCCCAAAAGGAGAAGATATAATAATAGGAGAAACGAAATCCATGGACACGATACAATGTGTGGATAATAATCTTTTTTTGCTTCTTCTCAGGCAGGTGCTATTGCTGCTCAAGGTCTGCTTAAGAGAACCTATAGTGTCCTGAACAATCCCAAACACATGGTACCAACCTAGCCAGAAACAGAAGCACGCCTCCTCGTTACTAGATTTCTCAAGAGTTTCATCGCGACAGGATGCATAATGTGAGTTATAACAATTTCACATTGTATAGGTTTAGTTCAAAAGTGATTTTATTTAACAACATAAAATTTCTACCCAGCCAGTTTCAACAAAAGTGCATTTATTAGGCTTCTGTGACTATCTATTCTCTTGTATACTTAACAATATACACGAACAATGCATATATTGTTCTTAGACTATATATTTTTTGTATTCAGCCTGTTAGAAGAAGGGGGTACGATGTTCACATTCGAAGGAACAGAGAAGAAATTCTCTCTCAAAGTTTATCTTAGAGTTCATAGTCCACAATTTCACTGGAAGGTACAAGTGATCGAGCCACTAAATGAAAAATTCAAAGAATTCTCCGATATGGACAAATTTTTTAGGTACAAGTGATCGAGCCACTAAATGAAAAATTCAAAGAATTCTCCGATATGGACAAATTTTTTCACATAAACTAATCTTTTACAGGTTGAAACCCAAGGCGACTTAGGCCTTGTTGATGCATTTATTCATGGGGACTTCTCTTCTGTTGATAAGAACAACGGTCTTCTTAATCTTTTCATAGTAAGAAAGTGACTCTATTTCATTGTCAATAGATTATTCTTGGTACTTGGCATCCTGAATTCCTTTACAGACTTTTGTTAACAATAGAGATTTGAAAGCATTTGTCACAAGGTCTAGTAAGAGAAGGTAAACAGTTTATTGAAACTACAATAAGGACATTGCAACTTCTGTTCATATGTTAAATCTTTTCCTTGCATTTTCTCTACGGAGGCTGGTGGACACCGCTGCTTTTTACAGCTGCAGTATCATCTACAAAATATTTCATTCGACATGTTTCAAACCAGAACACCCTAACTCAGGCTCGTAAGAACATTTCTCGTCACTATGATCTGGTAAATAACTTGTATACTATAGTCAAGATCATAGTGAAACTTGCTGTTTTCTTGTGACTTTCACATCTTACATAGTCCTGTGGCTTCAAGTGTAGATTGATAAGTATATTTATCAATTTTTTTTAGAGTAATGAACTCTTCTCGCTCTTTCTAGACGAAACAATGACATATTCATGTGCAATTTTTAAGGTAAGAGATTCTAAGTTGCTCAGACTCTTCAAAAATATTGCCGCACCCATGTCGGATCTTTCAAAATTATACTATTTCTCAAGGATCCGACACGCACCCATTGACATTCTTGAAGAGTCCGAGCAACATAGAAGAGCTCTAAGATACATTTTATGTTCTTTAATCTTAATCTTAAGATGATCTTTTTTCCCTTTGCCATTGTTCTAGAGTGAAGAAAAAGACCTGAAAATTGCACAGGAGTGGAAGATTTCTTATTGAGAAGGTAAGTCATCAACAAACTAAATATGCACAATTAAGAGTTCAGCAAGCAGGCCTTCAGGTACATAACTTCAAATAACACATGATACATTGCCTCATTTAACCTTGAGATTCACAGACGAACATGGTTCATCGTTTGTGATCTTCACTCTTCTGTTGCCTTTCTTTCTTTATGCTGTTTTCACGAGCGTTGGCTTTCTTTAGTTCATTTCAGATCATGCACTAACTTTATTGTAGGTGGTTAAGCTTTTTTTGTTATCTTGTACTTGTTGACAGTTGAACTCCTTAACTAATTGTTATATGGAGCTGAAAATTTCAAAGTGTAAATATATCAGTTGTAAGGTAGATATAATTGTTATATGTAACTGTTTTGGTATAATCTGAAAAATTTGTTATTAGTGTAGGATAGTCTTGAAAAGGCTACAACTTTACTTCATATCAAGTAGGTAAATTTAAAGAAACAAAATAGTAGCTCAACATTAGTCTTAATTCTAGTATGATATGCTAATCTTCCTCTTCCCTATCTGGCACCACTTCGATGTTGTCATCTTTTTCATCCGTTTCCCTCTTCAGGTGGATTAGGGCCTAACTCAATCTCACTATGTTGTCCTTTTGTGGTACACGAGACTTCCTATAATTTGCATTGTAGCTTTGCTATCACGATACATATTATTGGAATCTTTGACTCCGATCCTAATCTCTTTTATAAAACTAAGTAACCATATTAGTTTTGAAACTGTCTGTCGGACTCTTATATTCTGCTTCTAGCTATAATATTTTATTTCTTAGACATCCAAGAAACTAGCGCATCTCCATTTTTATCAACTAGCTAGTGATAGACTATCTGGAGTTAGGACAAGCTACCCGATCTAGATCATAATAAGAAGTTGAGTCTTCTGCACTGCCAGATAGTAGTACCTTGACCTGGATGAGTCTTCACATATCTTAAGGTATGGAAACTGAATGCACTATCTAGCCTAGTCATAATTAGGTAAAGAAGTTAACATATCAATCTTTGGTATAAACTATGATTTGGTAGTAGAGGATCTTTGGAAGTTTTTTTTTTTGACATGATCATCATACTCTCTGGTTAATTTAACATTGATGTCCATGGTAGTAAACGCAGGTTTGGCTGCACCTAATCTTAACTCAGACACCAACTCTAAAGGATTAGGAATTTTTTTCTGAGATTAGTGAAAATTTTATTGTGATATGCAATTTCCAGTAAGCGTTAGAGTAATTGTAGCAATATGTTTAGAGATTTTATAATTGTTGTTTGTACCATCATAGTGTATAATTTCTATAAGAGATTTTACATATGAACTAGAGTATAAATCAACTCCTAAATTTGGAATTGTTCTTATATGATTGATTTTTGTACTTTGCATTTTTATGTAGCCAAGTGATGAGGCTAGTAGACCCATTTCGCCCATGGATGCAAGGAGATCACGTGATGATAATGATCTTAATGACATTCTTTGATTTCGTTGCATTTGTTTTGGATATTCAATTATGCTGATGTAATTGTGTGGTTGGAGTGAATCTTAGGATATTGAAGGTTTTGTGTTTAAATTTGATTTTGTAGTTTGAAGATACTAGTTAATGTTGAAAATTTGGAGTTTGAAGATTTTAATGTTGAAACTTTAATTTTGAAGTTTAATGTTCAATGTATTTTTGATATGTTTGTCAATTACAATATTTAATTACTCTGTTGTATTAATGATATATGAATTTAACAAATATTGAATTGTAGGTTATGCCTAAAGGAACAATTAAATTTGAGCTAAAATTAGAATCTATAATTAGTTATTAAAAATTGAAGGGTTCTACTAATTTTTTTTTTAAAATAAAACAATTGCGGAGGTTTTAACCCCTGCAAGTTTAAAATAAAAATTTATTATAAAAAAAATAAATTTAGAATAACAGGGGTCAATAACCGCCACAAATTAATTACAAGGGTCGTAACAGCCGCAAAATAACCCTCGCAAATTAATTATGGGGTTGAAAAAAAACTGCCGCAACTCGTTTGTGACGGCTCGTATTCTGGGGGTTTTGGGAACCCCCGTAATTACATTTTGTGGCGGTTAAAACCCCCGCAAACCGCAAAATTAACCCCCGCAATTTGACCCTTTTTTGTAGTGTCTATTTAACCTTGATCATTGAACATATTGTTGTACACTTCAAGCTCTTTTCTATAATATGTTTTGGTTCCAAAAATCGACAAAAGCAGAGAACCAATATTCTTTTGATAAATAAGATTTCCTTTGCCTGATCTTGTGATTCAGATTTGATCAAGGATACAGTATATCATACAAGCTTTGATGGAGCAAAGATTTTCACTAAAGAGTTCCAAATGTAAATATACGAAGAGAGTTCAACATCTACTATATATATATAAAAATAATATTTTTTTTATGAAAAGTTGTTAAATTTATTCCAGTGAATACGCTTCACTCCATAAAGTGAATGTGATAGCAATGTATAATAAGTCTGAAAAATGACAATTTGCTATATGTTAGAGAAAAACTCTCTAGATCATATGTATGCTTCGATTTGCTCCTGAAGTAGCAATATCTTGAAAGAAATTCTAAGCTATCATAATTTGATACACTTCAGGCACAATTATATTTCATTCCTGGGGAATGAGAATTTTGATAATTATAAATACAGATTGATACCCTTGGGTGAATGTGAGTGTATATAAATTCGAACGCGTTCTTAGTTGTGAAGATATCACAATCCACCTTTAGAAGAGGTAGAATAATTGGAAGATGAATATCTCCAAATTATTATGGTAAAAAACACGAATGTGAAAAGCTACCAAGCATGATGAGATCGCATGCTGGAATGAGAAATATACCGAATTATTGGTTATATATCTTAGTGCAATTGGTGTACTAATGCATTTTGTAACTACTACAAGACCCGATATAGCCTTTCACTCAATTTGTTAGCAAGCTATAGTTCTGCTCCTACTAGGAGATATCAGAATGAGATCAAACATATGAGCTTATTTTATTCTAAAGATTATAGTCCCGATCTTGTTGGTTATGCTGATGCTGGGTACTTATTTGATCCGTATAAAATTCGATCTCAAATAAGCTATGTGTTCATATGTGGGGTTACTGCTATATCTTGAAGATATACAAAGCAGTCTATCGTAGCCACTTCATCGAAACATGCTGAGATAACAACTATTCATGAAGTACGCCAATAGTGTGTGTGGTTGAGGTCCACAATACATCTCATTCGCGAAAAATGTGGTTTGAAATGTGACAAAGTACCATTGATTTTTTTAGGATAATGCAGCATGTACAACACAACTTAAGGGAGGACTCAAGGAGATAGAACGAAGCACATTCCGTCAAAACTTTTCTATACACATGAGCTACAAAAGAATGATGATATTAACATGCAATAGATTCGTTTAAGTGACAATGTGGCTGATTTATTCACCAAGTCTCCTCCAACTGCAACTTTCAAGAAGATGGTGCATAAGATCGGGATGCAAAGGTTGAAGGATGTTCTCATTAGGGAGAGTTAAGATGCACTGTACTCTCTTTTCCTTACGAGGTTTTGTCTCACTGGGTTTTTCTTGTAAGTTTTTTAATGAGGCAGACTACATGCGTATTGTTAGAGATATGTATTTTTTTCCTTCACTAGATTTTTTCTCATTATATTTTTCTAGTACGATTTTAACGAGACACATTATCTATCAATTAGACATTCAAGGGGGAGTGTTATAAATATATTACTGTATATAGTGAATGTCTGTTTTACCATATATAGTGAATGTCTACTTTACCATATATAGTGAATGTCTATTTATGAAAATTTTATAAACTCCAAGGTTAATTTTTCCTATAAATAAAGGGGTTTTCCTTCATTATAATTTACCCCACCAAGAACCCCTTCAAGAATTACTCATGAGAAATAAAAAAGTCTCCTCTGTTTTCTCTCCATTCTTCTTATTCTTACTTTATATTACATAACATAATGCTGGTATTATGCACACGTTATTTCTTACACAGTATTTAATTTGATGTATTAAAAACAATATGTATTTACATAATTTCATCAAAAAATTTTGCTTACCAAAATACCCTTCTTTTCATTGAAAACTTCACAGATATCTCGTGACAATTAAGAAAAATAACATCCACCTACAAATTCATTCCCCGTAGAGGAACCGCCATCTCCAATTAATTGGGTGTTGCTTCTCCTCATCTTTCACCCAACTTCTCTTGAAAAATATCATAACTTTCTAAACTTTTTCTCAATCAATTCTAATAAAATTGGCAATGTTACGTTCGGTTACAGATCAAGATCAAACTTGGGATCTCAATAGAGCCATTAATATATTATTATCACCTCATGTTTAATCTGTCTAATGCTACTACCATAGAACCAATTAACACCTTAACACCATTCCTCCTTCACCTCGCAGAAAATATAATTTGGTTATCAATCTACTTCTAATTTCGTGGTAGACTAATTCTTTGATATATGGTGAAATAGGTTTAACTAAATTCTCAGATTTTGGCAAAATGGGTATCCTCAGAAAAAGTGGTACATTTAGTTAAAAGAATAAGATGAGATTTGAGGGGAAATTTTGTAATTCATC
Source organism: Capsicum pubescens (assembly GCA_030864215.1). Classification (NCBI taxonomy): domain Eukaryota; kingdom Viridiplantae; phylum Streptophyta; class Magnoliopsida; order Solanales; family Solanaceae; genus Capsicum; species Capsicum pubescens. The sequence goes on from CM061546.1 coordinate 75,070,211, forward strand.
AAGTTAGTGCATGTATTGAAGCCTTTGTATTATTAATACATAGAAAATGAGCGGTGTTAGTAATACATACCTCAATGCACAATATAATGTATAACTAATGCTTGACAAAGTGGTATTAATAGTACACATTAACTAATTCATGCATTATTTTTCTCAATACACTCTACCAAATGACCCCTTGACATACTATGCACAGATGACATACGAATTATCGGAATAGGAAGGATACTTTTATTATATTACCAAGTAAAATTCTTTCAAAGATACCCTTTATATTTCAACCTATTTGTCTTAACCAATTTAGTTTACGTTCTTTGCACGTGTATCTCGCGTCAATTAATAATATTATATGTAAAAAATAAGCTTAGTAAAAAATACAAATAGATGTTAATTTAAATGATGTGAATAAATATCGTACGAAAACAACAAATTATATGAACTTATATAGTAGTTAGCATTAAAAAAATGCAAGATTCATTTAAATGATAAAAATAAATGTGATAAATGTTATGATATATCTCTTCATAAATGAAATTATTGATATATGTATACCTTATAACTATCTTTGTAGGATAGAGGGACTGTTTAGGATTCAATAGTTATGTCTTCAATCTCAAGATAATTTTCAATATAGTATCATATATGGAGTCTTTGAAGGATAGAATACACACTTTATCACTACCTCTGTAGGATAGAGAGAGCGGTCAAATTACCAAAGCCGGTTTACATTAAGATTTTAGATAAAAATCAGAATTACCCCCTCAATCACAAAAAAAACTTGACCGCAGGATAACATTCAGAGAAATAATGCAGGAAATAATGTTGTAACTGAAATACGATATATAATAGAGGGTAATAGACATCAAAAGTAAGAAAATACATGTATAAAGTTAAAATTACAACATACACAATGCTCTCAAACTCCCGCCAGACTCCCACTAAACCTTGACCTGTCAAAAGATAAGTCAAAGTGTAACTACCTACTAATCTTCTATCCTAATTCATGACCCCCACATCCTCCTATCTAATGCACGTGTATTAAAAAAATTATAAATTTTTGAAACGAACATACTATGGGCATGCATTAGAACTAAATTGCACATAAAAATTACAAATCACAAAAGTAGGATTCATAAATAAAAAAGAATTTAACCTTTCATAAATAAAACTCTTCTTAACGACTCAGTTGTGACAGTTGGAGGCATAAACACCTATCAATATGACATAGAGTTTTTGGTGACCTGTAATATGATAACATCAATCACTTGTATTGTGAGTTATAGCATTATCCAAAGCATATAGTTTTTGGTGACCTGTAATATGATAACATCAATCACTTGTATTGTGAGTTATAGCATTATCCAAAGCATATGTACGTAACACTCCATCGAAAAAATTTGATCGTTAAGGAGAAAAATAAATTTAATAAAAGAAATTAAATTACTTCTAAAAAGACTTATTGATCATATTTTATATGCACGATAACAATTAAAGCCTATATAAAAAAAAAGATAATTATTAGAGCCATTATTATATGCTAAATCTTATGATTATTCACATGATTGAAACTAATGTAAGTAATTAAAATGTAAAACAAGTAAAAGATCGTAAATATAAACAGAGATAAAACAAATTACTTCAATAAAGGAGATATTAAAAAAAGGCATGAAAGACAATATTATGAGTTTAAGGATATAGATATTATATATAATATTTGACATCAAAAACGTGTGTAATTAAAATTTGATTTCTATTGAAAAAGAAAATTTGATTTGTAGCTAAAAAAGGTTATTTTATATAAAGTAAAGTAATAAGTCAATATGAATTCAATATTCAAAAAGATTCTGAACTTAAAAAAAAATCAATTAGTTTCCTAATATTAAAAATAAATATTTAATTTTTTCCTATAAATTAAACCTTTTTCCTTAAGTTTTTTTTTTTTTTCATACCTGTTTAATGATTCTTTTTTTTTTTGGTCCACTTTTAAGTTTATTAGGTTTTGAACTCTTTTTCCCTTTTTAGATGTTTTTGATTCCCCCCACCCCCCACCCCCACATTTTTATACTTTAATTTTTCTAATAAACCTCTACTTCTATTTATTTATTAATAATATAATATAAGAATAAAAAAATATCATAGGATTTAGGACTCTCTGTCCTTTTCTAGACTTTTTTTTTCTAATAAACCTCTACTTCTCTTTATTTATTAATAATATAATATAAAAATAAAAAAATATCATAGACTCTTTGCCCTTTTCTAATTTTTTTTTCACGATTAGTGTTTTTCTTTTTCTAATTGAACTTTACTTTCCTTTATTTAATAAGAATAAGAAAATATCCTTAAATAAAATATAAGTGAAATGATGATTTTATCTATTGTGAAGAATTTTAACGAGACAAAAAGTTCAAATCACTTTTCCGAGGAATTTCACATTTTTAATATATTATAAATTATAAATATAAATAGATTATAGATATAGATTACTATATGGATAGTCAAATGACATTTTCTTAGATCATAATTTTTTTAAATACTTTCTAAAATTTTGAGTGGCTTACCGTACTTTTTATGTTGTCTGAATACGTAAATTTTACTTTAAAAGATATTAAAAATTCTCTGTCCGAATTTGAACATTAATTAGCTTGACCCTTCTTAAAAATCAAGCCAAACACATAGAGGCAGGGAGTATAACATTTGAGGGATGTCGAAAACCTCAGGAGCATAAGAAAAGAGCTCAACAATTAAAAACATCTCTAATCATACAATCTTGATGGATCACACCAAGGACTTGAAGTCTTAAATAACATTGTAATACATAAAAATATGTTTTTGAAATCATGTCGCTGCAAGAAATCAGTTACTTCTCCAAAGCTCGACAGATGTTTGTGTATTATTTTCCTTAATTGCATGTAATACAAAAGCTCGATTCACAAGTCAAGCCAGTACATGAACATATTCCATTGCAATCATCTTCCAAAATGGGAGGGAAAAAATAGCATGAAATTTCTCTTCAATTTTCTGAATCCCGGTGTATTTTTCTATGGTAATATAACAGCGAAAATACATGTCAGCGATAACACACAAATCAAAACGCGGCCCATCCAGCTGCTGTGGTTTTACTTGATCCAGATCCAGTGGCAGAAGGAAGGCTTCTCTGTAGATCCAATAAGGATGAAGTAAAAGACTTGCTCACTTCAACATGAAATAATTGCTCATAATGCAGTCATAGCAATAGGTAAAATGAGCATCACATGAATCATAAAAGAACAATATAGATCGAAACTGACACACCACAAAGCTATAGGTTTAGATCCTCAAGTTCCAATCAACAAGTGAGACACACAATCTTTTGTTCTATGAACAGAACAAACTGACTATGTTCAACAGGTGTCTTCTAACTTGATTGTAAAACCAGCTCACTGAAGTTACCTTTTAATTCGAACACTTCGATAGCAAAAGATTTGTAATCAATAATTGCAGAAGAACTGTTTATTAGAGCAGGAAACAATAGTAAAAACAAGTGACCAAAAGATTCCAACAGTTCAGTTAGGTAGTTTTGTAACTTTTGTTGATCAAAGTCACTGTTAGCTATTACTTGTTGACTGAAGGTGCACGAACAACGGGTTTGGCCTTTAATGTTTAGCAATATGCAAAGAGCTACCACCTTCATAGGGAGCATGGTGAAAGGGGATATGAAAATACCTCAATTTGAGAGAGATCTGAAAGTGGATCAGTGGAATGCCTGGCATTTCCCTTTGACCCCTTGAGATCAATACTGGGAGTAGTAGAAGTCTTTCGAGAAGAAGCTGGATCATTTGGAGGGGGTGGAAGAGGAGACCTGATCTTGTTACCTCCACTAGGTGGAGGTGCAAGGGCAGGGTTTTTTTTCACAGCTCCTGTTGTTCCAGCTGCCAATCCCACAGCCGAAAGCATGCCTGTCCCACTAGATGGTTTGTTCTTCACATTTATCCGGATTGTTTCACCTTCCTATACACCAAAAGTTATTCCCCTAAGATAAATAGCATAGATAATTACCGAGGACAAGCCAATGATGACAACAATTTATTTTGAACATAAATATCAATAAAAACCATGACATGAACGTATTGCTATATCAAATATTGGAATGGAGCAGGCAACATTAAGTCTGATGAGAAGATTGAGGAACTGGAGAAATGAAGGACATAACAAGAAAACCAATTTAGTGAAAAAGTACTATAGACAGGCATCTACATCATCATAGTTTTCCTTGCACCAGTACTTAGAACTAAAAGGAAACAAACACCCAATCAGATGAATAATATTGATTATAATCATACAGGCCAAGTAATTGTATGCTCCCAAACACTAGCTAAAAGAAAAGGTATAGTCATTGTAAAAAGGATCACCAAAGCTCTAATCTAACACTAAGACTCATCCTTTCTTTTGCCTGTCCGATAAGCTGCTTGAATTCAGTCCTATATTAGCTCAATTCCTATCTAAATTGATCACTATATTGAGCTCTCATTTTATAATGGAAACACTCACAAAGAGTATCCGACAAATTTACCCATCAAGATTAGCAGTAGGGCAGATATTCCTCGTTCATAATCACATAACCAATAATTCACAAACTTCTTCTGTGGGACTTCCCTCAAATTAAAAAACGCAGGGCTCTTAAGCTGATATCGCGAGTTTTCATCAATAGATAACAGTGCAAATGCATATGGATTTGGGTTCATTAACTACTCAACTATCCTCCCCAAGCAACCGATAAACAAATTTCTACAACAACAACATACCGCGTGTAATCCCACACGTGGGGCCTGGGCAGGATATCGTGTACCCAGACCTTACCCCTTTTCCTCTCAGAGATAAAATGACTGTTTTTGCTAGACCCTCGGCTTAAAATAAAACATATCCTGCGGGACTCTACCCAAGGCTCTCTTAGACTGATCTATCATTGGCGAGTTTTCACCAGCAGATAACAGTGCAAATCCATAGAGATTCAGGTTCATTTACTACTCAATTGTCCTCTCCAAGCAACTGAAAAGAAAATCTCTATAACAACATACCCAGTGTAATCCCTCAAGTGGGATCTATGGAGGATACCTCACAGACATATATAGGCTACTTTCAACAGATCATCGACTTAAAAGTAAGCATATCCAAGCAATTCAAAAAGAAAAGGAAATACAGAAATAAGAGCAGTAACAACAACGGAAAAACATAACAAAAAATGCGATACCTTCAATCGATGATTAACAGCAGGATGAATGTCAATATGATTACTATCATCACCATCTTCACTATCACCAACTTCCTTCTTCTCATTCTCCCTCTTTACATACTTCTCATGATCCGATAACGCTACATTGAAATCAAACGCTTCATTCCTTTCATTAAACCCTAATCCAATAAACGCATGTTTCCCTCTCCCATCCTCGATCTTCAACACAAAATACCTCGACGAATCGAGCACCGATTCCACCGAACTCTCTCTCTGTCCGGGTCCCACAAAACAAGCCGCGAATAGCTCCGCAGAATTCGGATCCTCCAATCGGATCTCACAACGCTCGTTACACGATACGACCCGGAGTCGACCCGTCCAGATCTTGTCGGACTGTAACCACTCGCCGCATTTGTAACCGCCGCTAGTCGGACGTGGCGGGATTTTGAAAACGGAGACTTCCCGCACAACGAGGAGCGTGTGCTCAAACGCTTCTTCTTCTTCCTCAAACGACATCGTTTTGGGAGTTGGAGATCAAATTATATTCAGTGTTTGTTTGGAGATTAGAATGTTTTAATTGTTTTTTTTCTAAAGTGTTTGGAGTTTAGATATTTTTCGAGTGAAGAAGAAAGGTGACATTGTTGGTAGGAGAGGGAGACGTGTTGGATTTTGTGAATTTATAAAATTGTCCTCAGTATATTTTCATTATTCCGTTTATGTCCCTTAGTGGGGCGTTTGGCTACACGAGCATTGGAAAAAAGTAATTTTTGATTTCAAAAGTGAAAATGATACCTCCTTGATATTAAAATTTTTAATTAGAGATGTATTTTATTAGATTGGTTTAGAATACGTGTATTGCACATGTGTTTCACGATAATTAATAAAACTATACAAAAAAAAGTCATGTTTTAACCTATAAATAATATGGATATTTTGGTAAAATACATATTAGTTATTATTTTCTGAAGGGTGTGTAAAGTCCAAGTAGACAAATAAAAGTGAATGGAGAGTAATTTACAGTCGAAAATGCATTATTAATTACATATTTTAGATTAAGGGTGTGTTTGGTATGAAGGAAAATATTTCCTTAGAAAATGTTTTCTTGGAAAATAAGTGGTTTTCTTACTTATTTTCTGGGGTTTGGTTGGTAAGAAGATAATATTGTCCTAAGATCATCTAGGTATAATCTAGGCAAATACTAACGACATCAAACCCGATCACGAGCTTAGATCCCGACTCCTTACATATGATGCACGACTCGACCATGACAACTAACACAGGACTCGACCTTGACTCCTCACCCAAGACCCAATCCCGACTCTCGACACGAGAACCTACCCCGACTCCGTATCTGGAACCCAACCCCAACTCCTGATCCTTAGCGACCACGACTCCCAGGCACCGACTTAGACTCGCCCCCGAACCTAGATCCGATTTGACTCCTGATCTGAGACCCGACCCCAACTCCCAACCCTACACCACCAAGGACGCGATCTCGACTCTCAATGGGGACCCAACCCTAACTCCCGACTTTGACACCCAACCATGACTCCCACTCGGGCCTCAATATATTTATGTAAGCAAAATTTATTAGGTGAAATTAAAGGAAAATAATTAGTTACGGTCATAGCAACTTTGGAGTTAAATTTATTGGTAGTGAATTTAAATGGGATCAAAGGCTATTAATTTCTCTTTTTCTATAACGATCCTGCGAATTGTTTTATAAATTTATCTTATTTTAATCCTCCTCGTAGTTTTTAGACCTGAGTTATGATTTAGGGGGCGGGTAGTACCAATCCTCGAGGTGTTTGAAAGTGATTGAAATCATTGGATTCTTGAGTTTTAATAAAGTTAAGCCCGATCATGGTGAACCTTCGATCGTGCCGACCTCGGATTAGTGTTTTAATATTCCCAATAGGTTAGAAATGTACTTTTTAATCAATGTACATATTTGGTTTATTTCCTCGAGGTTTTGAACAAATTTTGAGGATCTATTCAAAGTTTTGGATATTTTACACATTATTTTAGTTGGTGGTTAATGGACCAAATTAATATTTTCTTAATTATCAACAGTCGGAGTGCACGCCTGCACAATACATGGACCTTGTGAGTCCTCCATGGGTCCTGACCTTAAAGTTAATGTTCGATAGGTGTGTACATAACATATGCATTGCATTAATTCTTTTCATGTTCAAATTGAGTAAGTTGTATTTGTTGGTTTTGTACTATCTATTGAGTACTTGAACATCTATCACTTGATTTCATGGTATCAAAGATTTCTTAGACTGTGTTATAATATCCTTATAACTGTTAGACTTAATTATTCTATTGGATTAGGGTGGCTTTCCTGAGTGCAAGTTGTATAGTTATTTTAGAGGGTTGACGTGGTGTTACTCATCACCACTTTGAATTATGATTGGACGATGATGCTTGTTGAGTATACGTGGTTTTGCAATCACCATTGATTTTTCTACACCTTTCGTGTAGGTACCGATCCGACGACCCCTGGACACTGATTTCTATGGTGTCTTTAGTGTTAACATCTTTTGAGATTTGAGGTAGCTGCTATTGATTTCATAGACTACTGAAATCTCCTCCGCCCTTATTTTATACATTTTGAGATACTCAGACGTTTTTTTAATTTCTGTATTTAGAGGCTTGTATTAGTGACTAGCAGATCTGAGATTATCTATATTTTTACTATAGTGGTCTACGAATCTACTTTGGAGATTATTCGGGATTGTTTTGTTCTTATTTTCTTTTGCTTTTATACTTTTGAGTTATTGAGTTTGTGTTGGGTTTTAGGCTTACCTGTCGTGGTGGGAGTGACAAGTGCCTTCACAATCTCAATTTTTAGATCTTGATAGATGGTATCAGAGACCCAAATTCATTGGTCTCATAAGTATAAGTCCAGTCTAGTAGAGTCTCGTAGATTAATGCAGAGACGTTCGTTACTTATCTTCGGGAGGCTATAGGACTTTAGAAAATATTCATTTTCTTCCTTTTCTTATCGTGCAATATTGACCCTTTAACTTGAAATACTGAAATTCTTGTCTTATTCTCTCACAGATGGTAAGGACTTATGCATCTCAGGATTATGGTCTGGAGCCCATATTAGCTCCTGAGCAGACTGTCTGAGATAGGACATGCAGATGGGAAATGGTACATAGTACAGGCAGAGGTCATGGTATAGAGAGATCTCGAGAACCCGCTCATATTTCTGATAGGGAGGGGTCTCTCGAGGTTGAGTTTGAGGCAGGTGATGATGATGTTCAGGTTCCAGTTAATGATGTGGGACCAGGTCAGGCACCACCGGGGTTTGTTGCTATACTGATTCTTCAAGATACTTTGATTTGGGTTCTGGGTGTTTTGATGAGTATAACTCAGGGAGGTGGATCATTTGGTACTCCATAGGGTTCATAGGTTAGGTTGGGGGCGCATATCTCAAATCAATAGTCCATTCAAATTTATCAGGGTCTAGTGGTTCAGCCAACATCGAGATATGATGGTATGCCTTTACCAGAGGTAGGAGCTATTGGCGAGGTTAGGGAATCTATGTCTGATGAGGAATAGAGATGGTTTGAAAAACTTAGGAAGATGGATCTACCACAGTTTCAGGGTGATCGGCGTGAGGATGCTTATGAGTTTATGGTTATTTGCCACGAGAGACTTTAGAGTTGGGGATTGGTTAACTCCTATGGATTTGATTATACTGCCTTGCAGATGCATGGTACCGCCAAGCACTGATGGCTGATGTGCTATAGAAATATAGTACTTTTGATGCTTAAAATAAGAAAAAGATGCAAGTTTCTGAGGTTATTTTGTTAGATATGATGCCTTTTGGGTATGTTTTGCAGGAAACCATGTTTTGGATGCTAAGTTCGTGAAAAAGGTGAAAAAGGTATTTTTATCTATTTTTGGAGCAATTATGGATATTCAAGATATTTTTCAGCTTGTTCGTGATCAAAACATGTTCGAGAATCGAAGAAAAGATGAAAAAATGACTCCCAACACTTTCTAAGCCAACATATGGCCGCATGTAGGACCTATGGACCGATGTAGGCAAATCAATTACCAGAATTCCAAAATCTTGAGAGCTGAACTTGCAAGAATTTTTGCTCTCGGTACCTGCGATTTGTACCTGCGCCCAGTGTCAGCATCTCAGGTACTACCTGTACTCTGTGCCAGATTGCGAGTACAGACCATATGTGGTCACCGACCTAGTTTTCTCCTATTTTGTTCGAGCTTTGATTTTAGGATTTCCTCTACGTACTTTTTAGTCAGAGTTACACACTTTTGATATTCACAAACATATTCTGATTCCAAGATCCATCTTTGATCTTGGGATTTTCTTGTATTGACTTTGGTTCATTAATTCAGTTACGCTTGTGAGTTTTCTTACTTCTTATCATTGTGATTTATTTTATGCTTTCGAATATGAATGTTATTGATTTCTTCACAATCATGGGCGGATAAAACTCATAGCTAAGGTTGTGGAAATCCTGACGAATTGACGAAGTAGGGGAAGTGCTTTCGTTGTTCTAAATCAATACCCATGCATGTATTACTTTGTCTTCATTATGATAGATTTCTTAATTGGTGCACACATTAGATCCTGCCTAGATATTGCTGCTTACTCCAAAAGAGGAGTAGTGACTAGGAAAAGATAAAGACAACAGTAATTTGGAGTTTAACTGTCGATCCACGCTTTTAGATTCTATCTTAGTAAGATGGTTAGGTTTTATCTAATAACTAGAGACTCAAAAGGTAATAGTTAACTAGGATCAAAGATAAGGGTTAGTAAGACGACATCCTGAGACTCAAAAGGAAAAGGGTAAAATCCTTCTACTCATCCAAAATACTGCAGAAGGTACATAACTTATTGATTCTGTATACAAAGTATCGGGTTGGTTCAATAAAGCATGATGAGCCTATATAGTTGAGAATCAAGGGGGAACACAATCCTAGTGTTTACCTATACTGATTACAACTGAAGTTAATATAGTTAGTTGCTCGAGATTACTACACAAAAACCCCTATTTACTTTTCTTGTTTTGCCTGCTGACTATAACTGCTTGAGATCTGCAAAGTCACGTGTTCCCTTAGGATTCGACCCCAACCTGTGTTAGGTTACTATATTTTGACAGTGATTGTACCATCATCTAATAAGAGGTGTTGTTTGGATATCATCAAAATTTTGGTGAAAGAAGGGTAATTGAAGAAGATTAGCGGGCAGCTAGGGAGACAGAGCTGGAGACAAGTAGCAAACTGTCGAGCAACACTCGATGGAAACCAGAATAGAGCTAGAGGTGCCCGTGTTCAAGTGATCCCCACATATCGGTATGTTCAACCATATATAGATGATAAAGTAGACTTGGGATACGTTGAGCCGACAGAGGCTGGAGACATAGTTCCTCCTATTTTGCCCTAGGCATCAAGTTCGATATTATAAGTGCAATGATCCAACTCTTAAATCTGAAGGGTGTGTTTGCAGGACTGCCTACACATGATGCAAATTTCCTCGGGATTTGCAGTTTGTATACAAATCTAAGGGTAAATTAAGAAGCACTTAGACTGAGGCTTTTCTTCTTCTCACATATAAGAGAAACATCTTTATGGTTAGGGGAGCTTCCAATAGGCTCTATCACTGCATGAAATGAGTTGCGCAAATAATTCTTAAACAAGTTCTTTCCTTCATCTAGGATGTTGCATCTCAAGAATGAGATTTATAACTTCAGGCAGCTGCAGTCCGAGTCTATGTACGAGGCTTGGTTCAAGTTTAAGAAGAATTTGAGTTTGGTGCCCAATCATTGGTTGTCAGGGATGAGCTTATTAGAGATATTATACAGAGCCCTGATCATCAACTGTAGAGCCATGAAAGATACCATATCTGGAGGAGCTTTATGAGATTGCGCTGAGAGCCAACTTTGAAGATGTTAGATCATATATCGCTCACTAACCGAGGGTGGCAAACTCGAGAGGTTGAGAGGGGATTTGACACTTATGCTATGGGTTCCTCCTGCAACCAGAAAGTAGCTGATAACACAATAGCGCAAGAAATTACGTTGCTAAGGACTGATCTTGGGGTACTATCAAAGCAACTTACAGAAGTGACTTTAGAGAAAGTAAATACAGTAGCAGCACAAGGGTTATCTTCCAAAGCATACAAGTCAGAATTGGAAGAGAAACTGAATTATCTGGATCGTCAAATGGTGGGTTTTCGAGCCCAAGGGCAAGGGAACCAAGGTCGAAACTATTATGACAGATATATAGACCATAGTAGAGAGCGAGATGATGATTGAAGAAAGAAGGATGACTACAGAGAAAAGGGAGATAAATACGTTCCACTTAGCAGACAAGATGCAGAATCCAGAATGGAAGAGATGCTATCTAAGTTGGTGAAGGGTAAGGAAAATCAAGAGATCAACCTTAAGGAGATTAAGGCCGATATTTCAGGATTGACCTAGAAAGTCGAGTCACATGCCACTACTATCAAGCAGTTAGAACACCAATTCGGGCAAATATTAGCAACTCTGAATCAAAGGTAGCCAGGTACCCTTCCGAGCAACACGATGCAAAATCCTAAAAATGGTAGTCACGTACTTGTTATTACCACGAGGAGTGGTATCACTACTATAGATCACCATGACTTACTGCAGAAGCTATTGATGATAAGACAGACGGTGTTGAATTCGAGAAGGTAATAGGTGATAATGGTAAAGCTGCTGATGATAAAACTAAGGGTCCGATCACTGAAACAGAAATTAGATGAATTTTGAGACTGATCCACCTTATCCTCAGAGATTGAAGCAAAAGAAAGAGTAAGGTAAGTCCAAGAAATTCATTAATATATCAAATGAATTGAGCTTGAACATACCTCTCCTAGAGGTAGATGCCTGGATATGCAAGTTTTATGAAATAGTTGGTCACAAGGAAGAAAAGAGCGACATTTGAGGATGTTGATGGTATGCACCACTATAGTGCAGTTACAACTAGGTCTTTGGCACTGAAAAAAGGGTGATCTTGTGCATTTACTATACTATGTACTATTGGGTCATCTCAATTTTCCAGAACCTTATGTGATTTAGGGTCCAACATTAATTTGATGCCGCCGGCTGAATTTAAGCAATTAGGTTTGAACCCTTCGGAACCAACTTTGATGCGGATGTTGATGGCTGACCGTACAGTAAAAAAGCCTGTGGGAATTTTTTTTGTTGTGATCGTAAGAGTGGATAACTTTATCTTTTCAACTGACTTTGTCATTTCAGACAGTGAGAGATGCCCATTTTATTGGGAAGACCATTTATGGCCACAGGTAGAGCTACGGTTGACATGGAAAAAGGTAAGCTGAAATTTTGAGTCAACCGTGAGGAGGCTACATTCAATATTCGAAAGACAATGACACAGCCAATAGAAATGAGGGTAGTACCGGTGATTGATTATATTGATAACCCTGGAGGATATTCTTATGGGTATCTTGATGAATTCTGAGTAGTCAAGATACCCCGTCGTGCTGCGATATTAAATCAAGTGTTGCATGGGAGGCAACACATGGGCTTGTTGGTAAAGTATGAGTAACCAACCTAGACACGTCATGCTGCGATGTTAAATCAAGTGCCCAGTGGGAGAAAACCCACTATTTTAGTATTCACATTTTTGTTGTTTTTGTCTTTTTTGTTGGTTTTTATCTTTTGGACTTTACCCAAAATATGGTAAAAATTGCTACATTCATTAATTTCAGGTACATATGACACCTAAATTGGTGAAGAAGATGAAGGCTGGTACTTTGAGAAGATGGGGAAAGGCTCCCGAGCCTAGCAATTTAGAGAAAAAGTACCCGAGGCAGCGACGTAGAGATGCTGAAGGGTGACCCGCAGAGTCACGAGAGGACATACTCGCCAGGCAGCTCAGTCAGCTGCAGCCCAACCGAGGATGAATTCTACACGGATATCACCCCCACCTTCACTTGATGATGATGGTGAGGAGACAAAGTGAGAGACTACTCCACAGGTTGCTGCTCCGGACCCCCATTTTGGGGAAGGGTCTCAGGATTCATCTGATGAGGTTGAGCAGAAATATTCATTCGTGGTGCCCCAATTTGAGAATGGTACTTCTACTCATGTACATCAGACAGAGGTACCCCAGTCTGAGGAGGTTATCGATAAGCCTTCCCATGATGCATCAGTACAATAGAGCCCCACACCTGCACATACCCATAGGCACGACTCGAGATGGTGTGAATTAACTCTTTTAGCACTCCCAGTGGTTGCGTTGTGATATTTTTGAGGTGTGGGAATGATTGACATGATTCCCAATATATTTTGGTGTGATTTATGTGATATTATGATTTTTGGTGGCTTGAGAAGCCTTATAGTTGACTTTAATCAACATCTTTTAATCTATGTGTCAGATGAAAAAATAGACTGTTCTAACAGATACAAAACATCGATTTTAGAGTGGTGATATAGTTGGTGTGATTTTATGGCTTTTAAATCTCATTTCGATCCTCGATTTGAAAAGTTGTGATTTTGAATTTCAAGGGTGAACTTTATAAAAATGATTCTTTTTTCAAAAAATTGATATCTTCATTGATTTTGGAGCATTGAATTTTATAGGGTAGCATAGTTCATTTGCGTTCATGGGATTCCAGATGAATCTCGAGGGGTTTGGGAGACTTGAATCCTATATATACCCATGTTTTGCCATTTTTGAAACTTAGAGCCTAGAGTTTCACACCTTTGAGCAATTTTTTCTATTTCTAATATTGTTTAAGCTTCTAAACACCTATTTCAACTAATTTTGTCTAATTTTATCATCTATTTCTTATTTTAACATGGATTAAAGTGAAAATTGAGAATTTTGGCCCGGAAGGCCTAAAATTATATTTCTTCGATTTAAACCCCGATTTCAATCCATTTTTACTTGGGTAAGTTTATAATCTTATTATTATTATTATTATTATTATTATCATTATCATTTTTCAATCAATTTCATCTTCAAAACAACTTCAAATCTTGATTTTTAATGATTTTTCCTGGTAAAGCTTGAAATTAATTTTTCTTCTATTTGAACCTTGTTCTTAACTCATTTTCGCTTGGGTTTCTAGCTGTAGACTACTAAAAATATGAAAATTATATTTTTGAAATAAAATTATGATTTTTGCCCTTCTTTTTGTGAAAATCCAATTCAGGAGTCCGTTTTGATCCCGACTTGAAAATAGACAATATGGGTATCATTGTCTTTGTTTTGATGCATAGATTCTATATTTTATATTTTAGTTGATTTCAGATCCATTCGTGGAGAGTAAATCTTTGGATCGAAGGCTTGCAGATCAGTTTTCAACATTCGAGGTAGGTTATAGCTTAAATCTTTTCAGAATGGGTTGGGTAGTTAATGTTGATACAAAATCATGTTAAGGGTGTGGGAACTAATCATGAAAATGGTTACTTTTATTGTGTTGTGCCCGTTTGGTGGCCTCTATGTTGATGTATTTAGTGGTTTTGAAATATTATTTGCTATGCGTGATCGTGTGGGGTCTTATATAATATTATTGGTCTTGTATATGTGAAATTGATATATGTTTCTAAGGAGAGAGATTAATGTGGTATCAATTGTATAATACGATGTATTCATACTCTTTTGGCATGTGAATCGTGTTGGATTTCATGGACGGTTGGAAAATTAAGTTTATATTTAGCTCACATGGTTGATATATTGGTTGGATATGGAAATATTCATGTTGTTTGGTTGTGAGAATTTCATCCTTATATGATACTCATTCATGAAACATTGGTACCACTGTAAAAATACGGGAAAAACTGGCTTTTTCTGACAAAAAATATGATATCTTAAAAAAAATCCTCCTCAGGGGATGTGCTAAAGAGGACATATGGATATGGATTGATGAAACCCCCATGGGTCCTACATCGAAAAGCTTTAGCTCCATAGGTGTATATAGAGGTTGTGCGATAACGTCGTGCATTACATCATCATCATCATCATCATCATTTTTATTGTATTTACCTTATTATGCTTGTGTAGTGATTGTATTTCTATCATGACTTATTTTCTTTCCATTTGTATTATCTCCCTTTACTTGTACTTGATGTTCTTATATATATTTGTTCTTCTTTGCTCTACTTGTATATGGTATAATGTATACTTGTATCCTTTTTTGGTGTTTGCTGCAATATATATGAGTATTATAGAACTATTAGTGCAAGTGGTGTGGGCTACCATTGTGGGATATTTTTTTATTACAAGTGATGTTCCCTTAGTGTGTACTTTTGCATGATTTATTTCTACTTTACTGGATCGACCTATGATACCTACTGAGTACAGTGGACTGTACTCACCCCTACTGTACCTTTTTGGTGCAAATCCTGGTCCGAGTGCGCCTCACAGTGGTTAATTCGGGTGCCTTCGAAGTTATTCAAGGTAGCAGTTGGATTTTATGTGTTTGGAGTTCACTTCTATCTTTTTAATATTTGGAGATAGAGTTGTTTTTATTAGATTTCTTACGTATTTGATTCATGGATTGTATTAGTAGTTCTTACACTGTGACACCAGGTTTTGGGAGTTATGGCCCTTGGTTTTTGGGTCATGACAAATTAGTATCAGAGCAGTAGGTTTATTAGTCTCAACAGTGTAAGAACAAAATATCCAATAGAGTCTCACAGATTGATACATAGACGTATACGTAGACGTACGTGTATGTATCTATCATTGAGAGGCTATAGGATGTTCTTAGGAAATGTCTTTCACTTTGTTCCTTATCTACTGATGTCTTTCATACCTCATGTTCTATGTCATATTTCTCTTTTTTTGGCACAGATGGTGATGAATAGATCTTATGAGGTTAGAGATGTGGAGCCTCTATCCGAGGAGAGGTCCTAGTCTAGAAGGTGTGTTGCGAGTTGTGGATGGACTTGAGACAATGGACGGGTATGTGGATCTACTTCATATAGGAGTAGTGCTAGAGAAATCTCCCCTGAGCGTCGTGTTGAGCATGTTGGAGATGTGGGTCCTACTTTATTTACATCGAGTTCTTTTATCCCAGTCTTGGAGGGTTTATTGATTTACTTATTGACCCGTTCGGAAGGTGCTCCTTCGAGTTCGTCTAGTGTTCCCTCAGCTCCTAGTATTACACCTCTGTCTGTGCTAGAATATGCTTATGGTGTTCCTCTAACCCTGAGTATGGATCCTCTGATAATACCTATTTCTACTTTTGGTATTCTACAGACTCCAAGTGTTATTCCTCCTACATCTCCTATATTTGAGTATGGTATTTCGAGATTAGGAGTTTAACCTTTGTCTATGTTGCCTTCCCAGGTAGTATATTAGCTTTCCAGATTCACCATGCCTCCTCTTATTGTGAGTACAGTTATGTCTTCTGAGAATCAGAAGAGGTTTATGATATTCACTCATTTGGGTCCTCCTAGGTTTAGTAGTGTCATAGGAGAGAATGCCTATGAGTTCTTGACTGACTGTAGTGAGAAGTTTTATAACCTGGGTTTGCTTAGGTTGCATGGTGTTACATATATTACTTATCATATGATAGAGGTTACTATAGATTAGCGGAGGCCGCTTGTTAGTAACAAACCTCTTGATTCTCTCGAGATGATTTGGGATCAATTTGTTAAGGCCTTTTTTGAGAGGTTCATGCCTTACAACCAAAGGGATCAGATAAGAGATGAGTTTGATCGCCTGGAGCAGGACTCTATGACTATTGCAGAGTATGAGGTACGCTTCCATGCCTTGTCTAGATATTCCTATGCCAATATTGCCACTGGGTCTGAGAAGATTCAAAAGTTTGTAAAGGGGTTGGATATCTTTCTTCAGTTAGTTACATCTTAGATGGTTGTATTTGGAGCATTTTTTCAGAGTATAGTAGATCATGCTAAGATGATTGAGGGTATTCTTTGAGCATATTAGGAAGTCTCCAAGAAGGTATGCCATTTTGGTAAGTTCAGAGGCCACACTTCCCGATGTAGGGATTCTAGAGGTTTTCATAGATATCATGGTAGACCAGTGAAGGTAGCTTTGTAGAGTTTAGGTAGTGGGTCTTCTAGTTTAGCAGTTCAGGGTGTCCATTTTGGTCTAGCCGTAATTCCTCCTATTGATTCGAGTTATAGAGCTTGCATGTGTGTGATGAGACTAGCCATTTGGCCAAAGACTGTCCCCGTCATGTATTTATAGCTACTTTTATTTCACTTATGAGAGATAGAGGTTCTACTAAAGGTGCGCGAGGCAAAGGTAGTGGTGCCTGCGGTGGTGGTCGTGGGGCTACTTATGCAGTTGGTGGTCGTGGACAGTGCTATGCTATATCTGCCAGACCAGAGACAGAGGCTTCTAATGTTGTGATCATGGGTATCTTCCCCATTTATTTTAGATCCGCACCTATGTTACTTGATTCAAGATCAACTTTCTCCTATGTGTCTGCATATTTTTCTTGGGGTTTTAATTCTATTAGTGAGCCTTTTGCCATGCCTATTTATCTACCCTTGTAGGAGATTCTTTAGTGGTGGATCGGGTGTACCTATCCTGTATTATGACTTTTACTATGTGTGAGACTTGGGTAGATTTGCTTGTCTTAGATATGATTGATTTCAACGTCATCTTGGGTATAAATTGGTTGGCTCCTTACCATGCGGTTCTAGATTATTATGCTAAGACTGTGACTTTAGCTTCGCTAGGTATGCCAAGGATAGCTTGGAAGGGTGTGTTTTATTTAAGTCCTAAGAGGTTTATATCTTATGTTCAGGCTCATCGATTGGTTAAGAGGGAAAATTTATCTTATTTGGCTCATATTCATGATACTAATGTTATTTCACTTTTTTCTTTGGATTCTATTTGTGTTGTCCATGAGTTTATAAATGTGTTCCCTACGGATTTGCCTGGTATGCCTCTGGATTGAGATATTGACTTTGCTATTGATGTTGAGCCAACCACCAAGCCCATTTCTATTTCTCCTTATAGGATGGCTCCTGCTCGAGTTGAAAGAATTAAAGGATCATTTGAAGGAGTTATTAGATAAGGGCTTTATCTGGCCTAGTGTATCACCATAGGGTGCACCTGTCTTGTTTGTGAAAAAATATATGGATCTATGCATATATGTATCAATTATCCGCAGATGAACAAGGTAACGGTTAAGAATAAGTATCCTTTTTCTCATATTGATGATTTGTTCGACCAACTTCAGAGTGCTTCAGTATTTTCAAAGATTGATTTGAGATTCGGGTATTACCAATAGAGGATTAGAGCTTTGAATATTCCGAAGATAACTTTTTAGACTCGATATGGTCATTATAAGTTCTTGGTCATGTCTTTTGGTTTAACCTATGCCCCATCCGTGTTCATGGAGTTGTTGAACCATGTGTTTTGATCGTATCTCGACTTCTTTATTATTGTATTTATAGATGATATCTTGGTTTAATCCAAGAGTGAGGCAGATCATGAGTATCAGTTGTGAATTGTACTTTAGAGTTTGAGGGATAAAAAGTTGTATTCCAAGTTCTCCAAGTGTTAGTTTTGGTTGGAATAAGTTCACGTGGTGACTAAAGAAGGTATTATGGTCGATCCAGTTAAGATTACAGTGGTTCGCAATTGGCATAGTCCTACTTTACCCATTGAGATTTGGAGTTTTGTTAGTTTGGTAGGTTATATTATCGGTGTTTTGCTGAGGGTTTTTCATCTATCGCAGCTCCATTGACCAAGTTGTCTCAGAAGAAGATTTCTTTTCAGTGGTCTAATACTTGTGAGACGAGCTTCCAAAAGCTCAAGGATTTGTTGACTTCAGCTCCTATCTTGATCTTGTCCAGAGAGGGTGTGGGTTTAATCATCTTTTATGATACTTTAGATGTTGGGTTAGGAGCAATTTTGATACAGGAGGGTAAGGTGATTGCGTATGCTTCTCTTTAGTTGAAGCCCCATGAGAGGAATTATCCTACCTATGATCTGTAGTTGTGTGTGGTGGTTTTTTCTTTGAAGTTATGGAGGCACTACTTGTATGAAGTCTGTTGTGAGATTTTCTCGGATCATAGTAGCTTTCAGTATTTCTTCACCTAGTGAGATCTTAATATGTGCAGCACCATTGGCTTGAGTTGCTTAAGGCTTATGACTTGACTATCCTTTATCATCCGAGCAAGGCTAATGTAGTTGCGGATGCCTTGATCTAAAAGTTGACTAGCATGGGTAGCTCGACACATCTTTTGACCTAGGAGAGGCCGTTGGCCTTAGTGGTTCAAACTTTAGCTAACCAGATAGTTAGGCTCAATATTTTAACACTTGGGCGTATTTTTGTATTTATAGAGGCTAGGTATTCTTTGACGAAGTAGATTTGAGATCATCAGTTTGATGATGTTGGATTGAGATTGATTCGGGATAAGGTGTTAAGTGGTGAGGCTAAAGAAGCCTCACTTGATTCATATGGTGTCTTGAGGATTGGAGGCCGAGTTTGTGTATCGACAGTGGGTGATTAGATTAAATGGATTTTAGAAGAGTCCAATTATTCCAGATGTTCCATTCATCTAGGTACGACTAACATGTACAATGATTTGAGGAAACATTATTGGTAGGGGTGGTATCAGGAGAGATATAACGGATTTTATAGCTTGCTGCCTATGTTGCCAGCAGGTGAAGACCGAGCATTTGAGACCTAGTGGATTTATTTAGAGGTTACCCATTCCTAAGTGGAAGTGGGAACAGATTACTATAGACTTTGTGATTAGATTGCCTTGTACTTCTCATTGTTCTGATAGTGTATGGGTCATCGTGGATCAATTGACTAAATCTGCTCATTTTATTTTGGTTTAGGTTTTTTTTAGTGTTGAGAGGTTGGCCCGTATCTACATTTGTGAGATTATGTGTCTTCATGGTGTGTCAGTGTCTATTATCTTCGATCGAGGTTCAACATTCACATTTTACTTTTGGAAGACTTTTCAGGATGAGTTTGGTACTCGGGTTGATCTTAGTACGACTTTCCACCCCTAGATTAATGGTCAATTAGAGTGGACTATTCATGTTTTGAAGGATATGTTCCACACTTATGTGATGGATTTGGTGGTCATTGGGAGTCGCATTTAGCTTTGGCAGAGTTTATGTACAATAATAGCTACCATTCCAGTATCGATATGTCTCCTTTTGAGGCTTTGTATAGTAGACGTTGTTGCTCTCCAGTTGGTTGGTTTGAGGTTTTTGAGATTAGACTTTGAGGTACGAATTTGCTTTGTGAGTCTTTGGATTAGGTTCAGATCATTTAGGATATACTTTGAATGGCTCAAAATAGGCAGAAGTTCTATATAGACCGTAGACTTCGTGCCTTGAGTTTTGGAGTTGGTGATCAAGTTTTCTTTCAAGTTTCACACATGAAGGGTGTGATAAGGTTTAGGAAGAAGGGCATGCTTAGCCCTAGGTATATTGGCCTATTTGAGATTCTTCAGACTGTTGGTGATGTGGCCTATGAGTTGGCTTTGACCCCAGATCTGTCAGCTGTTCATCTATTTTTTCATGTTTTCATACTTCGTTGTTATATTTTGGATGAGTCTCATGTCATTCGTTGGTGTTCGGCTCAGTTAGATGAGAGATTGTCTTTTGTTGAAGATCCATTCTCTATCTTGACTAGGGATGTTAGATGGTTGTGTTCTAGAGTTATTCCAGTGGTTAAGGTTCAGTGGAGACATCAACCTATAGATGAGTCTACTTAGGGTCGATTCTGATATGCATAGTTCTTATCCCCAACTTTTCGCGGTTTAAGGTATTTCTCCTGCCTTTACTTTGAGGACAAACTAGATTTTTAGTGGTGGATGATGTAACATCTTGAATTTTTGATGAATTATGTGAAATATGTGTTTCTTTGTGAATTAACTATTTTACCACTCCCCGTGGTTGCGTTTTGGTATTTCTGGGGTGTAGGAATGATTGGCACAGTTCTCGATGCATTTTGGTGTGATTTATGTGATATTATGATTTTTTATGGTTTGAGAAGCCTTATAGTTGACTTCAGTCAACATCTTTTGTTTTGTACGTTGTGGTGTTTGATGACTTGAGAAGCCTTATAGTTGACTTCAATCAACATCTTTTGATCTGTATGTTGTATGGAAAAATGGACTGCAACAACAAATCGTGAATGTCGATTTTAGGGTGGTAACATGGTTGATGTGGTTTTATGGCTTTTAAATCTCATTTCGACCCTCGATTTGGAAAATTGTGATTTTGAATTTCAAGGGTCAACTTTATAAAACAATGTTTTTTTGGAAATCTGATATCTTTATTGAGTCTGGAGCATCGAATTTGATAGGGTAGCATATTTCGTTTGCGTTCACGGGATTTCAGATGAATCTCGAGGGGTCTGTGGAGACTTAAACTCTATACATACCCATGTTTTGCCATTTTCCCCATTTTTGAGACTTGGAGCTTAGGGTTTCACACTTTTGAGCAATTTCATCCATTTCTAAGTTTGAGTAAACTTCTAAACACCCATTTCAACTACTTTACTCTAATTTTATCATCAATTTCTTGTTTTAACATGGATTAAAGTGAAAATTGAGAATTTTTGCCCGGAAGGCCCAAAATTGTATTTCTTCGATTCAAACCCTGATTTTAACCCATTTTCACTTGGGTAAGTTTCTAATCTTATTATTATTACTTTTCTATCAATTTCATCTTGAAAACAACTTCAATTCTTAATTTTTAAAATGGATTTCGGGGACTTTTTCCAGTAAAACTTGAAATTATTTTTTCTTCGATTTGGACCTTGTTTTAAATTCGTTTTTGCTTGGGTTTTTAGCTATAAACTTCTAAAAATATGGAGAACATATTTTTGAAATAAAATTATGATTTTTGTCCTTTTTTGAAAACCTATTTCAGGGGTCCTCTTTGACCCTGACTTTAAAATAGGGCAATATGGGTATCGTGGGCTTTGTTTTGATGTATAGATTCGATATTTTCATATTTTATTTGATTTCGGGTTCGTTCATGGTGAGTAAGGCTTTGATCGATGACTTGCAGACCGATTTTCAGCATTCAAGGTTGGTTATGGCTTAACTTCTTTCAGACTAGCTGGTAGTTAATGTTGATACAAAATCATGTTAAGGGCATGGGAAATAATCATAAAAATAGTGAATTTTATTGTGTTGTGCCCGTGGGGGGGCTATATATTGATGTATTTGGTAGTTTTGGAACATCATTTTTTATGTGTGATTGTGTGGGGTCTTATATGATATTGTTGGCCTTGTATATATGAAATTGATTATATGTTTCTAAGGGAAAATCCTAACGTGGTATCAATTGTATATTGTGATGTATTCATACTATTATGGAATGTGAATTATGTTGGATTTCATGGATGGTTGGAAAATTAAGTGGATATTTAGCTCACTTGGTTGGTATAATGGTTGGATATGGAAACACTCATATTGGTTGATTGTGAGCATTTCATCCTCATATCATACTCATTCATGAAACATTATTGGTACCACTGTAGAAATACTGAAAACACTGGCTTTTTCTGATAGAAAATATGATATCTTAAAAAAACTTCTCCCTGTGGGATATACTAAGGAGGAGATATGGATATAAATTGGATATGGATTGTATACGTTTTGACAAACCTCCCATGGGTCCTACCTCGGGAAGCTTTAGCTTCGTAGGTGCATAGAGAGGTTGTACGACAACCTCGTGCATTACATTATGATTATCATCATTTTTATTGTATTTACCTTATTATGTTTGTGTAGTGATTGTATTTCTGTATTGACTTGTTACCTATCCATTTGTTCTATCTCCCTTTACTTGCACTTGATATTATCGTATATGTCTATTTTTCTTTGGTCTACTTATATATGGTATAATGTATGCTTGTTTCCATTTTTGGTGTTTGTTGTAATATATGTGAGTATTATATAACTGTTAGTGCAAGCTTGTAGACTACCATTATGGGATATTTTTTTATTATAGGTGACATGTCTGTAGTGTGTACTTTTGTATGCTTTATTTCTACTTTGATCGATCGGCATATGATACCTACTGAGTGCAAGTGGACCATCCTCACCCCTACTGTATCCTTTCGGTGTAAATTCTGGTTTGAGTGCGCCTCACAATGGTTGACTTGGGCGCCTTCAAATTTATTCAAGGTAGCAGTTGGATTTCATGCATCTGGAGCTTACTTCTATTTTTCTATATTAGACTATGTCCTTAGTACTATTCATAAATAGAATTGTTTTTGATGGATTTCTTATGTATTTGATTCATGGATTGTATTAGTAGTTCTTACGCTATGACACCAGGTTTTTGGAGTTATGGCATTCTCGGTTATTTTTTTTTGTTTTTATTATATGTATGTGGTTCAGCTTCATTCTAGAAGCCTTGCCTTGGGGTTATTATTGTCTTTTCCCCTTGTGTATTAGTTTGGGTGATAGGCTTACTTGTCAAGGTTCGCCGCGACAAGTGCCATCATGGCTCTTGGTTTTTGGGTCGGGACAATGCATACATATGAGGGTGTTTATTTAGGTCAGGGTTCTTATAGTTTGGGATATGCTTCACATGGTTCATCTCGATAGTTTTTAGTTTGTGGTGGCCTTACCAGATATCAGGTCACTCTCAGTAGTTGATGGCTCCCAGGTTCTTTTATGAGTGTGGTAGTTTGAATTCTTTAGAGAAATTGTCTAGTGTACAGATAGAGAGATTCATAACAGGGTCATCAGGATCCTACTGTAACAGCAGCACTACTGGCTAGGGGTTAGGGCAGATCTCAAAGAGGTAAAAGAGCACCACCATCTGGCAGGAGAGGTGGTAGATGAGTGACTCAGGCGATAAATAATAAGACTCACTGTTATATCATCGCAGGGAAGTGTAAGGCAAAGTCTTCTAATATAGTTATTATAAGTATCATCTCAGTTTGTCATCAACCTGCTTCAATGTTATTTGATCCTGGTTCTATTTTCTCCTATATGTCTGCGTACTTGGCTTTCTGCCTTGATATGATATGTTAGTCTATTGTTGTTTCTATTCATGTTTCTACCCTAGTAGGTAATTCCTTAGTTTTGGATTCGGTGTACCAATCTTGTGTTATTTTTTGGGGGGGGTGATACCTGGATGGATTTGATTATCCTCGATATGATCAATTTTGATGTGATTTTAGGTAGGGATTGGCTTTCTCCCTATTATGTTGTTTAGACTGTCATGCCAAGATAGTTACTTTGACTATGCCTGATCATTCGAGGTTGGAGTAGAGGGTTGTTTAGAGATTGTATCCTCAGAAGGTGATTTCATTCACTTAGGCTCTGCGATTAGTTGAGTAGGGGTGTCTTTCATATTTGACTTATATCTGTGATACTAATAATGAGACACTTTCCTTGAAGTTAGTGGAGGTGGTTAGAGAGTTCATGGATGTAGTTTCTATCCGTATTCTAGGTATTTCTCCTGATAGAGACATTGATTTTGGTATTGATTTAGAGCCGGGAACTAAGCCCATCTATTCCTTCTTATAGGATGGCTCCGATGGAGTTGAGCCCATCTATTCCTTCTTATAGGATGGCACCGATGGAGTTGAAAAAAATTAAAAGACGAGTTTCAGGATTTGTTAAGTAAGGTATTTATTCAACTAAGTGTATCACCTAGGGGTGATGTACTTTTGTTTGTGAAGAAAAAAATGAGTCTATGAGTATGTGCATTGATTATCGATATTTGAACAAGGAGATAATCAAGAATAAGTATCCTCTACCACGTATTGTTAACTTGTTTGATCAATTTCAAGATGCTTAAGTATTTTTAAAGATTGAATTGAGGTTGGGTTATCATCAATTGAATATTCAGGCTTCAAACATTTCTAAGACAACTTTTTGGACTAGATATGGCCACTATGAGTACTTGGTTATGGCCTTTGGGTTGACTAATGCCCTAACATCGTTCATGGAGTTGATGAACAAGGTGTTTCGTCCATATCTTGATTCATTTGTGATTGTGTTCATCGATGACAATTTGATGTATTCTAATAGCAAATAGATCATGTTAAATATTTGAGAATGGTACTCCAGAGGTTGAGGGATGAGAAATTATATGCCAAGTTTTTAAAGTGTGAATTTTGGCTCAGTTTTATGGCATTCTTGGGACACGTAGTGTCCAAGGAAAGTATTATGGTTGATCCAACCAATGTTGAGGCAACTCAAAATTGTTCACAGCCTAATTCTTCTTAATATATTTAGAGTTTTACTGGGTTGACAGGCTATTATGGGCGGTTTGTGCCAGGCTTGTCTTCCATTGCAACTCCTATGACTCGATTGACTCAAAAGAATATGGTTTCTCAGTGGTTGGATAAGTGTGAGGAAATATTTCAAAAGCTTAAGACTCTGTTGACTTTAGCTCCTATATTAACCTACATGTGGAAGGTGAGGGCTTTACTGTATTTTGTGATGCTTTCGGTATTGGCTTGGGTGGTGTATTAATGCAAAAATTAAGGTGATAGTATATGTGTCGAGGAAGTTGAAGCCACATGAGAGGAATTACCCTACCTATATTTAGAGTTACTAGCAGTTGTGTTCATATTAAAATTATGACTGTACTATTTGTATGGAGTTCATTGTGAGGTGTAAACTTATCATTGCAGCCTTCAGTATATCTTCAAGCAAAAGGAGTTAAATTTGAGACAACGTAGATGGATGGAGTTGTTAAATATTATGATAAGTTTTGCATTGTTGAGTGTGGAGGAGCGATCATTAGCCAGAGAGGTTCAACAACTAGCTAATAGTTTCATACATCTTGATATCTCTGAGTCAGGTAGAGTTCTTGCATGCATAGAGACGAGGTCCTTATTGATAGAGAAAATTTGAGATCTTTAATTTAATAATGAAAAGTTGTGTATTATTAGAGATAAGGTAATGCGAGGTGAGGCTAAGGAGGCAATTTTGGACTAGGAGGCTGTTTGAGGATTAAAAGGCAAATTTGTGTTCCTAGAGTGGGTGATTTGCTAGATCTATTATGAAGGAGGCCAATTATTTACGATATTCTATTCATCTAGGCGCAACAAAGATGTATCATTACCTAAAACAACATTACTGGTAGTGGTGTAGGTTGAAGAGAAATGTTAAAGAGTTTGTGGATTAGTGTTTGCATGGTCAGCAGGTGAAATATGAGCATCTGAGACCAGATCAGATGGTTTGCTTCAGAGGATGCCCATTCCCGAGTGAAAATAAGAGCTTATCACTATGGATTTTGTAGTTGAGCTACCTCAGATGTTGGAGAAGTTTGATTCTATTTGGGTGATTGTAGATATATTGACCAAATCAGCCTATTTTGTGTCTGTGAAGATGAACTATAATGCAGAGAAATTAGCAAAGATCTATATTTGTAAGATAGTTTGATCACATGACGTATCCATTTCCATCATTTTAGATAGAGGTACTCAGTAAACTTTAAACTTTTGGTGTGCTTTGCAACAGGAGTTAGGTACTCAGTTGGATATATATTATTCCATCCATAAATAGATGACCAGTCAGAGCGGACTATTTAGGTATTGGTGGATATGTTGCGGGCTTGTGTGATGGATTTCGTGGGTTATTGGGATATATTTTTACCCTTAGTGAAGTTTTTATATAATAATAGCTATCATTCTAGTATTCAGATGACTTTGTTATTGGCTTTATGTGGTAAGAAGTGTAGGTCCCTTAAAAACCCAGGGTTTTGGCCCCTGCAAAATTACCTGAGCTTTGAGCTCACTGTCCTAGTAATGACTTACCATACGAGTTGTATGATGTGGGTACGGGTCAGGTGACCTTAGTCGTTAGGTGTCCAGAGGGTTGTGGTTGGGTTTCAGTCTTGGTAACAGTTTGGTGGTACGACTCGTTAGGGGTGGTGACGGGTCGTTTTGTCAAACCTTTCTCAATTCAGTAACTCAGTAACTCAGTAACTAGACTTGGCTCTGTGTATGAGTTGCTCACTAAGAGCCGTGAAGAAAGGTTACGAGTGGTAAGGGTGAGACATATGTTTTCTATTGTCCAATCACTTTGGCTTCTACCCTGGGTACGACTTGACCATACGATTCATATGGCCAGGTCATGATTGGGGGTCATGGAGTCCTATAGTGGATAATGTATGGGTGTCCAACTCACTGTTTTTGTGACGACTTAAAGGTACGAGTCGTATGTTGTGGTATGAGTCACGGGGGTTGACTCGTAACCACCTGCGATATTTTTACAATTTTAAGTTAGAGGCACCCTTTAAGGCTACGACTTAAAACACCTTTTGGCACTTCATTAGCACGCTATTCCCAATACAACAGTCTCAGATTCTCTCTCAAACTCTCTCTTCAAGCAAACTCTAGGGTTTCATCAAGATAATCAATTAAGGCTTTCAAGGGGTAGTTTCTCTCCGTACTTCTTGGTGTCTAAGGCATGTGACTCTTTCTTTATTGTTATTTTACTAGTGGCATATATTTTAATGTATGGTTTTAATGGTGTTGTTATGGTTTTGAAATAAAGGTTAGGGGTTTCGGTTGTTCATGGAGAGATATTGTTTCTCATAGTTTAATTGTGGTTTTCCATGTTTTAATGATGATTTTCCATATGTGGGTGCATGGGAATGGTGATTTAATTGAGGGGTCATAGTTGATCCCCAAATTTGGATGATTTTGGTTTTGATAATAGCATGCCCTCTAATGAGTGGTGATTTTACCACTCATTCTCACTCATCATTTGTGCATCTTACCTTGTTTTGAATGAATAAGTAAGACATAATTGTGATTGAATGCACTAATATCCACATTTTACAAGCACAAAGGTGATGAAATGAAAAGATGTGGATTGGAGCTACAAAAGGAACAAAAGAAAGCAAGGAAGTGCAGTTGAAGACCTGGAGCAGAACATGGCCTCAGTTATCGCGATCGCGGGCTGCAGAGTCAAGCAGTTTAAAGTGCCGCGATCGTGTGGAATTACCTACGGTCGCTGTACCGCGGTCGCGTTAAAGACACCGCGATCGCGGCCTAGCAGGATTTCAGCCCAAGGGTAAAATTATAAATGCATGAAGTTGTCCCAAATTTGCCCAACAAAAGCAAACTCAAACCCTAATCCAAGAGAGGATCCATCATTGTACAACCCTACCTCCCATCCTTAGTTTAGGGTTTTTGTAATTTTCTTGGAGCTTGGAGATAAATTTGTACTAATTTTGAGCTAAGAAGACATTAGAGTGACTTCTAAGTGGAGAATTGGCAAATCCCATTAAGGATTCATTGAAACTTAAAGTGTGGTTTGCGTTCTTTTTATTTTTGATGAATCAATATAATGGAGATTTTGGTTTATTTTTTATTATTATCATTATGAGTAGCTAGTTCTTCTTCATGGGATTATGTTAAAATAGGGTGCAATTGTGTGTGGGTTGTGATTCATTTGTGCATATACTAGTTTGTTGGTGATGGGTTCTTCTATTGCTTGACTAAATTTATTGGGATTTATGGGTGAAAGCCCCAAATACCCAAATGGGTTTGATGGGTGAAAATCCTAAACTCTTGAAACCTCAAACCATCCTTGAAAGAGGGGTTTGGGTAAACTTTTGGAACCTATATCATCCTTGGAAGAGGGATGTGGGAACCAAGACAATAGTAGACAATTATTGGGCCTAGTTTTCTAATATTCATCATCTTAGACATAAGGGTGAATATGAGGTCGACTATCCTTTGAGTACCATCCTAGATATAGGGGTGCCTAATTGAGGTATTGGGTGGCTTTAGTTAACACACTCGTTAGGTGATCGAAAGAGACAATGGGTGAAATCTTTGTGGTTTTGTTGAAAGACTAGCCACAAAGATCTTCGACCTAGCCTACCACATCACTAACAATTAAAATTTGCATTGAATTTTCACGAACCCATGCAGGACTTACCCCTAGGAGAACATAATCCCAAGATCCGTGCCTAATTGATTACACTTTAATTATTCTTAGTCTCGAATTAGCCCTTTAGAAGCCGAAGAATTACTTTCACATTCGAAAAGATTGAGAACCCCCAAACCATTTTGTACCATAGGTTTGAACTTAGCAAGCAACAATCATTTCGTACTTACTCAGTCTCCACTCATATTATTCCTCTTGGATTTGATCCCGACTCTTGTTGGTAATTATATTGACACCGATCACCTTGCACTTTAATTAATGTGTAAGTTGAGTGTTATCACCCTTAACCTATTTGTGAAATTGTCAATGATAATGATTTAGTCACATAGTTTAACTATTCTTGGAATTCTTGCATTGCATAAATGTTAAGTAGAACATGAATTGGTGTTGGTTGGTTTCATGTGGTTTTGAAAAGGCCTTGGTGGCCATGGTTTGATTATAAATGGTTTTGTTTTTTTTCGGAAATAGTGGAGTCTAATTTGGTTTAATGGTTTGTATATCATAAGGTAATAGACTTGCAAGGTCTAATTTTGGCATGACGATACCAATGGTTAATGCATAATTAAAAGACTCCTTGGTAAATGGTTTGGTTATGTGTAAAAAGGTTTAATTGTGCTTAAAGGGGGTTGAGTAGCAATTCCATGGAAGGTGGAGTCCCGGGGGGACCAACATTAGAAACTCACAGTTGTCGATATGAGGGTGGCCTTGGTGGACATGTGCATGATGTCACACTTTATGTTTTTTGGGGATGTACTAGTCATCCCAGATTCTTTTCTTCGGTCGTGCGGCTAACACGCACTGGGGATCTTTCAGCAAGGGGAGCTGAACCCATATAGCCTATGGGTGGTTTTAGGACGGTAGAGCTACACAACCCAAGATAAGGTTTTAAATGCATGCTAAACCTTGTCCCCTATATCAGCACGATATATATATATGTATATTTGATATTGCATATGGTTATTGTATTTGGTTTTGAATTTATGCCATTATCTTATCTTTATCCCTGAGTTACATGCCAGCATTTACCCTACTAACCATCTTCGGGCGGTGTATCCCCATGCAATGCAGGAACCGGCCATACTACCATTCCTCTTTCTCAATGGCTTGGATTCAGGGACATCTTTGAGTCAGATTGAAGTGGTGAGCTTCCATACTCCGAAAGACTCAATTTTATGCTATGGACTTCTTTTTATTTTTGTTATTTCTTTGGTTTTGATTTTGTCTATGGTCGAAGACATATCTCGATTGGATATTTTTTTATTCTGGTTAGAGTCATTGTCAAACAATTATGGGCATGGGCGGTGTCGGTATTAGTGATAGCCTTGGTATTTTTATTGGTATTGGTATTGGTATTGGAAATGGAAATGGAAATGGTTAATGGGTTGTGGATTTTGACTTTGGTTTTAATCTTACCATTATATTTTTGGATTATTATTTTATTTTATTATATGTTCAGAATTCAGCCGATATTGGGTGTAGGGTGGTTAACGGTTGGGTAGTGGGGATGGTCTGCGGTCCTGGTTAGACTTGAGATACCCGACACGACTAGGCCCTGGTTTGGGTCATGTTAGATTGGTATCAGAGCGCTAGGTCCATGGTCAACTGGGTGTCGGATAAAGACTTGTTAAGTAGACTCTTTTTTAAGGATGTGTAGCACGCCACACTCATAAGGGAGAGGCTACGAGGTATTTAGAAATATTTCTCTTTCTTGTGTTTTGTTTTTGAGTTGTAGAGTCTAAGGTCCTGAAATATTCTCTAATATCTATTTGTTCATTTTTTAGATTATGCCTCCTCGATGATCTGAAGCTTATGGAAACTCCTATGTCCCACTTGGGGACAATTCTAATGGGATACACTTTACTTATGGGGTCTAAACTTGGCTTAGGTTTCTAGTTCCTGATTGTTCTCTTAGAGTTCTACCGGTCTCTTTCAGTCCTTCTCAAGCTCCTCGGGTTGATATGACGAATACTGATTTTCGTCAGTCTATTCATATGTTGTCATAGTTGGTAGATTCTTAGGCCGAGTGTGGCGCTTATGTTACTCCATCTTTTGAGGTCACAAGGGTTGGCTAATTTATTTGGTTGAACCCTCTAACCTTTACTGGTGTTAAGGTTGAGGAGGATCCTCAAGGTTTTCTGTATGAAATTAAAAAGATCTTCCGTATTATGCATTCTACTAACGTGGAGGGTGTGGAATTTTTTTCCTACCAATTAAAAGACGTAGCCTACCAATGGTTTAATGAATGGGAACAGTCTAGGGGTGACACTGCTGAGTCAGCCCTATGGAATGATATCTCTAGTGCTTTTCTAGACCGTTTCTTTCTGTACGAGCTTAGGAAAGCAAAGAAGGAAGAGTTTGTTAACTTGAAGCAAGTCAAGATGTCAGTTAAGAAGTATTCCTTGAAGTATCACCAGTTATTACAGTATGCTCCGGAGTTGGTTTCTAGCATGAGGGCTAGAATGAGGAAGTTTGCCTCCGGGTAATCCCGAGACTTGATTTTGGAAAGTAAGGTTGCCTTTTTGAACAAGGATATGAACATATCTAGACTGGTTGTGTATATAAAGCAGGTCGGGGAGGAGAAAAAGAAGCATGATGAAATTGGGGATAGGCAAAATAAAAAGTTTAGATTTTCTAAGCAGGATGGTGGTCAACAACAGAGTGACAGGGATGGTGGAAAGTGGTCCAAGAAGAAGTGGAGCCATTCTGGATCTTACTCGATGACTAGTGCTCCCTACCCAAAGTCGTCTGGTGACAGACGTTTTTATGGTAGCGATAACTATAGAGCACAGGGTGCTTAATCCTAGGCTAATGGGGAGCAATCAGCTTCATCATATCCTCTATATTGATTTTATGGTCAGTTACATCGGGGTTACTGTGATGAAGAAAAGCACAAGTGCTTCAATTATGGTTAGCCATGGCATATAGTTAAAAGTTGTCCTGTTGGGAAGGCTATCTCTCGGGCAAACAAGGTTCATGTTGCCTCTTCATTAGCTCCAGTACCAAATAGTGCACCATCTGGCTCTGTCACTGGTCGGAACTAACTCTATGCTCTCATTACTTATCAGGAGTCTGAGACATCACCTGATGTCGTTACTGGTACGTTAAAACTCTTTTTGGTGATGTGTACTATTTGCTTGACCTAGGGTCTACTCTCTCTTATGTGACCTCATTTGTGTTTGTGCATTTTAGGTTTGGTCCTGAGAGTATTTCAGACCTTTTTTTCTATTTTTACCCTGGTGGGTGACTGTGTGGTAGCTAGAAGAGTCTATAGGGGTTATGTGGTGTCTGTGGGTGGTCGAGAGACTTTGATGGATCTATTTGAGTTAGACATGGTTGATTTTGATATCATATTAGGGATGGATTGGTTGAACTCATGCTATGCTTGTCTAGACCGTCAGACCCATAAGTCCATCTTTAAATTTTCTAATAAGTCGGTTATTGAATGGGAGGGTGGTTCTCTAGCTCCTAAGAAAAAGTTAATGTCATATCATAGAGCTCGGGGATTAATCTCCAAGGGGTGTCTCTATCATCTGGTTCGGGTTAAAGATTCTTAACTCGGAGGGTCCTTCTTTACATTCCATCTCGGTGGTGAATGAATTCTCTGAGGTCTTTCCTGATGATATTCCTGGTGTTCCTCCTGATAGGGAGATTGATTTTGGGATAGATCTTATTCTAGGCGCTCGTCCTATCTCTGTTCCTCCGTATAGAATGGCTTCACCTGAGTTGAAAGAACTTAAGGCGCAACTAAATGATCTTTTAGACAAGGGTTTTATCCGTCCTAGTGTGTCTCCGTGGGGTACACCAATTTTATTCGTATATAAGAAGGATGATTCACCGACAATTGAATAAGGTAACAGTAAAGAATAAGTACCTTTTTTCAAGAATAAATGATTTGTTTGATCAGCTTCAGGGTGCTAAGTATTTCTCCAAGATTGATCTTCGGTCTGGGTATCATCAGTTAAAGATTAGGGAGGTGGATATTCCTAAGACTACTTTCCGTACCCGGTATGGGCATTTTGAGTTTTTAGTTATGTCTTTTGGATTGACAAATGCCCCGGAGACATTCATGGACTTGATAAATAACATTTTTCATCAGTTTCTGGATTTGTTCATCATTGTGTTCATAGATGATATTCTGGTGTACTCTAAGAGAAAGGTGGATTATGCCAACCACCTCCGCATTGTGTTGCAGACCCTGAAGGAGCAATAATTGTATGCCATATTTTTTAAATGTGAATTTTGGTTGAACGATGTCACTTTTTTGGGTCACGTTATTTCTAGTGAAGGGATTATAGTGGATCTACAGAAAGTTGTAGTGGTTTAGAAGTGGCCTAGACCCACGACTCTAATTGATATTCAGAGCTTATTGGATTTACCTGGATATTATAGGAGGTTAGTGGAAAGTTTCTCTTCTACAGATGCCTCATTGACTAAGTTGACTCAAAAAAAGGCAAAGTTCTTGTGGTCTGATGCTTGTGAAGGTAGTTTTAAGAAGCTGAAGGATAAGCTGACTTCGGCTCCGGTCTTGACTTTGCTTGAAGGAACTGATGTATTTATGGTCTATTGTGATGCGTCCCGTGTGGGGGCTTGGTTCTGTCTTAATGCAGCATGGCAAGGTGATAGCTTGTGCCTCTAGACAGTTGAAGGTGCATGATAAGAATTAGCTGACTCATGACTTGGAATTATTGGTTGTGGTATTTGCACTAAAAATCTAGCATCACTATCTGTATGGCGTGCATGTGGATATCTTTTCTGATCATTAGAGCCTGCAGTATGTGTTTACTCAGAAAGAGTTGAACCTCAGGCAAAAGAGATGGCTTGAGCTACTCAAGGATTACGACATGAGTCTTCACTACCATCCAGGTAAAGCTAACGTGGTTGTTGATGCTTCTAGCAGGTTATCCATAGAAAGTTTAGTTCATGTGGATGAAGGAAAGCGGGAGTTGGTGAAAGATATTCACCATTTGGCTAACCTTGGAGTTCATCTCTTGGACTCTGAGGATGGGGGTGTGTTTGTACAGAAGGTGACGCAGTCGTCTCTTGGTGCTGAAATAAAGGAGAAATAAATATTAAATCCTATCTTGATGAGTATCAAGAGTGATATAGGTGGGAAGAAGGTGATGGCCTTCGAGATTAGTGGTGATGGTACCTTGTGGTACCAAGAGAGGTTATGTGTTCCTTATATAAATGGATTACGAGAGAGAATCTAGTCTGAGGAGCATGAGTCGCCCTATGTTATTCATCCTGGTTCAAAGAAAATGTATCATAACCTAAAGGAGATATATTAGTGGAATAATATAAAGCGAGATGTGGCTAACTGCATGGTGTGCCTACAAGTAAAAGTTGAGCATATGAGGCCCGAAGGATTGTATCAAGAGATTGAGTTGCCTATGTGGAAGTGGTAAGTGATCAATATGGATTTTGTTATCGGTCTTCCTCGGTCTCAGAATTAGTTTGACTCGATTTGGGTCATCATGGATAGGATGACAAAGTTGCTCACTTCTTGCCAGTGCAGATAAATTTTTCGACAGAGGATTATGCAAGGTTGTACCTCCATGAGATTGTGAAGTTGCATGTAGTGCCTGTTTCGCTCATCTTGGATCTTGATACACAGTTTTCATCGCACTTTTGGTGGTCGCTTTAAAAAGGTTTAGGGATCAAGGTGAGTCTTAGTACCACTTTACACCCACAGTCAGATGGGCAAGTGGAAAGGACTATTCAGACACTGGAAGCTATGCTTTGAGCTTGCATGATTAACTATGTGGTAGTTGGGTTGAGCATTTTATCCTTATAGAGTTTGTGTATAATAATAGCTACCACTCCAGTATTAGGATGGCTCCGTTTGAGCCTTGTATGGTAGGAAGTATAGATCTCCTATCAGGTGGTTCGAGGTTGGTGAGGTAGAGATGTTTGGTTCGGATTTAGTTCACCAAGTTATGGAAAAGGTGAAGGTGATTCAGGATAGGCTTAAAGCTGCCCAAAGTCGCCAAAAGTCCTATGCAAATATGAGGCTTAAAAAGTAAGAGTTTGAGGTAGGGGATAGGGTGTTCTTAAAGGTGTCTCCTGTGAAGGGAGTTATGCCATTTGGAAAAAAAGGGAAGCTCAATCCTCGGTATATTGGTCCGTACTAGGTTTTGAGAAGGGTTGGCAATATTGCATATAAATTTGAGTTGGCTTCTAGCTTGAGCTCCATTCACCTGGTGTTCCATGTTTCTATGTTGAGGAAGTGTGTAGGTGATCCATCGTGGATTTTACCTATCAAGGATATTGGTATTTCAAATTCTCCATCTTATGAGGAGGTCTCAGTTGAGATCTTAGATCAGAAGGTTTGTCGATTGCGGACCAAGGGCATAGCTTCGGTGAAGGTTCTATAGAGAAACCACAAGGTCGAAGAGGCTACTTGGGAAGCTGAAGAGGACATGAATTCCAAGTATCCCTTCCTGTTCCTCATTTTGAAAAATCGTGCTTAAGGTATGTGTTGCTCTTAGCATCTTTGATTTCCGTCTTTGTTAAAGGTAGATGGTGAATTCCTTGGTAATCTGTTTTCTATCTTAAAGGTAAGAGTAGAGGCGTTTAGAGGTTAAATCATGCTAGTCACTGCCTTGTCCTATTCTTCGAGGACGAATGATCCAAGTGGGGGAGAATTGAAACACCCTGGGCTTTTGCCCTTGGAAATTTCCTGAGCTTTGAGCTCACTGTCCCAGTAACAACTCACCATACGAGTCGTATGAAGTGGATAAAGATCAGGTGACCCTAGTCGTTGGGTATCTAGAGGGTGGTGGTTGGGTTTCGATCTTGGTAATAGTTTGGTGGTACGAGTCATTAGGGGTGGTGGCGGGTCGTTTGGTCAAACCTTTCTCATATCAGTAACTTAGTAACTAGACTTGGCTCTGAGTACGAGTGGCTCACTAAGAGCCGTGAGGATAGGTTACGAGTGGTAAGGGTTAGACATATGTTGTCCAGTGTCCAATCACTTTGGTTCTTACCCTGGGTAAGACTAGACCATACGAGTTGTATGGTCAGGTCAAGATTGGGGGTCATGGAGTCGTATGGTGGACAGTGTATGGGTGTCCAACTCACTATTTTGGTGACAACTCAAAGGTACGATTCGTATGTTGTGGTCACAAGTCACAGGGGTTGACTCGTAACCACCTGCGATATTTTTATAGTTTTAAGTTAGGGGCATTCTGGACATTTCTCCTTTTAACTCCATTTGAGGCCACGACTTAAAACACCTTTTGGGACTTTATTAGCACACTATTCCCAATACAGCAGTCTCAAATTCTTTCTCAAACTTTCTCTTCTTGAAAAAGCTAGGGTTTCAACAAGATAAGCAATTAAGGCTTTCAAGGGGTGGTTTCTCTCCGTACTTCTTGGTGTCTAAGTCATATGACTCTTCTTTCATTGTTATTTAACTAAAGGCATATGTTTTAATGTATGGATTTCATAGTGTTGTTATGGTTTTGAAATAGAGGTTGGGGGTTTTGGTTGTTAATGAATGAATATTGTTTCTCATGGTTTAATTGTGGTTTTCCTTGTTTTAATTAATGGTTTTTCAAGTTTCTATGTTGAAAAGGTACCATCCGGATGATTTGCATGTAATTCAGTTGGACTCAGTGAGTTTAGATCGGAATCTGGCATTTGAAGAAGAGCCTATAGCTATTTTGGATAGACAAGTTAGAAAGGCGAGGTCAAAGAAGATAGCATCGGTGAAGGTACAGTAGAGGCATCGCCCCGCGGCGGAATCCACTTGGGAGGTTGAGTCTGACATGCGGAGATGATATAATAACGCTGTAAATCATTTTATAAATGTGTCTTATTTTAACCCTCCTCGTAATTTTTAGACATAATTTATGACTTACAGGGGCGGGTAGTACCAATCCTCGAGGTATTCAAAAGTGATTTAAGTCGTTGGGTTCTTGAATTTTAATAAAGTTAAGCCCGATCATGATCAACTTTCGATCAATACGAACTTAGATTGGTGTTTCAATATTTTCAATAGGTATTCGATTTATTTTCTCGAGGTTCTGAATAAATTTTGAGGATCTATTTGAAGTTTTGGATATTTTACACATTAGTTTAGTTGGTGGTTAATGGGTCAAGTTGATATTTTCTTAATTATGAGATCTATGTATAATCATAAATTTAAGTGGGAAGGATTTGTCATATTTATTTATAAAACTAGTTTAGTGTACGTGTTCTGCACGTGTATCTTGCATTAATTAATGTTATATCTATTTAAATGGTATAAATAAATATGGTATCTCAAACTTTACTGTATTTTTTTTTATTGCTTTCTTAGGTCGTAAAATTTATGATGACACACGTGAAACTTATCGTATCCTATGTTAAATTTGTGTGAACTTATAAAGATGAAAGTTTTAGTTTAGTTACTTTCTTTAACAAAATTCAAAAATTTGAACTTTCAAAAAAAATAAAACTTGACCAGCCAAAACGAAATTTTAGGACCTAAAGAGTTTGAATTTCTTCCATGTTTTTGCAAATCTTTTTTAAGATTAATTATAATTGCATTTTAAATAGGAAAAAAGGTGTGAAAAATACTTCTACTTCGCCTAAATTTGCAGTTACGCAAACTGAACGTTGCGGGGGTCCTATGACCCCCTTAGACTTTTTTTTCGTATTTAAATGACATATATAGTCCACTTGGACCACTTATTCAGTCACCCAAAGGGCGGTGATTCACAGACGACCTTTCAACAAATAAGTATTTCTCTTAATTTTGACTTTTACTATTCAAAATCCCACCATGATAATATCTCAGGGTTATATAATTAGGAGTTAAAACATAATTAAGAGAAATAATTATTTGTTGAAAGGTCATGTGTGAATCACCACCCTTTGGGTGACTGAATAAGTGGTCCAACTGGACATATATATGCCATTTAAATACAAAAAAAAAGCTCAGGGGATCATAGGACCATTATCCCTTTTAAATATGTGATTGCTAAACAAATTGAATTGTGTGCTAAGAAATCTAAAAAATATGTTAAAATCTATAATAGAGACAAATAAATAGTTTATGAATTGTGTAGTTTAAAAAATATCTAAGAAAATTATGCAATAATCAATATGTGATTACAAATAATATTATCTATAAAATTATACATTCAATTAATAAAAAAAGAGGAACAATATTAACATGGATGATAAGAGAATTTCTATTTTTATTTTACAAAGTGCATAGTCTACCTCTACAAATCAAGCAATAACTTAACAATGTAAAGTGAATTTAGTTAGAGCTACACAATGGTCTCTTGTTTTGAATTCCAAAAAATATTATAGTTATGTTCATCCGAACGACATCATTTAATAAGTCAAACCTCTGATGTACCCTTGTATTGAACTCAAATTATGAGCATATTGATGGGATCTATACAACGTAGCGTTGTGCGAAAGTTAACAAAGAAATCTTAAGCGACGATAACAAAGAAAAAACTTGTACAAGGACTACATTGTGAATTTAGTTGTATCGTAAATTAATTTGGTTAAAGCTACATAAAGGTATCTTGTTCTGAATTTCAAAAAGAATCATAGTGATGTTCACACGAACGACGTCATCTAATAAGTCCAATCTCTTTTTGTACCCTTGGAACATGATTGAACTTAAATTGTAAGCACATTGATGGATCTATACAACATGATGTCATGTGAAAGCTATCAAAAAAATCTTGGGTGACAGTAACAAAGAAAAAACTTATTTGAGAACTACATTATGGATATAATATTGTGTAAAAAAGAATTCTCAATTTATAAAAGTTTGAAACCTTTCCTACCAAAAAAGAAATTAATTATTCAAATATGATAAATTTTATTTTTCTTCTATAAGTTATTTATTAATACAAGAATAATATGGTTGGTGTCCTTTTTCACTTCAAATTTGTATACGCTTTTTATGTCCTTTTTAACATTAAATTTGTATTCCTTTTATGTAATTTAAAAATTAGCATGACCTTCTTTTTAAGGTTTAGTTTTTTTTCTTTTTTCAAGACGGTTTTGGGTTTTCCTTTTTTATTCAAATTTGTATGCTTATATTATTTAAATAGAAAAATTTGTATAATAGAGTAAATGACGATTTGTCTATTGTGGGGTATTTTAATGAAGGGCAAAAAGTTCAAATCACTTTTCTAACGGTCTTCACACTTTTAATATATTATAGATTATCTATAATATATTAAAAGTGGTATATTAAAAGTGTGAAGACCCTTGGAAAAGTGATTTGAACTTTTTCCCCTTCATTAAAAGTCTCCACAATAGATAAAATGGTCATTTTACTATTTTCGTAGAATTATTATTTAATTACATTTATAATATTCTAAACAAGGAGTCTTAAAACATATGGTAAGTTTTAAAAATTAAGAAATATAATAAAATATGGTACAGGAAAATATATGATAAATGAGAAGGAAAAAATTGAAAAAGAAGTGCACGTTTTAGGCAAAAACTGGCATCCCATTAGCTTCTCTACTGGAAGCCCCAAACTGTCTCACCTCTTCTTTGCTGATGATCTCACACTAATGGCTAGAGAAAACCCCCTCAACTTCCACACAATTGTGAACATCCTCCAGGTGTTCAGCCTCCTATCTGGACAAACCATTAACAAGGCTAAATCCAAGGTGATCTTCTCCAGCAACTGCAGCTCAGAGAATGAAACCTTGTACTCTATAAGTTCATAAATATAGGTTTCAATACACAAGATCTTAGATCAAACCAAATCTTTAAAATTTAGTTTTTTTTTTAAATATAAATAAATACTTTTTTAAAAATTGAAAGAATAATCTCCTATAAAATTAAACAAAAAATAAAAAATTAAACTTTTTAGTAACATTTTCTCCTTACTGTACTCTTTTGATAATTGAAAGTTAAGAATTTAACTAAAAAAAAAATAATAGATTATGTATTTATTTGAACCAAAATTAGACTGAATATTTTTATCATAATATTTGTTATTTTGATAAAAAATATATTAACATTTTTACTTTTAATAATATTGTACTTGTACAAACACAGGCTATTTCCCTATAGTTTAAACATAAACAACATAAATCCTGACAGTTTGGAGTTGATTACAGAAAATTTTAATATTTTGAATAATTACCGAAAATTTCATTTTGGGTATGTCAAGATACATATTATCTCTCGATACATCTAACAAATATGCATTTTTCTTTGTAAAGATACATAATTAGCTTTCGGTATATTTTTTTCAATTTTGGATATGCTGAGATACACAATTAGCTCCCTAGTTGTTATGAATGGGCCTAGACCCGTATTGGCAAAACAACCCAAGACCATATTAAGTGGCAATGTGTGGGATCCGGGTTGATAAATAGCACTTGTGGGAGAAAAATAGGTTATGCAAATTGTGATAATTGCTTAGGCAAAGTCTATGTTTCTCATCCCAATTCTCTCTAATCCTCTCATCCCCTTCTACTACTATTCATGCTCTTTCATATTGTAATTTCTCCATTGTCTATTAATCAAAGTTTATTAGTTTTGTTTACTCCGTGTATTGATTGTTGAGTTGAAAATTCGGGTTCGTTAAATTGGTGCTTTCATCCAGAGGTCTCTCAAATGGAGGACCAAAAAGTACTCAAGGTTTTTGTTAACGATTCAGTTCGTGATTCAATCAAACAAATGAAGGATTCTATCTCTAAAGATCTCACTGAATTTAGGTTGATGTTGCTGGACGTTTTGGGTAAATATGCCATGACCTCTTTTGAACCCCCTCAAAAAGTTATGGACGCCAGATTAAGGAAGTTTCGTGGCGAGAATTCGGAGGCCTGGATAGTCCAAACAGAGCACTATTTCAATTTCTATAAAATTAAGAAAGATCAAAAGCTCACCGTGGCTTTTTTTTATCTCGATGGTGAAGCATTGGAGTGGTACCAGTGGTTATTAAGGAATAATCAATTAATTGATTAGCCACATTTCGCTGATAAGGTGAGAATTCAATTTAAACAGAAAGGATTGGAGTTTGCGGGAGGGAGATTCGCAAATCTCAAGCATGTAGCTTCCGTGACTGAGAAACAAAGTCATTTTGAGGCTATCTCATCGGGCTTCTGTAAGTCAGGGGTACTTTCGCCTTACCCTCAATATTTTCATCCATATAAAAGCAATACAACCACGGCACCTTTGCAGCAATGCTATGATGAGAAATCTGAACCTCAAAGTAAAATCGATGTGCACAAGGTGTTTGACGAAAGTTTCACCAATGGCTGCCTCACAGTATTTGCTGAAACGCGATCACAAACTTTGGTTGAAATGCGTCAGCTACAAGTAGGGATAGTCTCACAGTCCAATTGTTTGATGAATGTCCCCAAAGAGAACTACCAGAGAGGTATATTAACACAATTTCTCTAAATCGTGGCTATAATGTACGGCAAATTAAAATTGAGACCTTGGAAGGTACTGAGTATCTATCTCTAGATAAATTTATTATGAGGAATGAAGATGATATTCCAACAAGTGAAATTCCTGTGGATAAAGTGATATCTGATGTGGAGCGTGAAAAATCTATTGAGGAATTCAGTGGTCACAATATTTTGTATCAGTTTCCATTTAATCCTGAGGTGAATTCCTTCATTGTAGTTGTTCATAAAACTGCAACGAGCCTTTGTGTATGGGATCCAGGTATAATTTCTATGTCCAAGGCTCCCATAGGTTATACAGTGAACACAAAGCCACTACCATTACTGGAATGCTATCGTGCTCAAGATGTCGCCTTCAGTGAGCACGTGCTAGTTGGTTCCTCGTATAACGTATGAGAATTTTTCTTATTCTATGGTACTTGGTTTCAGTTACTTGGTTTGGTTGCTGCAAGAAGATACGCCAAAAGTTCTTCTGGTTCCCACAAAATTGATCTTGAAAGGCGTAATCAACAAATAAAGCAGTTAGCCGATAAACATTTTGATCAGGTTGTACCTTGCAAAATATTAATTAGTTGTATGCAAGGGTTCGACTTACTTTTCCATTGTGCCTTTGGGTTGCTATGCACAAGTTTGGTGTATAAAATGTTTCCCAATTTATCAATATTAAGTCACGTCCCTAGTAGTATCCATGAGCACATTATCCTCTTCAACTAGATATTTTACCCATTTAAACCCAAAGCACATTTGGGCGAGTCATGAACCAATCCAATATCCAATTCAACCCATTTCATATTTTCAATCTCAACCCAACTGCCCATTTGACACCCCTAGACTGTGGTGATATAAAACCTGAAATTAGGCATTGTGAGTCATAAAGTTCTTTTATCTTTTCTTGAATGCCCTTAATTATATGTTTTATGGTTGTTTGTTGGTAATTGAATTTCTTGCTTTTGTTAGTTAGTTTAGGGTCCCAATTTGAAAAAAGAATAACCCTTTTCATGTGTGGTTTGATCTCTTTTAGCATAAGGAGATATGGTTGTATTTTGTGATTGAAATTGTTGTTATCGAATTAATTTTGTTCAAATAGTTTGCATATCAATTATGGTGAAAATTGTTAAAGTAAGTAAAGTTATAATTTATTTATTTTTCGTTTTCTTTCAGTTTTGAGTATTCAAGTATTAAGTTTCTCATCTATATTTTAATGTAATTCAGATTTATGTTTGCGTTCGTATTTTGTGGTGCTCTTTTTGTGTATTTTTTAATTGATCAGATTTTAGTTTGTGGTATTTCAAATTGAACAAGATCACTTGAGTACACTCATCACCAGTTGCTTCTATAGCTGCAGTGTTCTTCTTCCTATTTGTATAATTTAATTAATTGACATGAGATACACGTGCTTTGCACGTAGACTAAGTGTGAAGACCCTGAAAAAGTGATTTGAACTTTTTATCCTTCACTAAAAGACTATGTAATCTATAATATATTAAAAGCCTGAAAACACTTAGAAAAGTGAATCGAATTTTTTGCCCTTCATTAAACCCTTAAAAAAACCTTAGAAAAGTGAATCGAATTTTTTGCCCTTCATTAAAACACACTGTAATAGACAAAATCATTTTTCCACCTTTTTTCTTCAATTATTATTTAATTGAATATATGAATAATTAATGTTGATAAGTTTTTTTTTTCTCCTTTTATATGTAAAAAAGGAGTCTCAAAATCTATGGTAATAAAAAAAAAACATTTATAGGGTTTTTTCTTTTTGTATATGTGATAAAGGAGTCCTAAAATCTATGAGAATAGAAAAAAAGGAAAACATTTATAAGTTTTTACTTTCCCGAATTAATATTGGTATGTCTTTTGAAATCCAATGCTACATGCTATATGAAAAATGTTATATGATTAATTATGATCATATTTATTAATCTTTTAGGTGTAAGCGTCTCACGCGTGTATCTCACTTTAATGAGTTCAAACGTTATGCTAAATAGGATATTTATTTAAACAATAAAGATGAATACAATAATTAAATTAAACATCTTTTGAATTTATAAAGATGGAGAATTTATTTAATTAGACTTAACCTTTATCAAAAAAAATTCTCAAAGTCGGACGACATCCATCTACCACTTGTAAACTACAACAAAAAAATAATACGCTAATAGAGACATCAAAACAATACAATTAAATGTAACTTTTACAGAAAAATTTCCTCAAAGCCGATCAACATGCATCTACCACATGTAAACTACAACAAAATAATATGACAATAGAGATATCAAAATAATACAACTAAACCTAACTTTTACACACACAAAAAAAAATTCTCAAAGCAAATATATCAAAACAATACAATTAAACCTAACATTTACCTAAAAAATATTCTTGTAACGCCCTGATTTTCTGAACCGGAATGCTACACAGTGCTTATGACCCCGAGGGACCACAAGCTAACCCATGACTGATATTTGTACCTGTATACTGCAATTCATGACATAATAATGCGGAAAACATGCACAATAGGCCATAAGGTTCAACTGAAATAATATAACATCCATATGGGCGAAAAATATCCAAAACAACTGAAAACTGAGTCTGTAAGCTAAATCTGAGCGTAAATGCGAAAGCCTCTAAGTACTGTCTGAAATAAGGATTTGAAGGAACATGTCTCCAACTAACTCCGTAAACTGATAACTGGAAAAAATAATAATGAATAAATCCAATCATATTGTCCTCGAATGAAGAGGACTCACTGAATCTCTGCGACT
Organism: Capsicum pubescens; assembly: GCA_030864215.1. Lineage (NCBI taxonomy): Eukaryota > Viridiplantae > Streptophyta > Magnoliopsida > Solanales > Solanaceae > Capsicum > Capsicum pubescens. The sequence continues at coordinate 75,114,450 of CM061546.1, forward strand.
GGAAATGTTATGGCTACTACCGATCTGGAGCTCGTGTCTCTGAACCTATGGTGTAACATGAAAAGAAAGAACCATAGCGCAAATGCGTCAGTACGAGGGGATGTACTGAGTATAAAAGTGAGGTAGGCTAAATATAAACAGGGTTTGCATGCATGAACAATGCTAACTGACTGACTGATATGAACGTAAGAGTGCAAACATACATACATAGTAACTAAGATCGTGAGTACGTAATGGCTAAATCTATACGCTAATACATGGCTGGAATCGAAGTTCTGATAACATGGATGACTGTATCTGACAGCCCTGAATCTGGTTGAACTCTCTGAGTTCCGCGCTATAACTGAATTTGACCGTATCTAACAGTCCTGGTATACTGATATCTGAAGAATTATCTGAATTCTTTACTGAGACTGATACTAAAACTGTGGGAGGTAGTTGTTTAACCGACATGCTCCTTGTATACCATTACAGCTAAGCTGGGGTCCAATCTCTGCCCCGACTGGAGGGGTGTCAATACTGCGCCACTGGTAAGGACAGTTGTGAGTGACCCTTATCTGGCAGGTACTCAAGGTGAGAACGGTGGGACCCTAAACTGACAGGTTAAGCCACCTCATCAACCCTAATCTGACATGCTAAGATGTCTCAACCTACGCTGGCTACGTAGTTCTGGAACACAAGGATGACTGCTAAGAATCACACCCTAAAACTGGTAAGTGAGTCCCCATCCTTGATTTCACTCGGTGCTAACTTCTACTCCCATCTGAAGAGACTAAACATGATTCAACTGACTGTGCATGAACAGATTAACTGACTTCCGTTGACTGACGGGGTAGTACTATTATCTGAGAGTTATCTGAGATCATGAGATTTCTGAGGTTTCCTGAGTCACATGACTGACTGAGTTCTATAGATTATAGCTTGACTGAGATTATCGTGACAACATGACATGGCTCTAGGCACACAACTATGTTTTTCGAGTACGAATACCCCCAGGCCTCGATAGAAGGAAACTGACACACATGACATGACTTGATCACAAGATTTGAGTCCACAATTCATAATATCATAAGTAGGGGATATCATATTTCATATAGTTATTCAACATCTTAAACATTGTAGGGAATACATGGATATATTTCGTGCGCATATTGTATATCTCCATTATCTTGCATGTTTCATACCACCACAATAGCAACACATGAAAAGCATGGAATTCATATTGAAGTATATAGCTAACATGACCTTGTCATTTAGACATCATAGAACCATACAAACATGAACTTCTAGCATCCTAAGCATTTTATCAAACACATTGCATGCATTCTTTAAGGCATAGGTGGGTTTCATACTTGCACCATATTAAACCACCTAAAGTTCATGGTTTTCAATTAACAAACATATATATTCCATCAAAACACCTATAGACATCACATTGAAACTTAAACAACAATCGTCAACATGTACATACTCATATCACCACCAAAAATTTACAAAATAATATTTAAAACATGGTTCTTTAGCTCTATGAATGGATTGGATCCATAGATGAACACTACACATACCTTAGTGATTGAATATTGAAAGAGATCTAATATTTCTGAAGGTTCTTGAAGAATTCCTTGGGCTTGCCCTTGATTTTTCTTGACTAGGGTTTAACCCCTTTGGGAAAGAATGCTCGTGTTCCTGAGGAGATGATCTTGAGAGGAAACCCTAATCTTGTGGTTGAAAGTGTATGAGAGTTTTTTTAGATGTTTTAACTAAAGAGAATGGAAGATAATACGTTTTTTAGGGTTATAAATCATGGGAAGTGAAGGAAAAAGACCAAAATACCCTTATGAAATAAATTCCCAGTTGCTAAAAATAATAGCTGACGACATTTATGACAAGGCGTCAAAAATATGGTAAGCCGTCAAAAATGTTGTTACATAGATGCTGGAATCTGCCTAAGGCTGACGATATTTGTGGCATGGCGTCAAAAATATGGTAAGCCATAAAAAATGTCGTCACACAGAAGCTGGATACTGCCTAGGGCTGACGACCTTCGTGATAGGGCGTCACAAATGTGGTAAGCTACCACGAATGTCATCACTTAGGAGCTGGTTTCTGCCTAAGGCTGACGACCTTCGTGGTAGGGCGTCACAAGTGTGGTAAGCTACCACGAATGTCATCACTTAGGAGCTGGTTTATGCCTAAGGCTAACGACCTTTGTGGTAGGGCGTCACAAATGTGGTAAGCTACCACGAATGTCGTCACACTGTTTCCATCCTGACATGCTGGAGTAAAATAGGAATAACTCTTTGCTCCGATATCGGATTTAGGCTAAATTCATATCATTGGAAAGATAATTCAATTATATATCTGTTTATAGGTTATGATATAAAAAATTCCAAGTATAATGATAAATATGCTCATTTGAAGTTTACTATACCAATATCCTTCTTAAGAATTCAATCGGTAAGGAATGTTTTGATTCGTCTAATAGATGGGAGTTATTTGAAGCCTTAATATACATATAACCTACTCATAAAACTATAAAATAACCCTGATGTACTATACATGATATTGGTACATGGCTCTAATATTGGTTTGGATTTTTTGGGGTATTATAATATCTCCCCCTTGGAAACATTCGTCCTCGAATGATGACTGCTTGAGAGGGGAGAAAAGATAAAACAACGCATACACTGATCATCCTCAATTGGCACATAATTTTAGGACTGAATTGAATTCTAAACTAAATATAGCCCAACTGAACATGCATATCTGATGCATGACTGATAAGCTGAACTCAAGAATGCATGATAAGCTATGCACTGATACATGATACCAATTTTATATTGGAATTTTAAACATGTAACTGAATAAGCTTAAGGAAAATGGTTACCTCAATCTAAGCCTGAATTAGCGGAGGAAAGATGAGGGTACTTGGTTTGCATGTCTGCTTCTACTTCCCAAGTAGCTCCCTCCATGGACAGATTCCGCCAAAGAACCTTGAATAGAGAAACTTCTTTGTTCCTCAGCCTACGAGTCTGATAGTTGAGGATTTCAACTGGAATCTCTTCATAAGAGAGGCTATTCTGAATGTCAACGCTCTGAATAGGGACTACAACTGTTGGGTCACCTATGCACTTCTTAAGCAAAGAGACATGGAAGACTGGATGAACTGGGGCTAGATTTGAAGGAAATTCGAGCTCATAGGCTACCTTGCCAAAGCGACTGAGAATCCTGAAGGGACCGACATATCAGGGACTGAGCTTTCCCTTCTTGCCGAATCTCTTCACTCCCTTTATGGGAGAGATCTTGAGATAGACATAGTCGTCGACCTCAAATTTGATATCCTTTCTACGAACATTTGCATAAGACTTTTGTCGGCTCTGAGCAGCCCGGAGTCTTTCTCTGATCAATTGAACTTTCTCTAAGGCATCGAATACTAAGTCAGGCCCTATGACTGCGGTCTCACTAACTTCGAACCAACCGATCGGAGACCTACATCTCCTACCATAGAGAGCTTCGAATGGAGCCATCTGAATACTGGAGTGATATCTGTTGTTGTATGCGAACTCAATCAAAGGCAAATGGTCATCCCAGCTTCCCTTGAAATCAATTGCACACGCCCTTAGCATATCTTCTAGAGTCTGAATGGTCCTTCCTTCTTGACCATATGTCTGAGGATAAAACGTTGTACTGAGATGAAATTGGGTACCAAGACCCTTTTGGAATGCTTTCCAGAAGTGAGAGGTGAATTGGGTACCTCTGTCTGAGATGATAGATAGTGGAACACCGTGTAATCTGACCAACTCCCTGGTATAGAGTTTGGCATAATCCTCGGCTGAGTAAGATGTACGAACTGGAAGAAAATGAGCTGACTTGGTCATTCTGTCTACAATGACCCAAACTAAATCATGCTGATGACGCGTTCTAGGCAAACCTGTCACGAAGTCTATGTTCACTTCTTCCCACTTCCAAGTAGGAATAGTGAACTCCTGCATGGAACCACTAGGTTTCTGATGCTCTATCTTAACCTGTTGATATGTAGAGCACTTAGCCACAAACTCTGCAACATCCCTCTTCATCCCACTCCACTAATAGATCTCCCACAAGTCGCGGTACATCTTCGTGGACCCTGGATGAATAAAGTATTGCGCACCATGCGCTTCTGCAAGAATTTGCTACCTCAAGTCATCTACACCGGAAACACACAGATGACCCTGACAACGAACAACACCATCTCCCCCTTGGGAGAAAACCTCTACTTCTTGACTCTAAACTGACTCTTTTAGCTTGACAAGGCTAAGATCCCTGTCTTGCTTCTCTTTCACCTCGGAAACTAGAGATGAATCTGAACTACTCTGAACACATACACCACCCTCTGAAGAGTCGACTAAGAGAACGCCTAGTCTAGCAAGCTGATGAATCTCCTGAGCTAATTTCTTCTTACTATCCTCAACATGGGAAACACTACCCATGGACAATCTACTGAGTGCGTCGGCCACTACATTGGCCTTGCCCGGATGATAAAGGACACTCATGTCATAATCCTTCAAGAGCTCTAACCACCTTCTCTGATGAAGATTAAGATCTTTCTGGGAAAAGACATACTGAAGGCTCTTATGCTCTGTGAAGACGTCTACATGAACACCGTATAGATAATGCCTCCAAATCTTTAAGGCAAAGAAAACTGCTGCTAACTCAAGGTCATGAGTAGGATAATTCTTCTCATGGGGCTTTAACTGTCTGGAGGCGTAGGCTATGACTCTACCATGATGCATGAGGACACAACCTAAACCTACTATGGATGCATCACAATATACTACGAATCCATCAGAATCGTCGGGAAGTGCTAAAACTGGAGCTGAGGTGGGTCGAGTCTTCAACTCCTGAAAACTCTTCTCGCAAGGTTCTGACCATTGAAACTTGACCTTCTTCTGAGTCAATTTGGACATAGGAGATGCAATAGAAGAAAATCCCTCGACAAACCATCGGTAATAGCCAGCCAAACCCAAGAAACTTTTGATATCTGATGGAGAGGTAGGGCGAGGCCAGTTTCTTACTGCTTTGGTTTTCTGAGAATCTACTCTAATGCCATCACCGGAAATAATATGGCCAAGGAATGCTACTGATCTTAGCCTTACTTACTGAACTTGTCAAACAACTGGTGATCCCTGAGAGTTTGAAGAACAATTATGAGATGGTCTGAATGATCACGCTCTGTGCGAGAATAGACCAGAATATCATCTATGAAGACTATGACAAATGTGTCCAAGTACTGCTTGAACACCCAGTTCATCAAGTCCATGAAAGCTGCAGGGGCATTGGTAAGACCAAAGGACATGACTAGAAATTTAAAGTGACCATATCGAGTATGAAAAATTGTCTGCGGAATGTCACATTCTCTAACTCTGAGCTGATGATAGCTAGATCTGAGGTCTATCTTAGAGAAATAACTGGCACCCTGAAGTTGGTCAAATAAGTCATCTATCCTAGGCAGCAGATACCTGTTTTTGACCATGACTTTGTTGAGCTGACAGTAATCAATACACATTTTGAGAGAACCATCTTTCTTGCGCACGAATAAGACTGGCGTACCCTATGGGGATACACTGGGCCTGATGAATCCCTTATCTAAGAGATCCTTTAATTTATCTTTCAGTTCTTTGAGTTCTGTTGGTGCCATTCTGTATGGCGGAATAGAAATAGGCTGAGTATCTGGGAGAAGGTCTATGTCGAAGTCTATTTCCCTTTCGAGAGGAATGCCTGGAAGATCTTCGGGAAATATATCTGAATATTTATTAACCACTGGGACTGATTCGATACTATGAGATTCAAAACTGCAAACCTTAACATGCAGGAGATGATACACACACCCCTTAGAAATTATTTTCCTTGCCCGAAGGTAGGAAATAAGCTGACCCCTGAAATACGAAGTGCTACCCTTTCACTCTAGGACGGGCTCATTTGGGAACTGAAACTGAACTATCCTGTTTCTGCAGTCGACTATGGCATAGCAGGAATGAAGCTAATCCATGCCGAGAATGACATCAAAATCAGTCATCTCTAACTCGACTAAATCTGTTAACGTGGATTTCTGAAATATCATAACCAGGAAGTTCCTGTATACCCTCCGAGCTATGATAGTTTTACCCACTGGGGTAGAGACTGAAAAGGGCTCTGCTAAAATTTCGAGACTGATTCTGAAATCGCTTGCTATGTATTGAGTGACAAAAGACAAGGATGCACCTGGGTCTAGCAAAGCATAAACATGAACATGGAAAATTTGTAACATACCAGTAACAATATCAGGAGAATTTTCCTGATCCTGTCGGGTCTGAAGAGCATAGAGTCTATTTGGGTGTTGCCCACTAGTAGCACTGTAAGTGGCACCCTACTGGTTCGGGTGATCGGACTGGGCTGTGGAACGATTCTTCTGACCCTGAGGGCCTAGATGAGGACACTCCCTAATCCTGTGGCCTAGCTTACCATAACCAAAACAGACATCACTACCAGCTCTGCAAATACCCTTGTGATTCTTACCACAAGTCTGACAAAGTGGGTTTGTTCGGGCACTGCTAACACTACCCTGAGATTTAGAGCCTGGTGCTCTGTATCTGTTTCCGTCCCTGAACTTCGGCACTGGGGAACTAGTGGAGAAAGGGGATGGAACTGCTGACTTAGGATAAAACTGCAAATGATTGTCTCCCTCTGATATGGGTTGAGCAAAACTGAAACTGCCTGCTCTTGCTCTCTTTTTCTGCCTCTCCCTAGTCTTAACCTTCTACCCCTCTATCTGTTGAGCGTGGTTCATGAACCTGGCTAAAGTCATATCACTGTTCAGCATCACATACCTACACTCATTTACCATGCTATCATTCACCCCTGAAACGAACTTGCTAATCTTAGCCCTGTTGTCTGCAACCACATGAGGGGTATATCTGGCTAGCTGGGTAAATCTAAGAGAATACTCTCTAACTGTCATATTTCCCTGCCTAAGATTGATGAACTCAAGAACTTTGGCCTCTCTCAACTCTTGGGGAAAGAATCTGTCTAAGAAAGCCATGACAAATTCTTCTCACTCAACAGGACCTACATCCTCTAACCTTTCTGCTACCCACTGCTTGTACCAAGTATGAGCGACATCCTGCAATTGGTATGCAGCTAACTCAACACTCTGAGAAGAAGTGACTTCCTTGATATCAATGACCTTCTGGACTTGGTCAATGAATTTCTGAGGATCCTCGTCTGGCTTAGACCCAAAGAAGGACGGAGGGTTCATTCGGGTGATGTCCCGAATCCTAGATGCTGCTTAATTGACCACTGGGTTGGTCAGAATGACTGTTGTTCATTCATTATGGGCAGCTACAGACTGAGCAAGAGCGGTAAATGTCGTCCTGAACTCCGCATGAGAAACATGTCCGCCCAAAAGATCTTCGGGATGAGGAGCTGGCTGATTTCTTCTCTTTGGAGGCATGTTTCTGAAATAAGAGAAGAGCGGATTAGACTGAGAGACTGACTTGAAATTATGCTTACTAGCACGACATGAATACTGAAGAAAGGGAACTGTTCCTAAAATATCTCATAGCCTCTTGTACATAAATATGGCGTGTAACACACCCATGTACAAGAATCTACTAGATGCGGCTTTCAGACATCCTAGAACTCTATTGAACCTTAGGCTCTGATACCAAGTTTGTAACGCCCCAATTTTCTGAACCGGAATGTTACACGGTGCTTATGACCCCGAGAGACCACAAGCTAACCCATGACTGATATCTGTACCTGTATACTGCAATTTATGACATAATAATGCAAAAAACATGCACAATAGGCCATAAGGTTCATCTGAAATAATATAACATCCATATGGGCGAAAAATACCCAAAACAATTGAAAACTGAGTCTGAAAGCTAAATCTGAGCGTAAATCCAAAAGTCTGTAAGTACTGTCTGAAATAAGGAGTTGAAGGAACATGTCTCCAACTAACTCCATAAACTAATAACTGGTTAAAATAATAATGAATAAATCCAATCATATTGTCCTCGAATGAAGAGGACTCACTGAATCTCTGCGACTGGAAATGCTACGACTACTGCCGATATGGAGCTCGTGTCTCTGAACCTATGGTGTAACATGAAAAGAAAGCATCATAGCGCAAATGCGTCAGTACGAAGGGATGTACTGAGTATACGAGTGAGGTAGGCTAAATATAAACAGGGTTTGCATGCATGAACAATGCTAACTGACTGACTGATATGAACGTAAGAGTGCAAACATACATACATAGTAACTAAGATCGTGAGTATGTAATGGATAAATCTGTATGCTAATACATGGCTAGAACCATAGTTATGATAACATAGATGACTGTATCTGACAGCCCTGAATCTGGTTGAACTCTCTGAGTTCTGCGCCATAACTGAATTTGATCGTATCTAACAGTCCTGGTATACTGATGTCTGAAGAATTCTCTGAATTCTTTACTGAGACTGATACTGAAACTGTGGGAAATAGTTATTTAATTGACATGCCCCATGTATACCATTACGGCTAAGCTGGGGTCCAATCTCTGCCCCGACTGGAGGGGTGTCAATACCGCGCCACTGGTAAGGACAGTTGTGAGTGACTCTTATCTGGCAGGTACTCAAGGTGAGAACGGTGGGACCCTAAACTGACAGGTTAATCCACCTCATCAACCCTAATCTGACAGTCTAAGATGTCTCAACCTACGCTGGCTACGTAGTTCTGGAATACAAGGATGACTGTTAAGAATCACACCCTAAAACTAGTAGGTAAGTCCCCATCCTTGGGTTCACTCGGCGCTAACTTTTACTCCTATTTGAAGAGACTAAACATGATTCAACTGACTGTGCATGGACAGATTAACTGACTTCCGTTGACTGACGGGGTAGTACTATTATCTGAGAGTTATCTGAGATCATGAGATTTCTGAGGTTTCCTGAGTCACATGACTGACTGAGTTCTATAGATTATAGCTTGACTGAGATTATTGTGACAACATGACATGGCTCTAGGCACACACTATGTTTTTCGAGTACGAATACCTCCAGGCCTCGATAGAAGGAAACTGACACACATGACATGACTTGATCATAAGATTTGAGTCCACAATTCATAATATCATAAGTAGGGGATATCATATTTCATATAGTTATTCATCATTTTAAACATTGTAGGGAATGCATGGATATATTTCGTGTGCATATTGTATATCTCTATTATCTTGCATGTTTCATACCACCACGATAGCAATACATGAAAAGCATGGAATTCATATTAAAGTATCTAGCTAACATGAACTTGTCATTTAGACATCATAGAACCATACAAACATAAACTTCTAGCATCCTAAGTATTTTATCAAACACCTTGCATGCATTCTTTAAGGCATAGGTGGGTTTCATACTTGCACCATATTAAACCACCTAAAGTTCATGGTTTTCAATAAACAAACATATATATTCCATGAAAACACCTTTAGACATCACATTGAAACTTAAACAACAATCGTCAACATGTACATACTCATATCACCAAAAATTTTACAAAATAATATTTAAACGGATTGGATCTATAGATGAACACTACGCATACCTTAGTGATTGACTCTTGAAAGAGATCTAATGTTTCTGAAGGTTCTTGAAGAATTCCTTAGGCTTGCCCTTGATTTTTCTTGACTAGGGTTTAACCCATTTGGGAAAGAATGCTCTTGTTCCTGAGGAGATGATCTTGAGAGAAAACCCTAATCTTGTGGTTGAAAGTGTATGAGAGAGCTTTTTGAGATGTTTTAACTAAAGAGAACGAAAGATAATACGTTTCTTGAGGGTTATAAATCGTGGGAAGTGAAGGCAAAAGAACAAAATACCCTTATGAAATAAATTCCCAGTTGCTGAAAATAATAGCTGATGACATTTGTGACAAGGCGTCAAAAATGTGGTAAGCCATCAAAAATATCGTCACACGAAAGATGAACTCTGCCTAAGGCTGACGACATTTGTGACATGGCATCAAAAATATGGTAAGCCGTAAAAAATGTCGTCACACAGAAGCTGGATACTACCTAGGGCTGACGACCTTCGTGATAGGGCATCATAAATGTGGTAAGCTACCACGAATGTCATCACTTAGGAGCTGGTTTCTGCCTAAGGCTGACGACCTTCGTGGTAGGGCGTCAAAAGTGTGGTAAGCTACCATGAATGTCATCACTTAGGAGTTGGTTTCTGCCTAAGGCTGACGACCTTCATGGTAGGGCGTCACAAATGTGGTAAGCTACCATGAATGTCGTCACACTATTTCCATCCTGACATGCTGGAGTAAAATAGGAATAACTCTTTGCTCTGATATTGGATTTAGGATAAATTGGTATAGTTGGAAAGATAATTCAATTATATATCTGTTGATAGGTCATGATCTCAAAAATTCCAAGTATAATGAGAGATATGCTCGTTTGAATTTGACTATACCAATATCTTTCTCAAGAATTCAATCGGTAAGGAATATTTTGATTCGTCTGATAGCTGGGAGTTATTTGAAGCCTTAATATACATCTAACCTACTCATAAAACTATAAAAGAACCATGATGTACTATGCATGAGCTTGGTACATGGCTCTAATATTGGTTTGGATTTTTTGGGGTATTACAATTCTCAAAGTCGATCAACATTCATCTACAACCTGTAAACTACCACGAAACAATACACTAATAGAGATATTAAAACATTATAATTAAACATAATCTTTACCTAAAAAAATTCTTTGAAGCCGACCAGAGTTCATCTATCACCTGTAAATTAAAATAAAATAATACGATATTAAAAATATCAAAACAAAACAATTAAGTCTAACCTTTACATAAAAAGTTCTTCAAAATCAACCGACATTCATCTTACAAATCAGTTAACACCAATAAATAATTAACATTAATTTTGGGGACAAATAGAAGTCAAACCTAAGGGACAACCAGATGCAATACATTAAGATTAAAAAATTAATACTTTCTTGGTGTTTAAATCTTTTCTCATTCCTGATTTCAGGTTAAGACCTTAAAATGTCTTTGTAACTAAATGAATAAAATTATAAAAAATAATTGGTTAAAAATTATAAACAAGTACCAAACTTCTAATCTACACGAGTTCTTTCTCCATGTAAAATTTCTAAAATTTAGGACTATATTACAAATAAGAAAAGATTTTCAAATCAAATTAAAAATTAGGAGCATATAACAAATAGAAGGCTAGAAAACCCTAATGAATTCAATAATGAAAAATCTAATTAATCATCAATCCAAATCAAAACAAAAAAAAAAACATAGAAGTAGAAGAATCATACGTATGTTTCTAGTAAAATTTATTAAAAATACTATTTAAATAGAATTGTAGATATTTTTTTTTATATACGGTAAAATTCTAATTGATATAGAAGCGTTAAATATTATATTTTTTTCTTGAATCCAATAATCTTTTTTCTTTTCATGCATTATTTTTTTAAAAAAAAATATATTTGCTTCCTAAAATTCTTACCTTAAAAAGTGGTTGGGATTTTTTGTTACCATGCGTACTTTTCTTAAAAAATATAAATTTTAATTCTTAAATGTTTTTTTTTCTTTTCCACGTTAATTTCTTAGGCAGTTGGATCTTCAGCACTACTGGCAAATGCCATATTTTGTTGCTACTTTCCTTTAAGCAGATAGGGAGGGCGTATGTTTTAACCGTACGATTAAACAATCATCTATTTTCCTACAGGGTCGGGATGTGGCCCCGAACAATATTTTTGAAGCCCCCACACCAACTGGGGGCAACAACTGTATGCTACATTAATCTTAAATGCATATCTTCTTTCCAACCAAAAAAAAAGTACACGTTCAAAAGGAAAAAAGGAAAAATAAAATAAGTACATAACTTATTATTATTATTCTAATAATAACGATTTTAAGTTCTTTTTTTGGCAATACTTTAATTTCAACTTTCCACATGGCATGTTTAGAACCACAAGATTAAAGGTCATTTTGGTACATTTGACTCAACTTTAATTTAAGGCCACAAGATTCAAAAGTCTTCTTTATTTTCTTAAACTTTGTGTCAAGTCAAAGTAGGTCATTCTTTTTTAAACGGAGGGAGTATATTAATTTTTTGGTTTTACGTAGTGGTGGGCTTTTTTTAGTTATAATTTACCTTATTATTATATTATTTGGGGGGTTTTTTTAATTGCAACTTTTTATTATTATATTATTTCTGGGTTTTTTAAATTATAATTTTTTATTATTATATAGTTTTTGTGGGTTTCATGTCAGGGGTGCTTTTTTATTATTATTACTATATTTTTTTAGTTTTAGGTTGGTACCAAGTTATCAGGTAATTTACGGTACATCATAATAGCTATATTTATGATCATTTTTGTTTTTTCAAGAAATATACTTTTTATTTTGGAAAATGGCTTCATTGGTTTACCTAGATGGTGATGGTGAGCGAAAAGGTCCAAAATCTGAGAATTTTTATGAAAACAAATTATCATATTATATTATTGTAGTTTACAGATCGTAGATGAATGTCCGTTGGCTTTGAGAAATTTTTTATGTAAAGGTTAATTAGTTTTAATTGCATTATTTTGATATCTTTATTATTGTATTATTTTATTTTAATTTACAAGTAGTCAATTAATGTCGGTCGGCTTTGAAATTTTTTTTATGTAAAGGTTAGGTTTAACTATATTGTTTTAATATCTTTATTAGTGTATTATTTTGTGGTAGTTTACAGGTCATAGATAGTAGTTTACATGTCGTAGATGAATGTTGATCAGCTTTGAGGAATTTTTGTGTGTAAAAGTTAGGTTTAATTGTATTATTTTGATATCTCTTTTATCATATTATTTTGTTATAGTTTACAGATAGTAGATAAATGTCACGATCGAAAAATAAGGGTCATGATGGCACTTGTCGCAGCGTACCTTGACAAGTAAGCCTATCACCCAAACTAATACGAAAAGAGGAAAAGACAGAAATATCCCAAGGTAAGGCTTCTAGAACAAAGCGGAACCATATAAATAATCATAACAATGTAGAAAGAACTTATCCAAAATACCAATCATGCCCAAAACCAAGTGTCAATAGTGTAAGAACTACTAATACAATTCAAGAGTCAAATACATCGGAAAAATAACCACAAAGGAATAATAACTGTCTTCGAATACTAATAAAGACATAACTACTACAGAAAGATAGAGGTGAACTTCGGACGCATGAATGTCCAACCGCTACCTTGGAAGTTGTAACAATCGCCTGAGTTTTAATAAAAAATTTAAAAATTATTTTAACAAATTAAATTTGTGAAAAAATACTGGGCCCGTGCATGCACGGGCTCTGCTTATTGGAAAAATATAATTGATGTTCGTCTAATTCGGTTGCATGTCTAGATTGGTAGATGCTTAATTTTTCAACCCTCAATTTCTTCACTATTTTTGTCAACATAATAGAATTAATCAACGTGTGTGTGTGTGTGTGTGTATATATATATATATATATATATATATATATATATATATTCTTTGATTTTATTCAATTCATTCTTTAGCGTCAAAATTTTCGTTCAGAGAAGAATTATTTTCATCAAAACTGAAACTTTGTGATCACTATTGTATTATTTTGTTGTAGTTTACAGGCCGTAGATGAATTTACAGGTGGTAGATGAATGCCGGTCGGCTTTGAAGATTTTTTTAGGTAAATGTTAGATTTTAATTATATTGTTTTTATATCTCTATGTTGAGAATTTTTTTTGTGTAAAGGTAAAGTTTAATTGTATTATTTTGATATCTCTATTGTCCTATTATTTTGTAGTAATAGTTTACAAGTGGTAGATGAGTGTTGGACAGCTTTGAGAAATTTTTTGTGTAAAAGTTTAATTATATTGTTTTGATGTCTCTATCATCGTATTATTTTGTTGCAGTTTACACGTGGTAGATGAATGTCGATCGGCTTTGAATTTTTTTTTTATAAAGGTTAGGTTTAATTAAATAAAGATGTTGAATTTAATTATTGTATTCATCTTTATTATTTAAATAAATATCCTATTTAGTGTAACGTTTGAAAATAATTGAATCCAATTCTACTTGAATTAAGGTTTTGTGATCACAATTATATTTATTGTTTTGCAATGTTATCATAGATTTTCACCTTTTTGTAGTAATTGGTGCAAGAATCATAGTAGGGTTCATCACTATTCATTATAGATGCGATATTTGCAGTAAACTTGCCATACTTAACCTACAAAAAAGAAAAAAAAAGTTAGGCATCATACTAATGTAAAAACAAAATACTAAATTATTGTAGGTGAAAATAGTACCTCTTTATCACAAGATAAACAATCTGTGATTTCATCAATTGTCATTTCTTTCGCCACTTTAATTTGTTTACTTGGCAGTAAAGTAATATCATTATGAGTTTTCTTTTGGGAAACAGACCTGCATGTTTGTTACTTAGTGTATTATAATAAAAATAGTCTACTACAATTTATTTGCATGAATAGGAAGACATATACTACCATTCTTGGAGAGAGGTTGCTTTTTCAAATGTGGGGTCTACCCACATACTACTGATACAGGTAGAAGATAGCCCGAAATTTTCTGCAACATAAAATGTTAGGTGCAAAAAAATAACACAGTATTTATTATAAATGATGTAGTTGCTAAGATAGTACCTTGATATAATGTAGTCCTTAAATCACAAAATGCTATGACAGAATTTTCTGAAGATAACTTTTCGAGCAATGCGTCATCTATTTCTGAGAATTCGCCCCATAATGTGATAATTTTCCTATCACATCTTTATTTTTCAATTAAAGAAAATAAGATTAAATTAATAGAAAAATTTATGTATTAAACAAACACTTTTGCTTCGTAAAAAAATTAAGGTTAACCTACTCTTCATTCATAAGTACTATTTCTCTTCGGGTTGTGCCTTTTGTGAAGAGCTTAGAACTCACGAAGATGCCAAATATATCTGGAAAAAAAATATTAAGCATGTATGATTAGATAAATAACGGTAAGTAATTGAATTTATGACAATATTAGTTAGCTGATGAAAGTTAAAGAAATTACCTAATATTGTTTCTTGAGAAAATTGAAAGAAAGGTGTCTTTTAAGTCTTGAATGAAGGATTGGTGACATTGATCAATTTAAAGGGCCAAACATAATTAAAAAAACTTGATTAGGTTAATTGCGGACTTGATTAATATTTTCTAAACTTTTTAATCTTTTCAAAAATACAAATTAACCCACACCCACAAAACTTCCCTCCCTCTGCAAATCAATCTCTCTCTTCTCTCTTTCTCTCGATAGTTTCTCTCTCTAACTTCTCCCAACCAACAACTTTTTAAATTTCTCCCTTCAATCTTGTGCAACTTCAACCTCTGGCAACAAATAGTTTTGAGTTCTTTCCCGTTCCTTTTTTACTTTCAACCGTCAGTCGACGTGACAACACTCTCCGGCGACAAAAACTTTGAGTTCTTCATTGTTTCTTTTTTATTTTCACAAGTAAAAAATTAAGGCTTTTAAGTTATGACGAAAATGAGGTACTTGATTTGTTGGTGTTTGTTATTTTTTTATGTTTTTTGTTATTTTTTTAATGTTTGTTATTTTTTAGTTGAATTTCTCATCTGGATGTATCTGCTACTGTTGTTTTTTAATAATGGATAAAACATGTAACGTTAATCCAACAGATGAGTATTTGTTGCAACATATATGACTAATCTGTTGCACAGATTAGTAATTTGTTGCAACATATATGACTAATATGTTGCGCAGATTAATAATCTATTGCAACATATATGACTAATCTGTTGCACAGATTAGTAATATATTGCAACATATATGACTAATCTGTTGCAACATATATGACTAATTTATTGCAACAAATGAGTAATCTATTGCAATAAATGAACAATCTGTCGCAACATATATGACTAATCTGTTGCAACAGATTACTCATCTGTTGAATTCGTTTTATAGTGTTGTAATATGAATCCAACATATGGGTCATCTGTTGCAACAGATTAGTCATATATTACAACAAATTACTCACTTGTTGCAATAGATGACTCATATGTTAGATTCATGTTGCAGGTTCTATCCATTGTAGCAGTAGCAGATACACCAAATAAGAAATTCAATAAAAATTATAATTTTGCTTACAACATAAGCTATGAAGTAATGTCCACGTGATATACGAATAAAATTTGACCTAAATTTTTTTAAAAAAAATTCAACAGGGGCACAACGAATAAGTAAAACACATGAAAAATTTCATGAAACAGGTAAAGAAGACAAAAATAATATACCATACATCAAATGCAAAAGGATTAAGGGGATAAACTTTTGAGTTCTCCTAAAAACGTTTAAGTTTCCTAATATTTTAATTGCTTTCTAATAGTTGACCCATCTGTTACAACATATTTTCTATTTGTTTGATAATTTTCAACAGATGAATCATCTGATGCAACATGCTAGTCATCTGTTGATTCAAATTAAGCAATTATTAGTAATAACTAAATTGATTTAGCTAAAATTAAAGACGTCTCTACGACAATGGGACAAACATTTGTGTTCTCCTAAAAATATTTGAGTTTCCTAGTATTTTAATTATTTTTCATCAGATTATCTATTTGTTGCAACAAGTTAGTCATCTATTGCAACAGATGTTTATAACAGGTTAGTCATTTGTTTATTCAAATTAAGCAATTATTAATAATAACTAAATTAATTTAATTAAAATTGAAGACAAGTCTTTAATACAAGACTTTAGACAAGGGGACAAAAACATTTGTCCCCTAAAAATATTTGAGCTTTTGTATTTTAAATTGCTTTTCAACATATATCGAACTCGGAACCAAAATGAGCCACGAAATTAAAAAAGTGACCAAAATAGGCCACCTATTTAAAAAGTTACCAAAATAGGCTAAACGTAATAATTTATTACGTTTTCTACCTTTTTCTTAACGGTCAACTAACGGAGTTGACTTTTACAAAAACGTAAGAATTTCTTACGTTTTATAAAAAAAAATATAAAATGTAAGAAATTCTTACGTTTTACATGATAACCGAGGGAAAAAATAGGTACTAAAAAAAAGAGTTGTTCAACGTAACAAAAAGTTACGTTCTTAATTTTTTATAGCAGTGGTCCCCCACCCACAATTCCTTTTTCCACAAATGTCCCATCACTTCTATTTTTTTCTCTTTTTACATATGATAATTATGAATTTTTTTATTAGTTAAATTTATTTATATTTTACATGTAGTTCAAATAATTTATTTTTTTTAATAATTTTTTACGTTTTACATAAAAAGATTTTAAAAAAGAAGTATCAATTACCTCGTTAACTTAACAATTTTCTTATATTTATTCTATAAAAAAAAAAAATCATTTCTATCCTTAATTATCCGATTTCTCTTTAAAAAAATTATACTTTTGAGTTTTTCTCTACTCCAAAATAGTGAAATGTTGAATTATCGTCGATCAAATCTGCTACTATATACAAGAATTATATTTTTTTAGGAGTGTTCCTAAAAATATATATTTTCTTATATTAATTTAGGAGTGTTCCTAAATTAAATTATGATTTTTTACTCCATTAATTATAATATGAAACGTATTTGTGCATGTGAGTCTCCTCAATATCTTAATCGAAACACTAATCGAAAACTACGATGAATCACTATCTGAAAAAATTAATTTCATATTTTTAACACACCAAAAAAATATAATTCTTGTATATAGTAGCATATTTGATCAACGATAATTCAACATTTCACTATTTTGGAGTAGAGGAAAACTCAAAAGTATACTTTTTTTTAGAGAGAAATCGGATAATTAAGGATAGAAGTGATTATTTTTTGATATAGAATAAATAAAATAAAATTGTTAAGTTAATGAGGTAATTGATATACTTCTATTTTTTAAATTTTTTATGTAAAGCGTAAAAATTTATTACATAGAGGAAAAAATAAATTATTTGAACTACATGTAAAATATAAATAAATTTAACTAATCAAAAAATTCCTAATAATCATATGTAAAAAAAGAAAAAAGTAGAAGTGATGGGACATTTGTGGAAACAAGAATTGTGGGTGGGGAACCGCTGCTATAAAAAAGTTAAGAACATAACTTTTTGTTATGTTGAACAACTCATTTTTTAGTATTTTTTTTAATTGATTTGATAATTCACTGCATTTTTTTCCTCGGTCATCGTGTAAAACGTAAGAAATTCTTATGTTTTATATTTTTTTTATAAAACGTAAGAATTTCTTACGTTTTACAAAAAAAAATATAAAACGTAAGAAATTCTTACGTTTTTGTAAAAGTCAACTCCGTTAATTGATCGTTAAGAAAAAAATAGAAAACGTAATAAATTATTACGTTTAGCCTATTTTGGTAACTTTTTAAATAGGTGACCTATTTTGGTCACTTTGTAAATTCTGTGGCTCATTTTGGTTCTGAGTTCACATATATCTTGTCTATTTAATAATTTCCTATAGATGAGTCATATGATGCAATAATTTAGTCATCTATTGCAACAGATGTCTATATTTGTTGGATAATTTTCAATAGATGAGTTAGCTATTGCAATAGGTTAGTCATCTGTTGCAACAGATGTCTATATATGTTTGGTCATTTTCAACAAATATCTTTAAATGTTTGGTCTTTTCCAACAGATTACTCATCTATTGCAACATGTTAATTGAAATCGTAATTGAACTTATCAATTCATCTTTAATTTTAGTTAAATCAATGTTGTTATTACTAATAATGTCTTAATTTGAATCATTTCAAATAAAATTGGCCAATTAACACTTTACTCAAGACGAATACACTTAGATGATCATGTAATTACTATGAGATTAATTGAAATCATAGTTAAATTATCAATTCATCTTTAATTTTAGTTAAATCAATTTAGTTAATACTAATAATTACTTAATTTTAATTATTTCAAATCAAATTGGCCAATTGATCATTCTACTTAAGACGAAACACTTAGTTGATCATGTAATTACTATAAAATTAATTGAAATTGTAAGTGAACTTACTAATTCATCTTTAATTTTAGTTAAATCAATATAGTTATTTCTAATTATGGCTTGGTTTGAATCATTTCAAATAAAATTGATCAATTGATCACTCTACTCAGGACAAACACACTTAGTTGATCGTGTAATTACCATGAGATTAATTGAAACAGTAATTGAACTTATTAATACTAGTTAAATCAATTTAGTTATTACTAATATAATGGCTTAATATGAATCAATAGATGACTAAGATGTTGCAAAAGATGAGTAAGCTGTTGAAAATGACCAAACAGATAAAGACATCTGTTGCAACAGATTAGTCACCTATTGCAACAAATTAGTAATCTGTTGGAAATAACAAACAGATAAAGTCATATGTTGCAACAAATTGATCATCTGTTGGAAATGATCAACAAATAAAGACATTTATTACAACAGATGACTAATCTATTGCAACATATGTGTATATCTGTTTGATAATTTTCAACAAATGACTCATCTGTTGCAATAGATTAAATCTGTTGCAATAGGTTATACACTTAAATGATCATGTAATTACTATGAGATTAATTGAAATTGTAATTATTAAATCAATTTGGCAATTACTAATAATGGCTTAATTTGAATCATTTCAAATAAAATTAGTCAATTGATCACTCTACTCAGAATGAACACACTAAGATGACCGTGTAATTAATATGAGAATGATTGAAATCGTAATTGAACTTATCAATTCATATTTAATTTTAGTTATATCAATGTAGTTATTACTAATAATATCTTAATTTGAATCATTTCAAATAAAATTGATCAATTAACATTTTACTCAAGACGAATACACTTAGATGATCATGTAATTACTAACTATGAGATTAATTGAAATCATAATTAAAATTATCAATTCATCTTTAATTTTAGTTAAATTAATTTAATTATTAATAATAATTGCTTGATTTTAATTATTTCAAATAAAATTGATCAATTGATCATTCTACTTTAGACGAAACACTTAGTTGATCATGTAATTACTATAAAATTAATTGAAATTGTAAGTCAACTTACTAATTCATCTTTAATTTTAGTTAAATCAATATAGTTATTTCTAATTATAGGTTGATTTTAATCATTTCAAACACTAATTCATCTTTAATTTTAGTTAAATCAATATAGTTATTTCTAATTATGGGTTGGTTTTAATCATTTCAAATAAAATTGGTCAATTGATCACTCTACTCAGGACGAACACACTTAGTTAATAGTGTAATTACCATGAGATTAATTGAAACTATAATTGAACTTATTAATTCATGTTTAATTCTAGTTAAATAAATTTAGTTATTACTAATATAATGGCTTAATATGAATCAATAGATGACTAACATATTGCAAAAGATGAGTAATCTGTTGAAAATAACTAAACAGATAAAGACATCTGTTGGAAATGACCAAACAGATAAAAACATCTGTTGGAAATGACCAAACAAATATAGACATATGTTGCAATAGATGACTAACTTGTTGCAATAAATGACTCATCTATTGTAAATTATCAAACAAATATAGACATTTGTTGCAACAGATGACTAAGTTGTTGCAACAGATGACTAAGTTGTTGCAACAGATGACTCATCTGTTGAAAATTATCAAACATATAGGATATATGTTGGAAAATAATTTAAAATACTAAAGCTCAGACGTTTTTAAGAGAACTCAAATGTTTTCCCCCTTGTCTAA
Source organism: Capsicum pubescens (assembly GCA_030864215.1). Taxonomy (NCBI): domain Eukaryota; kingdom Viridiplantae; phylum Streptophyta; class Magnoliopsida; order Solanales; family Solanaceae; genus Capsicum; species Capsicum pubescens. The sequence continues at coordinate 75,135,253 of CM061546.1, forward strand.
GGTCTTGTCTTTAATTTTAGTTAAATCAATTTAGTTATTACTAATAATTGCTTAATTTGAATCATTTTAAATAAAATTTATCAATTGATCATTCTATTAAGGATGAATACATTAATTGAAATTGTAAGTTGACTTATCAATTCATCTTTAATTTAGTCAAAATCAATTTATTTATTACTAATGATGACTTAATTTGAATCATTTGAAATAAAATTGGTCGATTGATCACTCTCCTCGAGACGAATACACATAGTTGATCATGTAATTACTATGAGATTAATTGAAATTGTAAGTGAACTTATCAATTCATCTTTAATTTTAGTTTTATCAATTTAGTTATTACGAATAATGGCTTAATTTGATTCATTTCAAATAAAATTGGTCAATTGATCACTCGAATCATGACGAATACACTTAGTTGATAATTTAATTACTATGAGATTAATTGAAATTGTAAGTTTATCTTTAATTTTAGTTAAATCAATTTAGTTATTACTAATAATATCTTAAATTGAATTATTTCAAATAAAATTGGTCGATCGATCACTCTACTCGGGACGAATACACTTAGTTAATCATGTAATTACGATGAGATTAATTGAAATTATAAGTGAACTCATTAATTCATGTTTAATTTTATTTAAATCAACATAGTTATTACTAATAATGGCTTAATTTGAATCATTTAAAATAAAATTGATCAATTAATTATTCTACTAAGGATGAAACACTTAATTGATCATTTAATTATTGAGATTAATTGAAATCGTAATTGAACTTACTAATTCATCTTTAATTTTAGTTAAATCAATGTAGTTATTTCTAATAATGGTTTAATTTGAATTGTTTCACATAAAATTTGTCAATTAATCATTCTACTCAGTACGAAACACTTAATTGATCATGTAATTACTATGAAACTAATTGAAATCATAATTGAGCTTACTAATTCATCTTTAGTTTTAGTTAAATCAATATAGTTATTTCTAATGATGACTTAGTTTGAATCATTTCAAATAAAATTGGTCAATTGATCACTCTACTCAGGACTAACATACTTAGTTGATTGTGTAATTACTATGAGATTAATTGAAACTGTAATTGAACTTATTAATTCATATTTTATTTTAGTAATCAATTTAGTTATTACTAATAATGACTTAATGTGAATCAATAGATGACTAACATGTTACAACAGATGAGTAATCTGTTGGAAATGACCAAATAAATAAAAACATCTGTTGAAAATGACCAAACAGATATAGACATCTGTTGCAATAAATGAGTCACTTGTTGCAACAACTAATTCATCTATTGAAAATTATCAAACAGATATAGACATCTGTTGCAACAGATGACTAAGTTGTTGCAACATATGACTCATATGTTGGAAATTACTAAATAGAGAAAATATGTGTTGAAAAATAATTTAAAATACTAAAGCTCAAATATGTTTTAGGAGAACTCAAATGTTTTCCCCCTCGTTTAAGGTCTTGTCTTCAATTTTAGTTAAATCAATGTAATTATTATTAATAATTGCTTAATTTGAATCAATAAATGATTAACCTGTTATAAGCATTTATTGCAACAGATGACTAACTTGTTGCAACAAATAGGTGATCTGTTGGAAAATAATTAAAATACTAGGGAACTCAAATATTTTTAGGAGAACTCAAATGTTTGTCCCATTGTCTTAAAGACTTGTCTTTAATTTTAGCTAAATTAATTTAGTTATTACTAATAATTGCTTAATTTGAATCAACAGATGACTAACATGTTGCAACAGATGATTCATCTGTTGGAAATTATCAAACATATAGAAAGTCTGTTATAATAGATGGGTTATCCATTAGAAAGCAATTAAAATACTAGGGAACTTAAATGTTTTTAGGAGAACTCAAACGTTTGTCTCCTCGATCCTTTTGCATTTGATGTATGATACACTATTTTTATTTTCTTTACCTGTTTTATGAAATTTTTCATGTGTTTCACTTATTCGTTGTGCCCTTGTTGAAATTTTTAAAAAAAATTTAGGTCAAATTTTATTCGTATATCACTTGGACATTACTTCATAGGTGATTTTGTAAGTATAATTATGATTTTTGTTGAATTTTTTATTTGGTATATTTGCTACTGCTACAATGGATAGAACCTGCAACATGAATCCAATATATGAGTCATTTATTGCAACAAGTGAGTAATCTGTTACAACATATGACTAATCTGTTGCAACAGATGACCGATATGTTGGATTCATATTACAACACTATAATACAAATCCAACAGATGAGTAATCTGTTGCAACAGATGAGTAATCTGTTGCAACAGATTAGTCATATATGTTGCAACAGATTACTTATATGTTGCAACAGATTAGTCAATTTATTGCAACAGATTAGTGAATATGTTGCAACAGATATGTTGCAACAGGTTACTCATCTGTGCAACAGATTACTCATCTGTTGGATTCACATTGCATGTTTTATCTACTGTTGAAAAAACAGCAGTAGCAGATACACCCAGATGAGAAATTCAACTAAAAATTATAATTTTACTTACTAAAATCACCTATAAGTGATTCCCAAGTGATATATAAATAAAATTTGACCTAAAATAATTTGATCAAGTAGCAATAGTAGCGGTAACAACAATGTTCAACAACAAGAAGATGATGATGATGAACAAGAAGAGATAATAATGAAGAACAAGATGATGATAATGAAGAAGAAGATGATGAATAAAGCAACAACAACAATGAACAACAAAAATCACGAAGAGAGAGAAAACTCCAATAAATGAGAAGAGAGAGAAACATGTCTTTTTCCCTTCCATTTCTAGTTATATTAGGTTTTACATTGGATCAAAGTGTAAATTAAAAAACTTGTGGATTATTTTCAAAGTTTTCTTACTTTCTTAATCCTTAATAAAGTAATTGTCACATCCACTCAATTATTAAGACTTGTGTCACCCACACTTCATTTTAAAACTCTTTTGTGACCTAGAGCCTAAGGCCCCTTGTTTCTTTGGTATGCAATCTTTCATCTTCGAATTTTTTTTATCTAAACTCACTTTCTTATTTTTGGAATTTTTATTCTTCTAAAGTTGGTAGTTATTTATGGAAAAAAATATATAAATTTATTTTATTTAGATAATTTCTTTTGAAAAAGTTTTGGATTTTTATAATTTGAAAATTCTTATGCAACAATATACTAGCATCTTCAATGAACGTATGAAAAATTGAAAAAAAAATATTTTTGAAAATATATGGTAACAAATAAATATTAGGGTAAGAAAAATTAGAAAAAAATTATATATTCTTATTTGTAAGACTTTTAATTAAATTTTAATTTAACTCATTAATTTTATCAAGACATCTTTGTAAAAAAAGGTAGAGAATTCATATAGTTTTGTAAAGATAAATTGAGTTGTTATGAAATTTTTTTATATGCATATTAATGTGGGTTTTATCATTTAATATGGATTATAATATTATAAAATTTTGTATTTTCAATGTTCAAACATGGCCTTAGAGGAGATTGAGTCATTGGTGACAGAGTGAAAGTTGACGAGGGTAGATGACACGTAAAGGCAGCATTTACCTCTAATATATACACGTAGCAATTGCAAATTTGCGGCTGTTCGGTGTTCGGCGATATATTATTTTTCTCTGTTATAATTAAAATATTAATTGCTTTAGAATTATTTTTTACGTCAAGAAATATTTTTGTAATATTTATTTACTTTAAGATGCATTGATTTTGTAGGTATTTTAAAGATGGATGATGATGATAATATATATAGACAGTTAATGATTCGAATTTTGAAAGATGGTTAATTTCGTGTGATAATTTTATCACAATCTGAGCCAGAGCCCTGGCCATAACGGACATCCATACGATTGGATTTATATTATATCAACATAATAAATAATATAATTACACCTAAATTTTACAGAAAATATTCTCAAAACGACCAATATTCATCTACCACTTGTAAATTGCAATAAAATAATATCATGATAAAATATTAAAATAATTTAATTTAAGCCAACTTTTAGATAAAAATTTCTCCAAAATCAATCAATATTCATATATCACCATAAACTACAATAAAATAATATAATAATAGAAACATCAATACAATATAATTAAACTAACCTTTACACAAAATTACCTCAAAATCAACCGACATATATCTACCACTTGTATTAAGTATAAACAATAATAAATAGTAAGATATTAAGATACTAAGATTCAAACTAATCTTTACATAAAAAATTACTCAAAGTACGACAGAAAAAATTTATCTATAATATAAACTTTAAATTAATAATAAAAAAAAATCATCTTCAATGAAAACTAAGAAAGAAAAGAAAGTAATTGAATATCAAAATAAAGAAATAATTTAAAAAATTTAGAGAATAAATAATTACATGTATGCTAAAAATATTTATATATGATTGATATAAAAAAAGTATCAATTGGGAGAGAATTATTAGGAAGGATCCTCAATTTATAGAAGTCCAAAATTTTATAGAAATTCAAAACCTTTTTCCTTCAAAAAGAAAAAAAAGAATTACCTAAATATGAAATTTTTTATTTATTTATTAATTTTTTTAAAAAGTAAAAATTATAAATATAATTAATAATTGTGGGAGCAATTCATTCTCACACGTTTCAAACGAAAAAAGGATATTGGAATTTTTTTATTTTAAAGGTCTACATCCTTTCTAACATCACTGTTAGGGGTGGGCGTTCGGTTGGTTCGATCTGATTTTTTAATATCGATTTAGTTTATCGGTTTTTGAATTGACAAAAATAACATTCGTAATCAAATCAAAATAAATTTGGTTTGGTTCAATTTTTACAAATTCGGTTCAGTTACTTCGGATCTTTATTTCGATTTGAAATATTAAAGTAATTAGCCTCTCTTTTTCATAACTGGGCATTTAAAATTGATGGATTTTTTTAGAAAAAATATTTTTTTCAAACCTGTTTTTCATTCCCAAATATAAATAACTATAAATAACTCAATATGAATGAAATGAAATGAAATAATCATAAGCTTAACATAATACATAACGTCATTAATCATTACATATAATATAACCTTGCATAAATAGTCCATAAAACAGTCCAAAGTCACCAAAATAGTCCATAAAATATTTGAGTCACTAAAACAATCCATAAACAGCCTGCGGCATATGCGAATTTGCTGTTAAATATTAATTGTGAATGTGAATTACTAAATATTATATATATAAAATATAATATTATATTATATATATAATAAAATATATATATATATTATTTATTTATAAAATTTTAATTTTTTGATTTAATCGATTTTTTTTAAAAAAAAAAAAAATCGAACCGAAAAACCAAAATTTTAAAATTACAAATCGAATTCGATCCAAAAAATCGAAACCAAAATTAAATTTCGGTTTGATTTTTTGATTTTTTTCGATTTAAACCAAAATATGCCCACCCCTAATCACTGTACGTTTGAATCTATTTTACCAAAATTGGATAGCTTCTTGCCAAAATATTTTAGGACTTATGTTATAGAATTTCTTAATTTTTAAACTAAATTTTTCTCTTATCATATATTTTAGAATTCTTTAAATATTAATTCTCCTAATATTTTTTACCATGTATTTTTCTTACCAAATAATATAAGACTCTTTAATTTTTTAAAAATATTTTTCTCTTACCAAAATATTTTATAACATTTAAATTTTAAATATTATAAAAATAAATAATAATTGAACAAAATAAACGAAAAGACAATTTTGTCTATTACAAGGTCTTTTAATAAAATTACATATTGGTATAATTTTATTAAAAACTACCCCTATGCATATAGAAATTAAATAAGAAGTATTACTACGGATAAAACTATAATTAAAAATATTTAAAATATCTAAGCGAAAAAAAAAATTGTGATTAAAAAGTATTTGACTTCTAAATACATAATGTCATATATATATAATTACTAGTTTAGTTGTATAAAGCGCGTGCACCTCACTTTAGTGAGTTCAATCCTTTCACCTCACAAATTTTGCTCTAATTCGTGTATTAATGCACCCTTCCATCTAGTAACTCAAGAATGAAGAAATAATCAACATTTGCTTCCTTAATTTCTAGATTTTAAATCTTTAAATATGTAGATAACTCAAGAATGAAGAAATAATCAATTTTTGCTTTTTTAATTTTTAGATCCCAAGTATTTAAATACGAAAAAGGTATAAATATACCCCTGAACTATGATAATGGTACAAATATACCCTCCGAGTATGTGGTAGTTTTGTTTTGAGAAGTAAGAAAATGAATATTGAAAGTGTTTGAATATTGCTGCCTCGGAGTCGATCCTGATACATGTTGTGGCGTGTCAACAAAAATAGAAAACTGTGTATGTGACACTGGAGGCAAGCTAGAAAGATATTTCAGATTATCAGCGGGAAATGGAGGAGGTGACAACCCATTAGCCCAAGCTAGATGCATTTCTATCATTTGTTTCCTTAATTTCCGAATCTCTTCATTAACTCCTAAATTCTTATTGCCCGAACTCCCTATCTGACCAGTGACAGCAAACTCGACATCCTTGTTGGCCATAACTTTCTCTGTGACTTGGTGCAATATGGAGGATCTACCACCTGTAAACTACAACAAAATAATACGATGAGATATCAAAATAATATAATTAAATCTAATCTTTACACAAAAATTTCCTCAAAGTCATCGGACACTCATCTACCACCTGTACACTATAACAAAATAATATAAAATAGAGATATCAAAATAATACAACTAAACTTAACCTTTACATAAAAAACTTCTCAAAACAAAGATATAACTACAATACAATTAAATCTAACTTTTATCTAGAAAATTCCTCAAAGCCGACCGACATTCATCTACCACCTGTAAACTACAACAAATAATACAATAGTGATCACAAAGCTTCAATTTTGATAAAAATAATTCTTTTTCTGAGCGAAAATTTTGACCCTAAAAAATGACTTGAATATATATGCATATATATATATATATATATATATATTATATTATATTTTAAATAAATGTTTGATTCAATCCAGACCCTTTTATTAATAATCAATAATCTAATGAGATCCGATCTGTACATTGAGTGGTAAACAAAGGACCCACCATTAATTGCGAAGATAAAAGGTTTCCTAAGAAATTATAAAAGAATCATTTGAGCAAGAGTACTCAGTACTCTTCATCCTACTCCATCGCCTCCCTTAAGTAATGTTCCCTCTGAGCTGGAATTGTCGCCTAATTTCATACCTTTTGTGGGTAATCTTCAAACTTGGACCTTGCATGGCTTCAATGGTGCTCTGTCTATCATCTTCACTTGCCTCTAGTAATTCCTCATCCTTCTTTCTTTTCATTCTACCCTTTCATTGATTTAATCCTAAATAAAAATCAGATGGTCAGGGTTCATCCCTACAATACTGAAGTATTATGCCAACACCTGGATTTGATAACTTCTGTAAGTCCCTCTTCCCCTCAAAATTTAGCTCAACCCAACTCGTTTCATTCTTTATGACTGATGCACTCTTTTGTAGAATCTGATGATGACTCAGCAAACTCTCAACTAGTTTGGTCAATTAAATAAAATTTCTAGTTTAGTGTACGTGCTTTACACGTGGGTCTCTTGTCAATCAATAAAACCATATATATGAAAAATTAACATTATTAAAAAATAGTAATTGACATTAGAATAAAATTGTGAAGAAAACTTACCTCGAATCACAATCAAATGTGTTTTTTCATAATCTCTTATTCTTCGGGCATCACCCGTTTTTCTTTTGGAGTCATATTGTTAACACCATAGAAAACTTCCTCCATTATTCTCTTCAGTAAATGCAAAATTGTCGCACTGGGTTCATCTGAATTCAATACTTCCAAAATGAAGCATAAATTTTATGTGTAAAAAGCTATCTAATAGGTGTGAACCTATAATTTTAAATCACAACGATTGAATGGGAAGAAAAACTTTTTTGGTAAAGAAACCTTGGAGATTCAATCCATAGAGTTTAAATTCTAGATTTTCCCCAACCCCCACCCCAACCCCCACCCCACCTCCCCACGCGCATCTTTTGTTGATGCTACCAATTAAAGCCAATCAGTAATTAATATACTAACATCATCCTCTTCATATCTCCTTTTATTGCAATACATAAATTTAGCTAGAACAATCTAGAAAATAAGAAAAAAAATACATAAACATATAGTCAGACTAACTCATTTAGAGTCGTATTCGAATTAACGTCTCTTTACCATTCAACCCTTAGATCAACAACTCTTTGTTCGACCATCTACAATTGCAATGGACATCATCCAAGCCGTTAAATCAGATACTACGCACCTAAAAAATTATCAAGCAATTATCGATCATCAATTTGTAAGAAAAATTAACTATTTATACTTTCTATTCTGGGTAACAATTCAATCATCACACAAAATAACTCCTTTTATAAGAGTACTAATAAACCCAAAAGAATTTGATTTTAGACTTTTAAATGATTTGTATCAGGACAAAGAGAACTCTTATATTATAATTAAAAAAGGACTCATGACAATTTTTTTATTTTGTCAAAATAAATATATATACTCGAACGACAGTTTTGATTTCTATAAAAAATAAAGCAATTTATTATTTACCAAAAATATGATTCCTAGAGTATTAGGAGTCCCTTTTTTTGGTACTTGAGTTTTAGGACTCCTACGTTCAAAGAGTCTGGATGTTTGTAAAATATTAATGGTAGTCTTTTACTTTCATGTTTATAAAATATTAATGGTAGTCTTTTACTTTCCAAGAATAAGCTAGTTTTTATTTTATTAGGACTCTTACGATTCCAAAAAAATTGATAGTTTTTTTATCAGACTCCTACTATAATTTCGTTTGCTTTAAACAAGGTCTGTTTTTTATTTTCCAAAAAATATTTATTATAAGTATTTATGTATTATTATAATTTGATAAAAATAGTAAAAAGATGATTTTATCTTTTGCAGAACCTTTTAATGAAGGACAAAAAGTTCAAATCACCTTTTTAAGGATATTTTTCTTCTTAAAGTTCATTATATCAGATCAATGGTTTCTTGATTTGAAAATCTTCCCCACCGCTCAATATAAATTGATTTTTTTTCCAGAATAACTTATTGATTTGTCTTGTGGTTTTTGTTCATGTGCTTATTCTCAGCAGTCATATTTTCTGATATGTACGATTGAGTACATATGTGTTCTTCGATCCATACTTTCAACAAACATTATCTATTTAGAAGAATCTTTTGAAGAAATTTGAACAGACTTAATGGACGATATTTAGTTTTTTTTTCTCCACAGATTGCTGTCATTATCAGTTTTGCTTGTACTTCAATTCATAAATTCAGATAACATTTGTTGACCTTGGCGAAGTGTTGTCACTTCCAACAATTTCAAATTGGATAGACGGAACTGGATAGATGCATCTGGACACACGCCAATCTCATTCTATTAAATCTTGATTGAAGAGCTGTCACCACTAACTCTCACAAACTTGACAGGCGCAACAGGTATGCCCTGTTACTCCTCTTAAAAGATAATACAGCCTTTGAATAAAAAAATACTCCACACTATGTGTCACGATCCGAACTAGGGCCTGGCCGTGACGTACATCTCAAACCATGAAGGCCCGAACGTCCTTTTCTATCTGGTAGTCATGCACAATATTCATATAATAAGAGAAGATGCGGAAATACAATCTGATACGGAAACATGGTCATTAACTCTGAGTTTCAAGACATGAGAATGAAAGTTACAATTCAAAACATCTGAATAAGATCTGACTCAGTCTGCGAAATCTCTACTACATCTCAAAACTGTTCTGAAAACTAGGACAAGGCCCCCAGTAGACCAAAACAACGGAATAACATAATCTGAAATAACAGGCCTTCTGGAACAAAGAAGGCTCACCACTGCATGGATCACTTCTCTCTGGAATACTCTACTGATTAGCTGGACCCTTGGACTGAGCCTATGAACCTGGGAGGTAGGGGGTCAATACAGATGTACTGGTACGCAAAGCAGATCCAAAATAATAATTTATATTCCACATATATGAGAGTAATTTAAAACAGTTCATAAACATATCATATAGTAAGAAATCTCATAGGCATTTTCAAAAGATTCTGTAAAATTATTTGAACTCTGTGACACTCTTTGTTTTACTTCTGCGCTAGGTGGTATACCATACAACTCTGAAATTTCACGGGTTATATGGAATCCGCCATTGACTCGGCGGGGAAGCCTCCAACCCAAGTGTGCCGCAAGGGTTGGAGTCTCTGACTCTGCTACGCCACACGACCGTCGCCAGCATAAAAATAATATACCCAGATCGGTAAATCACGATTTTAGGCTAAGAGTTACTTGAACTTAAGCCTTCTTCAGGTAACCACCTAACCCTCTTTAAGCCCATTTTTAACTCTTTAAAACATGCATCCTCTGAAAATATACTCTGAAAACTCTAACTCTGTTACGGCATACATTTATATGGTATCGTCATACCATTGACTTGCAAGTTACATCTCTGAGCCATTTTTAGCATATTTCAATCTCTGTTTTCAAAACATAAATTCGGGATCACCATATCAATAAATCATTTCAAAGAACTCTTTCTCTAAAACTCATGTAAACACATATATGCAACTCTCTTTGTCAAACTTTAAATGATGCAAGGTGGTCATGTCAAAGCTCTTAATCTCATGCAAATCTTTCTCTTTTAACAAAATATATTTACATCAAGAAACCCCCTCTCTTAAATCTCTAAATCGTGCTCAAAATACTATGATATTTGAATAAACTATTTTCAAGCCGTAAATCATGCATTTCAATCAATCACCATAAAATCATAAACATAAGGTTATCACAAGAGAGGGATTTTCATTATTTGTGCTCTCAAACAAATCTTCAATTTCAAGTTTCATACATATACTTATATGTGTAAATCAATTTAAGGGGATAAGGCCTAAAGGCCAAAACAACAATATCATTAAACATGCATAAATCATAATAAAATCATGGATCTCAAAACCCCTTTAACAAATTCATGCTTGATGATTTTTAAATCATTATTGGGTGTTTTCAACAAGCCCATGTAGTTTTAGGATAAACCCCACGTACCTCAATTTAGAAATTTGATGGATGATTCTTGAAGCCTACGGTTTGGGGATTCCAAATCTTCAATCAGTTTTAAAAACCCACGATTGAATCTTGAGTTATTTGGATTTTTAGTTTGAAACCCTAGAGAGTGTTCCTATGAATACAATTAATTTTTCATATTCAAAATGTTATTTGAACTTTTTGCCCTTCATTAAAAGACCACGTTTTAGACAAAATTATCTTTTTACCTTTCGCTTATTATTTTAGTAATATTAAATATTGATTATGTTATCAAAAAAAAAAAAATTCTCACAAAAATAAGGTTTCTTTTCCACCATCTAAAAAAAATTAACTATTTCTAATTAAAAGAGGACAACCCAAAAACCTTAAATAAAAAATTCAGAAACCAAAAAAAAAAAAAACCCTTATTCGATCCTATTGGAAACGAATTGTTCAAGTTTAAACATCTTCCATGTATGTACAGTTTCTTCTATTATTCATTCTAAACTGAAAGAACTAAAGTTACAATATACTTTGGAAAAATAGTAGGTTCTTGTTGTTGGAGCTTATGGCCCGATGCATTTAGCTAGCTAGGTCTGTGAATTCTTCCACCATGGATTCTCTAAAAGCAGTAGTCAAATTCGCACAGAAGTTGAGACATCGTCTATATAATGAAAAGAAGGGAAAATTTGAACGAACGAAGAAGTTGGTCTTACATTGTTCGATCTTTGAGAGAAGATGAGAGTGTTGAATAGTAAGATGGCGTACAGTCTCTATAATAATAATATAATAATATATATGAATAGTAAGAAGACATACAATCTCTATAATGATAATATAATAATATATTAAAATTGTAAATCACTTTAGAAATATTGTTTGAACTTTTTGCCCTTTATTAGAAGATTTTGATTTAGATAAAATCGTCTTTTCATCCTTTTTATATTATTTTAATAATATTAAATATTGATTGTGTTACTCAAAAAAAATCTTTCCTCACAAAAATAGAATTTCTTTTTTACCATATAAAAAAACTAACCATTCCTAACTAAAAGAAGACAATTCAAAAACCCTAAATAAAATATTGAGAAACCAAAAAGAGAAATAGAAAATTCCTCTCTCATCGTGAAATCAAAAAAATTAAGAATTTTTTTTTCTCCTACCAAAAGTCAATAATTGTCACAAAATACACAAGTTACTGATTTGTATTATATTTTCTTAAGGAGTTAGAATCAAATTAGAGGTACAAAAAGGTAAGGTATATTTTTGAGGGTCGAAAATGAATTTTCCAAGTTTAAACATCTTCCATGTATGTACAACTTTTTCTATTATTCATTCTAAATTGGAAGAACTAAAGTTACAATATACTTTGAAAAAAATAGTAGGTTCTTGCTTTTGGATCTTATGGCCCAATGCATTTAGTTGCGCATGTGAATTCTTCCGCCAAGGATTCTCTAAAAGCAACAATCAAAATCACACAGAAGTTGAGACATCGTCTATACAACGAAAAGAAGGAAAAATCTTGAACGAACTAAGAGGTTGGTCTTACATTGTTCGATGTTTAGGGGAAGACGAGGGTGTTGAATTGTAAGAAGACGGACAATCTCTTGCTTAAATATCCTCTCGTGTCACTTAACAATATTTTGTACTTCGTAATGAAAAATTTCAGAGCTAACTATGCATATCAACTCTTATTAATGGGGATTAGGTACTTTTATAGCAAGAGGTTAGTTCATCGTGATATAAAATCGATTGTGGGCTTCTATAATTAAGAATTCTTCCTTGCTACGACAACTGAAAATAGATTTCTTGGCTTTATTCTAAACGCGCGCAACCCCCCCCCCCCCCCCCCATATATATATATTGGACCTTTCTATTTATATTTGTACGAATGCATTATTATAAAGTCTTATTTTTATTTGGACCATTTATATTTGTGATTTATATGTGCTTATGTATGAAAACAACTTCTCTACCTTCTTAAAGCCTGTGCACACCTTCACGACGGGATCCAATTGTGACATGAGTTTTGATGGAAACTTCAAGAGGAACTTGGACACAAATTCTTGCACATCTTTCACGGAGTGTGGTTGATGTGCAGGCGTCGATCTTTAGTGGTGTCCAGTTATAGTCAATTCTTTTAATTTTGGGTTTACTAATTAAGTTTGAAAGTGGATCAAGTACATTATTCGTTGTAAATCGAGTTGAATCTATCTACCTACTATTATAAAATCTTGAATATAAATGTTATTAGATAAAAATATCTTTCGAGGAATCTTTTCAATATATTAAAACTATACATCAGCCAATGAAGTTGAGGAATTGATTCATATGAACAAATTAGTTGAGAAAGCTTCCGAAAAAGTTGACAAGCGTAAAGAATCCAAACAAAATAATAATTGAGTTGATATGAAAATGGAGAAGTTGGAAGAAGAGATTGAGAAGATTAAAGAAAGAGAGAAGAGGTGAAGGAGAATTGCTCAAGGGAAGACAAAAGAGAATATACTCTTCTTTGTAAACTTTCTTGTGTTTAAATTAATATACATGCTTTTCGGTTGGTTAATTTCAACTTCTTCATAGAATTGAATAATAACTGAAAGCAGTCCTAATGTGGAGATGCTAACAAACGATAAAAGCAATATTTTAAAAGATTGTCATGCTTTTTATATCTCGAGTGATTTTATAAAATTGAACTCACTAAATTGAGGTACACACGCGAGATGCCTACATCTAAACTAGCATAATAATAATAACAACATCAGAAGTTTAAACAAGAGAGGGGCACGAAAAGAATAGTTATTTTTTTCTTAACCACATTGTTGCTTTCAGAGGAAATTCTTGACCGCTTGAAGGTTAGTTGTTTGAATTGCTTACATTCCTGATATTATAATTATGTCACTGTGAAGGTGAAGTTAAGGCTAAGAAACAATAGTACGGAAATTCAGGTTTTATTCTTTTGCTTTTAAAATTAGGCTAAGTTATTGAACAAGTATAGAATAACAATTATAATTTAGTAATGCGTAATGATTGGACATTAATGTTATAAAGGTGATATTGTATTGAAATCAATGGTGCCTGCATAGTTTGATTTGAAGTACTATTTTCATTTTTTAAGCATTAGGTTCGATCTCTGTGTCATTAGCCTCAGATTTTTGAGATTTTAAATTTTAACACCTTTTAATTTTTTTAAAATTTTACGATTTTAAATTTTAACAGCTTTTAATTATTCAAAAATTTTACGGAAGAGCAAGTTTATAAATTGATATTCGAGCTTTGATTTGAGACAAAGTTGAGACTTTCTTAGATTCTTTTTATGAAGTGTCTATGTGTTAATTATGTGTAATGGGAGTAGTAGGGAATGGGGTTCCTGTCAGGGGCGGATCTATTAAGGTCCGTGGGGTGACACGCCACCCGCAAACTTCGACGGAAACTCTATATATATAGTTGTATATATAGAGAGAGATATAGTTAAATATTAAACATGACACCCAAAATAATAGAGTGTTGTCTAGTGCAGTTGGCAAAGTGCTGCACTTGTAGATCCAAGGTCGCGTGTTTGAACTTGGCCATTTTGGCAGCAAACCAACAGGCATAATAATTCTCAATTAAACAGGGCACATCCGCACAAAGCCACACTATTACCAATTTTGTATAAAAGTAATCTTATTTTTTGACCCTTTTTTTAATTTAATTATTTAAAAGGTACTTATCTTTCATTAAAATTAAAATAAAAATCCTATTTCCAAAGGAAAGGACCAAATCAAAACATCTATGTTCTTGAGCTTTGCTGCTGCTGGTTGCTCTTTCTCGTTGCACTCTTGCTTGTTGCTTGCTCTCTTTGTAAGTTATTTTGAAAAAATATTTTGTTTCTCTTTCTTGAACCTAGAAATTCAAATTTGAAATTATCTTGATTTAGGAGAAAGTGTTCTAATTTTATGAATTGAGATGGAGAATTTTTTCAAGAAGGTTAATTATTCTCAATCTAGTTCTAGTAATGTCAATGTCAATCGTTCTTGTCTTATAACTGACCTCGATTTGGGTTCACTTAAAGCCGATCCGGGAGAAAGAAGACCTATTTCTGATTATGATCCTCGAATACGAGATGAAGTGATGAAATATTATATTGAAAAAGACCTTGTCAACCTATCTTGAAACCATATCCTTCAAGTGAAATAGGAGGTAGAATGCTTCGATTTGCTTCAAGTTGGTTTAAAGGTTCACATTCGACTTGGTTGGAGTATAGTGTGGAGAAAGATGTCGCATATTGTCTTTGTTGTTATTTATTCAAAAATGAATTTGCTCATGAAACTACGGGTGATTTTTATGCATCGAAGGGTTTTAGGAGTTGGAATAAGGCTCTTGAAAGATTTCGTTTGCATGTCGGTAAAGTTAATAGTGCTCACCACAAATGTTACAATAAGATGCTAGATTTATCAAATCATCGTCAATCAATTCAAGTTGTTCTTGACAAACATTCTGAAAAGTCAAAAAGTGAGTACCGAATGCGTTTGGAAGCTTCAATTAATGTAGCAAGACTTCTTTTGTATTATGGATTGCCTTTTCGAGGTCATGACGAAAGTGAATCTTCAAGTAATCAAGGCTACTTTTTAGGATTTTTGCGGTGGCATGGAGACAACCATCCGAATGTGGGAAAAGTGATATTAGAAAAAGCTCCACAAAATGATACTTTGACTTGTCCTATGATCCAAAAGGATATTGTCAATGCTTGAGCTAAAGAAACATTGAAAGTTATAATTGCGGACTTGAATGGAGATTATTTTGGTATATTAGTTGATGAATCCAAAGACATCTCACACAAAGAACAAATGGCTCTTGTTTTGAGATATGTTGATAAAAAGGGAGAAGTAGTGGAACTATTTATCGATCTTGTCCATGTTAGTGATACATCGGCTTGCTCATTGAAGAAAGAAATTTATTCTTTGCTTTCCGATCATTCACTAAGTCCATCCAAAATACGTGGGCAAGGTTATGATGGAGCTAGTAATATGAAGGGAGAGATAAATGGTCTCAAAACTTTAATTATGAAAGATAGTCCTTCGGCGTACTATAGTCATTATTTTGCACATCAATTGCAACTAACACTTGTAGCTATTGCTAAAAAACACTTGGCACCCGGTGAGTTCGGATCCTGAATTCGCCTCTGGTTCCTGTATAGGTGAAGTGACGAACATCTATGCGGATACCGATATCATTTGAGGGATTAAAATAAGTTATTTGCTTGTTTTGAACTGTTTTCCTATTTGCTAGTATGAATGGGTTGATTTGCTATTATAAATAAAATATTGAATATGCTAGCTAATGAGAATATTCTCACTTGATAAGTTGAGTTGATTTTTGAATTGATATGTGATCTAGCTTAAGACATGAAATGTTTTGCTTAAATTTATTGTTGACTTGGGATCGGAGTTGCGCGCTTACTCATCATGCATTCCATTTCATATGGGATCGAAGTACACGCCTACATATTATTATCTCTTATTGGGTTGGAGTGCACGCATGCACATTATTATCTATTACTAGTTTAGGATACATGCGTTGCAAGTGTACTTTACGATAATTAATAAAATTATATACACAAAAAAAAAAATACTATTATTAAAAAGTAGCAGCCTTGACTAAATATTATTTTTCGTGATTGCCGATTCAAAATATAAAAAGTATATACCATCAATAATTTTACTATGAAATACAATGTTTCTACAAGGAAGTAATTTCCTTTTTATTGATTGATTACTGAGGAAAATATAAAACGTGAAAGTATTACAATTATATGTAATTTTAAATTTCTATATATTATGACCAAAAAAGAAAGGTCTTAGAATAAAAACTTCACTCAATTTTAAATTACTAATATTGAGAATTATTACATCTTACAAATAAATAAAAAATTTCAATAGTTATAACTTTAATTAATTTCAATGTTTTAAATATTAGTAGAGCAATTAAACAAACATTATTCAATAAAAATAGCAAATTACTACTACTTCCTTCTACTGTCCTTTAATTTTTATAAAAAAAAAATTCTATTTTCTAAACAAAGGGCTGACTGTATGAATTTTTACTTTTAAAAATTCTTTTACAGATTTACCCTCAAATAAAAATAAATTCCCTCTACTTTTTTCATATTATTAATTTTAGAAGAGTTATATATCGCTAATAAATTAATAAAAACAAATAAATTACCAACAATTAGTGAAATAAATATTTAAAAAATTAACACAACTTTGAAGATATATACAACTACAACAATTTGGGGTAAAACTTACATGCACCCGGTGTAATGAGAATTAGATTTGAACCATTAAATTTCATGTGATTCAAAACTGAATACGTTAAATAATATGCTAATTCATTGTAATAACGGCCCTACATCATGTTTGTCTTTTTTATCTTTAAAAATATATTTTATTTAATCAAATTCTAATTCAATTTTTTTCTCTTTAAATAAATATTTTTTTCTTTGCATAATGATAATACACATGCAAATAATACTATCTAGGAATACAATTATGATCGTCCCGCATGTGAAGTGGGATGATTAAGAGCCGACAAGATTTAAAGTATCATGCGATAAGAGTCGTATCCTACACCACCACCACAACATATCAGAGTCATATCTGTCTCTGATAGACCCTCAACAAAAACTCACTAATTAAATTATTAGAAATATGGCATATTTCATATATTTCCCATTCAATAGCATAACATGGCCACAACCTTCTGAACACTAACCTAAAATCCAGTAAAGAAAAACACACAAACATTATAGTAGTAAACAATTTGACGCAAAACCTACATTATATTTTAGGATTCCTTAGTATTTCAAGATTATAGTGAATAATATTAAATAAATTAATAATTATCGAAAGAAGAAAAAAGTGAAATGACAATTTTGTCTATTGTGGAGATTTTTAGTGAAGGGCACAAAGTTCAAACAATATTTTCAAAACCCTTCTTACTTTTAATACAATAGAGATTGGGGTTGAAGTGCATGTTTGCACAATATATTTATTGGGATCAGAGTGCACGCCTGCACAATACATAGACCTTGTGAGTTTTTCATGGGTCCTGACCTTGAAGTCATTATTCGGTAGGTGAGTACATAGCATATGCATTGCATTGCATCCATTCTTTTCATGTTCAGATTGAGTAATTTGTATTTGTTGGTTTTGTACTATCTATTAAGTACTTGAATATTTATCACTTGATTTCATAGTATTGAAGATTTTTTGGATTGTATTATAATATCCTTATAATTGTTAGATTTGATTATTCTGTTGGATTATGGTGGCTTTTCTGAGTGCAAGTTCTATAGTTGTTTTAGAGGGTTGACGTGGTGTTACTCTTTGAATTAGGGTCGGTCGATGATGCTTGTTGAATATGTAGAAATATTCTTTACCATTGTAAATATTTTTTTCTATTTTTGGAACCAATTACGTTCCTAATTTGTAGCAAGGAATTAATCTGTTACCTTTTTTAGTGTAGGTTTCCCATTGCTCTTCTTGTTATATATAACTCTCCTGTTGTAATCTCTTATAATGTAGAATGATATATATTCATTGAAATTCTCCCATCTCTATTTTCAAGTTGGTATCAAAGCCAATCTTGATCTAAATCATTGATCTGAAACACTGTTGCAAATAAATGGATGATAAATCTGAATCTTCAAAGAACGATCATGTTCCAGTTATAGTGCAATCTAAAGGGGCGTTTAACGCTGGCTTTTCTTTGACTGAATCAAATTATGATTTTTGATCACAGTTAATGGAGATGCACATTGCAGAAAGAGAAAAGCTCTCTTATATACGTGGGAAACCAACACCACCTAAAGAATCTGAAGAAGGATACGAGAAATGGTATACTGAAAACTAGGAAGTTAAGAGATGGTTGCTAATATCAATGACTCCTGATATTATGAAACACTATGTCCGGTTGCCTACTGCTTATGCAATTTGGACAACGTTGGCGAAAGCGTTCTATGATGGGAATGATAAATTGCAAATTTTTGCATTGAATCAAAAGGCCTTTGGAGCTAAGCAGAATGAAAGGTCACTTTCAGAATATTATGGTGAACTCACTGAGATTTTTCAAGAACTCGATCATCGAGATAGAGTTTTCATAAAGGATCTTGATGATGTTGAAATGTACAGAAAGTCCATTGAAAGATTGAGGGTGCACATATTTTTGGCGGGACTTGATGACCTCTTTGAACAAGTCCGTGGAGATATTTTGCGAAAGGAGTCCATTCCCAATCTTGAAGAATGTTATGCTTTGATCCGACGGGAGGCTAATCGAAAAATCACATTCAAAGGAGAATCTGAAACTATGGAAACTGCAGCTATGATTGCCAGAAATAAACAAAGAGGTAATCGAAGCACTGATAAATCAGCATACAAATGTACCCACTGCAATGAATCTGGACATACAAAAGAACGTTGCTATGAGTTGGTGGGGTATCCAAATTGGTGGGATCATAACAAATCTCGAAAGAGGAACATAAAGAAAGGTCAACCTACTGCGGCAGCTGTTGAAGCGAAAGCAACGAATGAAAGTGAACAAATGCATTCAGTGATGATAGCCGAGGAAGGTAATGGTGGTAAGTCCTTTTATGCTTCTTCACCTGTTAGTAATAACACATGGATAATTGATTCTAGTGTCACCAATCATATGACATTTGATTCTAATCAAATTGATAAAATTAAACCCTCCTCACAAAATTTTGTTACAACTGCTAATGGTGATGAAGTTCCTATTGTTGGTGAAGGATCTTTAAAATTTACAAAAAATTTAAATTTAGATTCTGTTCTTATTGTTGCTTCCCTTGGATATAACCTCTTGTCTGTTTCTCAAATTACCACTGCCTTATCTTGCATCGTTATTTTTTGGCCTAATTTTTGTTTGTTTAAGGACATCCAAACAAAATAGATAATTGGTTGTGGTACTAAGCACGGGAATTTATACAACCTGAATTTGAAAACAACAATTTCAGATAAATTACGTCAAGCTCTTGCAGTGAATGGGAGTAATTCTGCTAGTAGTCAATATGAAATTTGGTTACAACACCAAAGATTGGGACATGCTTCTTTTGGATACGTGAAGAAACTATTTCCTAGTTTGTTTGAGAAAATTGATAGTTCCAGTATGCATTGTGATGTATGTGAACTTGCAAAGAGTCATATAACCTCTTTTTTCAGTATTGAATAAAAATCCATCTCCATTTATGATTATTCACTCCGATGTATGGGGACCATATAAAATTCATACATTAGGGGGGTCTCGTTGGTTTGTTACTTTTATAGATGATTGCAGTAGAATGACATGACTGTGGTTAATGAAATCTAAGAGTGTGGTGAATATCTTATTTCAAAGATTTTGCAAAATAATCAAGACTCAATATAATACACAAGTTCAGATCCTTCGTCGTGATAATGGTGATGAGTATAAAAACTTGGAGATAAAAAATTATTTGGACACACAAGGCATATTGCATCAAACCACATGTGTTGATACGCCCCAACAGAATGACGTATCAAAGCGAAAAAATCAACATCTTCTTGAAGTGGTCCGTGCTCTATTAATCCAAGCTCATATGTCTTTTTCTTATTGGGGAGAAGCTTTGTGTGCTGCGGTTTACTTAATTAATAAGACTCCCTCACGAGTTCTTGATTTTCAAATGCCATTACACACTTTGTGCCTGACTATTAGCTGTCCACCCATATCAAGTCTTCATCTCCGAGTGTTTGGATGTGCTGTCTTTGTACATATTCATAAGCAACAACGCCATAAATTAGATCCTTGAGCTTTGAGATATGTGTTTCTTGGAAATTCTATACATCAAAAAGGATACAAATTCTATCATCCACCCACTAAACAAATATGTGCTACAGTAGACGCAGTTTTTCATGAAAAAAAATATATTTTGCTCAGCCTAAATTTCAGGGGAAGAATTACGAGGAGGACATCATGACACTTGATTATGAACTTCAGGAGTACTACAGGATTGATCCTATAAATGAACCTGGAAAATCTACTGCAAAACCTGAAGTATTTGTTGAACAACAGTCTGAAGACATGACTAGAGACTTGACTATACAGAATTGTCACATGAAGATATGGGTACAGAAGCAATTGGAGAAAATGATGTCCCGGATGTACCACACCAATCGTCTATTTTGGATGTTTCTAACATGCAAGTTGAACCTATCCGAAAATAATTGCCTAAACGTTCCACTAGAGGTATTCCTAAACCAACTTATGAACCTTCTCTTTCCAGCAAAGTTAAATACCCCATGAATAACTATGTTTCAACTCATAATTTGTTAGAATCAAATAAGGCATTTATAAATCAATTGTCTTCTGTAGTTATTCCTAACAATGAACAGGAAGCGTTAGCTGATCCGAGGTGGAAAGCAGCAATAAATGAAGAAATGGAGTCACTAAAAAAAATGGAACGTAGGAATTTGTCGATCGCCACCAGGAAAGAAATCAGTGGGATGCCGTTGGGTATTCACTGTTAAATATCGAGCTGATGGTACAATTAAATGCTTCAAAGCACGATTGGTTGCTAAAGGATATACTCAAACCTATGGAGTTGGTTATAAAGACACTTTTGCTCCTGTTGCCAAAATCAACACAGTACGAGTATTGTTGTCGCTAGCAGCTAATTTGGATTGGCCTCTACATCAGTTTAATGTGAAGAATGTTTTTTTGTATGGTGAACTAAATGAGGAGATTTATATGGAGCTTCCACCAGGATGTACGACTCATGAAAGAATAACTGGAAAAGTGTGCAAAATAAAAAGGGCGTTATATAGATTAAAGCAGTCCCCAAGAGCCTGGTTTGGAAGATTCACAAAGTCAATAATTGCTTTTGGATACCGTCAAAGCAATTCAGACCATATATTATTTTTGAAAATAGTGGAGGATAGAGTCACAACTCTCATTGTATATGTTAATGATATGGTTATAACTGGTAATGATCCTGATGAGGTAAAATATCTAAGAGAATACTTGTCAAAAGAATTTGAGATGAAGTATTTGGGTTTTTTGAAATATTTCCTTGGAATAGAAGTCTCAAGATCAAAGAAAGGAATTTTCTTATCTCAAAGAAAGTATATTCTAGATTTATTGAAGGAAACAGGAATGTCAGGTTGTCAACCTATTAATACACCAGTTGAAGAAGGATTGAAACTATGCATAGAAGAAGGCCAAATTTCTGTTGATAAAGAAAGATATCAAAGGTCAACTTATGAACCTTCTCTTTCCAGCAAAGTTAAATACCCCATGAATAACTATGTTTCAACTCATAACTTGTTAGAATCAAATAAGGCATTTATAAATCAATTGTCTTCTGTAGTTATTCCTAACAATGAACAGGAAGCGTTAGCTGATCCGAGGTGGAAAGCAGCAATAAATGAAGAAATGAAGTCACTAAAAAAAATAGAACGTGGGAATTTGTCGATCGCCACCAGGAAAGAAATCAGTGGGATGCCATTGGGTATTCACTGTTAAATATCGAGCTGATGGTACAATTGAATGCTTTAAATCACGATTGGTTGCTAAAGGATATACTCAAACCTATGGAGTTGATTATAAAGAGACTTTTGCTCCTGTTGCCAAAATCAACACAGTATGAGTATTGTTGTCGCTAGCAGCTAATTTGGATTGGCCTCTGCATCAGTTTGATGTGAAGAATGTTTTTTTGCATGGTGAACTAAATGAGGAGATTTATATGGAGCTTCCACCAGGATATGCGACTCATGAAAAAATGACTGGAAAAGTGTGCAAAATAAAAAGGGCGTTATATAGATTAAAGCAGTCCCCAAGAGCCTGGTTTGGAAGATTCACAAAGTCAATGATTGCTTTTGGATACCGTCAAAGCAATTCAGACCATATATTATTTTTGAAAAGAGTGGAGGATAGATTCACAGCTCTCATTGTATATGTTGATGATATGGTTATAACTGGTAATGATCCTGATGAGGTAAAAAATCTAAGAGAATACTTGTCAAAAGAATTTGAGATGAAGGATTTAGGATATTTGAAATATTTCCTTGGAATAGAAGTCTCAAGATCAAAGGAAGGAATTTTCTTATCTCAAAGAAAGTATATTCTAGATTTATTGAAGGAAACAGGAATGTCAAGTTGTCAACCTGTTAATACACCAGTTGAAGAAGGATTGAAACTATGCATAGAAGAAGGCCAAATTTTTGTTGATAAAGGAAGATATCAAAGGCCAACTTATGAACCTTCTCTTTCCAGCAAAGTTAAATACCCCATGAATAACTATGTTTCATAATTTGTTAGAATCAAATAAGGCATTTATAAATCAATTGTCTTCTGTAGTTATTCCTAACAATGAACAGGAAGAGTTAGCTGATCCGAGGTGGAAAGCAGCAATAAATGAAGAAATGGAGTCACTAAAAAAAATGGAACATGGGAATTTGTCGATCGCCACCAGGAAAAAAATCAGTGGGATGTCGTTGGGTATTCACTGTTAAATATCGAGCTGATGGTACAATTGAATGCTTTAAATCACGATTGGTTGCTAAAGGATATACTCAAACCTATGGAGTTGATTATAAAGAGACTTTTTCTCCTGTTGCCAAAATCAACACAGTACGAGTATTATTGTCGCTAGCAGCTAATTTGGATTGGCCTCTGCATCAGTTTGATGTGAAGAATGTTTTTTTGTATGGTGAACTAAATGAGGAGATTTATATGGAGCTTCCACCAGGATGTGCGACTCACGAAAGAATGAATGGAAAAGTGTGCAAAATAAAAAGGGCGTTATATAGATTAAAGCATTCCCCAAGAGCCTGGTTTGGAAGATTCACAAAGTCAATGATTGCTTTTGGATACCGTCAAAGCAATTCAGACCATACATTATTTTTTAAAAGAGTGGAGGATAGAGTCACAGCTCTCATTGTATATGTTGATGATATGGTTATAACTGGTAATGATCCTGATGAGGTAAAAGATCTAAGAGAATACTTGTCAAAAGAATTTGAGATGAAGGATTTGGGCTATTTGAAATATTTCCTTGGAATAGAAGTCTCAAGATCAAAGAAAGGAATTTTCTTATCTCAAAGAAAGTATATTCTAGATTTATTAAAGGAAACAGGAATGTCAGGTTGTCAACCTGTTAATACACCAGTTGAAGAAGGATTGAAACTATGCATAGAAGAAGGCCAAATTTCTGTTGATAATGGAAGATATCAAAGGCTTGTTGGGAGACTAATGTATTTGGCTTACACAAGACCTGATCTAGCATATGCCTTGAGTATTGTCAGCCAATTCATGCATAATCCTGGATAGAAACATATGGAGGCAGTCATGAGAATATTGAGATACTTGAAGTTTTAACCTGGAAGAGGTATTTTGTTCAAGAAAAATGCAACAATAGAAGATATTGTTGTATATACTGATGCTGATTGGGATGGAATATTAGTAGATAGGAGATCTACATCTGGTTATTTTACATTCGTAGGAGGTAATCTTGTTACCTGGAGGAGCAAGAAACAACATGTGGTTTCTCGCTCAAGCGCAGAAGCTGAATATAGAGGAATTGCTCTTGGATTATGTGAAGCTATATGGCTGAAATTGTTACTACAAGACCTGGGTTATCCTTTACAGCGTCCAATTCTGTTGTACTATGATAATAAGGCTGCTCGTGATATAGCTCACAATTCAATCCAGCATGATAGAACTAAACATGTTGAAGTTGACAGATTCTTTATCAAGGAGAAGCTGGATAATAAAACTTTGGAGTTACCTCAGATACGATCAGAAGACCAACTGGCAGATGTTTTAACTAAGGTAGTAACTAGTCGTGATTTTCTGAGATGGATTGACAAGTTGGACATACATGATATCTATGCACCAACTTGAGGGGGGTGTAGAAATATTCTTTACCATTGTAAATATTTTCTTTCTATTTTTGGAACCAATTACGTCCCTAATTTGTAGCAAGGAATTAGTCACCAATTATATTCCTAATTTGTAGCAAGAAATTAATCTGTTACCTTTTTTAGTGTAGGTTTCCCATTGCTCTTCTTGTTATATATAACTCTCCTGTTGTAATATCTTATAATGTAGAATGATATATATTCATTGAATTCTCTCATCTCTATTTTCAAGTGAATACACGTGGTTCTGTACCCACCCTTGCTTTTTCTGCAGCATTCGTACAGGTACCTATCCGACGACCTCTGGATACTAATTCTTGTGGTGTATTTGGTGTTAGCATCTTTAGAGATTCGAGGTAGCTATTATTGATTTCAGGGACTACTAAAATCTCCTTCGCCCTTATTTTTATGCATTTTTTCGCATTTTGAGATATTTAGATATTTCTTTAATTTCTATATTTAGAGGCTTGTATTAGTGACTAGCAGATCTGAGATTATCTATATCTTTACTATCTTGGTCTCCTAATATACTTTGGAGATTATTCGAGTTTATTTTGTCCTTATTTTCTTCCGCTTCTCTGATTTTGAGTTATTGTGTTTGTATTGGGTTTTAGGCTTACCAGTCGTGGTAAGAGTGACAGGTGCCATCACGATCCCGATTTTTGGATCGTGACATTCTTATTCAAATAGTGAACTTCTTTATGTTATTGTATGCTAGAATTCTTAGTTCCTATTTTTGTGGCAGTTAAATTTAATTAATTTTTTATTTCACTCTATTTTGTATACAAAATATAATTCTAAATTGATTGAAATTCTAACGTCATAGGGTTTTTCAAGTCCAATTTCATTATTCAGGCATATGAACGCCTCTTTTGAAGGATGTTTGCGAAGGAAACAAATCTTATGGATCAAAGAAGTCCTCTCATTCTGAGGCAAGGGTGGAATGCCTATCGAAATCAAAAAAGTTACCATCTAAAGTTAGAAGAAGAATCTAAGGAATTAACCGCATTTACGGTACCACAAGGATTTTATGAATGGAATGTATTACCATTTGGATATAAAAATGCACCAGGTAGATATCAACATTTTATGGATAGTTATTTTAAACAACTACCTAATTGTATAGTATACATAGACGATATACTATTATATACAAAGACCAAAGAAGAACATTTAAAATTATTGGAACAATTTACGGATATAATAGAAAAATCGGGAATAAGTTTAAGTAAAAAGAAAGCCTTCATGTGTTGAAGCAAAAACTCTCTCCTGCCCATTACAAATATTTTGGTTAGTTATTAAAAAACAGATTTATTTCAATGGAAAAATCTATGGAGGAACAAAGCTTAGAAATATCAAACCTACCTGAACAGGTATATTTATTTATGATTATGAATAGCTAAATTCATAATTCCCAACAATCATGGTATGATAAAATAAATTCATGTTAGTTACTTTATAGTAGAACTATTCGAAGAATAATATGTTAAGAAGTTTATTAGCAAATTGGAAACGGAGAAAAATCCCTAAGAACTATGCCATCCTAAAGGTGAAACCAATAAGGCAAGAAGCCGTGGTGGGGAGTAACCAGAGTAGAGGCGTTGTTTAAGGGAAAATATCCAGATTACCATGCTAATAGTGACCGAAGAACATGTTATTTAAGAATAATCTAGTATATAGTAATCTAAGATGACCATATTTTGTTATGTACATGATTGAAGGGAATATTTTGAAAATAGCAATTTTATGAAAATGAATAATTATTTATCTGATACAATGGTAGATAAATTTAAAATACTCATTTTGTATGCACTTAAGGATATAAAAGTAATAGATATAAGAAAAATCATATTAGAAAAAGTATTTGGTAAATATTATATGACTAGAATAAATTACATACCATACCTACCTAGCTACTCTTACAAATAATTACCATGATAAATTACATATATCTAGAATTTTTGGAAAAAGATATGAGAAACATACAGTTAATAGAAAAACAGATGAAAGTAAATTTAGACAAATACATGGAAACTAAAGATATAGAATATATAAAATTTCTTAGTAAAAATATAAAAGAGTTAATAAGATTAAAACAAACAACTACAAAATATTATAATAAAATATTTAGTCAATTTTAAATGATAGATAATCTTAAAGTCTTAATCTTATATATACTTAGAGATATAGAAATTATAGATATTAAGAGAATAATATTAGAAAAAGTATTAGACTATGAAATTGAAACTATAAATTGGATAACACAATTATACCTGGATAATTACCCATATGGATATTATTCAGATTAAAAGATGTTAGATTATATAAGAAAAACTAGAGAAAATCAAAATAATCTAAATGACGAAATTAATTATAGAAATCGAATTAGAAAAATAATGGAGAATCTAAAAGAAAAATTAATATGGATAGAAGAAACCTTGGAAAATTTAGGAAAAAGTACATGTAATAGTTTATATAATTTAAAAAACTCACTACGAGAAGAACAACACAATATAATAAATAACATTGAAAATCTCGAATTAGATATACATTACAGTACAATTAGGGTAAATTATTCTACAGAAATCTGTAACTCTACAATTACTACAGGATAAAATAATAAACTACACAAATTAATGAATACATCTTACGAAAAGAATAAATCATTAAAAGAAATAGAAACCCAACTATATAGTTTATACCTAGAATACAAAAGGTTACATATTACTAACGAGGATCCTAAAACACTAGATAATTTAATTACGATAATATCTAATCTAGAATATGAATTAATAAAACATCTTAAGTCAAGAAGATAAAAATGAAAATTATTCCAATCAATAATATTCATTATAAAAATAAATACCTACGTATTTATTATCTAGTTAAATTATCGCACCTAATCCGCACCCCTTACACGTATTTATTATCTAGTTAAATTATCGCACCTAATCCGCACCCCCTACAAATGGTATCAGAGCCCAACTATTTAAAAAATACAGAAGTAGAATACATGTTTGAATTTATGAATTTAGATTGAATTTACTTGACAATAATTAATATTGATTAATTTTGAGAAGACCATTTAAAAACAGAGAAGCTTTTAGAAAAATTAAAGAATCTTTAATTAGTAATTATTCAGAATATATAAGTCTAAATAAAACAAAAGAAAACCCACAAAGACTAGCCTACCTAATTACCTTAGTATCTAGTATTGACGCAAAATTAATAATCCATTTAAAATCTAGAAGAATGAGACACATACCACCTAATTATGATAAAATCAGATTTAGGTATCCGCCAAAATACTATAAATACGGTTTAAATGAATAAAATACAAAAATACAAAGAACTAAAATAAATTATTTCTGAAAAACGTAAAGAATTAAAAATAAGAATAGAAAGATTAAGTTATAATATATTTGCCGGAGTTAGTAAAAACTCAATAAATGCACAAAAAGATGAAATATCAAATTTAGAATCACAAATAGATAGTTTAGAATATATATATCAACATGAACTATTTACAATAAAATGAACAAAGAAGAATTTATAATAGACGAAAAAATATATGAAAATCACGAAGGATTAAAAATAAGAATAGTATTTTCTAATCTAGGGAGAAGATATAAGAAAATAGGTGAACATTTATATTTAATGTTAGAAAAAGAAGAATTAAAATTAGAAGATAAATTGACAGTTATGGTAAGAATAGAAAGGGAAAACGAAGAAATAGATAGAAAAAAGAAAATAGAAAAAATAAAACAACAAACTACAGAAGAAATACGAAAAATAGAAGAAACTAAAAATAGTAGGATTGCTGAATTAGAAAAAGAACTACAAATGTTAAAAGATCTGTATGAGAAAAGACAGAAAGAAAAAGAAGAAAAAGATAAAGAACAAAAATTATTAAACGAGATAAATCAATTTAAAGAAAAATTAGAAATAGACAATAAAGAAATAAAAGACAAGGAATTAGAAATAAATAATATAGATGTTGAAGAGACAGATAATTATGATTCAGAAGATAGTGAAACATATACAGAAATATTAACAAATACAAAAAATTTAGAAATCAATGAAAAACAAGAAGTAATTAATGAAGAAAATTTAGAAAATATTAACACAGAAATAAATACTCTTGATAAAAAAAAAAGATCAAAATATAATACCTAGTACATCAGAAATAAGGAAACCTACATATTATAAGAATAAGTTTAAAAGATATAATCTAAAGAATGAATATGACAAATGGACACCAAAACAAATAGTTAATAAAAATTATAACTTTTTAGACTTAGATTGTGTAATAGATACAGAAAAAACAATACAATTATGGATAGGATATATGACAAAATAATTATTAGATAATAATATAAGTGTAATAGATGCACCAGAATATATAGAAAGAACACTAATAGGAACAGTGAAATTATGGTTTTTAAATCTAACTGAAAATAGTAAAAGAATATTAAGAACTGACAAACCCATAGAAGGAACATCATCAACAAAATTAACACCTATAGAATTATTAAAAAAAATATGAAACAGCTATAAAAGACGAATTTAGTAGCATGACAACAAAAGAAGAAGAACAAAATGAAGAGAAAGATATAAATAGGAATTTAATGTTAAAATTAGCAATATGTAATATGTGCTACATAGATGAATATACTTGCGCATTTAAAGAATATTATTATAAAGGAGCATATAATATAGAAGAAAGTAAAGAAATAAGAAAATTATATAGCAAAATATCTAGTAAAAAATGAGGAAATAAAAACTGACAATAATATATGCCCAGATCTACCAAGAAGTTTAATAAATACTAAAAATATAGCAGAAAAAGAAATAATAATAGGAATAAGAAAAATAAAAATAGAATTTGAAGTAAAAGTAGAAATGCAAAAAACAGACATAATATTAGGAATAAAATGGTTAGAACAAGTAAAACCATATAATATAGAACATACACAATTAACTATAACATATAACAGAGAGAAATTATTCTTAAGAAGAGCTTTAACATAAAATGAAAATATATGTATTAATGAAGATAGTAGTAGAAGGATATTACAGTAGATATTATACGCCTATGATAGACACAGGAGCAGAAGCTAATTTATGTAGATATAATTGTTTACCAGAAAGTAAATGGGATAAATTAAAAACACCAATAATAGTTAAAGAATTTAATAACGAAGGAAGCTTAATTACTTATAAAGCTAAGAATGTAAAAACACAAGTATGGGATAAAATATTAACAATAGAAGAAATCTATAATTATGAGCTAACATCAAAAGATATACTTTTAGGAATGCCGTTTTTAGATAAATTATACCCACATATAATAACTAGGACAGATTGGTGGTTTACAACACCATGTAAACAGAAAGTAAGAGCAAAAAGAGTTATTAATAAAATAAGAAAGAAAACTGATTGGATCAAAGGAAGTGAAAAAATTACACAAAAATTGGAAAATATAAAAAATACTGAAGATACAATAGAACTGGTCGTATTTTCAATAAATAAGAAGGAGATAACTATATTTTCAATAAATAAGATAGAAAAAATTAAGAAAAAATTAGAACAATTATGTAGTAAAGATCCATTAAAAGGATGGGAAAAACATAAAACCATTATAAAAATTGAATTAATAGATAAAAATAGCATAATAACCCAGAAACCATTAACATATAATTTTGATGATTTAAAAGAATTTAAAATGCATATAGAAGAATTATTAGAAAAACAATATATACAAAAAAGTAATAGTAAACATAATAGCCCAGCATTTATAGTAAATAAACATAGTGAACAAAAAAGAGGAAAAAGTAGAATGGTTATTGATTATAGAAATTTAAATGCAAAAACAATGACTTATAATTACCCAATACCAAATAAGATATTAAAAATAAGACAAATACAAGGATATAATTATTTTAGTAAATTTGATTGTAAATCAGGATTTTACCATCTAAAGTTAGAAAAAGAATCTAAGGAATTAACCGCATTTACGGTACCACAAGGATTTTATGAATGGAATGTATTACCATTTGGATATAAAAATGCACCAGGTAGATATCAACATTTTATGGATAGTTATTTTAAACAACTACCTAATTGTATAGTATACATAGACGATATACTATTATATACAAAGACCAAAGAAGAACATTTAAAATTATTGGAACAATTTACGGATATAATAGAAAAATCGAGAATAAGTTTAAGTAAAAAGAAAGCCGAAATTATGAAAAATCAGATAGAATTTTTAAGAATACAAATAGATAAAAGTGGAGTAAAAATGCAACAACATATAGTACAAAAAATAATAAATTCAAAAGAAGAACTAGATACAAAAAAGAAATTACAATCATTTTTAGGATTAGTAAACCAAGTAAGAGAATATATACCAAAATTAGCAGAAAATCTAAAGCCCTTACAGAAAAAATTAAAAAAGGATGTAGAATAAGTTCAGAAAATAAAAATACTTTGTAAAGAATTACCAAAATTACAATTTCCAGATGAAAATAGAAAATTTATATATATAGTAGAAGCAGATGCTAGTGAATGTAGTTATGGAGGAGTACTTAAATATAAATATGAAGAAGAAAAATTAGAACACCACTGTAGATACTACTCAGGTACATTTAATGAAACAGAAATAAAATGGGAAATAAATAGAAAAGAATTATGCTCATTATATAAATGTTTATTAGCATTTGAGTCATATATTGTATATAACAAGTTTATTGTACGAACAGATAATACACAGGTACGTTGGTGACTAACAAAGAAAATACAAAATTCAGTTACAACAAAAGAAATTCGGAGACTAGTCTTGAATATATTAAATTTTACATTTACAATTGAAGTAATTAGTACTAACAAAAATGTTATTGCAGATTACATATCAAGACAAAGTTACACAGACTGATATAATAGAAGAGGATACTCTAGAAAAGATATTCAACACCCTAACTACGCTTTCAATGAAAGTGGACAGTATGGGTAATGAAATAGAAAAGCTAAAGACTAATGAAGTTAAACTGAAGTCTGAAGCTACAAATCAGCTAACTCAGCAGTGTGCAAAGCTATGTCGATCGGAAGATATTAAAATTCCAGAGTTAGAAGGAGACGTTGGGATACTCCATAAAACCCATAACATTTATCAATCTACTTCTGCAGGTACAAGCAAAGGAGTTAGGAAAAATACAAATATGAACCTAAACAAGCTATTTGATAAACCATTTATTCTAAATACACCAAAAGATCCTATGTTTATACTCCCACAAATTACCACATACCGAGAAAGTCTAAACCAAGATAAAAAGACTTACAACTATACAGCCCGAACATACATAGAAAATATTTACAAAATACAAACCTTCTTAAATACCAACCCCAGAGCTATAAACATCCAAGAACCACATACGAATTACATAACCCAGAAGCTAACCGGATACAATAAGCTAATTGTTTTGCCCAAAATCAAACCAGGTTTAGTTAAAACCTGTTACGAATATGGATTACTTAGTACCATATATACCCAAGACGGAAATAAAATATCCAGTATATCAGAGATATATGATTCATTTAACATTTTCAAAAGAATAATCAAAGGTAACCTATTTTTTATAAAATTTTATACGACACCAGCAGAGATATTGTATGATGAAGTTAAATCACCTATACAAGCTATCTACATTCAATTTAAAGTTTTTAACATTTTCCATTATAGTGGGTGACAAGAGATTCCTCTAAGCCAGAATGTCATCTTTACCTTAAAGTTACTTAAGAGTTAAATAATAATTTGAAAAACATAATTTTTATGTACAGGCTTACATACACGAGTATTCCCTGCCAATTATCAAATATACACGTTTTGCTTGAAAGGACATCCAGAGTTTTTTCATTGTTAAAAAAACTTATCAGCTTTGCTAAAAAACTTTTTCTTCTCCTTCTCCTTCTCCTTCGTCACCACCTATTCAATCTTTTGATCTTGCCTCCTTTTATCATGTTGGTAGCGCCATGATCCTTTGTTAAGATCTTTCCTAACAAAATTACATTATAATTCAAAATTATAGGAGGCTTTATACGTGAGACAAAAACTTCAATACAAGTTGAATATATATAAGAGACACATTTTTTCCAAAAGGATTACATAAAAAGGATGTACCCTAAAATTTAATTTAAAAATAAACTCCTAAACATGGTCGGATTAATGACATTAACACTAATAAGAGAAATCTAAACCTACACCAATAATGAATCTTATTTCAAGAAATCTACATAACCACGATTTACAAAAAAGAGCTGTAGTCTCAAAAAAGCAAAAGCTAAAAAAAATCCTAAATCACAAGAGAAGATTAGAAATCAAACTAACATACCCATGATATATATTAATTAAAAAGTAAATTTTTGTCAATTTAATTATTAATTCTCCTAATATTTTCTTCTTATTATATATGTTAGGGTTTCTTAATTTTTAAAATATATTTTTCTCTTATCATATATTTAGGATTCCTTAATTTTAAATATTATAAAGGTCATTACATAATAATTGGAGAAAAAAAGTAAAAGAACGTTGTTATCTACTGTGGAGTGTTTTAATGAATGTCAAAAAGTTCGAATCACTTTTTTAAGAGTCTTCACACTTTGTGTATTCATTTAAATAAAAACTTTGACACCTATTTATAGAGGAAATGGTCTATTACCCCCCAATCTTTGCCCAAAATTTTAACTATACACTTAACCTTTACGGGAGTCCCACCATCTCCCTGAATATTTTTTTTCTATATTTAGTACTCCCCCCACCCCCAAGTGCCGACCAGTAATTGGAGGTGAGAACACCTTCTTTATGCCATTAGTGGAGGCACCAAGACTCCAAAATCACAAAAATGATCAACTACATATATAATATACGTCATTAATTCATGAATTAATATTCTCCGGATGGTCATCTTCTCCAATCTAAGAGATACCATCTTCTTCATCATAAGCCTTCATCTCCTTCATTTTTTTTTTATTTTCTTTCAAAAGAATCTAGAGTTTAGTTGTTAATCTCAATTTCTAGTTTAATTCCTGAAGTTGTGATATGTAATCTAGTCCAAGTTTTAATTTAGGATTTGTAATTTGTTGATTCATTTTAACGAAATTCATAAATGACAAACGAAGATCTGAATAAGCTTTGTATGGATGAATCAAACCCAATGCTC
Organism: Capsicum pubescens; assembly: GCA_030864215.1. NCBI lineage: Eukaryota > Viridiplantae > Streptophyta > Magnoliopsida > Solanales > Solanaceae > Capsicum > Capsicum pubescens. Next base: position 75,169,568 of record CM061546.1, read on the forward strand.
AATATTGTAGTGAGATGCAAACATGGTATTTTGATGAACTTGCAAATTTTATGATCTAAATTAAATTCAGAAAGAAGATTTTGATCTTACCCCTACTATGGTGTATTTATTTTTCATTGTATTTTGCTCCACTTTAGATTCAATTGATGCTGATGTACTTTTAAAAAAAAAAATTAATCTCAAATTGTAATTTTTTTCTATGGAGGGACAAAGAAAAATTGGATCCGAGATTAAATTTTTATCCTTTCAAGATTGACGAACAAAATTAAAGAGTTGAAACAAGAATTGTGGCTTAAGTAGGTCTAAATTGACAACTTGACATTGGCGAGGAGGCTCAATGGAAGATAAAAATGATGTAGATTCAATAGGAAGATATTTTTATGTATTTTGATTTGTGTTGTTGCTATGTTCATCAGTAACAAATCTATTTAAAGTAGTTAGATTGACTGTTTATGTGATAAATTTTGTATCTGTATTTATCTATATATCAGATTATGTTGTGTTGTGGTGTTTGAAAAATTATTCAATTGTACCTTGTGTAATTTAATTGTGTCTTGTGTAAATTGTTACATCTTGTAATTACAATGTTGTGTCAACACAACTATATAGCCAATATCACAATCATTTTGTAAAGGCAACTGTTGTGACAACACAACTTTACAACACCACAACATCATCATTTGAACACAATAATATATAATTTTCTCCATTTGAACACAACATCATCATTCATTCCAACTTCAACATATGTAGAAACTAAAGTCACATTCATAATACCTAACATAAGGCAACATTCACCAACAAACAAAATAAAAAATAGTAAGCCCCTAATCAGTTTACCATCACCATTCTTAAATACAAAATAAAAATTATTTTTATGTCAACTGAACTAACTTAAAATAGTGCGTAAAATACATCAACTTTACTACAATTTTTATGGTATCCTTGACTGTGAAGAAGTGCAATTCTGACTTGGATTGTTTGATATACTTCCTACTGTCTTCTTTATTTACTTCTCTTTAATCTCTTGTTGTTTTCTTGTTGAGATTGCTGCTTTGTCATTCCATTTCAACTTATTGGTGATACTTGATGTATAACCAATGTCACCAGTTACATCAGCTTATCTTGTCACCTTTGCTTGACTAGTAAAGTAGATCTTACTACTCGGTATACCAGACTGCAATGAATGATAAAAAGATTCAAGAATCAATATATACCAAAGACTCATAATTTACAAAAGATATAACAAAGACTTACATTCAAGACTTTGAAGCCATTTTTAGTGTGGGACACACCCATTTCCATTACTCTTAGCCTTTTGAACAAAGTTGTGTTTCCCTTACCACTACTTATTCCACTTTTAACAGTACCAGCTATTGAAGATGATGTACAATCAGGCGGTGCAGAAGAGGATGCTAAAAAAATAGTATGTGCAGGAGGTCTTGTAGGTAGAGGAGGTGCACTAGGTGCTACTGGTATTGCTTTTTTGGTCTCCCTCTTTCTTTTTGATCTTGAGGATATGCACTAGGTACTTCTAATGGAGTTTTCTTTACATATAAAAAGAATGTTATAAAACTATTTGAGCTAATTGCTACTAATTTCAAGTGGAATATTACCTTTGGTCAGCCTCTTTCTTATCTGAACCAGTACCTTTTTCTTGAGGAGGTGCATAATGTACTTTTGGTGAAGTTTTCTATATATATAAAAAGAATGTTACAAAAATTAGAGAAGTTAAAATATACTAAATTCAAGTGTGAAATATTAATTTTGATCTGCCTCTTTCCTTGCCTAAATTAGTAGGTGTTGCTACTGATGGTGCACTTGATTCTGCTGATGGTGCACTTTGAGGACAATCTCTCTTGTTATGGCCTCTAATATGACACACACTACATGTCATTGCTAGTATGATTCTAAATAATTTTCCTGATTTCTTTGTTTCTCCATCTTTCTTCCTCCTAACCTTAGATAGCCTTCCATGCATACTTGTAATTTCAAGTGGTGCAACAGTAATATTTGAATAAATTGACCACATTTTCATATTTGTTAGTGGTTCAATAACATTGACATAAATTCTCAAGTATGTTTCTTTACTGTAGCAGCTGTCAATATAGTCATATAGAAGGTACTTCTTAAATAGCAATGCAGCCACAACATGTGCAAATGATATGCCCTTTAACTTTCACACCCTACAACTACAAGTTCTCCTGATAATATCCACTTTGTGTTGAAAAATCCCCTCTTTCACTTCAAAATTAGTAGCTCCATTAAACTCAATGGTACAATTCATAGACCTGTTGATGTTCTCCTCTAAAACCTTCAAACATATTGGATAGTAATTATACTTTCAAGTACTTGGAAACTCCCTTAAAATGCCTATTCTTGTCATCATCTCTACTCTGATTTCTTCAAGCATGATAATGATGGTCTTGTACCTAGATTCCAAAATCCATGCATTAAAATGCTCAGCCATGTTGTTATCCACAGAATCACACTTGACTTCAGTGTTGAAGTAAAGCTTGCACCAGTAATTAATGTTGTAGTACATTAACTCATCCATAATTTTTTTAGTACCAAGTAACTTCATCTTATCTATGTTTTTCCTCAATCGAGGCTCAAATTATATTTGGCTATCTTTCAAAATTGTTGCCTTCTTTAAACTAGTCCGATTAGATAAGATGTGCATTGCATATCTTCTATGTTCAAATTGAGGTAACATCTCCTTAAATGCTATAAACAATCCCTATAGTACACACATACCATAAAATAAGATGAAACTAGGACATAATTATCTATACAAGGTTAAACTAAAAAAAATTAAACATAAAATAGTATACATACCTTCTGCATATCTGTAATTAAGATGAGACCTTTACCTTCTCCAAGGTCATCCTTTATGCATATAACAAATCAAGTCCATGTGTTTGTGTTCTACTTTTCATTTACTGCCTAATCAAGTAGCAGTATCTGGTTATTTCCATCCTTGTCCACAACAACTAACAATTGACCTTTACAAACACCTTTAAGAAAACAACTTTAACCTATGCACTTCCTACAATGTACCTATACCTTCTTCAAAGCATCAAAATAGATGTAAAAACTCTAAAAATTAGTTTACCTAATGCATCAGCCTCACAAGTTTAACAACACAACTGGTCCCGGGATTTGTCCTCAACAGTATATCCTTGTAGTTAAGAATTCTTCCAAATTCTACTACATGATCACCCATTATTTCTTTCAACACTTTAGCTCTTGCTGTTCTTACAGTACTCTTACTCTTGAAATTTGAATACACTTATATTTGATTGCTCAATTATTCTATCTCTGAAGGTTTCAGCTAAAAGCTTTGCATTACACAAGTAATTTTTGGTTGTGTTATTGCAAATATGCTTTGGAAGGTAAGTTTTTGTCATGAAATCATTTGTTGTCTTGTCAAGACCTGCATACAAAACCCATGAACAATCATCTTTGCACCTAACTCTAATCTTTTTTGACCTATTCACCCACCTCTTCACAGGAACCCTCTTTCTTACTATATATTTAGTCACTGCTCATCTAAATTTATTCACATCTTTAAACACCATACCCAACTGCCAAATGACTTTCTTTGCAGTTGGGTCATGAATGATTTCCTAGGTTATTGTCGTTCTCTTTCTTGATAACTCAATAGTTTTTGTCCAACCAGATTGTCATAATTCAAACTCGGGCCTAGCTGTGACGGGTATCTCAAGCCCACCAAGGATCGAAGACCACCTCCTTAGCCTTATCTCTAGAGAACAATAAAAGAATACAGCGGAACCCAACCAAAGTAGCAAAAGGAAAAACAGATTAGTCAAATGAAGATTCTAAGAATCAAAACAAATGATCAACTCAATACTTGTCTACAAAATTAGAAGTACTAATTAAGTTGGGACATGCTCTCAACTATGACCAAAAGAATCTAAAATAAAATACTAAGACGATACTGAAAATAATGAAATGATCGGGCTTTTCAAAAGGTAGAATCACCACTTCACAGTAGATTCATAAGAGTACTAAATCACCTAACATTACACGGGAGCAAAAAAAAAGACCTCGGACCCTATATCATGAAATAATGCAGCATTCAAAGACGGTCAGTGGGGCGAGCACTGGTATTTAACTCAGGGGATAGGAATAAAATAATGCAATTACCAAAATTCAATAATAAATCATATGCACCACATTCATATACATATATATAGGATACTGAGATAGGGACAAGGATCATAAACATGAGAGTTTAAAGTATCAACCTAAACTATGTTTTTGCTTCGTCCTAAAGACACTAATAGGCTATATGGGTACAGCTCCTCCAGCAGGAAGGGCCCCAATGCGTGTTAGCCGCACGAATTAAGGAAAATTGAGAAAAGGCTAAAGACACCAAGGCTATATCTCTCCCAAAATATATATAAAGTGTGCACCAAGTACATGGTCACATGGACCCCAACGCCGACAAACGTGGCTTCCAGTGTTGATCCCCCGGGACCTACACCTTCACGGTGAGCTACACAATTTTCTTAAGTCCAAATTAAAACAATTGTACATAATTCAACCATTAACCTCGGAGTCTTTTATTAAGGCATTTAGTAACATGGTATCATCATACTAATATGCTTGCAAACTAGTATATTTATGTCAAATCAATTTGTATAACCAAACTGACTCCCAAGCTCAATTTAAAATTAAAGACATAGACACCAAGTCCATTCAAATCTATTTTTATCCATTTATTCCTTTAATGCACTGCAATATTTTCAAAAGTAAGTTAAATCGTGCAAATTTCATATTCAAAACCAAAATCACAAAGGTGGGTTGAGGTTAATGTCATTATTGGGCCAAATTTTTATCAATTTAGGGGAAACCATGTTTCCTATTCTAATTCGCATAGTAATGCACTCATTCAGCCCCCAAAACAGTCAATTAAAGTATAAATAACACATTTAAAACATGAGAAATACAATTCAAGTAATAACCATCAAAATCCCTCAACCCAATTTCAAACCCAACAATTAAAATCACATAAATAATGATTAAATATATGTCATAATGTAAAAATACAAGTTAGGGATCAGAAACATACCTAAAATATAGAACAATTCGAAGAGAATTCGAAGTTTGGAGCTTGGATGTTGAATCCTTGTAAAACCCTTAAACTTGTCTTGGGTTTTGAGTTATAGAGAAAAAGAAATGGTTTTGATCTTTTAAAACTGAAGGAAATGGTCACTTTAACGCTATAATGTCGTGCAAGGGGTAAAAAGACCAAAAGGCCCTCACCCCAAGTGAAAAAAAAAAGAAAAAACTAAATGAAATTTACATAGCAGCGCGGTACGCTGCTATCGCGAAGGGCAGCCTCCATGCCACGCCCTTATCATAGAGGTTATCCTCCGCGGCATGCCACTATCGCGAAGGCTTAATGCCTCGGGGTTCTGAAATGACTCCGAGCTCCTTCCAAAATTTTAAAACTTTTTCAAAATATCCTTTTAATACCCCTTAACATAATTCAAGTCAAAAATCAACATTACGCACGTGGGAGGGTCAAAAATAAATTCATTGGAATTTTATGGGGTCTCACGCAGATGCAACCACATCATGTTCATCATTACCACAACAATTATCTTCATCTAATTGAAAACTACCCTCATCAAAACTTGCAAAGTAAGGCTCATCACTTCCTAGCCTTTCTTCATAGCTTACTTTACCTATTTCAGTTTCATTATAACCTAGATCTGTTCTTGCTTCACTTACTGCTACCTCCGCATTGTCAGCTGGTACTCACTCATTTCTTTTCCTCCTTCGAAACTTCCTCTTATCAGCTCTCAATTCCCTAACCTCCTTATGTACATCACTACCATACTACTCCTCATCATCATCTCCAATTAATTCTACTTTTAACTCAACGCTATCCTCAGTAAAGTAATCAGAAACCTCTACTTCTTCTTCTGAGAAATCATATCCAGCAGGACTAACATCTATATCATCAACTGCCATAGCACTAGGTGAAGCAACATTAGGTGCAACAATACTATTTGCAGTAGCACTATCTGTAGTAGTGAAATGAGGTGTGGTAGTGAAAGAAGATGTCGTTAAAACAATGTAACAGGGTCCTCCACATTTAAATGGTCCTCACCTACCTTGAAGTTAGGCCTAGTATTAAAAGTTGCACCAGATTCCCCCATATCCCCATGACTACTATTTTCTAATAACATGGGGGCCACAATTGGCTCATCAACCAAATGGATGACAAAAAACTCCATTTCATCCCCATCTTTTAAGGAATACATCATGTCTAAAATATCCATATCATTATCAACATCTACCATAATGCCACTATTAGGTGGTTTAATGCTAAAGGTACAAGTTGTGCAATGTCCTTATTTTCTAATATAGTCTCTCAACTCAAAATAGGACATCTTATCTACATTAACATCCAAAAATTCAATAATTTTTTCACCATTATATACTGATTTTCCGCTACTTAAATCTAACACCCATCGTGGTACCATCTTAGAATAATCAAAGTAAACCCATTCATGTCTTACCTGAAGACAATCAAGATAACAAATAAGAATTACTAGACTAGACATAGTAGCATAGCTAGCATAGCGACATTATCAAAAATCAAGCATTACCCGAGTTTAATTCAACATTATCAGGCTTAAACAATGAAGAAAAATACATAATATGAAAATATGAATGTAATATGGTACTCTTTCAACAATGAAACGACCTAATATTAAGACACAAATAAATGCAATATCGTGCGACTTAGGCAAGAAAGAAAAAATCTAATTTCATGAAAATTGTTGTAATATCATATAGATTGAATACCTACACAACACAATAGTAAGACACACATGCTATTAAACACAATTAATTTCTTAATTTTCAGATTAACAGTAAACCCTACAAAAGTCCTAATTTTGAATCGCCCGACTTAAACAATCAACGAAAGACCAAATTAGATACAATTATGAACGTAATATTGTGTTAATTGAACACTTACACAATATAATAGTAAGACGTACGACTTAATTTCACACATTTAACTTCTTAATTTTTTGAAATTAACAGTAAACTCTAATTAACATTTACAAAATCTTAATTTTTGGCACAAAGAACTCACCTTTAATAAATTAAAATAGCAATAAGTTGATTATCTTTGAAATCGACAAGCCTTTATCACTAATATTCTTTTTCAGATAAGAATATTTGAGAAAATCACGAAAAGAGAGGAGAGATAAAAATGAAAAGGTTGTCTAAACTATTCTTCTTTGTTCATTTAATTGTAAATAGTTCATGTTGATATATATATTCTAAACTATCTATTTGTGATTCTAAATTTGATATTTCATCCTTTTGTACATTTATTGGGTTTTTACTAACTCCGGCAAATATATTATAACTTAATCTTCCTATTCTTATTTTTAATTCTTTACGTTTTTCAGAAATAATTTATTTTAGTTTTTTGTATTTTTGTATTTTATTCATTTAAACCGTATTTATAGTATTTTGGCGGATACCTAAATCTGATTTTATCATAATTAGGAGGTCTATTCGTTTGAGAATATAGAGAAAATGAGGCCCATTCATTTAGGAGGGAAAAGAAATAGTTATGATGGGCCCAATGCGTGTTCACGTATATTATTATTTGATTTATGTTGACAGGTTAACACTTGGGGTGGTACTAAATATAGAAAAAAAATATTAAGAGGGTAATAGGACTCATGTGAAGGTTGATTTTGCTATTGAAATTTCAGGTAAAGGTTGGGGAGGGTAATAAACCATTTTCTCCCTATTTATATCAAAAAATTCATATTATATATATATATATATATATATATATATATCAGAAATAAATTGCAATAAGAAACAGATAAATAAAAATAATTTTATCGATGAAGATTGTGAGCACATTTTTTTGTAATTTAAATATTTTTTTCTCAATTTTTTCGTGATTAAAAAAACGTAAGATAATTGAACCTTCTTGTAATGTATTAATTGGTGGACCCTACAATTTCATACCTTGATCAAATAAGAAATAATATATAATTAAAAGTTCAAGTAAAAAATATACATATATTATTAATAAGTGCCTTTACCTTTCTTGATTTTCTCTAGTGCAGCATAAAGAGGTTCCCTCTTCGTCATATGCAACCATTATAAGAATAAAAAAAAAAAAAAAAAAAAAATTGCGCTAAGGAAAAAGTGCCTCCAAATTTTGATAACGTAGTGAATTTTTTTATCCCTTGCTTTGTCATATACTCTTGCAAAATCAACATTGAAACAAAATAAATAAGCAAATAAAAATTTCAGCCATTGATTGTCTATTAATATAATTAAAAAAAATCACAAATAAAATTTCTCAATTAACAATTGAAGATCAAGAATACATGATTATAACTTATTATTGTACACTTTAGGAACATATTAAAATTTTAAAAAAACTTACCACCAATTAAACTGATATACCAATTAACAATAATCCAAATAATCTGTATAAAATTATAAAGAAGTCAATTTTAAATTATTTAGTGTATATGCGATAATAAATAAGAATCACAAAAAATCTTAATAAGCAATTGTATTCAAGAATACACAATAGTTTATTATTGTCAAACTTCAAGAACGGACTAAAATTTAAGAATGCTTAACGCAAATTACAAATAAATTTATCTTTCAAATATAGATACTATCAAGATTTCAATTAGTAAAAAAAAAAAAAAAAAATTTAACTCAAATCAACCTCAAGAACAAACTAATATTTTAGAAAACGTAGCTCAAATCACAAATAAATTTATCTCTTCAAACATAGACACTATCAAGATTTCAATTTATAAAAGAACTCTAAACCTAAATTAACATCAAGAACATACAAATACTTTAGAAAACTTATCTCAAATCATAAGCGAGTTTATCTTTTTAATCAGGAATACTATCAAGATTTCAATTAGCAAACAATTCTAAACTAAACCTAATTTTTCCTCCTACCTACAACAGTATAAGAATTGTAGAATGTGACAACTTATGGAAGGAAATATTAATTAATCGGTTATCGAAAGAATCCTAAACCGATCAAAATTTGGAGACAAAATAAATTTAATGAATTTTATAAATTTAGAATTTTTTCTATATATTAATAATAATTTGAGAAAAATTAAAAATGACGATTTTATCTATTGCAAAGTCTTTTAATGAAGGGTAAAAAGTTTAAATCACCTTTTTAAGGATCTTCAGACTTTTAATATAGTATAGATATAGATAGGTTAGTCGTATTATTTATGGGAACCGAGGGTCTTTTCGAAATAGCCTTGTTTCCAATAAATTTTTTACGGAGATAGAAATAAATTGCAATCACAATTAAAAATATGAAGAAACAACAACTTTATTGATAAACGATGTGGGTACAAATTTGTTCCTCCCTTGATTCTTCTCTATTGATTTTCTCCATAATTCGAGGGCTGTCAGTAGTGTATTCTCGAATGTAGGAACATTTGAATTTGATATCCATGAAAGGAGGTTTTGTTTTCTTGATGTATTTGATTATCAAGAAGGAAGGGTTTTGATGTATAAATATCTCATGAATTTATTGGGACTTTGAAGATCGTTGATCTCTTTGTGAATATTTCGTGAGTTTGTGGGATACTGGAGATGTCTCTTTAAAGGAATATTTGCCCCTTTATATAGGCGTAATGTAGGGTTTAGGTAGAGTAGCCACCAAGGTAGATTTAGGGTAAAGTAGCCACCAAGAACTCTAACCAAAATTGAACTCTTTTTGTAGAGTCCACAAAATTTCAATGTCTACAAGCCTCTCTCGAGATAGTGGTAAGGTTTGTGTACACTTTATCAATCATAGACCTCACTTGTGGATTTTAGTGGGTATGGATTATTAATGATTTGAAACTCTAAATTTACTATTACTACATATAAAAAAGAAAAAATATAATAAAATTCTCTTAATTTCATAAGTGAAATAAGTATATTGAAATAACTATTTTTAGTATGAAGGCTAAGTAATATAAAATAGAGTGAGTATTTGAAAAATTGAGTTATTTTTTCTAATAATATATATGACAATATTTAAGAAATAGTTGACATTTAGAGACTTACGAAGAAACATTTTTTTGTATGTATGTGTGTGTATTTGGAGTTTTAGATATTTGATTAAGTGAAGAAGAAAGGTAGGAGAGACGTGTTGGGTTTAGTGAATTACAAATTTATCCTCGCTCTATTTTAATTATTCTTTTTTTTGTTAACCTGATTTGATTCATAGCATTAAGGGGGTGGCGGAAAGAGTTCGTGCTCCTATCAGAAGTAGGATCCAAAAACGAATTGTTCTGGGCCACATCCCAGCCCGGTAGGTTAGTAAATGATTGTTTAACAGTGCATCTAAAGATTGCCCCAGAATTATTAGCTATTATAATTTCAACAACAAAATATGGCATAGTTGGTACAATAGTAGAAATTTCCAAAAACGCTGCCTTAGTTCCCTCCTTGACCAATAAGTCGGCTACTAAATTCTGCCCTTTCTATATTTGTGTTGGAGGGGTTGCTTCCAGTTCCACTAGTAATGTCCTACACTCAGGATCAACATTATGATTTAACGAGCGATCATTATCTAGCATATGAATAATGGCAGCGAGGTCTGTTTCAATAACAAGATGTCTAATTTTGTTGGTTTTAACAATAATCAGTCCCATTCTTAAAGCTAATAGTTCAGCCATGGTGGGAGTGGTATGGGGTATGTTCTGGTAGAAGCCTAGTAACCATTCACAATTATAGTTCCTAAAGAGTCCTCCTAGTCTACCTAGGCCTGGGTTGGTTGAAGCTGAACTATCTATGTTCAGGTTTATGTGGCTAGTGTTCGGGGGTTCCCACTTGACATCAATTGTGTTGTGGGAAATGCTAGAAATGCTGATATCTTTAGCAAGAAGGGTGAATTCAAAAGCAGATGCAATGACACTATTTACCGAGATGGACTTTTTGTGATTGCTGAAATTATTATCATTTCTGGTTAACCAAATAGTCTATAGATAGTGAGGGAAAAAGTATCCCAAGTGATCCAGGAATTAAAAGGTTTTCCTTTGAGGCTTTTCCTCAGATTAATCCAATTACTAGAGTTGACAGAATCCCAAGCCACGGGAGGTTTGAGTATATGTTTGGGTTACCATCATGGCCAGAACTAGGTTGCATTCTGACAATGAAAGAAGATATGATTGGTATCTTCAGCATTATGGTTGCAGATTTGACATTAATGCTAACGTAGTTAAGATAGCTATTAATGGGAGTCTGTTATGCAGGAGTAACCAGAGAAAGGTTTTAATATTGTTAGGGGTTGGGGCCTTCCACACTAAGTTGAAGTTCTTTTCTTGGGGCATGTGTTGTTCAAGGCCGCTGAGACAAGAATATATACTGCTAGTGGTGAAAATAACATTGGAAATATGATTCTAGATGAGTTTGTCTTCATCAGTGTAGTTTTGAGGAAGGGAAAAGCTGAGGATGATATCTTTGATGGTAAGGGGACTTTCAAAGGAAAGGTTGGTGAGATTTCGACTGCCATTATTGTACAAATCCCTAACTCTAATGTTAGTTTCCTGATTATTCAGAGGGCCATGTATGATGCTTATGAGGCTTTCTAGGTGGGGGATCTAGGTAATCTCGAGAAAATTCACTCTATCTCCTTTATGAACTTTCCACCTGATGCCTTTAGAATAATTAACCCATCCTCTGTGGATGTTTTGCCAAGTTCTGGAGGTAATCTTTCTTCTGGGGGGAGAGGGGTCTCTGGTATGAGTATAGTACTTTGAAAAAAGGATATGACCCCAGAAACTACTGTGGTTTTTAAAAAATATCCAGGCAAGGCTTGCATAGAGGTCTTTATTCTTAATCTCGCTCTTGTGGAGGCCAAGCCAAAGACACCTTAGGATTTTACAGTGGTAAGGACATCCTAGCTAAGGAGGTGAAGTTTTTTTTTATCAGCACAGCTACCCCAAACAAAATCTATTTGAATCTTATTAAAGGCTTCATTAGTTTTGGTGGGAATCTTAACATATTGTATGACATGGGTAGGTATGCTACTAAAAGTAGATTTTGCAAGAACAATCCTTTCTGTCATATTGGGAATTAAGTTTTCCACCTAGTTAGCTTGGCATTTATGTTGTCAATGATGACTTAGAAGTCACTGTTCTTTGGTTTTTGATTAAAAATGGGGTAACCAAGGTACTTCCCAAAAGTAGGACTGGTTTAGATGTTTAGGATTTGGGAGCACATGGTAGAGTTGGTTATGGAGCAAATTTTGGAGTAAACCACCTTAGATTTGTTGTGGTTGATGCTTTGGCTAGAGATATGGCTGAATATCTTAAGAATATTAATAATTGTATAGCAATTGGTTGCATTAGCTCTGGTTAGCAGGGTAAGATTATCAGCAAAGAAAAGATGGAAAATTTTAGGTCCATCAGCGGAATACTGATAGGGATCCAATTCCTGGCTCTAACTTCAGCTTCAATGCCCCTAGAGAGTCTCTCCATGCACATGGGATCACCTTTTCTGATACCCCTTGAAAGATTGAAAAGGCAATTCTTCTTCTATTCCCAAAGGCAACTATAGAAAAAGTGGTAACACAAGACTTGATAAACTTGATGAGATTGAGAGGAAACCTAAAGAATTGCAGGTGTCCTTAATAAAGGACCATTCCAATTTGTCAAAGGTTTTTTCTAAGTCAATCTTGAGGATAATTTTTGAGGATTTGCCTTTTATTTTTCCAAAATAAGTTATATACTCTTGAATAATGATGGCATGATCAGAAGCTCTGTTATTAGATAGAAAAAAAAGCTTGATGGGGTCCTATAATGGTTAGGAGGTAAGGCTTGATTCTATTGACAATGATTTTTATCATAATCTTATAGCTGGTGTTACAGAGCCTTATGGGTCTAAGGTTCTTCAAGGTGGATGCATTTATGCACTTGAGAATGAGACAAAGAAGGGGGGCATTATTGGCAGTAGGCATGATGCTTCTAGAGAATACTTCTTTGTAGAAGGACATGGCTTTTGGGCCTATTACACTAAAAAAAATTTAAGAACAGGGGGTGGAGCCCATCAGGGCCAGGGTCTTGAAGGACTTGCATTAGAAAGGAGATTTTCAATACCCCTTAAGGGTGATTCCAAGCTTGCTCTCATTTCCTCAGTGAGAACATTAATAAGATGAGTGGGCATAAAGTGACTGTTGGGGCAATGGCCTTTTCCTATGGTTTATAGTTTGGTGAAGTGGTCAAGGACATGGGATTTGATATTCTCCTCCTCGATATAGGTATTGCTTAAATCATCATGTAGCTCACTAATCCTATTCTTTCTTCTTCTGTTAATGGTGAAAGCATGAAAGAATGATGTATTGTCATCTCCTTCAGTGAGCCAAGTAATCTTGGACTTAGTTTCCTCTTCATATTTGAGAAGAGCCTCGTAGTCATAGATGAGATCATTTTTCAGGTTTTGAAGAAAGAGACTAGTATAATAGTTTCTTAATTTTTGGACACCATCTAGCCTAGCAACAATGGTTTTCATTTTGTGGAACACATTTCCAAACACAGTGTATTTCTATTCAGAGGCTTGAGTGTGGAAGTTTTGGATAGCCTGTGTAGATTGTTAGGTTGAGTGAACCAGTTATCCACAAGTTTCTTGAAGAATGGGTGGTTGCACCATTAGGCTCGAATCTGAAAGGTTTATTATTTTGAACCTTAGATTATTTTAGAGAGAGACACAAGTAGAAGGCAATAGTCAGACTTTATTCTGGGGAGGTGTGTTATAATGGACTCTACGAAGTGATTTATCCATGAGTAATTAGCAACAGACATGTCAAGTCTTTTGAGGATAAGACTATTGTGTTTCTGTGCCTCTTATTGGTTAAGGTGTATTTGTATCCTCTAAAACCTAGGTCCACCATATTACAAAAATTCAAGCAATCCCAAAAGCTACTAACCCTATTATTACTAATGGGATCCCCTGCCAATTTTTCATTGGCTCTCAATTTCATATAAATCTCTGTCAATCAATCAATCCCTTTTATAAGTAGTTGAGATATAGCAAAGTTTATCCCATTAGGTGGTATGCATATTTAAGCCGGGGCTGGCATAAATAGAAGAGAACAACTGACATTTAGGGTGGAAATTTACCTTAATAATCGTGTGGATGCCTTGAGGGAAAATAAAAAAAAGATTAAGCTTAACTATATCCTCCTTCCACATAATTAAAATTCCACCTTTTGACCAGTAGCACTTGATTTTAGGTGGGAATTGAATTGAAGCATCTTAGTAAGGTGCTTGTGATCAACCATTTTGGTTTTAAGCATAACGACCATGGCAGGGTTGTGGTTTTTTACAAAAGCCTTGCACTGACGCCTAAAAGTTGCACTGTTTGCCCCTTTGGTGTTCCAGATGATGAAGTTCGCAAGGTTAGTTGGGTTGGGGGTAGGGTGAGTAGTGAACTTTTCTCATTGTTCTTCTGGGGAGGCTTTTCGTATTCCAAATATAGGCTTAGTGAGACAGTCACATTGGCTTGATCCATCATGTTCCTCAAAATTAATTTGAAGGTTTTCATCTCATTTGGATAGAGTTATTATAGTAGTTGTGTTGTAGGGATCTTCGTACTCTTTTCGAATGGGCTTTTCCAAGATAAAGAAGTTCGTGTTTGGGTCACCAAAGGTTGCTAGGAATTGATCCATCTCTATATTTATCTGCTGGAGTTCATCTAACACTGATGGTTTTGCTCATTCTTGGCCTTCTGCCTCATTGGTTGCCCTTATGGTTTGTGAAAGGGCTAGGTTATTCCATAATATTCATGGCACAAATTTCAGGGTTTCCATCTCTAAGAGGTAGGGGATTTGGGTTTAAAGAGGAGGCTCTTGAACATGTGACTCATTAGAGAGTTGAGTTCGTTTTAGTTCATCACGTTCAGAGTCCCTAACATTTGGGCTTGCAGCATTCTGTAAGCCTAAAGTTGGTATTCTAACCCCTCTTCTATCTGGTTCACACCATTTTTTACTATTTGTGCCATCCATGTCAAGTCCAATATTATCAACACTATTGGT
The DNA here is from genome assembly GCA_030864215.1 of Capsicum pubescens. NCBI lineage: Eukaryota > Viridiplantae > Streptophyta > Magnoliopsida > Solanales > Solanaceae > Capsicum > Capsicum pubescens. Next base: position 75,184,662 of record CM061546.1, read on the forward strand.
TGGTCTCCTATTATAATGCAATGGGAGATCGATTTTTCTCTTAGCACCAATTTTGCCCAAAATATAGGAGCTCGGTTGGGAGGGTGTGGTGTCGATACAAACATCAGAGGCTCCTTCAGAGTTGGAGGGGTTGAGGAAAATAGGTTTGCCATTTTGAGCCGTGGTGGATCTGAAATAGGGTTTAGGGGAGCCGACCCTTGGTTAGAACTAATAGAGCAGGAAGAGCAAATTAACATGACTATTTTATTCATGTAAACTGTCTTAGGGTGATGATTATCCCTAGTAGTAATGGAGTTAATCTCCCCTAAATATATAGAGGCGGAAGTCTCCATTGGAGTCTCCATATTGTAGGTGGAGGGTTGGCCTCCCTGGGCCCGACGATATTAAATGAAGTGGGATAGGGGTATTTAAAAGGATAGTTAAGAGGGTTGATTGATTTAGTTCCCTCTCTAACAATTGGGCGAGAGTTGACTTTAAGTGGGCAGCTTTTGGCAGCTACTTTATTGAAAAATAGTTTGTGGACCCTTCTTCTATTTTTCTTTTTTTTGGTCTAAACAATTTTTTTAATTGAATTAGTGTTCTTAAGTAAATGACTGTTGTTATGACTTAGGGGAAAATAGAGATTGGGGTGAATGACTTTTGGTCTAGGAATTTACCCGAAGTAGCATCATATGTTTTTACTTATGTTTGTTCTTCTCATTGTATACCCTTATTCCCTTTTGGAGATGGTGAGTGCCTCGAGTTTTGCTATCGCTTGGGGACGGAGACCACTTGCCAGTCTTTAGTCTCTTTTTGATTCTTTGCATAAGTATCATGTGATGGTTCGATTTCTTTTGTAGTTATAATGGATGAGAAAGTACAACTCCTTAGAGTATGCCCAAGCCTACCACATCCAGTGCACAGGACGCCCTCTTCTTCGTATACCACCTTTTATTTGTGGGTGCCAATGGATACCTAGGTTTTGACTTAGACTTCGAGTGGTACTTGGATTCATATTCTGCAATAACGTCCCCTAAGGTTCGATAACGTACATGTGTTAATTTTTAATAGTGTCCCAATTTGGTACCAACCCTCTCCAGAATTCTTTTGTCGTAGAATTCTGCTGGTAATTCTGGTGGTCTGATCCAGATAGTCGTGTGAGTTTGTGAAGCTTCCTCTACCACGAAATTTGGCACCTATTGTTTAACTAATAGGAAACTGCCAGTGAAGAACCAGGGTCCTTCATGTAGTGCCTTGGTCATGTTTTTTGGCTTATTGAATTTTGCTATGTAGAAATCGCAACCAAGGTCAATCAATGTGAGTAGCTCCATGTTTCACTAATTTTACTTTCAGGTAATTGTGTGTTATTCATTTTCTGAATAGCTTCACAATTACTGCAAATTGCCATGGCTGGTAGATTCTCTGTTTATCTTTATTTATCAGCTGGATAGCCTCTCCTGTGATGCAGATGTTTATTGCGTCTTTTTCATTTTTGTAATTATAACTTGCATTTATGGAGTTTCTTTTATTTAGGAGCGTTTCTTTTGAAACTGCCCTTTGGTGTTTATGGAGTAGGGTTTTCTTCCACGATGGTCATTAATCCGGTGGATTCGGTGGGTCTGGCGATAAGAATGGCAAGGTTCCTAATGCTTAGGAGTCGGGCATGGGCGTTTCTATGAGATAGTCAATCTTCTTGAGAGAAACCTTTGACATTATTTATTATAATGGTATAGGCGTTTCTAGGAGATGGTCAATCTTCTTGAGAGAATCCTTTGACATTATTTATTATAATTATTCTTTTTATGTCCTTTAGGGTGTCGTTGGTCATATGTATATTTGAAAATTTGTAGTTTTTATTTTTCAAACTGAAAAATATTCTCTTTGTTTTATATTATTTGACCAATTTGTTATATTTTATAAAATTTTCAACTAGAGGTGTATTTTTCCTAATTTAATCTTATTAATAGTACTTTCAAACTGTAAGACGCCATTTGACTATGAAAAATATTCACTTTTTTTTAACTTTAGTCATATAATTGTTCGGCAATAAAAAAATTTAAATAAAACATGAATTTTTGTTTGAAAAGGTGAAAAAGAAGGGTGACATTTGGTTTGGTAGGAGAGACGCGTTAGACTCAGTGAATTACTTATTTGTGCTCATTCTATTTTTATTATTCCTTTTATGACCCTTGTTTTCCTTATAATGAAATGGAACCCTAATGACTTTTCTCTATCTGTAGTTAGCTTTCTCCATAAAAAAAGGGACCAACGAAGTAGCTTAGGTACTTGCTCTAGGGTTTTACTTTTGCATAAACCCTAAATTAATAACTCAATTTTTTCCATATTAATTTTCTCTATTTTGCACTTGGATCCTTGATACATGTAATGAACTTTTATTTTAATAATATTTCTTCCTTTTCCAACTTTGCGTAATAATCTGTGGAATTGAGGAATTGATTGATTTCTGTAATTTTTGTTTTGCTCTTTTTTGCTGAGGTTTTGTGTTGTTTGTGTAAGCAGGTGAAACATTAAATAAAGATGCATCTCCAGGTTTACATCAATGACAATGGTGACAAAGTTTACACCACTAGGGTATATTGACATCATTCTTTTAAGTGTATTATTTCATGATTAGGACTTTACACCTTTGGCTGTGTCATTGAAACTATGCAATTTTCTTGAATATACCTTATATATATATATATATATACACAATAGGGAAAGTTCGTCTGTTTGTATTAGACTTTGACAAAGTTTTATCGTTTTTTGAAGGAGATGCTATCTGAAATCAAGGGGTTATTTGGGACCGGAGTAGGAGATGGGATAAAACGATCCCAAGCTTTGATGGGATAAGGTGGGATATTCAGGATTAAGCCGGGAAAAAAATTTGTACTGTGCTTGGTAGACTGTTGTATAATTTTATAGCGTCTACCTAATGGAGTATAAATCTTTTTTCTGGTTAATCATGGGATATCCCACCTTATTCGGCCTACCAAATGACTCCTTATATACTTTATTTTTTTATTATTTGTGGAAGACAATGGCACATTCAATTAACAATATAACTAATGTATATGAGATCTAATAATTAAAAATTAATTGGTCAATTACATTGCAATTGTGGTCATTATTTCAATTATAGTGAAAATTTAATAATTTTGGCTAAATTTAGTTGCAATCCGATGCTAATTAATAACTGGTTTAATCTCGAATTTCTTGATTTAATAAAATTAAATAAATATTTCTGAATAAATTATTTTTGAGAATGAAAATATATTTAAATTAATTGTTTACCCGTAGTTAATTTTAGGGACAACCCTTGATTGAAAAATTAAATTTTTCAATACAATAATTATTTAAGTAATAAAATTATACGATCTCGTATACATAAAAAAATGTATAACCGCTACTTAAAATTATAAAATTATTCAAATGAATATTTTTTAGAAGGAATTTATCCGATAAAATAAATATTTTACTTTTACTTAAAACTGAAGAAACTCAAAATTAAACTTAGCCGTGGAGGGTAAAAATTAGGTGTCAACAACTGTCCCCTTCCTTTGGTTAGGGTGGATGCAAGTAACTCTAGACAAAGGGAGTTTGACGTTCCTAATTTTGTCCAACCACGAATTCGTCTCTCAGATGAGATTGGTTTTCTCACGAGCTTTGAGAGATATGGCCTGACCTCGGTAAAAGGTTTCCTACATATCTCAGGTTACATGAGAATTGAGGCCTCTTGTAGTTCATAAAGCTTGATTTTAAAGCACGATTTTAAATAATTCTCAAGTTATCTCGAGTTTTCAATTTTGGTGAAACCGAAAAGCTTGGAAATAAGAGGATTGATGGAAGTTTGGAATGCAGTTGAGTTTTCTACATAGAGTCCGGCCTACATATCCCAATGATTCAGGAAATCAGACTACTTGTAGTTCGACTCAATCGGTAGAAAAAATAATCTTTTATGTTAGACGATCTTTGGTTCAAGGTGAGTGATAAGTTAATTAAGTTAAGGAAAAGAGGTTTGTAACCTCTTAACCATGAATGTGGGATCCTTCACATTCATAGGCAAAAATTTACCTAGATATAATTTCCAAAACTCTGAGTGCGTTATCACTCGGATTTGAAAGAAAGAGACAATTACTTCTAGTATGAGTTTAGAAATATCCTGAAAGTTAAACTAAAAACAGAATATCCCAAAATATCCCACATGCCTTCTAATAGGGGTGTGGTTTGATGGTAGTGGAAGTCGTCCTTTAGCTCGCGTCAAAAGAGTTTGATATTTCTCTTCGGACCATGTCCCAGTTCGCTGCTAAGAAAAAGTTCCACTTTGTGTTGCATCCTTTTTAGAGTCGTTCTCACCTGTGGTTTTGATTTGAAAATTTTATCCTTTTGGATGCTCTCGACAACAACTTAAAAAAAAAAATTAGTTGTAATTGTGGCATTACCCAAATATAAATTGGTGCAAACCTGTTTGAACACGTTATGCTGAGATAGTTAAACCTGTTCTAAAAATATTATATCACTTTGAGCAGGGTGACAACCCAATATGCACTAGTAAAAAGCGAATGACTTATACTGAATGTAACATGCCACTTTGAACGAAGTGATGGTCCAACGTGTCTCATTGAAGGGAGGACGAACTATTTTAAATGTAACATATCACTTTGGGGTGACGGTTCAACGTGTCTCATTGAAGGGCGAACGACCCATTTAAAATATAACATGCCACTTTGAACGGAGTGATAGTCTAACGTGTCTCATTGAAAGGTGGATGACCCATTTTGAAAATAACATGCCACTTTGAACGGAGTGACGATCCAATATGTATCATAATCACTTGCACTAAATTTATTAGTAGCAAATGCAATATAAGGGCAATCGTGCATACCTTGTTTTATTATGCCATACTGAAGTAGGTTGAAATTCATAACATATGACATTGAAGGAGGTGATGGTCCATAATAAAAATATGTCACTTCGAAGGAGGTGACGATCAACATAATAAGATGACACTCTGAAGAAGGTGACGGTCCATAACATAACAAGATGTCACTCTAAAAGAGGTTACAGTCCATAACATAATAAGATGTCACTCTGAAGGAGGCGACGATCCGTAACATAGTAATATGTCACTCTGAAGGAGGTAACGGTCCATAACATAATAAGATGTCACTTTGGAGGAGGTGACGGTCCGTAACATAGTAATATGTCACTCTGAAGGAGGTAACAGTCCATAACATAATCATATGTCACTCTGAAGGAGGTGACGGTCCGTAACATAGTAAATGTCACTTTGAAGGAGGTGATGATCAACATAATAAGACGTCACTCTGAAGGAGGTGACGGTCCATAACATTATAAGATATCTCAAATAAAGTGATAGTCCAATGCATCCTCTTAAGGAATGGAAAATCCAAATATAATAATATATGTCTTTTTAAAAGTGTGGATGACCCAAATATAATAAGATGTGTCACCTCGAATAGGATGACAATCCAGTAATTTTCTTGAAGGGTAGAAAACCCTAACATATAAGAAATAGAAGTTGATTTGTTAAACTTCATCCTCTGAATTATAAATCCTTAAAAGAACTTGTGTATGTCCTGAGCTTCTGGATTGAATCCTCAAACTTTGGGGGATTGGTTGTGTTACTTCTTAGGGGCGATCTTGTATAATGTCACTTGTATAACTTAATAATACTTATCAATAATACAATAATTTGTTGTAATTAAGCCAAGACTATAACAAAAGATAGAGTTTAAATATAAAGATGAAGTTGTTTGACTCATGATGATTTAGAGATAGTAGTTTGGATAATATCTCCACATCTTCGTCATTATGCCCGACCATTTTCTAAAAAATCGAAGAAAGTGTTAAAGATCACAACGAAGTAATAGAAACATAAATCAAGAGGAAAATAGAGAAGAGAAGTTGTCTAAATTATTATGGAAAGACCACAGGGGATCTGATAATGCCCTTTGTCATTCTTAACATTGTTAACTTTGTGACTTCACTGTTCCTGCATCCAAAGAAAAATTCTTAGTTTTGAGAGACTGACTGTGTTGGTATTGCCTTGCTCTCCTGATGCACCTATTGATCATTGATTTGCAAACTTTTCTAATATTGAAGTACGACTTTTATGAAATTTTTAAGGATCTTCATAAAAAATTATGCCCCAGTCTATAACATATAACTCCGGAACTTCCTTATAACTTGTGACGTTTATGAATATAGAATTTTTGAGATCTTCTCAAAAATTCTGCCCCAGTCTAAAATGCAAAGTACTTGAGTCGTTTCTGACATGGAGTACTTTAAGCATAGAGAACTTCAAAAATTATGCCCTTATTTCAACATCTGATTTTCAAATTTTTAGCCAACCTCAAGTTTTTGTGAAATTTTTAAGACCTTCTCAAAATTTTTTGCCCTAGTTACATGCTTCAACGTTATCTCCATGTAATTCGTAAGAAGATCCTTTAAAAGAATTTTTGAGATCCTCTCAAAAATTTTGCCCCAGTTTCTATGAAAATCTTACAAAAAATATGACCGAGCCATTGTGGCTCCTACACATTCCATTTAGGTAGGAAATGTAGTTTCAAAAAAGTGGAAAGATAAATCTTCTAAGGAATTGACCGAAGCCGACATAGGCTGCCTACGTATTCCATTCTTGGGAATTCAGGTCAAACGTAGTTTATATAAAATAAAAGAGATATTTGATATTTTTGATAACGTGACTGAAGCCAATACAAAACTCCTACGTATTCCACAAGGGAAATTAGGTCGAACGTATTTCATTACAACCAAAAGGGTTCGGTTATAAGGAAATCAAATTCTAAAGTGTGATTACAAGGAAGCCAAGTGACAGAATGCAATTACAAGGAAATAAAATGAGAAAGTACAAGAAAAGAAAATAACAACTTCCAAATACAGGATAGAAGAACTCCAAAAGTGCGCCTTTTTAGGAAAATTCATGCTTCTTCTGATTGATGGTGCCAATGATTACTTTTTGTGATTGGGCAGTGGATTGTTGTTAACATTAGTTGGAGCTTCTACAAGCGTTATCACCTTATTGTCAATCAGATCCTGAATTTTGTGATTGAGAGTGATACATTTCTCTGTATCATGTCCAACAACTCCAGAATAGTAAGCACATCACTTGTTTGGATCATACCAATTAGCAGAAGTGTTAACAGGCTTTGCTTACACTGGATGAAGTAATTTTGCTTCTTTCAACCTTTCAAAATGCTGAGTAAGTGATTCTGCCAACGGCGTGAAAATTCTAGGGGGCTTCCTTTCATGATTGCCACGAGGAGCATTATTTTGATAGTTGTGTGGTGGAGGTTGAGCATGACATACTGCTTGTGCATTAAAGACCGAATAGTGATCATGTCGAGCATTGGGATGGTATCGAGGAGGTTGCTTGTAGTTGGAAGAACTTTCTTGAGTCATCACTCTCATTACTTCTTTCTCTTTTTTCTTTCTATTTCTAAAAGAGCCAGTCTGGAAGCCCTTATGAGTGGATTGTAGTTCTGTCAAATTTATTATCCTTCCCGTCTTGAGGCCATCCTTAGTCATTTCTCCAGTGTTGACAATTTCAATAAATGTTTTTCCATCCATTGTTACCATGCGATCAAAATATTTTGGGTTTAGTGCATGGATAAAGTAACTAATCATTTCATCTTCTTCCATTGGGGGATGTATCCTGGTCTCTTTATCTCTCCAGCGTATGGCGTATTCACGAAAACTCTTATTTGATTTCTTCCTTAGCTTTGTGATAAAGATTCTGTCAAGAATAATGTCGACATGAAATTTGTAGTAATTCACAAAAGCATTTGCCAGGTCATCCCAAGTTCGCTACTTAGTCACATCTTGCTTGGCATACCATTCTAGATCCTTTCCACTCAAATTTTGACTAAATAGCTTGACCCGTATTCCTTAATTCTTACCCACACTAATCAACTTTTAACAATAAGTTTTTAAGTAAAAGAAAGGATTTCCGAACCCATCAAACTTTTCAAACTTTGGGATCTTATAACCAGGAGGCAACTCAATCTCGAAAAATGCACACAACTCTTTATAATTCACACTTTGGTTATTCCCAAGCCCCCGAAGGCTTCTAATTGAATCTTCCAAGAACTTGAGCTTTCTGTTCACCGTCTCATCAGTGCACACTCAGATCATTCTTTTTTTTAACATAATGATTAGCATCTAAGCGGTATAACCCTGGACTTTGTATCACTGACAGAGCGGTAGAATAGGTGTACACTGGCGGAACTTGGTGTGACAAGGATATGTTTTGAACCTTTGGAGGAGCAAATGTGTACACAAAAGGGGCATTCTGAGAAGCATGAGAAAATGAACTTCCTGATCTAACTTTTTCTAACGTTGGAAGCATAGGTCCCTTTTGTCGAGCATCAGGAGGCAAAGTCATGTTTGGAGGATTCTGGTAAGGTGTTCTGCGTTGCATCACCATGATCCTTAGCTCGATAATTTGTTGCTCCAAATCGGTAACGATCTCTGGGATTATTTCCCTTCCTATCGAGGCACTCGGGTCCATTGCCACCAAAAAGGTGGGAACTGCCTCAGATGAAATATTTATGATAATCAAACTAGGGTCCATAGTTGAATGAGTCCTTCTGTTAGCCCAAACAAGAACTGATGAATCTATAGTTGCTTTCTTGACCTTAGACCGTGTGAAATGTTGATGTTCTGCCAGCGATTACTTTTGCCTTTGTGAAGCGAGCTATTTTGACTACCAATACAAATCAGCCTCTCTCTAAAAGGAAAGAAAAACACTCAAAAGGTAAGAAAGTTAGTTCATGATCATAATGATTGACCAAAGTAATCTACGAAACGAATGACATATATTTGGTTTGAAACAGACTAAGTCTAGAATTTAGAGGATAAGACACTTGAGAAAGTGACCGAATGATCAGAACTTTGATAATTTGATGTATCTTGAATTTGATGGGAAAAACTAGAACTTCGAACAGGATAAACTAAAGGATTTGAAAAAATCGAATATTAACGGATAAACATCCTAAAAGGCTTATTTGAAAAATCTTTGAAGAAAAAATAGTCTTTCATTAACAGAATGTCTGGATAGCTCTTCAATCAAATGCAACAAAAATAACTTATGAGGGCGACATAATCAATGTAAATTGGATAATAATCTTATGAAATTTTGAACAAAATTGGGTAAATTGGAAGGAATTTTATCAACGAACTTCTAAGGTAATTTAGAAGGTTCAAATTTTGAGTCTTATATGCCTATTAACGCTCTAGGACTTCGAAATAGGAATAATGGACGTCTTGTTTCAAGCCAAAAGTATGTTGTTTAAACACATAGATAAGCAAACATAGACAAAGCAAAACAATAAAACACTTTAGCACATAAACAGTTATTATGCATAAGATAATTATATCACGCAACAAATAGAATAATAAATAGCGTGTCATAATTAGGTGACCCTTTTGAGCCAAGGGTGAGCCTAACCGTCAAATATCGATTGAGATTTTGATAAATTGATTCAAGGTTTAATTAATGACATTACTCGAGTTTAGAAGTTTTCAAACTCAATTTGATCAAATTTTGACTTGGATAAATTTATCATTATCTCTGCACATAATATGAGGATCGTCGTTGGTTCATGAACTCTTTTGACTTGAGGGCATTTCCTAAATTTATGGAATGACACCACGTGTCAAACCACCTAAGGCTTATGTATGCATGGACTATATTCAGGTAAGCTTTATCTTAAGTTCTTCTAAGATTTGGCTTACTAGACACAAGGCTCCCGAGTGGACAACTCGAGTGAGAAGGCTACGCAGCCACACAGAAGAAAATCCGGACACACCACGCATACGCCAACTCTTCTAGAATTTGAAATTTCAAAGAAGTTTGCGGGTGTGGGAAACACACCTCACGTGTACGTGTGACTATGTCAATTTTCTCGAATGGAAGAAATATGAACAGAATGACAGTTTATATAAAATTTAAACAAATAAACACGTAATAATTAGCCACAATAAGTTAGAATTTTTTTTTATTAGAACCTAGATAATTCTCCAGCAGAGTCGCCATTTCTGTCTTATCTCTTTCGGATTTCATTTGGCGAGAAAATGGTTTGACCTTCTTAAAACTATTTCAAAAGATTCAAGAAAAATTCAAAATAATTTTAAGAAATTCACAGAGTCGTCACTTGATTTTTATAGAAAAAATCAAGAAAAAACTTAAAAGGGTTTCAAAGGTTCAAAAACAGAAATAAAACCTTTAAAACAAGAGAAACTGCATAAGGGTTCAATTAATGCCCTAAGAAGATTTTTAAGGCACTTAGGAAGGTCCGTTTAAAATGATTTACCAAAAAGAACTAATTTGACTAAAAGTGGATAAATTTCTCAAAGACTTAATTTTATAGGAAATACTAAAATTATTTATTTAAGCATTTAAAATGGTATTTATTAATGCAACGGGAAACATTCTAGTTGAAGTAAACTAAGTTGCAATTTTTTTGAATTTAAGAGAAAAATGATATTTGCTTTCGTGGAGAAAGGAAAGGTTATGAAATCATTTTTTTTATTATTAATTATTATAAAGAAAAGTTGATTAGGCTATAGATAATATTTTTGGAGAAAATGTTAAGAGAGTATTAAATTAAAAGTATCTTATTAGTTATGGAAAGTTAAAACTTATAAGAAAATTTAATTTCTTGAGTTTGAAGAAAGTTATTTAATTCAAATAGGCTATTAGTTGTACGAACATAACAAATTTCATTTTGAAATAAAATACTACTTAATGTTTAAAAGAATCATTTTAAGGTGAAAATCGAAGGAACCATTTTAATCCGTTTTTAGACGAGACAAATTAGGTTAAAAAAGAATTTATGACTTAAATAAAGAAAACAAAGATAAAATAAAATGACAACACTTTAGGGAGTTTATCCAGATTAATTGATTAAAAAGTTAGTTAATACAAATAAGCAATACAAGCTACAAAATAACTAAAAATTACACAAACCCGCAACTTAAGTTTCACTTATTACAAAAAAATTTCATCTCTCCAAAGATATTACAAAAATCCCATTTTTCTCTAAAAATACATATACATAGCTTTTTATGTATATGTCGACCCTGTTACGTATATGAATCAGCTTTGTTATGTATATATCGGCCTTGTCATACTTGTTATGTATATGAATCGGTCTTGTTATGTATATGTCGGCCTTGTCATATACAAAGGTCTCTATGTATATGTCGACCTTATAATGTATATGAAATAGGAGAGAGAGTAAAGTAATTAAGAAAGTGGGAGAGAGTGTAAATAATTCTAATAAGGTTGGAATTTATGTTATTTTTACCAAAAATAATACAAAATTTGAAATTGGGCCCTTAGTTAGCCCATCAGTAAAGCTACCCAGCTTTGGGCTTTAAATTATGGGCTTCAGTCCATTTTTCTGAAGTGTATACCATCTGTATATCAGCAGCTTAAGTCTCAACGTTTTTGTGTATATCACTGCATATACAGTGTATATTAGTGTCTAAGACTGCTTATTTCCCTTCCACTTTCCATCATAAATAGCTTGATAATGTGCAGCTACTGTTTTCCGTGTATACGTGCTGTATATCAGCATATACCAGCTTGTATGTTTGTGCTATCCTGTGTATATCAGTCCAATTTTGGACTTTAATGAGGCTCGATTCGACGGCGTTCGAATTCAAGGATATAGGGAGTCCCATTGGACTCATCCGAAAGAGTTCATGTAAAGAGAAGACGAGATAAGGATTAGACCATCAGTTAAGAGTTAAAAAATATGATGAATTGTATTGATAAAGCCATGTTGGCAAAGTCTTATCACAAATTAAAATTGAGGGTTTAAGTTGTATCCATATACAAATCTATCCCAGAATAGATAATAATGGTAACAAATATTTTAACTTGCACTAAAGATAACACCACACGGCTCTATAACTAGTTTTTTTTTTTTTTAAATGATAATTTTAATCAACCAAATGACAAAAACTTAACACCTTGATATACATGAATACGCTAGGAGAACCCGACAATTTCTTAACCCATTTAATGCTAACCTTAGCGTTACCATGATGACTATTATTTCTAAATTATCACATAATCTCTAAAGTTCACACCTCCTTTAAATACACCCGAAGAAAAATCGAATTTAACAATTAAAGAATAAAAAACGCACACACAATCTTTTTTTTTTTTAGAAAAAAAAAACTAATCTGCAAAGAGTGGACTTTGATTCTAGCATACTTACTAATCTGCAAAGAGTGGACTTTGATTCTAGCATACTTACTAATCTGCAAAGAGTGGACCTAGATTCTAGCATACTTAAGGTCAAAAACTGTGACATATTCACGAAAATAAAGTCAAAACAAGGGAAGGAGAAGAAAATAAAAGTGAAGCAAAGGATGAATTTATGTATAGATTTAATCTAGTTCTACACCTTCCATTTAAGCACAACCTCTCAAACCAAATTATTAACTCTAATCCACATGCTTTTACATATTTAAAGACAAAAAACAGACACTATAGTGGCCAATTCAAAGTAAAACGAAACTCAATTCACATATCCTCAAATTGGCAACAAAATAGCTAGAAATACTCGGCCCGTATCACGACACTCGTGACTCACATGAACACTTTGAAAGAAAAAATAGACAGAAAGCAATCGAATAAAAAAGAAATTATTTCGCACTTTGCAGCCCTCTCTTGAATATATATATATATCTTTGAAGATTAAAAAGACGAAACCATATCTCTAAACTTGACTTATGGAGAACCAACAACAACACAGCTTGAAATCAAAATAACTCTTATATTCAATAAAATAAAAAATAGATGAAGAAAAGAAGGCGAAAACAAAACAAGAAGGGGACGGGTTCACAACTTTTTCAAGGCAGCAAACTATGACGACGAGCCTATAACGATGAGGTTTTCACCACCGGAGTTTCACTCGATTTCGCCGGAACTCAAGCTAACTTCCTCGAAACTTGCGTGATTTCACTGGAATCAATTGTTTTTCGCTGTGAATTTTTGGTTACGTGAGATTAGAGGAATGCTCCTCCAAAATTCCCAATTTTTCTCCAAAAAAATCCTCCCTCCTTCTTCTACAAACATGGGTGTTTATAGGAGGATTGGAACTGATTTTGGGAGAAAAACGGAGGGGTAAAAAGGGAAAATGAATTGATAGTTGAATTTCAAAATTTGAGATAAGGTTTGACTAAAATTGTATGAATGTTGTTGAGCTGTTTTTTTCCGTTGTTGTATCGTTGAGCGTTGAAATTGTGGTTGCGTTGTTAAATTGTTCGTTTGTTGAAGCTGTTGTGTGTGTTTGTTGCTGGATAAGAAGAATTAACACTCTGTTTGGATGATGGTTTGTCATAGTTTCATAATGTATGGTACAGTATGGTATGGTATGGTATGGTATGGTATGGTAAGGTATGATACTGTATAGTACAATATAATACAATGTTTGGATAGACTGTATCGTTCACGGCTATTTAATAATAATTTTTTGTTTGGTTTGATGGTATGGTATTGTATCGTAATGGATAATTTTACTAAAATACCTCTGATTATTATAAATTGTAAATTTATAATAATTAGGGACATTTTTTGATTAATTATGAACAGGATTTTCTTTGTATTGTCACTAACATATAAAAACACATTTAAAGAGCATCTACTTTCGTAAAAAATGTTCGATCAATGACAAAATCATTTTGTACTGTCACACAAAAAAGTGCAAAAGAATACTACTAATTGTTTTTGTTGTCAGCGAAAAAATACTGAATATCATGTATCATTTCTTCCCCTGCATGCACACATAAACATCAATCAATTAACGAATGTTCAAATTAACATTATTATCATGAATATTTAACCAAAATTAATTATATCTTCCTGACACTGGGTTTGTTGTTGTTGTTGTTGTTGTTGTTGTTGTTGTTGTTGTTGTAATTATATCTTACTGGCAAATGAACTTGAACCATGAATGATAGTCAGCTTTCTTTAGGTTGGCCATTCTCACTTGTCTAAATTCTTCTTTTGTGTCCGTTATAAATATTGGTTTAATACCCAAGTCTAACAACGTTTGATACAGACGAAGAACGCCTGGCACTGCTGGTGATTTTTCTTCATTAATCCACGACTCAAACTTCTTACCAACGTTGGCATTTGTTGCCCTGAGCAATTGTATATTATAATGTACACATTATTAGTGTTATAACTATTCTATTTTTTTCCATAACCCCTCCCTAGGAGTTTCCACCCTTTTTGCTCTAAGGTGACTCAAACTCACAACCTCAATGCTTGAAGTGACGGGTTTTTGCTAACCAACCACTTCTACTTTAACTATTTGATCGGTGTGGGGTTTGTTCATTATATGAATATCTCCCTGCTTGCCTACAATTAGTTTCTGAATATTCAACTTACCTAGAATATTGTTAATTTCTTTTGTAGATAGAAAAGCATCTAGTGTAGGTGGGCAAGGAAGGGGAAGATGATAACCTACATTAGTTTCTGAATAATCTACAACCTTTATTTACATGATATAAGTTAAAGATGCTTACATTAATCACTAGTTGTTGCTAGTCCCGCACAACCTAATTGTAGAAAGTCTATTGCAAGTCACATTAAAAGCTACGTTATGGGCAGGATTCGAAAAGGACCTAAACAAAGACCCTTATATTAATTTGTGGTAAGCTACTCAGTCCCATATGGAGCAAGTGGAGTCTCGAGAGATCGTAGGACGTACGCAGACCTTACCCCTTACCTTTGTAGGGTAGAGAGGTGGTTTCCAAGACCCTCAACTCAAAAAAGTGCGATCAAAGCAGGATATAAAGGAAATTAATCGTGCAGTAAATAGCAAGATAAATAAAGGAATTGAAGTAACATCTAGTAGCAACAATGCGTAATTATAATCCACCTAACTACGAATAGAATCAAACCTGAGAAAATAATAAGCAGTTAAAGTTTAAAAAGACTTACCTGAGAGAATGATCGTAGAAGAAGAGAAGGTGGAAGATGAAGAACAACCAGAGGAGTACGCAAAAAGCAGAGGAGAGGTAAGCTGTAAAGCGTAAAAATAAAAATATATTAGGGTTAATAGTTATATAGGGTGAAGGGAAAAATGGGATTAAAGAATATTATACAAGGACATAATTGAAAAAAAAAAGAATAAAATCATGGGATACCACCAAATTGGTGGTTCTGAAAATTGAGAGATTTCATGGTTTGGTAACCATGGAAACATACCATACCATACCATGTCATTTAAAAAACAATCAATACAAACATGGTTTCCTTGCTAACCCTACCATACCATACCATGGAAGCCACCTTCCAAACAAGGGCTAAGTGTATAACGGTGTGGGCTATGTTACAGGTTTTGGCTGAGTGGGCTGGGGGGGTTTTATTTCATTTTTTTGGGCTGGTGGTTATATGGTAAGCAGAAAAAAGAAAAGAAAAAATTGAAATTGGGCTGGTGGTTTTGGGCTTGTAGAAATGGCCCGAAAAACGTGAAAGGACCTATTTTTTGGAGTTAAAAAGGGGATTTTGGGGTTATAAAAAAATAACCCTAATTAATTTAGGATTTAGTCAAAATAATTTATTTTTTATCCAAATTAAAAATCGATTGGTCAATTGCATTGCAATTGTGACCATTGTTTCAATTATGGTCAAAATTTAATAATTTTTGCTAAATTTAGTTGCAATCCGATGCGAATTAATAACCGGTTTAATCTCGAGTTTCTTGATTTTATAAAATTAAATAAATATTTTTTAATAAATTATATTTGAGAATGAAAATATATTTAAATTAATTTTTTGCCTGTAGTTAATTTTAGGGACAACCCTTGATTGAAAAATCAAAATTTTCAATACAATAATTATTTAAGTAATAAAATTATACGATCTCGTATACATAAAAAATGTATAACCGCTACTTAAAATTACAAAATTATTCAAATGAATATTTTTTAGAAGGAATTTATCCAATAAAATAAATATTTTAATTTTACTTAAAACCGAAGAAACTCAGAATTAAATTTAGCCGTGGAGGGTAAAAATTAGGTGTCAACATAAACTTTTTATCCTTTATTAAAAGTCTCTACAATAGACAAAATTGTCTTTTCACTTTTTTTATACTTAAATTATTTAATAACTAATCTGTATAATAGTAAAAAAAAAATATTGACCTACTCAATCCCATTAGGAGTCAAATAGTTTGTCAAGCATATTAACCTAAAAAGAATTTGTTTGCCATATCAAATTTTATGAACAACAAGATAAATTTAACTTATTAAAAAAAACATCTAATGCTCTTAAAACTCATACCTAGATGGGAAAGCAAAGTTTTCTACTTATTAGAAAAGGTAACATAAACGTCTTAAAATTTTTACAAATATAAACGTCTGAACTCTCTCTCCCCCTCCCTCCCCCTCCCTCCCTCTCTCTATATATATAAAAATTCTTCTACGTACGACTTCAAAGACGAAACAAAGCCGCATATTTTTACTGATGAAGAAAAAAAGGTTGTACTAAATTTGGAGTTTATGTTTGTTAGTACGCATATTACATTGATGAAGAATTCTTTACACTATTTTCTTTACCAATTGAGTTTATTTATCATAACGTTTAATTTAATTAACAAAATATTTATCTGAGTTCTTATAACATTGTGGTGTGTTCTTTTTATAGCTCTTGTCAATTTCAGAAGTAGTACCTATATATGAGCAACTTCTATTCACGTTTCGCACAACGGTAAGTCCCAAACCCTAGTATAAATAAATGAAGCAAATGAGATTACAGATACAAATACAACATGCAATGAACTTACAAAACAAATACAAAATAATTCTTTCAAAAATACAAGTACATCGACAAAAATAGAATACAAATACAAAAAAAGTGAAACCACAAAATACAAATATAATATGCAATCAATTTTAAAATACGAATACAAAACAGTTCTTTAAAATATAAGTGTGAATTGTATAAAATATAAATAGTAGTGCGAACTACAAAATACAAATACAAGTGCGAACTATAAAATACAATTGTATCAACGAATATAAAAATATAAATGATGGTGCGAATATAAATACAATAAGCGATTGTAGTATTTTCATCATCATCCATGACTTGTCCTCAACGTAGCTATATTTTTCAAAACTACAAAAAATATAAAATAGCACAAAAAATGAGAAAGAATAAAAATACAAAAAAGAAAACAAGCAAAAAAGAAAAAAAAAAAAAAAAAAGAAAGAGAAATAAAAGTTAGAGATAGAAGAAAGAAAAAAAAAAAGAAAAAAGAAACGAAGAAAAAAGAAATAGAAAAAAAGGGGGGGGGGGGAACACGAAAAAGAAAAAATATAAAGTGAAATCAAAAAAGAAAAAAAACAAAAAAAGAAGAAGAAAGAGAAATAGAAGTTAGAGATAGAAGAGAGAGAAAAAAACGAAAAGAAAGAATCGTAAAATAGAAAAGAAAACAAAAATAGAAAAAAAATGATAAAAGGAGAAAAGGAAAAAGAAAAAAAAAATGACTGTGAATACAAATATAATGGGTGTTTTTGATGTTTCTGTTTGTACTCGACGTAATTATGTTTTTCAAAAATTAAAAAAAAAATATAAAAGATAAAATACAATAAAAAAAGTAAAAAACAAATAAAAAAATTAAAAAAGGAACTAAAAAGGAAAAAAGAAAAAAAAATTAAAAGAAGAAGAAGAAGAAAGAAAAGTAGATTCTAGAGATAGAAGAGAGGAAAAAAGGGTGAGAAATATAGGCCACAGATAGAAGAGTGAGAAAAAAAGGAAAAAGAAAAGAAAAGAAGAAAAAAAACAAAAGAAAGACTATAAAATATAAATTTGTTATAAATGTATTTACATTATGGTGAATGTCTATCAAGAATATAGATAAGATCTATTAAGATCTAGTTGATATCTATCAGGATTTGAAGTATCTGTCTTTTAGTCAGAAACTAGAGTATTTTCCCTTATAAATAGAGGAGTTTTGTTCATTGTATACTCAATCTTATGATCTCTCATCTTCAAGAGAAATAAAGAAGTCTCCCTCTTCTCTCTATATATTCTTGTTGTTCTTAATTTATATTTCATAACACGTTATTAGTACGAGACTCTGTCAAATAAGGTGAGATTATAAATCTAAAGGTAATTTCAAGGTTAGTAATTCCTTATGTTATCTGTCTTTTGCTACTAATAATATAAATATTATTGGATTTGAGGAAAAATAATTGGTTTGGAACCATTTATGTTTTAAATTTATTCCTCAAAAATAATATTATCAAAAGAGATGATAATATATTGGGTTCAAGTCCCATTGATTTATGCCTAAGACGTTTTTATCTGAGTAAGACGTTGAGTTTGAATTTCAATGCATCATATTGATGATATCATGATGGCTAACGCAAAATAATGTGTTTTTGATGAAAAGTCAGGAAACTTGTCCATTGAATATGCTTCACTCCAAGAAGTGAATATGGTAGCAATATATGATAAGTCTGAAAGATGACAATTTGCTCTATTCTTGAAGTGAATGTGTTAGCAATATAGAGAAATTCTCTCCATCATATTTATGCCTCAATTTGCTCCTGAAGTAGCAATATCATGAAAGAGGTTATAAGCTATCAAAATTTGATAGACTTAGGGTACGATTATGTTCCATTCCCGGAAATGAGCATTTCGATTGTTTCAATATAAACGTGCACTTGATTGTGATGGTATCACAACTCACCTCCGAAAGAGGCAGAATAACCGAAAAGAGTTATTTTGAAATCTATTTCTAACATAGTAAATCTGAAATTTATTCATGTAATAGTAAATCAAAAATTCACTAAAGTAAAAGGTACATGTCATGGTAAACTTGGAGTTTGCTAGAATAAATGTTCATAAATTGACATGAACGATTGCGACATCCCAAAGATGTGCATACTGAGTATTAAACATATATTGAAGAAATTAGAAAAATTCTTCATTTAGTTTTAATGTTGTTTGCTCTCATGATAAGTTGGTTGGACCAACTAATGTTGGGATTGAATTCCTTAAATCTGAAAAGTATAAAAGGTGAATATGGGCCCATTTACCTGTCATGTGATCTATTAAGATGCATCGATATAAGATGATCACATGTACATATTGTCAACCTACCGTTTGACATTCATAAAGTTGCTTGCTCAATAAAATTGAGTTAAGAACATAATTTTCAGATTATGTAATCAAGACAATTCATCTAGATAATGATGTTTTAACATTGAATGCCTTCGATAAATAGTTAAATCATTACTAATAAGAACAAAACTTCATGTATTGGTCTGAAATATAATATGTTGCACACAATAACACCTGTATGCATTAGACCAATAAATTATGACTATTTCTTCCCTCTCAATTGTTTCAAGGTCAGGAACCAACTATTCCATCTAATAGTTTTGATGTGCAGTATACGATAAATGAATATACCAAGATGCACAAAGATGGATTCCTCAAAGAAGATAAAGGATGTATGTTAATTTTTCTAACATAAGGGGGAGATTATAAGAAGATATGAAATATGTTAGGAATTATCATCAGATTCTCATTCAAAAGATAATTCAAGTCAAATGTTGAAAGCATCTGTTAACTCAAATTTAATCTTATATTTAAGCTGCAAGTGCTCCTATTTTGTGCCCCTGAAGGACAAAGTCTATGCATGTGTGAAGCGTGGTAGACCAATCGATTCCAAATGAAATAATCCTTAAAAATGATAAGGAGCAAATAATCATAATAAAGAAGGCAATGTGCTCTTGAAGAGCCTACGACATAACACTTCATGAAACTTATGAAAGGTTCAGGTACATGAAAATAATGAAGTGATGAAATCTCAAAATGTTATGTCACATTGCGAACCGATACAAATAAGAAACCGTCGACGATACCTTTGATACAATATCGATGCAATATTATAAAAGATTACGAGGATCTAAATTCTACGTTTATTTAAGCATGCTGACGTAGAAACATTTATCAAGTGACATGAAAGGATGCATCTTGGTAAGTGTAAAACTTATTGGATTTTTAGTCCAGACACTTGAAGATGTCACACATGATATGCTGAATATTATCACTTGACAAAAATCTATATGAAAATTCCTAAAGGATTCAGAATGCCTGAAGCATATAAAGTTTATGAGAAACTTGTTTATTATCCTTATAAGGGATAAATTGATGGTTTGAAAATCATTGAAACCCTTGGAGAGTTTTTAAAAGCAATAGATTATTTGTTGAAATGAGAAATATACCGAATTGGGTTGGTTATGAAGTACCATATCTTAGTGCAAGTGGTGCACTATTGTATCTTGCAAATACTACAAGGCCTGATATAACCTTTTCATTCAATTTGTTAGCAAGGTATATTTATGCTCTTACTAAGAGACATCAAAATGGGATAAAATACATGAGTTTATTTTATTCTAAAGCTTGCAGTCCCGATCTTGTTGATTATGCTGATGTTGGGTATTTATTTAACCCGAATAAATCTCGGTCTCAAACAGGTTATGTGTTCACATGTAGGGATACTGTCATATCTTGGAGATATACAAAGCAGTTTATCGTAGCCACTTCATCGAATTTTGCTAAGATTATAGTTATTCATGAAGCAAGCCGAGAATATGTATGGTTGAGGTCCATGATACATCTCATTTACAAATAATGTGGTTTGAAATGTGACAAAGCACCCATAATTTTTTATGAGGATAATGCAGCATGCACAACACAACTTAAGGGAGGACTCAAGGAGATAGAACGAAACACATTTCATCAAAATTTTTCTACATACACGAGCTACAAAAGAATGGTGATATTAACGTGCAACAGATTTGTTCAAGTGACAATGTGGCTGATTTATTCACCAAGTCTCCTCCAATTGCAACTTTCAAGAAAATGGTGCACAAGATCGGAATGCAAAGGTTCAAGGATGTTCTCATTAGGAAAGTTAATACGCGTTGTACTCTTTTTTCCTTACGAGGTTTTGTCCCACTGGGTTTTCCTTGTAAGGTTTTTAATGAGACAGTCTATATGCGTATTATTAGATATATGCACTCTTTTTTCTTCATTAGATTTTTTTCCCACCTTGTAAGGTTTTAACTAGGCACATTATCTATCAGTTAGACATTTAAGAGGGAGTGTTATAAATGTATTTATATTATACTGAATGTCTAACAAGAATATAGATAAGATCTAGTTGATATTTATCAGAATTTAAAGTATCTGTCTTTTAGTCAGAAACTAGGAGTATTTTTCCCTATGAATAGAATTTATATTTCATAACAAAATTGTTATTTTAAAAGTTAAGCTAGGAGCATTCTAATTTACTGAAACATAGATTATTTTCTATAAATGCTCTTTAAAAATTTTCTTAATGATATAGTAAAAGATATCCTTTTATTTATTATTTTGAAGTGTGCCATATCAAAAATGAACATATAAAAGTGATCAGAAACACAATTCCATTTTAAAGGAAAAAAGTATTTGAAACCTTTATTTCTGCAAATAAAGGGAAGAACAATTTGCAAATCATTTCAGAAGATAGATCCCTAAGTTAATATTTCTCATTTAAAGAAGCACCTTTGGATACATTTTTGCAACTTCTCATGCTCGAAAATAAAGACAATTCATGATTTAGTTTCTGTGAGTTCAACTTTTAAGATTTTTAGCATTATATAAATTTTATTTTTAAAATTATTCTAGGTTTAGATCTATTTTTTGTTACAATTTTAATAATTATTTTTCTTGCTTTGTAAATACGAAGTTAGGATGAATCTAATAAGTAGTAAAACAACAACGATGCTCTTCTTCTGCTCGAATATGCGTCAGAAATATAATTTGAAATCATTCTCTTTTCTTTTTTCCTTTTCTTTTTGTGGAAAAGGGTTAACGATATTCAAAACTTATAGGACTTATAAATTTCTTATTTGTTGTGGGGTTTGGATATTTTTTATAACTCTCTACTAAGAGGGAAAGGGCAGATGAAGCAGACAGCTCTCCGTCAACATGCCTGTTTCTCCTATTTGCTTCTTCTTCAGTTATTTGTTCCGTAATTTTACTATATTACTTTTAATTAATTATTATAAATTACTTATGTATTAAAAAATTAATAATATTTAATAACTCTCTAATAAGAGGGAAAGGGCAGGAGAAGCAGACAACTCTCCGTCAACATGCCTGCTTCTCCTGCCTGCTTCTTCTTTAGCTGCTTGTTCCGTGATTTTACTATATCACCTCTAATTAATTATTATAAATTATTTATGTATTAAAAAATTAATAATATTTAATAAAAAGGTAATATAGACATTTATAACGTGTTTGCTTCAACTGTTTCAATCGTAGCTTCATTAAATATAAGAGGGAAAGGGCAGGAGAAGCAGACAACTCTCCGTTAACATGCCTGTTTCTCCTGCTTCTTCTTCAGCTGCTTGTTCCGTGATTTTACTATATCACCTTTAATTAATTATTATAAATTATTTATGTATTAAAAAATTAATAATATTTAATAAAAAAAATAATATAGACATTTATAACGTGTTTGCTTCAACTGTTTCAATCATAGCTTCATTAAATATCGCTCTAAATTAATTATTATGTGTCATCTGAGTATTAAAAAATAATAATATTTGATAGAAAAGATAAAAAATAATATGAAATAATAAATTAACTATTGATATTTTAAATGAACTTGACGACTTATATGAGGTCCACTTAAAAAAAAATTAAAATATTTGTTATAGTAATTTTGCTATATCACTTTTAATTAGTAGTTGATTTTATTATATCACCCCTAATTAATTATAATATGTTATTCACATATTAAAAATTAATAATATTTAATAAAAAAAAAGTAAAATAGGCATTTATGACATTTCTGCTTTAACTGCTTCAATTATCTCCGTCAATATGTCTGCTTCTCCTCCTTATTTCATAAGTTGCTTCCTCTGTGATTTTATTATGTCATCACTAATTAATTATTATAAGTTATTTATGTATTAAAAAATTAATAATATATAATAAAAATGTAAAAATGGCAAGGAGAAGCAGGCAGGTCTCCGTCAACATGCCTGCTTCTCCTGCCTGCTTCATAAGTTACTTCCTCCATAATTTTTTATTATACCATCTCTACTTAATTATTATAAGTTATTTATATATTAGAAAATTAATAATATTTAATAAAAAATTAAAATAGATATTTATGACATGTTTGCTTCAGTTGTTTCACCCATAATTTGACTGTATCACTTATAATTAATTATTATAAGTCATTTAAATATTCAAAAATTATTATAAAGTCATCTAAGTATTAAAAAATTAATAATATTTAATGTTAAATTTACTTGACGTTTTATATGAGACCCATTTAATTTTTTTTCGTAAGTATTTTTTATAGTAATTTTGTTGTATCACTTCTAATTAGACATGTCTGTTTCGGTGTTTTAATCTTGATTTTACTATGTCACTCCTAATTAATTATTAGGGAAAAGGACACTCTATAACACTTTTTAAAACAAATTGTCCAAGTTTGAAAACTTTTCAAAAAGTGACCCTATTTTCGCTTTATAGTCATTTCCTAATTTGGGTCATTTTGGCCTACATAGTCCATGTACAGTCCGTATACAATACTGATACAGTCTATATACAATACTGATACAATATTCAACTTGGACAATTCGACCCTTTTAAAAATATTTTAATTTTTTTTATGTCACTCCTAATTAATTATTAGGGAAAAGGACACTCTATAACACTTTTTAAAACAAATTGCCCAAGTTTGAAAACTTTCCAAAAAGTGGCCCTATTTTCGCTTTATAGTCATTTCCTAATTTGGGTCATTTTGGCCTACATAATCCATATACAGTCCATATACAATATTGATACAGTCTATATACAATACTGATACAGTATTCAACTTGGGCAATTCGGCCATTTAAAAATATTTTAATTTTTTTTTGCAATAAATTTTTTAACTGATCAGATATTCTTCTTTTTTTATTATTTAAAAATAATAATTAAATTATATAAAAATAATATAATTGTTAAATAGAATATGTATCTATATAAAATATATGTATAGAAATTGTATAGTTCTATCAAATATGTATATGTATAAAATATATATAAAAAATATATAAAAAATATATGAAAATTATATAATTATTGTATAAAACATGTAAGAATAATGTACAGTAATTATATAAATTGTGTGTCAAAATTGTAAAATTTTCATATAGAATATTTATATGTATAAGGGATGTATAGAAACTGTATAGAAGGTGTGTAGAAACGGTCTAGAACAAGTCAGTAAATTGAAATAGCTAGAAAGTGAAATTTAAATTTCATGGTCATTTTCATGGAAATAGTTTAATTTGAAGTGTTATTTTTGTCATTTCCCCTAATTATTATGACTATTTGAGTATTGTATCAATTAATAATATTTGATAAAAAAAAATAGATATAAAATGATAAGTTAATCAAAAAAAATTTGCAAGTATTTTTTATAGTAATTTTTTTATATCACTTTTAATTAGTTGTTGTGAGTAATTAAGATATGTCTGCTTCGTTACTTCAATCGTAACTTTACCATATCACTCATAATTAATTATTATGTTTATCTAAACATTATGACACTTAAATTGGAATAAAAAATAAAATATTATACATCACAATAATTTAAAACTTAAATTATTTTAAAAAATGTAATTGACTATTAATGCCACAAAAGTTTGGTCAGGGAGAGCGATATATATTATTTGAAAATTACATAAAAAGTATTATAAATTACAATAATTAACAGCTTAAAATATCTATAAAAAATCTATTATATATTTTAAAAAAATATTATAAATTACAATAATTAAAATAAATTTTTAGAAAAATATTTGTTGGGCCCGGACCTTGCCCGGGCTATTAATAACTGGTACTATCTAATAAGAGTCAAAAGGAAGGAGAAGCAGGCAGCTCTCCGTCAACATGTCTGCTTCTCTTGACTGTTTCATGGATTGCTTCCTCCATAATTTTATTATATCATCTCTAATTAATTATTATAAATTATTTATATATTAAAAAATTAATAATATTTAATAAAAATTATATCTTATAGATATTTATGACATGTCTGCTTTAGTTGCTTCGCCTAATTATTTTTGTATAGTAAAAATAAAAAGGATAACCCGATGCACTAAAGCTACCGCTGTGCGCGGTGTCCGGGCTAGGGCCCCACCACAAGGGTGTATCGTACGCAGCCTTACCTTGCATTTGCCAGAGGTTGTTTCCAAGACTTGAACCCGCGACCTCCTGGTCACATGACAACAACTTTACCAGTTACTCCATGGCTCCCCTTCCAATTATTTTTGTATAGTAATTTTGTTATATCACTTCTAATTGAACATGTTTGCTTCATTGTTTCAATCGTGATTTTACTATGTCACTCCTAATTAATTATTATACTAATTTAAATTTTTTCACAAGTATTTTTTATAGTAATTTTGTTATATCACTTCTAATTAGTTGTTGTGAGTCATTAAGACATGTTTGTTTCGCTGCTTCAATCGTAATTTTACTATATCACTCATAATTAATTATTATGGTCATCTAAGCATTTAAAAATTACATAAAAAATATTATAAATTACAATAGTTAACAACTTAAAATATCTAAAAAAAAATAATTTGTTATATATTTCTAAAAAATATGTAAAAATATATTATAAATTAAAATAATTAAAATAAAATTTTAAAAAATATTTGTTGGCACGGGCTATTAGTAACTAGTAATAATAGAAACTCTCTCGTGTCATTCTATTGATCAAGATTGATGTATACGTACATACACACGGTTGTTGTACATCTAAGTGAATTGGGATCACACAGAAGGTTCCTAATCATACACGTACAGAATATGATTAGATGGTAACTAATCGTATAGAATAGGGATAATTACCTAACTTAGTCAATATTGACTTCTAATTATTTTATTTAGCCTAATTTTAATTAATTATAATTCATAGCAGCCTCCTCTTACCTATTAATTTTTTATAATTACAATTCATAGCATCTCTCATGTATTTTTTTTCTCTATTTTCTATTACTTTCCTTTTTTTTTTTCCAGTTTTTTCCTTCATTTTTTCTTTTCCTTTTTTTTTTGTTTTCTCTTTCTTTTCTTTTTCCAATTTTTTCTTTTTCATTTTTTTTCCTTTTGTATTTTTTTCCTTTTTCTTTTTATTCTTTTTATTTTTTCTCCTTTTTATTTTTATTTTTTTGTCTATTTTCTATTATTCTTTTTTTGTTTTCTCTTTCTTCTTTCTTTTTTCAACTTTTCTTTTTCATTATCTTTTTTTCATTTTGCCTATTTTTTAAATTTATTTTTATTTTTTATTCTTTTATTATAATTTTTTCTCTATTTTCTATTATTTTCCTTCATTTTTTGTATCTTTTCTCTTTTTTCTCACATTTTTTTCTCTTTTTTTTAAAGAAATTATTTTTTCTCTTTTTTATTTGTGTGGAGTAGCAAACACAAATGCAAGTGTGAATTATGTTTCAATTTTTTCTTTTTCTTTTTTTCTTTTATATATATATATATATATATATATTATCTATTTTCTATTACTCTTTTTTTTCTTTTTCCTTCATTTTTTCTTTTCCTTTTTCTGTTTTCTCTTTCTTTTTTTAATTTTTTCTTTTTTTAATTTTTTCTTTTTTGTTGTCTTTTTTCCATTTGTCTTTTTTTTTTCTTTTTTTGTTTTCTATTTTCTATTGCTCTCCTTTTTTTGTATTTTTTCTCTTTTTTTTTCTTTTAATTTTTTTCATTCTTTTCATTTGTGCGAACTAGCAAACACAAATACAAGTGTGAACTATAAAATACAAAGGCTAATTATAACATACAAATACAAGTGAAAACTATAAAATACAAATACAAATGCGAACTATAACATACAGATACAAGTGTGAACTATCATTTGTATTTTTTAATTATTGAAAAGGAACGATTGATTTTCTTTTTATGAATACTTGTTTGTATTTATTTATACGAGTTGTATTTATTGATACAAATAAATACAATTCAATTTTTTATAAAAATACAATATGTATTTATATTTTTAAAATCATTGGTTTCATTTGTTTGTATTTGTATCAAGTGATATTTATTTATTTATAAATATGAATAATAATTTTGACATACAAATACAAAATGGTACATTTGTATCAAATGATACATTGCATATTTATATATTTTAGAATCAAGAAAATACAATTAATGCATTTACTTATTTGTATACAAATACAAATGATAAATTATACATAATCACGACTAAATACAATAAGCAATCAACTTACAAATACAAATACAAAATAATTCTTTAAAAATAAAAAGACATCGGCGAAAATAGAATACAAATACAAATATAATCTAAATATACAAACACAATAAAATCATAATACAAATATAATCCAATATAATATACAGTCAATTATAAAATACAAATACAAAACAGTTCTTGAAAATACAAGTGTGAATTATATAAATTATAAATGATGGTTCAAACTAACAAATACAAATACAAGTGTGAACTATAAAATACAAATATAAACGCGAACTACAAAATACAAATACAAGTGCGAACTTTAAAATATAAATACAAATACAGTTGAATCAATGAATACAAAAATATAAAGGATGGCGTGACTACAAATAGATAAACAATTATGGTATTTACGTTATCATCAATGACTTGTGCTCGAGTAGTTATATTTTTTAAAAATACAAAAAAATATAAAATAGAACAAAAAAATGATAAAGAAAATAAGTACAAAAAAGAAGAGGAAAAGAAAAAAAGAAAGAAAGAGAGATAGAAGAGAGAAAAAAATATATAAAAAATAAAAAAAATAAAAATAGGAAAAATTAGAAAGAAGAAGAAGAAAAACCGAGGAAAACACGAAAAAGAAAAAAATATAAAAAAAAAATAAAAAAGAAAAAAATGGTAGTGTTTTTGACAAGACTAAATATGTAGTGTATTTATGTTTTTATGAATACAAACCACTGAGTAAAAGTAAATACAACGGTTGTGAATCGAATACAATAGCTAAATGGTACTGTATTTATATTTTATATGAATACAAACTATTGATAAAATCGAATACAACGGGCGTAAATTGAATACAACGGTTATAAATGGTAATTATGTAAAATATGACTATGAAAGGTGAATTTTCCAACAAAATGTGGCTATTTTTGAAAGATCCCCCGGAGAATACAATGAATTAATTTAGAATGAATGATGTATAGACCATCAATAATTACACTCTTATAATTTGCTTTAATTAATTAACTAACTAACTAGTCTACAAATTTTGGAAGGTTGTTTCCTTTCAAAATTTTAGTAGTTTGGTTGGTTGATTACTTAACTTTTACCTTATTGATTAAGGTTAAATTTCCCTCCCCCATTTTTCGTTTCTCTACCCCATTTTTTAAATTGAAAAAAAAAAGAGAGATTTGTTTCCTTTGATGTTAGAATACAATTGAGATGCGTCTCTGTCACTGAGGAATCCACAGCTCACGTGTACTAGCAATTGTTGTCTTACAAGAAAGTTTATAATCTATTTCCTAATAATATTCTAGTACTTTTATTTGCAAATCGGATTTTGAGATGTATACTTCATCATTAATTATACTATTAATTAATCTTATAAAAACATTCTATTTGTACTGTGACTATCATTCTTTCCTAGTATTAATATTGTTTCGTGTAGTGCTTGCTAAAAAGGACTTGTTTGATTTTGTATTTTGAAACTATGTGGACCATATATATTGCTTTTTTCTAAATAATTCCTAATCATCAGACTTTCATTTTTGTTCTATTTCTAATTAGAGTGATTGATGATCTGGTCAATTATCTATCAGAATTTTCTTCTAATCCTTACGAAAAATCAAATTAAACTGAAGGAAAAAAAATGAAATTTCTTTGATTTATGGAGTGTTGGGTTTTAAATTTTAAGAATCAACATTATTTGATTTGGTTTTGGTTTTAAGAAAAAAAGATCGAATGAAATTAACGATATAAATACATATTTAAAAATTGCAATTACACAAATGTATTGTATTATATACATAAATACACAAAAGAGGAGTCTATTGCTGTTAGATCTCTCTATAAGATCATCTCGTTATAAAAATATTTCACTATAGCAGTCCGATTTTCCTTATAATCGATTTTTCATGTTATAGTTTACTTCTATATAACAACATTTTACTTTTAATAATAATAACATTTTTTATAGCGGTACATTTTTTATAAAATTACCTCTCTATAACAGCATACTCAAATATTATGTAAGCAATATTTTGTAAGAAATGTATTATGTACAAAATAAAATACCAAAATATTTATGATAATCATCATTAATATCATTGCACATAATAAATTTCAAGTATGCATATCTCATTTAAAGAAAAAGATATATTTAAATGATGGACATCATTTATTTCATAACTTCCCGAGGGTAAGATTACTCATGTTTGCCTTCTTTATATTCATATATATATATATATATATATATATATATATATATATATATATATATATATATATATTACATATTTTTGGTTAAAACAATTAATGAGATCTGATCATCAAATATAAATATACATATATAACAACACTATTTTATAATAATCATGAAATTTTTGGACAAGTACTGCTACTATGGAGAGGTTTAACTGTATTTTGTTATGCATCTAGTTAAAGTACTTTAGTTACTAAAATTTAAGTGAAATATTTTTTTATATATTCAATATTCACACTGCTTGCATTTTTAAAAGAGAAAATACCCAATTACCTCTCCGAACTATATCCGAAAGAGCTGTGACACACCTCGACTTTAAGGGGGTCCTATTACCCCCTGAACTAATTAAAAGTGAAATTTTCACTCTCTTAGTGCCTATGTGGCACACACGTGTGCCCACGTGGACACTTCAGTGTGTTGTGCCACGTAAGCGCCACGTATGTGCCACATAGGTACTAAGGGAGTGAAAATTTCACTTTTAATTAGTTCAGAGGTAAATAAGACCCCCTTGAAGTTAAGGTGTATCGTAGCTCTTTCGGATATAGTTCGAGGGGTAATTAGGTATTATCTCTTTTTAAAAAGAAAATTATAGAACAACTAGCTGGCATGGCTTAAAGGATTCTAGGCTAAGCATTAACTAAAGAAAAGCCCTAATTGGCTGAAGGTTTTTGCATTAATGCGGAATTTTCTTAGAGAGAATTAGATCATTCAGGTTTCAATATCTGGAATTAAATTAGACGGTGATTGTTGAGGTATATGAGGAATCCAAAACTTGATTGGCTTCAATCTTTGCTCACGTGTATATTTCCTAATGGGGTTATTTTTCTTCACTCTGTCTCATATTAATTGTATTTTATCCATCCTTTACAAAATTATAAATAATAAATACTATTTTAATAATTTACTCCTTAAAGAAACTTTTGTAAAAGTTTATAACTCAGCTCGTTTACACTTTTAAAATGAAAATATTTATAAAAATAAAATTAATTTTTTTTAATTAATTCTCTCTTGATTTTATAAACTAACAAGTGATTTGGTAAACGTTTTTCCATAAAGTGGACAACTAATCTTGATTTTATAAACTAACAAGTAATTTGAGGTATAACTAATATAAATGGAGTATAACAAACCAAAAAAGTTTTTACTCTTGGAGTCATTTGATTCAAAATTAAGATACCTCTGAATAATAGTTTTAAAGTTATAATCGTTATTAAAATTTAATATAAATATAATATCAATTTTAATCAATACCTTCAAACAAATATGAGATAACTTTAATTTGAAAATTTATGTCGAGATAACTCACCCTATGACTTGAATCAAATGACTCAATTTATAAATAAGAAAAATGTTGATACTTTATTTGCAAATTAAATTAGATTTTTACTATCGATTTTAAATACTTCCTTCACATTGTTATTTTATTAACATATTTGTACAATATTCTCCTCATACGGTGACTGATGACAGGGACTGAACACGTATACACGAGTCCTTTCCTTCTACAGTATATTGATTATGGGAAATGATATTGGCGAATTAGTTTATTAAAAGCGATTACTGAAATTAGTAGGAGTATAATCTAAAATATAAGACAATTAACTAGCTGCTAGAACAGATTTAAGTGATAAAATAGACAATTAACTAAATATTCTTTATAGCTAAATTGGATCAAAATGTTTGAAATATTTATCTTAAAATTAAATTAAATGAAAAAAAAAAATAGTTAGAAAGGAGGACTATAAGACTAATAACTTTTTATCATTTAAATTATGACCCGTTCATTAATTTGACATGTCCATTTGCCAGCTTTACATAAACATGAAAAAAGAATTTTTTCCAAATCAACCACGACATTAATGTGATCTTACTTAGCAAAACTGCAAAAATGAGAAGAACCGAAAGTGAAAAGAAAAGAAATAGCTAGAATTAGTAAGCAATTTACAAATATGTCCACGTATTGTTGATTTTCTTTAAAATTTTGTTCTGAATTTATTTAAATATCCTCATACTAGAATGTTTTATATATATCAATTGGCAATAAAGGGGCGGGCCACCTGCGCATGCATTTGGCCTTTAATAATAGCATCATCATGTAAAAAGTGTTGGAAAATAATACTCCTATGTGTATCTCAAAAGGTACGTATACTTCCTCTACTTTATTTCATTTGTCGCCCTTATTAAAAATAAATTAGGCATTGTTATTTTTGACAAATGAGCAGGAATAGGGATCAGCATAGTAATAACAATGAAACAATCACATACATCAAAGGGACTGCTACTCAGAATGATCGAAAGCTAATATACAGATGAATTTTTTTTACACTTTAAGGTATTAAACGTAGATCATAATTACATGAGAAAACTCAAAGCCAAAGATCCTTTTTTCTTGGTCATTATCCTAAAGATACTAATACGTAATGATTAATTATTAATACGTGCCAACATGTAAAGTGAAGGCATTCAATTATTAAGTGATTTTTGTCTCTAAAAGTCAAGTCACTCCATCATTTCTACCAACAATTTCTTGTGTGTAACTCAAGTTTCATTTTCTTTAGGAATCAATGATTAAGGACCCACCAAAATTAATGATTGGATAGAAGGGTTTCGCAAAGAAGCAAATTGCGGCTCTCTAATATTAACTTCTTTATCACGATTTCTCTCTTCAATAAATTAAATGTAGGGTTTATACTTATAGCATAGCCCCCATGACAGCACCTACAGTTTTTTTTTTTTTCTGGTATTCAATATTTTTATTGAAGCTCGATTAATTTGAATTTGCGTCGACAATCTCACCATAAGGATAAAACGCTTCCTACCAATGGCATTTAATATTCAGAGGTCGAACCCAAGTCCTCTGATTAAAGTTTGAGGAATGCTTACTACTTCGGCAGAATCTTTGGTGATACCACATCTAGTTCTTGCTCCCACTAATTTTATCTCTTTCTTTATATCAGAAAAATCCACATATGTAATTTTCACTTTGAATTAATATCAGAGGCCAGAAGGTATGCTCTAAGATCATAGCAACAGCATGCATGGCTCCAAGCTGGTAGGTTACGAAGAGCTTTCAAAATACTCTCTTCGTTTCAAGGTTTTTGATTGAGTTTGAAATTAAAGATTAAACGGAAGATTTTGAATTTAATGATCGGAAAAAGTTATTATGGCTAATTGTATGGTCATAAACCATCTTATTAAAAGCAACATGAGAAATTTAAAGTGTTACTAAATAATAAGATGTCATTTTTCTTTTGTCCGACTAAAAAAAAAGAATGTCATTCTTTTTTGGACGGACTAAAAAAATAATAATTTTTCTTTTGAAATCGAGTAGAAAAAAATGACATATATTGAGAATAAAAATAGTAGCTATCGACACCTTAATAATAGAGGCAAATCTAAGATTGAGAATGTGTAATCTTACATTTTACTCCTTCGTTCAGTTTTACGTGTCACATTTTGAATTGAGACACCTATTAAGAAAAATAATTAATAACATGATTATTTTATCATAGTATTCCTATTGAATGATGCTTATATTGTATCTTGAAATTAATTTGGAAAAAAAATAATTAATGTTAAAGATAAAACAGAATTTTTTTTTCTTTTCTTAATATATCAAAAATAACTAGTAAAAGTTGAAATTCAACTAGAAAAATTAAAAAATTAATGAAAAGTTAAAGCGAACGGATGAAATAATATTTAGTATATTTATAGGATTTGAAGTAATACGTTACTGAACAGGAAACATTAATAATGGCTGGAGCATTGCCATCCACGTAATTGTCGATTCCCCAAGCGGGTGAATCTAAAAAATAGATTCGGGGTGATTTTTAAATTTTAGTCTCAAATAAAAAAGCTTTTTTAAAATAACCTTTACCTATTAACTAGTATTTTTTTGGACGAAATTATCCCTGATCAATAGAGTAAATTACATAAATATCCTCATAATGAATAACAACTCCATATTTATATCTTTCAACTTTTATTTTTTTTTCTCTTTTTAATTTTACTTTGATTTTAATTTTTAATTTTTATTTTTCTCAACCCTTACTTTTTTTCTTTTTTCCTCTCAACTTCTTTTTTTCCTTTTTATTTTATATTATTTTTATTTTTTATTTTTCCTTTCTTTTTTTTTTTTTTGTTCTTTTTAGTTTTTCTAAACCCTTACTTTTTTTTTTCTTTATACCTCTCAATGTCTACTTTTATAAAAAAAAGACTTTTCTATTTTTCTTTGATTTTTATTTTTCTTTTTTCTTTTTAATTTTTTCTTGACCTTTATTTTTATTTAATCTTTTTTTTTAATTTTTATCAACCTTTATTTTTTTCTATTCTCTCTTAATTTCTACATTTTCTTTGATTTTTATTTTTTAATATTTTTCTTCGTTTTCTTCTTTTTCCGCATTTTTTATTAATTTTGTTATTTCTTCGATTTCTTCCATTCAAGTTACATCACATTAGCAAGAGTTGACACTATCACATTATAAAGGCAAGACTTATGACTTTCGAACAACAAACTACGTTTCATGGGCAAGAGTTGACACTACTACATTGTAGAGGCAAGACTTATGACTTTCAAACAACAAGTTATGTTTCATGGGCAAGAGTTGACACTACCACATTGTATTTTGATTTATGAGATGTTTTATAACTCTTACCTTAGAGACAAGACTTAGCTCAGGAACTTTCAAACAACAAATTATGCCCCACGGGCAAGAGTTGACTCTACCACGTTATGTTTTCATTTATGAGATGTTCTACAACTATTATCTTAGAGGCAATTAGACTTAGCTCAAGGACTTTCAAACAACAAATTATGTCCCATGGGCAAGAGTTGACTCTACCACATTTTTTTTTCATTTATGAGATGTTCTATAACTATTGCCTTAGAGACAAGACTTAGCTCAAGGACTTTCAAACTACAAATTATGCCCCACGGGCAAGAGTTAACTCTACCACGTTATGTTTTCATTTATGAGATGTTCTACAACTATTGCCTTAGAGGCAAAACTTGGCCCAAGGACTTTCAAACTACAAATTATGCCCCACGAGCAAGAGTTGACACTACCACGTTATGTTTTCATTTATAAGATGTTCTACAACTATTGTCTTAGTGGCAAAACTTAGCTCAAGGTCTTTCAAACAACAAATTATGCCCCACGGGCAAGAGTTGACTCTACCACGTTATGTTTTCATTTATGAGATGTTCTACAACTATTGCCTTAGAGGCAAGACTTAGCTCAAAGACTTTCAAACAATAAATTATGCCCCACGGACAAAAGTTGACTCTACCACATTATGTTTTCATTTATGAAATGTTCTACAACTATTGCCTTAAAGGCAAAACTTAGCTCAAGGACTTTCAAACAACAAATTATGCCACACGGGCAAGAGTTGACTCTACCACGTTATGTTTTCATTAATGAGATGTTCTACAACTATTGTCTTAGATGCAAGACTTGGCTCAAGGACTTTCAAACTACAAATTATTCCCCACAGGCAAGAGTTAACTCTACCACATTATATTTTCATTTATGAGATGTTCTACAACTATTGCCTTAGAGACAAGATTTGGCTCAAGGACTTTCAAACTACAAATTATGCCCCACGTGCAAGAGTTGAATCTACCACGTTATATTTTCGTTTATGAGATGTTCTACAACTATTGCCTTAGAGACAAGACTTGGCTCAAGGACTTTCAAACTACAAATTATGCCCCACGTGCAAGAGTTGACTCTACCACGTTATATTTTTATTTATGAGTTATTCTACAACTATTGCATTAGAGTCAAGACTTAGCTCAATGACTTTCAAATAACAAATTATGCCCCACGGGCAAGAGTTGACTCTACCACGTTATATTTTCATTTATTAGATGTTCTATAACTATTGCCTTAGAGGCAAGACTTGGCTCAAGGACTTTCAAACAACAAATTATGCCCCACGGATAAGAGTTAAATCTACCACGTTATATTTTTATTTATGAGATGTTCTACAACTATTGCGTTAGAGGCAATACTTGACTCAAGGACTTTCAAACTACAAATTATGCCCCACGGGTAAGAGTTAGCTCTACCACGTTATGTTTTCATTCATGATATGTTCTACAACTATTGTCTTAGAGCAAGATTTGGCTCAAGGACTTTCAAACTATAAATTATGCCCCACGGGCAAGAGTTGAATTTACCACATTATTTTTCATTTATGAGATGTTCTACAACTATTTTCTTAGAGGCAAGACTTAGCTCAAGGACTTTCAAATAACAAATTATGCCCACGGGCAAGAGTTGACTCTACCATATTATGTTTTCATGCCCTTAAATTTGCTTTGATGTCAAAAAAGAAGATCCCTTTGCGGATTATCCAATTTTTTATTTATTAGCAAAATAAAATAAAAGTTGAGAAAAAAGAAAAAAAGCAATCAAACAAAATAGAGAATAAAAAAAATTGAGAAAAAAGGCAAGAAAAAATTAAATATTAAGAAAAAAGCGAAGAATTAAAAAAAATGAGAGGAAAAATTAAAAATAAAGTTTGAGAAAAATGAGGGAAAAAAAAGAGAAATGATAAAAACCAAAATAAAAGAAAAATAAGGGTTGAGACAAATGAATAAAAAAATAAAAAAAATAAAGAAATAGATAATGTTTGAGAAAAAAAGAGAGAAAAAAAATAAAGGATGAGACAAATGAATTAAAACATGAAAATAAAATTAAAGAAAAAAATAAAAAAAGTGAAAATAATAAAAATAAAAATAGAATTTGAGAGACAAATGAATATGAAAAGTTAAAAAATATTTGAGGGGTAGAGGACCAAATTGTATTTGTACTATACTAAAAAGGGAAGAAATAGATAATGCTTGAGAAAAAAGAAAAAAGAGGAAAAAAATAAAGGTTGAGACAAATAAATTAAAACATGAAAATAAAATTAAAGAAAAAAATAAAAAAGTGAAAATAATAAAAAAAATAGAACATGATAGACAAATGAGTATGGAAAGTTAAAAAATATTTGAGGTATAAAGGGGGTATTTGAGAAAAATAAGAAAAAAAAGAGAAATAATAAAACCCAAAAATAAAGGTTAAAGACAAATGAATTAAAAAAAAATGAAGAAATAGATAATGCTTGAGAAAAAAAAATAAAGGTTGAGACAAATGAATTAAAACATGAAAATAAAATTAAAGTAAAAAATAAAAAAAAGTGAAAATAATAAAAAATAGAATTTAAGTGTCAAATGAGTATGAAAAGTTTAAAAATATATTTGAGCTGTAGAGGGGCAAATTGTACTTGTACAATACTTTAAAAAGTAGGAAGGCTAGTTTTCAAAGATTTTTTTTTTGGGGTCAAAATTTAACGCCACCCACATTTGGATCTATGACATGTAATTTCCTGCCCCAAACCTTATGGAAAACGTCATGTTCTTCTAATCGCGCAACATGTATATATCACTTAATATTGTGAGCTAAAATTATGTGTATAAAGTAATATATAAATATTAATTATATGTAAGATTTAGTTATTTATGCAATTATGTGATTTTATTGTTTTATTTTCTACTTACATAAAATGATAAAATAATATATAGATTACATAACTTTCAGATATATTAGTTATGTGGAAGAGCAATACATGAAAATGAAAAAAGAAAAAGGAAGAACCAATCAAACAAGAAATCACTAATGCTAGATTTTATGTGAAAATTCTTTTTTTTCCATTTTCATAACAAATAATATATAAAAATATTAAATTTGTTACATTAACATCTCTTTTCAAACCAACAGCCAAATGACCCCAGTATGTTATTTGTGGGTCATCACAAAGGGTGTTAAAGTGGGTCGGGTCGGGTCAATCCGAAATCAGTCCGTTAAGTTTAGTTGGGTTGTGGGCTGGGTCGGGCCGGGATGTAGTTAAGTGAATCGGGTCCGGATTCAACAGTAAAATTTTTAAAAACAACCCTAAACCGGTCCACTTAGCCCAACCCGGTCTAACCCACCTAAACCCGGTTAAAAATCCAGTCAAACCCGGTCAAAAATCAATTATTTTTCCAATATACACTATATACACCCACCTATATACATTTTAAATACGTTAAACAATATATAGACACTATATATATAATATATACTACATTAGAATTTTAAAAATATATACACACATACACAATTACACATATATACGTAACATTCAATATATACGACTATACGTACTACTTTAATTAAAACATATACTACAATATATATATACTAATATATATATATATAGTTATATACTAATTTATAAAATATATACACATGTATACATTAAATATATACGTCTATAAAAGATATATACACATATATACTCACCATTCAATATATATGTACTACTTTAAATAAAACATATACTGCAATATATATATACAACAATATATACACACACTATATATATAGTTATATACTAATGTATAAAACATATACACATGTATACGTTAAATATATACGTCTATAGAAGATATATACACATATATACGTACCATTCAATATATATGTATTACTTTAAATAAAATATACTACACTATGTATATACTACAATATATACACACACTATATATATAGTTACACACTAATTTATAAATCATATACACATGTCTACGTTAAATATATATGTCTATAGAAGATATATACACATATATACGTACCATTCAATATATACGTACTACTTTAAATAAAATATACTACAATATATATACTACAATATATACACACACTATATATATAGTTATATATTAATTTATAAAACATATACACATGTATACGTTAAATATATACGTCTATAGAAGATATAGACATATATACGTACCATTCAATATATAAGTACTACTTTAAAAAAAATATACTACAATATATATATACTACAATATATACACACACACTATATATATAGTTATACACTAATTTATAAAACATATACACATGTATACGTTAAATATATACATCTATAGAAGATATATACAAATATATACGTACCATTCAATATATACGTACTACTTTAATTAAAATATACTACAATATATATACTACAATATATACACACACTATATATATAGTTATATACTAATTTATAAAATATATACACATGTATACGTTAAATATATACGTCTATAGAAGATATAGACATATATACGTACCATTCAATATATACGTACTACTTTAAATAAAATATACTACAATATATATATACTACAATATATACACACACACTATATATATAGTTATACACTAATTTATAAAACACAGACACATGTATACGTTAAATATATACGTCTATAGAAGATATATACACATATATACGTACCATTTACTAGATACGTACTACTTTAAATAAAATATACTACAATATATATACTACAATATACACACACACTATATATATAGTTATATACTAATATATAAAACATATACACATGTATACGTTAAATATATACGTCGATAGAATATATATACACATATATACGTACCATTCAATATTTATGTACTACTTTAAATAAAATATACTACAATATATATACACTACAATTTATACACACACTATATATATAGTTATACACTAATTTATAAAAACATATACACATGTATACGTTAAATATATACGTCTATAGAAGATATATACACATATATACATACCATTCAATATATACGTACTACTTTAAATAAAATATACTACAATATAGATACTACAACATATACACACACTATATATATAGTCATATATTAATTTATAAAACATATACACATGTATACGTTAAATTTATACGTCTATAGAAGATATAGACATATATACGTACCATTCAATATATATGTACTACTT
Organism: Capsicum pubescens; assembly: GCA_030864215.1. Taxonomy (NCBI): domain Eukaryota; kingdom Viridiplantae; phylum Streptophyta; class Magnoliopsida; order Solanales; family Solanaceae; genus Capsicum; species Capsicum pubescens. Next base: position 75,224,094 of record CM061546.1, read on the forward strand.
TAAATAAAATATACCTTAATATATATATACTACAATATATACACACACTATATATATAGTTATATACTAATTTATAAAACATATACACATGTATACGTTAAATATATACGTCTATAAAAAATATAGACATGTATATACGTACCATTCAATATATACGTACTACTTTAAATAAAATATACTACAATATATATATACTACAATATATACACACACACTATATATAGTTATACACTAATTTATAAAACATATACACATGTATACATTAAATATATACGTTTATAGAAGATATATACACATATATACGTACCATTCAATATATACGTACTACTTTAAATCAAATATACTACAATATATATACTACAATATATACGCACACTATACATATAGTTATATACTAATTTATAAAATATATACACATATATACGTTAAATACATACGTCTATAGAAGATATATACACATATATACATACCATTCAATATATACGTACACATATAAAATATATGTACTTCCTTAAATAAAACATATGCTACTTAATATAATAAATTAATAATACATTGTAGTAAATAGGTCCGTTTGTTTATTTAAAAAAAATAAAAATTAACCGGGCCAATTTTGGGTCGGTTAATCGGCGTGCCTGGACCGAGCTTGGTCCGGGCCGGGTTAACCGGGCCTAAAATAAAAAATAAACCAGCTCGGGACCCGATACCCTACATCCCATGGGCTGATCGGGCTGAGTCAAACCGGGCTGGTTTTTGTAAGTGGCTGACCCGTTTGACAGGCATAGTCATCACTCGACACTCTGTCACTAATTAATCATTTAAGTAATAGTTACATCCACTTGTCATTTCTCGAATCATATATTTTATTCCTATAAAATAGGGGTGTCAATTGAGCCGATTTGATCCGGCCCGAACTGGCCCACTTAAACAACCCGATTCGGTTTGACCCGGTCCGATTCACCCACGGGGTGTAGGGTATCGGGTCCCGGACTGGGCCAATTTTAAAATTGGGCTCGGTTAATCCGTCCCGGATCAAAACCAGTCCAGGCCCGTCGGTTAACCGGCCTTGGCCCAACGGCTATATGACCGTTTGGGTCCAAACGACTACTTAGCCCTTTTAAATTAATTTTTTTTTCTCATTAAAAATATTTTTTTAAACCCAATTTTTTTTTGTATAAATACCCTACACTTTCAAATCATTTTTCACACAATTTTCATTCTCCCAAATCTCATTCTCTCTCAAATCTCAATTCTCAAAATTCAAATATTCTACATATTTCCTAAAGTGCTCAATTTAATTTTTTAATTTTGTGATTACAAAGTACAAGTGGAAGTTTCTAAAGTCGCAACTTTCGGATACTTCTAAAATTTGGTATTAATTATTGAATATTTAATTTTATTATATTTGCGTATTTTAAATTTTTTTAGTTTGATTTATATTATGGATAACTTAAGAAACCTCGCCATTAAAAGTGTAAATTTTTTTGTCCCGGAAGTGGTAGTGGTAGTAAAAAGTTAATTACTGGCGGTAGAGGTAGTTCAAGTAGTAGATATACCCGTGTGCCTCCGGTACCACTTAGTTAACCGTTTGAGGAAAAAGTAGGTGTAGGTGCTCACGATATGAATTATGTAGAAGCTCAAAAAAATTACGGTATAGAAGAAGAAAATGAGGTAAATGCGATTGATTTAGACGAAGCTGATAAAAATATTGGTGAGACACCTGCAGTAGGAAATGTTAACGTTAGATCTGAATCGGTTAATCACCCTCCCCGTTCTCTCTGTGCCCCAAGAGCTCGTAGAACAACTAGTATTGCATGACAATTTTTTACACGTATAGGAGATACTGATGAGGTGCAATGCAATATTTGTCAACAAATATATAAGCATAAAAGAAGAGGCAAGCAAGGGGGTACAGATACGTTAATGAGACATATAAGTGATAATCACGAAAGAGAGTTATTTATTGCAAAAGGTGGTGAGGATATTGGTGGGCCAACACAAACTAGAATGGACCCAACAACCGGTCAGATAATTAAGAAGTATAATAAATTGAGGGACCGGGAAGAAATAGTAAAAATGGTAGCTATGCGTTGTTTGTCTTTCAGTTTTCCTTCTTTGGATGCTTTTATTCATTATATTCAAGCAATTTATAATCTTACGTTTAATGGTATTCCTAGAAGTACTTGTCGGATTGATATTATTAGACTTCATTCACAATATGTTTTTTATTTATCTACATTGTTAAAAAATATTCAATGTAGAATGGTTCTAACTTTTGATCTTGATCGTGCTGGTAATAAAAATGATTATTTAACCATTACTTGTGACTGGATAGATAGTAATTTTGTTATGCAAAAACGTATTCTAACTTTTTTGTATGATGAAGATCGTAAACATACTGGAGAATTTATTACTGAATCGATTGGTAAAGTTGCAGAATTTTATGGTATTAAAAATAAAGTCTTATGTATTGCTTTTGATAATGCTTCTAACAACAAGACAGCTATTACAAAGTTAAAAGTTAGGCTCTTTCCGCCGTTACCTAAAATATTTCATGTTAAGTGTGCTTGTCATATATATAATTTAATTGTAATAGATGATTTTGAATTTAATATACTTCTTCTCTTGATAAAAAACTTGAGGAATTGATTGAGATGGTTAAAAAACTTAGTGTTAGTCCAAAGTCATCTGATATTGCTTCCACTTCAGAAAGTAAGACGGAAGACTTGACAACTAGGCCTACTAGGCCTTGTATTCAGAGACCTCTAGATATTGAGGGATTTGAAAAATTATCTCCCATAGAAGAATTGAAAAAATTGCTGGATAGGAAGTTTTCCGGTTTAAATATTAAACCCATTGATTTGTCTAATGAATTTGCTGATAGCATAGAATCTTCTCCTGATACGGGAATTGAAATTTACTTTGAACTCAATAAGCTTAGAGGTATGGTTAGGAAGTAACCGGGGAAAAATATGCTGATATACCCCGCATGACTTCTAATTATTATCCGCATCCAACACCTTAAGATATTCTGATAGAGAAAAGAGATTGGAATCAGACTAATACATCTTACAGAGGAGTTGCAATTTATGAATGGAACCTGGATGGTTTGGTCAATAGGTAACTATCTATTCTTGTTCACCGTATGTTAATGTATTCTACTATGGCGAAGGCTACGGCTTCTACCGAGAATAAACAAAGACGTACAAATTCAGTTATCTGTAAAATAATTGTTGCTGGATTTACTGGCCAACTTTGTGGCTAGTGGGATAATTTCTTGACAGATGAAGGAAGAACAACCATATTTGAGGCTAAGAATTCCACTCTTGGTAAAGATAATCTAGGAAGAGATTTACCTGCGGATAGAGAAGATGCTGTTTATACTTTTATGCTTACTATTATTGAACATTTTGGAGGTAGATTTACCAACCAATATGAGAATACTTGAACTCTCTTAAATGGCCTTAGATGTAGGACCTTAGGAGAATTTAGATGGTATAAAGACACCTTTCTAAGCAGGGTCATGGATTTACCCGAAAGTAAGTATGAACATTGGAAGGCAAAATTCATAGATAGTCATCTTCCTCTATTTGCTGAAAGAGTTAGAAAGGAGGTTAGGGGCTCAGGTTCCTATGGTAAAATAATCTATTCAGAATTTACCTATGGTCAGCTGATAGCAGCCCGTACTCAGCAAGGTCTAGCTCTGTGCAATGAATTAAAAATGGCTAGGCAAATTAAGCTTGATAATCTTAAAGAATAATCCCAATTAGGAGATTTTTGTGAACAATTTGGTATGGATAAACCGGTTTCTACTTCTCAGGCAAAAGGTCGAAGATATTCTAAGTCTAATAGACCCTATAGGAAGAAGAGATCTAGGCATAGATCCAAAGAAGAGTGTGAGATTCATAAAACCCAGCGTAAGTCCACTAGATTTATGAAGAATAGGTCTAAACGCGATCTCGCAAAAATTAAGTGTTACAGATGTGGTAACTTTGGGCTTATTGCTCCAAACAGCAAGCTTCAAAAGCTTAAGTCTTTAGGTCTTTCTGAAGACGTTCATGATCAAGTATATGGTTTGTTATACACTTTCGGTTCTGAGTCTGATTATGTTTGTGATTCTGAATCTAAAAATAATATTGAATTACCTGGTTCATCTGATAGCGATCATGCAAATAATAAAATAAATACTTGTGCAGATTGTAAAGATAATACTTGCACTTGTGATGAAGTGTTTTATAAATTACAAGCTCAGTTTGAAGATTTAGATTTGAATGTTCAAACCCGCTGTTACTATTTACACAGTAGAACCACTGTGTATAGGGACCCAGATGTGGGACCCATAAATACTATGCATAGATTCTATTGTTTTCTATCTATAGGAACTTCATTTGTTAGGGAAGGTCAGAAGAAATTTTTTGATTTTCTTTATTTCTCTTTCTAAGTAGTTTGCTCTCCCCTCTCTCTTGTTGTAAAATTCAAGGTTTGAATAAAAGAGCTGATAGCCGCCGTTATTTGCTATTCCGACCTTGCATCCCGCCATTTTCAAGGTGACTAGTTCTCTTTTAATTTTAAGTTCTGTAATACTTTCCTCCCCTCTCCAGCTGTGACTATGTCTGGCTAAGAACATTTCATATCTAGGCTAAAGATCTAACTTCTCTTACATAGTAACTATGAAAGAACCAGACTCTATCAAAATAAGAAGAAATTTTTCTATAGTTTCTTAACTTGGTTCTGAAATGGTTGGTACAATCAAAATTAGCACTTCTTATGATGACTTTGTCTTAGTGACTACGTTTAGCAAGCCTTTACTTTTAAGCCCGTCATAATGGATAAAAGGGCATCTCTCTTCACGGTTAGAATCACTAGACACATGGGCTCATCATAAGTAAGTATTAATCTTCTTACAGGCCCCTTGTTCGGGTAAGAGAATTGATTTTTTCATAAAGTCATTAAGCTATTTGAAATTATTTTTTGAACCTTTCATCAATATCTGCCTTTCTGCCATTGAGGTTGTACCCCAATCTCCAAGAGTAATAATCTTTTTAATCATGAATTTTGAGAATCCATGCACATATGGTTCTTGATCATAAGCTTGAAAATGTTCAATTTCTTCCCTGCCAGTAGATAGCAGAATTGTCTCAAAATATGACTTTCCTGTAAAATAAAGATTAGGAATCAAATATTTGTGGATTCAGATATTACCTGATTCATTTTTAAAATTATACAAAAAAATGGACAAAGGTATATCCATTCTTGACTGAGTTATATCACTTAGATCATGTATGCAATTTGGACAAGATTGACTAGATGTACTTTTTTATTGAATTCTCCATTCAATGGATTCACAAATGGAGTATTGAATTCGAATTTACTAAAGAACAAATACCTTGTCTCTATAGGGTATTTTTCAATAATTTTTGGTACAAGCTGATGCACAAGGACCCAAATACTAAAAAATTGATTGGACAACAGCTCCTAGATACCATTGAAAATAAAATCCAGGAATATACAAAAGCTCCTCAGAAAAATATTGTTGAGGACAAATCATTGATACATATCACCAGAAGAATCTCTGTATATGATGGAGAAAGAATGCAGGATGGTAGAATAATATCTGGAAGAAGTTCATAAAAATCTTATGAAGACTGTCGAACAACATTCAGATACATTAATGAAAAGCATCACCAGCAATAATATTGCGGGAGATGATCAAGATCAAGATTCTCAATCTATTGATTCAAAAAATACTCTGAATGAGGAATACATTGCAAGGACGGAGAAATTTCTCCACCAATTAAAAAAAGGAAAGGATAAGATTTAGAAAAGATAATGGGACCCGAATGTGGGACCCTCTGTTACTATTTACACAGTAGAACCACTATGTATAAAGACCCGGATATGGAACCCATAAATACTATGCATAGATTCTATTGTTTTCTATATATAGGACCTTCATTTGTTAGGGAAGGCCAGAAGAAAAATTTTGATTTTCTTTATTTCTCTTTCTAAGTAGTTTGCACTTCGCTCTCTCTTGTTGTAAATTTAAGGTTTGAATAAAAGGGATGATAGTCGCCGTTTTTACTATCTCGGCCTTGCATCCGGTCATTTTCAAAGGGATTAGTTCTCTTTTAATTTTAAGTTATGTAATACTTTCCTCCCCTCTCTAGCCGTGACTATGTTTGGCTAACAACCTTTGATATCTATGCTAGAGATCTAACTTCTCTTACATAGTAACTATGAAAGAACCAGACTCTATCAAAATATTAAGGAATTTTTCTATAGTTTCTTGACCTGGTTCCGAAATGGTTGGTATAGTCGAAATTAGTACTTATGATGATGGCTTTGTCTTATTGACTACGTATAGCAAGCCATGACTTTTAATCCCGTCATAATGGAGAAAAGAGAGTCTCTTTTCACGGTTAGAATCGCTAGACACATGGGCTCATCATAAGTAAGTATTAATCTTGTGACAGGTCCCTTTTTCGGGTAAAAGAATTGATTTCTCCATACAGTCATTAAGCTATTTGAAATTCTCTTATATTTTGGTTGGTCCCACGGTTGGTTTTCCGATATTATTTATTAAGTCTGGTAGGCCGCGCGGATTACCGCTCGCCTGTCTGGTCCTATTAATATGGTATCATCTTATGAAGACTGTCAAACAACATTCAGATACATCAATGAAAAGCATCACCAACGATAATATTGTAGGAGATGATCAAGATCAAGATTCTCAACCTATTGATTCAGAACATACTCCAAATGAGGAAGCCATTGCAAGGACAGAGAAATTTCTCCGCCAATTAAAAACGGGAAAGTATAAGATTTAGAAAAGATAATGGGACTCGGATGTGGGACCCTTTGTTATTATTTACACAGTAGAACCACTGTGTATAGGGACCTGGATGTGGGACCCATAAATACTATGCATAGATTGTATTGTTTTCTATATATAGGACCTTCATTTGTTAGGGAAGGTGAGAAGAAAAATTTTAATTTTCTTTATTTCTCTTTCTAAGTAATTTTCTCTCCCCTCTCTCTTGTTGTAAATTTAAGGTTTAAATAAAAGGGCTGATAGACGCCGTTATTTACTATTCCGGCCTTGCATCTGACCATTTTCAAGGTGATTAGTTCTCTTTTAATTTTAAGTTCTATAATACTTTCCTCCCCTCTCAAGCCGTGACTATGTCCGGTTAAGAACCTTTCATATCTATGCTATAGATCTAACTTCTCTTACATAGAAACTATGAAAGAACCAAACTCTATCAAAATATGAAGGAATTTTTCTATAGTTTTTTGACTTGGTTCTGAAATGGTTGGTACAGTCGAAATTAGTACTTCTTATGATTACTTTGTCTTAGTGACTACGTCTAGAAAGCCGTGACTTTTAAGCCCGTTATAATGAAAAAAAAAACGTCTCTCTTCACGGTTAGAATCGCTAGACACATGGGCTCATCATAAGTAAGTATTAATTTTCTGACAGGCCCCTTTCGGGTAAAAAAATTAATTTCTCCATACAACCATTAACCTATTTGAAATTCTCTTATATTTTGGTTAGTGCCTCGGTTGGTTTTCCGACTAGGTTTTTTGATATTATTTAATAAGTCTGGTAGGCCGCGCGGATTATCGCCCGCCTGTCCGGTCCTGTTAATATGGTATCAGAGCCTAGGTTTTTTCATAGTAATTATGCAACAGATCTGTAGTCTTTGGTGTAGATATGAACTTTTCGTTATGGATATGAGAGAAGTTAGTACAAAAAGTACTAAACTTGAACAGGTTGATATACCTATAAATCTTAATTTATTAAATAAATGGACTATCCCCAAGGTGGATATAAAAACCATTTATGAATATGACTTATTTGATAAAGTGCTTTATAAGCAAATTATAAAAACAACTGAGCAGTCTTTAGCATTAAATGCGGATGAGCAGACTATTAGATTATTAAATAAACTTGACATAGACATGTATAAATGCCATTATAATTTCATGCATATTGGAATTCTTTAGACTGCTTTCAAACCATTAACTCTTAAAGGACTACCAGAGACATTTCTAGAGGCACTACAGGATGCTAGAAATCTAAATTTTAGACAGTCTCTTATGGGTTCAATTGGATCCACGGTAGTATATGGTCCAGTATATTTCAACACACAACCAATTTGCAATTATCTTTGTCTGATGCGAATATTATTGATGCTTTGACCTTGAATATAAACACTCATGGTTATAATTATGCCCCTGGTTCTGAGTTAATCTGTCTTTCTTATAGAATTGATTACATATTACTGTCTACTCTGAATCCAAGATGCAAACTAATAGATGATGCATCAAATCAGATCTTATTGGTCGAAACAAACTTTGCAAGATCCAAGGTCAACACAAGGAAACCTATAAGATGGGATGAAATTGAATTTCCCAAAACATGGATCTTAAATTTGGTTATTTCTCCGAATCAAGTTAGGGAAGATGTGATAAACTCTGAGTTATATCATGTAACTCAAAATCTAGATGGATAGATTTGTCTTCAATTTGACAACAAATTCACGGTTTATAACCGACATTTATTTTCTATGCCTAAATTATTGCCTTCTATGCATCATATATCTCCTATTGAACCAGTTTATGGTCCAACTTGGAATCGTGCAACATCTTTACACACTATTGATTCTGTACCTACTTCTACTAGATCTGTAGAAAAGATTAAAATCAATCCTAAAAAAAATATTGATCAAGGTGATAATATCTCTGATAGGGATAACTCAACACCTTCGGAAATAGAGTTTGATGTTATTCGTGTTTAATATCATTCCACACCAAATTGATTTTAGTCCTGGTTCCCAGGCAATGAGTTATATTTAAAAAGATTTTTTTGATAAAAAATGGAACCAATTAAAATTAGGTTCTATGAGACTTCTAGTCCAGAAGAATTAAATAATACTCCCTCCGTTTTTGAATAAGTGAATTGTTGGGGTATTTATTGGTGTTTCAAAATAAGTGAATCATAGAATTTTTTTTCAAATTTACCCTTATGATTTGACAACCAATTTACTTTTGAAAAGGTATTACAAGGTCAACTTTTTCTTTTTTTGAGGTAAAAATGGAAAGTTGTGTTTAATTTATGTCTTTAATGCTTTTTTCTTAATCAGTGTTTCAAAATCCAACAATTCATTTATTATGAAACGGAGGCAGAATTTTAAGTATTTTATGAGATGTGTGCATTGCATAATCAGATTGTGTGCTTTATGCCCTGGTTTATAACCACATATTTACCATTATATATTAAGGTGTTGGAAAGATCTTATCAAGATGCGAGTGGTAATATTATTCAAACTATTTACGCTCCCCAATCACCGTTTGTATTAGCTAATAATACTGGAATTACTTTTTCTGCTTCCCAAAAATTCATTGATAATGAAATTGGTAAAGTGACTGTTGCAGAAATAAATAATTTGATTGCGCGAAATAATTATTTTAGTTTATATGTTAAAGTTTTTGGAGAACATACTTCTTCTCTTGATAAAAAACTTGAGGAATTGATTGAGATGGTTAGAAAACTCAGTGTTAGTCCAAAGTCATCTGATATTTCTTCCACTTCAGAAAGTAAGACGGAAGACTTGACAACTAGGCCTACTAGTCCTTGTATTTAGAGACCTCTAGATATTGAGGGATTTGAAAAATTATCTCCCATAGAAGAATTGAAAAAATTGCTGGATAAGAAGTTTTTTGGTTTAAATATTAAACCCATTGATTTGACTAATGATTTTGCTGATAGCATAAAATCTACTCCTGATACGGGAAATAAAATCTACTCTGAACTCAATAAGCTTAGAGGTATGGTTAGGAAGAAACCGGGGAAAATATGATGATATACCCCGCATGACTTCTAATTATTATCCGCATCTAACTCCTCATGATGTTCTGATAAAGGAAAGAGATTGGAATCAAACTATTACATCTTATAGCGGAGATGCAATTTATGAATGAAACCTAGATGGTTTGACCAATAGGAAACTATCTGTTTTTGTTCACCGTATGTTAATATATTCTACAATAGCGAAGGATACGGCTTCTTCCGAGAATAAACAAAGACGTACAAATTCAGTTATCTGTAAAATGATTGTTCCTGGATTTACTGACCAACTTCATGGCTGGTGGGATAATTTATTGACAGATGAAGGAAGAACAACCATATTAAGGCTAAGAATCCCACTCCTGGTAAAGATAATCTAGGAAGAGAGTTACCTGCGGATAGAGAAGATGCTATTTATACTCTTCTGCTTACTATTATTGAACATTTTGGAGGTAGATTTACTAACCAATATGAGAATACTCAAAATCTCTTAAATGGCCTTAGATGTAGGACCTTAGGAGAATTTGGATGGTGTAAATACACCTTTCTAAGCAGGGTCATGGATTTACCCGAAAGTAAGTATGAACATTGGAAGGCAAAGTTCATAGATGGTCTTCCTCCTCTATTTGCTGAAAGGGTTAGAAAGGAGGTTAGGGGCTCAGGTTCCTATGGTGAAATAACCTATTCAGAATTTACCTATGGTCAACTGATAGCAACCTGTTCTCAACAAGGTCTAGCTCTGTGCAGTGGGTTAAAAATGGCTAGGAAAATTAAGCTTGATAAACTTAAAGAAAAATCCCAATTAGGAGATTTTTATGAACAATTTGGTATGGATAAACTGGCTTGTACTTCTTAGGAAAAAGGTTGAAGACATTCTAAGTCTGATAGACCCTATATGAAGAAGAGATCTAGGTATAAATCCAAAGAAGAGCGTGACATTCATAAAACCAAACGTAAGTCCACTAGAATTATGAAGAATAGGTCTAAGCGCGATCTCGCAAAAATTAAGTGTTACAGATGTGGTAACTTTGGGCATATTGCTCCTAACTGCAAGCTTCAAAATCTTCAGTCTTTAGGTCTTTTTATAGACCTTCATGATCAAGTATATGGTTTGTTATACACTTTTGGTTCAGAGTTTGATGATGTTTATGATTCTGAATCTAAAAATGATATTGAATTGCTTGGTTCATCTGATACCGATCATGCAAATAATAAAATAAATACTTGTGTAGATTGTAATGATAATACTCACACTTGTGATGAAATTTTTTATAAATTACAATCACAGTTTAAAGATTTAGATTTGAATGTTCAAACCCTCACTGCTGATAGCGTTCTTGAATTATTAAAAGAAGTTTTCGATGAAAAACTTCGTGAAAAAATTATTTATTTTGCTACAAAAAAATCTGTTGATAACGACCCTAGTACTTCTAAAACTACTGATAGCATTCATGTTACTCGAAGTACTGATAATGATTATTACATGCCTTATTCTTTAGCTGAGGTTAATAGACTTCTTGCTATAAGTAAATTACCTGGCAAAGTGATAACACTCAACTTACACCTCAAATTAGTGTAAGGCGGTCGTCGTCAATATATTTACCCAACTTTGGAGTCGGGGTCGAATCCACAGGGAATAATGTGAGTGGCGATTAAACTAGTTTGAAATTATAGCTACAAGTTAAATTCAAACAAATGATACAAAAATATAAAATAGGGTTTTAGTATTAATGTTTGTAATCAATATAAATGGAAAACCAGAGTTATGTTCACTGTGGGTTTTGGGAATTGACAGATACTAGGTACTGCTTAAGACTCTTGAAGTAAGTAGGAACAACAGAATATCCCTGACAACTATACTATCTGACTTATCTCTCGACCTTACCAGATAATTTATTATCTAATTCTCTCGAACTTAGATAACTTATCTATTTCCAATAGGATGTTATCTCAGGTAGATTAATCCAGTTACGACATTAATCATTAAACAGAAGGTTGGTAGCTTTCGAGTCCCTGTTGATAGTTCACGTCCTCTAGTCTATTTCTCTGTTTAAGCAAATAAACCTAAGGCATAACCTATTATTTGCAACCAATAGATTTTAAGTTAAAACAATAGAATTTCAAGACGTCCTACTACTCTTTGAACCTTTTAAGTACCTAACAGCATATCAAACCCTAATCCATGGATCCCATAACTCGGGCTAATAGAATTAGCCGCTCATGATTTGATGAACGAAATAAAAAGTTGAATTCATGATAGTATGGATAAAGTTACGAATGGATGAAAATAACAATTGTTTCTTCAATTGAATCACAAGACAATAATCCACAATAGTTTATAGGTGTTAAAGGGAAAACAAGAAAAATACTTGACGAAAAAGATGAGGCAATGTACGTTCCTCCCAAGTTTTAAAAACGAAATTGAGAGATTAAATGATTAAAGAAGATTGTCCATAAAACCCTAAAAGATGATATTTATACTTAACCCTAATTATGGAAATAAAATAACAAAAATCATAAAATTCTTCGGATTAGGTGACGCCGTCGCTGATGCCACGTCAAGGTTCTGACGCCTTATCATGGATGGCGTCAGAATTGCTCCAGTTGCCTTCAAAATTTATCTTAGGCTGACGATGTAGCTGACGCCGTGTCACTGATCTGACGGCGTATCACCAACGTCGTCATATTTCTTCTTCAAGCTCAATTTTCTGGTTTAGGCTGACGCCCATCGTGACGCCTTATCAACTCTTTGATGCCATGCCACCAATGTCGTCAGAACTTCCTCTCAGACTTTAACTCTCTGGTTAGGGCTAACACCAATGCTGATAGCCTATCACAAGGCTGATGACTTATCACGGTCGTCGTCAGCCATGTTTTCAGCTCTTTTTGCTCAAATTTCAGCTCTTTAGCTCCATTGTTATTTATTTCCATGCATCTTGACTTTCCTACAAAATCTTAAGAAATATCATCAAAAACACCAATGATTACTTAAGAACTTACAATTATTTCAAGTTAAAAAGTCTTAAATGTGCTACAAAAATCTAGCACATCAACACCCTCAACTTAAAACAATTGCTTGTCCTCAAGAAACTACATAACACCATACTACGATGCTTAACCAAGAGGCACATAAGATACCTATCAGAGTTGATTATCAAGTTTAGCTCAAAACTCATGCCACTCTCCACGTTAAATTAATTATAAATCCAATTGTGCATATCAATGAAGATTAACAATGTGACCCAAAGGAATCAAGATATGGCATCAATTCAGCAACAATAACCATGCATATGTACAAGTTACATTACCCAAACAAGTAAACATCTAGCAATGCAACCGTTGTGCCCTTACAACAAAGAAGTCCCTCCTCACTCATATATGGACTCAAGCATGTCAATGCGGGGATGGTCAAGAGACACTCACTCTCAGAAAGAAATTCCAATCGATGCATGTCAAATACCATATGCTTGCCCTTATTTTCATTACCAAGGTGTCCAGATAAATAAGTTAGGATCACTATAGGTCTTTTCTTCAGTTTGTAATGTAGTCTAAGGGATGGTATGATATTCAATGGAATTTAGAGTGACTAAGCCTCCTTGGCACTACCTTAACTTTTGGGGTTCACTTATTAACCTTTTTCTTCTTTTTCTCCTTTTCTTGATCACACATTATTCAGGATGGATGTGGCTTTTCTTTTTCATTCTTTTTTCTTTTCTTATTCTTCTTCCACACCACCCAGTTTTTTATTTTTTTACACTTATTCTTTTCCTTTTATTCTACCTTTCTTCATACCCAGTTTACATCACGCACCCCTATGATAGACACCCTCAACTTAGGTTGTTTACCTAAGTCTAGGTGCACAGTATCCAAGGAGGACTAGGGCCAAAACATGTTCATTATGATCTAAATAGGAAGGTGATAGGTGTCATAGAAAGAAATGATTAATTCAGGCTCAAAATAGGGATCAAGAGATATCATGCATACAGGGAAGGTCATTTAGAAAAAAAAGTGACTTAAAAATCAAAACGGCCTATGATCCTTTCCTAACCCCTATCTTTCAACCAAGGTAATACTAACCGAGTAAGGCCTCACACACATATGGCACAATGGTGCATCACAAGCTACTACCTATTCGGTTCATGCAATTGTTAGCAGTGATTATCATATCCTTAGTACTAATGCCATAAAAAGATTTACAGTAGCCACATATAAATGCATATCACATAGTTATAAAACAGACCAACAGAGAGGTGTTTATCAGTCTTAAAAATCAACAATAATATGTCAACTGCTCTAGATACTTATTTTTCTCCAGTCAACCATAATATATCACAAAACAAACATAATACACCTAAACATGCCGGCTATACTAGGAACAAGACTCCGAGGAAAAGAGTCACGACAACAAAAATCCCAGGAGGACATCAATACCCACAAGTAGCCCCACCCTCAATTTAATACCATACATTGTTCCCAACACGTCAAATCAAAACAAGAGAGTTAGAAACATACCTGTGGCACCATGGGTGCGAAGATCTAATGTCAATCACATAATACAAATATAAACAACAAATTACCTTGGGTTGCTTCCCAAGAAGCGCCTAGTTTAACGTCGCGACATGACCTAACTCAGCTTTTTCCTCCACCTTGAGGATATGAATTTCACCCCCAACTTAGAGTCCATCTTCTTGCCTCGCTTATAGGAAGGTGGTACAAAGATTAAGGAGCTGAGTAATGAATGACGCATGGTAAACAACTCGACCTTAAAGTGAGGTGTGTTTTTATGTTGTCTATCAAGTGTAAAATAAAGAATATAGGATTCTTGTTCCTCATCTTCCCAGTCTTCCACTAGTTTAGATGATTCCACAGATAAGATATCATCTAAACATAATGTGGAAAAATGCTTTGAGTGTGGCCCAACAAATCCTATGTCAAAATTTACATTATCCTCTACACACTCACTTTTATTCATCTTCTCAACATTTTCACTTTGAATTGGGCTAGAGTCTTCATAAGAGATTGGCTTTTTTTCTTCTCTTGCCTCTAGCACCATTTCCTCAATCTTGGCATCATCCCTTATGGTTGGTTCGGTTGGTTGGGAAATCTCCAAGGTCTGCTCAACATCAAACACAACTTCGATATAGGGTTCTTTCTCTTCGTTTTCACACTTATCAGTTATGTTAAATGATTCCACAGACAAGATATCATCTAACCACAATATAGAAAAGTGTTTTGGATGATTGACCTCGATATCCATATCTTCTATCCTTTCTCTTTCCTCATTAAATGACCTAGTTTCTTGACGTATGTAACATATGGTATCATTCGTTGTGTCTGTACGATCTAACATTACTTGAAGCATAGCTTCAATGTCACTCTTTCCAGTGCTTCGTTCTTCCTTTTCCTGACCATAAGACCTGTCATACTCATAAGAAAAACTAGAGCCTGGGTTAGCGCAATAGGGGGAAGGGGCATTTGGGCAATAACTCCAATGTCCATCTTGACCACCACATAAAGAAAAATTATACTCCCGGTAGGATGGAGATGGTGCACACATCTCTCTCCGGGGAGCATATCTACAATTTTGCCAAAAGTGGACTCCATCATAATATGGACATGGATCATCCAGATAAGATTTCCAACCATCAAATTTACATTAATTCAATGATGCCATAGTAAGAAATAAACAAAAATAAAGAAAATCTACCTAACACAAGAAACAAAGGAAATCACAAACAAATATTTACAAGTTTGAATTTAAGCAAGTAAGCTAAAATTCCAAACTAACTCAATACGCCAAATTATTCCCCAGAAACGGTGACATTTTTGATAACTCTCAACTTACATCTCAAATTAGTGTAAGGCGGTCGTTGTCAATATATGTAATACCTCGATCGTTTCTTAAGCCTAAATCTGCCTTTTGAGTGGATATGTATGACTTCCAAAGTGATTGATGTTTAAATAATGTTGTATTTATCTAATTTCTACTTTTTGTCATGTAGAGAATTGAATAAGATTTTTATCGATACCAATTTTATCAAAATCCGACATCGGATGAGTGAGTTATGGCCGTTTTACTCAACGGTATCGGATCGCTCAGGTTTGACGGTCGACCTGGTGGACCGTCAAGTGCCCCGTCAAACCGAGGCAGTGAATCTTTTTTCAGGAAATCGTGCGACGGCCAAGTTGGTGGCCTATCAAAAAGTTGACGGACCGTCAAGGGGTCCGTCAGGTCGAGACAGAATATCTCATTTCTGGCCCTCGAGTGACGGACGACTTGGTGGACCGTCAGTTTCCTGATGGACCGTCATTTCGACCGTCACGTCAAGGCAGAACGTTCCAATTTTGGCACTCAAGTTATGGACGATCTGGTGGACCGTCAGGAGACTTGACGGACCATCAGATCGTCTGTCACAGGCCCCGATCAGCAAATTTCAGCATTTTAAAAAAAAGGGCATTTTGGTCATTTTCTCCTCATGTGGTCTTATATATATATTAAAGTGGAGAAGAGCCACTCATTTCCTTCTCCTTTCTCTTCCAATCTTCCAAAAATATCCTGGAAACTTGGGTTTCTACAAGATCCAAAATCCAAATCCTCTTCCAAGAAATTCAGAGAATCTTCCATGAATTTCTCTAAGTTGTTCAAGAACTAAGTTTTCCAAGTCAAAGGCATCAAGAATCTTGTCCTAAATGTGTGAGAAGAGTTCCAAACAAGTTTCCACATCTTCAAATCAAAATCCAAGGTATGTGGGGTTTCAACAAGAACACTCCTTTCGTTCTTGTGCCTAAAGATTTACTTTCTATTATTGATTTACATGATTTTGCAAGTGGGTTTACACCCAAATTTCTTTATGTATGATTATGAGGCTTGAGTTGAATAATCTTGATATTTATGGTTATTTCACCATCATGCTTCTTAAATTGATTATTTATTCCATGAGATGTATATTGTCATTTTATATTGATGATTTCTAAGTGATTTATGATAAGTGTCAAGATTTGTGTTTTTCTATGAGAAATTTGACTATTGAATATATATATATATTGATATTTGAATTGAAAGTCAAGAATGAGTTTGATGATGTTTCCTTGAAGCTTTGGCATTTGAAATGATTTGATAAGCAAATGTACTTGATGTTGAGAAACATTGTTTGAATTTGAGTCGAGTTAGGAATCCACAGTCGTATATGATTTACCGATGAGATATACTATTGTTTTGGCCATCATGATAGACCCATGAATTGATATTGATTGAGGTGGATTTCCTAACGTGTTCTGAGCTGAGTCTGGGAGGAATATTTAGCACCAAGAGGGAAATGTGGTATTTCCCCAAAACTACGTGCCACCGTAGGATTGATGTTGATAGTTGTGGGCCAAAGGACGAGTATGAGATTGTGATGATGAGATTGAGGTTGTACTCCCTGGAAAGAGTACAACACCCCTTCCAATATGGGGTTCTCTCCTTAGGAGGGAAAAATATTGGACTCCATGCGGATCACATGGTGTAGTTATGTCAGTTATAAGAATCTCCTACGTCCATAATGATCTAAGTACCATGAGTTACCGAGCCACTCTAA
Organism: Capsicum pubescens; assembly: GCA_030864215.1. Taxonomy (NCBI): domain Eukaryota; kingdom Viridiplantae; phylum Streptophyta; class Magnoliopsida; order Solanales; family Solanaceae; genus Capsicum; species Capsicum pubescens. The sequence goes on from CM061546.1 coordinate 75,241,521, forward strand.
GTCATGAGTCAAAGAGTTTGAGTTGATTTAAATGATTTACGAGATTTATGAAGCATATCTTATTACTGATGACTTCCGAAAATGATGTTTTAGATAATTCAAGCGAAGAGAGTTGTTATTGTTAGCATGCATGATTTTCTTATACATTTATTATATTATTTAAAATGATGTATCCACCCCCACATACTCAGTACATTCCCAAGTACTGACTCCCATACTCTTTTGTATTCTATATTTCCTCGTGATATAGGTTTAGGTGCTCAGTCTCAGCCGCGACAGTGATCTACGAGTACCTTTATCTACATTCCTACAGTTGGTGAGTCCTCATGGTTCGAGGACCTATGTTCATGATTTTTGTCTTGCTAATTGATGGTTGTTTATTTTTCCGTTCAGTATGAGCCAGTTGGGGATCTGTCCCAATGTCTCTTTAGTCTTATGTAGTAGAAACTTTGTCAGACTAGAGTACTAGTATGTACAAAACGTTAGTATTTTGATTGTACATGAAAGTACTACTTTGTATCTCAGTATGTTCATGGCATGATTATTTTTCCTTATTACCGCACAATTATTGTCATGGTGAATTATAGGAGTAAAGACAGGCTCAGAGGGTTAGCTTAAGGCTGTGTGTGGCCTTAAGCACCGTGTGACGTCTCGGGATAGGTTCTTGGGGCGTTACAATATATTTACCCAACTTTGGAGTCGGGGTCGAATCCACAGGGAACAATGTGAGTGGAGATTAAACTAGTTTGAAATTATAGCTACAATTTAAATTCAAACAAATGATACAAAAATATAAAATAGGGTTTTAGTATTAATGTTTGTAATCAATATAAATGGAAAACCAGAGTTATATTCACTGTGGGTTTTAGGAATTAACAGATACTAGGTACTTCTTAAGACTCTTGAAGTAAGTAGGAACAACAGAATATCCCTGACGACTATACAATCCGACTTATCTCTCGACCTCACCAGACAATTTATTATCTAATTCTCTCAAACTTAGATAACTTATCTATTTCTAATAAGATGTTATCTCAGGTAGATTAATCTAGTTACGACATTAATCATTAAGCAGAAGGTTGGTAGCTTCGGAGTCCCTGTTTATAATTCACGTCCTCTAGTCTATTTCTCTGTTCAAGCAAATAAACCTAAGGCATAACCTATTGTTTGCAACCAATAGATTTTAAGTAAAAACAACAGAATTTCAAGACGTACTACTACTCTTTGAACCCTTTAAGTACCTAGAATCATATCAAACCCTATTTCATGGATCCCATAACTCGGGCTAATGGAATTAGCCGCTCATGATTTGATGAACAAAATAAAAAGTTGAATTCATAATAGTATAGATAAACTTACGAATGGATGAAAACAACAATTGTTTCTTCAATTGAATCATAAGAGAATAATCTACAATAGTTGATAAGTGTTGAAGGGAAAACAAGAAAAATACTTCACGAAAAAGATGAGGCAATGTACATTTCTCCCAAGTTTTAAAAACAAGATTGAGAGATTAAAGGATTAAAGAAGATTGTCCATAAAACCCTAAAAGATGCTATTTATACTTAACCCTAATTATGGAAATAAAATAACAAAAGTCATAAAATTCTTCGGATTAGGTGACGTCGTCGCTGATGCCACGTCAAGGTTCTGACGCCTTATCACGGATGACATCAGAATTGCTCCAGTTGCCTTCAAAATCCGTCTTAGGCTGACGATGTAGCTGACACTGCATCACCGATCTGACGGCGTATCACCAACGTCGTCATATTTCTTCTTCAAGCTCAATTCTCTGGTTTAGGCTGACGCCCATCGTGATGCCTTATCGGCTCTTTGACGCCATGTCACCAATGTCGTCAGAACTTCCTCTCAGACTTCAACTCTCTGGTTAGGGCTGACGCCAATGCTGATAGCCTATCACAAGGCTGACGACTTATCACGGTCGTCGTCATCCATGTTTTCAGCTCTTTTTACTCAGATTTCAGCTCGTCTGCTCCATTGTTATTTATTTCCATGCATCTTGACTTTCCTACAAAATCTTAAGAAATATCATCAAAAACACCAATAATTACTTAAGAACTTACAATTATTTCAAGTTAAAAAGACTTAAATGTGCTACAAAAATCTAGCACATCACAAAGATACGTCCTTTAATGATTTAAAAATTGAGGTAGAAAAACTGAAAAAGGAGATTATATCTCTAAAACAAAACTAAATGATTTGTGATCACCAGATTACAAAAATTGAGAAAGATACTTCTCACTATGATGTTTCTTCCAATTTCAAAGGGAAGGAAAAAATGTTTGAAAAAGAGGACGCTGGCATTGTTGACATTGTCCAAAATCTTGACATAAAAAATGATTATTTTTGGGGTATGGTGCAAATTTTTACAGCCCATAGATGGTATATAAATTGCACTAGTTTAATCGATAATGATTTTTCGGTGACTAATGTTTCCCTGATTGATAGTGGTGTTGATGTTAGTTGCATTCAAGAAAGATTGATTTTGACTAGATATTTTCATAAGACTACACATATTGTTAAGTTTGCATCTGTTCATTCTCTTGATATTAACTATAAGATTCCCAATGCTCATATTTTCCAAAATAAGATCTGCATTCCACACTTCTTCTTTTTGGTAAAGAATCAATCATATCCCTCCATTATACTTGGAACACCCTTTATAAATGCAATTTATCCTTACACACATATTGATGCTAAGGGATTTATTGCTATTTATAAAAATAAGGAGATATCCTTCCCTTTTATTATAGATCCAGTAACTAGGGATATAAATGCTTTAATTGATATGAAGTAGCGACATGTTAATTTTCTACAACTTTAAATGTTCAGAATGATTATTGATGATACTATGAAATCTACTAAGATTCAGGAAAAAATAAAAATGATCTCCGAACAGATGATTATTGATGTATGTGCTGATCACCCCAATGCATTTTGGGATCGCAAACATCATATTGTAACTCTTTTATTTGAAAATGATTTCTGCAAGGATAAGATCCCAATGAAATCTAGACCCTGTAAAATAAATGAAAGAGTTAGTCGAATTCTGCAAAAAGGTGATTGATAATCTCTTTCAAAAGGGTTTGATAAAGCATTCTAAATCACCTTGGTCTTGCACTGTATTTTATGTGAATAATGTTACTGAAAAGGAACGAGGTATGCCGAGGTTAGCAATAAATTATAAGCCTCTTAATAAATGTCTAAAATGGATTAGATACCCTATTCCGAATAAAAAAGTTTTTTTATCCAGATTATTTGATGTCAATATATTTTCTAAATTTGATTTAAAATCTGGCTATTGGCAAATTCAAATATTTAGAGAGCACACTTATAGAACTGCTTTCAATGTTGCTTTTGGTCAATTTGAATGGAATATGATGCCTTTTGGATTGAAAAATGCTCCTTCTGAATTTTAAAAAATAATGAATGACATTTTTTATCCATATATGAATTTCATAATTGTTTATATTGATGATATTCTTGTGTTTTAATAACTTTAGAATTATATTTTAAACATCTTGATATGTTTAAAAAGATTGTGATACAAAATGGTTTGGTGATATCTAAATCAAAAATGAGTTTATTCCAGACAAATATTCGATTTTTAGATCACAATATTTGTCAAGGGAAGATAGTCCCTATTCAACATTCTATTGATTTGCTGATAAATTTCCTGATGTCATCACTGATAAAACTCAACTGCAACGATTCTTCAGGAGTTTGAATTATATATTCTCATTTTATAAGAATTTATCAAGAGATTTATCCCCCTTACATGATAGGCTAAAAAAGAGATTTCAAGGTCCCTGGACTGATAATCATACAAACCTTGTTTAACGAATTAAGCAATATGTCAAAGCTTTGCCTTGTTTAACGTTAGCTAACCCTGCTTGGCTAAAAATTATTGAAACTGATGCCTCTAATATTGGGTATGGTGGAATACTTAAACAAGTTAATCCCCATAAAAATACTGAACAATTAATTTGATTTCATTTTAGAAAATGGACTAACAGTCGAAAGAATTATGCAACGGTTGCATAGGAAATGCTAACAATTGTTAAATGCTTTCTAAAATTTCAGGATGATCTATATAATCAAATTTTTTAATTAAAATAGAAGCTCAATCAGTAAAGTATCCGTTCGACAAGGATTTTAAACATGATGCTTCAAAATTGTTATTTTCAAGGTGGCAAGCTCAATTATCCCCTTTTGATTTTGAAATTCATTATAAAAAAGAAATTGATAATTCACTACCTGATTTTTTATCCAGAGAATACTTAAGTGAAAAATTAATTTTTACACCCATTTTCTCTCTGAAAACATTTTAACTACAATTATAAAGGCAATTCCTTTAAACATAGATCTGCATATTCTTATAATCGGGAAAATTATCCATGCAATAATTAAAGATGAATTTGCAGTCTTTAATTATGAAGAAATTAGAGACGAAATAGATTGGATTGATATTGATTAATCTGACTAATTTGTTATGTGCAGCATGACTACAAACCCGCCCTGGCAAATTGATAGAGGAAGAGGAAGAGGAAGAGGCAAAAAAATATACTCCTCAAGGGGAAGATCCGCCCCCTCATCACAGCCCTAGGCATCATCATATGCTTCATCATCTAATTCCCCAGTGATACGAAGGGGATATATGAGTTTGATATACTCTAAGATTCTGCAGATAGGCGAATCTTTATCTTTACAATCGATCCGTCTAGAAGATATTCTGGAGGATCATCCATTGTATGGACAATTTCATTCATATCTAACTGCAAAGCAAGCAAATACGTTTGCTAATGTTGCTAAAGAAAATGCTGATAGCAAACCTTATGAACAAATCAATAATAGAAAGCAGATAGTTCTCATAGAAAACTCTAAAATTCAGAGAGAATGAACCGTGGAATTTAATCCACAAATATTTGATTACTAATCTTTATTTTATAGGAGAGTCATATAAGACTCGAGCATATTATGAGACAATTCTTCTATCTACTGGCAGTGCAGAAATTGAACATTTTCAAGCTTATGATGCAAAAATAGATGTGCATGGGTTCTTAATCATCATGATTAAAAAGATTATTACTCTTGGAGATTGGGGTACAACCTCAATGGCAGAAAGGCATATATTGATTAAAGGTTCAAAAATTAATTTCAAATATTGGGACTACACTGAGGCTTTCACTAAGACTTTATATTACAATAATAATAGACATAAACATACTTGGTTTATTAAGATTTGTGCGGAGATATTCGATGAACAAATCCCTAACTGGTTTATTAATTGGTGGGGGTATCATGGCCTAACTACTTAGATATTACCTGATCCATTTTTAAAATTATACAAAAAATGGACAAAGGTATCTCCATTCTTGACAGAGTTATATCACTCAGATCATGTATGGAATTTGGACAAGATTTACCAGATGTACTTCTTTATTGAATTTTCCATTCTATGGATTCACAAATGGAGTATTGAATTCGGATTTACTAAAGAACAAATACCTTTTATCTATAGGGTATTTTTCAATAATTTTTGGGAAAAGATGATGCGTAAGGACCCAAATATTAAAAAATTGAATGGACAAGAGCTCCTGTATACAATAGAAAATAAAATTCAGAAATATACAAATGCTCCTCAGAAATATATTATTGAGGACAAATCATTGAAACATATCACCAGAAGAATCTATGTATATGATAGAGATAGAATGCACGAAAAAGTTCATAAAAATCTTATGAAGACTGTCGAACAACATTCAGATACATCAATGAGAAGCATCACTAGCGATAATATTACAAGAGATGATCAAGATCAAGATTCTCAACCTATTGATTCAGAAGATACTCTGAATGAGGAAGCCATTGCAAGGATGAAGGAATTTGGGACACTCTGTTACTATTTACACAGTAGAACCACTGTGTATAGGGACCTGGATGTGGAACCCATAAATACTATGCATAAATTCTATTGTTTGCTATATATAGGACCTTCATTTATTAGGGAAGTTCAGAAGAAATTTTTTGATTTTCTTTATTTCTCTTTCTAAGTAATTTTCTCTCCCCTCTCACTCATTATAAATTCAAGGTTTGAATAAAAGGGATGAAAACCGCCGTTATTTACTATTCTGGCCTTGCATCCAGCCATTTTCAAGGTGATTAGTTTTCTTTTAATTTTAAGTTCTGTAATACTTTCCTCCCCTCTCTAGCTGTGACTATGTCCGGCTAAAAACCTTTCATATCTATGCTAGAGATCTAACTTCTCTTACATAGTAACTATGAAAGAACTAGACTTTATCAAAATATGAAGGAAATTTTCTATAATTTATTGAATTTATTCCAAAATGGTTGGTACAGTCGAAATTAGTATTTCTTATGATGGCTTTGTCTTAGTGACTACGTCTAACAAGCCGTGACTTTTAAGCCCGTCATAATCGAGAAAAGGGCGTCTCTCTTCAAGGTTAGAATCGCTAGACACACGGGATCATCATAAGTAAGTATTAATCTTCTGACAAGCCCCTTGTTCGAGTAAAAGAATTGATTTCTTCATATAGTCATTAAGCTATTTGAAATTCTCTTATATTTTAGTTGGTGCCTCAGTTGATTTTCTGATATTATTTAATAAGTCTGGAAGGCCACGCGGATTATCGCTCGCCTGTCCGGTCCTGTTAATAGGGTATCAGAGCCTAGGTTTTTTCATAGTAATTATGCAATAGATCTGCAGTCTTTGGTTTAGATTTGAACTTTTCATTATGGATATGGGAGAAGTTAGTACAAAAAGTACTAAACTTGAAGAGGTTGATATATCTCTAAATCTTGATTTATTAAATAAATGGTCTATCCCCAAGGTGGATATAAAAACCATTTATGAATATGGCTTCTTTGATAAAGTGCTTTATAAGCAAATTATAAAAACATCTGAGCAGTCTTTAGCATTAAATGCGGATGAGCAGACGATTAGACTGTTAAATAAACGTGACATATACATGTATAAACGCCATTATAATTTCATGCATAGTAGAATGGTTCAGATTTCTTTCAAACCATTAACTCTTAAAAGACTACTAGAGGCACTTCTAGCGGCACTGCGGGATACTAGAAATCTAAATTTCAGACAGTCTCTCATGGGTTCAATTGAATCCACGGTAGCATATGGTCTAGTATATTTCCAAATACAGCCAAATTTGTAATTATCTTTGTCTGATGTGAATATTCTTGATGCTTTGACCTTCAATATAAAAACTCATGGTTATAATTATACCCCTAGTTCTGAGTTAATCTGTCTTTCTTTTAGTATTTATTACAGATTACTGTCTACTCTGAACCCAAGATGCAAACTGATAGATGATACATCAAATCAACCTTATTGGTCGAAACAAACTTTGCAGGATCCAAGGTCACCACAAGGAGACCTATAAGATGGGATGAAATTGAATTTCCTAAAACATAGATCTTAAATTTTGTTATTTCTCCGAATCAAGTCATGGATGATGTGAAAAACTCTGAGTTATATCATGTAACTCAAAATCTATATGTACGAATTTGTCTTCAATTTGACTACAAATCCATGGTTTATAACCGACATTCCTTTTCTATGCCCAAATTATTGCCTGCTATGCATCATATATCTTCATTGAACCAGTTTATGGTCCAGCTAGGAATCGTGCAACATCTTTACATACTATTGATTCTGTACCTACTTCTACTAGATTTGTAGAAAAGATTAAAACCTATCCTAAAATAAATATTGATCAAGATTGTGATAATATCTCTGATAGGGATAACCCAACTCCTTTTGAAATGGAGTTTGATGTTAATAGTGTTTAATATGATTCCACACCAAATTGATTTTAGTCCTGGTTCCCAGGCAAGGAGTTATATTAAAAAAGATTTTTTTGATAAAAAATGGAACCAATTCAGAATTTGGTTCCTTTAGACTTATAGTCCAGATGAATTAAATAATATTTCTAAAGAATTTTATGAGATGCGTTCATTGCATAATCAAATTGTGTGCTTTGTGCCGTGGTTTATAACCATATATTTACCATTATATATTAAGTTGTTGGAAAGATCTTATAAAAATGTGAGTGGTAATATTCTTCAAACTATTTACCCTCCCCAATCACCTTTTGTATTAGCTAATAATACTGAAATTACTTTTTCTGCTTTCCAAAAATTCATTGATAATGAAATTGGTAATGTGACTATTGCAAAAATAAATAATTTGATTGCTCAAAATAATTATTTGAGTTTATATGTTAAAGTTTTGGGAGAATATACTTCTTCTTTTGATAATAAACTTGAGGAATTGATTGAGATGGTTAGAAAACTTAGTGTTAGTACAAAGTCATCTGATATTGCTTCCACTTCAGAAAATAAGGCAGAAGACTTGACAACTAGGCCTACTAGGCCTTGTATTCAGATACCTCTAGATATTGAGGGATTTGAAAAATTGTCTCCCATAGAAGAATTGAAAAAATTGATGGATAGGAAGTTTTCCGGTTTAAACATTAAACCCATTGATTTTTCTAATGCCTTTACTGATAGCATAGAATCTTCTCCTGATACAGGAATTGAAATTTACAAAAGTGGATTTATCTTTCAACGAAAGTTTCTAACATTCTTGAGACGATTTCAAGATAGGAAAAAGTATGGGGTAATTCATATATAGATCATCCTAAAATTTTAGAACACATTTAACAATATAACTATTTATGAATAGGGCTTCTTTGATAAAGTGCTTTGTAAGCAAATTATAAAAATAACAGAGCAGTCTTTAGCATTAAATGCGGATGAGCAGACTATTAAACTGTTAAATAAATGTGACATTGACATGTATAAACGCCATAATAATTTCATGCATATTGGAATGGTTTAGATTGCTTTCAAACCATTAACTTTTAAAGGACTACCAGAGACATTTCTAGCGGCACTACGGGATGGCACAAATCTAAATTTCAGACAGTCTCTTATGGGTTCAATTGAATCCACGGTAGCATATGGTCCAATATATTTTAACACAACCAAAATTGTAATTATCTTTGTGTGATGTGAATATTCTTGATGCTTTGACCTTGAATATAAAAACACATGGTTATAATTATGCCCCTGGTTCTGAGTTAATCTGTCTTTCTTATAGAATTTATAACAAATTACTGTCTACTTTGTACCCATGATGCAAACTAATAGATGATGCATCAAATTAAACCTTATTGGTCAAAACAAACTTTGCAAGATCCAAGGTCACCACAAGGAGACCTATAAGATGGGATGAAATTGAATTTCCTGAAACATGGATCTTAAATTCGGTTATTTCTCCGAATCAAGTCACGGATGATGTGACAATCTTCGAGTTATCTCATGTAACTCAAAATCTAGATGGACGGATTTGTCTTTAATTTGACAATAAATTCATGGTTTATAACCGACATTCCTTTTCTATGCCCAAATTATTGCCTGCTATGCATCATATATCTCCTATTGAACCATTTTATGGTCCATCTAGGAATCGTGCAACATCTTTACATACTATTGATTCTGTACCTAATTCTACTTGATCTGTAGAAAAGATTAAAATCAATCCTAAAATAAATATTGTTCAAGATAGTGATAATATCTCAGATAGGGATAACCGAACTCCTTCTAAAATGGAGTTTGATGTTAACCTTGTTTAATATGATTCCAAAATTGATTTGAGTCCTGGTTCCCAGGCATGGAGTTATATTAAAAAAGAATTTTTTGATAAAAAATGGAACCAATTCAGAATTTGGTTCTTTGAGACTTATAGTCCAGATGAATTAAATAATATTTCTCAAGAATTTTATGAGATGCGTGCATTGCATAATCATATTGTGTGCTTTGTGCCATGGTTAAAAACCGCATATTTACCATTATATATTAAGGTGTCGGAAAGATCTTATCAAGATGCGAGTTGTAATATTCTTCAAACTATTTACCCTCCCCAATCACCTTTTGTATTAGCTAATAATATTGGATTTACTTTTTCTACTTTCCAAAAAATTCATTGGTAATGAAATTGGTAAAGTGACTGTTGCAAAAATAAATAATTTGATTGCTCAAAAGAATTATTTGAGTTTATATATTAAAGTTTTGGGAGAACATACTTCGTTTCTTGATAAAAAACTTGAGGAATTTATTGAGATGGTTAGAAGACTTAGTGTTAGTCCAAAGTCATCTGATATTACTTACACTTCAGAAAGTAAGACGGAAGACTTGACAACTAGGCCTTGTATTCATAGAGGTCTAGATATTGAGGGATTTAAAAAATTGTCTCCCATAGAAGAATTAGAAAAATTGCTGGATAAGAAGTTTTTTGGTTTAAATACTAAATCCATTGATTTGTCTAATTCCTTTGCTGATAGCATAGAATCTTCTCCAGATACGGGAAATGAAATCTACTCTGAACTCAATAAGCTCAGAGGTATGGTTAGGAAGAAATCGAAGAAAAAATATGCTCATATACCCCGCATGACTTCTAATTATTATCTGCGTCCAACTCCTCAAGATGTTCTGATAGAGAAAAGAGATTGGAACCAGACTAATACGTCTTATAGTGGAGATACAATTTATGAATGAAACCTGGATGGTTTGAACGATAGGCAACTATATGTGATTGTTCACCGTATGTTAATGTATTCTACAATAGCGCAGGCTACGTCTTCTGTCGAGAATTGACAAAGACGTACGGATTCAGTTATCTGTAAAATAATTATTGCTGGATTTGCTGGCCAACTTCGTGGCTGGTGGGATAATTTCTTGACAGATGAAGAAAGAACAACCATATTTGAGGCTACGAATCCCACTCCTGGTAAAGATAATCTAGGAAGAGAGTTACCCGCGGATAGAGAAGATGCTATTTATACTCTTATGCTTACTATTATTGAACATTTTAGAGGTAGATTTACCAACCAATAAGAGAATGCTAAAACTCTCTTAAATGGCCTTAGATGTAGGACCTTAGGAGAATTTAGAAGGTATAAAGACTCCTTTATAAGCAGGGTCATGTATTTACCCGAAAGTAAGTATGAACATTGGAAGGCAAAGTTCATAGATGGTCTTGCTCCTCTATTTGCTGAAAGGGTTAGAAGGGAGCTTGGGGCTCAGGTTCCTATGGTGAAATAAACTATTCAGAATTTACCTATGGTCAGCTGATAGCAGCCTGTACTCATCAAGTCCTAGCTTTGTGCAATAAGGTAAAAATGGCTAAGCAAATAAAACTTGATAAGCTTAAAGAAAAATCCCAATTAAGAGATTTTTTGGAATAATTTGGTTTGCATAAACCGACTTCTACTTCTTAGGAAAAAGGTCGAAGATATTCTAAGTCTGACAGACCCTATAGGAAGAAGATATCTAGGCATAGATCCAAAGAAGAGCGTGAGATTCATAAAACCTAGCGAAAGTCCACTAGATTTGCGAAGAATAGGTCTAAGTGCGATCTCGCAAAAAATAAGTGTTACAGATGTGGTAACTTTGGGCATATAGCTCCAATCTGCAAGCTTCAAAAGATTAAGTCTTTAGGTCTTTCTAAAGACGTTCATGATCAAGTATATGGCTTGTTATACACTTTCGGTTTTGAATCTGATTATGTTTGTTATTCTGAATCTAAAAATAATATTGAATTGCCTGGTTCATCTGATATCAATCATGCAAATAATAAAATAAATACTTGTGTTGATTGTAATGATAATACTTGCACTTGTGATGAAATATTTTATAAATTACAATCACAGTTTGAAGATTTAGATTTGAATGTTCAATCCCTGACTGCTGATAGCGTTCTTGAGTTAATAAAAAAAGTTTCCGATGAAAAACTTCATGAAAAATTTATTAAATTTGCTACAAAAAAATCTGCTGATAACGACCCTACTACTTCTAAAACTACTGATAGCATTCATGTTACTCAAAGTACTAATAATGATTATTACATGCCTTATTCTTTAGCTAAGGTTAATAGACTTCTTGCTATAAGTAAATTACATGGCAAAGATACATCCTTTAATGATTTAAAAATTGAGGTAGAAAAACTGAAAAAAGAGATTATATCTCTAAAACAAAACCAAATGATTTGTGATCATCGGATTACAAAAATTGAGAAAGATACTTCTCACTATGATATTTCTTCTAGTTCCAAAGGGAAAGAAAAAATGTCTGAAAAAGAGGACGCTGACATTGTCCAAAAACTTGATATAAAAAATAATTATTTTTTGGGTATGATGCAAATTGTTACATCCCATAAATGGTATATAAATTGCACTATTTTTATTAATAGTGATTTCTTTGTGACTAATGTTGCCATGATTGATAGTGGTACTGATGTTAGTTGTATTCAAGAAGAATTGATTTCGACTAGATATTTTCATAAGACTACACATATTGTTAAGTCTACATCTGGTCATTCTCTTGATATTATCTATAAGCTTTCTAATACTCATATTTGCCGAAATAAGATCTGCATTCTGCACTTTTTCTTTTTGGTAAAGAATCAATTATATCCCCCCGTTATACTTGGAATACCCTTTATAAATGCAATTTATCCTTACACATATATTGATGCTAAGGGATTTACTGCAACTTATAAAAACAAGGAGATATCCTACCCTTTTATTACAAATCCAGTAACTAGGGATATAAATGCTTTGATTGATATGAAGTAGTGACATGTTAATTTTCTACAACTTGAAATGTTCAGTATGAATATTGATAATACCATGAAATCTACTAAGATTCAGGAGAAAATAAAAATGATCTCTGAACAGATGATTATTGATGTATGTGCTGATCACCCCAATACTTTTTGGGATTGCAAATTGCATGTTGTAACTCTTCCCTATGAAAATGATTTCTGCGACGATAAGATCCCAACAAAATCTAGACCCTGTCAAATGAATGCAGAGTTTGTCGAATTCTGCAAAAAGGAGATTGATAATCTCTTACAAAAGGGTTTGATAAAACATTCTAAATCACCTTGGTATTGCCCTGCATTTTATGTGAATAATGCTGCTGAAAAGGAACGAGGTATTCCGAGGTTAGAAATAAATTATAAGCCTCTTAATAAATATAAAAAATGGATTAGAAACCCAATTCCAAATAAAAAAGATTTATTATCCAGATTATTTGACGCCAATATATTTTCTAAATTTGATTTAAAATCTGGATATTGGCCAATTCAAATATTTAGAGAGAACACTTATAAAACTGCTTTTAATGTTTGTTTTGGTTAATTTGAATGGAATGTGATGCCTTTTGGATTGAAAAATGCTCCTTTTGAATTTCAAAAAATAATGAATGACATTTTTAATCCATATATGAATTTCATTATTGCTTATATTGATGATATTCTTGTGTTTTCAAAAACATTAGAATTACATTTTAAACATCTTGATATGTTTTAAAAGATTATGATACAAAATGGTTTGGTGATATATAAACCAAAAATGAGTTTATTCTAGAAAAATATTTGATTTTTAGGTCACAATATTTGTCGAGGGAAAATAGTCCTTATTCAGCGTTCTATTAATTTTGCTAAATTTCTTGATGTCATCACTGATAAAACTCAACTGCAACAATTCTTAGGGAGTTTGAATTATATATCCCCATTTTATAAAAAATTATCAAGAGATTTAGCCCCTTTATATGATAGGCTAAAAAAGGGCTTTCAAGGTCCCTGGACAGATAGTCATACAAACCTTGTTAAATGCATTAAGCAATGTGTTAAAGCTTTGCCTTGCTTAACGTTAGCTAACCCTACTTGGCTAAAAATTATTGAAACTGATGCCTCTAATATTGGGTATGGTGGAATACTTAAACAAGTTAATCCCCATAAAGATACTGAAGAATTAATTCGATTTCATTCTGGAAAATGGACTGACAGTCAATAGAATTATGCAACTATTGCATATGAAATGCTAACCATTGTTAAATGCGTTCTAAAATTTTAGGATAATCTATATAATCAATTTTTTTTGATTAAAATAGATGCTCAATCAGTAAAGTATACGTCCGACAAGGATTTTAAATATGATGCTTCAAAATTGATATTGCAAGGTGTAAAGCTCAATTAGCCACTTTTGATTTTGAAATTCATTATAAAAAAGAAATTGATAATTCCCTGCCTGATTTTTAATCCAGAGAATACTTAAGTGAAAAATGAATTTTTACACCCATTTTCTCTCTGAAAAGATTTTAATTACTATTATAAAGGCAATTCCTTTAAATGCAAATCTGCATATTCTTATAATTGGAAAAATTATCCATGAAATAATTGAAGATGAATTTGTAGTCTTTAATTATGAAAAAATTAGAGACAAAATAGATTGGATTGATATTGATTTATCTGACTAATCTGTTATGTGCAGCATGACTACAAATCCGCCCTGGCAAATGGCCAGAGAAAGAGGAAGAGGTAGAGGAAGATATTCCTCCGGGGGAAGATCCGCCCCTCATCACATCCTCACACATCATCATATGCTTCATCATCTAATTCCTAAATGATACAAAGGGGAAATATGAGTTTGATAAACTCCAAGTTTCGGAGATAGGCAAATTTCATCTTCACAATCGATCCATCTAAAAGATATTCTGGAGGATCATCCATTATATGGACAATTGCAGTCATATCTAACTGTGAAGCAAGCAGATACATTTGCTAATATTGCAAAAGAAAATGCTTATAGCAAACCTAATAAACAAATCGATAATAGAGAGCACATAGTTCTTATAGAAAACTCTAAAATTTAGAGACAGAATGAACAGTGGAAGATAATCCACAAATATTTGATTCCTAATCTTTGTTTTATAGGAGAGTCATATAAGACTCGAGATTATTATGAGACAATTCTGCTATCTATTGGCAGTGCAGAAATTGAACATTTTCAAGCTTATTATGCAAAACTAGATGTGCATGGGTTCTTAATCATCATGATTAAAAAGATTATTACTCTTGGAGATTGGGGTACAACCTCAATGGCAGAAATGCATATATTGATTAAAGGTTCAAAAATTAATTTCACATATTGGGACTACACTGAGGCTTTCACTAAAACTTTATATTACAATAATAATAAACATAAACATACTTGGTTTATTACGATTTGTGCGAAGATATTCGATGAAAAAATCCCTAATTAGTTCATTAATTGGTGGGCGTATCATGGACCAACTACTCAGATATTACTTGATTCATTTTTAAAATTATACAAAAAATGGACAAAGGTATCTCCATTCTTGACTGAGTTATATCACTCACATCATGTATACAATTTGGACAAGATCAACCAGATGTACTTCTTTATTGAATTCTCCATTCCATGGATTCACAAATGGAGTATTGAATTAGGATTTACTAAAGAATAAATACCTTGTCTCTAAAGGGTATTTTCAATAATTTTTGGGACAAGCTGATGCGCAAGGACCAAAATACTTAAAAATAAATGGACTAGAGCTCCTGGATACCATTGAAAATGAAATTCAGAAATATACAAATGCTCCTCAGAAAAAATTTGTTGAGGCCAAATCATTGAAACATATCACTAGAAGAATCTCTGTATGTGATGGAGATAGAATGCAGATAATAGAATAATATCTGGAAAAAGTTTGTAAAAGTTTTATGAAGACAGTTGAACAACATTCAAATACATCAATGAAAAGCATCACTAGCGATAATATTGTGGGAGATGATCAAGATAAAGATTCTCAACCTATTGTTTTAGAAGATACTCTGAATGAGGAAGCCATTGCAAGGACGGAGGAATTTCTCTGCCAATTAAAAAACGGAAAGGATAAGATTTAGAAAAGATAATCGGACCTGGATGTGGGACCCTTTGTTACTATTTACACAGTAGAACCATTGTGTATAGGGACCCGGATGTGGGACCCATAAATACTATGCATAGATTCTATTGTTTTCTATATATAGGACCTTAATTTGTTAGGGAAGGTCAATTTTTTTTTTGATTTTCTTTATTTCTCTTTCTAAGTAGTTTTCTCTCCCCTCTCTCTTGTTATAAATTCAAGGTTTGAATAAAAGGGCTGATAGCCGCCGTTATTTACTATTCCGGCCTTGCATCCGACCATTTTCAAGGTGATTAGTTTTCTTTTAATTTTAAGTTCTGTAATACTTTCCTCCCCTTTTCAGACATGAATATGTCCGGATAAGATCCTTTCATATCTATGCTAGAGATCTAACTTCTCTAATATAGTAACTATAAAAGAACCAGACTCTATCAAAATATGAAGGAATTTTTCTATAGTTTCTTGACTTGGTTCCTAAATGGTTGGTACAGTCAAAATTAGTACTTTTTATTATGGTTTTGTCTTAGTGACTACGTCTAGCAAGCTGTGACTTTTAAGCCCGTCATAATAAAGAAAATGGCATATCTCTTCACAGTTAGAATCGCTAGACACATGGGCTCATCATAAGTAAGTATTAATCTTCTGACATGGCCCTTGATCGGGTCAAATAATTTATTTCTCCATACAGTCATTAGCTATTTGCAATTATCTTATATTTCAGTTGGTGCCTCGGTTGGTTTTCTGACTAGGTTTTCCGATAATATTTAATAAGTATGGTAGGCCGCGCTGATTACCGCCCGCCTGGCCGGTCCTGTTAATATTGTATCTGGTTTTTTCATAGTTACTATGTAAGAGAAGTTAGATCTCTAGCATAAACGGGCTGATAGACATCATTATTTACTCTTCTGGCCTTGCATTCGGCCATTTTCAAGGTGATTAGTTCTCTTTTAATTTTAAGTTCTATAATACTTTCCTCCCCTCTCCATCCGTGACTATGTCTGGCTAAGAACCTTTCATATCTATGCTAGAGATCTAACTTCTCTTACATAGTAACTATGAAAGAACCAAACTCTATCTAAATATGAAGGATTTTTTCTATAGTTTCTTGACTTGGTTCCAAAATGGTTGGTACAGTTGAAATTAGTACTTTTTATGATGGCTTTGTATTAGTGACTATGTCTAGCAAACCGTGTTTTTTAAGCCCATAATATTGGAGAAAAGGGCGTCTCTCTTCACGGTTAGAATCGCTAGACACATGGTCTCATCATAAGTAAGTATTAATCTTATGACAAGCCCCTTGTTCGGGTAAAAGAATTGATTTCTCCATACAGTTATTAAGATATTTGAAATTCTCTTATATTTTGGTTGGTGCCTCGATTGGTTTTCCGATATTATTTAATAAGTCTGGTAGGCTGTACGGATTACCGTCGCCTGTCCGATCCTGTTAATATGGTATCAAAGCCTAGGTTTTTTCATAGTAATTATGCAGTAGATCTGCAATCTTTGGTGTAGATATGAACTTTTCATTATAGATATGGGAGAAGTTAGTACAAAATGTACTAAACTTGAAGAGGTTGATATACCTCTAAATCATTATTTATTAAATAAATGGACGATCTCCAAGCTGGATTTAAAACCATTTATGAGTATGGCTTCTTTGATAATGTGCTTTATAAGCAAATTATAAAAATAACTGAGCGGTCTTTAACATTAAATGCGGATGAGCAGACTATTAGACTATTAAATAAATGTGACATAGACATGTATAAACGTAATTATAATTTCATGCATATTGGAATGGTTCAGATTGCTTTTAAACCATTAACTCTGAAAGGATTACCCGAGACATTTCTAGAGGTACTACGGGATGCTAGAAATCTAAATTTCAGACAGTCTCTTATGGGTTCAATTGAATCCACGGTAGCATATGGTCCAGTATATTTCAACTCACAACCAAATTTGCAATTATCTTTGTCTTATATGAATATTCATAATGCTTTGACCTTGAATATAAAAACTCATGGTTATAATTATGCCCCTGTTTCTGAGTTAATATTTGTTATAGAATTTATTATAGATTACTGTCTACTCTGAACCCAAGATGCAAACTGATAGGTGATGCATCAAATCAGACCTTATTGGTCGAAACAAACTTTGCAAGATCCAAGGTCACCACAAAGAGACCTATAAGATGGGATGAAATTAAATTTCCCGAAACATGGATCTTAAATTCGGTTATTTCTCTGAATCAAGTCACGAATGATGTGACAAACTCTGAGTTATCTCATGTAACTCAAAATCCAGATGGACGGATTTGTCTTCAATTTGTCAACAAATCCACGGTTTATAACTGACATTCTTTTTCTATGCCCAAATTATTGCCTTCTATGCATCATATTTCTATTATTGAACCAGTTTATGGTCCATCTAGGAATCATACAACATCTTTACATACTATTGATTCTGTACCTACTTCTACTAGATCAGTAGAAAAGATTAAAATCAATCCTTAAACAAATATTGTTCAAGATTGTGATAGTATCTATGATAGGGATAACCCAAATCCTTCTTAAATAGAGTTTGATGTTAACAGTGTTTAATATGATTCCACACCAAATTGATTTTAGTCCTGGTTCCCAGGCAAGGAATTATATTAAAAAAGAATTTTTTGATAAAAAATTGAACCAATTCAAAATTTAGTTCTTTGAGACTTATAGTCTAGATGAATTAAATAATATTTCACAAGAGTTTTATGAGATGTGTGCATTGCATAGTTAGATTGTGTGCTTTGTGCCGTGGTTTATAACCACATATTTACCATTATATATTAAAGTGTTGGAAAGATCTTATCAAGATGCGCGTGGTAATATTCTTCAAACTATTTACCCTCTCCAATCACCTTTTGTATAACCTAATAATACTGGAATTACTTTTTTCGCTATCCAAAAATTGATTGATAATGAAATTGGTAAAGTGACTATTGTAGAAATAAATAATTTGATTGCTCAAAATAATTATTTGAGTTTATATGTTAAAGTTTTGGGAGAACATATTTTTTCTCTTGATAAAAAACTTAAGTAATTGATTGAGATGGTTAGAAAACTTAGTGTTAGTCCAAAGTCATCTGATATTTCTTCTACTTCAGAGAGTAATACGGAAGACTTGACAACTATGCCTACTAGGCCTTGTATTCAGAGACCTCTAGATATTGAGGGATTTGAAAAATTGTCTCCCATAGAAGAATTAAAAAAATTGCTGGATAAGAAGTTTTCCGATTTAAATATTAAACCCATTGATTGTCTAATGCCTTTGCTGATAGCATAAAATATTCTCCTGATACGGGAAATAAAATCTACTCTGAACTCAATAAGCTCAGAGGTATGGTTTGGAAGCAACTGGGGAAAAAATATGCTGATATACCCCGCATGACTTCTAATTATTATCCGCGTCCTACTGCTCAAGATGTTCAGATAGAGGAAATAGATTGGAACCAGACTAATACGTCTTATAGTGGAGATGCAATTTATGAATGAAACCTGGATGGTTTGAACGATAGGAAACTATATGTTATTGTTCACCGTATGTTAATGTATTCTACAATAGTGAAGGCTACGGCTTCTGCCAAGAATAAAAAAAGACGTACGGATTCAGTTATCTGTAAGATGATTGTTGCTGGATTTACTAGCCAACTTCATGGCTGGTGGGAAATTGAATTATCTTTCTAACGATACCAATTTCGTCAGTATCAACGTAAAGTATTATAGATATTTTACTGAAAACTGTTGGAACTGCCCATAAGCAACGGTCAGTTTGATAGATTATCGAGATAACGATGGACTGTCGCCCAAGCCATCATGACTAAGGCAGTGAACCCGTCTTCTGGTCAAGTACAACGGTAAGGATCGACGGACCATCGAGCTAGCGATGGATCATCACCCAAACTATCACAGTCGAGGCAGGAAGTTCAGGTTCTTTCCCCTAGAGCTCACATATCAGTTGCAGAATGTGGCTCACACATGGTTGAAATAGTGGTAAGCCGAGAGGGGTATAGATATAGGACCCATAGAGTAGGAGGAGTTTGCCATGCTTTTCTTAATAGATTCTTTCCCCTAGAGCTGAGGGAAGCTAAGGTGTTAGAGTTTATTAACCTCAGGTAGGGCAACATGAAAATGAAAGATTATTCTCTTAAATTTACTCAATTAGCTAGATATGCGACTCATGTTGTGGCAGAAAGTAGGTCTAAGATGATTAAGTTTGTTTCTACGGTGAATGATAGTGTGGTTAATGAGTGCAGATCCACAATATTGATTAGTGAGATAGACATAACCGGGCTTATGATCCATGCTCAACAGATAGAAGAGAAGAAAATTAAGATAAGAGAGAAGAAAAATAAGAGACAAATGACAGGTAGTTTCAACTTTGGTCAGCCTAAGTCAGAGGGTGGAAGCCGTTCCCAATTTCACCTAAAGTCATCCGTTCCAGTTCCTTCCTCAGCCAGTGCTCCAATTCCTAAGTTCAGGAAGGGTAACAAAGATAGGGCACCAGGCTCTAAGTCTAGGGGCAGTGTTAGCAGCGCCCAAATCTATCCTTTTTTTCAGACATGTGGGAATCACCATCAGTGTACTTGCATAGATGGCAGTGATGTTTGCTTCGGATATGGCAAACAAGGCCATAGAGTCAGAGATTGTCCCCAACCAGGTCCTCAGGGTCAGTATAATCACCCTCCAGCTTAGTCCGGTCACCCGAATCAGTATGGTGCCTCTTCCAGTGCTACCAGTGGGCAACGCCCAAACAGACTCTATGCTCTTCAATCTCGACAGAATCAGGAAAATTCTCCTGATGTTGTTAATTGTACGTTATCGATCTTTCATGTACATGGTTACGCTTTGCTAGATCTTGGAGCTTCTTTGTCTTTTGTTACTCCCTTTATAGCCGTTGATTTCGGAGTCAGCCCCAAAATTCTAGTAGAGCCCTTCTCAGTATCTACCCCTGTGGGTAAAACTATAATAGCCCGACGGGTATACAGGAACTGTCCGGTTATGGTATCTAAGAAAGTCACTTTAGCAGCCTTAGTCGAATTAGAGATGACTGATTTTGATTTCATTCTCGACATGGATTGGCTTTATTCCTGTTATGTCACAGTCGACAATAGAAAAAGAGTGGACCAGTTTTAGTTTTCGAATAAACCTATCCTAGAGTGGAGGGGTAGTACTTCAGCGTTTAGAGGTCAACTTGTTTCATACCTTCGGGCACAAAAAATAATATCAAAGAGATTGTCTATCATCTTGTTCGAGTTAAGGACACTAGTTCCGAAACTCCCAGTCTTGAATCAGTCCCAGTAGTGAATGAATACTCAGATGCCTTTCCCGAAGATTTTCCAGGAATTTCTCCCGAAAGGAAAAATGACTTCGGTATTGATCTTCTTCTAGATACTCATCCCATATCTATTCCACCATACAGATGGGACCAGTATAACTCAGAGAACTGAAAGAACAGTTGAAGGATCTCTTAGATAAGGGATTTATCAGACCCAGTGTATCCCCATGGGGTGCACTAGTCTTATTCGTGTGAAAGAAAAATGGTTTTCTCAGAATGTGCATTAATTACCATCAGCTCAATAAAGTCATGGTCAAGAACAAGTATCCATTTCCCAAAATTGATGATTTGTTTGACCAACTTCAGTGTGCCAACTATTTTTCTAATATAGACCTCAGATCAGGCTATTATCAGCTCAGGGTAAGAGAACGTGATATTCCAAAAATAGCTTTCCATACCCGATATGGTCACTTCGAATTCTTAATTATGTCCTTTGGTTTTGCCAATGCCCCAGTAGCCTTCATGGACTTGATGAACCATGCGTTTAAGAAACACTTGGACACGTTCATCATAGTCTTCATAGATGACATTTTCGTGTATTCCCGCAGTGAGCATGATTATGCAGACCATCTCAGAATAGTAATGCAGACTCTCAAAAATCATTAGCTTTTTGCCAAATTCAGTAAGTGTAAATTTTGGCTAAGGTCAGTAGCATTTCTTGGTCATATTATCTCCGGTGATGACATTAGAGTTGATCCTCAAAAGACTGAAGTAGTGAGAAACTGACCCAAACCCATCTCTCCATCAGATATCAGGAGTTCCTTGGATTTGTCTAGCTATTACCATCGATTTGTTAAATGATTTTTGTCTATTGCATCCCGTATGTCCAGATTAACTCAGAAGAAGGTTCAGTTTTAGTGGTCAGATTAATGCGAAAATAGTTTTCAGGATTTGAAGACTCGACTTACCTTAACTCCAGTTTTGACTCTTCTAGACGGTTCAGATGGATTCGTAGTGTACTATGATGCATCCAGAGTAGGTTTGGGGTGTGTCCTCATGCAGCATGGTAAAGTCATAGCCTACGCCTCCAGAAAAGTTAAGCCTCATTTGAAGAATTATCCTACTTATGACCTTGAGTTAGTAGCCGTAGTTTTTGCCTTGAAGATTTGGAGGCATTACTTGTACGGTGTTTATGTAGATGTGTTCACAGATCATAAAAGCCTTCAGCACATGTTCTCTCAGAATGATCTTAATCTCTGTCAAAGAAGATGGTTAGAGATCCTTAAAGATTATAACATGAGTATCCTTTATCATCCGAGCAAGGCCAATATAGTAGCCGATGCTCTCGGTAGTCTGTCTATGGGTAGTGTTGCTCATGTTGAAGACAGTAAGAAAAATCTAACTCAGGAAGTTCATCAGCTTTCCAGACTAGGTGTTCGCTTAGTCGATTCAGCTGAAGGTAATAAATGGGTTTAGAGTAGTTCCGAATTATCTCTAGTTTCTGAAGTTAAGGAAAAATAAGATAGAAATCCCAGTCTAGTCAAGTTGAAAGAGTCATTCAAGGATCAGAAGGTTGAGGTTTTCTCTCAAGGGGGAGATGGTTTTTTGTATTGTCAGGGACATCTGTGTGTGCCAGGTGTAGATGACTTGAGGCAACGAATTCTTGCAGAAGCATATGATGTGCGCTAATCTATTCATCCAGGGGCCACTAAGATGTACCATGACTTATGGAAGATCTATTAGTGGAGTAGGATGAAGAGAGAAGTTACAGAGTTTGTGGCTAAGGGCTCTACATGTCAGCAGGTTAAGGTTGAGCATCAAAATCCTAGTGGGTCTATGCAGGAGTTCAATATCCCCACTTGGAAGTTGGAAGAAGTGAACATGAACTTTGTGACGGGTTTGCCTAGTACTCGTCATCAACATGATTTGGTTTGGATCATCGTAGACAGGATGACCAAATCAGCTCATTTCCTTCTAGTCCATACCTCTTATTCAGCCGAGGATTACGCCAGACTCTATATCAGGGAATTTGTCAGATTGCACGGTGTTCTATTGTCTATTGTTTCAGATAGCGGTACCCAGTTCATCTCTCACTTTTGGAAAATGTTCCAAAAGGGTTTTGGTACCCAAGTTCACCTCAGTATAGCCTTTCATCCTCAGACAGATGGTCAAGAAGAAAGGACCATTCAGACCTCCAAAGATATGCTAGGGGCACATGCAATTGATTTCAAGGGGAGTTGGGATGACACTTGCCTTTGATTAAGTTTGTATACAACACCAACTATCATTCCAGTATTCTGATGGCTCCATTTGAAGCTCTCTACGGTAGGAGGTGAAGATCTGTAATTGGTTGGTTCAAAGTGGGTGAGGCCGCAGTAGTAGGGCCTGACTTGGTATTCGACTCCTTAGAGAAAGTTCAGTTGATCAGAGAACGACTCAAGACTGCTCAAAGCCAATTGAAATCATATGTAGATGTGCACAAAAAGGATCTCGAGTTTGAGATCGGTGATTATTTGTACTTGAAAATATCTCCCATGAAGGGAGTAAAGTGGTTCGGTAAGAAGGGAAAGCTCAGTCCTCGATATGTCAGTCCCTTCAAAATTCTCAGTCATTTCAGCAAGGTAGCTTATGAGCTCAAATTGCCTTCAGATCTAGCCTCAGTTCATCCAGTGTTCCATGTCTCCTTGCTAAAAAAGTGCATAGGTTACCCAACAGTTGTAGTTCCGGTAGAGGGCTTAGACATTTAGAACAACCTTTCTTACAAAGAGATCCAGTCGAGATTCTTGACTACCAGACTCTCAGACTGAGGAACAAAGAAGTCCCTCTAGTCAAAGTTCTTTGGCGGAATTAGTCCGTTGAGGGAGACACTTGGGAAGTAGAAGTAGACATGTGGACCAAGTATCCTTACCTCTTCTCCGCAAACTCAGACTCAGCCCAAGGTAATAGCTTTTCTTAAGCTTATTTAGTTTCATGTTCAGATTTCAGTTATAAACTTTGTATCAAATATCCTTGCATATACAGTTATATGTTCATGTATCATGTCAGTCATATATTCATGCATCATATATGCATTCTCATTATAAGAAATTCAGCTTCTCAGTAATTTTAGTCATGCATTCATGAAGACTATCCGTCACATATCCATACATCAGACATGCATATTCAGTATGAGATTTTAGTATATGAGAAGTTCCAGTCATATAGACATGTTAAAATGTTCACGTCCCTTAAGTAAGATCAGTCTATCAGCTTTCCCAGTCTAGTCAGTCCTATTCAAGGAAGAATGTTCCAAGGGAGAGATATTGTAATACCTCTAACTTTTTTTAAGTCAAATCTAATCTCAAGAAGAGTTAGTGATAACTTCCTAAATGATTAATGTTTAAATAATATAGAATTTCCCCAATTTCAATTTTTTATCATATGGGAAATTTAATTAGCTTTCCAACGATGCCAATTTTGTCCAAATCCGATATCGGAGTAAAAAGTTATGAACGTTTTATAGAGAACTATCGTAACTGCCTAGAAGCGACGGTCAGGCCGACGGACCATCGAGCTAGCGATGGACCATCACCCAAGCCATCACGACTAAGGTAGTGAACCCGTATTCTGTCCAAGTGCGACAGTCAAGACTGATGGACCATCGAGCTAGCGATGGACCATCAACTAAACCGTTACAGACGAAGCAGGAAGTTCAGGTTTTGGCTAAGTACAACGGGATAGACCGACGGACCATCGAGTTAGCGATGGACCATCGTCCAAACCGTCACCACTTCCGATTATCAATTTTAAGTCATTTTTAAAAGGGTATTTGGGTGTTTTTCCACCCGTTTTGACCCATAATTATACCAGACCATAGCTCATAACTTCATTATTCACCCACAACACAAAATTAGGGTTTCTCTTAAAGATCAATCCCCAAGAATAAAAAACCCTAGGTGTTTAATTCCAAGTCAAGAATTCAAGCTTTCCTTCATCAATCTTCAAGAAATCATCCACCCAGATATGTCAAGTTCTGATTCATGGGTTCCTTTCACCCATGAAGGTCAAGAAAACCCTATTTGAAATATAAACTTTGGATTCCATGGTATGAATTAAATTTTATCCATGTTTATATTGTTGTTTGAATTCCAAGTTGAAGTATTCAACGACTATCATGAAAATATGTTAGCATGTGGTTAAAGTTCTTGCATTGGGAGTGTAAAATATTGCCATGATGTATTATTTCAATATTCATGCCTAAGCCTAAAGATATACATGCAAGGTGTTTGATAAAATGTTTAAAAGAATAGGAATTATGCCTTATGACTCATTTGTGACCAAAATTGATGAATTCATGTTTCCCCCTTATGTTCGATATGACTCCCACATTATTGTTATGCTTTGTAATGGATAGACGTAATGCTCATGAGATTAGGATTATGAAATTATGATATGTTTACATGCATTACTCTTCATGTGTAAGCTTATAGCATGCGAATAATTCATGAAAATCCCCAATGATTGTACTATGAATTGCTGTCTATGGTCATGTGTTAAGAAGTGTCATGTCTTGTTAGTTTTATGCTATCGAGTCCTGGGGGTACTTGTACCCGACAATTTAGCTATATTCCTAGAGCCAGTGTCAAGTTTCAAGATACTCTCAGTCAAGCTATGTTCAATAGAATTCAGTCAGTCTCATGACTCAGGAAAACTCAGTAATCTCAGTCAGTTATCAGATCTCAGTAATATTCTATCAGTCAACGGAACTCACTGAACTCAGTCCAGTCAGTTCAGTATAATTAATTCAGTGTCTAATCAGATGGGAGTAGGTTTCAACACTGAGTGAGCCCAAGGATTGGAACTCACCTGTGAGTAGAGGGTGTGATTCTTAGAAGCAATCCTTGCACTCCAGAACTACATATCCAGCATAGGTTGAGACATCAAACCTGCTAGTTGAGGATAGATGAGGTGACTTAACCTATTATATGAAGGTCCCACCAATCTTCTTAGAGTATATATTAGATGAGGGAGTACTTACAGTTTGTCCTTACCAGTGGCACGTTATTGACACCCATCAAATTGAGGTTACAAATTAGGCCACAACTCAATTATATTATTTTATTTGGGGCATGTCGGTTAGATGACTACTTCCCATTGTTACAGTCTCAGTCTCAGTCTCAGTAATAGAACTCAGATAGTTTTACAGAATTCAGGATTGTCAGATATAATCACCCAGCTCAGTACGAAACTCAACTATTTCCTTCAGAAATAGGACTGTCAGACACAGTCATTCAGATAATAGTATATCAGTTCTACGAAAACTTATGTTATTAATATTCAAATTCAGTGATGTTATGATCTCAGTTACAGTTCATAAATTTATGCATGTATTCTCACGTTCATGTTACTCAGTCAGTCAGTATTGTTCATGCATATGAACCCTTACATTCAGCCTATCTCACTTGACCAGTACATTTAATCGTACTGACGCATTTGCACTATGGTGTTTTATACCATAGGTTCAGAAGCACGAGCTCCAAAGCATCAGTAGCATTCCAGTTTCAGCAGTCTAACTAGCAGTGAGTTCTCATCATTTGAGGATGTTATTATTTGATTATTTAATTCTTTCAATACTTAGTTTATTTCAGTAGTTGGAGTTAGTTGGGGACATGTCTCATCAACTCCCTATTTAGTCAATTTTAGAGGCTTTCAGACTAGCATGTTCAGACAGTTATTTCAGTTGTTTTGGTATTGATATGCCGTATCTCCAGATGTTATGTTTTATCAAATTTTTGAACTTTATGGCCTTTCAGCCTTCTATTCCACATTTATATAGTATGTTATGCAGTACTCCATTACAGAAATCAGTCATGGGTTATCTTGTGGTTCTTAGGGGTCATGAGCACCATGTGGCATTTTGGGTACTAGATTCAGGGCGTTGCAGGTTCCTTTGGTGATTTAACCTATTCAGAATTTACCTATGGTCAGCTGATAGCATTCTGTACTCAGAAAGGTCTAACTCTGTACAATGAGTTAAAAATGGCTAGGCAAATTAAGCTTGATAAGCTTAAAGAAAAATCCCAATTAGGAGATTTTTGTGAACAATTTGGTATGATAAACCGGCTTCTACTTCTCAGGAAAAAGGTCGAAGATATTCTAATTCCGATAGACCCTATAGGAAGAAGATATCTAGGCAAAGATCTATAGAAGAGCGTAAGATTCGTAAAACCCAGCGTAAGTTCACTAGATTTATGAAGAATAGGTCTAAGCGAGATCTCACAAAAATTAAGTGTTACAGATTTGGTAACTTTGGGCATATAGCTCCTAACTGCAAGCTTCAAAAGCTTAAGTCTTTAGGTCTTTATGAAGACGTTCATGATCTAGTATATGGTTTGTTATACACTTTTGGTTTTGAGTCTGATTATGTTTGTGATTCTGAATCTGAAAATAATATTGAATTGCCTGGTTCATCTAATAGCGATCATGCAAATAATAAAATAAATACTTGTGCAGATTGTAATGATAATACTTGCACTTGTGGTGAAATGTTTTATAAATTACAATCATAGTTTGAAGATTTAGATTTGAATGTTCAAACCCTCACTACTGATAGAGTTCTTGAATTATTAAAAAAACTTTCCGATGAAAAATTTTGTGAAAAAAATATTAATTTTGCTACAAAAAAATCTGCTGATAATAACCCTAGTACTTCTAAAACTGCTGATAGCATTCATTTACTCGAAGTACTGATAATGATTATTACATGCCTTATTCTTTAGTTAAGGTTAATAGACATCTTGCTATAAGTAAATTACCTGGCAAAGATACGTCCTTTAATGATTTAAAAATTGATGTAGAAAAACTGAAAAAGAAGATTATATCTCTAAAACAAAACCAAATGATTTGTGATCACCAGATTATAAAATTCGAGAAATATACTTCTTACTATGATCTTTCTTTCAGTTCTAAAGGGAATGAAAAAATGTCTGAAAAAGAGGACGCAGACATTGTCGACATCGTCCAAAATCTTGACATAAAAATGATTATTTTTGGGTATGATGCAAATTATTACAGCCCATAAATGGTATAGAAATTGCACTATTTTAATTGATAATGGTTTCTCTGTGACTAATGTTGCCATGATTGATAGTGGTACTGATGTTAGTTGCATTCAAAAAGGATTGATTTCGGCTAGATATTTTCATAAGACTATACATATTGTTAAGTCTTCATCTGGTCATTCTCTTAATATTAACTATGAGCTTCCTAATGATCATATTTTCCGAAATAAGATCTGAATTCCACACTTCTTCTTTTTGGTAAAGAATCAACTATATCCCCCCATTATACTTGGAACACCCTTTATAAATGCAATTTATCCTTACACACATATTGATGCTAAGGAATTTACTGCTACTTATAAAAATAAGGAGATATCGTACCTTTTTATTACAGATCTAGTAACTAGAGATATAAATGCTTTAATTGATATGAAGAAGCCACATTTTAATTTTGTACAACTTGAAATGTTCAATATGAATATTGATGATACCATGAAATCTACTAAGATTCAGGAGAAAATAAAAATGATCTCCGAACAGATGATTATTGATGTATGTGCTGATCACCCCAATGCTTTTTGGGATCGCAAACAACATATTGTAACTCTTCCCTATGAAACTGATTTCTGCGAGGATAAGATCCCAATGAAATCTAGACCCTTTCAAATGAATGCAGAGTTAGTCGAATTCTGCAACAAGGAGATTGATAATCTCTTACAAAAGGGTTTGATAAAGAATTCTAAATTATCTTGGTCTTGCACTGTATTTTATGTAAATAATGTTGCTGAAATGGAATGAGATATGCCGAGGTCAGTAATAAATTATAAGCCTCTTAATAAATGCCTAAAATGGATTAGATACCCTATTCCAAATAAAAAAGATTTATTATCTAGATTATTTAACGTCAATGCATTTTCTAAATTTGATTTAAAATTTGGCTATTGGAAAATTCGAATATTTAGAGAGCACACTTATAGAACAACTTTCAATGTTTCTTTTGGTCAATTTGAATGGAATGTGATGCCTTTTGGACTGAAAAATGCTCCTTCTGAATTTCAAAAAATAATGAATGACATTTTTAATCCATATATGGATTTCATTATTGTTAATATTGATGATATTCTTGCATTTTCAAAAACATTAGAATTATATTTTAAACATCTTGATATGTTTAAAAAGATTGTGATACAAAATGGTTTGGTGATATCTAAACAAAAAATGAGTTTATTCCAGACAAATGTTTGATTTTTAGGTCACAATATTTATCGAGGGAAGATAGTCCCTATTCAACATTCTATTGATTTTACTAATAAATTTCCTGATGTCATCACTGATAAAACTCAACTGCAACGATTCTTAGGAAGTTTGAATTATATATCCCCATTTTATAAGAAATTATCAAGAGATTTAGCCCCCTTATATGATAGACTAATAAAAGGCTTTCAAGGTCCCTAGACTGATAGTCATACAAACCTTGTTAAATGCATTAAGCAACGTGTCAAAGCTTTGCGTTACTTAATGTTAGGTAACCCTGCTTGGTTAAAAAATATTGAAACTGATGCCTCTAATATTGGGTATGGTGGAATACTTAAACAAGTTAATCCCCATAAAAATATTGAAGAATTAATTTGATTTCATTATGGAAAATGAACTAATAGTCAAAGGAATTATGCAACAGTTACACATGAAATGCTAACCATTGTTAAATGCGTTCTAAAATTTCAAGATGATCTATATAATCAATTTTTTTGATTAAAGCAGATTCTCAATCAGTAAAGTATATGTTCGACAAGGATTTTAAACATGATGCTTTAAAATTGATATTTGCAAGGTGGAAAGCTCAATTAGCCCCTTTTGATTTTGAAATTCATTATAAAAAAGGAATTGATAATTCCCTGCCTGATTTTTATCCAGAGAATACTTAAGTGAAAAATGAATTTTTACACCCATTTTCTCTCTGAAAAGATTTTAATTACTATTATAAAGACAATTTCTTTAAATGCAGATCTGCATATTCTTATAATCAAAAAAATTATCCTTACAATAATTGAAGATGAATTTGCAGTCTTTAATTAAGAAGAAATTAAAGACTAAATATATTGGACTGACATTGATTTATCTGTCTAATCTGTTATGTGCAGCATGACTACAGATCTGCCCTGCAAATGGCCAGAGAAAGAGGAAGACGCAAAGGAAGATACTCCTCCGGAGGAAGATCCACCCCCTCATTACAGCCTCAGGCATCATCATATGCTTCATCATCTAATGCCCTAGTGATATGAAGGGGAAATATGAGTTTGATAAACTTAAAGATTCCGCAGATAGGCAAATCTTCATCTTTACAATCGATCCATCTAGAAGATATTCTGGAGGATCATCCATTATATGGATAATTGCAGTTATATCTAACTGCGAAGGAAGCAGATAATGAGAAAATAGTAAAACAACTAATTAAAGAAAATGAAGAATGCTTAAGAATGCCAAGCTAAAGATATTTTATTGCTTATAAAGTATGGATGAGTAAATATCCGATACTTTACAATTGAGAAAAAGGTACCTATTTATAGGATATAGATGTAGCCTTTCAGCTAATAAGAAGATGTTGCTCTTTGAGCTTATAGTACCATATCCAATGACTCTTATCCATGACTACTTATCCTCTAATGATTGAAGGATGTCAACCTAGTATTGCGCATCTGACGCGGTTTAGCCGAGAGACGCCTAGGCTCCCATATAACCTGACACGTTCTTTTTTTTTTCCGGGCCCTTATATGGGATTATCATCGTTGGTTCTCTCGGGTTACTTCTATTTATCTATTAGCACATAGTCACTATCCCTAGTTGTTCTTGGACACCTTCACTCTCTACATAAATATGTCTCACAGTGTCGGTATTTCCCTCGAAATTGTGATACTGTGGGTCGACTTCACTCGTATCCGACTCAATTTGGCCTAACTTGTCCAAATCTATAGGGAGCCTTTTCCCCCGATACATATAACTAAAACTCATTTATGATTTACTCGTTAACCCTCAAAATACTAAACACAACATTTGTGTACCGATCATCATACTTGGCTTATATCTTGGTGTTTCTGCTACAAAAACACTAAAACTGTGACATGTATTACTTGTCACCGGAAAATTCAAAGATAATTTTTTTCAACAAATAATTGACAAAAATCAAAGAACATAATGAATTACTCCATTATTATCCTGGAAATTTCGACAAATAATTGGACAAACATCAAAGAACATAATGAAATACTCCATTTTATCCTAGAAATTTAAGATACAATAAGGAATCAATATCCACGTGGCCAATACATGTAGTAGGGCTAAATATTATTGAATTGTGTCAGCTTGTGAATGACCATAATATTGGTCCACATGTTTTATTTTCTTACTTTCTGCAAAAGAAATGACGAAGAGCGTAACTGATACCTACCGACGTGTTCTCCGAGGCATAACCAGAGACAAAGAACGATTAAAAAATTTAGTAGTAATTCTGATTTAAATTCTATATTTATATTTAAAAAAATTATTTATTACACTTATATATAAGTGAAGGTTTAGTTGTACTACCAAGGGTAGTTTTGTAAATAATATTGACAGTGATGGAAAATACGTATGGGTATTAACAAGTGTCTTTTTCACTTTATCCCTTTCATTTTTACTTTACCTTTTCATTTCTCTTTTCACAATTTTTAGACATTCATGTTTGCATAAACACAGACTCCTTCCAAAGAAATATATTTAAATCACAAAAAATATCCTTCCAATTTTTTTTCTCCGATTAATCTTCAAAAAGATCTACTAAAATTTATGTAAATACAACTGTAGAAAGTTCCTACTTTGGTTCTACCATTTCTATCCAAAAAAAAAGATTTTTGTTGTTATCCTTTGAAGCACCCGGTACAGTCTTCTTTCTCTTTCATTTTCTATGTTTTGGGTGTATTTTGCTGTTTTTTTGAAGTTGTATGTATTTCCGTTCTGGGTTTTTAAGTTGGGTATAATTTTTTTGATTTTGAATACTTCACTGTGAATATATTTCTATATATGTATCTCTATTTTTATTTTTGTGGTTGCATGTGTTGTTTTAATAATTATTTCCTCGTATTGATTATCAGCTGGGTTGCTATAATTTGGGTGCTTATGTTTTTTTTTTCGACTTAGAGTTCTTCACTGTGATTATGTTTCTATATATGTATCTCTTTGTTATTTTTGTGGTTGCATGTGTTGTTTCCATAATTTTTTTTTACGTATCAATTACCAGTTGGGTTATTATAATTTGGATGCTTATGTTTGTGCCTCTACCTTAGTGCATTTGCCTTATCATTTAGTCCTAGGCATATTCTTAGAAGGATCTTTGGTAACTATCTTGGCAAGAGTGGTACACCTGTTAATTTAGTTACTTATGTCCATGTTTTCTTTCAAAGTCCAGGTGTCCCTTTGAAGAGTCTATGAGCACCACATGAATTTTATATTTGGGATTTATGTTATTTATAAATTTTTCCTTCATCTATGACACCAAGATGTTTAATTTTTCCTTTCTTTTCTTCGATTTCAATGTTAGTAATTTTTATTTTTCCTCTACTTAAGTACTTATTTGTTCTATTTTTGGTTCTTATAGCTTGATTTCTCTATAATTTTACAATTTTTTTTTGTAATGTTACCTGAAATAAACACCTTCTATACATTATTCACTATTTTTCCGGCAATGCATGCATTTTTTTGGTTAATTGTAAGATCCCGCAAAATCTTAAGCTTGATTCAGTCCGGAAAAAGCTAGTAAGGGGTCCCAGACTTGAAAAAATTCAGCTAAGTGTTCATACTTAGAGTTAT
Source organism: Capsicum pubescens (assembly GCA_030864215.1). Lineage (NCBI taxonomy): Eukaryota > Viridiplantae > Streptophyta > Magnoliopsida > Solanales > Solanaceae > Capsicum > Capsicum pubescens. The sequence continues at coordinate 75,274,553 of CM061546.1, forward strand.
TTTAGCCTTCATAAGTTGGCGATCCTTTTTCACGACCCTCATAACCTTAAAGTACTGATTTTTAGGTTGATACATGATCAGGAATATCAGTAGGTATTCTCGTATAAGTTTTAGATTTTTTGGACTTCGTTTGAAACACATTTGAAAGATCAAACCAGTGGATCAACGCGATCTCGACGCACCGCATCGCCCATCGCGTCGAAGAGTATTTTTTCCCAGCTCCCAGTGCAAATTTCTGTGAACCGATGCAAACTCGATGCAGTACGTTGGCTATCACATTGATGCCAACGATGCGGCGCGTCGCTAGTCCAATTTTCAGTAGTTAAAAACCCGCATTCAGAGGGGTAAGTGGGTCTTTTACCATCTTATATCAGCCCTCAAAACAGATAATTAAGTCATCCAAAAGGTAAAATTTACTCATTCTCTCTAGAATTTTTCTAGAACAAACCCTAGTTCATCACATTCAAGAATCCAAGTTCCAAGAAAATCCATCAATCTTTCAGATATCAAGCTTTAAGGTATGTCAAGTGTTCATCCAAGGGTCCCTTCCACCCTTGAAGTTCAAGAAACTACTTTTAAAACATCAAGTCTATTGATTTCATGAATTTCATGTTAGGTTTGATTAGATTCATGATTAAAATGATTAATTGGGTTTCTAATCCATGTTTGTTACAAGTTTCATGTGGAGTTATTTTATATATGTATAGAATTATGTGAATCCATGCTAAACCCTTGAATTTCTAAATGGGGATTTGAATTATGATGCCTATGTGTTGCTCAGTGTCATGAGTATAGATTATGTTCTCCATGTGTTTGATAAATTGCTCATGAGAACAAAGAAAAAGGGAAAACAATCATGTTATGTTAGCTTATGTGCAAGTTATATCATGCAAGTGTTTGATGGAATGTGTGTTTATGAATGAGTTATGATCAGGTGCATATGGTTATGCCTTTCAAGTTTATGCTATGATTTATTTTTCATGTTATCGAGTCTTGGGGGTATTTAATACCTGACAATTTAGCTGTTTACCTCGAGCTAGTGTCAGTTATAGAATAATCTCAGTCATGTCACAATCAGTAGTACTATTAGTCAGTTACAAAACTCAGGAAAAACTCAGTAGACTTAGTATCAGTCCAGTCCAGTTCAGTATTCAGTTCAGACCTCAATAAATTCAGTCAGTTAATAAAATTTAGTAGTATTCCACCAGTCAACAGAACTTATTGAACTCTGTTCAGTTTAGTTAGACAGTATAATCAGTAACAGTTCAGTCAAGCTTAGTATAAACTTGGAATCAGTTCAGTGTCTATTCTATTGGGAGAAGGATTCAACACCGAGCGAACCCAGGGATGGAGACATTCCTGCCAGTAGAGGGTTTAACCCTTAGTAGCAATCCTTGAGTTACAGAACTACGTAGCCAGCGTAGGTTGACATATCTTCCTGCCAGACTAGGGTTGATACATCTCATATGAGTTTTCCTGCCAGTGAGGGTTAATGAAAGAGCTTTTTTTCAGAGAGGGTTAACTCACAGTTGTCTTTACCCGTAGCACGGTACTGACACCCTTCCAACTAGGGTTACAGGTTAAACCCCAATCTATTCAGAAAGAGGCATGTCGGTTAGATGATTACCTCCCACAATTTTAGTTTTAGTCTTCAAAATAGAACTTAGTTTAGTTCTACAAAAATCAACAATATCAGACACAGTCACTCAGTTCAGTACGGAACTCAGAATAGTTCCATAGAATCAAGACTGTTAGATACAGTCACCCAGTTAACAGTAATACAGTATCAATAAACTCAGATATCAATAAATAAAAAATTCAGAACTCAGTATCAAGTGTTATCACGACCTCAGTTACAATATGCTCATTTTACTCTTTCTGATACTAAATATCTTCTTCAACACAAGCTAACATATTTATTTTCCTCAACAAATATACTAGTAATAGTTGTCAACTAATATGTTACAAGCATTCAGAAAAGACTGCAGGAACTCATTATTATTGATACCAAGTAAGCATATTTGCCAAATTTACCACCATTCTTCTTGCTTCATAATATAAAAATATACAAAATATTAATTATTTCATTGTACACAGCAAGCAAGCCTACACATTCACATTATGGAAAAAAGCTCTTATTAAAGAAGAAGGCAAGAAACTCCTTACACAGTTTCAACAATATCCGATCATCTGTATCAGATGTATTAGAGTTTCTAAGTTCAATGGTAAGCTAACCAATATACTACAATTAATTTACTAATTTCAAATTCTACCTTTTTCCACAAATAATTATTAATATCATTAATGCAGGCATAACGTTGACAACAAAATTTAACACAACGATACAACTCAATCAACCTTATTCAAAATGCGTAGAACTGTGCTCATGGTATCAACTTGCTCTACTCTACTTGTTATTGATTTGTACCTTATTATTATTATGCTAAAATCCCTAAAACATTAACTTATATAGGGCTGCAAAAAATAGTGAAATGCTCAATTCCTTTGCTGCAAGAAACACATCCCAATACGCATCTCTGGTCTCTGCTCCAGTAGATGAAGAAATAGTATCAATCGCCACCATTCACTCACAATAAGATGTTAGTATTATTTTTGTTCACTTGATTCACAATTTATACCAGAATTTATCCTTATGATACTAAGGAATACCTTCTCTATAGGGTCGTCCCTTCACCATCAAATCAAAAAAACTCTGCCAAACAACCTAAAAAATTGCAAACTCTATTTTTTGGTAAGCAAGTACTGAATAGCATTCTTAAGATTGATTTGAAAATGTAATTTTCTTCTATCATTTCATTGAATCATTTAAGTTCTTATGTGCATCACTCTCTAATATGAATTTTGGCTGAATGAATCAAGGAACAACAGTTTGGGACTTAGTTAAATCTCTACCTTAGTTTATTTTCCTTAACATTTTGTCCTACGCATGTGCTTATAAGGATTTTAGTTACCATCTTGGCAAGAGTTTGGTGATATTCTAATTTATATTTCAGTGAAAGAAAGCTTGTGAATTCATTTTATTCTCTGCTCCATGTCTCATTAGATAATGACTCTAAAAAATGAGGGGGAGGTGTAGCTTCTTTCTTCCCTCGATAGACAGACTCTCTAATATTATTCAATTAAAGTGGAACCTTTGGCTATGGATGTAGTTGATTTTTTATATATTATCCTAATTTAGTAATTGTGTTTTTTGTAATAAAATGAGGGGGTGTTGTAGCTTTAAACATACATGAAAATACATCCTTGAGAGAAAAAGTAAACAATGCCTAAAATAAAACAGAACAAGTGGTAAAGAATCAACAACTAACCAAGTAGCCACATGACACTAATCTTATTACAAAAATATGGATTCACTATGCACTTTTTTGTTTGGGGGTTTTGTACCTCAAGTTACGCTTGATAAGAAAGGTGGATCTAGATTTTTCATAACACATTATACAGATTTCGTAAATTATATTTTTCAAAATTCAAAACTCATACTCAAAATTTAGATCAGTATGCTTGGTTTTGAATGACAAGTTATAGATTTGTCACTTGGCCCCTAGGATTGATACTTGGGTACAATGATTTGAGACAAATTTTGTTAAAAAGTGAAGCTAAGTTCTAAATACATAGAATTATCCATCAACATGAAAAATTAAGCCAAAAAATAAAATCTCTATCAGTTATATCAGTATCATACTAACATCCATAATAGCGTCATATACATTCTCATTATGAGAAGGGACAATTAAGGATCAATGTATGGGTAAGACATGCGTACACACCATCCCTCCGAAGCCAATATTGTGGTACGACATTGTGTCTGCTGTTATTGTTATTATTGTTATCTATATAATTAGTCATCACTGTGCTTAAACTGCAACCGAATAGTTGTTCCAAACTTTCATCCCTACGGACTGCCAAAACTTAACTGTAATATGGCATATTAAAAGCCATGCTTTTAAGGAAGTGAAATTTAAGTCAATTGAATATGTTTAGAAGGGGAATTTAATCATTATCATGGCGTTACTGGTTAAAATTGCTACTAGGTAATTGATATTTCTATTCATTAAAGTTCTTGTTCTTGAAGGAAAGGTCGAAGTGGTGACAGAAATTTAACAAACAAGATGACTGGTGTCAGCTTGCTAAATGGTAGAACTGTGAATCTGAATATTTGTTATAAAGTCGAAACCTTTTTTTAATAATTATTATTTAGGATGTGTAAACTTAGGCAACTGATATTACATAGATCACCACATAAATAACATAGTCAACCATATTGGATGTTAATGAAAAAGATTTAGTAGGATGCTTTCTTCAAATATTCGTGTCATTCATAACTACAAAATGATATAAATTTATTGTTTTGTGAGGATTTTGAGGATTTTAGATATTATTATTGCAAAATATTGAGTCTAAACTAATATATTAGGACTGCATATGGGATTAATGTGAGTATAGTGTTATATGGGTACAAATGTTGCTTTTGTAAATGGTGATTTGGTTGCTTTTAGTAACTGAGATGTGTGAGTACTAAATATGTAAGGTTGCTGTGATATTGAATGTGTTTAGGCTATGATATAGACAGGTGCGGGCACTATAAAAAGATTGCTCCCTAGTATAAAACACTTGGTTCAAGTTTCAAGAAGGTAAATTCTATTTTGATCGAAAAAGTTAGTTCTTTTGAACACGAAATGTCCCTCTAGCTTCTCATGTTCTAGAATACTTCTATTTTCTTAAAGAAATTGATGAATTCCTATTATGTTTACTACTCCCACATTTTGTTTTGCGGAGAACTTTTACGTATCTTCTTGTTTCTTCTTTGGCAATAAATTTTTTCTTACAACAAAGAAAATTTGTACAACTTTATTGACCTAACACTCTTTTTCTATATTCTAGCTTTTGTTTGCACAACACTTCCATTAGCTACAATCTGGCCAGTTAAGTACTCAGTGCTCCAATAGGTCAGTCATCTCCTCATGATCATATCATTTTTTTTCAAGATATAATGATGATTCTTACAAGGTATTAAAGTATCACATATATTACTTCTGTACTCGAAGTGATAATTCTCATAACTCTGTTTTTACTCTCTTGCTATTTCACATTACACCTTTTGGAATAGATCTTCATAGACCCTCTGTTTCATTACTTTGCAAATCAATGTATGTCTCTCATCTCAACTACTACTTGCCATATCATTATTAACACTTATCTTTCATTTTCGTAGTTAATGCATAGATGCAACTTCGCTGCCAACAACTACATGAATTCACATTTTGAACTTTGGCACTTTTGGTGCCAATAAATGTTTTATCAATGTGATACTTTTATAATCTGTATGTAACAATGTAATCTTTGTTCTGTATAATATGAACCATAACGTTCTATCATGTAATTATAACATGACATGATTTACTACTTCACTTACTAAAACTATTTACTCTGCCATCAATATTCCGCTCGTGTACAGTACGGTCTCGGGCCCACTAGTAATGTTTAAATTACTATGTTTTTCGTTCCTATTTAAGCGTTGCTGATCCATTTTATTTGTCTCAAAAGAATATATAATTTTTATATTTAATGTTGAAGAAATTGGATAGGGTAACGTGGGACAATTTGAATCCATATTAATAAATTAATAAATAATATATAATAGTTATATATTTAATTTATAAATTCAAAGAGACAACTATATGAAAAGTTGTATCTCTTTGGATTTACAAAAAGGGTTTTATGTAGAGAAACAACCTAACATTTTCCCTTCTTGAAAAGCAAACACAAACCCTTAAAAATGTCCTCTTTCTTCTTTCTCTCAAGTTCCATTAAAGATTCTTATGAAGATTTCTTTTATTCAAAGCATTGGAAATATTCTATAACAGCATGTCAACTGATGTAAAAAATATTATCGTCAAGCTTAATAAAGGTGATAAGCTTAACAGTGATAATTATGAAATATGAAGCATGAAAATTCAATATGTCCTAAAAGAGAAAGAGACTCTTGAAGCTCTTAATGTGTCTTTGACACTTTCTGAAAATAGTGATACCCATCAACATGTGAAAGATCTTAAGGAACATTAAGCTTGGAAAAGAAGAATTATCTTGCTTGCTTAACGCTGTTGAGCAACATGAATAATGATATCATGAGATATTTCAAAAGTATGACGATGCTAAGGACATGTGTAATGGCATAGGTTTTTGGTCCTTGAAATTTTCTACAATTTTATCCTCACTATCCTGACTACGACTTACCCTATGAGTCGTAGGGTGTCTTGAAGGGCTAGGAGACCCTAGTCAAAAGGTGTCCAGTGAATGGTGTTTGAGTTACTGTCTTAGGTACAACTTAGGGACATGAGTCGTAAAGACCCATGACGAGTTATTGGAATCAAATCGTAACCAAATCAAAATTAAGTGGTAAAGTTTTGCTCTTAGTATGAGTGGTTCACTATGAGTCATAAGGAATTGTTACGAGTCGTTATGTGCAAATCCTAAGATGTCCAGTTTTCTCCCAATTGAATTTCATGTTGATTAGGATTGGACCCTACGAGTCATAGGGTACCATGACGAGTGGTACCAGTTGAGTTGTAGGGTAACAATATGTCGGTGTCCCAAAACTGTCTTGGTTATGACTCAGTCACTTGCGATAATTTTTCTGTTTTTTCATTAAAGGCACTTTGGACATTTCCCCTCTACCCTAATTGTAACCCACGACTTAAAACCCCATTAAGGACCCCATTAGCATTGTTAACTTACTAATACACTCTTAAAAAACACTCTTCAATTCTCTCAATCAGCCATACTTAGGATTTCTGAGAAGCAGGTCATCCAAGGGCTTAAGAGTTGAATTCTTTTTGTGAAACTTGTTATTTCAGGCATGTTACTCTTCTTCATTGTTAATTTGTTAAAAACATGTGGTTTAAAATATTGTTCATGAGATATTTATGTTGATTTTAAAACAAGGGTTTGGGTTTTTGAATACTTGTTGTTGAACAATGTTTTCCCATGGTTTATGTTTGATTTTCATGCTTTAATTATGGTTTTGAACTTATGGGTGTATGTGTATGGTGAATGAACAAGGGAATTATGATTCTCCCACACTTGTGACTTTTAAATTGGTTATGACCCCAACCTCGTATAGTGAAATTGAGTTTTAATTATGAGAAATGTGGGAATTTGTAAAATTTAATAAATGGGATTGTGAATTCTCCCAAGTGATGTAATTATTTTGGCTTGTTGTTGTTACTTTGCAAGTGTAGTTAGTATAATGATACCAACAATGTATGCCTTAATGTTAAATATGATTTAAAGAATGGGAATATGTGAAGAAGGTTTTAATTAGGCTTTAATAGGGGTTGCGTAGCTGTGTCGTGAAAGTGGAGGTCCAAGTGACTGATATTGGAAACTGTATTTGCCGATGCGGGGGTCAAAGTGACCAGGGAGGTTCGAGTCCCCTCACTATTATTACATGATGAGGGAGGTTCAAGTCCCCCTCACATCATTACATAGTCGAGTGCTTAAGTTACCTTAGTATATGATTGGGAGGTTCGAGTTTCCCATACATATATATGAGATTATTCTCCAGTTCGTGTAGCTACACACGCTAGGGCCCGACCCGGAGGTTAGAGCCGGAGCCCATATAACCCATGAGTACATGTTATAACAGTTGAGATACACAATCTAGGATAAAGTTTTAAAGTGCATGTTAAGCCTTATTCCCTATCCCGACATGTGATATATCTATATGCATATGCATTTGATTATGTGCATTGGTTTTGACTGATTTTGAACTGTAGATCATGACATTATATTATCCTTATTCCTGAGTTACATGCTAATGTTCACCTCACTAACTATCATTGGATGCTATATCCTCACGCAATGCAGGTACCGGTACTTCTTCTACTTCTCCTACATAGAGTTAGGTCAATTGGTTTATTTCGTTGGTTTTTGGTGTTGTGGTAAAGTGATGATCTCCCATCCTCTGAAAGGGTTAGACATTTCACCATCTTTCATTCTTAGATATGAGTTGATAGCTACCTTTATTATCATTTTCATTCTTTTTGTCATCTATCATAGTCGAGGACATGTCCCAACCAAGACTAGTTTTGGTTATTTGTTTAGAAGGATTTATTTGGATTACCGTGGATATTGAGTGGTGTTGGTCGATTGTTTGGCCGATCATCGATCGTCGATTATAGACTTGTTTTGACTTTCTTTAAGCTTGTTGTATGCTATATTGTTATATGTTAGGAATTCATCCAATATTAGGATATGTTATGTTTGGTTTGATTAGGTGTAAGAGGTGATCTCTGGTCTATGTAGGTGTAATACCCCAAAATTTCCTAACTAATTTTTTCTCAAGAATGTCAAGTATTAGCTTCTAAATTGAATGATGCTTATTCCACGGGGAATTTTCAAGATTTTCACTTTTTGTTATGTGGGAAATTCAATAATCTTTCCATCGATATAAAATTCGCCTAAATTCGATAACTAGGTAAGAAGTTAGGACTATTTCAAGTCCCCGTCGTAAAACAGTGCCATATTGGTTAGTGGCACGCCGTGCCACAAGATAAAATGGCAATTGTCCCTTTTCTAGTGTCCCAGCATAATTTCTCTGCATCACACAAAACTTGTAGGTCACAAATGAAGTGGTAATGCGATGTTTCCACGTCACGCCATTTCCCTATTTCCCAATCGTCAAATTCCAGTGACACGGCACGATAGCGCCTCGTCGTGCCAGGGGTCCAGGATGGGAAATTTTCACCAATTTAAAAAATGCGTCCAGGGTTAAAAGGGTCAATTTCCACTCCTATTAAAGCCCTTTAACACGAGATTTAGCTATTTGGAACCCAAAATATACTAGTTTCTCTTAATTTTCTCTCAAGAACAAGCTAGGGTTTTAATTGAGGATGCAATTTCAAGAAAGTCTCCCTGTCAATCTTCGCTAAATCAAGAACTAACGTATGTTATGTGTTGATTCATGGGTCTCTTTCACCCATGAAGCTTAAGAATTTCTTTACAAAATCAAAGATTTGTATATTTACGAATGTTCATGATTTGATTGAATTGAAAAGTGCTATTCATGTTGTTGTTTGGTTTCATTCCTTGTTATAGACTTTTAATTACAAGAATTGATTCTAGAATGTTAGGAATTATGCGGTATTCATGATAAACCCTTCAATTCACAAGTTGATTTATGTATCCTTGATTAATAGATGTGTTGATGATTGTATAATCATAGCATGCTCCCCCATGTTTGATTAAATCACTATGTGAAGGAAAAGTGCCATACTAGTATGATAATATGAAATCTCCATTCATGTACAAGTTATGTATGTCAAGTGTTTGATGAAATGTTTTAGCCAATGGATTATGTATTGTTGATGCTGGACCTGTACTCAAGAAAGTCATGCTTTGTCAGTTTCCTTCTATCGAGTCCTGGGGGTACTCGTACCCGAAAAAAATAGCTGTGTGCCTAGAGTCCGTGTCATGTTTTCACGATATCCTCAGTCAAGCCATGATCTATAGAACTCAGTTAGTCAGGTGACTTAGAAAATATCAATAATACAGTAATATCAGTACTATTCCATCAGTCAATAGAACTTAGTTAATTCGGTCTAGTTCAGTTCAGTAATCCATGATCAGTGTCTATTCAGATGGGAGTAGGAATTAGCACCGAGTGAACCCAAGGATGGGAACACACACTGTCAGATGAGGGTGTGATTCTTAGAAGTCATCCTTACATTCCAGAACTATGTAGCCAGCATAGGTTGAGACATCAACACTGTCAGATGAAGGTTGATGAAGTGGATAAGCACTCTCAGATAAAGGCCCCACCATTCTCTTTTAAGGACACTTTTAGATGAGGGTTACTCACAGCTTGTCCTTACTAGTGGCGCGGTATTAACACCCTTCCAATTGGGGTTATAGATTGGACCCCAACTCAGCTATAATGGCGTATTAGGCGCATGTCGGTTAGATAACTACTTCCCATAATTTCAGTTATAGAATTTGGACTATTAGATACAGTCATTCTATCTCAGTAATAGAACTCAGATAGTTCTACAAAATTCAGGACTGTCAGATAGAGTCAACTCAGAATAATACGGAACTCAGCTAGTTCCATCAGATTTAGGACTGTCAGATACAGTCACTCATGTCATCAGCTATATCAGTCATCAGAATTCAGTTATCATTCATGTTAGTTATCAGTAAATTCATGTTATCATGATCACAGATATAGTTACGACGTATTCATGCATGTATTCTTATGTTCATATTAGTCAGTTAGCCAGTATTGTTCATGCATATGAACCCCATGCATTAAGCCTACCTTTCATGCATACCAGTACATTCAAAGTACTGATGCATTTGCACCATGGTGTCCCATACCATAGGTTCAGAAGACGAGCTCTGAAGCATCAATAGCATTCTAGTCTCAGCAGTTAGAGTTAACAGTTAATCCTCCTCTTTCGAGGACATGATCATTTATTTATTATCTTATTAATTAATTTATAAGTTAGAGTTAGTTGGGGACATGTCCCATCAACTCCTTATCCAGAAAGTTATATTTTAGAGGTTTTTCAGACTACAGTATGTTCAAATAGTATTTCAATTTTGGGTATTCTATTACCCCCCTCAGATATTATATTTTATCTGTCATGCAGTTTTGAACCTGATGGCCTTCAATCTATATTTCCACATTATATTTAGTATGTTATACAGTGTGTAGGTATAGGTATCAGTCATGGGTTAGCTTGTGGTCCTTCAGGGTCATGAGCATCGTGTAGCGTTCTGAGTACTAGATTCGGGGCGTTACAAACTTGGTATCAAAGCCTAAGGTTTAATAGTATCATAGAAAGTCTTAAAGACGTATCTAGTAGAGTCTTGTACATGGGTGTGTTGCGCACCACATTTATGTACAAGAGGCGATAAGATGTTTTAGGAATAGTTTTCCCTTCTTTCAGCATTCATGTCATTCCAGTAAGCATAATATCAAGTCAATCTCTCAGCCTAATTCATTTCTCTTTTTTTTTCTACAGAACATGCCTCCTAAAAGAAGAAATAGAAATCAGTCAGCCCCTCAGCCTGAAGAACCTTTGGGCGAACATATTTCTCATGCAGAGTTCAGAGCTACATTCACTACTCTTGCTCAGTCAGTTGCTGCTCAGAATGTACGACCAGCCATCATTCCGACCAACCCAGTGGCGAATTCAGCTGCAGCCAGGATTTGAGACTTCACCCGAATGAATCCTCCATCCTTTCTTGGGTCTAAGTCAGATAAGGACCCTTAAGAATTCATTGATCAGGTTCAAAAGGTTAAAAATATCATGGGGGTTATTCCTGTTGAGAGTGCTGAGTTAGATTCATACCAGTTATAGGATGTTTCCCACACTTGGTTTAAATAGTGGAAGTCAGAAAGGCCAGATGATGCAAGGCCTATTGAGTAGGAGGAGTTTGTTACTGCATTCTTAGATAGATTCTTTCCTTGAGAATTGAGAGAGGCTAAGATGTTAGAATTCATCAACCTTAGGCAGGGCAACATGATGGTGAAAGAGTATTCTCTTAAGTTTACTCAATTAGCCAGATATGCTCCTCATGTGGTTGCAGATAGCAGGGCCAAGATGAGTAAGTTTGTTTCTGGGGTAAACGATAGTGTGGTCAATGAGTGTAGTCTAAGATGTTGAATAGTGACATAACTTTAGCCAGGCTTATGACTCATGCTCAGAAGATAGAAAATCAAAAGGTTAAGATGAGGAAGAGTCAGAATAAGAGAGCAAAGACAGGTAATTTCAACTTTGCTCAGCCCAAATCAGAAGGAGCAAACCACTTTCAATTCCATCCTAAGTCATTAGTTATAACTCCTTTTTCAGCCAGTGCTCCAACTCCTAAGTTTAGGGATAGAAATAGAGATAGCGCGCCAGACTCTAAGTCGAAGGGAAGTGTCAGCAATGCCTGAACTAATCCTCTTTGTCAGACTTGTGGTAAGAACCACAAGGGTGCTTGCAGAGATAGTAGCGATGTCTTTTTTGAATGTGGCAAGCCAGGGCACAGATTTAGAGATTATCCCCACTCAAGTTATCAGGGTCAGCAAAATCGATCCTTAGCTTAGTTCGTTCGCCAAAATCAGAAGGGTGCCACTTCCAGTGCTACTAGTGGGAACCACCTAAATAGACTCTATGCTCTCTAGCCCCGACAAATTAGGAAAATTCTCCTGATGTAGATACTGGTACGTTACAGATCTTTCATGTGCATGTTTACGCTTTGCTAGATCCAGGAGCTTCCTTGTTTTTTGTCACTCTCTATATAGCAGTTGATTTTGGAATCAGTCCCAAAATTTTAGTAGAGCCCTTTTCAGTGTCTACCCTAGTGGGTAAAACCATCATAACCCGGCGGGTATACAAGAACTGCCCGATTATTATATTTCAGAAAGCCACTTTAGCAGATTTAGTCGAATTAGAGATGACTAATTTTGATGTCATTCACGGCATGGATTGGATTCATTTCTGCTATTCCATAGTCAACTGCAAAAATAGAATAGTTTAGTTTCAGTTTCTGAATAAACCCATCCTAGAGTGGAAGGGTAGTACTTTAGCTTTTAAAGGTTAGTTTGTTTCCTACCTTCGAGCAAGGAAAATGATATCTAAAGGATGTGTCTATTATCTTATTCGAGTTAAGGACACTAGTTCTGAAACTCCCAGTCTTGAATTAGTCCCAGTAGTGAATGAATATTTAGATGTCTTTCCCAAAGATCTTCTAGGAATTCCTCCTGAAAGGGAAATAGACTTCGACATTGACCTTCTTCCAGATACTTAGCCTATATCTATTTTACCACACAGGATGGCACCAGCGAAACTCAAAGAACTGAAAGAGAAGTTGAAGGATCTCTTGGATAAGGCATTCGTTAGACCCAGTGTGTCCCCGTGGGGTGCACCAATCTTATTCGTATGAAATAAAGATGGTTCTCTCAGAATGTGTATAGATTACCGTCAACTTAATAAAGTCATGGTCAAGAGAAAGTATCCTTTCCCCAGAATTGATGACTTGTTTGACCAATTTCAGGGTGCCAGTTATTTCTCTAAGATAGACCTCAGATCTGGTTATGATCAGCTCAGAGTCAGAGAATATGACATTTCAAAAATAGCCTTTCGTACCCGATATGGTCACTTTGAATTCCTAGTCATGTCCTTTGGTCTTACCAATTCCCCAGCAGCTTTCATGGACTTGATGAACCATGTGTTCCTGCAGTACTTGGATATATTCTTCATAGTCTTTATAGATGATTTTCTGGTCTATTCTCACAGTGAGCGTGATCATGAAGACCATCTCAAAATTGTACTTCAGACTCTCAGAAATCATCAGTTGTTCGCCAAATTTAGTAATTTCAAATTTTGGTTAAGGTCAGTAGCATTCCTTGGCCATATCATTTCTGGTGATGGCATTAAAGTAGATCCTCAAAAGACCAAAACGGTAAGAAACTGGCCCAGACCTGTCTCCCTATTAGACATCAGGACTTTCTTGGGTTTGGTTGGTATTACAGATGATTTGTTGAAGGATTTTCGTCTATTGTATCCCCTATATCCAGATTGACTCAGAAAAAAGTCAAGTTTTAGTGGTCAAATACTTGCGAGAAGAACTTTCAGAAGTTGAAGGCTCGACTCACCTCAGCCCAGTCTTAGCTCTTCCAGAATATCCAGATGGGTTTGTAGTGTACTGTGATGCATCCAGAGTAGATTTGGGTTGTGTCCTCATGCAACATGGTAAGGTCATAGCCTACGCCTCCAGATAGCTTAAACCCTATGAGAAAAATTATCCTACTTATGAACTTAAGTTAGAAGCCGTGGGTTTTGCCTTAAAGATTTGGAGGCATTACTTGTATAGAGTTCATGTAGATGTGTTCACCGATCATAAGAGCCTTCAGTATGTCTTTTCTTAGAAAGATCTCAATCTTCATCAGAGAAGGTGGTTAGAGCTCTTGAAAGATTATGACATGAGTGTCCTTTATCATCCGAGAAAGGCCAATGTAGTGGCCAACGCTCTCAATAGACTATCTATGGGTAGTGTTGCTCATGTCGAGGATAATAAGAAGAAGTTAGCTTAGGAAGTCTATCAGCTTGCCAGACTAGGCGTTCGCTTAGTCGATTCAGAGGAGGGTGACATATGAGTTTAGAGTTGTTCGGAATCATCTCTAGTTTCTGAGGTGAAAGAAAAGCAAGATAGAGACGCCAGTTTAGTCAAGTTGAAAGTGTCAGTTAACTACCTAAAAATATAGGTTTTCTCCCAAGAAGGAGATGGTGTATTGCGTTGTCAGGGTCATCTCTGTATTCCAGGTGTACATGAGTTAAGGCAGTGAATTCTTACAGAAGCACATAGTGCGCGCTACTCTATATATCTAGGGGCCACAAAGATGTACCGCAACTTGTGAGAGATCTTTTGGTGGTGTGGGATGAAGAGTGATATTGCAGAGTTTATGGTCAAGTGCTCTACATATCAGTAGGTTAAGATAGAGCATCAAAATCCTAGTAGGTCCATGCAGGAGTTCAATATTCCTACTTGGAAGTGGGAAGAAGTGAACATGGACTTTGTGATGGGTTTGCCTTGTACTCATTGCCAGCATGATTTAGTTTGGGTCATTTTAGACAGAATGACCAAATCAGCCCATTTTCTTCCAGTTCATACCTCTTATTCAACTGAGGATTACGCCAAACTCTACATTGGGAGTTGGTCAGATTACACGGTATTCCACTATCCATTATTTCAGACGAAGGTACCCAGTTCACCTCTTATTTCTGGAAAGCATTCCAAAAGGGTCTTGGTACCCAAGTTCATCTCAGTACAACCTTTCATCCTCAGACAGATGGTCAAGCAGAAAGGACCATTCAGACCCTAGAAGATATGCTAAGGGCATGTGTAATTGATTTTAAGGGTAGTTGGGATGACCACTTGCCTTTGATTGAGTTTGCATACAACAATAACTATTATTCCAGTAATTAGATGACTTCATTCGAAGCTCTCTATGGTAGGAGATACAGATATCCAGTCGGTTGGTTTGAAGTTAGTGAGGCCTTGGTGATAGGACCTGACTTGGTATTCGATGCCTTAGAAAAGGTCTAATTGATCAGAGAAAGACTTTGGGTTGCTCAGAGGTGACAGAAGTCTTATGCAGATGTGCATAGAAAGGATATCGAGTTCGAGGTTGGTGACTATGTATATCTAAAGATCTCTCCTATGAAGGGAGTGAAGAGGTTTGGCAAGGAGGGAAAGCTCAGTCCCCGATATTTTGGTCCCTTCAAAATTCTCAGTCTCTTTGGCAAGGTAGCTTATGAGCTCAAATTGCCTTTAGATCTAGCCTCTGTTCATCCAGTCTTCCATGTCTCTTTGGTCAAGAAGTGTATAGGTGACCCAGTAGTTGTAGTCCCTATTCAGAGCATAGATGTTCAAAAAAGCCTCTCTTTGGCAGAATCGGTTTGTTGAGGGAGCTACTTTGGAAGTAGAAGCAGACATTCGTACCAAGTAACCTCACCTCTTTTCCACTGACTCAGATCAAACTCAAGGTAACAGTTCTCTTCAAGCTTTTTAGTTTTCATGTCCAGATTTTAGTTACATCTTGGTATCAGTCTCATGTTCAGGATTCCATTTTTTAACTTGGTACAAAGTACCATTGCATATCCAATTATATGTTCATGCATCAGATTAGTTATGTGTTCATGCATCAGACATTCATTATCCTTATGAGAAGACTCAGTTATTAGAAATCTCAATTATGTAATCAGTTCCGTCATGTATTCATGTATTAGATATGTGTGATCATCTTATCAGTACTCTCAGTCATGCATTCATGTATCATCTCAGTCATGAAATCATGCATCAGATATGCATGCTCTGTAAGAATCTCAGAAATATTAGTTATGTAGTCATGTTTTAGTGTTCAAGTTCAGTGTGTACTATGACTTATTATTTCTCCCCTCTCAGTTAGTCTCATTCAAGGACGAATGTTCCCAAGGGGGAAATATTGTAATACCCCAAAGTTTCCTAACTAATTTTGTCTCAAGAATGTCAAGTATTAGCTTCTAAATTGAATGATGTTTATTTGATGGGGGAATTTTCAAGATTTTCATGTTTTGTCATGTGGGAAATTCAATAAGCTTTCCATCGATATAAAATTCTACTAAATTCGATAACCGGGTAAGAAGTTAGGACTATTTCAAGTCCCCATCGTAAAACAGCGCCATATTGGTCAAGCGCACGCTGCTCCACAAGATAAAATGGCAATCATTCCTTTTACAGTGTCCCAGCGCAATTTCTCCACATCGCGCAAAACTTCCAGGTCGCAAATAAAGTAGATACGCGATGGCTTTGCGTCGCGCCATTTCCCTATTTCCCAATTGTCAAATTCCAATGACACGGCATGACAGCGCTATATCGCGCCAGGGGTCCAGGTCGGAAAATTTTCACCAATTTAAAAGATGCATCCAGGGTTAAAAGGATCAATTTTCCACCCCTAGTTAAGCCTTTTAATATAAGATTCAACTATTTGAAACCCAAAATATGCTAGTTTCTCTCAATTTTTTCTCAAGAACAAGCTAGGGTTTCAATTAGGGATTCAATTTCAATAAAGTCTCTCTGTCAATCTTTGCTAAATCAAGAACTAATATATGTCATGTGTTGATTCATGGGTCTCTTTCACCCATGAAGCTCAAGAATCTCTTTTCAAAATCAAAGATTTCTATATTTACGAATGTTCATGATTTGATCGAATTGAAAAGTGATGTTCATGTTGTTGTTTGATTTCATTCCATATTATAGACTATGAATTGGAAGAATTGATTCTAGTATGTGAGGAATTATGCAGTATTCATGATAAACCCTTCAATTCACAAGTTGATTGATATATCCTTGATTATTAGATGTGTTGATGTTTGTATAACCATAGCATGCTCCCCCCATGTTTGATTAAATACCTATGTGAAGGAAAAGTGCCATACTAGTATGATAATATGAAATCTCCATTCATATACAAGTTATATATGTCAAGTGTTTGATAAAATATCTTAGCCAATGGATTATGTATTGTTGATGTTGGTCCTATACTCAAGAAAGTCATGCTTTGTCAGTTTTCTTCTATCGAGTCCTGGGGGTACTTGTACCTAAAAAATATAGCTGTGTGCCTATAGTCCGTGTCATGTTTTTAAGATATCCTTTATCAAGCCATGATCTATAGAACTCAGTCCGTTATGTGACTCAGGAAAGCTTAGTAATACAGTAATCTCAGTACTATTCTGTGAGTTAACGAAACTCAGTTAATTTTGTCCAGTTCAGTTCAGTAATCCATGATCAGTGTCTATTCAGATGGGAGTAGGAATTAGCACCGAGTGAACCCAAAAATGGGAACACACACTGTAAGATAAGGGTGTAATTCTTAAAAGTCATCCTTGCATTCAAAAACTATGTAGACATCATAGGTTGAGACATTAACACTGTCAGATAAGGGTTTATGAGTTGGATAAACACTGTCAAATGAGGACCCCACCGTTCTCTTTTAGGGACAATGTCAGATGAGGGTCACTCACAGATTGTCCTTACCAGTGGCGCGGTATTGACACCTTTCTAATTGGGGTTACAAATTGGATCCCAACTCAACCATAATGGCGTATTAGGGGCATGTTAGTTAGATAACAACTTCCCATAGTTTCAGTTACAAAATCACTTCCCATAGTTTCAGTTACAAAATCTGGATTGTCAGATACAGTCATTTAGTCTCAGTAATAGAACTCAGATAGTTTTACAAAATTTAGGACTGTCAGATACAGTCAACTCAGAACAGAATGGAATTCATCTAGTTCCATCAGATTCAGGACTGTTAGATACAGTCACTCATGTCATCAGTTATATCAGTCATCAAAATTTCATTATCATTCATGTTAGTTATCAGTAAATTCATATAATCATGATCTCAGTTATAGTTATAACATATTTATGCATGTATTCTCACATTCATATTTGTCAGTTAACCTATATTGTTCATGCATATGAACCCCATGCATTCTGCCTACCTTCCATGTATACATGTACAGTCAAAGTACTGCCACATTTGTGCTATGGTGTCTTATACCATTGGTTCAAAAGCACGAGCTTCAGAGCATCAGTAGCATTCCAGTCTCAATAGTCAGAGTTAGTAGTGAATCCTCATCTTTTGAGGACATGATCATTTATTTATTTATTATCTCATTAATTAATTTATAAGTTGGAGTTAGTTGGGGACATGTCCCATCAACTCCTTATCTAGATAGTTATGTTTTAGAAGTTTTTTAGACTACAGTATGTTCAGACAGTATTTCAGTTTTGGGTATTCTATTACCCCACTCAGATGTTATATTTTATCAGTCATGCAGTTTTGAATCTTATGGCCTTTTAGCCTCTATTTCCGTATTATATTTAGTATGTTATACAGTGTACATGTACAAATATTAGTCATGAGTTAGCTTGTGGTCTTTTGGGTTCGTGAGCACCGTGTAGCATTCTGAGTACCAGATTCAGAGTGTTACAGTAGGACTTGAGATACTCGTCAAGGTCAAGCTCTGGTTCGGGTTATGACAGAGATAGTGTTAGATCCTAGGTTTGGGGTCATTGGGTGTCCAACAAAGCTGTGTTAAGTAGTATCTCATTTATGGGTGTGTAGCACACCATACTTATATGGGAGATGCTATGAGACATTTAGGAATGTTTTCCTTTTCTTATTGTTCTATTTTAAGATATAGAGTCTAAAGACTTAAATCTCCTCTAATTCCCGTGTGTTTTCTTTTTAGATCATGCCTCTCAGCTCGTCCTGCTCCAGGAGTTTAGACCCGATCTAAGGTCATTGCTTTTGATTTTATTGAGGGAGATCTACCGATTCCCCCAATCCCTCTTTAGGCACCCTAGGCTAGATGTCTAATACTGTGTTTCTCCAGTCGATTTATTTGCTTACCCAATTAGTGGACTCCCATACTGAGCATGTTACTTCTATTTCTCTATCTTCTGGGCCACTAGGGTTAGCCAATTTATGATGTTGAGTCCTCCTGTTTTCACTGGTTTTAAAGTTGAGGAAGATCTTCAAAATTTTATTAATGAGATGGAATTTTTTTTCTTTAGTGATGCATTCCATTGATGTGGAGGGTGTAGTGTTCACTGTTTACCAATTAAAAGATGTGGAATACCAATGGTATGAGGAGTAGGATCAGTCTAGGGGCGATGGCGCTGAGTCTGCTTTGGGGGATGACTTCTCAGGTACTTTTCTTGATCGCTTCTAACCTCAGGAGTTGAGGAAAGTGAAGACTGGGGTATTTATGAATTTGAAGCAAGGCAGGATATCCGTAAAGGAGTATGCCTTTAAGTTTCATCAGCTATCATATTATGCTCCTGAGTTGGAGTCTAGCATGAGGGATGAAATTAGGAAGTTTAGTTTTGGGTTGTCCAGTGACTTGATCTTAGAGAGCAATATTTCCTTATTGAATAATGATATGGACATCTCTAGACTTGTGGTGTATATGCAACAAGTAGAGAAAGGAAAAAAAGCAAATGGAGATTAGTAAATGGTATAGTAAGATGTTTTACTACTCAGACCAGGGTGGAGGTCAATAGTAAAGTGGTGGAGATAGTGGGAAGTGGTCTAAGAAGAAGTGGAGCAATTATGGTTCTCACTCCACGACTAGTTCTCCTTATCTGAAGTAGTAGGGTGATTATCGTTCTTTGTATAATAGTGGGTTTAGAGCACCAGGAGCTCAGTCTCAAGCAAGCGGGGCTCAGTCAGCTCTGTCATATCCTTTTTGTAGATTTTGTTGTCAGGTACATTATGGTTTTTGCAAGGAAAAGAAGGAATAAGTTCTTTAAATGTTGTCGGACTGGTCATTTGCAAAAAGATTATCCTTCTAAGGTTGCTTTCAGGGCGAATAAGGTTCTTGTTGCTACTTCATTCGCTTCTGCACTGAAGGGTGCTACTTCTGCCTCTGGCTCAGGCGCGGGTTATAACCATCTGTATACTCTTTGCACCCACCCGGATTATGAAGCATCCCTTGAGTTGTTACTGGTATGCTTAAACTCTTTTCTCGTGATGTATACTATCTACTTGATCCCGGGTCTACTATCTCTTATTTGACCCCTTATGTGGCTATTCATTTTGGGTTCAATCCTAAGCGTATTATGGATTCTTTTTCTATATACATCCTGGTGGGTGACTCTATTATGGCTAGAAGGGTCTATAAGGGTTGTGTGATATCGATCTATGGTAGGGACACCTTGGTAGACCTCATAGAGTTGGACATGGTAAACATTGGTATGATTTTAGGGATAGGTTAGTTACATTTGTGCTATGCATCTCTTGACTGTCGAACTCGTAGGGTCAGTTTCCATTTCCCAAATAAGTTGGTGATTTAGTGGGAAGGTAGTTCCCTAGTTCCTAAGGGAAAGTTTATTTCATATATTAGATCCCGAAAATTGGTTTCTAAAGGGTGTCTCTATCACTTAGTGCATGTTAAGGATTCTAGATTTGAGGCCCTTGTTTGCAGACTATCCCTGTGGTCTGTGAATTTTCTGAGGTGTTCCCTGATGATCTTTCTGGAATTCCTCCCGATAGGGAAAATAATTTTGGGATTGATCTTTTTCCGGACACTTGTCCTATTTCTATTCCTTCTTACAGAATGGCTCCAGCTGAGTTAAAAGAACTCAAAGAGAAGTTGAAAGACCTTATGGGTAAGGGTTTTATCCATCCTAATATGTCTTCATGGGGTGATTCTATGATCTTTGTGCATAAGAAGGATGGTTCTTTTCGAATATGTATTGATTACCGCCAATTGAATAAGGTGACCATGAAGAATAAGTATCTAATTCTGAGGATTGATTATCTGTTCGATCAACTTTAGGGTGCTAAGTTTTTTTCTAAGATTGATCTTTGGTCTGGGTACCATCAGTTGCATATTAGGGAGGAAGATATTCCTAAGATTGCCAGTATTTTTGGATCTTATGAATCGAGTTTTTTGTTAGTTCTTGGATTTGTTCGTGATTTTTATTACTGATGGTATTTTGGTGTTTTCTAAGAGTGAGGTGGATCATGTCGATCACCTCTGCCTTGTGTTGCAGACCTTAAAGGATTAGCATTTTTATGCTAAGTTCTCAAAGTGTGACTTCCAGTTGAATGCTGTGACTTACTGGGTCATGTTGTATCTAGCAAGAGGATCATAGTTGTAATGGCACTTTAGGTTATTTTCCATATTTATGCTTCTCTTCACCGTTTAAGATTCTCTATAGCTTTCCCAAGCCATTTATGACTTGCTAGAACCGATGGTTTGGTTATCGGGCAATTTATTTGGTTTTTAGAGCCAATTCCCTATTTTAAAGTCCTCGCTGGTTCCAAATAGCCACTAGGCAAAAACTTTAGTGAAATGCTCTCAGATGCTAATTCTAACTGCGCCAGCAAATCCAAAATATTGATTTTAGTCTAGGTAGACCTTAGGTTAGGGTCCCAATGCACCCGAGCCCATTTCGACTTATTGGTCGAAGATTAAAAATTAGAAAGAATAGGTGTGGGACCCATATTTAGTCAAAATGACCTCAGATTGAAAATCCGACTTCGCTATTGTCTTGGGAACATCTATTTTAGGCTAGGGAGACCCTTGGTTAAGGTCCCAAGGCTCCCGGACTTATTTTGGGATATTGAGCAGATTTTATAAAAGTGTTGAAACTATAGGTGTGGGGCCCACTTTTTGCCTAGATGATTTTTGACGAAAGTTTTGATGATTCCAATGGATTTTAAATGTGGTTTAAACTTAAAATTCACTATTGGATCATGTTCTTTGGAACCCGGATGAGTTCCGAGGGTCAAAAACTTATTTTTGAGTTTGCCGTCATCTGGTGCAACCGCGATGCAGCCAAGAGTGTGCGATCGCGAGTAGAGCAATTGCGGTCAGTACCTGTAAGGGCTATATAAAGGCCCCAAGATGCATTTGAGGTATTTTCCCTTCACCATTTAGACCTAGAAACCCCAAAATGAGTATAATAACTCAAAATTGGTCATGGGGGGTGACTTGGGAGCTTAATTATCATCTTGTATCAAGATTATCTTTAAGATTAAGGTAAAAATTTCCTAAATTCATGCTTGAATTTCTTATTTTGGACCCAAAACCCCAATTTAGCTAAGGGCTTGATTTTAGCCTAAAGTATGCTTAGTTTTTACCCATTCTTTGAGGGTTATGATTCCTTATTCATGTGTGAACATTGGGTTGGTGTCAGAAACTCATTTTTCATATGTGGGACCCACTTGGAGTTTAAGTGTATTTTTTTGACCTAAAGCATAATAGTGGAATATGGGCATCATTAGACTCATATTGATGAGTAGATTATGGTTCTGATAGTGTGATGACATTTTGAGGATTATAAAGTGAAGAAGAGCACGTGGTGCATGAAGTAAGGTTTTGCGGTTTGGACTTATGGTAGGCTTTTGTCTACTTTTCACATTGACTTGTTATATGATTTTTGGACTCTTGGGTGTAGTTTTCTTCCGTTTATATATTGTATATATCTGCTTTACCTTTGGAGCTCAGTTGGTAATTTCCTACTGAGTACCACTCGTTTGATACTCATACTACACTTCTGCAGCCTGCAGATCATAGTACGGGTTATCACCGTTGATGTGTGCATCATGCGGAGCAGCCTTGGTTCAGAGACTTAGAGTCAGCTCCTAACGTTCGGAGCATTACTTATCTCTCTCTTATGTATTAGCCTAGTCGCTAAGTTTTATTCAGAGATAAGTTGTATCATTGTATTTCTCTTGATAATTTACTTCTGTACTCTTTTTATATTAGAAGCTCTTGTATTGATACCACTAGGTTTTTGAATTCTTCTATGTATTGATATTTATTTCATATATTCCGCATTCTTTTCCTTATAGTATTGAGTAGTCCATTATTAGTTATTCCGGACTACAGGTTGGCTTGCTTACTAGTGGGTTATGGTAGGTGCCATCATGACCTGAGGAAATTCGGCCCTGACAAATTGGTATCATAGCCTAGGTTTCATTGGGGCATTAGTACACAAGCTAAGTGTTAGTAGAATCTTTCGTATCGGTGTAGAGACGTCCGTAACCTATCTTCGAGAGGCTACAATGACATTTTAGGAAATTTACTTCATGACTCCTTATTGTGTATCTACATTCCTATGAACCTTGAACACATTCTTTGACTCTATTCTACCCCTGAAGGACGATGCAATATTATCAACCGATGCGGGCGAGACTCCAACACATATTTCTAGAAATTTAGTACAACATTATACTAGAGGGTCAGAGATGGATATAGAAGATCCTCAGCGACAACCAAAAAGGATTTGGGAAGAATCCCCATCAGAATTACAGAGTGTGGTATGGTTTTTCGGGCCATGGTGATTATTCTAGATTATCAGAGACACTATCTCGAAGTATTCTAGGATCTAGGTTTGGTTGTGTTGTGATGAGACACTCGTTCTGAGAATGCCCCTGGTATGAGATAGGTGCTCAGCTAGAATTAGCCTGTATTACTCGCCAGCCTAGAGTTCCTAAAATAGACTGTAATTTCAGAAGTTTGGTCATAATTTTGCAAATTTCTCTCTGTGTCAGTTGGCTAGCCATTTGGGCTCAGTTTTGTTCTCTCTATTTTGATGCTTCAGGAATTGCTACAACTACAGAGAGACCAAATACTAGTCTAGGAAGTGTCCCTGACATGAGATTCTATTCATTCAACTTATTTAGAACAGCTCATGATGTTGTGGAATCTTCAGTTAGAGATGGTCTGCTGGGCGCCTAAGTTAATGATTCAGTAGGTTGATCCGAGTTGGACCCGTTTAGATTTTTTTTCTATGTCCGTTAGTCATGTGACTACGAATGTCACCACGATTGGTTTGCTTTTATTTTCCGCATTTATCTCTTATTATGTGTATAGTGGTTTTCAAACACATTGATGATTATATGCCTTGATAAATTTATATTGGTCATTATGCGCCTTATTGTTGAATTCATGATTATGTTACTACTCTGTGATTTATTTTTTTCAGTAGTAGGTGGAGTAGCTCTATATTGATGTTTTCCCCCTATGGGTGTGAGTCCCATTTATCTTGGCACATTAGCCCTATTGTGGCCATTGAGTGGTACACGTTATTGATATTCATTTTGGCACCACCTGTTCAGTATGTTGATATTGATATTGCTGTTGCTATTGCTACGATTGTGTGAGGTTATTGATATTACTTGATAATGTTACATGATAAATTTGATTCTCGCTGGGTATCTGTATAGATTAGTGTTATCTAGTTACCCTATCATTTTCTTGTGGTTTTATTTGGTGGCTTGAGTAGATATAACCCGATTTGATGGTTTTTTTCCCCTAGCGCTACGAGGTTGACTGTGTTTCCTTTTGGTTAGCTATTTTAGATTGATTTTGGGGATGTGTTGTGGTATCGAAGGAACGTGACCTTCCATGGTTTTATGGGTTTTGAGTTGGCAATTTAGTTACGTTGCCCGTGTTTAAGTTTGAGATCCTTAAACTTGCCTCCTAGGTTGTGAACGTTTTGTTTTGGCTATCTCTTCTGGTATAACCCATTTGTGAGATGGACCAGTTTGAGGTTCATTTTTCATTTGTGGCTATTTCATCCTCCGATAGCGATTTTTATGTTGATGTTGAGATGTCATGGATTTATCTCATAATATGTTGGGTCCATACCCTTGGGATAGTTTACCTTGTTATTAGTGTGGAGATTAGATACTCCTTTGTTGTTATGATGTGGTTTTGCCTTAAGTGGTGTTAGAGAGTTAGAGATAGGTGGCCTTTCCTATGATTGCTTTTTAAGTTGGTAATTAGAAACTCTTTAACTCAACTTGTTGGTACTCTGGTGGTGTCCTCGACCTTTACCTTGGTTTTGAGATTGGTATTTCTTCTTCAATGATTTTGTTCTTGGGTGGATTAAGGAAATCCCCATTTCTTCCTTTGTTCATCCTAGTAAGGCTTGGTGAAGTGATTCTCCTAGATGATATGAGCCTATTGCTACTTTTTTTCCTAGAGAGAGTATTGGATTGGTTAGTTCTGGCGTAAGTTACATTTCTTCGAGTTGCTAAAGTCTTTGTCTTCACTAGTGTGGTTTTCAGCCATGAGAAGTTTTGAGCATCTTTCGATAGTTCACGCGCTCCAGCGGATGTGGAGTAGGTTATATGCATTTCAGCTAGTGACTTTTCCTTTGACATGATTCCTATTTTCTGGCTATATTCGTTCCCTCCAGCTGATATAGAGTTGGTTGCTTGTGTTATCAGTCAGTGGTTATCTATTTAGGTGATTTTACTCTCTAGATATTTCTCGATTGTGTCTTGGTTTGGGTTATCTAGAATATGTCAGATCTAGATACTAGAGTCGATTTGAGATAGTTGACATTGATATAGCCAATGTAACAACCCAATTTCTCAGGTCATGATGGCGCCTACCCTAACCCACCAGTAGGCAAGCCAACCCATAGTCCAGAAAAGCTAGTAACGGACTACTCAGCGATATAAGGAAAAAATGTGGAATAAATGACATAAAGATCAATACATAATAGAATCCCAAAACCTGGGGGTATCAGTACAAGAACTTCTAAATATAATATGAGTATAAAAGTGAACTATCGAGAGAATTACCCTGATACAACTTATCTCTGCATACAACATAGAGATTAATCTAATACATAAGAGCGAGATGAGTAATACTCCGAATGTGAAGAGCTCACTCTAAGTCTCAGAATCATGGTGCTTTACACGAGACACACATCAACGAAGATAACCCATACAATGATCTGTAACTGTAGAAGTGTGGTATGAGTATAAAACATATGGTACTCAGTAGGCAACTGCCAACTGAGCACCAAAGATAAAACAAATATATACATCATATAAGAAGAATTAAAACTACACCCAAGAGGCCAGAAATCATATCACAAGTCAATGAGATAATAAGGAACAACTATCCTGTTTAGGTCCAAGAGACTAACATAATAAAACTAAGGAAGCATTAAGGGTGAACTATTCTATTCCAGCTACATTGAATAGATGTCAATGCTATACAGTATATCCCAAGCCAGTATACAAATAAAGGGTGAATGAAAGATATATAGAAATGTTCAAGGTGAAGAAATGAATATACAATAATAAAAAATGAAGGGAGGGATATATGATAATGCCATAGCTTCATATATATATATATATATATATATATATATACGTATAGACGTGAGGCAATCTCAAAGCATAACCTGGATCATCATATTCTCATATTAAGACCTCATTAGAATACTATTAGGATTTAATACCATCATACTCACGGTTTCTAATCCACATGGGTAGACATGATAAAATCGTGCATAATAATGCAATCATAAGATAGAAGAGGCCGAATACATACCTCAAATCCTAATACTCGACCAATGACCAATCTGTCATAAGTTAGCCATAGTAATAATCATATAAATAATAATAACAATATCATTATCAACGTGAATAATCAGATACTCCAGATAACCAAATACTAATCCAAGCATATGTGTACCCCCCACTGCCCCAGACTCATAAGGTTAAATCAACACAAAATAACACAAGGTATATTCTTCACCCATATCTATGTAACCATCACATAATGGGTGATAGACATAGGCACATACTGGTGAACGGCGATGCGCATGCATGCATGAATGCAAGGTACACAATTAATAACATACCTTATCACAACTGTCATAGTGATGACCATCATTATCGTAATCAACCTCCAACCTTGTCGGGCATCAATATCTCATCATAGTATCCTCCGACCTTGTCGGGTATCAATGTATCACAATAGTATCCTCTGGCCTTTCCGAGTATCAATATATCATCATAGTATCCTCCGTCTTTGTCGGGCATCAATATATCATCATAGTATCCTCCGTCTTTATCGGGAATCAATATATCATCATAGTATCCTCCGGCCTTGCCGGGCATCAGTATATCATCATAGTATCCTCCGGCCTTGCCGGGTATCAATATATCCTTATAGTATCCTCCGGCCTTATCGATTATTAATATATATCATCATAGTATCCTCCGGACTTGCCGGGTATCAATATATCATCATCAATTAACGTAAAATAATATCATAAATGAAGTACTCATAACCATAAATGTAACACCATAAAGATAACTATCTCATCAATATATTTTATCTACCTATTGTTAACTATCTAGTACTCATTATTAACTAGTGATCTTTTATCACTAACCTCTTTTATTATCTAACCTCATTAATACACAAATCCTCGTTTAACAACTAAGCGGTATCGTAAACTTAGTCATTAATAATAACTGATCTTCACCTATGCTAACTCGACAACACCATTAACCATGCATCAACTATCACTAGGTACCATAATTCAACTAACAGAGGTTCATTAACTTGTTCATAAGACTCCTAGTCATCAAGTGCTATAGACATCTGATACACAACTAATTACCACGTAGCTGAACCCTTAATTAGGAAGAACAATCATAAGATCGCATGGTATATATAATCAAATCAATTATCGATATAATAATCATGAATGTACTGAATCTATGCATGCCATCACCAGTATTAAATCAGTGGAATAATAACCATCATACCACATCTTCCTCTGTCCTATACCGGAGAGATGTGTATACGCACATACATATAAATTCATAAACTGTAACTATATCCTTTACAAGGATAGTAACTTCCCTGATATCCAACCAATATCTTAACATAGTCTTCATCCCAATAATACGTTTGGAATAATCTCAATAACTTAATCACGTCTTTCGTTCCATATACATATTCAGAACTCATATATGTAATCATATTTATAAGCAATAGCATATCTCTGATCATCTCCCGTATAGGAGGCATCTCGCATAAAGGAGGTAGGATCTTAATAAGCATATAATCATCTCTCACATAGGATATCTCATATTAATAGGTCGCATATCATAACTATAAGAAATATCACCTCTCTAAGACAATCATCATATCTAAGAGTAATATCATCTCTATAGGTCATATATCATATCTAAGAGGAAATATCGTCTCTAAAGGCCCAATATCGCATCTAAAAGGAATTAGCATCTCTATAGGCCATTAATCATAATTTGGGAAAAGTCATCACAATTTATTAATTCACCAAGCAAATCTAAAAAATAAGGCTCATTAGTCTTAACTAGGCCTAACATTTGCAACAAAGTCCACAAGGGCTTATACAAGTCTAGGCCTAAGTGGGCCAAACGAACTCGCTTCTAATCCTCAAATTCCATATTTAGGTAATCTATGTGTAAAACCTCACAAAATTCTCTCGAAGAATGAGCCATAGGGCGTGTCAAGTGAGGCATAATTCCGACCCTAAAAGATTGAGAAGTTACTTCCTAAGTGAGTATTATGTTAGCCATATAGAATTTCCCTAATTTTAACTTTTTATCACATGGGAAATTTGATAAGCTTTCCATCGATATTATATTCACCCAAATCCGCTACCCGGGCAAGAAATTATGGCTAATTTAAGTCCTAGTGGTAAAACAGTGTGATATTCCAAAGATAGCCTTCCAATCCCGTTATGGTCACTTTGAGTTTCTAGTCATGCCTTTCGGGCTAACCAATGCCCCAAAGACCTTTATGAACCTCATGAATTGAGTGTTCAAGCAATATATTGATATGTTTGTTATTATTTTCATAAATGATATCCTTGTATACTCCTGTACTGAGAACGACCATACAGATCACCTTAGAATTATCTTGCACTCTCTTAGAGATCACCAGTTGTTCGCTAAATTTAACAAGTGTGAATTTTGGCTAAGATCAGTAGCCTTTCTAGGTCATATTATTTCAGCCTAAGGCATTAGAGTTGATCCCCAAAAGACAGAAGCTGTAAGAAATTAGCCTAGACCTATTTCCCCGTCTGAAATTAGAAGTTTCTTGGGTCTAGCTGGCTACTACTACCATTTTTTTGAAGGTTTCTCTTCCATTGCATCTCCCATGACCCGGTTGACCCAAAAGAAAGTTAAGTTCCAGCGGTCAGATTCCTGTGAGAAGAGTTTTCAGGAGTTGAAGACTCGATTTACTTTATCCCCTGTGTTGACTTTGCCTGATGGTACAGATGGTTTTGTGGTGTATTGTGATGCCTCTAGAGTTGGTTTGGGTTGTGTATTAATGCAAACAGGTAAGGTTATAGACTATGCCTCTAGAAAGTTAAAGCCACATAAAAAGAACTACCCAACTCATGATCTTGAGTTAGCTGCTGTGGTCTTTGCTTTGAAAATATGGAGACACTATCTTTATGGTGTTCATGTTGATGTGTTTACTGATCATAAAAGTCTGCAATATGTGTTTACCCAAATGAAGTTGAATCTTAGGCAAAGGAGGTGGTTAGAGTTGTTAAAATACTATGATATGAGTGTGTTGTATCACCTGGGCAAGGCCAATATAGTGGCAGATGCCCTTAGTAGGTTGTCCATGGGTAGTGTTACTTATATAGAGGAAGGTAAGAAGGATTTAGCTTGTGATGTGCATTGTCTGGCTAGATTGGGTGTTAAGTTGCTTGATTTCGCTAAGGGAAGTATTTTGGTGCAAAGAAGCTCCGAATCCTTTTTAGTTTCGGAAGTGAAAGAGAAGAAAGACTTAGATGACAGTTTGGTAAGACTGAAGGGGTCAATTACGGACCAAAAGGTAGAGGTTTTCTCCCAAGGGGGAGATGGTGTGATGAGATTGTAGGGTAGATTATGTGTTCCATGTGTTGATGATCTGAGGCAGAGGATTATGACTGAGGCACATAGCGTGCGGTATTCTATTCATCCCGGCGCTACCAAGATATACCGCTACTTGTAGGAAATCTATTGGTGGGGTGGTATGAAGAAGGTTACAACTGAGTTTATACCAAAGTGTGCAATGTGACAATAGGTTAAGATAGAACACCAAAGTCCTGGTAGTGTGATGCAAGAGTTTGGTATACCCATTTGGAAGTGGGAAAAGGTAAATATGGACTTCGTTATTGGTTTACCTTTTTCGCATCATCATCATGATTCTATTTGGGTTGTTGTAGATAGGCTGACTAAGTCCGCACATGTCTTGCCTGTGTCTACATCTTATACAACTGAGGATTATGCAAGATTGTATATTCGGGAGTTGGTCAAGTTGCATGGAGTTGCCTTGTCTATCATCTCAGATATGTATACTCAGTTTACCTCTCAGTTTTCTAGAACGTTTCAGAAGGGTCTTGGTACCCAAGTTTATTTGAGTTTCACATTTCATCCACAGATAGATGGTCAAGCTGAGAGGACCATTCAGACTCTTGAAGATATGTTGAGGGCATGTGCACTTGATTTCAAAGGTAGTTGGGATGAGCAATTATGACTGATCGAGTTTGCATATAACAATAGATATCATGCTAGCATCAGGATGTCACCATTTGAGGCTTTGTATGGTAGAAGATGTTGATCCCCCATAGGTTGGTTTAAAGTGGGTGAGGCTGCTATGATTGGGCCTGATGCAGTATTTGAGGCTATGGAGAAGGTGAAATTGAGTAGAGAAAGATTGAAGACAGCTCAGAGTTGTCAAAAGTCATATGCCTATGTAAGGAGAAGGGATCTTGAGTTTGAGGTAGGTGATTTGGTGTACTTGAAGATTTCACCCATGAAAGGGGTGAAAAGGTTTGGGAAAAAAGGGAAGCTTAGTCCCCATTATGTTGTCCCCTATAGAGTCTTGAGCCGTATTGGTAAAGTAGCCTATGAAGTTAAGTTGCCCGCAGAGTTGTCAGTCGTTCATCCTATTTTTCATGTCTCCATGCTTAAAAAGCATAGTGGTGATTTCGTTGTAGTAGATCCTTAACAGAGTGCTGATATTCAGAATAGTCTTTCATTTGATGAGATTCCTATTAAGATTCTAGATTTCCAGATCCGTAGACTGAGGAACAAAGAGGTTCCCTTGGTCAAAGTTTTATGGCGGAACCAATTAGTTGAGGGCGCTACTTGGGAGGCAGAAGCAGACATGCGAGCCAAGTACACACACCTCTTTTCCGCGAGTTCAGATCAAGACGAAGGTAATATTCTTCCTTAATTCATCCCTTCTAATCTAAAGTTTAGCTATGCCTCTACCCTTATTAAGTTCATGCATTCTCTAAAGTATTGAAGAGTTTAGAAAGACATAGAGCCCGTTTAGCAAATTGCTTCAGCTATGTGTACTCAGTTTTTCCTGTGTTCTTAGTATAACTAGTGACATTCGAGGACGAATGTTTTCAAGGGTGAGATACTGTAAGACCCCATAAAATTCTCTCATAGAATGAGCCTTAGGGCGTGTCAAGTGAGGCATAATCCCGACCCTAAAAGATTGAGAAGTGACTTCTTAAGTGAGTATCGTGTTAACCATATATAATTTCCCTAATTTCAACTTTTTATCACATGGGAAATTCAATAATCTTTCCGTCGATATAAGATTCGCCCAAATCCGATACCCGGGCAAGAAGTTATGGCTAATTTAAGTCCTAGTCATAAAACAACGTCATTTTAGTGCTTGGCACATCGCGGAGAGGGTCTATTTGACAATTGTAAAATTCCAGTGGAACTTTGTGATAGTGGTGCGTCGCAGAGGACCCTAATTTCCCAATAGTCAATATCCAATAGCCTAGCGCGATTGTGACGCATTGCGCTGAAGTTCCAGGTCCCAACCAGTGGGACAACGCGATGGTTCCACATCGCGGTGACTCCCAGATTCCCATTTGTCAATTTTTAGTGAGCCACTGCGATAGTGACGCGTCGCGGTGGACATAAAATCGGGTTCCTAGTTTAATTTTCCAGCTTCGTACAAAAGTCAAAAGGGGCACTTTGGACTTTTTCCAAGCCTCTTAAACTGTGCAAACATCAGAATTTAGGGCCACTACAAGTATCATATGAGATTTTCTCACAATTTCCCTCAACCAAAAACACTAAGTATCTAGATCGTCTTCTAAAAATCTCAAGGATTCACCATAGATTTTCTAAATTGAGTCAAGATTCAAGGTTCTCAAGTTAAGGGCTTCAAGAAGCCACATTCAAGAGTACGAATAGAGTCCCAAAAGCGAGAGTTCATCCAAAGCTTCTAATTCAAGGTATGTGGGGTTTGAACAAGAACACTCATTTCGTTCTTGGGCCCAAATTATTGTTTTTTATTAAAGAATTTCATATTCTTGCAAGTGGGTTTATACTCAATTTACTTTATTTTGAGATTATGAGATTACGAGTTGTTCAAGTCTTGATTTGCATGATTATTTCACTATTTTATGACATGAGTTGAGAAATTATGCTATGAATTTCACATCCTTGTAATGGTTTGATGTTTCCAATATTGATGTCATGATATAAACTTTATTATGAAACTGAGATTATTTGAGCATGAGTATAAGTTTTAAATTAAGTATGAGTTTTGATATTTCTTGAAGAGTATGTTTTTGAGTATGATTCAATCAATGAGTACTTTGATTTTAATGGAAGATTACTTTTGAGCCTGAGTTAAGACAGGAATCCACATTATTCAGTCTTTATGATTTAAAACTAAGAGAATTATAATTTGGTCTTCACTATAGACCCTTGAGTTGTTTTGACGTGGATTTCCTAAGAGTTCTGAGCTGAGTATGGGAGTAGTATTTAGCACCGAATTGGGTATGATTCCGAAGTCTCATATCCCAGAACTACGTGCCATCGTAGGACTCAGATTTATGGGCTCGAGGCTGAGATAGTGATGACTGAGTTGAGGTTATACTCCCTGGCAAGAGTATGTTGCCTCTCCCTAACGTGAGGTTTCTTCCTTAGGAGGATAAGACATTGGACTCCATGTAGCTCACATGGTTTATCTCGATTAGAAGAAACTCCCGAGTTTCCAAAGTTATGTAATTCCAAGAGTCACAAAGTTCCTAAGTCTTAAAGTTTCAAAGAGTCCCGAGTCCTTGAGTTTCGAAGAACTTTTACTCTCCATGAGATAAAAGTATGAGTTTGAAAGCATTGTTTAAAGTCCCTTTAACGTTCAAGTATTGAGAATAAGAGGAGAGTAGAGATTTTTAAATGTCAAGTATAATGACTCACGAGATTTGTGTTACATGCTTCATGATACATGATTTATGAGTTTTACATTTTTAGACTTATTCAAGCTATGTGAGTCATTCCTAATTGCATGCATGATTTGATGAAAGAGTACTGATATTGTTTTACGTAAATGCATACACCCCCATATACTCAGTACATTCTCAAGTGCTGATCCACATATACGTCTATGTGCTACACTGTCTTATAATGTAGGTTCAGGTGCTCAGTCCCAGCCTCGTCAGTGATTTTCGAGTACCTTTGTCTACATCTCCATAGTGGTGAGTCCTCATGGTTCGAGGACCTATTATCAGTACTTTAGTAGATATATTATGGCTTTCAGTTCAGTTTGAGTCAGTTGGGGATGAGTCCCAATGGCTCTCTAGTTCATGGAGTAGTAGAGGCTTTGTCACACTAGTTATCAGATTGTTAATATGTTGAGATTTCCAGTATTGTGGTCGTTTGGACCAAATAATTTCTTCGTATTCCCTATCATTTGATATGACAGTATCAGGTTTTCGTTTATTTCATCTTGAAGTAAGTTATTATATGTAGTAACAGTCTCAAAGGGTTAGCTTGGGTATACATGAAGCCTTAAGCACCGTGTGACATCTCGGGACCCATTTTTGGGGCGTTACACTATGCCCCCAAACTAGGATAAAGTATATAGCTCACTTCTAGATGTCTAGTTAGCCATAACCATCCTAAGCTAGGAACTTCATCTAAAAACATGATCATTTAATTCAACTCTACCCAAATTATGGTTTTAAGACCACTAGACTAGCCCAACTAAGGTTAATCATACTAACCATGATTTCAATACTTTAACCACATCCCAAACCTAGCATCATATAAGATTCATGCTACAAACTAGTCCAATCTTAGGAGAAGGCAATAGGATTCGAAAAGGTCATAAGTATTCCACCTCACGGGTCCGAAACCCTCATCTAATTCCCAAAACTTCAATATTCAATACCATTTCATTCTATGCATAATCAAACCTAACATTCACATTCACACGCAATATATATCACACATCTTCTATGGAGAAAAGTAGACAGAAGCCTACCTCAAGGCCGAACCGCAAAACCTCAAATCATTGTCCAAGTGACCATCGTTACTTCACAATACCAAAATTCCATCACACTATCAAAATAGAAATCTACTCATCAATATGGGTCTAACGATATCCATATTTACTACTTTTAGTTTGGGGTCCAAACGGACCCCCAAAATGGGTTTCCGAAAAAAGAAGGGAAAAATCAGAACTTTAATCCAAAAATGTATTCCTCATATTTTTATAAAGCTAAATATTAAAACCCAAGTCAAATCGAGTAAAAAACGAGGTTCAAATCGAAGAAAAATTATTTTTGAGCTTTACCGGGTAAAATCTTTGAAATCCGAATTAAAATCAAGAATCGGAGTTGTTTTGAAGGTTAAATTGATGAAAAACTAGTAATTCTAAGATAAAACATTATTCAAGTGAAAAAGAGTGAAATTAGGGTTTAAAATCAAGCCTTAAGATTTTTGGGGTTTTTAGAAATTAATCAAGAAATTTCTAAGAAAAGGTGAATTCTTACCTTAAATTCGTAATAGAATTAATAAGTTGATGTTAATCTAGCTTCCCAAGCTTCCACCAGTTTCACTTTTAAGATCTCATACTATTTTAGGGTTTAACTCTCAAGAGGAAACTGCTTTAAATAGTGCAGAAAAATCTGCACAAATTTTTCCCCTTCCGGACGGACCTCGACGAGGTGCCCGAAATTCGTTTGGAGTCCAATATACGTAAACGAACTATGTAACCACACTAAATTCGACGCTCCGCATTCAATGAAGATATCAGATTTACGAAAAAAATATCATTTTCACAAAGTTGACCCACAAAACTCGAAATCACAATTTTCCAAATCGAGGGTCGAAATGAGATTTAAAAGCCATAAAATCACACCAAATATGTTGTCATCCTAAAATTGATATTTCAGATCTGCTGGCAAAGTCGGATTCTGCATTCGAGGTCATTTTGGCTAAATATGGGTTCCACACCAATAGGTCGAAATGAGCTCAGATGCATTGGGACCCGAACCAAAGGTCTACCTAGCCTCAAATCGATATTTTGGATCTGCTCGTGCAGTCAGAATTTTCATTTGAGATTGTTTCACTGAAGTTTTCGCCCAGTGGCTATTTGAAACCAGCAAAGACTTCAACATAGAGAATTGGCTCTAAAATCCAAATGAACTGCTCGGTAAGCGAACCGTCAGTCCCAGAAAGTCATAAATGACTTGGGGCAGCTATGGAGAAGCTCAACAATGGAAATAAGGGTAAATATGGAAAATGACCTGAAGGGTCATTACAATATCCATTACTAAAAGGACTTTCGTCCCCGAAAGTCAACAAATAGAAAGAATCTCAGAGGCTCGAAGGGATTAGGTACTGGGCCCGCATGCTCCATTCATGACTTCCTAGATAACCTCGGCGGAGAGAAAATATTTTCAAAGGATTTTGTCACGGATATCACTTTGTCAACCAGCACTATCATTCTACTTTCAAACAGCCAAAACTTAACTCAACTGCTAACTGGCCTCAAACTGAACCAAGAAGGTTGATGCATACACATCTGAACCACATCACACTGGTACCATCTCTATATTCGCATAAATCAACAAAGGCTCATCCGAGCCAAGGCCAACCCAAATCATGAATCATGCCACCAAATCCAAATCCAAATATATACGCTCCATTTACTATTTTGTACAAGCTATCTACTCCAACCAGGAGGAAAAATCACTTGAGTCTTGTCCACGTAGTTTTATCATAGAGAACTCAAAGAACTGAAGCTGATCTGCTCAAAGTCCATACAAAAAACAAGAAGATAAGCTTATAAGGCGCTGTCTGAGCACACTTATGGAGATAATCAAGGAATATAATCCATGACAATGCTGGAACCAGTCCGGATAACAATGCTGCTCCAGGATGTCTCATCCACCGGGAATGAAATACTGAATCCAACTTGAGAATTTTAGTCCCATTTAGTAAATCATCCAAAATTCCCAAAGAAAACTGAAGCTCGAGGTCAAAACTAAAATAACCAATACAGAATCCATGGGCTATCATCTGAACACTTATCAACTATAATCCGCCGATGTTGAGAAGAGCGAATAGGTAATCACAGAGTAGGCTCAACCAGCCTATAAATGAAAGTTGAACAAAGGCAAGTCTAAAACAAAAACTGTACGCAAGGTCAATAACACCAAGCTGAAATCTCAATACCAATGCTGAATCGCTCGGTCTCAAATATCTTAATAAAAACGAAAAATGGATAGGCATTAATGCTCCAAATCTATCATACTTCCAAATCGTTATTCTGAGGCATCAAATAAAAAATGATCCAATAAGGCTATATCAATGTCAACTATCTTAAATCGACTCTAGTAGCCAATCTGACATATATGACACAAGTTATACCAAGCCACAGTCATGACATATCTAAAGTACAAAATCACCATAGGGATAACCACTGACTGATAACACAAGCAACAAACTCTATATCAGTTGGAGGGCACGAAATATAGTCGTAAAATAGAAATCATACAAAAGGATACATCACTGGCTGAAAATGTATATAACCCACTCCATAACCGCTTGAGGGAAAGAACTATCCAAACATACTCAAAAACTTCCCAAAGCTGAGAACCACTCCAGTATTGGCAAAAACTCTAACAACCTAGAAAAATGCAACTTTATCCAACAATTAATCAATCTTACACTCTATCTTAGCAAAGAATAGCCGCAGGCATATATCATCCAGGAGAAACACTCCACCAAGCCTCGTTAAGCTGAACAAACTTTGAAATAAGGATTTTTCAAATCCACCCAAGAATTGCATCATCATAGAAGAAATATACCAATCTCAAAACCAAGGTCAAATGTAAAACCAACACTAGAAAATCAATAGCTCAAGATGAAGAATTTCCAATTTGGAAACTTAAGAAGCGACCACAGGAAGGGCCACCTGCCTCTAACTTTCCAGCTCCACTAAATAAAACCATATCATAATAACAACGGAGTATGCAACCTCCACACTAGCAACAGGGTAACCCATCCCAAGGGAATGGACCCAATAAACTTATGAGATGAATCCACAATATCTCAACACAATATTAAAATCGCTATCAAACGAAGAAATAGCCACAAACAAGGACGGACCTCAAACTGGTCTATTTCACAAACAGGTCATAGTGGAAGAGATAGACAAAAGCGAAAACCTTCACAATGCAGGAGGCAAGTCTAAGAATATCGAACTCATAATAGGCAATATAACTAAATGGCCAACTCTAGGTCATAACAGAGCCATAAAAGGTCAACCTACCTTTTGATATCATAATACATCCTCAAATCAATCTAATACACCTAACCAATAGGGAACATAGTC
The DNA here is from genome assembly GCA_030864215.1 of Capsicum pubescens. Lineage (NCBI taxonomy): Eukaryota > Viridiplantae > Streptophyta > Magnoliopsida > Solanales > Solanaceae > Capsicum > Capsicum pubescens. The sequence goes on from CM061546.1 coordinate 75,312,091, forward strand.
AACCTCACCACGCTAGGGGAAAGAAATCATCAAATTGGGCTATATCTACTCGAGCCACCGAGTAATATCATAAGAAAATGAAAGTCTAACTAGATAACACTAGTTTATACAGCTACCCAGGAAGAATCAATTACATCAAGTAACAACATCAAGTGATAATATCAAGTAATATCAGTAACCTGACGCAGTGGTAGCAATAGAAACATTAATATCAATATCAATCATACTGAACATGTGGTACCAAAATGAACATCAATAGTATGTACCATTCAAGGGCCATAATAGGGCTAATGTGCCAAGATAAATGGGACTCAAACCCAAACCACACCCTTAGAGGAACAACTTCAATATAGATCTACTCCATCCACTACTAAAAGAAATAAACCATGGAGTAGTAACATAATCATGAATTTAATAACAAGGCACACAATAATCAATTTCAATTCATCAAGCCATAAAATCACCAATAGGTATGGAAATCTCAATTCATATAATAAGAGATAAAGGCGGGAACTAAAAACACACCAATCATAGCGACATCCGCAGTCACATGCCAATCGGGAATGGGTGAAAATAAATCTGAATGGGTCCAAATCCGATCGACCAATTGAATTATCAATTGAGGTGCCACACATACTACCTCTAACTGTGGATGCCACAATATTATGAGGCTGATCTGAATAAGCTGAGTGACTGGAAATCTTATGCCTAGGACACTCTCTAGACTAGTAGTTGGTCTCTCTATAGTCAAAGCAAACTTTTCAAGCACTAACATGGCGAGAATACAACTGAGCCCATATGGACGGCCAACTGACACAAAGAGAAATCCACAAAACTTATATCCATACTTTTGAAATCACAGCCTGTCTTAGGAACTCTAGGCTAGCGAGGAATACGTGCTAACTCTGGATGATCACCTATCTTATACTTGAGGGCATTCTCTAAACCAGTGTCTCATTATGACACAATCGAATCAAGATCCTAGAATACTTTGAGATACTGCCCCTTATAATCCAAAATGGTCACCATGGCTTGAAGAACCATACCACACTCCACAGGTATGATGGTGACTCTGACTACTACGATCAACACGACTAATCTAAAAATTACTCATAGTATGGAATAATGTCTGCATAGAGCTAATGGGCTGTAGGTAAAGCTGAACTCTACTGAAGGGATCCTCACTCCCTAATAAAATACCAATAGCGCTATACTGATGGCATGCCTCTTGCCCCTCTTACCATAAATCTCAATACTAGAGCTCTCTATGATTCACTTATGATCAATACCCTGAGGGAAGAATGATTCGGCTGCTATCAAGTGGTTTGATGCCAAACGAAGTGAAAATACTAACCCTCTAACACATCAATCCAACAAAAAATATATGGCATGGAAAAATGCCTGGACCATACGAGAGATCCAATATCGTACTCTAAATTGGTAAAGAACCCTGATTAACACCAATAGACCCATCTCTGGTTAAAGAACTACTCGGTGAATCAGATATCATCCATGGGTAAGAGCGATCTATAACACGACTCAAAATCCTAATACCAAACCTCAAAGGCTAAAGTAGTCACGAGCTCAACTGGAGCCTAAGCTAGCCCAAATTCTTTTTTGGCTTCTACAGAAGATCTTCAATATCTATCTCTGACACTCTTATCTAACGCTGCGCTAAAACTTTAGGAACGCCTATTGAAGTCTCATCCGTATCTATTGACAAGGTCGCATCATCCTTCGGGGATAAAATAGAGTCAAAGAAGCTGTTTTAGGTTCATAGGAAATGCAGCAACACGGTAAGGAGTCATGAAGTGAATTTACTAAATGTCCCTGTAGCCTCCCAAAGATAGGTTCCGTACGTCTCCGCATCGATCCGCAGGACTCTACTAACACTTATCTCTTGTACAAATCACTGATGAAACCTAAGCTCTGATACCAATTTATCACGATCTAATTTCTCAGGTCATGATGGCCCCTACCATAACACACCAGTAGGCAAGCCAACCCATAGTTTGGAACAGCTAGTAACAGACTACTCAATGATACATAATAGAATCCTAAATCCTTGGGGTATTCGTACAAGAACTTCTAAATATAATATGAGTATAAAAGTGAACTATCGATACAATTACCCTGATACAACTTATCTCTACATACAACATAGAGATTAGTCTAATACATAAGAGAAAGATGAGTAATACTCCGAACGTCAAGAGCTCACTCTAAGTCTCTGAACCATAACTGCTCCACGTAAGACACACGTCAATGATGATAACCCATACTATGATCTGCAAGTTGTAGAAGTGTAGTATGAGTACCAACTATATGGTACTCAGTAGGCAATTTCCAACTAAGCATCAAAGATAAAGCAGATATATACATCATATAAATAGAATTAAAACTACACCCAAGAGTCCATAAATTATATCACAAGTCAATGAGATCATAAGGAACAACTATCCTATTTAGGTTTAAGAGACTAACATAATAAAACTATGGAAGCATCAAGGGTGAACTATTCTATTCCATCTATATTGAATAGACGTTAATGCTATACAGTATATCCCAAGACAGTATATAAATAAAGGGTGAATAAAAGATATATAGAAATATACAAGGCAAAGAAACGAATATACAATAAAAACAAATGAAGGGAGGGATATACGATAGTTCCATAGCCTTATATAGATAGACATATATATATATACATATAGATGTGAGGCTATCTCAAATCATAACCTGGATCATCATATTCTCATATTAAGAACTCATTAGAATACTATCAGGATTTAATACCATCATACTCACGATTTCTAATCCACATGGCTAGACATGATATAATCATGCATAATAATGCAATCATAAGATAGAAGAGGCCGAATATATACCTAAAATCCCAATACTAGATCAATGAACAATCTGTCATAAGTTAGCCATAGTAATGATCATAACAATGATAATAATAATATTAATATCAACGTGAATAACCGGATACTCCAGACAACCAAATACTTAGCTGAGCATATGCGTACCCCCACCGCCCTAGACTCGGAAGGTTCAATCAACACATAATAACACAAGGCATATTCTTCACCCACATCTATATAACCATCCCATACCATCTATTAGGCATAGACATATACTGGTGATAGGCGATGGATATGCATGAATAAATGCAAGGTACATAATTAATATCACAACTCATCCTAACTTTCATCTTCATGACCATCGTTATTATAATCAACCTCCGGCCTTTTCGGGTATCAATATCTCATCATAGTATCCTCCGGCCTTGCCAAGTATCAATGTATCACAATAGTATCCTTTGGCCTTGCCGGGTATCAATAAATAATCATAGTATCCTCTAGCTTTGCCGAACATCAATATATCATCATAGTATCCTCCGGCCTTGTCGGGTATCAATATATCATCATAGTATTCTCTAGCTTTGCTGGGCATAAATATATCATCATAGTATCCTCCGGCCTTACCGGGTATCAATATATCATCATAGTATCCACCGACCTTGACGGGTATCAATATATCATCATTAATTAACGTAAAAGAATAACATAAATCAAGTACTCATAACCATAAATATAACACCATAAATATAAATATCTCATCAATATATTTTATCTACCCATTGTTAACTAACCAGTACTCATTATTAACTAGTGATCTCTTATCACTAACCTCTTTTATTATTTAACCTCATTAATATACAAATCCTCATTTAACAACTAAGCGACATCATAAACTTAGTCATTAATAACAACTAATCCTCACCGATGCTAAACTCGACAACACCATTAACCATGCATCAACTATTGCTAGGTACCATAATTCAACTAAGCAAGTTTCATTAACTAGTTTATTAGACTCCTAGTCATCAAGTGCTATAGTCATCTAATAGGAAACTAATTACCACGTAGCTTAACCCTTAATTAGGAAGAACCATCATAAGATCACATCCTCTATAGAATCACATCAATTATCGATATAATAATCATGAATGTACCAAATCTATGCATGCCATCATCAGTATTCAATTAGTGGAATACTAAGCATCATACCATATCTTCCTCCATTCCATACCGGAGAGATGTGTATACCCATATACATATAAATTCATAAACTTTAAATACATCCTTAACAAGGATAAACACTTCCCGAATATCCAAACAATATCATAACATGGTCTTTGGCTCAATAATACGTTTGGAATAATCACAATAGCATAATCACGGTCTTTGGCTCATATACATATTTTTAATTCATATTTGTAATCTTATTTATAAGCCATAACATATCTCTAATCATCTCCCGTATAGGAGGCATCTCGCATAAAGGAGGTATGATCTCAATAAGCATATAATCATCTCTCACATAAGATATCTCATATCAATAGGTCACTCATCATGACTATAAGGAGTATCACCTCTCTAGGCCAATCATCATATCTAAGAGAAATATCATCTCTATAGGTCATATATCGTATCAAGGGGAAATAACATCTCTAAGGGCCTAATATCTCATCTAAGAGGAATCAACATTTCTATAGGCCATTAATCATAATTCAGGAAAAGTCATCACAATTTATTAATTCACGAAGCTAATCTCCTAAATAAGGCCCCTTAGTCTCAACTAGGCCTAACATCCGCAACTAAGTCCACAAGGGCTTATACAAGTCTTGGCCTAAGTGAGTCGAATGGACTCGCTTCTAATCCTCAATTTCCATATTTAGGCAATCTACGCCCTGAAACTAGGCTAAGGTATCTAGTTCACTTCTAGATGTCAAGTAAGCCATAACCACTCCTAAGATAGAAACTTCATCTAAAAACATGAGCATTTAAGTCAACTCTATCCAAATTATGGTTTCAAGACCACTAGACTATCCCAACTAAGGTTTATCATACTAACCATAATTTTAACACTTTAACCACATCCCAAACCTAGCATCATATTATATTCATGCTATAAATTAGTCTAATCTTGGGAGATGACAATAGGATTCTAAAAGGTCATAAGCATTACAACTTATGGGTCTAAAACCCTCATCTAATTTGTAAAACTTCAATATTCAATACCAAGTCATTCTATGTATAATCAAACCTAACATTCACGAAGAAAAGTAGACAGAAGCCTACCTCAAAGCCAAACCGTAAAATCTCAAATCATTCTCCAAGTCCCCATCTTCACTTCACAATCCTAAAATGCCATTAAAATATCAAAATAGAAATCTACTCATCAATACGAGTCTAACGATATCTATATTGACTATTTTTGATTTGGGGTCCAAACGGGCCCCCGAAATGGGTTTCCATAAAAGAAGGGAAAAATCAGAACTTTACTTCAAAAATATGTTCCTCATATTTTTAGAAACATACAGATGAAAACCCAAGTCAAATCGAGTAAAAAATGAGGTTCAAATTGAATAAAAAATATTTTTGAGCTTTATCGGGTAAAATCTTTGAAATCCGAATTAAAATCAAGAATCAGAGTTGGTTTGAAGGTTAAATTGATGAAAAACTAGTAATTCTAATATAAAAACAATATTCAAGTGAAAAGGAGTGAAATTAGGGTTTAAAATGAAGCCTTAAGATTTTTGGTGTTTTTAGAAATTAATCAAGAAATTTTTAAGAAAAGGTGAATTCTTACCTTAAATTCGTAATAGAATCAAGAAGTTGATGTTAATCTAGCTTCTCAAGATTCCACCAGTTTCTCTTTTAAGCTCCCACACTATTTTAGGGTTTAACTCTCAAGAGAAAAGATGAAAAATGAGCAAAATGAGCTCAAAACTGCTTTAAATAGTGCAGAAAAATTTGAACCGCTTTTTCCCCTTTCGGACGGACTTCGACGAGGTGTCCAAAATTTATTTGGAGTCCAATATACACAAACCAACTATGTAACCACACTAAATTCGATGCTCAAAACTCAATGAAGATATCAAATTTTTTAAAAAATATCGTTTTCACAAAGTTGACCCCCAAAACTCGAAATCACAATTTTCTAAACCAAGGGTCGAAAGGAGATTTAAAAGCTATAAAATCACACCATATATGTTATCATCCTTCGATTGATATTTTAGATCTATTGGCGAAGTTGAATTTTGCATTCGAGGTCGTTTCGGCCAAATATGGGTCCCACACCCATATTTTTGATTTTCCAACTTTCTGACCAATAAGTCGAAATGAGCTCGGGTGAATTGGGACCCGAACCAAAGGTATACGTAGACTAAGATCAATATTTTGGATCTGGTGGTGCAGTCAGAATTTGTATTCGAGATTATTTCACTAAAATTTTGCCCGGTGGCCATTTGTAACCAACAAAGACTCTAAAATAGAGAATTGGCTCTAAAAGCCAAATGAACTGCCCGGTAACTAAACCGTCAGTTCCATAAAGTCATAAATGACTTGGGACAGCTATGGAAAAACTTAAATAATGTAAATAAGATTTAATATGGAAAATAACCTGAAGGGTCATTACATCCTTATTGGCCCAATTTTGGATTTTGACTCCTTGGAATGGCGTTTAGAAGTATGATAGATTTGGAGTATTAATACCTACCCATTTTTAGTTTTGATTTAGATATTTGAGATTGAGTGGTTCAGCCTTGGTATTGAGATTTTAGTTTGGTGTTGTAGAGGTTGCGTGCAACTTTTGTTATAAAATTGTCCTTGTTTAAATTTTATTTATAGGCTGGCTGAGCCTATTCTGTGGTTGCCTATTCGGTATTCTATACTTTGGCTGGATTATAGTTGATAAGTGTTCAGATGATAACCCATGGGTCTCGTATTGGTTATTTCATTTTTGACCTCGAGTTTCAGCTTTCTTTGGGATTTTGGATGATTTACTCAGTGGGAATAATATTCCTGAGTTGGATTCAGTATGTCTTCATTCTTGGTGGATGAGATATCCCAGAGTTAAATATTCAATGATGAGTAGTTATACCTTGGATTTTGAGATTTTAGTTTGATTTTCATCTGGACTGGTTAGGGCATTGGCATGGATTGTGTTTCGTGACTATCTCCATTTATATGCCTTGATAGAGCCTTATGAGCTTCTTCTCATATTTTCCTTATGGACTTTCTGCGGATCAACTTCAGTTCTTTGAGTTCTCCATGATGAGACTGTGTGGACGAGACTCAAGTGATTTTTCTCCTGGCTTGGAGTAGATAGCAGGTACAAAAATGTAAAGAATGGTTATTTTTCGATTTGGAGTCGATTTTATAACTCATGTCTTGGTTTACTTTTGACTTGGATGAGCCTTTGTTGATTTATGTGGATATATGGATGGTATCAGCGTGATATGATTCAGATCTGCGTGCATCAACCTTTTTAGATCAGTTGGAGGTGAGTTAGCGGTTAAGTTGAGTTGACTATTTTGGAAGTAGAATGATAGTGTTGGTTAAAAAAGGGATACCTGTTGCGAAATCCCTTAGAATTGTTTTCTCTCCATTGAGGTTACCTAGGAAGTCATTCTTGGAGCATGCAGGCCTAGTGCCTCATCCTTTCGAGATTTTGAGATTCTTTCTATCCGTTGACTTTCGGGGACAAAAGTCCTTTTAGTAGTTGATATTTTAATGACCCTTCAGGTCATTTTCCATATTTATGCTTATATTTACTGTTTGATTTTCTCCATAGTTGTCTCAAGGCCTTTATGACTTGCTGGAACCGACGGTTTTGTTACCGGGTAATTCATTTGTTTTTAAGAGTCAATTCCGTATTTTGAAGTCTTTGTTGGATCTAAATAGCCACCGAGCAAAAATGTCAGTGAAACGATCTCGGATGGAAATTCCAATTGCTCCAGCAGATCCAAAATATTAATTTTAGTCTAGGTAGACCTTTGGTTTAGTTCCCAATGTACCCAACTCATTTCGACCTACTGGTTGGAAAGTTAAAAATTGGAAAGAATGGACGTGGGACCCACAATTCGGTGAAATGACCTCGAATTAAAAATTTGACTTTTCCATCGCATTCGAAACATTGATTTTATTCTAGGAAAACCCTTGGTTCAGGTCCCAAGGCCCTTAGACTTATTTTGGGCTATTGAACGGATTTTATGAAAAGTGATGAAACTACAGGTGTGGGCCCCACTTTTTGCCTAAATGATTTCCGATGAAAGTTTTGATTAGTTATAACATGGATATGATATAATTCTATGTTTGGAATATGGTTTTTGCATTTGAAGTATGATTTGTATATTTAGCCTTATTGGGTTAGTGTAGTAGTATTGAAACCGTAAGTTGGGTAGAGTTGACTTGAGTACCCTTATTTTTAGTTGAATTTGCTATCTTAGTCTTGAATATGGCTTACTTGACATCTAGTAGATTAACTTGATACCTTAGCCTGGTTTGGGGCATAGTGTGCCTAATTATGAAAATGGGGTCGTTCGGCCCACTTAAGCCTAAGCTTGTATTAAGTTTTATGGACTTAGTTGTGGATGTTAGACATAGATGAGGCTAGTAAACCTTAGAATAAGGTTACTTCATAACTTTGTAACTTGTTTTAATGTTTACGGATTATGTCTTTTTAGTTATGGTTATGATGCTCCTTGCGGAAGTGATATTGGGAATTTAGAGATGATATTCCTCCTAGATACATTATGTGGCCTATAAAGACACTATTTTCTCTTAGACTTGATGATTGGACTATAGTGATGCTATTTCCTATTAGACTTGATGATTGAGCTATAGAGATTCTATTTCCTCTTAGACTTGATGATTGGCCTATAGAGTTTCTATTTCCACTTAGACTTGATGATTGACCTATAGAGACGATGTTCCTCTTGGATATGTAAATTGGACTAAAGAAGTGGCATTCCTTGTAGTCATGATGTATGACCTATTGATATAAAATATCCTATAGATGATTACATGCCTATGTATATTATGCCTCCTAGACGTGAGATGCCTCTTGTGTGAGAGATGATTACATGTCTATATATATTATTCCTCCTAGATGTAAGACGCCTCTTGTATGATAGATGATTACATGCTTATTGATATTATTCCTTCTATATGAAAGATGCCTCCTATATGTGAGATGATTAGAGATATGCTATGGCTTATAAATATGATTATTGATATGAGTCCCGAATATGTGTATGGGCCTAAGGCCATATTATGATGTTGTGATTATTTTGGATAAACTAATGGGCCAAGGGCCGTGTTATGATATTGATTGAATAGCCGAGAAGTTTTTATCATTATAAATGATGTGATTACAGTTTATGAATATGAATATGTATATGTTTGTATACAAATCTCTTCGGTATGGGACGGAGAAAAATATGGTATAATGCTTATTATTCAACTGATTGAATACTGGTGATGGCATGTATAGATTGGGTACGTTCATGATTATTTACCATTATAAATGGTGTGATTATTGCTAAAATGTGAGCTTATGACTGCTCTTCTTATTAAACGGTTAAGCTATGTGGTAACTACTTGTCTATTAGGGGACTATAGCACTTGATGGCTAGGAATCTAATGTATTAGTTAATGAATCTTGCTTAGTTGAAACATGGTAGCTAATGATGGTTAGTTAATGAATGGTGTTATTTAATAAAAGATGGTTATGTGATAAGTAGTAAGGTATTGTCTAGTAGTTATTAACAGATATAGGATGATTAGATGATAATAATGAATGAAGATGATAGATGGTGGCTAATTAATAAATAATGGTTAGTTTCTATTCCATGAGTAAGGATTATGCGAAGGATAACGTTTAGGATAATAACTAGAGGTTATGTGATGACTAGTGAACTAGTGATTCTATTATAATAAGTGTTGGTTAACTAATAACGAGTAGTTGGGAAGTGTTGACTAGATAGATATTCTCTGGTGATATGTGTATGTTTATGAGTATTTTAGTGTATCTTATTCGGTAATGGTAATTGTGATAATATTGATAACCGATAAAGCCAGAGGATACTATTATGATGATATTGGTACTCAGCAAGACTGGAGGATACTATTGTGATGATATTGATATTTGGAAAGTCATGAGGATACTATTATGATGATACTGATACCCGACAAGGCCAGAGGATACTATTGTGATGATATTGATACCCGGCAAGGCTAGTGGATACTATTATGATGATATTGATACCCGACAAGGTTGGAAGATACTATTGATACCCAAAAATGATGGAGGATATATTGATGATATGTTGATATGCGGCAAGGACGGAGGTTGATTATGATGATGATGGTCCTGATGAGGGCAGTTATGATGATTTATGATATTGATTATGCACTTTGCATTTATTCCTGCATGCGTATTGCCTATCACTAGTATGCACCTATGTCTATCAGCCGTATGGGATGGTTGTATAGATATGGACGAAGAATATATTTTGTGTTGTTGTTTATTGATTGGACCTTTTGAGCCTGGGGTGGTGGGGGTACGCATAGGCTCGACTAGATATTTAGTTTTCCGGAGTAGCCGATTATTCATGTTGTTATTGATATTGTTGTTATCATTGTTATGATCATTATTACGGCTATCTTATGACAGATTGGTCTTTGATCCGGTATCGGGATTCAAGGTATGTCTTCAACCTCTTCTATCTTATGAATGCACTATTATTAACAATTATATTATGTCAAGCCATGTGGATTGGAAACACTGAGTTTGATAGTATTAAATCCTGATAGTATGTTAATGAGGTATTTGAATGAGGATATGATGATCTAGGTTATGCTTTGAGTCGATCTCATACGTATATTTGTATGCATTTGTATATATATAAATCTAGATAGATGAAACTGTGGCACTATCGTATATCCCTTTCTTCATTTCTCTTATTGTATATGCGTTTCTTTGCTTTGTATATTTCTATGTATCTTTCTTTCGCCCTTCATTCGTATATTCGCCTAGGATATACGGTATAACATTATCGTTTGTTGAATGTAGCTAGAATAGGATAGTTTACCCTTGACACTTCCTTAGTATTATTATGTTAGACCCTTGGACTTGAACAGGATAGTTATCCCTTATTATTCACATTGACTTGTTATGTGATTTTTGGACTCTTGGGTGTAGTTTCCATTCTTTTTATATGCTATATATATCTGCTTTACCTTTGGAGATCAGTTGGTAGTTTCCTATTGAGTACCACTGGTTTGGTACTCATACTACTCTTCTACAGCGTACAAATCATTGTACATGTTATCGCCGTTGATGTGTGCATCGTGAGGAGCATCCCTAGTTCAGAGACTTAGAGTGAGCTTCTGATGTTCAGAGCATTACTTATCTCTCTCTTATGTATTAGACTAGTCTCAAAGTTGTATTTCGAGATAAGTTATATCATTGTATTTCTCTTGATATTTCACTTTTGTACTTTTTTTATATTAGAAGCTCTTGTACTAATATCACTAGGTTTTGGGATTCATCAATGTATTGATCTTTATTTCATATATTCTGCATTTTTTCCCTTATTTTATTGAGTAGTTCGTCACTAGCCATTTTGAACTATGGCTTGGCTTGCCTACTGGTGGTTTATGGTAGGCACCATCATGACCTGAGGAAATCGAGTCGTGACAGTGGTGGATCCACAGAAGGTGATGATTTTCAAAATTGGAGGTAATGGTATCTTGACGTACCAAGGTAGATTATTTATTCCTAATTTTGATAGGTTGCGAAGAAGAATTTTGGCTGAAGCTCGTGAGTCGTGTTATATTGTTCATCTTGGTTTGACGAAGATGTACTATAACGTTAAGGAAATTTATTAGTGGAATAATATGAAGTGATATGTGGCCAATTTTTTGGCTAAGTGCATGGTGTTTTGGCAGGTGAATGTGAAACACTTGAGGCCCGGCGGATTGACGTAAGAGATTAAACTTTTAGTATGGAAATGGGAGATAATTAATATAGATTTTGTTATTTTTCTTCAGCAGTCTCGCCAGCAGATTGATTCGATTTGGGTCATCGTGGATAGGATGATAAGTCTGCTCACTTTTTGCTAGTAAGGACTAATTTCTCTTTTGATAATTATGCTAAGTTGTTCATTGGTGAGATCGTTAAGTTGCATGGTACTCTAGTCTCCATCATATCTGATTGAGGTACTCAGTTTCCATCTCACTTTTGGAGGTCGTTCCAATGAGGTTTTGGGACTAAGGTGGCCCTTAGTACTGCTTTCCACTCACAGATGGATGGGCAAACGGAAAGGACAATTCAGGTTTTTGAAGATATGCTTCAGACTTATGTGTTTGATCATGGTAGTAGTTGGGTTGGCCACTTACCTCTATTAGATAGAGCAGTCAAAATGGGCTGGCCCAACCCAACCCAACCCAACCCAACCCTAGCGGGGTAGAGAATTAAAGAGGCTAGAATGGGCTAGCCCTTTTAACTAAAGAGCCTTTAAAATAGTGACCCAACCCAGCCCTAAGCGGGCCGCGGGTTGGGATGGGTTGGCCCTTCAGAAAAAATAAAAGCAACCCGAAATATGATAAATAAAAATATTATAAGTACTACACTATCACCAACTTTTATGGTTTCACTTTAGTATGCCTCCTACTAGTTTTAGAATGTTAAGGGCTACTTACTAATATCTTTAAGGGTCGTTAGGTTGGGAAAGAGTTATTTTGGGATAATTAATCTTAGAATTAGTTATTCCATTATGTATACAAATAATTTATCTCATCACTGTTGTGTAAATGGTGCGATAAATAATGCCGATACTAACTAATACCTCACACCAAACATGGAATAAAATAGTCATTAATTTTATCTTGGACTATTTATCCTTTTACCTCACACCAAATGACCCCTTATCTATAATTAGCTCATGGCATTTACTGTAATAAGCAAGAAAATAATGATTAGCTACAAATTCCATAGAAAAATTCTAATATAGTTAAGATAATAAATATAGAAATACACAAAGTATCTACATAAAAGAAGCAAGATTATAACAGAAGAGAGTCTAAATTTAAAGAACAAAATATTGCATTAAGCAAAGGCAAAAACTACTAAACCATCACGATTAAAAGAAACTTTTTGAGGTTCACAACTAAAAGTAGCTTGTCGGTAATTTTAAACACGCACTATGAACTTTCAAAAAATTAGTGTCAACCAAGAATGGATAAAAAAATAAGTAGCTAGTTAGAAAATATTGACAAAATTCTAATTCCTAATAAATAAATGGCCAAATTAAAAATAATTAATAATTAGTTTTAATGTCCCAGCCCATAGGCTGGCCTATAAGGCTGACGGGTTTGGCCTCTGAAGCCAACAGGCCAAGTGAGGCTGGGCTTATAAGCATCATTTCTAAATGGGCTAAAAAAACTTAGCCCAAACCCATTGAATTAAAGGGTTGTGTTGGGCCGGCCTCACGGTCCAAGCCCATATTGGCAGCTCTATGTTTGCTTACAACAACAATTATCACTCTAGCATTGGTATGGCTCTGTTTGAGGCCTTATATGGTAGGAGGTGTAGATCTCCTATTGGGTGGTTTGAGGTTGGTGAGAATAAGTTATCTGATTTGGATCTGGTTTACCAAGCCATGGAGAAGGTTAAGGTGATTCGGGATAGACTTAAGGCCACCCAAAGTTGCCAAAAGTCCTACGCGGATGTAAGGCAAATGGAGTTGGAGTTCAGTGTTGGTGATTGGGTTTTCTTAAAAGTTTCACCCACGAAAGAAGTGATGTGATTTGGTAAGAAGGGGAAGCTCAGTCCCCGTTATGTTATTCCATACTTTATTGTGAAGAGGGTTGGAATGGTCGCTTATGAATTGGAGTTGCCTTTTAGTTAGACCTCCATTCATCCAGTGTTTCATATTTCGATGTTGAGGAAATGCATGGGTTGTCCTACGATGCTTTTTTCTTTGTAGGAGATGGGTATTTTTGATTCCTAGATCTACGAGGAGGTCTCTATTGAGATCCTGGAGTGTCAAGTCCGTCGGTTACGAACCAAGGAGGTGGCTTTGGTAAAAGTTGTTTGGAGGAACCAAAAGGTTGATGAAGCTACTTGGGAAGCTGAAAAAGACATGAAGTCCAAGTATCCGTTCTTGTTTCCCATTTTGGATAATTGTGCTTGAGGTATGTGTATCCTTAAAATCATTGTTTTCTAAATTTTTTTTAGAGGAAATGGTGATTTCCTTGGCATCTTTATTTTTTGTCTTTATTAAAGGTAAGAGTAGGGGTATGTGGAGTCAAATCGTGTTAATAAATACCCTTTCCTACCATTCGAAGATGAATGATCCTAAGGGGGAGTATGTAACACCGCAGGATTTTGGTCTTTGAAAATTTCAGTAATTTTATCCTCACTGTCCTAACTCTGGCTCACCCTATGGTTATGGGGTGTCTTGATGGGTCAGGAGACACTAGTCGTAAGGTGTCCAGTGAATGGTGTTTGATTTATTATCCTCGGTATGACTTGGGTACATGAGTCATAAAAACCCATTAAGAGTCATTGGGATCGAATCATAACCAAATCATAAATTAAGTGGTAAAGTTCTTCTCTGAGTACGAGTATCTCACTATGAGTTATAAGGACTTTTTATGAGTCGTTGGGTGTAAATCGTAGGATGTACAATGTTTACCCAATTGTGTTCTATGTTGATTACGACTGGATTCTCTGAGTAGTAGGGTCCCATAACGAGTGGTACCAGTTGAGTCATAGGGTCAACAGTGTGTGGGTGTCTCGAGCATTTTCTTGGTTACGACTCAGGGTGCTGAGTCGTAATGTGGCTATATGAGTCGTATAGTGACCCGTAGTCACTTGCGATAATTTTTTAGTCTTTTCATTAAAGGCACTTTGGACATTTTCCCTCTAACCCAATTGTAACCCACGACATAAAACTCTATTGGGGACCTCATTAGCATTGTTAACTCACTAAAACACTTTAAAAGAGCTCTCTTCAATTCTCTCAAGCAGACATACTTAGAGTTTTCAAGAAGTAGGTCATCCAAAGGCTTAAGGGTTGAATTCCTTCTATGAAACTTGCTATTTCAGGAATGTTACTCTTCGTTCATTGTTAATTTGTCCAAAACATGTTGTTTAAAGTATTGTTCATGAGATAGTTATAATTATTTTGAAGCAAGGGGTTGGGGTTTTTAAATGTTTGTTGTTGAACAATGTTTTCTCATGGTTTACATATGATTTTTCATGCTTTAATTATTGTCTTGAACTTATGGGTGTATGGGTATGGTGAATGAACTAGGGAATCGTGATTCTCCCAAACTTATGACTTTTGAAGTAGTTATGACCCCAACCCCATATTGTGAAATTGGGTTTTAGTTATGAAAAATGAGGGAATTTGTAAAATTAAACCAAGGGGATTGTGAATTCTCCCAAGTGATGTAATTGTTTTGCCATATTGTTGTTACCTTGAAAGTGTAGTTGGTATGACGAGACCAACAATATATGCCTTAATGTTAAATGTGGTTCAAAGAATGGGAATGTGTGATGAATGTTTTAATTAAGCTTTAATAAGGGTTGTGTAGCTGAGTTGTGAAAGTGGAGGTTCGAGTGACTGATACTGAAAACTGCATTTGCTGATGTGGGGGTCAAAGTGACCAGTGAGGTTCGAGTCCCCCTCATTATTATTACATAATTAGGGAGGTTTGAGTCCCCCACACATCATTACATGATCAGATGCTTAAGTTACCTTAGTATATGATTGGGAGGTTCGAGTCTTCCGTGCATATATATGAGATTATTGTCTAGTTGTGCAACTACATGTGCTGGGGCCCGACAGTGGGTTAGAGTCGAGGTCCATGTAACCCGTGCGCATATGTTATGACAGTTGAGCTATAAAATCTAGGCTAAAGTTTTAAAGCATATGTTAAGCCTTGTTTCCTATACCGACATGTGATATATCTCTATGTATATGCATTTGATTATGTGCATTGGTTTAGACTGATTTTGAACTGTTGATCATGGCATTACGTTATCCTTATCACTGAGTTACATGCTAGTATTCACCCACTAACCATATACGAATGCTATATCCCCATATGATGCAGGCACTGGAGCCTCTTTTACTTTTCCTGTACAAAGTTAGGTTGCTCAGTTCGGTTCGTTGGTTCGTGGTGAGCTTCTATCCCCCCAAAGGCTTAGGTATTTCACCTGCTTTCATTCTTAGATTTGAGTTGATAGCTACTTTCATCATCATTAACATTATCATTTTTATTCTCATTGTCATCTGTCAGAGTCAGGGACATGTCCCGACCAAGACTGAATTTGTTTTTTTGTTTAGAAGGATTTGTTTGGATTACTGTGGATATTGGGCAACGTTGATCGATTGTTTGGCCGATCATCGATTATAGACTTGTTTTGACTTTCTTTAAGCTTGATGCATGCTATCTTGTTATATGTTTGGAATTCATCCAACATTGGGAGATGTTGTAATTGGTTTGGTTAGGTACAGGGTGTGATCTCCAGTCCACGTGGAACTTGTGATACCCGTTACAGCTAGGCCCTGATTCGGGCCATGACAAAATATGATTGATAATTAAAGAAAAGTTTGATCTTACTTCAGTTGCTAAATTACGGGCTCTTACTATAAAGTTTGATACTTATAAAAAACATCTTGATCATATGCGTAAGCATCTACACCATATGTCAAACATGGTGAATAGACTAAAAAATACTGGTCATGTGTTGACTGAAGAGTAACAACTCCATGTTGTGATTCGCTCCCTATCCCAAACCTCAAAAATATGAAAATACACTTAAACCACAATATTAGCATCAAAACTATGAAATATGCTAAGCGTCATTTGTAACTTGAGGAAGAGCATCTTGAAGTAGATAATGCCGCTAAAAATACGTATATGACAAGTTTATATCCAAAATGTGGACATGATAACAAACACAAGTGTGGTAAATTTTCTCAAAAGAAGAAAAAAGAAAAAGACCCAAAGAACCCTAAGAAAATCAAGAAGGAGAGAAATATTTTTGCTCCAAAAAAAAGGTGAACATGGCTAAATTCAGGTGCTATAACTGTGAGAACAAGGGACACTTTGCTCATGATTATTCTGAGCCTAAAAAGGCACATGACATTATTAATAATTTACATAGTGACGCAAATTTTTCTTGTTTTGGTTTTCTAACTGAATCACTTCCTATGTGGATTGTAGACTCAGTAGCCACCGAGCACATAGCGACAAATAGAGATACTTTTGTAGATTTTTGATGAATTTCACAAAAATCTAAATGATTGTATGTAGGAAATAATTCTAGGGAGGAGGTAAAAAAATTTATACCATGGGTGTATGTAGGAAATAACTCTAGAGAGGAGGTAACAGAAATTGGTACTTGTAAACTTGAAATGTGTGGTGCCCAAACTCTATATCTACATGATGTACCATTTACCGCAATAATATGTCGAAATTTAGTCTCTATCAGAATGTCGATTAAGTTAGAATTTAAAATTTTCTTTTTAATCATGGTATGAATTTATACTTGGCCAAGATAAAATATGACATTGGTTATTTTTATGATTGATTTTTTATTTTGGATGTTTTTCAAAGTCTCAATAATAATAATAATATTAGTTTTTTCTTATTTACGTTAACTTCTAATTGTGAGAATGATATAAACACATAGCATGATAGGTTTGTCCATATTGATCAGCAAAGAATGAGTCACTTGCCTAAAGAAATTCTTTTTGGCTCTATAGATAAGGTAGAATTATTTCATTGTGAATATTGCCTAGCTGGAAAAACTTCAAGCAAATCATTTGGAAAAGGCACAACAGTTGGTACTCCGTTGCAATTAATTTATTCTGATATTTATGGCCCAATAAATGTAAGGGTAAGATATGGTGCTATTTACTTCATCATTTTCATTGATGATTCTATTCAATTTGGTTATGTATATTTGATTTCTCACAAATCTGAATCTTGGATTATGAACTTAGTTGAGAATCAATTGGATAGAAAAATTAAAGCTCTTAGAACCAATCAAGGATGAGAGAATTTGTTTGATGAGTTCAAACAATTGTTTGATGAAAAATAAAATCAAGAATAATTAATTACTCCTTACGCCCCACAATAAAATGGTGTTGCGGAACGATGAAACAGAACTTTGTAAGAAATGGTTAGGTTAATAATGACGCAAGCAAAATTGCCTGTCACTTATTGGGGTGATGCATTGCTCACTGCTGCATTTGTACTTAATCGTGTCTCTTCTAAATTAGTTATAACTACACCATATGAGTTATGGACTAAATAAAAGCATGATTTAAGCATTTTAAGGCCATGTGATTACGCTGCTTTTATTCATAACCCTTCCCAACAGAAAAGATTAGGTCCAAAGGGAAAGAAGTGTATCTTTACAAGATATTATGAATATTCTAAGGGTTATGTGTTCATAGATGAACAAAATAATGGCAGTATAACTAAAGTTGAGTCACGTGATGTACATTCATAGAGAATGAATTTTCAAAGTAGGACGAGATAGGTCAAGACTTATCTCTTTATGAAACTAAGGATTAGATCTCTTTTGCTATCAATATTTCAATGAATTTTAGTGGGAGTCATGTTGATGATAATGAATCAATTTCTATTTTCACAAATCTTAGTAATATTACTGGTTAGAGTGGGAGTAACTTATCGATTAATAAATTAATTTGTCAATCTCAACCTCGACAAATAAGTCATCCATAAAATTTTCATCATTGATTTGAGATCGAAGAAAAACATTTATAGTTATTCTAGATGATTAAGAGTCAAGAAACATAAATGAGTCTCTAACATGACCCGCTAAAAGATGATTAAAGTAATAGACAAGGAGATAAAGTCAATGAAATCTAACCAAGTTTAATAATTAGTTGATCTACCTATAGGCCGAAAAGCTATTGAAAATAAGTGCATTTACAAAATCAAGAATAAGGCAGATGATAGTATTGAAAGATTTATAGTTCGCTTAGTAGTTAAAGGATACACACAACATGAAGGAATTGATTATGAAGAAAAGTTTGCACCTGTTTACTTCGATAAGATTAATTTTTTCTATAATGACTATGTTGGATCTTGAATTGCATCAAATGCATGTGAAAAATGAATTTATCAATGAAAAACTAGAAGAAGAAATTTGTATGGAACAACCTGTAAGTTTCATGAAAAATACAAAGAAAATAAAGTATGTCGACTTCAAAAGTCGATTATGGACTTAAACCATCTTTAGGACTATGGTACTTACATTTTTGCAATGTGATATATCATAATATTTTGTTATAATTTATGAAGATCATTGTGTATACATCAAAAGATTTAATAATAAGTTTGTGATTTTATTACTATATATAGACAACATACTTATAGCTGCAAGTGATATCGGATAGGTAAAAGAAATTAACAAGTGGTTATCATCAACTTTTGAGATTAAAGGTATGGGTAAAACGTCATACGCTCTGGCAATTAAGATTTTAAGAGATCGTTGGAAGAAATTGTTTTTTTTTTCACAAGAACCTTACATTAAGAAAGTTCTTTAATGATTTAATATACAAGATTGCAAATTCATAAATACTCCAGTTTCTAAATGTGAAGCTTTAAATCAAAGGACGTTCTCTCAGACTCTACAAAAAAAGAACAAATAAGAATGGTTTCTTATGCCAACACAATCAGAAGTCTAGTGTATGATATGATGTGTACTAGACCTGATGTCTCTTATGCCATTAGGTTAGTCAGTAGATATCATTTTGACCCATGAATCCAACATTAAAAAATAATTAAAATAATATTGAGGTATCTTAAAGGAAGAGTCGATTATTCCTTATATTATTAAGAAAGTGATCTGCAATTCAAAGGCTACACTGATGCTGATTGGGGAGGATATTTAAATAAGAGAAAGTCCACCTATGGATATGCATTCTTGCTTAAAAATGGAGTCATATCATGGAGTATAAAAAAGCAATTATGTATAGCCTTATCAACGATGAAAGATGAAGTTGTAGTACTTTTATCCGCTATGCAAGAAGTTGTTTGGCTTAAACGTTGTCTACTTGGATGTGTATAATAATGTTGTTGAGCCTGTCATAATCAATTATGTTAGTCAAGTTGCAGTAGCCTATACAAAGGATCCAAAATATCATAGAAAAATAAATATATTGACATAAAGTATTATTTTGTAAGAGACATGATTGTACAAAAGAAATTGAACGTGATATACATATCTACGCATCAAATGACAATAAATCCCTTAAAAAATATCCATAAATTTTGATACTTATGAAAGACATGTAAAATTCATTGGATTACGTAGTTGCTGATGTTTTTATATTTTTTTCAATCATGTTTATGTAAATTCACATTATTGAAGTTAATGTTTGTTTGTGCTAATTTTTCATTCTTGTAGGTTCATATAAATATATATTATTTTTGTGTGGTGTACATAAATTTTAGAGTATACAAATTATGTGAGACATACAAAAAAATTAGCCTATTCACACATGCATTCACCTTTATTGGCGAAGTGATAAGTAGAGATAAGACAGTTATAAACTTATTATTATAAGAAGTAATGATAAAAGAGAGATGAAAGTTTATAATCAGAATGTCGTTTGTTAGATTGTATTTAATTATATATGATTAAAATGAGTCAGTCTATTTCTAATGCCTTATGTGAGTTCTGAAGAATAAAATGATTGAGTAGATTTGTGAACTCAAAGTTAGGTATGAGTTGTCTGGACTATCATCTGCACAATATTTAATTTTATAAAAGACATACTCTTCATGAAAAATTAGTCAATACTGTAATACTAGTTTCATTCCATATTTGCATATATTGACACATAAGGGCGGTACGAGGCTAGTCTCTACTTGCTATCACGTGAAGCGCTGAAAATTATACATAATTTTTCACATTGTACCCTCATGAATAAAATTAGTTTCTTGAAATTTAATTTGGTGTTTGCTATCTTAGTATGTTGTCAAGAGATCATGGTTGATTCGGTCTGACGGGACATTTCTAGGAAAGTATATCACGTTGAGATTAAGAGATTCATGAAATGCAAAAGATCATTGGATATTATCACATTAGTTGTGTTCAATGACGTGCTTTATGTTTGTCAGTGAGACAAGTACATAATGAAAAAATCAAAATTAAGAAAAAGAGATGATGAGAAATATAAATGTGATAAATGACCTAGGGTACTGCATACTATAGACTACTCTAAGTTTCATTGATCGAGATATTGTACATTCCTAACAGATGTATAGAAATGAATCTCTCAAAGTATTCACTGGTCACCCGATTTAGTCGTTAAGTATGAATGTTATAAAATAGGAATGAGAGTTGACTCACTATGTATGAGTCGGAGATGAAGAAATTGGATTGGTTCACCTATGTGGGTCAATCTGAATCAATATTTATAAATTAATACATAATATATAATAGTTATTTATTTACTTTATAAATAAAAATAAAAGAGACACAATGATGTGTGAGCATATGCTAACACGTTTGAGGATTTTAACTCTAAATAATTACAAGGTCCTGATTAACTTTATTTATTTTTGATTATTTTATGTTTGATTTTGCAGTTTAAGCTGATATAATAGAGTACCAACATGAAATGAAGAAAAAATGTTGAAATTTGAAGAAATCTGAAGACAATTGTGGCTGATGACATTTGTGATAAGATATCTGGTTGGTGTTCATTAGTAGACAGAGAATTGGCCTAAATTGGAAGTTGTGATGACATTTTGTGATAAGCTGTCAAGGTTCTGATAAGTTATCAAGAATGTTGTCAGCCTAAGGCAGCCAAAGAGAACTGAAGCAAAGCCTTGACGATATTTTGTGATAGGACGTCACGTAGCTGATAGGTTATCAAGTCTGTCGTCAACTTTAAGTAGGAAGAGACAAAACTAAAGAAGAAGCTGAAGACATTTGTGATAAGTCATCAACTTTTTGATAAGCTATCACAAATGTCGTTGGCTAATATGAAGGATTTCTGATTTTTATTAATTTGTTTCCTTATTTAGGGTAAACTATTTAAAGCTTTATTTTAGGGTTTTCTAGACATGATTATTATTATTATTATTTCACACATTGAGTTTTGGACAACATATTTTGATATTTTCTCTCTTTACTTCTTGACTTTAACAACACAACTAGTTTTTAGAGATTATTATCAGTATTTTGGGATTTTTTCTTTGTGATGTAATTTGCGATTCACTAGTTATTATTCATCTTTGTAAGTTTATATTTCAAACCATGAATTCTATTATGTGTTTCGTTCGCTACATCATGAGTGGCTAAACTCCATTAACCTGAGTTATGAGATTTAGGGTTAGGTCTTGATGAGGTGCTAAGTATTCAAGATTCAAAAGGTGGTAGGATTTCTTGATAATTCTGAAGTTTTAATTAACCTCTGTTGGTTGCAAACAGTAGACACACCTGCTTTGATTTGCTTGAGAAAGAAATCAAATATAGTAGGAAGTGAATTATCAACATTGACTTGATAATACTTCGTTTAATAATCAACGCTGTAACAAGGTTGGTTAACCTGAGGTAAAATTTGGGCAGTAAATAGAAATTCCCTAAGTCTGAGAGGATTAGAGAATTAAACGCTTAAGTCGGTCGATAGACATTTAAGTATAACATCGATAAAGATAGCTTGTTATCCCACCCACTGTGAGAATCTTGAACAACTTTTAGCACCTGTCATGTACCGGAAGCCCTAGTGAACATAATTCTTGTTATTTCATAATCTCTTGATTTACAAACACTGAAAGTAAATTGAAAAACAATAACTTGTTAAACCTAAAACCCCCATTTTATCTTATCATATCATTTATTTGAATTTAACTTGTAGCTTTAGTTTCAAACTAGTTTAATCGTCACTCACATTGTTCCCTGTGGATTCGACCATGACTCCAAAGTTGGGTAAATATATTGACGATGACCGCCTTGCACTAAATTAACGTGTAAGTTGAGCGTTATCACACAACCATATGAAAAGTTGTGACCCTTTAGATTTATAAAAAGATTTTCTGAAGACAAACAACATAAATTTTTTCCCTTCGCAAAAATTAACTACTAGAGCAATCTAGGGATGCATATCGATCGATTTGGTTCGGTTATAAAAGTTATCAGTTTTACTTATTCATTATCGGTTTGTATACATGCCAAACAGTTAAAGAGCCATTAAGATTTCTGTTAATCAGTTATTGATTTATCGATCTTTGATTTTTATCGGTTCGGTTATCGGGTTAGCTGTTAACATTAGTATAATTTGAAGTTTAGGCAACTAGAAAAACCTGCACAGCTCTAGACTAACCATACATCATCATTCCAGCAAAAACAATAACAAATCCAACAATGTTTAGCTTTCTAGGCATCTAAATTACAATGATACTTGAACATAAAATTTATCCCTGAAAACTGAAAAGTCCAAGCAAAATATAATGTCATAGTCACACAATGTCCAAGCAAAATCATAAATCAGCACATGACTAGCAATAGTCTGCACTTTGCAATTTACATCCAAAATGAAATACGAACAATTCAAATTGTCACACAATTTAATAACTAAGTTCAAACTTCAAACATAGTACTAATAACTACTCAATCCTAATGCGAGTCCAACATTGCTCCATCCTATCCAAACAATACTCAATATGATTCTTTAAGCAGCCTCTCCCAATTTTTTTGCATTTAATTATAAACATTACCATAATGAACACACCTTACTATGCACCATTTGTCATCATCTTCTTCAAGCATTTGATAGTGACTCCAAATAGGTGATCAGACTTTAGGTCTACGAAGTGGAGGCATGGTGAAACCTAATTAACATAGGAACAAAAATATTACAAACACATAGTTATTTAGTAATGCAATTAATATTGTTGGGAAGTCCTAGAAATACATAAAAAAATATCTTATGCCTTCCATTTATACAATTAATATTGATGATGAGTCCCGATGATTTAAACAATTACCTGTCACGGTCAATATCAGTGATGGTGTTTGAAAGCAATGAGTCAATGATTACATAAACAACTATTTTATTCCTTACATTTATACTTTTAGTATTAACTATAATCCCCAACAATTTGCCAACCTCCTTATTAATCTTTATGTAAGATGACTTGTGATAATTAAACCTTAAATAACCCTTCTAGATATGGTAATATATATAAACCATGAAGATGTGTTGATTATGTAAACTAGATGCTTGGTAGTTTTAATGAGGGCCTCAGGTCACTCGTCAGCATAATGAATAATGGAATACATCCTGGAGCCATTTTTGTTTATGGAAACACATATGTTGCTATTGGTGATATCTTAAACAACCCTGCCGATATGGTAATATATATATAATCCTTCATTAGGATCTTAATTAAACAGGATAAAAATATGACATTGTGCTTAGCCAAAAACTAGATTTACAGGGAATACAAGAATGTATCCTCTCATTTGCAGGGGATAAAACTGGATTTGCAAGGGATACAACAATGTAGCCTTTCATTTGCAGGGGATAAAATTGGATCAATGTGCGAATTCAACATTGTTCCTACTAGAAAAGCCAAAACTAGTAGTTTTTCATTGACAATGCAACTCACATAGTACACACTACACGCAATTCCTTTTCAAAACTTGGCTAAAATAAAATGCAACTATGGAGCCAAAAAACTGCATAGCTCATATCTAATGCAGCTGTGCCTACCAGAAAACTGGATCAGTGTGCAATTTCAGTGTGAAAATTCAATATACATACATTGATATTGATATTAGCAAGTAACCAGAAACTAGAAATTCAGTGTGGAAATTCAACATACA
Source organism: Capsicum pubescens (assembly GCA_030864215.1). Lineage (NCBI taxonomy): Eukaryota > Viridiplantae > Streptophyta > Magnoliopsida > Solanales > Solanaceae > Capsicum > Capsicum pubescens. The sequence goes on from CM061546.1 coordinate 75,336,841, forward strand.
TGCATTAAACATACATACATGCATTGTGTAAATTCCAGAAACCAGAAACCAGAAACCCAAAATTCAGTGTGCAAATTCAACATACGTACATTCAACATACATACATGTATTGTGCAAATTACAGAAACTAGAAACTAGTTCTTTTTCACATATATGCATATCATGCCACAACCATATTAATATTAGTGATGTTGGGTGTATTTATGCATTATAACGTCACTATTCTAGCCTTTTTAGACTTGTTTTGAGGATGATTCGTATACTATATGGGTTGATAATCATATAAATGTGTATCAAAGTGTTAAATAATGTGTTTATAATATTCAAAGTGAATTCCAAACAAGTTTGTACCTAAAAGTTTAAATTAAAGTTCAACCCAGAAAACTAGTGTTACTAACTTGATCTAGGTGCTTGTCTAGTTGATCTCGTTGGATTCTATGGTGTTTAATGGGTTCCAAATAGTTTAAATGTGTTAGTATGAGTGGAATAACTTGTTTGTAGAGAGAAAAGTTCAATTTGAGTAAGTGCACAACTGGAACAATAAGCTGAAGATTAACATGAACTAGCCTAGCTTAGCTCTTATTTTGATTTATCGTTACGGATATAGTGTGGTGTTTGTCTCCTAATTCGTGTGGTGTAAGTTTGTAGGATGATTTGGGATCTGAATATGATGATATTTTGATGATAAGAAGGCTTTAAATCTATGGAAAAGTGTAATACCCTGTATATTTCTAATCTAGAAAATGAACCGTTGTTCCTACTCATGAAACCTCCTATCATGTGATTCATATTGGATTAAATGAATTAGGATGAGTATCCTAGTGATAATAGATCTTATGATGTGTTAATCATTTTAATAAGAGTCACTTAGAGTAAGCCCAGCTAAGAATATTTGAATCCACAAAGTTTTCATGTGTGATTTCACATAGGTCATATTTGAATGAGAATAACTTGGTTTATAGGTGGTATTTTGGAATATTTATACCCTCCAAATTGAATATAATTCAATAATCTTTTTGTCAATACCAAATTCGCCTAAAACGGACACTCGGTGAAGAAGTTATAGCGATTTAAAGTTTCAGAAGCGTCATTTCAGTCAGTGGCGCGTCGCGTCGTAAGCCAAAATGACATTTGTCAATTTCCAGTGTCTCTCCGCGATTCCACCACGTCGTGGTGAGTTTCCAGGTCACAAACGGGGGGCAATGCGATATCTCCGCATCGCGCTGGGGGCCCAAATCGGGCAATTTTCATAGAAATTAAATGATGCATCTAGAGGGGTATTTGGGTCAACTTTCCACCCCTATATATATTCCATATACACGGAATTAATCCCTTATTTCACCAAAATATACTCTTTCTCTCAAAATCCTCTCAAGAACACATTAGGGTTTTCAATTAGGGATTCAAGTTCAAGCAAATTTCTCCATCAATCATTAAGAATCTTCCATCTAAGGTATGCGTAGTGTTTATCAATGGATCCATTTCGTTCATAGAGCTAAAGAACCATTTTTTAAATATTATATTGTGATTGTCTTGTTGTGATATGACCATGTACATGTTGATTATTGTTGTTTAAGTTTCAAGATGATATCTAAAGGTGTTTTCATGAAGTGTATGTGTTCGTCAGGTGAAATACATGAACTTTATGTAGTTTAAAAGAATGAATGCAAAGTGTTTGATAAAAGGCCTAGGATGATAGAATTTATGTCCCATGATTTAATAGTGCTTAAATGACAAGTCCATGCTCTATGCTTTATGATTTCACATGAACTCCACGTGATTGATATGCGTCGTTGTTGTGATATGGATTGAGCATGATATTGAAGCTATACAAGTATACACATGTTGTATGAATTTCACTTCCATATGTAAGATGTTGAGAACTATGGTTAATGTGAAATCCTCTACTTATGATATGGTGAATTGTGGACTCCATTTTATGATCAAGTCAGTTATGTGTGTCAGTTTTCTTCCATCGAGTCCTGGGGGTACTAGTAACTAAAAAATATAGCTATGTGCCTAGATCCATGTCACATTATCATGACAATCTCAGTCAAGCCATGATCTATAAAACTCAATCAGTTATGTGACTCAGGAAATCTCAGAAATCTCATGATCTCAATAAATTCTCAAATAGTAGTACTATTCCGTCAGTCAACGGAAGTCAGTTACTCATACCATGTAAAGCCAGTTAAATTATGTTTAGTCTCTTCAGATGGGAGTAGAATTTAGCACCGAGTGAACCCAAGGATGGGAATTCACCTGCCATTTCAGGGTGTGATTCTTAGTAGTCATCCTTGTGTTCCAGAACTACGTAGCCAGCGTAGGTTCATACATCTTACCCTGCTAGATTAGGGTTGATGAGGTGGCTTAACCTGTCAGTTTAGGGTTTCCACCATTCTCATTCGAGTACCTGCCATCTAAGGGTCACTCACAGATGTCCTTACCAGTGGCGCAATATTGACACCCTTCCAGTCGGGGAAGAGATTGGACCCCAAGCTAGCTATATGCGTTATTAGGGCATGTCGGTTAAGAAACTACCTCCCACAGTTTTAGTACCAGTCTCAGTAAAAGAACTCAGGAAGTTCCATCAGATTCAGGACTGTCAGACACATTCATCAATGTTATCAAAATTTCAGTATTAGTCATGTTAGATAACAGTAATTCATGTATTAGTGTACAGATCCAGATATCATGTATTCATGATTTTAGTTACTATGTATGCATGTTTGTACTCTTATGTTCATATCAGTCAGTCAGTTAGCATTGTTCATGCATGTAAACCCTTTTGCATTTGGCCTACCTCACTAGTATACTCAGTACTCCCAGTCGTACTGACACATTTGTGCTATGGTGCTTTCTTTCATGTTACACTATAGGTTCAGAGACACGAGTTCTAGATTAGTAGTAACATTCCAATCATAGAGTTGCAGTGAGTCCTCATCCATTCAATGATGATATTATTTTATTTCATTCATTATTTTAGTTCAGTTTTGCTAGACGGAGTTAGTTGGAGACATATTCCTTGAACTCCTTATTTCAGATAGTATTTAGAGGCTTTCATATTTAGTTCAGATATTAGATTCAGCTTTCAGTTGTTTTGGGTATTTGTTACCCTATATTGATGTTATTATTTATTAGATATTCTATTCAGTTGAACCTTATGGCCTATTGTTTATGTTTTCCGGATTCTACAAGTATATTATACAGTGTACAGGTACAAATATCATTCATGGGTTAGCTTGTGGTCCCTTGGGCTCATTAACACCGTGTAGCATTCTGGGTACCAGATTTGGGGCGTTAAAAACTTTTTATCAGAGCCTAAGGTTTAATAGAGTCCTAGGAAGTCTAAAAGCCGCATCTAGTAGAGTCTTGTGCATGGGTGTGTTGTGCACCACATTAATGTGCAAGAGGCTATGAGATGTTTTAGGAACAGTTTCCCCTCTTTCAGTATTCATGTCGTGCTAGTGAGCATAACCTCAAGTTAAACTCTCAGCCAAATCCGTTCTTCTCTTATTTCAGAATATGCCTCCAAAGAGAAGAAACCAGCCCGCTCCACAGCCCAAAGACCCTTTGGGCGAACGTGTTTCTCATGCGGAGTCTAGGGCTATATTCACCACACTTCCTCAGTCTGTGGCTACCCAAAATGAACGGCCACTAGTTATTCCGGCCAATCCAGTGGCCAACTCAGCCACAGCTAGGATTTGGGACTTCTCCCGAATAAACCCTCCATCTTTCTTGGGGTCTAAGTCTGATGAAGACCCTCAAGAATTCATTGGCCAAGTTCAGAAGGTCATAGAAAGCATGGGAGTTACTTCTTGTTAGAGTGCCGAGTTAGCTGTATACCAGTTGCAGGATGTGGCTTATACTTGGTATAAGCAGTAGAAGTCTGAGAGGTTAGAGGATGCATGTCCAATAGAGTGGGACGAATTTGTCATGACTTTCTTAGATAGATTCTTTCCCCAAGAGCTGAGGAAGGCAAAAGTTCTGGAGTTCAACAACCTCAGGTAGGGAAATATGACGGTTAAAGAGTATTCTCTCAGATTTACTCAGCTAGCCAGATATGCCCCTCATGTGGTTGCAGACAACGGGGCTAAGATGAGCAAGTTTGTATCAGGAGTGAATGATAGCGTGGTAAATGAGTGTAGGTCTACGATGCTGAACAGTGATATGACTTTACCCAGGCTCATGACCCATGCTCTGCAAATAGAGGAGCATAAAATTAGGACTAGGGAGAGGTAGAACAAGAGAGCAAGATCAGGAAGTTTTAGTTTTCCTCAACCCAAATTAGAAGAAGGAAACTGTTCGCAGTTTCGTCCTAAGCCAACAGTTCCAGCTTCTTCCTCGCCAGTGCCCCAGTGCCTAAATTCAGAGACGGCAACAGAGATCGAGCACTAGGCTCTAAGTATTAGGGCAGTGTCAGCAGTGCCCAAAATAATCCCCTGTGTTAGACTTGTGGTAAGAACCACAATGGTACTTGTAGAGCTGGTAGACATGTTTGTTTCAGAGTTGGCAAGCCTGGCCACAACATTAGAGAGTGTCCGCAGTGAGGTCTATAGGGTCAGCAGAATCGTTCCACAACCCAGTCTGGTCTCCTAAATCAGCAGGGTGCCACTTCCAGTACTACTAGTGGGCAATGCCCAAATAGACTCTATGCTCTTCAGACCCGATAGGATCTAAAAAATTCTCTAGATGTCATTACTGGTACATTACAGATTTTCCATGTTCATGTTTACGCTTTTCTAGATGCAGGTGCATCCTTGTCTTTTGTTACTCCTTATATAGCAGGCGATTTCGGAATCAGTCCCGAAATTTTAGCAGAGCCCTTTTCAGTCTCTACCCCAGTAGGTAAAATCATCATAGCTTTATGGGTATACAGGAACTACCCGATTATGATATTTCAGAAAGACACGTCAGCAGATTTAGTCGAGTTAGTGATAACTGATTTTGATATGATTCTCAACATGGATTGGCTTCATTCCTGCTATGCCACAGTCGACTGTAGAAACTGGATATTTTAGTTTCAGTTCCCGAATGAGCCTGTCCTAGAGTGGAAGAGTAGTACTTCATCTTTCAGGGGTCAGCTTATTTCCTACCTTCGGGCTAGGAAAATGATTTCTAAGGGATTTGTTTATCATCTCATTTATGTTAAAGACTCTAGATCTGAATCTCCTAGATTTGAATCAGTCCCAGTGGTAAAAAAATATTCAGATGTCTTTCCTAAAGATCTTCCAGGCATTCCTCCAGAAAGGAAAATAGAAGTGATGATCTCAATCAAGATACTCAGCTAATTTCTATTCCGCCATACAGAATGGCACCATCAGAACTCAAAGAACTGAAGGATAAGTTGAAGGATCTCTTATATAAGGTATTCATTTGACCCAGCATTTCCCTGTAGGGTGCACCGGTCTTATTCATGTGCAAGAAAGATGGTTCTCTCAGGATGTGTATTGATTACCGTCAACTCAACAAAGTTACAGCCAAGAACAAGTGTCCTCTTCCCAGAATAGATGACTTGTTTGACCAACTTTAGGGTGCCAGTTATTTCTCCAAGATAGACCTCAGATTAGACTATCATCAGTTCAGAGTTGGAGAGTGTGACATCCCGAAGACAGCTTTCCGTACTTGGTATGGTCACTTTGAATTTGTAGTTATGTCCTTTGGTCTTACCAATGCCCCAACCTCTTTCATGGACTTGATGAACCATATGTTCAAGCAGTACTTGGATATGTTTGTCATCGTCTTTATAGATGATATCCTGGTCTTTTCTCGCACAGAGTGTGATCATTCAGACCATCTCAAAATTGTTCTTCAGACTCTCAGAGATCACCAGCTATTCTCCAAATTCAGTAAGTGCGAGTTTTGGCTAAGGTCAGTATCATTCCTTGGCCATATTATTTCCTGTGATGGCATTAAAGTAGATCCTCAGAAAATCAAAGCGGTAAGAAACTGGCCTCGCCCTGTCTCTCCATCAGATATCAGGAGTTTCTTGGGTTTGGCTAGCTATTACAGGCAGTTTGTTGAGGGATTTTCTTCTATTGCATCCCCCATGTCCAAATTGACTTAGAATAAGGTCAACTTTTAGTGGTCAGATCCTTGCGAAAAGAGTTTTCAGGAATGGAAGACTCGACTCACCTCAGCTCTAGTCTTAGCTCTTCTAGAAGGTTCAGAAGGGTTCGTAGTATACTGTGATGCATCTAGAGTAGGTTTGGGCTGTGTTCTCATGCAGCATGGTAAGGTCATAGCCTATGCCTCCAGGCAGTTAAAGCCCCACGAGAAGAATTGTACTACTCATGATCTTGAGTTAGTAGCCGTAGTATTTTCCTTGAAGGTTTGGAGGCATTATCTATACGGAGTTCATGTAGATGTCTTCACAGATCATAAAAGTCTCCAATATGTCTTTTCTCAGAAAGATCTCAATCTTCGTCAGAGAAGGCGGTTAGAGCTTTTGAAAGATTATGAAATGGGTGTCCTTTATCATCTAGGCAAGGACAACATTAAGGCCGAAGCTCTCAGAAGACTCTCCATGGGTAGTGTTTCTCACATTGAGGATAGCAAGAAGAAAATATCTCTATAAATACCTCAACTTGCCAGACTAGGTGTTCGCTTAGTCGATTCTTCAGAGGGTGGTGTATGTGTTTAGGATAGTTCAAAGTCATCTCTAGTTTCCAAGGAGAAAGAAAAGCAAGACAAGGATCCTAGCCTTGTCAAGCTAAAAGATTCAGTTCAGAATTAGAAAATAGAGGTTTTCTCCTAAGGGGGAGATGGTGTCATTCGTTGTCAGGTTCGTCTCTGTGTTCCAGGTGTAGATAATTTAAAGAAGAGAATTCTTCCAGAAGTGCGTGGTGCGTGATACTCTATCCATCCAAGTACCAATAAGATATACCGCGACCTACTGGAGATCTATTGGTAAAGTGGGATAAAGAGAGATGTTGCAGAATTTTTGGCTGAGTGCCCTACATGTCAGCAGGTTAAGATAGAGCATCAGAAACCTAGTGGTTCCATGCAGAAGTTCACCATTCCTACTTGGAAGTGGAAAGAAGTGAACATGGACTTCGTGATGGGTTTGCCTCAAACTCATCATCAGCATGATTCAGTTAGGGTCATTGTAGATAGAATGACCAATTCAACTCATTTCTTTCCAGTCCATACCTCTTATTCAGTCAAGGATTATGCCAAACTCTATATTAGGGAGTTGGTCAAATTACACGGTGTTCCATTATCTATCATCTCAGATAGAGGTACCCAGTTTACCTCTCACTTTTAGAAAGCATTCCAAAAGGGTCTTGGTACCCAAGTTCATCTCAGTACAACTTTTCATCCTCAGACAGATGGTCAAGCAGAAAGGACCATTCATACTCTTGAAGATATGCTACGTGTGCAATTGATTTCAAGGGAAGTTGGGATGACCACTTGCTTTTGATTGAGTTTGCATACAACAATAGCTATCATTCCAGCATTAAAATGACCCTTTTCAAAGCTCCCTATGGTAGGAGGTACAGATCTCCAATCGGGTGGTTAGAAGTTAGTGAGGCCTCAGTTATAGGTCCTAACTTAGTATTCTACGCCTTAGAGAAAGTCCAGTTAATCAGAGAAAGACTCCGAGCTTCCCAGAGACGACAGAAGTCGTATGATGACATTCGTAGAAATGATCTCGAGTTCGAGGTCAATGACTATGTCTATATAAAGATCTCTCCTATGAAGGGAGTGAAGTGGTTTGGCAAGAAGGGAAAGCTCCGTCCCCGATATGTCGGTCCCTTCAAGATTCTTAGTCTCTTAGGCAAGGTAGCTTATGAGCTCGAATTGCCTCCAGATCTAGCCTCAGTTCATCCAGTATTTCATGTCTCTTTGATCAAGAAGTCTATAGGTGATCCATCAGTCGTAGTCCCTATCATATCATTGACAGTCAAAACAGTCTCTTCTATGAGAAAATTCCAGCGAAATTCTAGACTACCAGACTCGCAGACTGAAGAACAAAAAAGTCCCTCTAGTAAAAGTTCTTTTGCAAAATCAGTCCGTTGAGGGAGCTACTTGGGAAGTAGAAGAAGACATGCGTACCAAGTATCCTCACCTCTTCTACGCCAATACAGATCAAACTCAAGGTAACAGTTCTCCTTAAGCTTATTCAGTTTCCCGTTCAGTATTCTATACAACTTAGTATTTAGTTCATGCTCATGTTTCATCACAAATCTGGTATCAAGTACCATTGCATATTCAATTATGCTTTCATGTATCAGTCTAGTGTATAATCCTGCATCAAATATGCATTCTTATTGGGAGAACCCAGTTATCAGAAATCTCAGTTATGTATTCATGAATCAGTTACTCATACATCAGATATGCATGTCCAGCATGATATGTTTTGCTTATCAGTCATGTACATCATGAGATCATGTTCCAGTAGTGTATATGTTGCATGTACTCTAGTTTATCATCTATCCCCATTTCAGTCAGTCTCATTCGAGGATGAATGTTTCTAAGGGGGGGATATTGTAAAACCCCGTATATTTCTAAGCTATAAAATAAACTGTTGTTCCTAAACATGAAACCTCATATCCTGTGATTGATATAGTAGTACAAGAATTAGGATGAGTATCCTAGTGATAATAGAGCTTATGATATGTTAAGCATGTTCATAAGAGTCACTTTGAGTAAGCCAAGCTAAGAATTTTTGAATCCACCAAGTTTTCGTGTGTGATTTCACATATGTCATCTTTGAATGAGAATGACTTGGTCTATAGGTGGTATTTTGGCAGATTTAGACCCTCCAAATTGGTCCATATTTATGTCATTTGGTCTTACCAATGCCCCAAGCGCTTTCATGGACTTGATGAACCATGTATTCAAGCAGTACATGGACATGTTCATCATAGTCTTCATAAATGATATCCTGGTCTTTTCTCGCACAAAGTGTGATCATTCAGACCATCTCAAAATTGTTCTTCAGACAATCAGAGATCACCAGCTATTCGCCAAATTGCCAAATTCAGTAAGTACGAGTTTTGTCTTAGGTCAGTATCATTCCTTGGCCATATTATTTCTGGAGATGGAATTGGAGTAGATCCTCAGAAGACTGAAGCGGTAAGAAACTAGTCTCGCTTTGTTTCTCCATCAGATATCAGGAGTTTCTTGGGTTTGGCTAGCTATTACAGGCAGTTTGTTGAGGGATTTTCTTCTATTGCATCCCCCATGACCATATTGACTCAGAAGAAGGTCAAGTTTCAGTGGTCAGATCCTTGCGATAAGAGTTTTCAGGAATTGAAAACTCGACTCACCTTAGCTCCAGTCTTAGCTCTTCCAGATGGTTCAGATGGGTTTGTAGTATACTGTGATGCATCCATAGTAGGTTTGGGTTGTGTCCTCATGCAACATGGTAAGGTCATAGCCTACTCCTCCAGGCAGTTAAAGCCCCATGAGAAAAATTATCCTACTCATGATTTTGAGTTAGTAGCCGTAGTATTTTCCTTGAAAATTTGGAGGCATTATCTATACGGAGTTCATGTAGATGTCTTCACAGATCATAAGAGTCTCCAATATGTCTTTTCTCAGAAAGATCTCAATCTTCGTCAGAGAAGGAAGTTTGAGATCTTGAAAGATTATGAAATGAGTGTCTTTTATCATCCGGGCAAGGACAACATTATGGCCGACGCTCTCAGTAGACTCTCCATGGGTAGTGTTTCTTACGTTGAGGATAGCAAGAAGAAAATAGCTCAAGAAATCCATTAGCTTGCCAGACTAGGTGTTCGCTTAGTCAATTCTTCAGAGGGTGGTGTATGTGTTTAGGATAGTTCAAAGTCATCTCTAGTTTTTGAGGTGAAAGAAAAGCAAGATAGGGATCCTAGCCTTGTCAAGATAAAAGAGTCAGTTCAGAATCAAAAAGTAGAGGTTTTCTCCTAAGGGGGATATGGTGTCATTCGTTGTTAGGGTCGTATCTGTGTTCCAGGAGTAGATGATTTAAAGCAGTGAATTCTTCCAGAAGTATACGTGCGCGATACTCTATTCATCCAGGGTCTACTAAGATGTATCGCGACCTACGGGAGATCTATTGGTGGAGTGGAATTAAGAGAGATATTGCAGAATTTTTAGCTAAGTGCTTTACATATCAGCAGGTTAAGATAGAGCATCAGAAACCTAGTGGTTCCATGTAGGAGTTCACCATTCCTACTTGGAAGTGGGGAGAAGTGAACATGGACTTCGTGATGGGTTTGACTAAAACTCGTTATCAGCATGATTCAGTTTGGGTCAGTGTAGATAGAATGACCAAGTCAACTCATTTCCTTCCAGTCCATACCTCTTATTAAGCCAAAGATTACACCAAACTCTATATCAGGGAGTGGGTCAAATTACACGGTGTTCCATTATCTATCATCATATACAGATGTACCAAGTTCACCTCTCACTTTTGGAAATCATTCCCAAAGGGTCTAGGTACCCAAGTTCATCTCAGTACAACTTTTCATCCTCAGACAAATGGTCAAGCAGAAAGGACCATTCAGACTCTTGAAGATATGCTAAGGGCGTGTGCAACTGATTTCAAGGGAAGTTGGGATGACCACTTGCCTTTGATTGTGTTTGCATACAACAATAGCTATCATTCCAGTATTAAAATGGCTCCGTTCGAAGCTCTCTATGGTTGGAGGTGGAGATCTCCAATCAGGTGGTTCGAAGTCAGTGAGGCCTTAGTCATAGGGACTGACTTTGTATTCGACACCTTAGAGAAAGTCTAGTTAATCAGAGAAAGACTCTGGGCTGCTCAGAGCCAACAGAAGTCGTATGCTAACATTCGTAGAAAGAATCTCGAGTTCGAGGTCAATGACTATGTCTATCTAAAGATCTCTCCCATAAGTGGAGTGAAGCAGTTTGGAAAGAAGGGAAAGCTCAGTCCCCGATATATCGGTCCCTTCAAGATTCTCAGTCGCTTAGGCAAGGTAGCTTATAAGCTCGAATTGCCTTCAGATCTAGCCTCAGTTCATCCAGTCTTTCAGGTCTCTTTGCTCAAGAAGTGTATAGGTGATCCATCAGTCGTAGTCCCTATTCAGAGCATTGACAGTCAGAAAAGTCTCTTCTATAAGGAAATTTTGGTCGAAATTCTAGACTATCAGACTCGTAGACTGAGGAACAAAGAAGTTTCTCTAGTCAAAGTTCTTTGGATAAATCAGTCCGTTGAGGGAGATACTTGGGAAGAAAAAGCAGACATGCGTACCAAGTATCCTCTTCTCTTCTCCATCAATCCAGATCAAGCTCAAGGTAACAGTTCTCCTTAAGCTTATTCAGTTTCCCGTTCAGTATTCTATACAACTTGGTATTCAATTCATGCTCATGTTTCATCACAAATCTGGTATCAAGTACCATTGCATATTCAGTCATGCATTCATGTATAAGTCTAGTGTATAATCATGCATCAAATATGCATTCTCATTGGGAGAATCCAGTTATCAGAAATCTCAGTTATGCATTCATGAATCAGTTACTTATACATCAGACATGCATGTCCAGCATGATATGTTTAGCTTATCAATCATGTACATCATGAGATCATGTTCCAGTAGTGTATATGTTGTATGTACTCCAGTTTATTGTCTATCCCCATTTCATTAAGTCTCATTCGAGGATGAATGTTTCCAAGGGGGAGATATTGTTATACCCCGTATATTTCTAAGCTAAAAAATGAACCATTGTTCCTACACATGAAACCTCATATCTTGTGATTCATATTGGTGTACATGAATTAGGATGAGTATCCTAGTGACAATACAGCTTGTTATGTGTTAATCATATTCATAAGAGTCACTTAGAGTAAGCCAAGCTAAGAACTTTTGAATCCACCAAGTTTTCGTGTGATTTCACATAGGTCATCTTTGAATGAGAATAACTTGGTTTATAAGTTTTATTTTTGAAGATTTATACCCTCTAAATTTAAGAGAATTGAATAATCTTTCGGTCGATACCAAATTCGCCTAAAACGGACATCCGGTGAAGAAGTTATAGCGATTTAAAGTTTCAGCAGCGTTATTTTAGCCAGTGTCGCGTCGCGCCGTAAGCCAAAATGACGTTTGTCAATTTCCAGTGTCTCTATATGATTCCACCACATCGCAGTGAGTTTCCAAGTCATAAACGGGGGGCAACACGATATCTCTGCATCGTGCCGGGAGCCCAAATCAGGCAATTTTCACAGAAATTAAATGACGCATCTAGAAGGGTATTTGGGTCATCTTTCCACCCCTATATATATTCCATAAACACAGAATTAAGCCCTTATTTCACCAAAACATACTCTTTCTCTCAAAATCCTCTCAAGAACTCATTAGAGTTTTCAATTGGGGATTCAAGTTCAAGCAAATTTCTCCATCAATCATCAAGAATCTTCCATCTAAGGTATGCGTAGTGTTCATTTATGGATCCAATTCATTCATAGAGCTCAAGAACCATGCTTTAAATATTATATTGTGATTTTCTTGTTGTGATATGACCATGTACATGTTGATGATTATTGTTTAAGTTTCAAGATGATATCTAAAGGTGTTTTCATGAAGTATATGTGTTCGTTAGTTGAAATTCATGAACTTTATGTGGTTTAAAATGGAGAAATTCATGAAAACACACCTAAGCTAAAAGAATGCATACAAAGTGTTTGATAAAAGTCCTAGGATGATAGAATTTATGTCCTATGATTTAATAGTGATTAAATGACAAGTCCATACTCTATGCTTTATGATTTCACATGAATTCCACGTGAATGATATGTGTCGTTGTTGTGATATGGATTGAGCATGATATTGAAGCTATGCAAGTATACACATATTGTATGAATTTCCCTTCCATACGTAAGATGTTGAGAACTATGCTTAGTGTGAAATCCCCTACTTATGATATGGTGAATTGTGGACTCTATTTTATGATCAATTCAGTTATGTGTGTTAGTTTCCTTCCATCGAGTACTGGGGGTACTAGTACCCAAAAAATATAGCTTTGTGCCTAGATCTATGTCACGTTATCATGACAATCTCAGTCAAGTCATGATCTATAGAACTCAGTCAGTCATGTGACTCAGGAAATCTCAGAAATCTCATGATCTCAATAAATTCTCAGATAGTAGTACTATTCCATTAGTCACCGGAAGTCAGTTACTCATTCTATGTACAGCCAATTAAATCATGTTCAGTCTCTTTAGATGGGATTAGAAGTTAGCACCGAGTGAACCCAAGGATGGGAACTCGCCTTCCAGTTTAAGGTGTGATTCTTAGTAGTCATCCTTGTGTTCCAGAACTACGTAGTCAGCGTAGGTTGAGACATCTTAATCTGCCAGATTAGGGTTGATGAGGTGGCTTAACTTGTTAGTTTAGGGTTCCCACTATTCTCATACGAGTACCTGCCAGCTAAGGGTCACTTATAGCTGTCCTTACCAGTGGCGCGGTATTGACACCCTTCCAGTCGGGGAAGAGATTGGAACCCAACCTAGCTATATGCATTATTGAGGCATGACGGTTAAGCAACTACCTCCCACAATTTTAGTCCCAGTCTCAGTAAAAGAACTCAGGTAGTTCCATCAGATTCAGGACTGTCAGACACAGTCATCCATGTTATCTAAATTTCAGTATCAGCCATGTTAGATAACAGTAAACCATGTATTAACGTACAAATCCAGATATCATGTATTCACGATTTTAGTTACTATTTATGCATGTTTGTACTCTTACGTTCATATTAGTCTATCAGTTAGCATTGTTCATGCATGTAAACCCTTTTGCATTTAGCCTACCTCACTCGTATACTCAGTACTCCCAGTCGTACTGATGCATTTATGCTATGGCGCTTTATTTTATGTTACATCATAGGTTCAAAGACACGAGTTGTAGATCAGTAGTAGCATTCCAGTCGCAGAGTTTCAGTGAGTCCTCATCCATTTGAGGACAATATTATTTTATTTCATTCATTATTTTAGTTTAGTTTTGCTAGATGGAGTTAGTTGTAGACATGTTCCTTCAACTCCTTATTTCAGACAGTATTTAGAGGCTTTCAGATTTTGTTCAGATTTTAGATTCAGCTTTCAGTTGTTTTGGGTATTTGTTTCCCTATATGGATGTTATTATTTATCAGATATTCTATTCAGTTGAATCTTATGGCCTATTGTTCATGTTTTCCACATTCTACAAGTATATTATGCAGTGTACAGGTACAAATATCAGTCATGAGTTAGCTTGTGGTCCCTCGGGGTCATAAGCACCGTGTATCATTCCGGGTACCAGATTTGGGGCGTTACAAAAAGACACCACAATAATAGGAACCAAGAGGGGAGACTCAACACTTAACCAAAATTCGTAGAGCAACTTCCAGAGGCTCAGGGCGATATTGAGGCGCCGCCCCACCTGAAGCAGGTCTTTGGGAAGGGTGCAGCCTTGCCTAGAGAAGAGCTCTAGCTAAGGATCAACCTCACCTGGAGCGGGGCTATAGCCAAAGCGATGCCCTACCCAATCCCGAGCTCAATAACTGATAATTTCCTTGTCCAACATGGAATTGGCTTGCTCCTATACTATAAATACATGTTATATCACGTTTTTACATATCTTTTGTACATATTTTGGAGATCAAGGGGATGCTACAACTTCTTATTTAGGTTTTTATTATTTTTATTTAGTTCATTCATATTTTTAGTCGTTAATTATAATTTTGTGATTATGATTATGACTATGCGTCGCTAAATGCCCTTTTTTGAGGTTAAAGCCAAGAACATGAGTATTATAGTTTTGAATTGAAGTCGTTTGACTTTGCTTATCATCATTGGTTATTTATGTTTGTTCTTGTTATATCTATTTTAAGGATTCGCGACCCTTAGAATAAATCTTTTATGAACCTTGTGAACTCGAGAGAGGGAATAAGGAGATAGAACATGGGAATAAACAAAGTTTGAGTCTTTATTCTTTTATGAAATAAAGAATTAAACTTAGCACCTAGGACGGGGATGTACTTAGGAGCCAAACTTGGTTCAAACATAGGATGATAGCTTAAAGAACTTAAGTGGACTATTACATCCCCGCTCAATGATGTAGTTGTAAGGTTCAACTTAGGTAAAGGATTAGAGGTTGGGAAACCATAATCGTGAGACTAACCCTACGAATCAACAACCAAGATAAGCAAGTTAATGAATGAAATTCACTAACATAGTACGATTGTTCAAAGTGCTTTAACCCTTGGTTTTCTCCTATTTATTGTTTTAAGATCTTTAATTTCCGCATTGTTTACTTTTCTACAAATTACAAATTACAAACTCTCTTTTTGGTTATGCTTGCATCAACTGAATCTAATTTGTAAACTAAAATTGAATCGTTGCTGAATCAAGTCTCTATGGGATCGATACTTGGCTTCTTGAAGTCAATTTTACTACTTGATAAGACCACGTACACTTGCGTATGCGCTTGGGTGATGTCAAGTTTTTGTCGCCATTGTTGGGGACTTATTATTTGGCAATTTTTTGTTTTAGTTTTACTTTTAGATTTATTTGGTATTTTTTACGTTTGGTCTTGATTTTGTGATTGCAGAAAACAGGTTTTAAGGCTAGGAAGTTGGCAAGGGATAGATATTTGGTTGAACCAAGCCCCGAACCCAAACAACACTTCCATCAAGGAAGAAGAGACACAAACCATCTCCCTCAATTTCCACAAATAAAAGAAGACCAAGAGAATCCTGCTATAATGGCTGCAGAATAGCAAGCACGCCGGATTGTGAGGGAAGTGGCAGTCCCACTTCCGACGAATTTGACTTTCCTTATTCAAAGACCGACTGCTGGGGGGAATTTTGAGTTAAAGTACAATATGGTGCAACTTCTCATTAGCAGTGGACAATTTGTAAGGCTTTCATACGAGGATCCACAAGTCCACTTGCAAACTTTCATTGAGCTTACCGATACATTCATTTCGACTGGGGTAAGTACAGATTATGTGAGGTTGACACTTTTTCCCCATTCACTGTTGGGGAAAACTAAAAGGTTGTTGAATGCGGGGTCGACCATATCAATAACATCATGGGATGACTTATCCCGAAAGTTCCTCATCAGATTCTTTCCATCAGGCAAGACTGTGAGACTTCGTTGTAAGATAGTGAGCTTCAAACAGAAGCCTGATGAAAATCTATATTACGATCGGGAATGCTTCAAGGCCCTTCTTTTGGATTGTCCACTCCACCAACAGTCCAATGAGGTACTTGATCATATTTTTGTAGAAGCTCTTGATCATAATACGAAGATTTTACTAGATTTAGTCACAGGTGGTCAAGCGATGGAGTTGACTCATGATGAGCTGTACACATTGTTGAACCGTATAGCACAAGGAAATCCCAAATGGTATTAAAATTCGCGAAGTTCCATGAAAAGAATTACGGGTGCATTGGAGGTAGACCAATTCACGACCTTATCAACTCAAGTTGTAGCATTGCAGAATATGATAAATACTCAGTTCAGCAGCCTGAAATTGAGAGCTCCACAATCTGCAGCCACAGTCAATGCCATCTAACCAGCTGCATATTGGTATGATGTATACGGTAATAGTGGTCACTTAGCAGCTATGTGTGCTTCAAATTCGAAATCAGCGATGTATTTAGGTAATGCTCAAAGGCTAAATTATGGTAATGCCTACAACATGAAGTGGTAGGATCAGGCATGGAATGCCCAACAACAACAAATTCAACATCCAAAGGCACAAGCGAATCAGTCAACTAGCAATATGGAAGAGATATTGAAGTAACTTCTAGCTAGTCAGACTCAATTGGCTGCAGACATGAAAAATTTACAAGCAGCTCATAGAAGCTTAGAGATTCAAGTGGGGTAGATACAATAAACATTAAATATTAGGCCACAAGGGGGTTTGCCAGCAGATACAGAAAATCAAAAACAGGTTATGGAAATCACCTTGAGAAGCGGTAAAGAGCTTCAAGAAGAATCTCCCAAGGAAACAAAGGAGGTAGATATAGATTTGACTCCTCAACAGGTTTTCAAAAAAGCTGCTGATAAGTCAAGGAAGTCTGAGTACTTGAAAGAGACAGTTGTTGCTGAACCAGAAAAAAAGTAAGTGCCGCCACTACCCTTTCCTCAAAAACATAGAAAAACGAAGGAGGACACCATGTTTAAGAAGTTCTTTGATATATTTAGAGAGCTTCACATTAACTTACCTTTGTTAGATATTTTGAAGGGTATGCCCAAGTACGCAAAGTACTTGAGGGATGTGGTTGCTAATATGGTAAAATATCAGGATGTGGGGGCGATAACACTCACTGAAGAGTGCAGCACTGTAATGACATAGAAAATCACCAAGAAATTGAGAGATTTAGGGAAGTTTACTCTCCCTATCCAACTTGAGAGTAAAGTGGTCCATGCATTAAGTGACTTAGGGGATAGCATGAATCTGGTACCCTTATCCTTGTTTGACACGTTGGGCTTGGGAAAGCCTAAATCAACCAAGGTGGTTTTGCAACTAGCAGACAGATTCATGGCATATCCAGAAGGAATAATTGAGGATGTCCTCATAAAGGTTGGTAAATTTGTTATTCCTCCTGACTTTATTGTTCTTGATTTTGAGGCAGACGAACGGGTACCAATTATCTTGGGGTGTCCATTCTTAGCAACTGGAGGAGTGTTGATTGATGTTAGAGAAAACACACTCAAAATGAGGGTAGAGGATGAAGAAGTGGCATTTGATGTATATAAAGCACCCACACAAACATCTTAATATAAAGATTTACGTATGATCAATGTGATTGAAGAGGATGAGTGTGGGGTGGAAAGTACACCAAATACCTCTTTGAACTACCTTATTGAACGACCTAAGATTCTACCGCCTAAGCCTGATTTGATGCTAATTGATGAGCCTGAAAATTCTAAAGTTGAGAAATCTTCTGCACATAAGAATTCACACCCAAGAGGGGCGAATAGAATAAGAAGATGGAGACCATAAGTGAGAAAGAGAACAACTAGGTCATTTGTTGGGTCGTGCCGTGACACTAAATCAGGCCCTGCTTAGGAGGCAACCCAAGTTAAGTAGGTATGTTTTATTTTTAGTTTTTAGTTTTTATTTCACGTATTTTTTGTTTTTGATTGAGTTTCAGGTTAATGGGAAGTCTGAGTACCATAAACTTGAGCTTGGAGCATGGCAAAAATAGAGTGTGGGATCCCACAGATCTCATTTATATGTAAAGATACTACTAGTTAGGCCTAGAGTCCTTAGGGAGTATTTCTATGTAACGCCCCGAGTCTGGTACCCCAAACGCTACACGGTACTCATAATCCTAAAGGATCACAAGCTAACCCTTGACTGATATCTATAACTGAGCACTGAATAACATACTGAAATAAATGTGGAAAACTGGCGGAAACTTACCCTAAGGTTCAAATATCTGAAATAAAACTTAATAAAGTATAATAAACTAAGACTAAAACAACATCTAAAAAATACTCTAGTCTATCTGAACATCTAGTCTAAAAAGCCTCTAAATAGTTTGAACTGTGGAGTTAATGGGAAAATCCCCCAACTAACTCTATCTACTGAAATGCTAAATCTAATGCAATAATAAAATAAGGATCATCCTTGCATGATGAGGACTCACTGCTAAGTCTACTGCTGTTGGCTGAATCTGAACTGCTAAGGGAGCTCTGGATGTCGTGCTCTAAACCAGTGATATAAAATACCATAGTGCAAGAGAAAAGTATGAGTCAGTACGTGAGAATGTACTGGTATACTAGATAAGGTAAGGCTAAATGCAAAGGCTCATATGCATGAACTATAGCTGACTGGATAACATGAGACTACAGAATGAGGATACATGCATGAGTGCACAAACTATAACTGAAATCATAGTAACACTGAATACTGAATACTGATAACTGGATTACTGATAACTAGGTTTACTGATAACTGCTATTTGAGTTTACTGAAATTGAATTCTGATAACTAAGTCTACAAATATTGAAATCTGAGATCTAGCCTATCTAGTGGGTGATCCTTGAATCTGCTGATACTGATACTTATTGACTAAATTTGAGATCAAGCCTATCTAGCAGGTGATCTCTGAATCTACTGATAATGAATATGATTTACTAAAAATATGATCAAACCTATCTAATGGGTGATCTCTGAATCTCTGAAACTATCTAAGTTCTTTACTAAGCTGATTGACTGTATCTGACAACCCTGATTTCTGTATAGTTGAACAGAGTTCTATTACTGAGACTAAATCTGAATTTAAGACTGTGGGAAGTAGTCATCTAACTGACATACCCTTTAATCTGAACTAGTAGGGTCCAACCTGTAACCCCAGCTGGAAGGGTGTCAGTACCGTGCCACGAGTAAAGACACTTCTATGGTCAAGCCTGTCTAACGGGTGACCTAAGTAGAAAGTCAAGCCTAATCTGACGGGTGACTCCTGAGAGGTAGTCAAGCCTTAGTCTAACGGGTGACTCCTCATCCTGCGCTGGCTACATAGTTCTAGAGTACAGGGACTGCTACTAATGACTCTGCCTCTCTAACGGGGAAACCGTCATTCCTGCCCTCGCTCGGTGCTGAATCCTACTCCCAACTGAATAGATGCTGAACTGATTCTTAGACTATACTAGACTGAGATAAATTTGTTACTAATCACACTGATTAACTGACCTAGACTGAGTTTAATGGTTCTGTTGACTAACAGAATACTACTGAATTCTGCTAACTGATTGAATTTTATTGCGTTCTAAACTGAATACTTGAACATTACTGAGGTCTGAACTGAGTACTGGACTGGACTTGGAATGATACTGAGTTTATTGAATTTTTCTAAGTCATGTAACTGACTGAGTTCTACTAAATTCTGTAACTAGCTGAGAATACTACTGATCATGACTTGACTGAGAGTACTATAACAAACATTGGTTCTAGGCACACAGCTAAATTGTCGAGTATTAAATACCCTAAGGACTCGATAGCATAAAAGTAAAGCATAACAATTCTTGAATAACATGGAAATCGTCTATCATTTGCAATACAATTACTGAGGCATCCTTTCAAGTATTTGAGGTCATAAACTTGTAGACGTATAGGTATTCATACTAATGTCTCATAATTCATTCACCAAAGCCTTTCAACAAACACTTAACATACATTAACTTGTACACAAAAGGGGAATTTCATATTAACATGCTATAATGGCACTACTTCATTCACCTAGGCATTTAATCAAACATATAAGGAGCATGCTTTGGTTATACAACCAACAATAAATCTAAATAACTTGGCTACATCAATCAACATGCAATTATAAGGGTTTATCATGAACATCATACCAATCATCACCTACTTGGATTAACTTTTGGAATTTAAAATCTAAAATATGAATCAAAACCCAACAATAACATAAACATGAACTTCAATTCACATAAATCATGAAAACTCCTAAATATACAATATTTATAGTTTGAAAAAGGATTCTTGAACTTCTTGGTTGGAAGGGACCCAAGAATCAACATCTAACATACCTCAAAAGCTTGAATCTTGAAAGAGAATAACTTTTCTCGAAGGTTCTTGAATGGTGACGTTTTAATTCTTGAGTTTTCTTGAAGAAGGGTTTGAATCTTGTTCTTGGGTTTTGATATTGAAATAAACCCTAATTTTGTTGTTATGGATGAATGAGGAGTTATGAGCCTTGATCTGATATAAATAGGTGTTAAAAAGGATGAAAAAAGACCCAATTATCCTTTTAAAAATGACTTTAATTCACTGAACGGAAGTGAGCGACGACTTAAGCAATGGTCCGTCGCAGGCTAAATGGTCCATCGGCCTGTCCGTCACACGTTGCACAGAAAGTAGGGTTACTTCTTCAGTTGCGAAGGCTTGGGCGACGGTCCGTCGGCCTGACCGTCGCACTTGGCCAGTGAATGGGTTTTCTACCTCAGTTATGATGGCTTAGGCGACGGTCCATCGCAGGCACGATGGTTCGTCGACCTTCCCGTTGCACTTTGGCAGCTCGGACAACTCACTGTAAAACGACGATAACTTTTTACTCCGATATAAGATTTTGGCCAAATTTGTATCATTGGAAAGATATTTCAATTTTCCACATGATAGAAAAAGTTGAAATTAGAGAAATTCTATCATATTTAATCATTATTCACTTAGGAAGTCATCCCTAAATCTTCTTGAGACTAAATTAGACTTAAAGAAAGTTTGGGGTATTACATTCTATCTCTTACTTTTAAATTCACTTTGGGAACAAAGTAGATTTTTAAGTGTGGGGTAGAGAAATTTCCAATTTTTGGCTCAATTTAAAGTTTTTTAGGTCAGGAATAAGTGAGATATTCTTGTTGGTGCTATTTTTGATTACATGGTGCAAGTGTTTAGTTTTATAAAAGCATGTGGAATAAGTGAATTGTTATTTTTGAGACTCCTAGGCTCAATTTTGTGATTCTTATACTTTTTGGCTTAAATTTGAATTCATGCTTTTATTTGGTTGGGAGTTTATGATGATCCTATTGAGTTGAACATGTACCATGTGCATGTGAGATTTTTGTATATTTCTTGTTCATGTGATGTTTAGAACTTACCCGGTGTGTGTGTAAAGAGAAATAAAGAGTAACAGTGAAAATCCGATGCAATCCCCACTCATGCAAACACTTAATAATACCCGTTACTATATCTTCACCTCTATGGCTAGAAATTGAACAAAAAATGATAATTTTTTTATGCAAAGTCCAATCTTTATCAATCCAATGAGCATGAGTACATATATAATTGATTCTTTGCACAAAAGTTCAAGTATCAGTCGTTATACACACTCTTTGTTGAGTTTTCTTAAAAATTCTCCTTGTTTATTTTTCTCTTCATCAAAGAGATCAAAACAATCATGAGTAACAATGGTACGAGAAGAAATTCAAAATAAAGATTGTACCACTTTCAGAAATTGTTTAAAGCCTTCTTTTTCAACAAATCTAAAAAGGAAGCTAATCAAGAATTATCATACGACACAAAGCTTTTCTACACTCTTCTTGATCAAATTTTCATGAAACAATTGATACATCACCCTTGTTACCCCTATAATCGGTTGAAATATTATTTTTGATTGGCTAGTATCAACATCATGGGGCATTTTTTGTATTTTTTATATGACCAAGCATTGTCGTCGTACCATGTTCTTTTGTATCAGCTAAATACTCTTGTTTACAATAATTACACGCACCCTTTTTATTTCCTTCCGAATCAACTTTAGAAGTAAAATAATCTCACACAATAAATCTTTTTCTCCTTTCTTTATTTTCTTTAGACTCAACTGTTGGACTTTGATTCACTATATTCGAATCAGATGCTATCTTCTCACCAATCACTTTATCAACTCTAGTATTTTGTGTCATCTAGTTGTATCAACGTGACTGTGATTTTAAAATAAAGAATCAAATAATAAGTCAACAATATACATTCAACAAGCTAACAACAAAATTAATACATAAGATAACCAAACCTTGACAATGTACATACAACAGAATAGACCATAAAATATCAGCATATAAGTAGTGACTTACTGACTTCACATTAATTTAGTAACTTAAGACAACACTAGTGTATTCAGCCAACCATATAGTTAATACATGCTAATTATTTTGATTTCAAATTAACAAATAAACAAAAATCAATCATCTGCAATAAACTGATCAACAAACATGGTATGTAAAAATAATAAGGGCTTAATATACAACACCACAATGCTCTAACTATACTAGGAATTAGAAAATGTAAGAACGGATTTTAGCCATGTAAAACCAATTTAATCACGTTCTTTCCAAATTTTATCCCGCATAAGATAATATATAGATAGAATTATTTTGAGGAAAACTTTGGAAATAATTTTATCTAAGCCTATTTTTTGTGATTCATCATGAACAACATTGTTTATTGTTAGCACTCTCAACCCATAAAAACAAAAAAATGATTCGGGTACAAGCAGTCAAGCACGACAAAAAACATTACTTATTATGCATCTGTAAAGTCAAAAAACTAAACTTTTCAAGCATAATCAAATCATCCCTTTAATTGAACTGTAATTTCACAATAAAATAGTTGAATCAACTAGTAATGTAAGCAAATAACACCTGAATTCTTCAAAATTACTATCCATTTATTAAAATCAGCTATTCAAGAGTAGCAATATGAATGACAAGATTGAAGGACATGCAATGATGCAAATGAGCTAGTCCTTAGTAGTTTGCAACGCAACAACAACAACGATTAGACATAAATTGGATATACATCAAAGATTGGACACTGGACAGAAATCGAAGATGAAGCAGAAGACTATCTAAGAATGAGATGGAGCAAAAGTTGTTACCTATTATGCAACGGTTGTGAGCAGCAACAGTCGACCAATATTTCGTCTCTCTAAATTGAGCAGTTTTGAGCCAAATTGAACTTTTGTGAATACTGAATTGTGAGTAGTGACAGAGAGTCTGAGAGTGAGAGGAGCTAAGTCGTAGTCTAGTGGAATAAACCTTATTATCCTTTGGGCTTGGGTCGGCTTCTGCCTTTTGGGCCAGTGGGTAACTGGGTATTGGGAATTTAAAGTGGCCTGTAGCCTATTTTGCTTATCGAGATATCAGGTTTCTCGATAAAAAAATTCAATAAACCGCGGCCCAAACCGACAGCCCAATAACAAAAAAATTAAACCTGACCCAATAATTAAGTAAATTGACCCATTAAATCGATAAATAAATTATCGGTTCGGGTTAATGGATTGAACCAAAATCTGCACAACTCTATAGCAATCTCCTGTAAGAGGTACGGCTTATATGTGAATCTTTACGGTGTAGTTCGTGTTATTACATGTGATTACACTGTCAACTAGTGGAACAAATAGAATGAATCTTAAGATGAATTTCGTGTTCTTGATTGGTTATTTTCTTTCAAATATGTAATAATTTAATTTTAAATTTTTGACCACATATTTCAAAATTCTTTCTTTTATTGTAAATCTTGTGTAGTGTCAAACACATTCATATAAATTCAAATGGAAGAAGCTGTTAGAATTAAGTATGACCTACACATTACTCATTAGTGATTGATTTATATACTATTTGGTGATAATATTGAGGAAAGTTCTAGATGAGGTTGGACTCTTGAATGACTTATCCTTTGATGAGAAGCATTAGAAGTCTACTGACAATAGGGTTCCGGCTGGTTATCTTGGCATATTCTGTTTTGCCTCAGTAAATTTAAGTAAAATCTACGTGTTTGTTATAATTCTTGAATGTAAATTTTTCAACAAGTGCTCTACGTGAGATTCAAAAATTAAATGAGAATATTTTTTCTTCTTCAATATTTATTTGTTTGAGATGGTAGGTTATCAAATTTTCTTACTTTAAAACTTTTTTAGACAAGTGACTATATATAAGACAAATAAAAGGAGACTAAATAGCAAGCAATACATACCAAATATATATTTATATTTACGGCATATTACAGTTTGGTCGCTAATTTTTTTTTCAAAATTCATTTACATTGGTTAGAGAGTATAGTTCACTTGATTATGATCACTTGTAATGCCCAGAGTTACTTTGCTCTTAAGAAGGTGATACAAATTAGTTACTTTAGTTATCACTTGATTTTCTTCTCTAAAATCTATTCTTGTGAATTTTGATTCGGTAGCAAAGAATAAAAACTGGGCGAATATGATCCAATCTAATTTTTGGATGAAAAGGTTATTAAAAAATTCTCACTTATTCGTACCCCCTTTAGTTATTTATGTCTTACATGACAAATAAATATTGAGGCTAAAAATTAGAATTTTGTAGTTATTAGTGGTGGCGTTTTTCTCTATATACAAAATATTGAAAGTAAACTATTTGTAGTGCTTTGCTTAATTTAGACCTTTAGTTTGGAATATGAATTATTAGAAGTGGACCTAATAAGTTTGATGATTTTCTTTGGGTAACAAATTTATGTAACCCTTTCAAGTTGGTTCATTATTTTATGTTATAACATTAATCTGTATTTCTATAATTTATGAAATTTGAATTATTGGGATTGTTTAAAGTTATGTCGTCATTCAGAATATTTCATTGGGTCATTAAGGAGATATAACATAACCTCATTTATAAAGTACCACTTATTAAGTTCAATTTGACATCTTTTATATTTAATTTCTATATCATGAAACAATTGCAGTTTGATCATCCTGTTAGCGGGTGTTTGGATAGGATTAAAATCTGGTCAAATTCGATTTTTATCATTTTTTTTAGTTTTTTTAGGTGTTTGGTAAAATTAAAAAGAGCTTAAAAAAAAGCTAAAAGTGGATTAAAAAAAGCAAGCTGGATACCCCCAGCTTTTTTACTTTTAAGATTAAATTTTTTTAGATTTGACCAAAACATTTACCTTTTTATCCCTTATATTTTCTTCTAATTCCAATAATACCCTAAACTTTGTAGCCCTTATTGATTTTTCTTTTTTTTTCTTTCTTCGGCTTTTTTTCATCTTTTCCCTCCAGTTTTCTCTTCATCTTTCTCCTTTATTTTCAGAGAATTCATCGTTATATAAGAAAACACTCAAAAATTTTATCGTCAAATCGAGTGGCAAGTTCTTCTCTATTCGTTCATATAGAATCTCTGCATGATATTTAAATTTTAAAAATTGATTCTTTTTAATAGTTTGTTTCATTCCTAAAAATTTTATGTTGTTTACAAGCTTGTAGTATTACAATATAATACTATATTTACATAAAAAATATCTTAAAATTTTTATTTTTTAATATTTAAAAATAAAAAGGTAACTTATATTTATAAATTGACCTGGCATAATCACTTTATGTTGAAAGTGTATTTAAACAAAAATTATTTTTGAAGTATAGAATTTAAAATCATAAATAATTTACGTTATTATGTGTTAACAACTTTAAGGATATTTAATTCATTTTGACAACAAAAAAGTGATTGACAACACTTGTTTACCAAACACATCAACAATTTTTTTTCAATTTCAGCACTTCTATCCAAACACTTATCTGCTTAATTTAAATGCACTTATTTTAAGCTTTAAATCACTTAAACTAAAAAGCAATTTTTTTAATCCTATTCAAACAGGTTCTTAGTGTATACCTGATCATATCCACTCGGCTCGGGATAATTTATTAAGGCCATAAAGGATATATAATCCCATTCATAAAGTATTGCTAAATCTACTTTGTATTTATTACAATATTCCTATATTATGGCAGTATTATAATTTGTCCATTCTCGTGGGCATATTTAAATTGATCCTCCTTGCATGTATATGCAATTTCTTCAAGTGTTTATTTTTGTTTAAGTTATCTATCTCTATATATTTGTTGAGATTAGAATTTTATTTCTGATCAAAATAATTGAAAGATAATTTAGTGTCATGAAAAGTTTTAGATCTTGTGAAGTCTTAGGAGTAGTCAAAGCATCCTAAAGACCATAAATAATGATTGAAAATTTTTATGTGGAATATGACAATAAAAATTAAGGTACAATGTACAACGTTAAGAAATTTTTGCCGTAATTCTTAGATTTTAGGAATTACAAATGCATCCTAAGATCATAAGGTATTAGATTTTGGAGAATTTTATTTGAAAATTAACATTGAAGCGAGGTATTGTCATGAAATTTTCTTAAATCTAAGCTTTAAGGATTGTTAACGCAACCTAGAACTATAAGGTATTAGATTTTTGAAAAGATCATATAGAATATGAAATTTAAAATGAATTATTAATACCAAATGTTACATGTCTACAAATTTAAGAGTAGCCAAAGTATCTTAAATTAATATGAGGAAATTGATTAGGGTAGAATGAAACATCTAAATATCAAGAACGTTTTTTTTTTTTCGGTCGGTCAAAAAGATACAGTAAAACTCAAAGGATTCTTATATTTAAATTGTTTCACTTCTATAGTCATTAAATTCCATGTAGTTTGCAAAGTTATGCCCAAAGGTGATACTGAAATCTACTAGCGTCAAGTTCATTTATCTTATAGCACAAAAGTAACGTTGAATTTTTACAGATTTATCCCACTTATATTAATTTGATTTCTCCTTTTGTTTCGTAAAACCTTCATTAATAAGAAGAAAAAAGAATGCTCTTAAACAAAAGAATACGGACGACCCTTCATCAGAAAAATCATAAGATGCATCTTTTGTTAGAAAATGGACATACAAAATGGGAACTGCAAGTAGAGATAATGATTTGATAAGAAATAACAATCTTCAAATTTATATCGAAATCACTTCTACTAGATGTCTCTCTAATTTTGATGGGTTAACTTTGTTTTCTCAGTTTATGTGGAAAAATTTTAATTATAATTTTGTAATCTTAAGAAAGTCATAACTGTTATAAATATATTTACATTACAGTGAATGTCTATCAAGATCTAATAAGATATCTAGTTGATATCTATCAGGATTTAAAATATTTGTCTTTTAGTCAGAACCTAGGAGTATTTTTCCTATAAATAGAGAAGTTTTGTTCGTTATATTCTCAATCTGATATCTCTCATTCCTCTCTTCTCTCTCTATTTATTGTTGTTGTTCTTACTTTATATTTCACAACACGTTATTATCACGAGACTCTGCCAAACAAGGTGAGATTATAAATCTAAAGGTAAGGTTAGTAATTTCTTATGTTATTTGTCTTATTGTTGGATTTGAAAATAATTGGTTTGGAACCACTTATGTTTTAAATTTATTCCTCAAGAAAAATATTATCAAAAGGGATGATGATATGTTGGGTTTAAGTTTCATCGATTTATGCCTAAGACGCCTTTATATGGGTAAGACATTGAGTTTGAATCTCAATGCACCATATTGATGATATTATGATGGCTAAGGCAAAATAATGTGTTTTTAATGAAAATTCATGAAATATGTCCCATTGAATATGCTCCATTCCATGAAGTGAATGTGGTAGAGATTTATGATAAATCTGAAATATGACAACTTACTTCATTCTTGAAGTGTATGTGATAGCAGTGCATAATATGTCTAAAAGAAGACAAGTGATTGAATGCACGAATATATGCGAGGAGGGACAATATGATAATGATCATCAAAAGTGATGATATTTTCACACGCATATTATGATCATAAGATATGTTAGAGAAAATTTCTCTACATCATATTTATGCCTTGATTTGCTCCTGAAGTAGCAAAATCTTGAAAGAGGTTATAATCTATCATAATTTGATAGGCTTAAGGCATGATTATATTCCATTCTTGGGGAAGGAGAAGATTATTAATGCAAACGTGCACTTAATTGTGATGGTATCACAACACACCTCTGAAAGAAGCTGAATAATTGAGATGAGATATTCTGAAATCTACTTCTAAAGTAGTAAATCTGAAATTTATTCATGTAATAGTAAATCTGAAATTTACTAAAGTGAAAAATACTTGTCATGGTAAACTTGGAGTTTACTAGTATAAAAGTTCATAAATTGACATGAACGATTGCGACATCCTAAAGATGTGCATATTAATTATTAAATACATATTGAAGAATTCAAAAATTCTTGATGAGCTTTTAATGTTGCTTGTTCTCATGATAAGTTGGTTGGACCAACTAATGTTGGGATTTGATCCCATAAAATCTGAAAAGTATAAAGGGTGAATATGGGCCTGTTCACCTATCATATGATATGTTAAAAAGATGCATCAATAAGATGACCACATGTACATTCATTGTCAACCTGCAGTTTGACATCCATAAAGTTGCTTGCTCAATAAAATTGAGTTAAGAACATAATTTTCATATTGTATAATCAAAGACAATTCATCTTGATGATGATGGTTTGACATTGAATGCCTTCGATAAATAGCTAAATCATTGCTAATGAGAACAAAGTTTCATGTGTTGGTTTGAAATATGATATGTGGCATACAATAACACTTGTATGCATTAGATCTATAGATTATGATTATTTCTTCCCTCTCAATTGGTTCAAGGTCATGAACCAAATATTCCATCTATAATTTTTGATGTGTGGTATACGATTAATGAATATATCTTGATGCACAAAGATGGATTTCTCAAAGAAGTAGAGGATGTATGTTAGTTTTTCTAACATAAGCGGGAGGTTATAAGAATCTATGAAATATATTAGGAATTATCATCAGATCCTCATTCAAAAGATAATTCAAGTCAAATACCGAAAGTATCTCATATTTAAGCTGAAAGTGCTCCTATTTTGTGTCCATGAAGGACAAAGTCTATGCATGCGTGAAGTGTGGTAGACCAATCAGTTCCAAATAAAATAATCCTTGAAAAGAATAAGGAGAAAATAATCATAATAACAAGGAAATGTGCTCTTGAAGAGCCTACGACATAACACTTCATAAAACCTTATGAGAGGTTCAGGTACCTGAAAATAATTACGTGATGAGATCTCAAAATGTTATGTCACACTGTGAACCAATACAAAATGATATATCATCAGTATCTTTGATACAATATTGATGCAATATTATGAAAGATTACGAGGATCTAAATTCTACTTTTATTTAAGCATGCTGACGTAGAAACATTTATCAAGTAGCATGAAAGAGTACATCTTGGTAAGTGAAAACTTATTTGATTAGCATTCCACACACTTGAAGATGTCACATATGAAATGTTGAATATTGTCACTTGACAAAATATATCTTGTAAATACTACAAGGCCTGATATAGCCTTTTTGATAAATTTGTTAGCAAGGTATAGTTTTTATCCTACTACGAGACATCAAAATGGGACCAAACACATGATCTTATATTATTCTAAAAATTGCAGTCTCGATCTTATTGATTATGCTGATGCTGAGTATTTAATTAATCCATATAAATATCGATCTCAAACAGGATATGTGTTCATATGTGGGGATATTTCCATATCTTGGATATATACAAAGAAATCTATCATAGCCACTTCATCAAATCATGCTGAGATAATAGCTATTGATGAAGCAAGCCGAGAATGTGTATGATTGAGGTTCATGATACATCTCATTCGAGAAACATATGGTTTGAAATGTGATAATGTACCTACAATTTTATACAGAGATAAAGCAACATGCATAGCACATCTTAATGGAGGATTCATAAAAAGAGATAGAACGAAGCACACTTTATCAAAGTTTTTCGATATACATGATCTACAAAAGAATGGTGATATTAACGTGCAACAGATTCATTTAAGTGATAATGTGATTAATTTATTCACCAAGTCTCCTCCAATTGCAACTTTCAAGAAGATGGTACACAAGATTGGGATGCAAAAGTTCATTGATGTTCTCACCAAGGGGAGAAAATATGCGTTGTGCTCTTTTTTCCTTTAAAGTTTTTGTCCCACTGGGTTTTTCTTGTAAGGTTTTTAATGAGGCATCCGAAATACGTACTATTCAAGATGTGTACTCTTTTTCCTTCACTAGATTTTTTTCACTGGATTTTTCTAGTAAAGTTTTAACGAGACACATTATATATCAGTTAGACATTCAAGGAGGAATGTTATAAATGTATTTACATTATAGTGAATGTCTATCAAGATCTAATAAGATCTATTAAGATCTAATTGATATCTATTAGGATTTGAAATATTTGTCTTTTAATAAAAAACTAGGAGTATTTTACCCTATAAATAGAGGGGTTTTTGTAACGCCCCGAATCTGGTATCCGAAATGCTACACGGTGGTCATGATCCCGAAGAATCACAAGCTAACCCATGACTGATATCTGTA
Source organism: Capsicum pubescens (assembly GCA_030864215.1). Taxonomy (NCBI): domain Eukaryota; kingdom Viridiplantae; phylum Streptophyta; class Magnoliopsida; order Solanales; family Solanaceae; genus Capsicum; species Capsicum pubescens. Next base: position 75,367,560 of record CM061546.1, read on the forward strand.
ACTGAGCACTGAATAATATACTGTAAATATGCGGAATATAAGCTGTAAGTTCATAAGGTTCAAAACTGAACTAATACTGGTTATAAAACAATATCTGTAATGGGGTATAACAATACCCAAAACTGAAATCAACTGTCTGAAATATGTTGTAGTCTAAAAGCCTCTAAAATTGATTGAAAACTATGGAGTTGATGGGACATGTCCCCAACTAACTTCAAACTACTAAAATAATAAAGTAATAAAATAATTATGCTATCCTCAAATGACGAGGGCTCACTGCTAGTCTGGCTGCTGAACGTCTGATCTACTAAGGATGCTAGGGAGCTCGTGATTCTAAACCTATGGTATAAAACACCATAGCACAAATGCGTCAGTATGATTAAATGTACTGGTATGCAAGTAAGGTAACATGAATACAAGGGTTCATATACATGAACAATAATAACTGAGTGATAACATAAACATGAATGCGTGAGAAATACATGCATGAATACATAAACTGGAACTGGGGTCGTAACAATACTAAATACTGATGTACTAAAATCTAAGTTTACAAATACTGGGATACTGAATAACAAATTCTACTGATGATATGAATTACGGAGTTTGCAGGTAACCGATATCTGAGGTTACTGGTACTATATTACTGATAACTGATAACTGAGTATATTGATACTGAAAAACTATCTGAGTTATTTACTGGACTGGGAAACTGTATCTGACAGTTCTAAATCTGAAGAACTATCTGAGTTCTAGACTGAACTGGATGACTGTATCTGATAGTCCTAATTTTGATGGAACTAGATGAGTTCCATACTGAGCTGAGCAACTGTATCTGACAGTCCTGATATCTTTAGAACTAAACTAAGTTCTATTACTGAGACTATATCTAAAACTGAGATTGTGGGAGGTAATCATCTAACCGGCATGCCCCGAATCTGAACTGGTGGGGTCCACCCTGTAACCCCATCTAGAAGGGTATTAGTACCATGCCACGAGTAAAGACAAGTTGTGAGTAAACCCTCTCTGACAGGGAGATCTTCCGTCAACCCCTCCTATAAGGAAAACTCAAAGGAGATGAATAGTCCATAGACTCGAAGGGGTACATCTCGACCTACGTTGGTTACGTAGTTTTGGAACGCAGGGATTAATACTAAGGATCACACCCTCTACTGGATAACAGGTGAGCCCTCAGTCCTGGGTTCACTTGGTGCTGAATTTTACTCCCAACTGAATAGACACTGAACTGATTTTCCTAGTTCACACTAGGCATGACTGAGCTGTTACTGATGATATAGTTTTACTAAACTAAACTGAGTTCACTGAGTTTCATTGAATGATGGAATACTACTGAATTCTGTCAACTGACAGAATGCTACTGAGTTCTGCTAGCTGACTGAGTTACTGAGGTCTAAATTGAATACTACTGAGATCTGATAACTGATTGAGATTATAGAGATTACAGAGATTACTGAGATCACTGAGATTACTGAAATGATACTGAATTTACTGAATTTTCCCGAGTTACATAACTGACTAAGTTCTACTGATCATGGATTGACTGTGAGTATCATGAAAACAGACACTGGCTCTAGGCACACAACTAAATTGTCGGGTACAAGTACCCCCAGGACTCGATAGCATAATAAGTCAATCATGGAACAATCTTAAAAGCTCAACAGTGGCTACATGTTTATTATTCATTTATTTAGATATTTCAACAACCACTTGAGATGCATTACTTGTACATGAATGGGGAATACATATTAGCATACTATAACATGGAATTATTTCATTCTCATAAACAATTTGTCAAACACTTGCATGATACAACTTGCACATAATGAGCATGATATGATTTCTTTCACTTATTAACTCACATGAGCAATTCACCAAACACTTGGTGAGCATAACATATGCACATAACCCTATACAACAAATAGGCATCATAATTCATATTCCCATTGACAAATTTCAAGGGTTTAACATGGTTTCACATGATACTACACATATATCACTTTACTTCACATAGATATTGTAATTAAATCATGAACTAGAAAACCCATTAACATAATAGTCATGAACACAATCAAACTAAATCATGAAATTCATCAAAAACATTATCTTGAGTTTTTTGAAAAGGTTTCTTGGACTCCAAGGTTGGAACAAACCCTTGGATGATCACTTGACATACCTTAGTTGGAGAATTCTTGAAGGTTGATGGTGGAATCCCTTGGAATTTAAGTATTGAATTGATAGCCCTAGGGTTTTGTTCTTGAAGATTTTGTGAATAATGAATAGGATTAGCCAAAAGAGGGCTAAATTTCGTGTTATGAGAGCTGAAGGGCGTGGAAAAAAGACTGTAATAACCTTGAGGATGCAACTTTTAAATGACTGAGAACTGGGCACCAATGCTATTAGCGACGCAACGCGTCATGACATCAACGCGATAGTCGACGCGTCGCACCCTCATCATGTCGAGCCTCAGTACTTTGACCCTGGCAACTTGCAATAATATCAACCAACACAATTGGCGATGCGGCACGCTAAGATCGAATTGGTCCACTATTTTGGGATTCTGAACGTGGTCTAAACGAGTTCCACAAAATCTAAAACTTTTTCGGGAACACCTATTGACCTTTCTGGTCATGAATTACTAAGAATACGGACCATTAAAGAATATTAAAGTCACAAAATGAGACTGAAAACTTTTGAAGGATAAAATAAACTAAGTCTGAAAACTTAGCTAGAACCTTCTATATATGGGATCCCCTTAACAAGCATAAATGGACTGAATTAAGCTTAGGATTTTGCGAGGTCTTACAATATCTACCCTTTGGGAACATTCATCCTCGAATGAGACTGACTGAGATGGGGGAAATGATAAGCTGAAGTATATGGTGAACATGAACAACTGAAACATGAGTACATAACTAACATTACTGATTTGCTGAGATTTTTTATGAGCATGCATATTTGATGCATAATTTCATGACTGGGATGACTGATAAGCTGACTATATTATACTGAATATGCATATCTGATGCATGAATACATGACTGATTTGACACATAAATGCATGACTGGATATGCAATGGTAATTGATACCAAGTTTATAATGAAAATCTGAGAATGAAACTGGATAAGTTTAAGAAAGATTGTTTCCTTAAACTGAAAATGCTAATGGGCCTGAAATTAATTACTAGATATGAATGAGCAGAAACACGTGAACGTAACTAAGTCTGAAATGTGATACATGAGCTGGATATCATGATGTAAACTGAGTACCATGAATACGTGGTTTACGGCTGAGATCGGAGTTTGAGGGTCAACTCATGAGTACTCCTTACCCCAAACTAGATTCATTACAAAAAGAGAGAGTGACATGTTTATGTCATGAAGGTTCAGGGGATTATAGTGTATCTCCCCCTTGGGAAACTATGTCCCTTGAAAAATACTCGGCAGACTTTGCTGAGATAGTAAGGAAAACTGGGGAGATGTACAAGACACCTAGGAACTGAATCGTGACTGATTATCTATGATATTAAACTGAGGCATGATACATGAATTAGGATGAACATGTAACTACCTGGTTATTCCATCGTAGAATGATCACATTCCTGAGACTCTGGATAACGCGACTATATGGAAAGATGGGAAACCACACCATCTAAACTTATTTATCTGGCTGCTAAACTAAATTACTGTCTGCTTAACTAACTCATACTGGAAACTTGTACTCGACTGGAGCATTCCTATAATACTTTCTTTCTGTAGAGTTTTAGTGACTATAAGGAGAAAGTGAATCTTGGCCAAATCTGAGCAGGACATCAGAATAAGAGATCACTACATGGCTGGGATTCTTGTATTAAGAGACAAGGCCTATGAAACATCATCTAAGATAAAGTGACTAAGCCTTATGCACTGCACTGAGACTACTGAAAAGATTCACGCAGGTGCTGAGCATGAATGCATAAATATAATAACTTATCTGATTAACTGAATGACTGATAGCTGACTATTGGGTCTGTAAGGATGAACTATACTTAGCCTAAAAGGCTAGACTTTGACTATAGAGTATTATACATATAAGGTAATGACTGACTGGGTAACGTGAGGTAACAAAGCATGAATGAGTGAAACCTGTATTACCTTAAGAGTGCAAGACCAAGCGTCCAACATGATTAAGAAACATTCTATAAACTGAGGTACTGAAATACTAATAACTAAGTAACTGATGGCCATATGCTATGGTTGGGTAATCCTGAAAGTGAACTGAGTTTATGATCTGAATGGACTAGGACTGGGATTGAGATTCTAGCTAAGATGGTAATTGTGACTGTAACCATAACTAAGACTATAACTGGGATTGAATGATGGTTCTTGATATCTGAGAGTTAGACTGGTACTGAAGTACTGAATCTTGATGGTTAAATAACTGATAACTGAAGTCCATGGTTCTGTAGGACAATCTGAGTCCTTTACTGAATACTGATTACTGAATAATCCTGCAACTGAGGGCTGAGGGACAGAACATCAACACCACGGATTCACCGAGGGGTCTAAACTGTGGATATACATGACATAGTTTTAATTTTTTTTAACTGATCATTAGGAACGTAGCATGAGTCATAATCTGCATGAACTGAGTCTGGAATTTCTGTGTTTATGGGACATGATTTGTAACACTGAGTGAAATGGGATTCCTTATTCTAGGAACTTGAAAAGTACATGATTCTATGGATAGTGTGAATATATACTGGGTTCACAAAATTGTGACGTGATGCATGCGTAAGTATCGTGATGGCTGAAGTACAAAACTTTGCACTGAGATAAGAATGGGTCGGGAATCATCTTCCCTTACTGATTTTCTACCCATACTGGTATTACTACTAGAACTTGAAGGCCTAGCTTTATGAGGTACTATAATCGAACAGTTCTTGTATACTTGTCGGGCTATTATAGACTGACCCGCTGGGTAGAGACTGAGAAAGGTCCTGTTAACATTTGGTCTGACCTTAAAGTTGATTGGTATGTAAAGAGTTATAAAAGAAAAAGAAGCTCCTGAATTTGAAGAAGTGTAAACATGTAAATGAGAGATCTGTAACATATCAGTGACTACATCAAGAGAACTTTCCTGATCTTGTTGATACTGAAGTGCATAGAGTATGTTTCGGAATTGCCCACTAATAGCGCTGGAATTGGCACCCTGTTAATTCGAGCGACCAGACTGAGCTAAAGGACAACCGTGCTGACTTTATGGATCGGGCTTAGGACAGTCTCTAACCTTGTGACCTGACTCTCCACATTCGAAACACACATTAATACCTGCTCTACACACACCCTTATGATACTTACCATACTCTTCGCACAACAGATGAGTGCGAATAATGCTTGTACTACCCTAGGTTTTGGAGCCTGGTGCCCCATCCCTATGTGTTTTTTTGAACTTTGGTACTGGTGCACTAGCTGAAGAGGGAACTGAAACTAAAAGCTTCTGACTATACTGAGAACGGTTACCACCCTGCGACCCTGGATGAGAAAAACTATAACTACCTGTTCTGGCTCTCTTATTCTCTCTTTTCTTCTTCTTCTTAAAGTTCTGCTTTTCAATCTGTTGAGCATGGACCATAAGTCTAGATATGTCCATCTCCTTAATCAATATCACAGTCCTACACTTCTTAACCACTCTACCTGAAACCCCAGACTCAAACTTGCTCATTCTGGATCTACTGTCTGCTACTACATGGAGAACATAACTAGCTAACTGGGTAAACTTAAGGGAGTATTCTTTCACACTCATGCTACCTTATATGAGATTGATGAACTCTAACACTTTGTCTTCTTTCTTCTCTCGGGGAAATAATCTATCTAAGAAGGCCGTAGTAAACTCCTCTCATTCTATGGGCCCTGCATCTGTACCCCTGTCTACTTTTTACTATTTAAACCATGTATGGGCTACATCTTGTAGCTGATAGGTGGCTAATTTAGCACTCTCACCGAAAGTTACTCCCATGATATCTGTGACTTTCTGAACCTGGTTGAGGAACTCCTGAGGATCCTCTTCGGACTTAGAATCAGAGAATATGGGAGAATTTATTCAGGCAAAGTATCGAATCCTGGTTGCAGCTGTATTGGACACTAGGTTGGATAGAATAACAGATGTCCATTTATTCTGAGTTATGCCTATATTGGCTAGAGTAGTGAATGCAGTCTTGAATTCTTCATGAGAAACATGTCGTCCAGGGGATCTTCCTGAACGGGCTGTGGTTCTGACTGATTACCAGTTTTACCTTTGCTTGCCTTTTTGGGAGTCATGTTCTGTAAAAAAAATAAAAAGCAAATTAGACTGGGATTTAAATTTGATTTCATGCTCACTGGCACGACATAACTACTGAAAGAGGGGAAACTATTCTTAAAACATCTCATAGCCTCCTGTCTACAAGTGTGGTACACAACACACCCATGCACAAGACTATACTTGATGCGGTTTTTCAGACTTTCTAGGATATTATTGAACCTTAGGCTCTGATACCAAGTTTTTAACTCCCTGAATCTGGTACCCCGAATACTACACGGTGCTCATGACCCCAAAGGACCACTAGCTAACCCATGACAGATATCTGTAACTGAGAACTGAATAATATACTGTAAATATATAGAATATAAGCTGTAATACCATAAGGTTCAAAACTGAACTAATATTGAATATAAAACAATATTTGTAATGGGGTATAACAGTACCCAAAATTGAAATAAACTGTCTGAAACATGTTGTAGTCTGAAAGCCTCTATAACTAACTGAAAATTGTGGAGTTGATGGGATATGTTCCCAACTAACTCTGAACTACTAAAATAATAGAGTAATAAAATAATTATGCTATCCTCGAATGATGAGGAGTCACTGCTAGTCTGGCTGCTGAACGTCTGATCTACTAAGGATGCTCGGGAGCTCCTGCTTCTAAACCTATAGTATAAAACACCAAGGCATAAATGTGTCAGTACGATTGAATGTACTGGTATACAAGTGAGGTAAGTTGAATCCAAGGGTTCATATGCATGAACAATAATAACTGACTGATGACATGAACATAAACACGTGAGAAATACATACATGAATACATAAACTGGAACTGGGATCATGACAATACTAAATACTAATGTACTGACATCTTAGTTTACTAATACTGGGATACTGAATAACTGAGTCGATTGATGATATAAATTATGGAGTTTGTATGTAATCGATATCTGAGGTTACTGGTTCTATATTACTGATAACTGATAACTGAGTATACTGATACTAAAAAACTATCTGAGTTCTTTACTGAACTGGGTGACTGTATCTGATAATTCTTAATTTGAAGAATTATCTGAGTTCTAGACTGAACTGGATGACTATATCTGACAGTCATGATTCTGATGAAACTAGATGAGTTTTGTACTGAGCCGAGCTACTGTATCTGATAGTCTTGATATCTGTAGAACTGAACTGAGTTATATTACTAAGACTGAATCTAAAGCTGAGACTGTGGGAGGTAATCATCAAACCGACATACCCCAAATTTGAACTGGTGGGGTATAACTTGTAACCCCATCTAGAAGCATGTCAGTACCGTTCCACGGGTAAACATAACTATGAGTAAACCCTCTCTAATAGGGAGATCTTTCGCCAACCCTTCCTGTAAGAAAAAGTCAAAAGAGATGAATAGTCCCTAGACTCGTAGGGGTACATCTCAACCTACGCTGGCTACATAGTTATGGAATGTAGGGCTTGCTATTAAGGATCACACCCTCTACTGGCTAACAGGTGAGTCCTTATTCCTGGGTTTACACTGTGCTGAATACTACTCCCAACTAAATAGACACTGAACTGATTTTCCTAGTTCACACTAGGCATGACTGACCTATTACTGATGGTACAGTTTTACTGAACTGAACTGAGTGCACTGAGTTTCGTTGAATGACGGAATACTACTAAATTCTATCAACTGACAGAATGCTACTAAGTTCTGCTAGCTGACTGAGTTACTGAGGTCTGAACTAAATACTGTTGAGATTAGATAATTGACTGAGATTATAGAAATTATCGAGATTACTGAAATCATTGAGATTACTGAGATCACTGATATTACTGGACTGATACTTAATTTTCTTGAGTCACATGACTGACTGAGTTCTACTGATCATGGCTTGACTATGAGTATTGTTAAAACTGACACTGTCTCTAGGCACACAACTAAATTGTCGGGTAAAAGTACCCCCAGAACTCGATAGCATAATAAGTAAATCATGGCACAATCTTAAAAGCTCAACAGTGGGTATAAGTTTATCATTCATTCATTTAGACATTTCAACAACCACTTGAGATGCATTACTTGTACAGTAATGGGGAATACGTATTATCATACTATAACATGTCATTATTTCATTCTCATAAATAATTTGTCAAACACTTGCATGATACAACTTGCACATAACGAGCATGGCATGATTTCTTTCACTTATTAACTCACATGAGCAATTCACCAAACACTTGGTGAGCATAACATATGCACATAACCCTATACAATAAATAGGCATCATAATTCATATTCCAATTGACAAATTTCAAGGGTTTAATATGCTTTCACATGATACTACACATATATCACTTTACTTCACATAAATATTGTAATTAAATCATGAACTAGAGAACCCATTAACATAATAGTCATGAACACAATCAAACTAAATTATGAAATTCATGAAAAACATTATCTTGAGTTTTTTGAAAAGGTTTCTTGGACTCCAAGGGTGGAAAAAACCCTTGGATGAACACTTGACATAGCTTTTTTGGTGAATTCTTGAAGGTTGATGGTGGAATCCCTTGGAAATTGAGTCTTGAATTGATTTCCCTAGGGTTTTGTTCATGAGGATTTTGTGAATAATGAATAGGATTAGCCAAAAAGGTCTAAATTTCATTTTATGAGGGCTGAATGGCGTGGTAAAAAAGACTGAAATAACCCTGAGGATGTGGCTTTTAAATGACTGAGAACTAGGCACTTACGCTATTATTGACACGTCGCATCATGTCATCGATGTGATAGTCGACGCATCGCGCCATCATCGCATTTAGCTTCAGTACTTTGACCCTAGCAACCTGCAATAATATCAACCAATGCGATTGGCGATGCGGCGCGCCAAGATTGCATTGTTCCACTATTTTGGGATTCCGAACGTGGTCTAAACGAGTTTCAAAAAATCCAAAACTTATCCAAGAATACCTATTGACCTTCCTGGTCATGAATTAGCAAAAATACGGACCATTAAAGGACATTAAAGTCATGAAATGAGACTGTGAACTTTCAAAGGATAAAATACACTAAGTCTGGAAACTTAGCTAGAACCTTCTAAGTATGGGACCCCCTTAACAAGCATAAATGGACTAAATTAAGCTTAGGATTTTATGGGGTCTTACAATTTTGTTCATTGTATTTTTAATCTGATGATCTCTCATCGCTCAAGAGAAATAAAGAAGTCTTCTCTCTTCTCTCTATATTTATTCTTGTTGTTCTTTCTTCTCTCTCTGGAAGAAGGACTTGCACATGGTGTTTATTGATCTAGAGAAGGCTTATGACAGAGTTCCCAGGGAGATTCTATGGAGGTGCTTGGAGGCTAGAAGGGTGCCCGTGGAGTACACTAGGTCGATTCAGGATATATATGATGGTGCAAAGACTCATGTGAGGATGTTAGGAGGAGATTCAGAGCACTTCACAGTTTTAATAGGGTTGCACCAGGCATCAACTCTTAGCCCATTTTTATTTACTTTGGTGATGCATGTTTTTACGCGACATATTCAAGGGGAGGTGCCTTGGTGTATGTTATTTGCAGATGATGTGGTTCTGTTTCATGAGACTCAGGGTGGAGTCAATGATAAGTTGGAAATTTGGAGATAGACGCTTGAATCTAAAGGTTTTTGGTTAAGTAGAACCAAGATGGAGTACTTGGAGTGTAAGTTTAGTGATATGTCATAAGAAGATGGAGTGGTTCTGAAGCTAGACTCTCAGTCCATCCAGAAGAGAGAGAGTTTCAAGTATCTGGGGTTTATAATTCAGGGTAATGGTGAGATTGATGAGGATATCATGCATCATATTGGGGCATGGTGGTTGAAGTGGAGGCTCATTTCGGGAGTCCTTTATGATAAGAAGGTTCCCCCAAAGCTTAAAGGTAAGTTCTACAGAGTGGTAGTCCGGATAGCTATGTTGTATGGAGCAGAGTGTTGGCCAGTTAAGAACTCTCACATCCAAAAGGTGAAGATGGCATAGATGCGAATGTTGTGATGGATGTTTGGACATACCAGGAAAGATTGGGTGAGGAATGAGATTATTCGGGAGAAGGTGGGAGTTGCCTTGGTGGAGAATAAGTTGCGAGAAGTAAGGCTACGTTGGTTCGGGCATGTGATGAGGAGGGGCCCTGATGCTCTAGTGCAGAGGTGTGAGACTCTGGATAAGGATGGTTTTAGGCGGGCTAGAGATAGATCGAAGAAATATTGGAGGGAGGTAATTATACATGATATGGAGGAATTACAACTTTCAGAGGACATGACCCTTGATAGAAAAATATGGAGGACACAGATTAGGGTAGAGGGTTAGGGGTGGGAGTGCGGAGGTAGTAATAGGGGAGTGATTCTTTGGGTCTGGAGTTTCTGGTTCGTAGCTTTGTGGCTGTATTTTGGGGCTAGTGGTGTTGGCTTTTTTGCATCCCGTACTAGTTTATTATACACTTATTTTTGTGTTTGTTATACTGTTAGTTTGTTTTGTGTACCATACTAGTTTATATGCGCTTACTTTTTATATTTGTTATACTGTTATTGGTCCTAAGCCGGGGGTCTATCAGAAACAACCTCTCTACTTCTCTTGAGGTAGTGGTATGGTCTGCGTACACTCTACCCTCCCCAGATCCCACTAGGTGGGAATACACTGGGTATGTTGTTGTTGTTGTTGTTGTTGTTGTTATTTCTTCTCTCTCTATTTATTCTTGTTGTTCTTACTTTATATTTCATAACCATAACGAAATAAAAAGAGCCTCTAATTTGAGAAAAGAACTTGCCTTAAAGTAAAGATTTGGAATCTTTTAAACTTGAAACTTGAATTTCTAATTCTATTCTTGGAAAATTACTTCAAGTTCCATAAATTTTAAGATTTCAACTTTGATTTTTGAAAAATCTATTTTATAAATTTCTGTTTTTGAATTTTGATATTCAAATTTTGTAAAAAAGGTTATTTTAGTGGTGGAAATTGAAGTGACACAGTTTTTAATATTTGAATTAGATCCTATTTGAAAGGTAAGATCCTAGCCATGTGCATTCGTACTGACATAACAACAATTGATCAATGATTTGAATATATCCTGCTTCTTCTATGTTTAGGAGATTTAGGTTTATCTCCATTAAGAAAATATAGAAGTTAGAAAGAGAGAGTTATTAAAACTCTTAACTTTTCAGATATTGGGTCTTGTAAAGATTTCATATCGATAAAAAAACTAACAAGTTCACTAAGGATACTTGAAGAAGCGATATAAAGACTTGAAAATTATACACCTGAAACATATACTCATATCTATATTTAATTATTAGAAATACTTTTATCTCACTAAGTAATGATCACATCATATATATATATACTCCCTTCGTTTAAAAAAGAATGACCTACTTTGACTTGGCACAAAGTTTAAGAAAATAAAGAAGATTTTTAATTAAAGTTGTGTCAAATGTAACAAAATGCCCTTTAATCTTGTAGTCTTAAACATGTCATGTGGAAAGTAGAAATTAAAGTAGGAAAGGGGTCATTCTTTTTGAAACGGTTTAAAAAGGAAAGTAGGTCATTCTTTTTAAAATGGAGGGAGTGTGTGTGTGTGGATATATATATATATATATATAAAATTTCAATATTAAAAACAAGAATTGTAAGAAAAGAACAATAATAACAAGATATCATAAGATAGTAAGAGAACAATGTAAGATAAATTTCTTTCTATTTATAGTATTACATAGAGGGACGTCAAGAGGTGTCATAAATATGACATTAACTCATGAGAAGATGGAGAATAATATGGGGGAGTGGATGATCAATGAGGAGGTAGTGGAAGTGTGGGAGTTACTACACTTAAAGGAGGAATTACACCAAGAAGTTATGGACATTCACATTATTATAATCATCTACAACACTACCTCTTGAATGTCCATTGATAGACAATGTGCCTCCTTAAAATCTTACTAAGAAAAAATTCTATGGAAGAAAATCCTAGTAAAGAAAAAAGACTTCACATATATTCTGATATGCATTATTTGTTGCCTCATTAAAAACCTTGCCTGAAAAAACCCATTGGGACAAAACCTAGGCCAAGAAAAAGAGAGTGCAACACGAATTTTACTCCCCAAACATCATTTCATTTCTTAGAGACGACGCATCCCAATCTTGAGTATCATCTTCTCAAATGTTGAGGTTGAAAATGCTTTAGTGAACAGTTTTTCCAAATTATCGACCAAGCAAATTTATTAAATATCTATTTCACCTTTATTCTCAAGAACTTGAGTGAAAAAGAATTTTGGCAAAATGTATTTTATTCTATCTCCTTTAATGTAACCTCCCTTCAGTTGAGCTATACATGCAACATTATCTTCATATAATGTAGTTGGAATATCCTTATTCAAAGAAAATATACACATTTCCTGAATATGTTAAATCTTTGATCTCAATCACATACATTTCCGACTTGCTTCATGAATGGAATGATTTCTGCATGATTTAAAGAAATTGCAGCTAATGTTTGCTTCATTGAGTGTCATGATATAGTTTTTCATTCATATGTAAACAAATAGCCCATCTGAGATTGAGCCTTATATGGATTAGACAAGTATCCTACATCTGCATAGCCAATCATTTCTGACTTGGATTCATTAGAATAAAATAATCCCAAATTAATAGTTCCCCTTAGATATCTTAGTTTGACACCATTCCAATGTCTTTTTATTGGGAAATATTTGAATCTTGCCAATAAACTTATCATAAAATAAATATATGGTCGAGCATTATTTGCAAGATATATTAATGCCTCAATTGCACTAAAATATGGAGCTTCATCACCAAGAAGCTCTTCATCATTTTCTTGAGGCCGAAATGGATCTTTGTGTATATCAAGCAACCTCACAATCATTGGGGTGCTCAATGGATGTGATTTATCCATGTAAAATTGCTTTAAATTTCAGTGTATGTTGATTGATGGACAAAAATTCTATTTGTTAAATTCCTAATTTATAGGCCAAGACAAAAAATTATCTTTTTTAGATCTTTTATTTCAAATTCTTTTTTCAAACACTCAACAACTTTGAAAGTTCTTTAGGAACACCAATGATATTCAAGTCATCAACGTACACAACTATTATAGCAAATTCAGATTCAGACCTTCTTATAAAAACACAAGGACAAATAGGGTCATTTTTGTACCCTTTTTTTAGAAAATATTCGCTAAGACGATTGTACCACATCTGACTTGATTGTTTCAATCCATATAAGGATTTCTGAATCTTTATTGAGCAAGTTTCTTGTGAACTTTTATATTCTTCTGGCACTTTGAAGGCTTCTGAGATTTTTATAAAAATATCATTATTCAATGAGCCATACAAAAAGATTGTGACAAGATCCATTAGGCGCATATCAAGATTTTCATGAAATGCCAAATTTATTATATATCTGAAGGTAATTTCATCCACCACAGGAGAATATGTCTCCATATAGTCAATGTTAGGACTTTGCGAAAAATCTTGTGCCACAAGTCGTGATTTATATCTTACGACTTCACCTTTTTCATTTTATTTTTGCACAAAAGTCCATTTGTACTTCACTGGCTTGACACCTTCAGGTGTTCGGACTATTTGTCTGAAAACTATGTTTTTCAAGTGAAGTCAATTCCTCTTGAATTGGATCCTTCCATTTTGGCCAATCATTTCTTTGTCTACATTCCTTAACAAATTTTAGTTCCAAATCCTCATCTTGTTACATTATTTCAATAGCTATATTGTAAGCAAAAATATTATCAACCACAATATTATTTTGATTCCACCTGTTTCTCGCCGAGACATAACTTATTGAGATTTCTTTATTCTCATTAGTTTCAGGTATTTTAACCTTCTTAAGGGTGTTATCATTTGTTAGATTTCTAGGCTCTTTTTGAGAAATTGTCATCATATCTTGGTCATTCTGATCATTTATTTCCTTTTTTTTGATAATTTTTATCCTTGAAACTAATTGGTTTACCAAATTTCAAATATGACCTAGACTCATTTAAATTAACCACTTGTTCTATTGGGACATCAACTCGAACTAAAATATTTGCAATTGAAATATAAGATTTAATAATCCTTGGAAATTTAGTAAATGCATTTGGCAGTTGATTTGCAATATTTTTTTATGTAAATCATCTTTTAAAACTCTTTCTCACATTAATTTATTTGAGGATCTAAATAAGATAGTGTTAATTCATTTCAATCTATCTCATATTTCAACTGCTTATGTTCTTCCCAATGTTGAATATACCGATTCATCAAAATGACAATCAATAAATCTTGTTGTAAACAAATCTCCTGTCATAGATTTCAAATTTTTTATAATGAAATGAGATTCATACCCAATATATATTCCCAACTTTTTTTTGGTTCCTATCTTTGTGCGTTGTGATGGAGAAACTGGAACATATACTGCACACCCAAAAATTCTATGATCAGAAATGTTTGATTCTTAACTAAAAGCCAACTATAATGAGGAGAATTTATGATAACTGGTTGGCATTATGCGCACAAGTGCTGCTGCATGCAAAGTAGCATGTCTCCATATTGAAACAGGAAATTTTGTCCTCGCTAACATCGGTCTAGCTATCAATTGAAGACGTTTGATCAATGACTCTGCTAGACCATTTTGAGTGTGAACATGAGAAACTAGATGTTCAATTTTTATTCTAGTGGACATACAATATCATTAAAGAACTGAGATGTAAACTCACCAGCATTATCAGGACGAATAGTCTTTATTGCATAATCTGAAAATTTTTCTCTTAACCTTATTATTTGAGCCAACAATCTCGCAAAATCCATATTGCGAGTTGATAATAAGCACATATATGATCATCTTATAGATACATCTACCAAGACTATATAATATTTGAAAGGTCCACATGGAGGGTGAATTGGTTCTTATATATCACCCTGTATAAATTTTAGAAATATGGGGGATTCAATTTCAACCTTATCTACTGATGATTTAATAATCAACTTTCCTTGCGAACAAGCAGCACAAGAGAATTTCTTTAATTGAAGAATATTTTGATTCTTTAAAGTATGCCCATGTGAATTCTCAATAATTCTACGCATTATATTAAAATTGAGATGGCCCAACCGGTCATGTAAAATGATAAAATTATTAGAACCTATAAACCTTTTGCTTACTACAACGTGGTTCAATCATACAAGTACTTGTATGATAATATTTTGAAGAAAGTGCGGGTAGTTTTTCCTGCACAAGCTTCTTTCCTACCTTTATTGTAGTAATATAAAGGTATTCAACTTTTTCTTCATTTGTAGTCTCAATATGAAAGCTATTTTTGTGAATAACCTTGAAACTTAGCAAGTTTCTTTGAGATTCACTACGATATAATGCATTATCAATGGCCAATATTATTCTCCTAGGTAGTAATAAGGTTTCTCTTTCAAAGCCCTCAATTAACTTTGTACTATCAGATATTGTATTAACATTGGCCATTTTCATAACTAAGTAAGAGAAATATTTCTTTTCTCTTAATCTAGTGTGAGTTGTAGCACTATCAAGAAGGCACATATCTCCATTACTCATCTTGGATCCAATTGAAGATTTGAGAATTTTTATTAACTTCAAAAAATAAAAATACATGATAAGAAATGTGAAATCTCACAATCTTAAAATGAAACTTAAATACTTTTTTCTTGAAAAATAAAAACACCATGATGAAAAGATAGGATAACTAAAATAAAACTACATAAATAAAACAACATAATTTATTTCGCCAATAAATTGATCAAAATTTAGTTTTGATCTCCAAAGATGTCTTCAACTTCCAAATGACTAATATCATCAAGTCCATCAAAATCATCATCTATCAAAATCAAATTTTCCTCAAAATTGTCATCCTTTTTTTTTTAAGGTCTTGCCTCATCATCATTTTTGAAAGTCAAGTGTGACTCCATTCGGACGTTAGAAGAGGTCCCACCATCATTTCTCTTTCTTTTGCAAGATTCTTAATAAAGCCTAGCAAAATGCTTAGGCGTCCGACAATCATTCTTCCAATGGTCTTTCATGGCACAATGATGGAAATTGCCTCTTGAAGGATTGTTTTGAAGACCCATTTGGTTCTTCTTTTTCTGGTTACCACCACCATGATAATTATTATATAGTTTCCTGTCATTGCCATGCACGCACATATTATTATGACTCCGATGTTGCTATTTTTTAGGTTAGTCATGTGCTTGTACCCTATTTTCTTCAGGTAATGGAGCAGCACCAATGGAATTTCATCAAAAGAGCATTATGTTGCTTAGCCACCAGAAGTCATGAGATCAATTCAGAATACTTCTGAAAGCTCTTTTCATGGTATTGATGTTGTGATATCACATTTGAGGCATGAAAAGTAGTAAGTGTCTTTTCCATCATGTCCTCATTATTTATAGTTTTTCACATAATTTTAATTGAAAAACAATCCTAAATACTACAAAATTATATTCAACAATGATTTTAAAATCTTGAAACCATAAGTGCATCCACTCATAATGAGCTTTAGGCAGTACCGCGACCTTTAGATGACATACCTTCCCTTCAAATCAATCCATAATTCAAGTGGATCTTTCACTGTCAAGTATTCAACCTTCAGTCCTTCATATAGATAATGACAAAGGAAAATCATAGCCTTGGACTTGTCTTGACACGATGCTGTATTATTCGGAGTAATAGTAGCACTAAGACCCTTAGCATCTACGTGAATTTTAGCATCGAGAATCCATGACAAGTAATTCTTTATGGAGATGTCAAGTGCCACAAACTCAAGCTTTGACAAATTCGACATGATGAAAACTATCATACAAATAATGAAGTTAGAGAAAAATACAATAACATTATCTCAAAATAGTAGACCTTTTTTTTCAACGATTTAACTTTTTTTAATAAAATAGTGTGTTACATTTTTTTCACAAATCAAAGGCTTTTAAAAATATACCATGAAATAGTAACTTTATAAATATAGCATAAACGTCTAGAATGTATAAAAAATAATAAATAAATAGTAGCTTCAAGCTAATAAAAATATCAACTCAAATAATAACTATACACAAAACATAAAATATGAAACAAAATATTTATACAAAAAATATTACTGCTTAATAACTTTAAAATAAAATTTCATGTTGTATATGATAAGAAAACTTAAGTGCTAGAGACAGACAAACTATGATAGTGAAAAAAATGAAAGTGTCAGAAACTTAGGACAACAAACATGTAACATAAATTTTTCTAGTATGCATATAAATTTGGAAAATGCTATTATATTATTGCAGTTTTCATGTGTAACTTTAACGTTAAAACCAAAAATTTTGTAAAAGAAAATAAAAAACTCCAATGTACAAGACAAGTAAATTGATTATACCTGACGAATTGAAAATTTTAAAAAGAGTAGAATCGTGCTGATAATGTGTTTCAATATTAAGAATAAGAATTTCAAGAAAAGAACAATAATAACAATATAGAATAAGATAGCAATTAGCAAAATGAAAATGTAAGATAAATTTCTTTCAAGTGTATGAAATATTTTTCTCAAAACCTCTATTTATAGTATTACAGAGAGGGACTTCAAGAGGTGTCATAAACATGCAATTAACTCATGAAAAAGTGGAGAAGAATATGGAGGAGTAGATGATAAAAGAGGAGGTAGTGAAGGTTTGGGAGTTACTACACTCAAAGGAGGAATTACACCAAGAAGTTTTGGACATCCACATTATTATAATTATTTACAACACACACACATATATATTTGCTTTTAAAATGGTCTTAAACAGTTTATGTTTAAAAATATTTGATGATGAATCAAAAAAGCAAAGAAGAGGAAGATGAAGATAATACAATCTCATAAGGATAGTGAGTACTATGATAAATTATTGAGTTATTACAATTTTTTAAGAACTCATAAATTAGTGGAAGTTTCTTACACAATTATTTTGTGGATTAATAAAGTGAAATATTGCAAATTTTAATCTTGATAGATGTGGTTTTCTATAAATGAGTGTTTAGCAGTCCATTTAAGACTTATCTATCTTGAAAGTAAATTTATTGTGTGCTATGAGATTATTTTTATTACACAGGTTATTTGGTTTGGACTATTGATAGTCGACTTTATTTGTAAGATGTAATTTTATTTTCATCATGAAGGATGATAAGATGTCAAGAAAACACTTTGTATGAAGTTCTTACACTTAAATAAAAATGAGGGAAGATGAAATTAATGTTGAATACACCATACGTTTCATTTGGTGATTGATCCTTAACTTGCTAGCAGCTTATTATATGGATCATGTTGGGAATATGTATGATGTTAGCCCTATAAAGTGTGTTTACTTAGTTTATGTCGACTATGGTGAGATAAGAAATTATCTTTATTACTCATACAATGCTAGTAGGTAGAAGGACTTTGTTATTCGTGTTAGTATCTATAGTACTAGTATTATTTCAAAATATTTTAACATTTATTGTATTACTTGGTGAGTCTTGTTTATGGTATTATTGGGTGTAGTAATTTCTATTGTTTATGATATTATTGGGCGTGAAAAAAATTATATATTACAAAAGAATATAGATGAAAATGTTCTTTTGTCTCTCCTAGATATGCTCTAAACCCTAACCTTCAAATCCATAGATAAGGCTGGCCGGTGGCTGGTCAGGTCCTTCCTTTAGATACCACATATCAATTACCTCTATCACATCCTTTGGTTAACCCATCTCTAGAATTTCAAATTTCATTTGAAAAGCCTAATACCAATGGCCTATTATGCAACAATAACAAACCCCAATTCCAATAATCATAATGCTCTCAAGAAAAAGTTATAAGTGGATCCTATTCCATTGAAGAAGGTGGATTTTACTGAGGAAATTCCGATGGTGAAGTGTATTGAACAAGAGGTAAATATGATGAACATAATTGAATATTTGTAATACGTTGTGGTTGGTAAATTTTCATGTGGATGGCCTGAAATAGTAGAATTACATGAGATTATTCCTAAGCAATGTGGAGTAAAAGATAATTTAAAATTGATTTCATATGAAATAGACATTTTAATGAAATTTGAGCTACTAGAGGTTTTCATTAATATTATGTATAAGAATGCTTATTAAATTATTGCTAAAGATGGTTATTCATACTAAATGTGCCCTCTAATTTATGATGCCAAATTCAAAGTGGAAAAAGAAACTTCTTTAGCAACAATCTGGATTTTCTTCCTAGATCTTTTATCCATTTTTTTCAAAGAAACTCTCTTTTCATTGACATCAGTTGTTGGTAAACCACTTCATTTGGATTTTGTTACTGTGAACACAACTCGTCCGAGCTTTGCAAAAGTGAAAGTTCAATTGAACCCATTAAAAAGAGAAACCATAATTTGTTCAGATGGCAATTGAAGATAAATTGAATAGTAAACAATTAATTATGATGGTAAATATACAGTTTAATTCTTTCTCCTCTTGCTACTAGAAGTGCAAGCTGTAGGGTCATAGTGAAAAAGAATGTAGAGTTTTGCATTCAGAGCTAAAGAATAGTTTTGATAAATCAAAGGAAGAAAAAATAGAAGATCAACAAAATTAGCAAAAACAGATGGTGTATGGAAAAGAAAAAATTGAGATAACATGGAACCTTACCAATATATACTTCACAAAGAATAAAGGGGAGCTTTTTTATGATAAAGCAATTGCAAGGGATGATAAACTTGTCACAAGTGACCCTTTTGAGGCCTTAGTAGATGAAGTGAAATAACAAAAGATAAAAGAGATGATGAGGCTATAATTTACAACAAAGAGATATAAGGAAACACAAGAGAATGGGTGGACAAAGCATTCAATAGCAGTTCTAACGTCCAAAAACCTCAATCACCGAAGCAAGCTGATTTCAGCTCTTCACCAAAGAAAGCTCCCAAAAGTACATCTACAGTCAATCTTGAAACATTAATGAAGGAAAAGTGGGGTGACAAAGTGGATATAGAGAAGGACATAAAGGTGGAAGAAGGTAAAATTGACAGCAATATAAATGGTCAAGATATTGTTATCTCCACTCAACCTACAACATTGGCTATGATAAATGATGACATTGACTTATCAATAGAATAAATGAAAGGAATAGAGGTAGAAAATGCACATGAAACTATGAAAGAGATAGAGGATAGAGGTCAAAGAGACAAATAACTACTACTGGAGGCTAAATCTATGCATAAAAGTCCTTCCTAGATATTACATGAAATAGTTACACATCAAGTGGAGGATACAAAAATAGTGAAAAAAGCATCAAATGTAGACACAAATGATACAATGGAGGATGAAGAAGTATAGGAATAAGTAAGTAGAAAAGAAGATTTATCTCCAAAATCAATAAGAAGAAACACAAGAAGAGACAAAAAGATTATAATTTCAATTAACCAACCACCTAAAAGGGTTGTGCGAAAAAAGAGGGATTCTAAATAAGTCTATTAACTAATGATGAAGGCTATTTTTTGAAATATAAGGTCTATTAACACATAACAAGACCTTTAATAGGTTGCAAATGTTTAATAGCCATCATAAATACTTTTTAATAGTTCTTATAGAACCTTTTAAAAATAAGAGACAATGCAGGGTTATAAAAGAAGGTTTAATATGAATATGGCAGGAGTAAATATAGTAATAAAATTTATTTTTTTATTAGAGAAGGGATTAAGATAGATACAATCAGTGATGCAAACCAACAAATTACGATAATGAAAACCTTTTTGGAGGACCAAAGGCAAATGTTGATCACTATGGTGTATGCCAAATCTACAGAAGGGGAGAGAACTTCATTATGAAAAGATATATTAGGTTTGCAGATACATTTTTACCATGATTGGTTGAAGGGAATTTTAATGCTTTACCTAATGAATAAGAGAATATAGAAGGATTACCAGTTATTCAATAAAATTGGAAGATTTTGCTTTTTGTATCAATTCTTGAGAATTGAAAGAAATTCCTTTCAAGGAAAGTTCCTTTACTTGGTGAAATGGCAGAGTAGGTGTTGACTATATTTTAAAAATATTTGGACATAATGTTGAATAATTCATCATTTTTGGAGTGGTTTCCTAGCATGAAAGTGAAATATTTATCTAGGATTGGATCAGATCATGCACCACTTTTATTAACAATAAATACAGAAGAGCAATCAAGTGTAAGGCCTTTTAAGTTTCTTGATTTTTAGGTTGATAATATTTATCTGAAACAAGTGGCTAAGCAACATGAATACTATAGACAAATCAAATAGTTTTTGGATTTTAAAATATAAATAAAGAAATCCGAGGAAGGCCGTGAGGGCATGGAGTAGAGAAGGATTTGGTTAAATTTTTCAATAGCTAGTAATTAGGGAGGCAATCAAGAAATTGAAGGAGCAATTGTTTGAGGAAGATTTTTCAATAGCTAATGTAATGATTTTTATAGAAAGCCCAGGAAGAGGTGAAGAATAATCTATATTTTGAAGAGAAATTTGTAGGCAAAGGCTGACATAACTTGATTTCAGAAGGAAGATAGAAATGTCAAATTCTTTCCTAGTCTAGTGAAGAAAAGCAGGAAAAGTCTTCAGATTAATGGTATCAACATGGGGAAGGCATCTAGATAGAGGATAAACAGAGGTTCTGGATTCTAAAATAAAGTTTTATAAAGAATAATTCACATAAGAGGAGGAGTGCTTAAATTTTGATATCTTGACATACTTGCCAAATTAGTTACTAAGGATGATAATATAATTTTGGAGTAGAAACTAACTATGTAGGAGGTATAACTGTCACAAACTAACTAGGGCCTTTCCGTGATGGGTATCTCAAGTACCACGTGGATAGGAGATCACCCCCTTCACCTAACCTAATCAGCACAATAACCTCAAGTGTCGGATTAATTTCGATCACATAACAAGATAGTGCATAGCTAAGACTAATATTACTTTATGAAATGTCTAAACCAATCATCGATAACCAGACAACCGTCTGCCACCCAACAACACATCCAAGTCCACAGTAATCCAACAGAGCCTCTACAAATCCAAAGTCAATAAAATATCGGGACATGCCCCCGACGATAGCTAAAATAGAGCTAAAAAAAGTGTAAGATATAGAACATAAAGAACATGAAATGAAGTTTTATGGAGTATGAAAACTCACCACTTCAATGTCAACTCATGAATCACTCGAACACCTGATCACTGCACATGAAAAGTAGAAGACATTCCGACGCTTGCATCATATGGCAATACAACGTCCATAGATGGTTAGCGGTTGGAGAGTTAGCATGTACCTTAGGGATAGAAGAATAAAATAGTGCCATCATTCAAAACCAAACCAAGTAACCATATGCAATCACACACATACACACACATATAAATATATGTATATATATATCGTGCTGGGAATCGGACAAGGATTAACATAAACCTTTGAAATCTTAGCCTAGGTTGTGTAGCTTAGTTGTTATGATAATGACACCCACGGGTTATATGGGCTTCATCTTTCACATCTTGATCGATCCCCAATTCGTGTAGCCGCACAAACTGAAGAATAATCTTACATATATGTATGGGGGACTCGAGCCTCCCACTCATATACTTGACTTAATCACCTGATCATGTAGTATGATATAGGGGACTCAAACCTCCCACATCATGTGATACGGGAAACTTGAGCCTCCCAGTCATAGTTAGTAAGAAGGTTTGAACCTCAAACTATTTTGACCCCTGAGCCGGCAAATGCAGTTTCCAGTGGTGATCTATCGAGACCTCCACTTTTACAGCTCGGCTACATAACCCTCTTAGAAGTCCAATTAAAATATTTATCACACATTCCCATTTTATTAAACCAATTATACACCATGGAACCTCGCTGGTATCATCTTACCAACATCACTTGCAAGTCGACGTCACCACACCATAATATCTATTCAACTAACCTGAGACTCGAACCCTTTGGTCAAAATTTATTCAAGAAGAAAATCATTTTGGGACTTAAACCCTATTCAAGAAAATAATCATTTTAGGACTCAAACCCCTTGTCCAAATAAGACATCAATTTAATTAAACACCTGGGACTGAAACCCTCTTAGAAAATTAAACCCCATGGTTATGATTTAAATCAATTTATGTCCATCAAGGCCTTCATAAAACCATTTACAAATCATTAACATTCTTAGGCGAATGCCTTAGTTCAAAACACAATTCCTATGTGACAAGATTCTTCTCATTGACATTTTCACAAAAAGGCTTAGGGCATACCATTAACAAATCATTATTCAAGCCAAAAACCATCAAGTCTAGGGTTAAACATGGCCTATTCATTAAACCACAATTCCCATGAACCCACATGTGAAAAACCATTATCAAAACATGAATAATCATAATTTAAAACATGAGAAATCTATACTCAACATTATGCATTCAAAACCTCAACCATGGTTTTCAAAACCATCATTAATGAATCATGAACAATGTTTAAAACATATGATTTTTGTGAACTAACAATGAAGAAAGATCAAATGCCTGAGTTATTAAGATTCACGGAGAGATTTTGATCATTAAGCCTCTAGATGACCACCTTGAATAAACTCTAGCCCAATTTTCTCGAGAGATTTTTAGAGACTGTTTTTAATCTTCTAAGTGTAGAATGATTGCCCAATAAGTGTTATAAGACGTGGATTCTTAAGGTCTTAGGGTGAGAAATATCAAAAATACCCTCTGCTTACAAGCTGTACAAAGAACGCATGTGGGTACGATTGGACCCCTCAACTCGTATCTATATCATATGAGTGGTACCCTCAAATCATAACTTGATCAGTAAGTTAGACACCTCATTCTGTCCAACATATGACTTCCTTGCCTAACTCATATCATCACCTTATGACTAGTATCATTAAGTCGTACTCTAGGAAGAACATCAAAGGCTAGACTCTGAACGTCATATGATCTGAGGTCAACTCACTCGTCTCATCAACATACGACTCGTATGGAGTCTTATCCTACCAAGGACAAAAATTAGCCAACATCATACTGATAAACATATGACTAGGGTCCCTAGACCCGTACCCACACCATACAACTAGTATGGTGAGTCATATAATCAACAAAAGGCTCAAAACTCATAAAATTTACAATGGCCAAAGTGTGGGGTATTTCAGTCTCCCCCTTAGGATCATTCATCCTCAAATAATGGAACAAGGCAATACAAGCATGATTAGAATCCACATGCCTCTTTTCTAACCTTTAACTAAGTTAGAAAACAAAGATGCAAGGAAATCAATCTTTCCATTAATAAAGACAGAAAATAATGATGTTTAAAGCCACACATACCTCAAGCATGAATTTCCAGAATCAGGAATAGGAACTGATACTTGGACCTCATGTTCTCCTCTGCTTCCCAGATGGCTCCTTCCACTTTATGTTTCTCCCAAGGGATCTCTACTAAAACTCCACCTTTAGTCCTCAACCTACAAAATCGTCTACGAATACCACACCTCACCAATTTAATCTTATAATTTCCCACAGACACATCACCACAGACACATCACTACAAGAGCTTGAGTCTATCTGTACATTGCTCCCACTAAGATTTCTAACTACCCAACACAACGGTTGGTATATCTATAATTCCTAACATTCAAGCCTACCCTTTTATATACCCACTGTACGGTCTACCCCACAAAAGATACAGTAACCTCTAAAAATCATCGCCTTGCAGCCACTAATTTAGGGTTTGGACATCTATGCTTCTAATACTCAACACTCTATTTTTAACTCCTTGAAATACCAATATTACTTCTCTAATATCATATCCCCATATCTTGAAAAGTTTTAAACTTATACCAAGAGTGCACATAGGATATCTACTTCTTCCCCAATCCAGCTCTACATAAAATTATGTAACATCTCCTTAGTCTTCCCCATGCTAAGAAATCTTAAGGGCATAAGTTAGGAGTACACCACCCCCTATTTTGAAACCGAGTATACTTTACCCAAGACTCTTATCCATCTAATGATTTAGCCACCATTTCTAATCCAACATGTATGCCTCATTCCTATATAATAGGTCATCAACCTAAGCTCTTTCATATATAATATCACCCTACAAATTTACCCCCATAAACCTTGTATCACTATCCTCAAGTTAATGTTTCCTTCACCATAATTATCTTTAAAATCTCAAACTTAGTATCTAACAATGATCATGTATCACCCATGAAACAACCACAAAACACACTAGTCTACCTAATAGAGAGAGATCACTCTAAATTCCTTATCCCATTGCCGACAACCTATACACATCCGAAGAAACCTATTTTTCTTACTCATAAAACCATAAGAGCACCACATGGAAAATTAGTAGGATGGATAAAGCCCTTATCAAGAATCCATTCTATAGAGGGGGAACAAAAATAGAGAGGGAGTTCAGAAGAAGATCAATCCCAAAATAAATTTCCCTATCGAGAGGGACACTAGGAAGATCATTAGGAAGAGTCTCAGGAAATGCACTAACCATGAGAACATATCGGAAGTAAGGATGCTCCAAGTTATAATCTTTAACCCTACCAATTTACATAGACCCCCCTGGAAATTAGTTTACGGGCTCGAAGATATGTTGTGGGCCTCCCCTTAGGCATAAGGGAACTCCCTTCCCATTCAACACTTGGTTTATTAGGAAAAATTAAACATGATCTCACGGGTCCAATAGTCTAAAAAAGCATACCAGAAGTGCAACTAGTCCATTCCTAGAATAACATCAAAGCCAACCATGTCTAACTCTATTAAGTCTACCGGAGTTTCTCTACTACCAACAGATACCACACACCCTTATAGACTCTTCTGACAACCATAGAGTCTTCTATTGGGGTAGAAATAGAACAGGGGTCTGAAAAACATTTGGGACCAAAATCAAAATACACATCCATAAATAGGTTCATATAACAGAGAGTGGACCTCAGATCAAGCAAATAGTACACCTCACAGAAAAAGCGTTTCGACATTCTAGGGATAATATTAGGAGATGCTTTGGACTCTAGTGAGTAGTAAGATCATAAAGACGGTTCCAACCAGTGCCGAAGCCAGAAGTGGCACCCTTTGGTGCAGGAGCTGATGAAGAGGCAATGGGAATGCTATTGGACCTATAAACAACTCTAAAATGACAATTCCACTATATATGACTAGTCTGACTATAAGTGAAGCATCGAATCTTCCCCTCATGAAAAAACTCATGATGTAACTGGCCACAGAACTAGCAAAGAGGATAGGGTGGAACTAACTGGGCCTTATTAGACTGGTATTAGGCACCTCGTTCCCTAGGACCACTACTATTTTGAAATTAGCATTCACTAGATATCTTATGGTAAGGGGCTCTAGCCGATGGGTAAGAACTATAATTTCCTTAACTCCCTTCTCTAGTCCATTGTTTCCTATGACTACCGTTATTGCGACGACCCTCACCCTGCTCTGAATATCTGAACTTCTTATTCTGGCTTACCTCCATCATTGTTTGACTCCTTCTTCTACCCATAAGACCAAACTAGTGTGACAGAGAGACCACTATCTGGGTCAATAGCAAAATAGAAGAACAAAACTCCTCATTAGAAATGCCTCCTTAAGGTGACTAGGCATGGGTGTCACCACCTGTGAAAAGATCAGCAGGGACCAGTGGGACTCCATAAAGCATTTCAGTAACAACGACCTTAGACTAGGTTTGTACTCCATTAGTAGAATGAGCTCCATTCATATTGTCCTCAGTAGGGACAGAAAAGTTTCCATGAGTTTTAAATCTCCTTGGAGGCATGATCTGAAAGTCAAACAAATGGGAATTAGAGAGATTTGAGACCTTAGACTCTATCATTCAAAATAGAACAACAAGAAAGGAAAACATTACTAAATGTCTTATAGCCTCTCACTTAGAAGTGTGGTGTGCTACATACCCATAAAATAGAGTCTACTTGATACGGCTTTGTGGAAACACGATTGACCATGAACCTAGATTCTGATACTAACTTTGTCACGACCCAAAATAAGGCCTATCCATGACGGGTATCTCAAGTCCCACGTGGATCAGAGATCACCCTATTCACCTAACCTAGTCAGCACAACAACCTCAAGTGTCAATGAATTCTGATCACATAATAATATATTGCATAGATAAGACTAATATTACTGTATGAAATATCTAAACTTATCACCGAGAACCAAACAACCATCTGCGTCCTAATAACTCCCCAAATCCATAATAATCCAATAAAGCCTCTACAAATCCGAAGTTAATAAGATGTCAAGACATGCCCCCCCACGATAGTCAAAACAGAGTCTAAACAAAGTCTAAGACATAGAACATAAATACCATGAAATGAAGCCTTCTGGAGTATAGAATCTTACTACTTCAATTTCAACTCACGAAACACTCAAACACTTGATCACTGTTCAGGAAAAGTAGAAGACATTCTTATACCTACATCATATGGGGATACAACGTCTGGAGACAGTTAGTGGTTGGAGTACTAGCATGAAACTCAGGGAGAGAGGAATAAAATAATGCCATCATTAAAAATTAAACCAAGTAAAAATATGCAATCACATAAATACATACATATATATATATGTATATATATATCATGCCGGGGTGGGGAATAAGGTTTAACATAAACCTTTGAATTCTTAGCCTGGGTTGTATTGCTTAACTTTCATGATAATAACACCCACAGGCTCTATGGACTCCAACTTTCACCCTCTGGTTGGGCCTAATTCGTGTACCTGTACAAACCAGAGAATAATCTTACATATACATATTAGGGACTCGAACCTTTGATCTTGGGTATAATTATACGCCTAAGCACCATAATTTATTCATATTTTAGCTAAGTTTAGAGATGCCTAGTTTCGTATATTTTTACTCTACTTCTATGTAATTAAGCTAACCGATGTGATTAGCATGATTTCAGGTATTAATGAGGTAGATGAAGACATAATGGGACTATGGAATGCGGATAGCATATGACACAAGAGAGAGTAGAAATCTGGACCAAATGTGGCGCCTAGAAACTATGTCCATGACTAATTTGTCATTTATAATTAGTTCAGGGACTTAGAAGGAAATTATGAGAGGATATTATTAAAAGACTTAATTGCTGAATTTTTATTCATTATTGAATTATGCTGTAGTATTCTGAGAAGGGAATAGAGGCTTAGGGTAGAGAGAGAAAAATATTTCTCTCTTGTTTCACTATTCGCCCACTAAGATCGTCTTCTAGTTTTTGGTATGATGAATATATTTATGATGCTTTTCATTTTATTCATGAGTAGCTAAGTTTATTAGTTAGGGTTATGGAAGCCTTGTAGCATACAATCTATCACTTTGAGTTTTGAATTCATTATGAATTGATTTGTTTACATCATACTCTCTTCGCTTATCTTGAATTCTCGTGGTTGCAAACATAGAGGATATGCCTTAAAATGCAACTTGTTCAAAAGAAAGGTTAATGTTCGGAAAAGAAAGTAGTGACAAGAAAATAGGATTACCAACCCCTATTTTATAAGTTAATGACTTAGCAGGATTAACTACTTGGAGATTTCGTTTTGTTTTTGGTGAACGCTTTTGGTTCAAGAGAACTAAAGTGAATTAGTCCTTGATGGTTGAGAAACACTAGGATTATGTTATTAAATACAGTATGTTTCTCTGTAAGCACAACGCATATATGAATTCATAACGCCTATAGTTAGTAAGTATTGAAAACTACAGGGTGGATATAACCCTAGCTTGCTATTTCTCTGAATTTGAATACTACTACACATATTTCATCTTGTTAAACTGAAACCATTAATTTGTGAACTGAATCAAATCCCCCTATTTATTTTACGGAAATGAATGATTAAAAGTCAACTAATTTGCATACAACTTAATTAACACCATATTCTCTGTGGGATTCGACCCCAACCTAGTTGGGTTATATATTTGACAATGACCGTTTACTCTCTTGTAAGAGATGTGTAATTTGAGCGTTATCAACCTCCCACTCATGTACTAAGGTGACATAATCACCCGATCATGTAGTATGATATGGGGGACTCAAACCTCCCACATCATGTAATACCACATCATATAATACAGGAGACTTGAGCCTCCCGATCATAGTAAGCAAGAGGACTTGAACCTCAGGCCGTTTACAACTCAGCTACACAACCCTCTTTAAAGCCCAATTAAAATATTTAGCATGCATTCTCATTTTATTAAACCAATTATACACCATGGTACCTTGTTGGTATCGTCATACTAACATTATTTGTAAGTCGACATCACCATGCCATAATATCCATTCAACCAACCTAGGAGTCGAACCCTTAGTTCAAAAGATACTCAAGTAGACAATTATTTTGGTACTCAAACCCAATTCAAGCAAATAATCATTTGGGACTCGAACCCTTGGTCTAAACAAGACACCAATTTAATTAAACACTAGGGACTCGAACCTGCTTAGCAAATTAAACCCCATAGTTACAATTTAAATCAATTTATGGCCATTAAGGTCTTCATGAAATAATTTACAAATTATTAACATTCTTAGGTCAGTACCTTAGTTCAAAACACAATTCATATGTGATAAGATTCTTCTCATTAATATTTTCACAAACAGGTTGGGGGCATACCATTAATAAATCATTATCAAGCCAAAAACCATCAAGTCTAGGATTAAACATATCCCATTCATCAAACCATAATTACCATGCACCCACATGTGCAAAAATATTATCAAAACATGAATCATCATAATTTAAAATATGAGAAAAAAATACTCAACATTAGCATTCAAAACCTCAACCATGGTTTTCAAAACCACCATTAATGAATCATGAACAATGTTTAAAACACATAATTTTTGTGAAATAACAATGAAGAAAGAGTCACATTCCCGATTTACAAAGATTCATGAAGAGATTTTAATCCTTAAGCCTCTAGATGACCACTTTGATGAAACCCTAGCCCAATCATCTCGAGAGGCTTTTAGAGAGTGTTTATAGAGTATTTTTAATCTTCTAAGTATAGAATAATTGACCAATAAGTTTTATAAGATGCGGGGTCTTAATGGCTTGGGGTGGGAAATGTCTAAAATACTCTCTACTTAAAAGTTGTAAAAAGAATGCAGGTGGGTACGATAGGACCCCTCAACTAGTATATATATCATATGAGTGGTACCCTCAAATTGTCACTTGATCCAAAAGTTGGATTCCCCATTCCATATAACATACGAATTCTTTGCCTAATTCGTATCATCACTTTACGACTAGTATCATCAGGTCGTACACTAGGCCAATCATCAAAAGCTAGACACTGGAAGACATATGATTTGATCTCAACTCACTTATCACATCCACATACGACTCGTATGGAGTCTTCACATACCATGGACAAAACTTGGCCAACATCACACTGACAAACATACGACTAGGGTCCCTAGACCCATACCCACACCATATGACTAGTATGTTGAGTTGTATGATCAACTAAAGGCTCAAAACTCAAGAAATTTGAAAGGGACAAAGTTTGGGATGTTTCAACAACAAGTTGTTTACTTCTTAAAAAAAGTAGTGCATGTGAGCCTGATGCTTTTTCAAGCCTTTTTAATCAGCATTGTTGGGAATAGTGAAGATAGATGTGTATAGTGCAGTGAAGATTTTTTTTAGGGTAACGCTCTTTGTAAGAGTGTTACTCATACTAGTTTGGTTCTTTATTCCAAAGAAGGAGAAAATTGAAGGTTTCACTAATTTTAGACCTATCAATCTTAAAAATCTTATAAATAAAATAATATTCTTATTGTTCATGGGATATTGGAGGGTATGTTTCCTTGATTGATTTTCTAAAATCAATAAAGGTTCATAAAAAAAAAAGAAACATCATAGAGAATATTATTCTTACTCTAGAGATAGTTTCTGACATTAGATTGAGAGGAGAGCTATCTAATGTTATTTTAAAGTTAGACATGTCAAAAGCCTATGATAGGAATTCTTCGTTATTTCCACAAGGGTTATGAGAAATATGGGTTTTAAAGAGGTGGTTATTAATATTATGTGGAGGTTGATTGCTAATAATTGGTATTCGATCATCATAATTATGGTAACTCAAATGGTTTCTTTCATTCTACAAGAGGGAATAATCAAGGTGACTCTTTATCATCTCTCATTTTTATTCTTACAAAAAAAGTCCTCTCTAGAGCTCTTAATGCCCTAGTTGAAGATTGAAAATATAAGGGATATGGTCTTCCTAAATAGAGTAAGGTAATTAATCATTTCACATTTGCAAATGATACAATTATCTTTACATTTGCTGATAAGGTTTCATTATAAATGGTGTTGGCAGTGGTTAAAGAATATCAACAAATATCCAAACAACTTATCAATGGTCACAAAAGTAGCTTGTACATGTACAAAAAATT
Organism: Capsicum pubescens; assembly: GCA_030864215.1. NCBI lineage: Eukaryota > Viridiplantae > Streptophyta > Magnoliopsida > Solanales > Solanaceae > Capsicum > Capsicum pubescens. The sequence continues at coordinate 75,399,314 of CM061546.1, forward strand.
TTCTATTGACTTGTAGAATAAAGTGAGGTTGCTTACTAATTTTAATCAAAGTAAATTTTCCTTTTCTATATCTGGACTGCCCTATTACTCATGGCGGAAAAAGAAAAGCTTACTATAATGAGCTGATAAAAAAAGTGAAAGAAGAACTCCAGAGTTGAAAGGGTAAACTATTATTACATGGAGGTAAGGTTATGTTAATTAATAGTGTTAAGCAGAATATTTCTCTCTATTTATTGGCAGTTGTTTCCCCTCCAAATTCATATTATTTGAGTAAAATAAGATCTTTAATAGGATTCTTTGGAGTAATAAGGATGAAGAAAAAGTAAACAAGGGGCAACTTAGAATAAGATATTCTACCCAAAGGAAGAAGGTGGATTAAAATTTAGATCACTTTTTGATATATCAAATGCTATGCATACAAAGATGTGGTGGATATTCATGACAAAAAGATAACTCTAGATAGATTATATGTGGAATAAGTACTATAAAAATATTGTTCTCACTTTGGTGCAATTGAAAAGTAGTTGTCAAATATGGAAAAAAAATGTTAGAAGTAAGATATTCTATGAAACATAAAATTTGGAAGGAACTTACTGTGGGTTCATCTAGTATCTGGTATGACAATTGGACAAAGTTGTGGGCTTTGTATCATGTTGTAGAACATAATTTTGGGATAAAAAAGAAGCTGGTAATATTGATTTTTTAATGACTGAGGGTATTTGCAATGAACAGAAGTTGATACAGATTTTGTCATAAGATATTGTGCAATATGATCAAGAAAACATTACATTAAGGCCACATGCATCACCTTGGGATCTTCCTTGGTGTATGCCTACCACTACTGGTAAGTTTGCAGTTGTAAGTGCCTTTTTATTATTCAAATAAAGAAGAACTTCATCAGAAAAGATGTAAATGTTATGGAGTAATGGAGTTCCGTTCAAGGTTAATTTCATATTATGAAGACTGTGGAACTTTAAGTTACCTATATATGATATTTTGCAAAGGTATGGGATTCAATTGGTCTCTAGATGTAGATTCTATGAGGAACCTCATCTAGAGACTTGTCATCATGTTTACATCAGTATTTAATTTGCACAAAGAATTTGAAACTATTTTACAGTATGCTCAGGTGTGGAGGGTCCTATTGTGCAATTTTATCAAACTCTAAATAAGTGGTAGCCAGTGGACAGTTCCAGTATATTAAAATCAATAATCCAGGCATTTCCAGCTATGATCTTCTTGCATATATCAAAAAACATAAATAAACTAATTTTGAAGATACGATGAACTAGAAGAGAGTGATATTTGAGATATCAATAAGTATGCACTTCTTGTATTTGACTTTATACCCTTGGATAGAGGATATATCAAAAGAATGATCTCTTATAGTGAATTACTTGCAAAATTACAGGTCTATTTTAAGGACCATGCAAGTGTTCCAGAAACTACCTAGTCAAGGATGGTTTAAGTGTAATTCAGATGGGTCATCAAAAGGAAATACTGGTCAAAACTCTATTGCTTTTTGCGTTAGGAACCATGATTGTGAGCTATAGTTTTCTATGTACAAGTAATTGCAGATTCTACTAGTTTGTATGCTAAACCCCTTACTTTAAAAGAGGGTTCTGATTACCGTGTGCTAAAATAATTCTTGCTATTAGTTATAGAGACTGATTCATTATCTCTTACAAAAATTGTTAAAAGAGATTAGGAGTGCCCATGGATTATAATTATCTTAATAAGGAAAATCAAAGGATAAACAACATGCAAATAAATTCAGTTTCAACATACTTTCAAAGTAGGCAATAACATGACAAATTTTTTAACTAATTGGTATTTTAGTTATGTAGGTACACAGAGTTGCAATACAGTCTCAGAATTACCAATAGACGCTGGAAGCATACTCATATTGGAGAAACAACAAATATCACAAATGAGTATAAAAGAAGTGAAGGAAAAGACACCGAAGAGATGATTTAAAAAAACACCTCCTAATAAATGTAACATACACGATGGGAGGGTTAATTTTGGTACACACATAGCCATATAATACACATAACATAATGCTCAAGTACATTAAATTAGCTGGAGAGTGAACGAGTTATATAATAGTATTTTCATTTATATCCTAATAGAGCGGTTATAATTTTGATAAGGATTTAACTGTTATGACCCAAACTAGGGCCTGGTTGTGATGGGTATCTCAAGTTTAACGAGGACCAGAGATCACCCCCTACACCTAACAAAATAATACCCAATACCACCAACATCAGATGAATTCCGAACATATAACAAGATAGCATAAGATAAGCTCAAGGAACTTAAGACATGTCTATAGACGATAACCGACCAACCAACATCACCCAAGTCTATAGTAATCCACAAAGTCTTCTAACAAAACTAAAACTAGTAAAATGTTGGGACATGCCCCCAACCCTAACAATGACAATGACAATTTTAATGATAAAGTAAACTCTCAATTCTAATCTAAGACTGCAAACTGATGAAATGACCAAGTATTCTTGAGAATGGAAGCTCACCACTTCACCACCGACGAACTAAGTCGATCCACTAACACTGAGTAGAAAAAGTAAAAGTATCGTTGGTGCCAACATTGAGTGGGGATACAACGCCCAGAGATGGTTAGTAGGTTGAGCATTAACATGTAACTCAGGGATAAAGGATGAAATAAAACCAAGTCAAATCAAATTCAAAACCATGTTTACATCATCATATACATACATAAATAATATGTTGGAGAAGGGAACAAGGATAGAATGAACTTTAAAACTTTAGTCTGGATTGTGTAGCATAACCATCATTAGAAAGCTCTCACGGGCTATATGGGTCCAACTCTTCCCTAGTTGGAAGGGTGCCAGTGCATGTAGCCGCACGAACAAGAAGATGTACATATGTACCATGGGGGACTCAAACCTCCTGGGCATACCAAGGTAACTTAAGCACCCATTTATGTGATATATTGTGGGGGACTCAAACCTCACAATCATACAATCATAATGAGGGGAACTCGAACCACCCAATCATTTAGACTCCCGCGTTGGCAACTACAGTTTCCATTATGGGTCCCTCAAGACCTCCAATTTCATGACTCAGCTACACAACCCTCATTAAAGCCCAGTTAAATCATTTGTCACACATACCCATTTATTGATCCACAATACACATTTAGGAATATACTGTTGGTATCATCATACCAACTACACTTTCAAGGTAATATTCGCATACTATCATAATTCCATTAACTTGGGAAAACAACTTCCTTTGTTCATTAAATCAAACCACCATGTTTTAATAACCTTTTTATATCCTGAGATTGTTCCAAAAATAATTCAATGCAATTTTACTCGTACTCAAAACCACTTTCACAAAATTGGGTTGGGTTTATTACCAATTTAATTATCAATATTTACAAAATTTGGGGAATTCACAATTTCCTAGTTTATTCACCATACCAATGCATCTAATTGGTTTCAAAACCACCATTTACAACATAACCAATGCATATACAAACATCAAGCATCGCATAAAAAATAATCATTCAAAACACTCAACCCATGTTCAAAAACTAAATACAAAACCATATGAATAATACTTTAAAACACATGTTTTTAACAAAGTAACATTTGAGGAATAGTAACATTCCTTAAAGATTCTCAATTATGGAGAAGAAACCTTGAATTGACCCCTAGATGCTCAACCATGAAGAAATCCTAACTTGCTTTACTTGAATGAATTTGAGAGAGTAAAGAGGGTTTTTGATTTGTTAAAGTGTAAAAATGAAGCCCTAAATGTGTCTTATGGATGTGGGGTCTATCTGGGTAAAGAGATAAATGTCTAAAGTGCCCTCAACATAAAATGTAAAAAATTATCGCTAGTGACTACAGGTCACACTGCGACTCATAGCCATACGTTATGACTCATTACCAAGAGTCATAGCCAAGACAATTTCATTAGGCACACCAATTGTTGACCCTACAACTTATATCAGATGAATCGTTAGGGGAATCTACGATTCGTTCGGTCCTAGTCATCACCAGGACATCAACCCTTGGAACATACACTAGTTTGATTACGGTTGGGAAATCACGACTCGTAATGAATCCATACGAGTTTTTGTAAGCCACTTATACTTAGAGATGAAATCTTAGCCCCACACACTAGTTAGGCTACAATTTGGGTCCTTACAACTCGTCAAGACTCTCTACTTCTCGTAAGGGAAGTCGTAGTCAGGATACCCAGAACAAAATTTCAGAATTTTTCAAGGACCAATAATCCAGGGTGTTGCAACTCCCCCCTTAAGATCATTCATCCCCAAATGATAGGACAAGATATTTATTAACACGATTTGACTCCAAACACAACCACACTTACCTTTAACAAAGACAAAATAAAGATATTACTAATTAAACATACCTCAAGCAAAATTATTAAAAGCAGGAAACAAGAATGGGTACTTGGTCTTCATGTCGTCTTCAGCTTCCTAAGTGGCCTATTCGACCTTTTACTTCTGCTATAGAAGCTTTACCAAATCCACATCTTTTTCTTGCAACTGGGAAACATGCCAATCAAAAATCTCAACTGAGACTTCCTCATAGGATAAGGAATTCGACACACCCACACTTTCTAAAGAAACGACCAAGGAAGGATTGCCTACGCACTTTTTCAACATCGACACAAGGAAGACCGGATGAATGGAACCCAAACTCGAAGGTAATTCCAACTCATAAGCCACATTGTCCACTCACCTCAAAATAGGAAAGGGACCAATATAGTGAGGACTGGGCTTTCCTTTATTTTCAAACCACATTACTCCCTTCATGGGAGACACTTTCAAGAATACTAAATCATCCACATCAAACTACAAGTCCCTTTTCCTTACATCCACATAGGATTTTTGGTGACTTTGGGTAGTCTTAAGCCTATCCTGAATCACCTTTGCCTTCTCCATAGCTTGGTGAACCAAGTCAGGACCAAACAATGTATTCTTACCAACCTCGAACCACCCAATAAGAGACCTACACCTCCTGCCATACAAAGCCTCAAACAGAGCCGTCCCAATACTCGAGTGATAACTATTATTATATTCAAACTCAACCAGAGTCAAATAGTCAATCCAACTACCACTAAAATCAATCGTACAAGACCTTAGCATATCTTTCAAAGTTTGTATTGTCCTCTCCACTTGTCCATCCATCTGAGGGTGAAAAGTGGTGGTAAGGCTCACCTTAATCCCCAAAACTCACTGAAAAAAATGCCTATAGTGATATGAATTAAGTACCTCAATCGGAAATGATAGAAATTGGAGCACGATACAACTTCACGATCTCCTTAATGAAGAACTTAGTGTAATCCTCCGCCGAATAATTAGTCCTCACTGGCAAGAAATGAGCGGATTTAGTCATCCTATCTACGATAACCCAAATGGAATCAACCTGATGCTGGGATCATGGAAAACTTATAACAAAATCTATATAAATCACTTCCCATTTCCACACGGGCAATTTAATCTCTTGAGACAATCCATCGAGCCTCAAGTGTTCTACCTTCAGTTGCTGACAAATCAAACACTTAGCCATAAAATTGTCCAAATCCCTCTTTAAGTTATTCCACCAATAAATTTCTCTTAAGTTGTGGTACATCTTCGTCAAACCAAGATGAACAGTGTACCTTAACTCATGAGCTTTAGCCAAAATCCTCTCTTGCATCCCATCAATATCTGGAATACATAACCTGCCTTGGTACCTCAAGATACTATCACCACCAATCTTAAAAGCCATCACCTTCTGGTGACCTACACTATCTTTCATCTGCATTAAGATAGGGTCCAACACCTATTTCTTCTTCACCTCAGCACCAAGAGATGACTTCGCTACCTCTTGCACAATCACACCACCATCTTTAGAGTCCAAGTGATGAACTCCAAGACTAACCAAATGGTGAATATCCTTCACCAATTCTCAGTTCTTCTCATCTACATGGGATAATCTTCCTATGGACAACCTGCTAAAAACATCAGCAACCATATTAGCTTTTCCTAGATGATAATAAAGACTCATGTCATAGTTTTTAAGCAACTCAAGACATCTCCTCTACTTGAGATTCAACTCCTTCTAGGTGAATACATACTGCAAACTCTTATGGTCCTAGAAGATGTCAACATGGACTCCATACAAATAATGGCGCCAAATCTTTAAAGCAAAGACTACAACTAACAATTCCAAATAATGAGTCAGATAGTTTTTCTCATGTATCTTTAACTTCCTAGAAGCAAATAAAACTACCTTACCATGTTACATCAACACAGAACCCAGTCCCACCTGGGATGCATCACAATAAACAACAGAACTATTGGTACCCTCGGGTAGAGTCATAACTAAAGCCAAAGTTAAGTTATTCTTAAACTTCTTGAAAATTTCCTCACAAGCATCCGACCATAAGAACTTCACCTTCTTCTAAGTTAACATAGTCAATGGGGAAGCAATAGAAGAGAAACTTTACACAAACCCCCTATAATATCCGGCTAAACCCAAGAAGCTCTAAATGTTGGTTGGAGTCGTGGGTTTAGGCCACTTCTTAACCACTTCAACTTTTTATGGATCCATCATGATCCCTTCACTAGAAACAACATATCCTAGATAAGTCATAGCATTCAACCAGAACTTGCACTTAGAGAATTTAGCATACAAATGTTGCCCTTTAAGGGTCTGCAACACTAGGGGAAGATAATCAACATGATCTTCCTTACTCTTAGAATACACAAAAATATCATCAATAAACACAATTACAAAAAAATCCAAGAACTTATGGAATACCCAGTTCATAAAATCCATGAATGTCGTCAGGTCATTAGTCAATCAAAAGGACATCACCAAAAACTCAAAATGACTATACCGACTTATAAAGCAGTCTTAGGGATATCAACCTCCCTAATGTTCATCTAGTTGTAACCCGACCAAATATCAATCTTAGAAAAGCACTTAGCACCTTGAAGTTGATAAAAGAGATTATCATTCCTCAAAATCAAAACTTATTCTTCATGGTCACCTTATTAAAGTGGCGATAATCTATACATATCTAAAGGGACCCATCTTTCTTATACACCAAAAGAATCGAAGCACCCCAGGGAGAAATACTAGGGTGGATAAAGCCCTTATCTAAAAGATATTTTAACCATTCCTTGAGTTCTTTCAACTATGCCAGTCATTCTATTGTGAGTGATAGAAATAGGATAGTTTTTGGAAGAAGATCAATCCCAAAATCAATTTCCCTATCGGGAGGAATATCAAAAGGATCATCAAGGAACACCTCAGAAAATTCATAGACCACAGGGACATACTTCAAGGAAAGGACATTCAGATCTAGAATACTTAACATCCACTAGATGGTAGATGTACCCCTTGGAAATTATTTTTTAGGATCTAACATACGAAATAAACCTCTCCTTAGGTGCTAAGGAACTACCTTTCCATTCGATCACCGCCTTATTAGGAAAGTGGAACCTGAACCTTCAGGTACGACAATCAAGAGACGCATAGCACGAAAGCAACCAATCCATCCCCAAAATAACATTAAAATCTAATATGTCTAACTCTATCAGATCCACCAAGGTCTTTTGTAATTCCCCAAGAGTACACCCTAGATGCTACACGATGCTAGAAATCATAAGTGATCCCAAGCTAACCCATGAACTGGCATATTTTTAAGCAACTGAATTATAATAACGTCTAATCTACTATTTTTACGACCTGGGTTGAGGTGGGAAAAGACCTAATTTCCCCTCACTTATTTAAAAAAAAATTCATAACCCGAATCATGATTATGCACCTTACTGCAATGCGGTACCATTACGGCAGCTTACTGCCTCACAAGAAAAATGATATAACTTTTCACTCGGGTATCGGATTAAGGCAAAATTGGTATAGTTGGAAAGCTGATTCAATTATCTACAATTTGGTGGGTCTTTATCTAGAAAACTATGCTTGCATTAAAAGTTATACACTTTCAAAGTTGACCCTTATAGAATAAAACCCTAAACTTTGGACGAATCTAAGGTTCTTAGCTTAATTTGGCTATAAGTGATTTCTATGAACATTGTTCACCTAATAATAACTTCACATACTAGGATAAAGGTCATGACACATGCATTTAAAATTATGGATCAAGAACATGGAAAATACACCTTCACCGCGATACGGTGGAATCACGTTGAGCTACTGGAATTTTCAATTTAAAGGACGAGTTGCTTTAAGGGATTGGCGTGACATGAGCTTATCATGTTGAGCCACTGGAATTTTCCATCCAAAGAATGAGTGTGATTTTGCACTTCACCTCAACACAGTGCGATCACCGTGAGTCACTAGAAATACAATCTGAACACGGTTCAAACCACGTCTGAAAATTTTAAAACTTCCCTGAGACATGCTCTTTACACCCCTAAACATGAATCAACTCAAAAACCGTCGTCTCAGAGCACAAAAGGTCAACTTAAAAATACGCTAAGTTAAGGAGTCAAATATATGACTAAGTCTCCATCATTTAGTAAACTTTTCAGGTTCTAAGCTTCTTATGTATGCACTAAGATCTGAACTGAACTAAGGATAATACAGGGTATTACAATATCTCCCCCTTGGGAATATTTGTTCTCAAATGAGATTGGTTAGACTGAGAGTACTATGCTAAGGTAACAGAGACCATATGTTGAACATGTATGACTTGGGATGTGATTACATACTGAGTATAAAACATGACTTAATAGCTGAATCTGAAACTGATGCCTGATTCATGAACTAAGCTGAATTCGGAAGGTACATAAAGCGAAAAAATTACCTCTTGGAATGGCCTTACTCTCGAAGCTTTGGGTAGTAAGACTAAATGGAAGGTTAGAAGTCTATAAGAGCTTATCTTCTTGATTGCTAAACTGGATCACAAGCTCTATGAACTGAACCATACTGAATGCCCATACTTAAATAAAGTATTTCTCCAACACTCTTTTAAGAAATTCTAATAATATGGTATAATGTAAACAAGACATATAAATCATAATCTAGGATAGAATCACTAGGCCTTAGGCAATGCAACTTCTTACTTTCAAGCTTAGCAATACTTCTCAAGTACTCCCTCAACTATACTATTCCTTTTTAAATAGCATACTCATTTGATTCAACTTATAATTCTCACTTTCTCATATTATCTAAACCTCTATCCTTGAAACTTCCATGCACTACCCTAATAAAAAACACATAGAATTTCAACTAGTCATGACACAAGGAGAGGTCACTAAAAGTTAGAACGTAAGGACCTGAAACGTAAGAGAATACTATGCATAACTTGGACACTTAATTGAGGCCTGAGGAATAGAATATTAATATAATGGATTCATTAAAGAAGTCTAAACTGAGGACATACATGACATAAACTGAATTTGACTGATCATTAGGAGTGTAGCATGAGTATTGGAACCTAACATACTGTAAAGGATGAGTACATGAGTCATGAGCTACATGACCTAAGTTTGGAGTTCATGAATTCATGGAACATAATTCATACTGATGAGTGAACTAGAACTCCTTACACTAGAAACTAAAAGCATACATGATTCTATGGTAAGTGCGTGAATATGAGATATGTTTATGGAACTAACATGTAAAGCATACATAGGTATCGTGATGATTGAAGTACAAAACTTTGCACTGAGATAAGAATGGGTCAGGCATCATCCTCCTTTAATGCTTTTCTACATATACTGCATCATTACTAGGATCTGAGAGCCTGACTTGGTTACTTGTTGTATCATCTCCCCCTAGATTTAAGCCGTCATTCTAAGGATGTGAACCCTTTTAAAATCTTTAATATGAATTGCAATCACTTTACTCTGAGTTCACACCATCTAGAGCTTCAACTCTTTTTTATTAGCTTAATTTTCAATGATTCAAACTTAAATTCTAAGACTTAACATGGATATCCCCAAACCTTCAATGAAGCTTACTAACTTCCTTCATAGCCTACTAACATCACATCTAAACCATGAGAATTACCATTACACCAACATACCCAACATCAATAACATATACTTTTGACTCAACAAACTTAAATTCTTGCATAAACTATTTCAAGCCCATTGATTCACCCCTCATACAACTAGATCCATGGATAAAAAATCTACTCAATCTAGATAACACTATCCCAACTCCACTACTGCTAAACTTCTGGGTTTATACTTCTAATTCTAGACTATATTCTATCATAGGATTTTGGGGAAGGATCTAAAAGCACATCTGACTTTGGATTAGTGCACAAGTTTTCATGATCGTGAATAAAATCTTTAAAACTTTGGAATATGAAAGAGCTAATAGGATACTTTTAAGCCTGTGTGCGATCCACAACTATCTGTGGGAACTGTCTGAGAAACCTCCATTAGTAGGAATTTGAGCTTCACTTTTTCTGTTACCTTAGAAGTAAGGTAGAGTTGACATGAGTGGAGCATGATGAGAATCTACATCAGTTTCTTAGAGAACCTTTCTATAGCACAATCTGAGACATGAAAGAGGGGAAACATTTTCTAAATGACTGTAGCCTCCTGAAGAAAAGTACACACGTCTTCGTACCATTCCACAAGACTCTACTAGATACGGCTTCATAGATACCCTAGGACACTTAAACTTTGTTCTATAATACCAAATTTATAACACCCCGAGAGTACACCCTAGATGCCACATAGTGCTAGGAACTATAAGTGGTCCCAAGCTAACTCATGAACTAGAATACTATTAAGAAACTGAACTAGAATACATTAAATAACAAGTTTGATAGTGCGGAAACATAATCATACTAAAAATCAAAAATAGTATGTAACTGATAAAGTCTTACAATCTGATAAATCTTAGGAAAGAATTAAATTTACATGACTGACTCTGACTGACATCTATGAAGACTCTACTATATAGACTATAGGTAGTTAGGATATGCCTCTAACTACCACTAATCAATACATATGAAAAAAAAATATACATGAATTAAAGCTGTCTGGAGCTCCCGAAACAAGAGAACTCATCACCTGCTGGCTGGAAACTGCAACTGTCTGATCATGATGTACAGGCTCTAAATGGTACCTATATTATGAAAAAATATGCCCACATAGACGTATATATGGATCAGTACTTATGGAATGTACTAAGTATGCAAGGGTGAATGCACTAAATAAAATTGATTATGTATGAAATCTTAAAACATGCATCCTAAGTGTAAGTAGACTCACTAATAAACGGGAATAAACCAAAGCTGAAAACATCTTACAACATGAGTAACAAGTATAATCTGATAAGATGGTGAATCACTACACATGGTTTCTTAAAACTCTTTAATTTTGTAGAATAAGTAGAACTGAAGCTGGAATACAGTAAAACATGGATAATGTATGAATACTGAGTCTGAAACTACGTGATGGAGACTGACATATCTCCAGAATCTAAATAGACAATCAAATGAAGCATGTATGCATAAACATACAAAGGCAAACGTAACATATTCTAAGCTTATCTGATTAACTGAATGACTGATAGCGGAATACTAGTCATCTAAGGCTGAACTGTACTTAGTCTAAATAACTGGACTGAAACTGTGGAGTACTATGATTATGAGGTAAGGACTATCAAAACAACATGAGATAACTGAGCATGAATGTGTAAAAACTATAATATCTGAGCATGCAAGACTAAGTGTATATCTATTATGATACTAAGATAATCTGAAAGACTAAAAACTGTTAAACTGAATATCTGAAAGTCTGTACACTTAGTCAGGAAAACCTGAAATGAAGAGACATTGAATACTGTACTGAGACTGTGGGAGGTATCATCTAACCGACATGCCCCGCTCTGAACTAATTGGGGTCCAACCTGTAACCCCAGTTGGAAGGGTATCAGTACCGTGCCACAGGTACTAACAATGGATGTGTGGATCCACTAACTGATCTCTCAAAGGACCAGGGTGTCAAACCTAAACTGACGGGTGACCCCTGAGAGATATTTAAGCCTAAAATGATAGGTGACTTCTCATATCCTATGTTGTCTACGTAGTCCTAGAATACAGGAATTACTACTAACGACTCTGCCTAATTGACGGGAAAGTCATCATCTCTACATTCACTCGGTGCTAAATCCTACTCCTAACTAAACTGACATAGATTACTAGCTGGTGCATGCACAGATAACTACTAAATGATAATCTTAGGTCATGGTATTTCAAAAATAACAGTGCATACAAATTCTAAGGTAATTATTAATGTGCAAATTGATAATGGAACTAAAACTGGACTGAGTTTAACAAAACATGATACTAACTGGATGACAAGGCTCATGGTTTATCTGAAACCATTTTGAAGATACTGAAAACTATGTAAGCAACTAAATTTGGGGTATTCATAAACCCCAGGACTCGATAGCAATAACAATGAGGACACATGGAAGCATTAAAATCCATAATAGGAAATCATTATTCAAAATCCAACATTTAGACATTTCATCAAACACATGGGAGTCATGAACTTGAACATGGGAATATGGTATACATGTGAAAAAAATATGAGTGCATGACTAAATTCATAAATTGGGGTTTTAACATGAAATCAATGAAATAGGACATGAAAACTTGCAACTCAAAGCATGAATAGATTAATTCTCTTGAAAACACTCGTAGACATGGCAAAATCCATAATTCGATATCATAACATAAAATTCGATTTGGATACGTCATGCAAATTGAAACTTAAAGTATGAGGTAACCTAACTTTTCATGAAAACATCCTTGGACATGAATTTAGCCAAATTACTAAGGGAATCATGATTCAACTCAAGACATGGGTAATTCATCAAACATGTAGAAAGCATGGACATGTACATGGGGATATTCAAAACATGAGCATTCAATTCAACAATGTGAAATTTACTTGAGTTTGACATGGGAAAATAAAATTCATAACATGAGGAAATCAAATCTTGAATGGGATAATTCATGGGCTGAATTTAATTTAAATCACCATGGAAACATGAAATTCAATCCTCTTGAACATATAAATATCATAATGATAAAAAGTTCATTATTTAATTGAAAGAAAAGGGTTCTTGGTCTCCATGGGTGAAAGGGGACCCATGGATGAACTCCCACGTACCTTAAAACCTTAAATCTTGAAGAAGAAATAAAATCTTGAAAGTTTTCTTGAATTGGGAAACTTGAATATTGATTTTTCTTGAAAAAGGAATGGTGAAACTTTAGATCTCTTGGAGTTAAAGTTGGAGTTTTAGGGTTTCTTAGAGAGAAATTTTGTGAATAATGAGTATTTGTTGCTTAGAATAACATCTAATCTGATGTTTTTACGACCTGGATTGAGGTGGGAAAAGATCCAATTTCCCCTCACTCATTTAAACCAAAAATTCATAACTCGGATCGCGATTCTGCACTTTACCTCAATGTGGTACCATCGCGGCAGCTTATTGCATCACACGAAAAATGGTATAACTTTTCACTCGGGTATCAGATTAAGGCAAAATTGGTATCGTTCGAAAACTAATTCGATTATCTACAAATTGGTGGGTATTTAGCTGTAAAATTCTACATACATTAAAAGTTATACATTTATGAAGTTGACCCTTGTAGAATCAAACCCCAAACTTTGGACGAATCTAAGGTTCTTAGCTCAACTTAGCTAGAAGTGATTTCTCTGAACATATGAACATTATTCACCTAATAAGCACTTCACACACTAGGATAAAGGTCATGACACATGCATTTCAAATTATATATCAAGAACATGGCAAATACACCTTCACCGCGACGCGGTGGGATCGCGTTGAGCTACTAGAATTTTCCATTCAAAGGACGAGTGCAATTTAGAGGTTTGGCGTGACACGAGATTATTGCATTGAGCCACTGGAACTTTCCATCCAAAGGACAAGTGCAATTTTGCTCTTTACTATGATATGGTGCGATCGCAGTGAGCCACTGGAAATATAATCCAAACACGGTTCAAACCTCATCTGAAAATTCTGAAACTTTCCCAAGACATGCTCCTTACACCCCTGAACATGAATCAACTAAAAATCCATTATCTCAGAGCCTGTAAGGTCAACTTAAGAATCCGTAAAGTTAAGGAGTAAAATATATGACTAAGTCTCCATCACTTAGTGAAATTTTCAGGTTCTAAGCTTCTTATGTATGCACTAGGAGCTGAAATTAACTAAGGATAATACAGGGTATTACATATTCCTACCACAAAATGACATCACACAACCCCTAGAGACCCTTCCATCCAGAATGGAGTCACCTACCGGGGTAGACATAGAAAAGGGATTCAGAATACACTCAGGATCAAAACTAAAATGAATAGCCACATATGTTGTCACATAAGAGAGGGTAGACCTGAGGTTAAGTAGAAAATATCCATCACGAGAGAAAAGTTTGAGCATACCAATAATAACATTAAGGACGCCTCAGAATCTTGGCAGGTGACAAGAGCGTATAGATAATTTCAACCAGTGCCATAACTAGATGCAGAAATAGCACCCTTTGGTGCAGGAGATGAGCAAATAGTAACAGAAATCTTATTTTGTAAGACCCCACAAAATCTCAGTCGTTTCAGTCATGTACAGCATGCCAAAAGAGGTCCCAGACTTAGAAAATTTCAGCTAAGTATTGACACTTAGTCTCATTTTTGGCCTCGATATTTCAATGACTTTATTTTTTATCCTTATAACCTTAAAATGTCAATTTTAAAATTTATTAATGATAAAAAATGTCAATAGGTGTTCTCGGACGAGTTTTAGATTTTTCAGATGTAGTTTGAGACACATTTGGATGACAAAAATAGTGGATCAATGCGGTCTCGACGCGACACATCAATGATTGCATCGTTAAAATAGTGAAATGATACGAACTCAATGTGGCCCGTCGCCTATCACATCGATTCCATCAACGCGGCGCATCGGATATCGCGTTAATGGGAAAATTTGCTCATTTAAAAATCCAACTTTCCAAGGGCAATTTGGCCATTTTCCCCTCACGCAATTCATCTTAAACACGATATTAAGCCATAAAAAGGGAAAAATTCATTCTTTATTCTTGAATCCTCTTAAGAACAAACCCTAGGTCACTCAATTTCAAATCCAAACTTCAAGAATGTACCAACGATTTTCATGAATTTAATTACCAAGGTATGTTAGGTGTTCATCCTTGGGTTTCCTTCAACCTTTGGAGTTCAAGAACATTTTTTAAACTACAAGTTTATTGATTTCATGATTTACATGTTTGAGTTGGATTATGTTCATATGTGTATTGTTATATGGTCTTCAATCCATTATTAATTTCAAGTTTCATGAAATTAAGATAGCATGTGTGATAAATTATGTGATTCTCATGATTAATTCTTGAATTTACAAGTTTAACGTTGTAGCCATGATATTTATATATGGTTATTATTATATAAATATTTATGCTTCCCAAGTTTTTGTTAGAATAGAATGCCTATGTGAATTGAATAGTGCAATCATGACATATTAGCATGTGTTCCCATTCATGTACAAGTTCATGCCTTGCAAGTGTTTGACAAAATGTCTTAATGAAAGAATTATGACTAAGTGACTAGCTAGTTTACTTTTATGATTTTGCCATGTTTTACTATTGATGTTATCAAGTCCTTAAGATATTTAATACCCAAAAATTTAGTTGTTTATCAAGAATTACAGTAGCTACAGAATAGTCTCAGTAATGTCATGACCAGTAGTATTCAGTCACTTATAGAACTTAGTGAACTCAATTTTGTTCAGTTAGTTAACACGATCAGTAATAGTTCATTCAAGTCTAGTATGGTCTAGTGATCAGCTCAGTGTCTATTCAATTGAGAGTAGGATTCAGCACCGAGCGAACCTAGGTATGGAGGCTCACTTGCTAGTTGAGAGTATGACCTATAGTAGCAGTCCCTTAGTTCTAGAACTACGTAGCCAGTGTAGTTTAAATATATCAACCTGCCAGTTAAGGTTGATAATGTGTTCACCTACCAATTAAGGTTTACATATATCTCACCATCTAGATAAGGGTGATTCTTTAGTGGATACATATAGCCATTGTTAGTACCCATGGCATGGTGCTAACATCCTTCTAACTGGGGTCATAGGTTGAACCCCAAGTCAGTTTATAATCGGCTTATGTCGGTTAGATGAACACTTCCATAGTTATAGTTTCAGTTTCAAACTCAGTATAGAACTTAGTTTAGTTCTACAGAATCAGGACTGTCAGAAACAATCACCCAATTATCAGTGATATAGTTATTGATAAATCTCAGATATCAGTCACTCAATTATCAGAACTCAGTATGATCTCAGATGAAGTATATATTTATACATATATATGCATAATATTGCATAATCAGTATTTACAACAGTTTTAGTTATTCATGTACTCTTATTCAGTTATTTCATAATGTTTATTCAGTCATCTATCATCTTATGCATATGAACCCATGTATATCAGCCTACCTCACTTAACATACCAGTACATTTAAAGTACTGATACATACTTTTTCTTTTGCTCTATGATATCTCATATCATAGGTTCAGACGCACGGGCTCCTGACTGTACTTAGCAACTCAGGTTATCAACTGTTATTTTAGTGGTGATTCCTCATATTTCTAGGACAGACTTATTATTTAAGAATTTCTATAGTTCAGTATGTTTTATAGTTGAAGTTAGTTGTGGACTTGTCCTATCAACTCCATATTCAGATAGTTAGAGGCTTTCAGACAAGACTAATTCAGACAGATATTCAGTTTTTTAGTATTACTATCACTATTAAGTATTTATTTTAATATTTTGAGAAACTTATGGTATTTCAGTTATATTTTTGTATATTTTATCAGTATTAGTATTTAGTGCTCACAACAGGTACCAGTCATGGGTTAGCTTGTGCTCCTTCGGGATTGTAAGCACCGTGTGACATCCAGGGTACAAACTCAGGGCATTACAAACTTGGTTCAGAGCCTAAGGTTCAACAGTGTCCTAGGGAGTCTTAAAGCTGCATCAAGTAGAGTCTTGTGCATGGGTATGTAGCGCGCCATACTTATGAACAAGAGGATATAAGACATTTTTAGGAAAAGTTTTTGTTCTTTCAGTATTTATGTCATGCGAGTGAGCATGAGCTCGAGTTAAAATCTCTGTCTAATACAAGTTTCCCTTCCTTTTATAGAATATGCCTCCCAAAAAGTCTAACGAAAGAAAAAATGGAAACCAGTCAGTACCTCCGTCCATTCAGCCAGATCCCCTGGATAAGCATGTCTCTCACACAGAATTTAGAGTAGCTTTCATCACTTTAGCCCATTCTATAGCAGCCTAGGATAAACTCCCAACTATATTGTTTAGGATAACCCAATGGCTAATACTGCTGCATCTAGAATTCTGGACTTCACCTAAATGTACCCTCCTTTATTTTCAGGGTCAAAGTCTGAAGAGGACCCACAAGAATTCCTTAACATGGTGAAGAAGGTCACAAATATTATGGGGGAAACTGCTAGAGAGAATTCTGAGTTAGATGCATATCAGTTGTAGGATGTGGCTCATACATGGTTTAAGTAGTGAAAGACAGGTAGGGCTGCAGATGCAGGGCCTATAGAATGGAAGGAATTTTCTATTGCCTTTCTAGATAGGTTCTTCCTATTGTAGTCGAGGGAAGCTAAGGTGTTAGAATTCATTAACTTAAAGCAAGGTAACATGACAGTGAAGGAGTACTCTCTCAAGTTTACTCAATTAGCTAGATATGCTCGCTGATAGTAGGTCTAAGATGAGTAAGTTTGGTTCTGAGGTATCCGATAGTATGGTCAAGGAGTGTAGGACCATGATGATAATTAAGGAGATGGACTTGGCTAGGTTGATGGTCCATGCTCAACAAATAGTAGAGTAAAAAACAAAGGAGAAAGAGAGGTTGAATAAGAAGGCTAGAACAGGTAGCTTTAATTTCACTCAACCTAAGTCAGAGGTTGGGAATCATCCTCAGTTCCATCCCCGTCCTCAGCCAGTGCTCCAGTTCCTAGGTTCAGAAATTGTAATAAGGATAGGGCACCAGGCTCTAAGTCTCAGGGTAATGTTAGCAGAGCTCGAACAAATCCTCTTTGCCAGAAGTGTGGCAGAAACCATCAGGGTGTCTTCAGAGCTGGCAGGGATGTGTGTTTTGGGTGCAGAAAACCAGGTCATAGAATCAGAGATTATCCTCAGTCAGGTTCACAGGTTCAATACAATCATACCCCAGCTCAGTCCAATCGCCCCAATTAGTAGGGTACTGCTTCTAATGCCACCCATAAAAAATGCCCAAACAGACTCTATGCACTTCAGTTCTGATAGGATCAGGAAATTTCTCTTGATATGGTCACTGGTATATTACAAGTTTATCCTTTACATATTTATGCTTTACTAGATCCAGGATCTTTTTTGTTCTTTGTAACTCCTTATATAGATGTTGACTTCGAAGCCAGTCCTGATATCCTAGCAGAGCCCTTCTCAGTCTCTACCCCAGTGGATAAGTCTATCATAGCCTGACAGGTATACAGGAACTGTCCGATTATGGTTTCTCAGAAAGTTACTTCAGCAGACTTAGTAGAGTTAGAGATGATAGATTTTGACGTCATTATCGGCATGGATTGGCTTCATTCATTCTATGCTTCAGTTGACTATAGAAATAGAGTGGTCTATTTTCAGTTCCCGAATGAACCTGTCTAAGAATAGAGGGGTAGTACTTCAGCACTTGGGGGTCAACTTATTTCCAACCTTAGAGCGAGAAAGATGATATATAAGTGGTGTGTTTATCATGTCATTCAAGTTAAAGACTCTAATTCTGAGACCCCTAACCATGAGCCAGTTTCAGCAGCATGTGATTTTCCAGATGTGTTTCTCGAATATCTTCCCAGAGTTCCTCCCAAGAGGGAAATTGACTTTGGAATAAACTTTCTTCTAGATACTCATCCTATCTATATTTCTCCATTCAAAATGGCTCCAGCAGTACTCAAAGAACTAAAAGAGTGGTTAAAGGATCTCTTAGATAAGGAATTCATCAGACCAGTGTCTCCCCATGGGGCGCACCAGTTCTATTCGTGCATAAAAAATACAGTTCTCTCAGAATATGTATTGACTATCGTCAGTTGAATAAAGTCATCATCAAGAACAAGTATCCACTTCCCAGAATTGATGACTTATTTGACAAACTTCAGGGTGTCAGTTACTTTTCTAAGATAGACCTCAGATCAGGATATCATCAGCTCAGAGTCAGATAATGTGACATTCTAAAAACAGCTTTCAGAACTTAGTACGGTCACTTCAAATTTATAGTCATGTCATTTGGTCTTACTAATGTCCCAGCAGCTTTTATGGACTTGATGAACAGAGTGTTCAAGCAGTACTTGGACATATTCATCATAGTCTTCATAGATGACATTCTTGTCTACTCCCGCAGTGGACATGATCATGCACACTACCTCAGAATAGTATTACAGACTCTCAGAGCCCATCATTTGTTCACCAAATTCAGTAAATATGAATTTTGGCTAAGGTTTTTATCTTTTCTTAGTCATATAGTTTCCGGTGAAGGCATTAGAGTTGATCTTCAAAAGACCAAAGCAGTGAGAAACTGGCCCATACCCATCTCTCCATTAGATATCAGAAGTTTCTTGGATTTGGATAGCTATTACCGATGGTTTATTGAAGGATTTTCATCTATTACATCCCCTATGTCCAGATTGACTCAGAAGAAAGTTAAGTTCCAGTGGTCAGATCCTTATGAGAAGAGTTTTCAGGAGTTGAAGACTCGACTCACTACAACCCTAGTTTTGACTTTACCAGATGGTGCAGATAGGTTTGTTGTGTATTTTGATGCTTCCAGAGTTGGTTTAGGGTGTGTTTTAATAGAGAGAGGTAAGGTCATAGCTTATGCCTCTAGTCAGCTTAAGCCCCATGAAAAGAATTACTCCACCCAAGATCTTGAGTTAGAAGCTGTAGTGTTTACCTTAAAGATTTGGAGGTACTATTTGTATGGGGTACATGTTGATGTTTTCATAGACCATAAAAGTTTGCAGTATGTATTTTCTCAAAAAAACTTGAACTTCCATCAGAGAAAGTGGTTAGAGTTGGTAAAAGACTATGACATGAGTGTTCTGTATTATCCGAGCAAGGTCAATGTTTTCCCTGATGCTCTTAGTAGATTTTTCATGGGTAGTGTTTCTCACGTTGAGGATGGTAAGAAAAATTTAGTTCAGGAAGTTCATCAGCTTGCCAGACTAGGTGTCTGGTTGGTTGATTCTGCTAAGGGTAGTTTTCGGGTGCAGAATAGTTTAGAATCATTTTTAGCTTCCAAAGTAAAAGAAAAGCAGGACATAGATCCCAGTTTAGTTAACCTGAAAGAGTCAGTCAGAGATTAGAAGGTAGAGGTTTTCTCCTAATGGGGAGATGGTGTATTGCGTTTCTAGGGTAGATTATATATGCCATGTGTGGATGGCGTGAGGTAGCGGATTCTTACAGAAGTGCATGGTTACTCAATTCACGCAGGGGATGATGTACTGTGATTTGTGGGAGATCTATTAGTGGAGTGGGATAAAGAGAGACATTGCAGAGTTTTTGGCTAAGTGCTCTACATGTTAGCAAGTTAAGATTGAGTATCAAAATCCTAGTGGGTCTATGCAGAAGTTCATTATTCCACTTAGAAATGGGGGGAAGTGAACATAGACTTCGTGATGGATTTGCCTCGTACTCGTCATCAGCATGATTCGATTTGGGTCATTGTGGACAGGAAGACCAAATAAGCCTATTTCTTTCCAGTTTATACTTCCTATTTAGCCGAGAATTATGCCAAGCTCAATGTTAGAGAGTTGGTCAGATTGCACGGTGTCCTATTTGTCATCATTTCAGATAGAGGTACGCAGTTCACCTCTTACTTTTGGATATCCCTCCAAAAGGTCTTGGTACCCAAGTTTACCTCAATACAGTCTTCCACCCTCAGATAGATGGTCAAGAAGAAAGGACTATTCAGACTCTAGAAGATATATTAAGAGCGTGTGTCGTTGACTTTAAGGGTAGTTAGGATGAACACTATTCTTTGATTGAGTTTATGTATAATAATAACTATCATTCCAGTATTGAGATGGCTTTGTTTGAGGCATTTTATAGGAGGAGATGTAGATCTCCCATTGGTTGGTTCGAAGTAGGTGACGCTGTAGTAGAAGGACCTCACTTAGTGTTTGACGCCTTAGAAAAAGTTTAGTTGATCAGGGAGAGGCTTAAGATATCCCAGAGCTGATAGAAATTATATGCAGCTATAAGGAGAAAGGATCTCGAATTTGAGATTGGAGATTGGGTGCATTTCAAAATCTCTCCCATGAAGGGAGTGAAGAGATTTTGCAAGATAGGGAAAATCAGTCCCTGATATGTTGGTCTTTACAGAATTCTTAGCTGTTTTAGAAAGGTAACTTATGATCTTGAATTACCTTCAGACTTAGCTTCAGTACACCCTGTGTTTTACGTCTCCTTTCTAACGAAGTTCATAGGTGACCCAACAGTTGTAGTCCCTATAGAGAGTATAGATGTTCAGAACAGTCTCTCTTATGAGAAAGTCCCAGTCGAAATCCTTGATCATCAGATTCACAGACTGAGGAACAAAGAAGTTCATTTGGTCAATGTTCTTGGGCGGAATCAGTCCGTTGAGGGATCTACTTGGGAAGAATAAGAAGAAATGCGAAACAAGTATCCTTACCTCTTTTCCATAAAATCAGACTCAGCTCAAGGTAACAACCTTCCTTAGATTTACTCAGTTCCATGCTCAGCTTTCCCTTACAAATTTGGTATCAATTACCATTGTATATCATCCTCATGACATTCATGAATTCATAAATCAGTTCAGTCATGTAATCATGCTTCAGTTATGCATGTTCAGTATGAAAACTCAGTCTATCAGTAATTTCAGTCATGTTATCATGCTTCAATTATGCATGTTAAGTATGTAAACTCAGTCTATCAATATTCTCAGCTTAGTCAGTCTCATTTGAGGACGAATGTTACCAGAGGGGGATATTGTAAGACCCCACAAAATTCCAGTCATTTCAGTCATGTATAGCATGCCAAAAGAGGTTCCAGAATTAGAAAATTTCAGCTAAGTATTGACACTTAGTCTCATTTTTGGCATTGATATTTCAATAACTTTATTTTCGATCTTTACAACCTTAAAATGTCGATTTTAAAATTTATTCATGATCAGGGAGGTCAATAGGTGTTCTCAGACGAGTTTCAGATTTTTTAGATGTCATTTGAGGCATGTTCGGATGACCAAAATAGTGGGTCAACAAGATCTCTATGTGACACATCGATGATTGAATCGCTAAAATATTGAACTGACGCGAATTTGATGCGGTGC
Organism: Capsicum pubescens; assembly: GCA_030864215.1. Taxonomy (NCBI): domain Eukaryota; kingdom Viridiplantae; phylum Streptophyta; class Magnoliopsida; order Solanales; family Solanaceae; genus Capsicum; species Capsicum pubescens. The sequence continues at coordinate 75,421,761 of CM061546.1, forward strand.
GGTGCCTATCGCGTCGATCCCATCGATGCAATACGTCGGGTATCGCTTCACTGGGCAGTTTTGCTCATTTAAAAATCTTACTTTCCAACGGAAATTGGGTCATTTTCCCCTCACCCAATTAACTTCAACACAAGATTAAGCCCTAAAACGGGCAAAATTCATTGTTTATTCTCAAATCCTCTCAAGAACAAAATCCTAGGTCATTCAATTTCAAGTCCAAGCTTCAAGAATGCTCAAACGATTTTAACAAATTTAATTACCAAGGTATGGTAGGTGTTAATCCTTGGGTTTCCTTCCACCCTTGGAGTTCAAGAACTCTTTTAAAACTATAAGTTTATTGATTTCATGATTTATATGTTTGAGTTGGATTGTGTTCATGTGTGTATTGTTAAATGGTCTTCAATCCATGATTAATTACAAGTTTCGTGAAATTAAGATAGCATGTGTGATGAATTATGTGATTCTCATGATTAATCCTTGAATTTACAAGTTGAATGTTGTAGACATGATATTTATATATGGTTATCATTATGTGAAATAATCATGCTCCCCAAGTGTTTGTTAGAATGCCTATGTGAATTGAATAGTCCAATCATGACATGTTAACATGTATTTCCATTCATGTACAAGTTTATGCCTTGCAAGTGTTTGACAAAATGTCTCAATGAATGAATCATGACTAAGTGACTAGCTAGTATGCTTTCAAGATTTTGCCATATTTTACTATTGATGCTATCGAGTCCTGGGGGTATTTATTAATTAAAAATCTAGCTTTTTACCTAGAATTACAGTAGCTACAGAATAGTCTCAGTAATGTCACGACTAGTAGTATTCAGTCACTTACAAAACTCAGTGAGCACAGTCTAGGTCAGTCAGTTAACATGATCAGTAACAGTTCAGTCAAGCCTAGTACAGTCTAGTGATCAACTCATTGTCTATTTAGCTGGGATTAGGATTCAGCATCGAGCAAACCTAGGGATGGGGGCTCACCAGCCAGTTGAGGGTGTGACCTTTAGTAGTCGGACCTTAGTTCCAAAACTATATTGCCATCGTAGGTTGAATATATCAACCTGCTAGTTAAGGGTTGATAAAGTGTTCACCTGCCAGTTAAGGGTAACACATATCTCACCTGCTAGATTAGGATGATTCTTTAGTGGATACATAGCCATTGTTAGTACCCGTGGCATGGTGCTAACACCCTTCCAACTAGGGTTACAGGTTGGACCCCAACTCAGTTTATAATCGAGGTATGTCAGTTAGATGAACACTCCCACAGTTACAGTTTTAGTTTCAGACTTAATATAGAACTCAGTTCAGTTCTATAGAATCAAGACTGTGAGAAACAGTCACCTAGTTATCAGTAATGCAGTTATTTGTAAATCTCAGATATCAGTCACTCAGTTATCAGAATTCAATATTCAGTCTTAGTATGATCTTAGATATAAAAAAATATATATATATGTTTATGCACAGTATTGCATAATTAGTATTTACAACAGTTTCAGTTATTCATGTACACTTATTTAGTTGTTTTATGATGTTCATTCTGTCAGCTGTCATCTCATGCATATGAAACCATGTATATCAGCCTACCTCACTTAGCATACCAGTACATTCAAAGAACTGACAAATACTCTTTTTTTTGTGTTATGATGTCTCATATCATAGGTTCAGACACATGAGCTCCTGACCGTACTTAGCAGCTCAGGTTATCAGCAACAGTTATAGTGGTGAGTCCGTATATTTTGAGGACAGAGTTATTATTTCAGCCTTTTAGTAGTTCAGTATGTTCAGTAGTCAGATTTAGTTGGGTACTTGTCCCATCAACTCCATATTCAGATAGTTAGAGGCCTTCAGACTAGACTAATTCAGACAGATGTTCAGTTTTTCAGTATTACTATCAGTATTCAGTATTTATTTCAGTATTTTGAGAACCTTATGGTATTTCAGTTATATTTCCACATATGTTATCAGTATTATTATTCAGTGCTCACAGCAGGTACCAGTCATGGGTTAGTTTGTGGTCCTGCGGGACTGTAAGCACTATGTGACGTTTAGGGTGCAGACTCAGAGCGTTACATATTTTCCCCATAACAAACCCTAGAGGGAATTCCACTGCATATGACAAATCTGACAACATTTAAAGCACTTGTTCCTCCTCTCTTCACAACCACCATAATGCACCTGACCACAAAATCTACAATAGGGATATGATGGAGCTGACTGAGCCCCACTAGCCTGAGCCTAGGCACCCTCTGCCCTGGGACTAATACTATTCTAAAAACGATAATCACCTAATGACTTCAGATAAGGAGCACTAGCCATAGAGTAGGAACGTGAATTTACCCACTTCTTCTTAGACTATTTTTACTATATTTACCACCCTGTTGTTGACCTCCATCCTGATCCAAATATCAAAACTTCTTATTTTGCCTTTCACTCTTCTTTGCTTGCTTCTTTTTTCCTCTTCCACTTGTTTAATACACCATAATTCTAGAGATTTCTATATCCTTGTTCAACAAGGCGGCCTTGATTTTTAAGATCAAATCACCGAATAACCTAGAAGCAACATTCCTTATTCTAGCCTTCATTCTAGACACTAATTCTAGAGCATATCATGACAACTAATGAAAATTCAAGGAATACTCCTTTACAGTCATCCTGTCTTGCTTTAAATTCATGAATTCCTTAGCCTTTGCCTCCCTTAACTTTTGAGGAAAGAAGCGATTAAGAAAAGTACAGGAGAAGTCATCCCATAATGCGGACTAGCATATTAACACCCCTAGACTGGTCCCTTTCCTCATACCACTAATATGCCACATCCTTCAACTGATTGGCAGCATACTCCATGCCCTCCACATCAGTAATATGCATCACACAAAAAAAATTTTCCATGTTATCAATGAAATTTTAAGGATCTTTCTCAACTTTAAAACTAGTAAAGGTTGGAGGACTCAACCTCATAAATTGGCCAACTTTAGTGACCTTAGAAGATGGAGCAACAGAAGCAACCGCTCAGCCTGATAGTCCACTAATTAGGCAAGCAAATAGATCGACTGGAGACACTCAGTAGAGACACCTTCTTGAGGTATCTGAGGAGGGATAGGGGGAATCGGTGGAACCCCACTAGCACAATTAGAAAAAGGGACCCTAGACCGGGTCTAAACTTTTTAAGTAGGATGGGCTTCATCCATATTGTCCTTAGACGGGATAGAAGAGTTTCCACAAGAATCAGATCTTCTGGGAGGCATGATCTTAAAACCAAACATATGGAAATTAGAAGAGATTTCAAGATCAAGACTCAATAGCCCAAAATAGAATGACAATAAAGAGAAACATTCCTAAATGCCTCGTAGTCTCTCCCTTATAAGTATGGCACACTACATACCCATAAAAGAGACTCTACTTGACACGGCTTTATGGACACACAATGACACCAAACCTAATCTTGAATACTAATTTTTTCATGACCCAAACCAGGGCATGGCCGTGACAAAAATTTTAAGTCCAATGAGGACTGAAGACCACCCACTGGACCTAACCAAACAGAACATAATACCACTAACATCTGATAAATCCCAAACAAATAAAAAATAGAATAATATAAGCTCAAGGAACTTAAGACATGTCAATAGCTGATAATCGACTAGAAATGACCAACCAACATCATCCAAGTCCGCAAAAATCCACAAAGCCTTCTAAAAAAATTAAAATTAATAAAATATCGGGACATGCCCTCGGCCCTGACAATAACAATGTTAATAATAAATTAATCTCTAAATTCTAATCTAAGATTGGAAACTGATGAAATGACCATGTTTTTCAAAAAATAGAAGCTCACCACTTTATCACCAACAAATGATGAGCCAAGCTGATCCACCTAACATTGTGAAAAAAAGTAGAAGTATCTCAGGTGCCTGCATCGTATGGGGATACAACATCTGAAGATGGTTAGTGGGTTGAGCACTACCAGATAACTCAGGGATAGGGGATAAAATAAAGCTAAGTTAAATCCAATTCAAAACCATGTGTACATCATCATATGCATACATAAATAATATTATGGGAAAGGGAACAAGGCTTAGCATAAACTTACTTTAGCTTGGATTGTGTAGCTCAACTGCCATAAGGAGGCACTCATAGGCTATATGGGTCCAGCTCTTCCCTAGCTGGAAGGGCCCCAGTGCGTGTAGTCGCACGACCAAGAGGATGTATATATGTACCATGGGGGACTCAAACCTCCCAGCATACCAAGGTGACTTAAGCACTCATTCATGTGATATAATGTGAGGGACTCGATGTAACGCCCTGAGTCTGTAGCCTGGATGCTACCATAAGCTACCTATGACTGACATCTTCTATGAGCACTGAATAATATTACTAAAATAAATACGGAATTAGGCTGAATTGCCTTAAGGTTTAAAATCTAAATACTAACAAATAATAACATCTGGTAAAAATATCTGAAAACAAAACACTATCTGAACTGGTCTAGTCTGAAAGCATCTAACTGAAACTGTCTGAATATGGAGTTGATGGGAAAAGCCCCCCAACTAACTCTGGCTACTGAACTACTGATAAACTAAAATACTGAAATAAAATATGCCCTAGATAGATGGAGACTCACTACTAAATATGCGACTGCTGACTAGATCTGTCTAAGCATGGTCGGGAACCTGAGTGTCCGAACCTATGATATAAGGCATCATAGCGCAAAGAGAAAGTATGTGTTAGTACATGGAATGTACTGGTATACTAGATAAGGTAAGGCTGAATGCAAGGGTTCATATGCTTGAATAGTAAAAGACTAAATGATATAGAGTAACTGGGTATAAGAGTACATGGATAACTGAAACTACTATGAATACTAAGTATGTAAGACTGTACACATACATATATATATATTGTATTTGAGATTTTCTAAAGCTAAGTGCTGAGTTTTATAACTGAGTAACTAATAGCTGAAGTTACTGATAACTGAATTACTGATATCGAGTGATTGTGTCTGACAGTCCTGATTCTGTAGAACTGAACTGAAGTCTAGATTGAGACTGAAACAGAAACTGTGGGAGGAAATCATCTAACAAACATACCCTAAATTTGAGCTGATAGGGGTCCAACCTGTGACCCCAGTTGGAAGGGTGCTAATACCGTGCCACGGGTACTAACACTAGAAAACTAGGATGACATGCCTAACTGACGGGTGACACCTGCGCGGAGCCAAGCCTAATCTTACGGGTGACCCGTGGGAGGTAGTCAAGCCTAGTCTGACGGGTGACTTTTCATCCTCCGCTAGATACACAATTTTGGAGTATAGGGAATGCTACGACTTGCCTCTCTAATAGGGAAGTTGTTATCCCTATACTCGGTCAGTGCTAAATCCTACTCCCAACTGAAAGACACTGAACTGAGTATACGGAACTGGACTGGATTGATACTGAGTTTTCTGAGTATTCCTGAGCGCTATAACTGAATGAATTCTACTGATCATGATATGACTAATACTATTCAATAACTAACACTGGCTCTAGGTAAACAACTAGATTGTCGGGTATTAAATACCTCCAGGACTCGATAGCATAGAAAGTAAAACATAGCATGATCATAAAGGCATAACAATACTTGTTTGCTAACGATGCACTCATTTAGATATTTTGTCAAATACTTGATATTCATGAACTTGTGCAAGAATAGGATCATATAATAATATGTCATGCTTTCACTAGTCAAATAACATAAGTATTTCATCAAACACTTGTAGGGAATAAGCTTGTACATATACTAGCATGTCATGATTTTAACTTTTAATTCACATGGACATTCTATCAAACATTTGGGGAGTACAACTTAATGCACATTATCATGGATAACATATAAACATTGAAACAACAATGCACAAACATGCAATTTCATGGATTTAACATGCAATTCATAAAATTCTCCATAAATACTATTCTATTATCATGAATCTTATCATAATCATGGATTGAAAACCAAATTAACATTATAGACACATTAATCACTTTGTAAATTCAAGGGTTTATCAAGATCATCACATATTCATCACACATGCTATTCAATTTCATGAACTTGTACTTAAATCATAGATTTAAAACCCAAATAATATCATGAACATGAATTCAATTCAAACATGGAAGTTCATAATTAAACAATCTTGTAGTTTTAGAAAAATGAATTCGTGGACTCTATGGGTGAAAGGAACCCATAGATGAAAACCTAACATACCTGAATCTTATGGATTCTTGAAGTTCGTGAAGGATTTCTTGAGTTTGTTCTTGATTTCTTGAACTAGGATTTTTGCCTTTTTGAGAGAGAATGTTTTATTCTTGAGATAAAGTTAGGAAATAATGAGATAATAGGTCATTTAGGGGTTTAATTTTGTGTTTAGACTGATTAGGGTCATGGAAAAAGACCCAATTACCCTTGGAAAAGATATAAAATTTCATACTAAAAAACTCAATTTGGGCCCCTGGCGCGACGCGGCACAATCGTGTCGTGCCACTAGAAACTGACAACTGCGACCTGGAAGCTTGGTGCGACGTGGTATAATCACGTTGCTTCACTGTATGGGAATCTGGACCTTGGCGCGACGCGCCATTTTTGTGGAGCAACACTGGAAATTGACAATTGGGAAATTGGCTAGTGGAGTAACATGGTGGTATCGCATTGTCTCACTGGAAAATGACAATTTCTATTTGGACTACCTCCGCGACGCACTGAAGTACTAGGTGGTACACTGTTTCACTAAAATAGCCCTAACTTTTCGCTCGGATATCAGATTTGGGCGAATTTTATATCGTTGGAAAGCTGACTGAATTCTCTACGTATTTGTGAGCTCTAAATTGTGAAATACTGAGTATTTCAAATAATTTACATTGGATAACTCAAGGATTGAGAGTTAACTTAATCTAGGGAAATACAGGGTATTATAATATCTCCCCCTTGGGAACATTCATCCTCGAATGAGACTGATTAAGCTGAGGAACACTGATAGACTGAGTTTACAAATTGAACATGCACGCTGAAACATGACTACATGAATGAACTACTGACAAGCTGAGTTCTTATACTGAACATACATATCTGATGCATGAGTACATGGATGAACTGATTCATGAATGCATGACCGAATATGCAATAGTAATGGATACTAAGTGTATAACTATAACTGGATTATGGAACTGAGTAAATCTAAGGAAGACAGTCACCTCAAACTGAGAAGACTAATGAACCTGAGATCATATAATGAACATGTATGGATGGGAACATGAGAACATGACTGGGTCTGAAACATGATACATGGATAGAATATCATAAACTGAACTGATTTCCTTGAATACATGCCATGCCATGGGAATAGTCATACGTGTGAGATAGGAACGAGAGAGTCAACTTATGAGTACCCATTACTTTAAACTGGATCTTATTGCGTAAAGAGAAACTGGAAGGTTTAGGACATAAAATCTTGGGGGTTGTAGTGCATCTTCCCCCTTGGGATAATTCCCTGAAGGATACTGACTTGGCTGAGACGATACACAGGGCACCTACAAACTAAATCGTGACTGAATATCTAAGATCTAAAACTAAGGCATGACACATGAACTGGGCTAAACTTGTAACTACTAGGATGTTTTATCTTGGAACAGTCATATTCACGAAACTTTGGATAGTACGATTGGGTGTAAAGATGGGGAAATCATACGAACTTATCCGCCTAACTGCTAAACTGAATTCCTGGCTTTATGGACTAACTCATACTAAAAACTTATACTCAACTAAAGCATTTCTTGACACCTTTTCTATAAAGTTTTACTGACTTTAGGGAATAAGAAAATCTTACCATGGTCTGAATAAGACATCTGAATAAGAAATCACAACATGGGTCTAATTCTATAATATGGAGCAAGGACTATGAAATATCATCTAAGACAAAGTTACTAAGCCTCATGCATGAAACTACTAACTTGCCATACTAGCCACATTTCTCAACTATTCCCTCAACTGTAATTTCTACTTCAACACCACATTCCAGTTGGGGATACTGAAATTTTTTACATGGGCACTGATAACTCTGCCCACTGAGGTCTGAGCTGGACTAAATTCTCCCACTATGTTCAAGCCTACTCAAATCTCTGAAATACAGTTAGACCCTTACACATCATCATGACATTCAAGCTTATCTTCATAACTACAGCCTCGTGTAAAACTAACATGCAACAATCTTTTCTTAACATGAAACATTTACTCTCTCCTGTCTAATCAACTTCTCATCACTACATTATTTAATAAGAAGAGTTCACTGAAGGTTAAAACATGAGGACCTGAAGCATGAATGGATACTATACCAAACTTGACACTTAACTGAGGCCTGAGGAATAGAACATCAACCTCATGGATTTTATGAAGAGATCTAGACTGAGGATATACATGATATAAATCTAAATTTAGCTGATCATTAGGAGTATAGCATAAGTCATGGGAACTGAGCATACTGTAAAGCATGAGTACATGAGTCATGAGTTGCATGACCTGAGTTTGGATTTTTTGTATTCATGGAACATGATTCATAACACTGAGTGAACCGAAACTGCTCATACTAGGAACTATAAGCATACATGATTTTCGATAATATGCACGAATAGGAGCTATGATCGTTGAGCTAACATATACTACGTGAGTAGATATCGTGACAGCTGAAGTGCAAAACTTTGTACTAAGGTAAGGATGGGTTGAGCATCAACCTTCCCACTGCTTTTCTATACATGCTGACATTACTACAAGAATCTAAAAGTTTGACTTGGCTACTTGTTCTACCATCTCCCCCTTGGCTGAAAGCCGTTATTCCAAGTCTTTGAACCACTTAATAAACTCTAAATCAAACTAAAACCACTTTACTCTAGAGCTTAAGATATAACAATACTCGTAAACATAATAATACTCATAAACACTAAACTCATTCTGAAGAAATACTCTTGATAATATAACATCCACTACTAATACTTTCTTTTGATACATGATTCTTAGATTTCTATTGCCCCAACAATCATCATTTAGCAACCTCAACACTGACTAACTTAGAATTCTCAACTTCTTTTTCTACTATTTCAATCTAGAGATTCAAACTTAAATCAACGGAAATTAAAGTACTACCCCTTCATTCAAGGACTGGTTCATCAAGAAACTGAAATGGAATGACTTTATTACTAAAATTAACTGAAAGGATTTTCTAAAATACTGTAACCGAGCAATTTTTGTATACTCGTCTGGATGGAATAGATTTACCTACTGAGGTAAGCACTAAGAAAGGTTCTGCTAAGATTTCTACTCTGACTTAAAGTTGACTACTATGCAAGGAGTTACAAAAGACAGAGAAGCTCCTGGATCTAATAAGGCATGAATATGTAAATAGAAGATCTGTAACATACTAGTGACCGCATCAGGAGAACTTTCTTGATCTTGTCTGGATTAAAGTGCATAAAACCTATTTTGGCAATGCCTACTCATGGTACTGGAAGTGTCACCCTGCTGATTCGGGTGATCGGACTGAGCTAAAGGATGATTGTGCTGACTTTGTGTACCAGCCTTAGGATATTCTCGAAATCTGTGGCCTAACTTGCCATATCCAAAATATACATCACTGCCATCCCTACAAACACCTTGATGATTTCTACCATATTTCTAGCAAAGTGGGTGGGTACAACCTCTTTTCATGCTATCCTGAGACTTAGAGTCTGACATGCTATCTCGATTGACATTTCTAAACTTTGGTACTCGAGCACTAGCTATAGAAGGATTTATGGATGAGAATTTCTGATGGAACTTCAATCGATTACCACCCTCTGACCTTGGCCTAAAACCACTTATTCTAACTTTCTTATTCTTTCTATCTTTCTTCCTATGCTTCTCCCCCTTGCTCTGCTGAATATGAACCCTAAGACTAGATAGGACAATAGTCTGTAGGTTGTTCTGATCAAATAATGAATTGGCTAAAGTAGTGAAGGCAGCTCTGAATTCTTCATGGGAGACATGCTCGTCTAGGGGGTCTGCCTGAACGGGATGAGATGCTGACTGATTTCCAGTTCTTCTTCTATTAGTCCTTTTGGGAGGCATGTTCTATAACCGAAAAGAAGAAAAATATTATACTGAGATTTTAACTTGATCTTATGCTCACTCGCATGACATGAATACTGAAAGAAGGGAAATTTTTCCTAAAACATCACATAGCCTCATGTCCATAAGTGTGGCACACTACACACCCATGCACAAGACTCTACTAGATGCGGCTTTTAGACTTTCTAGGACTCAGTTGAACCTTAGGCTCTGATACTAAGTTTGTAACATCCCGAGGCTGTACCCCAAATGCTACACGGTTCTTACGACCCCAAAGGACCACAAGCTAACCCATGACTAATATCTACTATGAGCACGGAATAATATTACTGAAATAAATGAGGATTTAGGCTAAATTGCCATAAGGTTCAAAATCTAAATACTGATAAATAATAATATTTGGTAAAAACATTTGAAACCTAAACACTTTCTGAACTGGTCTAGTCTGAAAGCCTCTAACTAAAATTGTCTAAATATGGAGTTGATGGGACAAGCCCCCAACTAACTCCGGCTACTGAACTACTGATAAATTGAAATACTAAAATAAAGTATGCCCTCAATAGATGGGGACTAACTACTAAATCTGCGACTATAGGCTGGATTTCTCTGAGCGCGGTCAGGAACCTGAGCATTTGAACCTATGATATAAGACATCATAGCGCAAAGAGAAAGTATGCGTCAGTATGTAGAATATACTGGTATGCTAGATGAGCTAAGGATGAATGTAAGGGTTCATATGCATGAACAGTAACTGACTGAATGATATAGAGTAACTGGGTATGAGAGTACATGGATAACTGAAACTGTTGTGAATACTGAGTATGTAATACTGTGCACATACATATATATATTATATCTAAGCTTTTCTGAAGTTAAGTACTGAGTTCTGATAAATGAGTAACTAATATCTAAAGTTACTGATACTGAGTGACTGTGTCTGACAGTCCTGATTCTATTGAACTAAACTGAATTCTACACTGAGACTAAAACTGAGACTGTGGGAGGTAATCATCTAACTGATATGACCCAAATCTGAGCTGATAGGGTTCCAACCTGTGACCTTAGTTGGAAGGGTGTTAATACTGTGCCATAGGTACTAAGACTGGAAAACCAGGATGCCATACCTAACTAACAGGTGACACCTGGGAGAAGCCAAGCCTATTCTAACGGCTGACCCCTGGGAGGTATTCAAGCCTAGTCTGACGGGTGACTCCTCATTATGCACTAGCTACTTAGTTCTGGAGTACAGGGACTTCTACTAACGACTCTGCCTCTCTGGCAAGGAAGACTTCATCCCTGTACTCGCTCGGTGCTAAATCCTACTCTTAATTGAAAGACACTGAACTGAGTATATGGAATTGGACTGGACTGATACTGAGTTTTCCTGAGCTCTGTAACTGACTGAATTCTACTGATCGTGATATGACTGATACTATTCTATAACTAACATTGGCTCTAGGTAAACAGCTAGATTTTTAGGTATTAAATACCCCTAGGACTCAATAGCATAGAAAGTAAAACATAGCATAATCATAAAGGCATAATAATACTTGATTGCTAACAATGCAATCACTTAGAATTTTTTTCAAACACTTGATATACATGAACTTGTGCATGAATGGGATCACATAATAACATGTCATGCTTTCACTAGTCAAATCACATACGCATTTCATCAAACACTTGTAGGGAATAAGCTTGTACATATATTATCATGTCATAACTTCACCCTTTAATTCACATGGACATTCTATCAAACATTTGGGGAGTACAACTTAATGCACATAATCATGGATAACAAATAAACATTGCAACTACAATGCCAAAATATGCAATTTCATGGATTTAACATTCAATTCATAAAATTCCCCATAAATACTATTCTATTTTCATGTATCTTATATAATCATGGATTGAAAACCAAATTAACATCATAAACACATTAATCACTTTGTAAATTCAGGAGTTTATCAAGATAATCACATCTTCATCACACATGTTATTCAATTTCATGAACTTGCACTTAAATCAAGGATTTAAAACCCAACTAATATCATAAACATGAATTCAATTCAAACATGGAAGTTCATAATTCAACAATCTTGTAGTTTTAGAAAAACAAATTTGTGGACTCTATGGGTGAAAGGAACCCATAGATGAACACCTAACATACCTGAATCTTATGGATTCTTGAAGTTCTTGAAGGATTTCTTGAGTTTGTTCTTGATTTCTTGAACTAGGGTGTTTGTCTCTTTGAGAGAGAATATTTTATTCTTGAGAGAAAGTGAGAAAATAATGAGGCAATAGGTTATTTAGGGGTTTAATTTCGTGTTTATACTAATTAGTCCATGGAAAAAGACCCAATTACCCTTGGAAAAGATATAAAAATTTGTACTGAAAAACCTAATTTGGGCCCCTAGCGTGACATGGCACAATCGCGCCGTGCCACTGGAAACTGAAAACTACGACCTGAAAGCTTGGTGCGACACGGTACAATCGTGTTGCTTAACTCTATGGGAATCTGTCCCTTGGCGCGATGTGCCATTATTACGGATCAATACTGGAAATTAATAATTAGGAAATTGTCCAGTAGCGCGACGCGGTGGTATTGCATTGGCTCACTGGAAAATGAAAATTGTCATTTGGACTACCTCTGTGATGCGCTGAAGTACCAGGTGGTACACTATTTCACTAAAATGGCTCTAACTCTTCACTCGGGTATCATATTTGGGTGAATTTTATATCCTTGGAAAACTGACTAAATTTCCTATGCATTGGTGATCTCTAAACTGTGAAATACTGGGTCTTTCAAAAATTTTACATTGGATAACTCATGGACTGAGAGTTAATTTAAGCTAGGGAAGAAAGTGAAATATGGGGTATTACACTTAAACCTCCCAATCATATAATAATAATAAGGGGGACTCGAACCACCCAATCATTTAGACCCCTGCATCAGCAACTGTAGTTTCCAGTATTGGTCCCTCAAGACCACCACTTTTATGACTCAGCTACACAACCCTCATTAAAGCCTAATTAAATCATTTGTCATACATTCCCATTCATTGATCAGTAATACACATTTTGGCATATACTATTGGTATTATCGTACCAACTATACTTCCAAGGTAATATCAGCATGCCATCACAATTTCATTAACTTGGAAAAATGACTTCCTTTGTTCATTAAATCAAACCACCATGTTGTAATAACCTCTTTATATCCTGAGATTGTTCAAAAAACAATTCAATGCAATTTTAGTCATACTTAAAACCACTTTCAAAAAATTGGGTTGGGTTTATTGCCAATTCAATTATCAATATTTATAAAATTTGGGGAATTCACAATTCCCTTGATTATTCACCATACGCATGCATTAAATTGGTTTTTAAACCACCATTTAAAACATAACCAATGCATATACAAACATCAAACATCACATAAACAATAATTATTCAAAAGCCTCAACCCACATTAAAAATCCAACATCAAAATCATATGAATAATTCTTTAAAACACATGATTTTAACAAAGTAGCAATTGGGGAAGAGTAACATGTCTGGAAAATTCTCAATTATGGAGAAGAAACCATGAATTGACCCCTAGATGCTCAACCATGAAGAAACCCTAACTTGCTTTGCTTGAAGGAATTTGAAAGAGTAAAGAGGGTTGTTGATTTATTAAAGTATTAAAATAATGCCCTAAATATGCCTTACGGATGTGGGGTCTATGTGGGTAAAGAGGAAAATGTCCAAAGTGCCTGCAAGTTAAAAACTAAAAAATTATCACTAGTGAGTATATGTCACACTACGACTTATAACGACATGTTATGACTCATTACCACGAGTCGTAGCTAAGACAGTGTCATTAGGCACACCTACTTTTGACCCTATGACTTATATCATATGACTTTTTAGGGGACCCTACGACTATTAGGACCTAGTCATCACCAGGACAGCAACCCTTGGAGAATATATTGGTTTGACTACGGTTGGGGTATCACGACTCATAATGAGTTTATACGACTCATTGTGAGCTACTCATACCCAAAGTAGAAAACTTAGCCACACACACTGGTCAGGTTACGATTTGGGTCCTAACGGCTCGTTAAGACTCCTTATGACTTGTATGAGGAGTCGTAGTCAGGACAGTGAGGATAAATTTTCAAAAATTTTCAAGGACTATAATATGGGGTTTTACATTAACACGTTGAAGGAAATAAATGAAAATATGAAATGTGCACCTTAAATTGTCTCTCCAAAGATAGATTTATCAATACTCGAACTGAAAAATAGATAGCAAAGATAGGAATTAGCTTTAATCAAAATAATCGAAATAGAATGCATAGCACCTGGTGAGCGTTTAAGGTGACTTGACATGTATTTGGATCAAAGTAACTATTTAGATTATTTTAGATTGGGTGGAGTTTTGTTACACCTATTTAACCACAAGGATCATTTTAGCTCAGTAAGAAGAGAAAAAGATGATTGATCAGACCATTGATAGTTTCAACCATTAAAGTTGAGGAGATGTACATCGATAAAGAGTGTCGGCCATTGAAGTTGAGGAGATGCACATTGAGGAGGAGATTTGTGAAGCAGATTGAGAACTTTATTCACCTGACTTTCCACTTTTCTTTTTAGTTTTAGCTTTAGGATTTATCTTTCTTTCGTTATTTGTATTATTTTTTGGATTGGGCTCGGGTCGACTTGGTCCATCCTTTGAGTACATATTATATTATGAATAAAATATGTTATTTGGACTTTTTGATTAAAAAAACTTGTACTTTTACTATTTATTTTATAGAATGTTTTATCTTGAGCTGGAATACTCAAAAACAACCTCTCTATCTCACCTCTGAGGTAGTGATATAGACTGCGTACACTTACCCTCTTCAAACCCAACTTGCCGAGAATATACTATGTATGTTGTTGCTGTTGTTGTTTAAGAAAGTCATAAAGAAATAAAGAGAGCCTCTAATTTTGGAAAAGGGCTTGTCTTAAAGCAAAGATTTGGGATCTTTTAAGCTTTAAACTTAGGTTTTCAATTATATTCTTGAAAAAGTATAATTTCGTTAATTTTGAGATTTCAGTTATAATTTTAGAAAAAATCTATTTTATAAATTTCTCTTTGTAAATTTTAATATTCTGGAAATAATGTGATTTTAGTGGTGGAAATTTAAATGATACATTGTTTGAATTTTGAATTAGATTCTATTTGAAAGGTAAGATCCTAGCCATGTGCATTTCTACTGGCATAAAGGAAATTGATTAATGATTTGAATTTATACTACTTCTTCTATATAAAGGAGATTTGGATTTATCTCCATTAAGAAAATATAGAAGTTATAAAGAGATAGAGTTATTAAAGCTCTTGACTTTTTAGATATTAAAACTTGTAGAGATTGCATATGGATAAGCAAACTAACAAGTTCACTAAGGTTGAAGAAGAGATATAAAAACTTAAAGATTATACACCTTAATCATATACTCATATCCATCTTTAATGATTAGAAATTTTTATCCCATTAAGTAATGACCACTTCAGATATGTATATCTCTATTGCTTTTAAGGTTCTTAAATGGTTTATGTTCAACATATTTGATGTTGAATTAGAAAATTAAAAATAAGAAAAATGAAGATCGTGCCATCTCATAAGGATAGTGAGTACTATGATGACTTATTGAGTCATCACAATTTCTTAAGGACTCATAAATTAGTGGGAGTTCCTCGCACAATTATTTTGAGCAATAATAAAGTAAACTATTACAGATTTTAATTTTGATAAATGTGGTTGTCTATAAATGAGTGTTTAATAGTTCATTTCAACTTATCTATCTTGAAAATAAATTTATTGTATACTATGAGATTGTATTTATGACACAGGATATTTGATTTGGATTATTAATAGTTGAATCTATTAATAAGGCCTCTTTTTATTTTCATCATGAAGAGTGATAGGAAGTCAAGAAAACA
The DNA here is from genome assembly GCA_030864215.1 of Capsicum pubescens. Classification (NCBI taxonomy): domain Eukaryota; kingdom Viridiplantae; phylum Streptophyta; class Magnoliopsida; order Solanales; family Solanaceae; genus Capsicum; species Capsicum pubescens. The sequence continues at coordinate 75,437,869 of CM061546.1, forward strand.
CTTGGCACAAAGTTCTTACACTTAAGCAAAAATGAGGGGCGGATGAAATTTATGTTGAATACATCGAACATCTCATTTGGTGTTAGATCCTTAACTTGCTAGCACTTCAATATATGGATCATGTTGGGAGTATGTATGATGTTAGCTCTATAAAGTGTTACTTAATTTATGTCCACTGGTTTGATATATGAAATTATCTTTATTGCACATTCAGTCTTCTTATCCAGCATCCATGAGGATACATAAGGATGAACCCATAAGGATCAGCATCCATAGTGTTGTTGATGAAAATTTGTTAAAAAATAGAGAGATATTTTTTCTCACTAAAATCACAAGGTAGAATTGTGCATGTGATACATGAAAGAAGGAATCACTCAACTCATAATGGGCAGGACTACCATGATTCTTGCATGATACTATTTTATGTTTACTCATTAAAATTTTTATTTGTTATCACTTGAATCAGTAATATATGGTTAAAGTGGGAGAATGTTAGATTCTCATTAAGTATGACCCACACATTACTAATTGATTTTATACTTACATATATTAAATTTTATAGTTATTTTATATATATTATTTGATGATAATATTAATAAAATTCTAGATGAGGCTTGCCTCTTAGATGACTTATTCTTTGATGGGAAGGAGTAGAAGTCTACTGACAGTGGGGTTGTAGGACTGGCTGATTATATAAGCTTGTTTTTTCATCACACCAAACTACTAACAACTACTAGATTTACACAACCCGAACCAGGGCCTAGTCGTGTCAGTCATCTCAAGTCCAATCCGAATCGAAGACTACCCCCAATATCCAACCATAACTGCCTAGCACCCTATGTTGGATAAATTCCGAATATATAACAATATAAACAAATAAAATTCAAAGACATTTAAAGGAGTTCATCACCATAACCAACCAAATATCCAACCGATGTCAACCCCAATACCACAACCAATACCAATGTTGACACCAATACCGATATTGTCCATGTCAATAGTAGTCCCACAAAGCCTCTAACCAAAAATAAAGGACATTCGGTCAGGACATGCCTCCGATCATAGCCAAAATCAAAGTTCAAGAAACAAAAATAGTGAAAAGAAGTTCATAGCATGAAATGAAGTCTTTCAGAGTATGGAGGCTCATCACTTCAGTCTGACACAAAGTTGTCCCCGAATCCAAGTCACTGAGCAGGAGGAGTGGTATAGCTGATTCCTGCATCGCGTGGGGATACAGCTCCCATAGACGGTTAGTAGAATGAACGCTAGCATATACTCAGGAATAAGGATAAAATAATGTCATTATTTAAAACCAAAGTAAATAACCATAAGTAATCACATACATATATATACACACTATGTCAAAAAAGGTAATCGGGTTTAGCATGCATTTAAAACATTAACTTGGGTTGTGTTAGCTCTACCGTTTGAAATCCACCCATAGGCTATATGGGTTCAGCTCCCCTTGCTGAAAGGTACCCGATGCATTTTAGCCACATGAACCAGAGAAAATTCTGAGATGACTAGTAATCTCCCAAAATATAAGTGTGACATCATGTACACGGTTACCAAGACCAAACCTCACATCGGCAAACATGAGTTTTTAGTTTTGGTCCCTTTGGGACCTCCACCTTCCACGGCTTTGCTAACATGATCCCTTTTAAGCCCATATTAAAATCATTCACACATAACCAATCATTTATCGAGGAGTCTTTTTATTTTAGCGTTTACCATTGGTATCGTCATACTAATATTAGATCTTGTAAGTCTATCCATTTATGCCACAACAAAGCCAGTAAATCAATTTGACTCCAAAGTTTCCAATTAAACCAATACCATGGCTACTAATGCCTTTCCAATCCATTTAAAACCAACCAACCCAATTTAAGTTTCATTACCATATTATGCAATGTAAAGGTTTCAAGAATAGTCAAACTATGTGACAAAATCATTCTCATTGGAATTTTAACTAACATGTTGAGGGCGTATAGTTTTCAAAAGCAAAACCAAGTATCAATTGACTATTCACATGCAACCACATGTTCAAATCATAATTATAATATGAAAAAACATAAGTAAAACATGAAAAAGCATTATCCAACTAAGAATAACCAAAAGCCCCAACATCTATTTCAAAACCAAAAGAATACCACAATAATACCATAAAAACCATACATTTAACCATGAGATTTTTTTTAAATAACAATGAGGGAGGAGTAATATACCTTATACATCAAGGAAGACGGAGAGAAACCACCCTTGAGAGCCTTAATTGGATAGCTTGATGAAACCCTAGCCTAATATCCTTGAGAGTTTTTTCTTTTAAGTGTTTAGAGAGTGTTTTAATCTTGCTAAGTGTAGCATGAATGACTAATTAATTTTATAAGACGTGGGGTTTTAAGTTCTTTGGGGTGGGAAATGTCCAAAGTACCCCCAGCTTAAAAGCTGTAGAAAATTTACAGGTGGGTACGAGTTGACCCTCCAACTTATCACCACAACGTACGAGTGGTACCCTCAAGTTGTCACTAGGTCAGAATGTTGGACACCACATTCTGTCCAACATATGACTCCCTTTCCCAACTCGTCACCATACCATATGACAAGTACCATCAAGTCATATTCTAAGAAGAACATCCAGGGCTAGACACTGTACAATATACGATTGGACTCAACCCTCTCATTACATCAACATATGACTTGTATGGATTCTATCGTACCAAGGATAGAACTTGGTCAATCAATACAATGACCAACATATGACTAGGATCCCTAGACCCATAACCACACCATACGACTCGTAAGGTGAGTCTTTACAAGAACAGTGAGCTCAAAGCTCATGAAATTTCCAAGGGCGAAACCAAGGGTGTTTTATAGTTACTGTCTTGAAAAGCTCCCATGCCTGTTTCTCTCCCTTTGGTATTATTTAATATGTATATCATTGTTTATATGTATATGTTTCAGTATTATAAAGTCTTGTAGAAGTAAGTATATAGGGAAAAGTGATCAAATACACCCTGAACTTGTCCCGAAAAATCGATGACACACTCAAACTATTATGAGGACCTATTATTACACACCTATTTTACTTTAAAGTGATTTTATTTCCACCCTGAAAGCTGATGTGGAAAAAAAAATATATAGGTGCGTTTATTAGAATTTGCTTATATTTTTTTTTAACTTCCAAACCATTTTATATTGTCATTTTATTCACTTATCTTCATCATCACTTTCTCTCTCTTACTCAACACTCATTAACCACCATTTTCAACATTTAAAGCTTCAAAAAGCTTCATTTCTTCACTCCTTTTATTTCTTCACTTCACTTAGATATTCCATCTTCATTCTTAATTTTTTAAAAAGAAATCTCATACATCCATTTCACTAAAAACAATGAAACAAATAAAAATAATTAATGACTCATGGGTTAAGAAAAATATAACTTTTGGTGATGGAGAATTATTGTTTCATTGAAAAAGTATAAATTTTTCAGTGGTTTTTAAGTGAAAAAATTATTTTTTGGGGAAACTCAATTCAACGGTTATTTTTTTGGCATACTCAATTCAACGGATCTTTTTTTACATACCTAATTCAAAAGAGTAATTTTCATCAATTTCATGATCGATTACCTCTGGACTATTGATATAATTTCTCTGAATGTGTGAAATTTTGATAAAAAAAGGTGTAGATCTAAAAGAAAAGAAAAAATGAGGTACTAAGGACAAGTAAATACTGATGGCAATGTTGTGATGGTGTTGTTGTAACTGTTGGGTGATGAAGAACAAGGAATTGAAATTGGATTTTGACGGAGATGATGGTGATTTCAATGATAGGTTTGATTATGCGTGTTGAATTTTATGGTGTTTCTTTGCATTTTTTGAGGTGACAATAGATTTGGTGTAATTTCAATGGTGATTTTCTTGTGGGGGGAAATTTGTGGTGATTATTTATATTTTTAGTGGTTGAATATATGAATTTAGTGATGGTATGACGAAAATAATGATGGTTTTATGGTGGATTTGTGGTGCAGAATGAAGAAGATGCAATTAAGTGATATTGAGAGAAAGAAACTTGAAATATGAGATAGCATATGATGTGGCAGTGATATTGCGACACTGTGGTGCGAGTGGCATGCACTGTCCCATCATATGACTGGTTATACATGCGCTAAGGTAGAAATAAATTCAGCTCAAAAGAGTATAGGTGTGTAATAGGTCGTCATAATAGTTTAAGTGTGTCATCGACTTTTCAGGACAAGTTCAGGGTTTATTTAATGACTTTACCCTGGTAAATAAAGTGTTACATTTTATAGGATAGTAAAAAATTAGATTTATGGACCAATAGTTACTATTGTTTGCATCGAACCTGCTATTCTTGTGATAATTTTTTTTGATTTAATCATGTTTTTAATATTTAATTACTGCATATGACTTTTGTTCAGGCGGGATTAAATAGGTTTTTTTCAATTGAATTTATATTAGACTAAAAGTAAATTAAAAAAGAACAAAAATATTATTCATCTAATTTAGATTGTAGATTAGATTAGGTTGATTCAATTTTTTAATTGAATTTATAATACTAGATTAAAAATAAAAAGATAACTCACCAAAAAATAAATTTGATAACTCACCAAAATATAAATTTATTAATATATGTGATTTTTGTGTTATTGAGGATAAAATTTTGTGATTTTATGTTAACGATATATAATTACGTAATTTTGATTAAAAAGTACTCATAATTATGTGACTGAAATTTATCCGAACAAATAGCGTATGGACACAGAGTTTCTTTATCTATAATTTATCTATAATCTATAATCTATATCTATATCTGTAATATTTATCTATATCTATATATATAATCTATAATTTATATCTATATCTATAATCTATAATGAAAAATTACAGAATGTGACATACTTCAGACTATAATTACAATAAATAGCAATACTTTATCAAAATTACAGTTTATAATAAAAGTAGCATTATTATGGTGGGACACTGCACACACACTTGTTTCTTGGTAAATTCTCCTATTTTCACTCCAATACTTTACCTCTTTCTTATCTTACTTGAGAAAATTGAAGGAAGGGTGTCATTTAAGTCTTGAATGAAGGATTCGTGACATTGACCAGCTTAAAGGATCAAACATAATTAGGAAACTTGATTAATTAATTGTGGACTTGATTAATATTTTCAAAACTTTCTAATTTTTTTTAAAATACAAATCAACCCACTTTTAAAAATACAAATCAACTCACAGCCCTCTCCTCTCCATATCATCAACCGTCTTTCTCCTCTCCTCTCTTTCTCTCTCCCCAACCAACAATTCTGCAAAATTTCTTCCTTCAATCCTGAGCGATTTCAACCTTCGGCAAAAAATATTTGGGCTAGTTCCTTTTTGAGTTTCAACCGTCAATAGACGTGACACAGTGTTCTTCGGTGACAAAAGCTTCGAGTTCTTCGTCGTTCCCTTTCTTCTTTCACAAGTAAAAAATTATGTCTTTTTAATTATGAAAAGAAATAGGAACTTGAGTCAACTTCTCTTCTAGTATTGGTTAACAATTTCAATATTTCTTGCTTAAATTTGAAAAGTGGATTGAAGAAAACCCTAATTTCTGACATTTCTTCTCTACTCTTTCCGGTGTGAAATATAATTTTTTGTTGTTATTGTAGTTCTTGTTGTCGAACTGTTGATTCAATTTGTTGGTGTCTGTTAAGTTTTTTGAAATTTAATTTTTATTATTTGTGTTTGTACAAATGCAAAACAACAATGTTCGTGATTTTTGGTCACCGTTGATGTTCTTAGTGTGTGTGTTGTATTGGTATTGCTGGTTTGATTTGTTATTTTTCTTGGTAAAAATTATGTATTTGATATTAAACAGTGATAGTGTTGTTTTTTATTGAAAAAAATCATGTTACTTTTTTTCTGCAATAGATTAATTATCCGATACAATAGATGAACTATCTAATGCAACAAATTAACCATCTGATGCAACAGATGAAAATATGATACAACAAATGAAAATCTGATGCAACTGATTAAAATCTGATTCAACAATGAAAATCTGGTGCAATAGATGAACAATTTAATAGATCATTTATCTGTTGTGACAAAGCACTCTTCTGTTTGGAAGAAACCTAAACAATATTAACAGTTGATAATAATTCCAATAGATAAAGCATTTGGCAACAGATGAGTGATCTGTTTCAATAGATGAGTGATATATTATTATTATTTCTAATAGATTTCTCATCTATTGCAATAGGTTGGTTATATATTGCAACAGATAACCTACCTAGTGCAATAGATGAGTGATCTATTTATACAATTTTCAATGAATTACTCATCCATTACAACAAGTTGGTTATATGTTGCAATAGATAACCTACCTGGTGCAATAGAGGAGTGATATATTTCAACAGATGAGTCAGCTTTTTTATTATTTCCAATGGATTACTCATCTGTTGCAACATATTGGTTATATATTGCAACAGGTAACACACCTAGTGCAATAGACCAGTCATCTGTTTCAACAGATGAGTGATCTATTTTTATTATTGCAAAAAATTATTCATCTATTGCAATAGGTTAGTTATATGTTGCAACAGATAACCTACCTGGTGCAAAAGATATGCGATTTGTTGGAACTGTTATTTTACTATTGTACATGTCAAATAAACTGTTATCTTTTTTCAACGATGCATTAATCAATTATAATCTATTTTATGTTCCTGTAATTTTTAGATTATATGGATCCCAAAAGAAAAGAAACTGAATCAAGTCTAAGTAAGGGAACAAGTGAACCATCTAAGCTACATCCACCTCTCTATGAGCTTGCTTTACAAGCGTTATCTCAATCAAAAGTAGAGGATAATGAACGTGGAGGGAGGAATGTTTCAAAAGAGATGATCCAATTACTAATATCCCTTTCACCGAAGAGTTGGTCAAAACATTCAGCATTGATAGTTCTCTTGTGAGAATGCAGTGCGATGGTGCCACAAATTTAATGGGTGATTTTGTGGTTAAGTCATTCATGGGAAAATCTTTTAATGTCTTCAAAAAAATACTTCGAGAAACGAATTTGGAAGCTTATTTTAGGGACAGCTGCTTTGGGCAATATCTTAATTTACCGGAGAATAGCAATGCTCGTTTCCAAAAAAAATGGTACATGATCTTCTCAAGCGTAGGTTATGTATGAAAAGAAAGATAAGATGGATGAGGTGCGGATAAAGTACTTTGGCATGCCTGATTATTTTGATTGGAGGGAGTTTGCCATAGTTACTGGATTAAAATGTTATCCTCCTTCTCCTTCTCAAGTTATACATATTGTAACCCAAAAGTCCCCGCACACCCAAAAAAGGAAAAGGTAAGTCGAGTGATCATGATGATCTGGTGTCCCTTGTTCGTCCAAGCTTCAAAAACATAAATTTGATAGATGCGTTGAAATGTAAAAGACTTTCAAAGAAGCATAAGCAATCATTGTGCTTGGTTTGGTTTGTACGTAATATTCTTTGGGTGAGAGGCATTAAAAATAACATACCACTTGGTTTGATAAAGTTGTCCGAGGATCTTGAAGCATTTAACAGCTATCCTTAGGGTTATGAAAGCTTCAAAATGACTGGCAAATATTTGTTGACTTCGTTAATGCCAAAGACAGTCAACTTATATGGATTTCCATGGGCTTTCATGGTAAATATTTCTTTTATTATGACATGATTTATTTTTTTATTCAATAATGCTTTTGGTTTATTGGCGTTATTTTATAGGCTTGGGCATTTGAAGTCATTCCTTATTTGATACAGTAAGTGAACTATCAGGAAGAAGTTTCATGTCCAAGAATCCTGAGATGTCGGCCAAAACTGATAAAAATGTAAAAAAAAATTATCTCTTCAACCCCTCGAAAGAAGCAGTAAGTCTAATTCTAATTAAGTTTTTGTTTTAATTAATAATTTTTTAAAATGATTTCATCATCATTCTAATATATATACTGATTTATTTTAGACTGTCCATCCATGGCTTGTTTCGACCAATCGAGAGTTGAAGATGTCATTTTTCTTACTTAACGGTCTGTGTAAACTTTATCGGATCCTAAGGTCATTGACAGAGTAAAGAAGGAATTGTTTGGAGTAACAACCATCACAAGAAAAATAATTTTGGAGAGTGGGCTTGTTGTTGATGATGATGGTAGTGGTAGTCATGCTGCTGTTGGGGATAATGATGTTCCTCTTATAGTTTTTGAAACAACAAACTATTATGATTATGATCATACCGGTTATAAAGATTTTGCCACTTCTAGGGAATGTTCGGAATGCAAATGTCAAGACTGCAAGGTGAAACATGATTGAGTGATTAATGTTATTAATGCATTAACTGCTTTTGTAAAAAATGACATCTAAGAGTGGTGTCATTTCATAAAAGAGTATTTCATATCCATACACTCCACTAGAGATCAAGGTTTCTAAGAGGATAATGAAAGAAATTTCCAAAGCATCATCAAACATCGAAAAAAGCAAAATTGCAACTCTTTTGTCTTTGTCTTGCACTTTTGATCAATGTACAAGGGACACAAGAGAGCAGCATGAACTGTATCATCTATTCCAACAAACAAACAGACACATATCAGTTTCAACAGATGATACATCTGCTGAAAATTATCAAATAGATATATACATTTGTTGCACCTGTCGTCTAACATGTTGCATCAAATGACCCATCTGTTGCAACATATGTCCATCTTTTTTAGCAAATAAAATAGGTCTTCGTACTATTTTAATTTATATCAATAGATTAGTCATATGCTGCAACAAATGGGTCATCTGTTTGAAATTATCATACAACGCTATTTTACCTGTTCGAATTTTTCCCGATAGATGATTCATTTGATGTAACAGATAGATAATTTTTTGTATATTTGTCATTAGCATTGACAATTCTAGCTTTCCAAGTGGATGTCACAGTAGAAGCTACTGTTGAATATCATAATATCATAGTTGATAATTGATGATAGGCGAATTTACACGCCTATAGTGCTATATTTTACCCATATTTTAGCCATGTTTTGAGGATAAATTATATAATTCATGCACTTTTAGTCCTTTTTCCTGTAAGTGAGCTAACGAACATGATTAGAAAGTTTGCAGGTATAAATGATGTATAATTCAGCATTTTATGGATAACTTGACGCCAAAGAAAGCTTCACGAAAGGAGGAAACCAAATCTTGGACGCCAAGGACCAAAAGTGGCGCATGGAAAATCTGTCCCGGGCAAAAACAACAATTCTGAAGACTTTGGGGACTAGCAGTAACTTATTAGAATTAGGATAATGATACCTTAACCTAGTAGGATGGGTTAAGTAATTCATTAGCTTAGTAGGAATAGGATATGGGTATTATAAATACCCTATTTTGCTAGAGATTTTAAGACTTCGAATTACAATTCTAATTCTACTTTTCAATTCTTATTCTACTTCCGCAAGACCTTTTCTATTAATTCTACTTTTTATTCTTCTATTCATATAATCAATTCTTAATTTCCGCAACAAGAGAAACGTTACTTTGCAAGGAATTCACGCCTAACGCCTACCACACTTTGCTACACGAAATATTTATTGTGGTATAATAACAATGTCTATTGTGATTTCCTTCGCACTCATAGGTAACTAAACTTCTCTGTTGGGGTTATGGAAGCCATATGAGATACTATATATTGCTATGAGTTTGTGAATTCGTGACACGTATATTGCTTATATCATTATTCTCTTCATCTTAATCTAAATTCTTTGTGGTTGCAAACGCATAGAATACGCCAGTATAGCATTAACTTGTTCGAAAGAAAGGTTATATGTCTGGAAAAGAGACAATGTCAAGGTAATAGGGTCTCATCCCTTATTAAAAAGTTAGTGCCGTAACTGGATTAACCTCTTGGAGAATTTGTACCGTTAGATACGCTTTAAGCTCGAAAGAGTTAAAGCGAAATAGTCCTTGTTCAGGTCGAAAGAAGCTTGGATTTACCATCGAATACAATTCTCTATAAGCACGTTCATGTCTGAACTCCACATAACTCATAGCCAATAGAGACGTACAACTCATAAGGTGGACATAACCCCAACTTCTCAATTCTCATCGTTTACATCTTACTAAACATTCTTTCTTTTTACTTTGCTATTTCCGTTTTTTTCTCTACTATTTGGTTACATTACTTGCACAACAAGACTCCCCCCTTTTTCGAGACTTTCACTAAAAGTCTAGTAATCTTTGCTTACTTGCTGACCAAGCTATTCCCTGTGGGATCGATACCCAACCCAGTTGGGTTCTATATTTGACAAACGACCGCTTTACACTCCTACGAGAGCTGTAGATTGAGCGTTATCAAAAATTGGCGCCGTTGCCGGGGAATACAAGTGTCAATTAAGTTCGTAATAATTACTAGACCCTTTGGTCAAAGATTCTCGTACTTTTACTTTTAGTTTTTGTTTTTGTTTACTGCAGGTTTTTATTCAGTGCATGCCCCATACCCGAAGTTCTGTTCAACCGTTATTACCTATCAATCCTGAACCACAATGTATTCGCAGAATGGAGGCACAACACGCAATTGAAAGGATGGCTGCTCAACAGGAACAGGCGAGACTAGCTGCGCTAGCCGCCGCTCAAGTGCATCAACAGAATATTGATAACCCTGGGCGAGCAACAAATCCTGACGATGAAGATCTAGGTGATGACGAGCTACTAAACCCTAGGCATGACACTAAGATCGCAACACCTGCCAACAGAAGAGATCGTCAAGCTAGGTTTAGTCCTGAACTCCAAGCTATACAGCCAGCTTTCGACGATGATGATGATGATCTTGATGGAGCCGGAGCCACAGGAGCCATTATTCCTCTACCATTGGCACCCGGAGCCAAGTTCAACATCACGAGCACCATGATTCAGTTATTTCAACTCAAGGGATTATTTGGTGGACTAGCAGGCGATGATCCGAATATGCATCTCACCAACTTTATTTCTACATGCAAGTCGTTTGACAATCCTGGAGTTGGTCAGAATGCAATTCGGTTATGCTTATTTCCATTGTCTCTGTCTGGGGAGGCAACTCTATGGTTGAATGGGCTGACTCCTGATTCTATTACAAATTGGAGGCAATTGAGAGACGCTTTCCTAGAATGATTCTTTCCGCCATCCAAAAGAGCACAAATGAGAGATGAAATCAGCAACTTTTGTCAGCTTCCAACTGAGGCCCTTCATGAAACATGGGAGAGGTTCAAGATGAAGCTAATGAGGTGCCCAAACCATCACATGACTAATGTTCACCTAATGGAGATACTTTACAGAGCCTTGAATTCAATAACTAAACCAGTTGTGGATAATGCGGCTGGAGGATCATTCATGGATCTCACCTTTGGTCAGGCAAGCAATATGCTAAATCTATGACGAAGCAAAGTAGAGCTTGGCATACCAGGGATTCTGAGGTAGCAAGCCCCACTTTATCTATAGGCATGACTGCAGACCAAAGGAGAAGAGAAGAAGAACGTGATCAAGATATGGCGCACATGAAGACAAAAGTGGATCTTCTTACAAAGCATCTATTATCAGGGAAAACCAAAAAAGTCAAAGCCATTGCGTCAAAAGGAAGAGACGAATCTTATTCGGAAGAAGAAGCCAACTACTTAAACAAACAGGGGGGTTTTCGAGGTAATACCCAAGGAAACCAAGGTCGAAACTATTATGATAAATATGGAAACAAGGACCAAGGTAGTTGGAAGAACAAGAATGACAAAAGTGGTTTGTATGTTCCCCCTGGAAGACGTGACGCCACCACATCTAGTTCTGGAAGTATGGAAGACATGATGGCTAAACTACTGAAAGGAGTGGAAGCAACTAGCGCGGGAGTAACGGAGGTAATAAATGATTTGTCCTCTATGAAGCAATTGGTTGAATCACATTCCACTTCAATAAAGAAAATAGAGCAGCAATTGAGCCAACTTTCAGCAGCACTCAATCAAAGAAAGGCAGGCACTCTACCTAGCAACACTGTGCAAAATCCAAGAAACGACGGATCATGCATGGCTATTACTACCAGGAGTGGTAAGGTGCTAGAAAATTCATCCCAAAGCAAGTAAGTGGCCAAAAATAAGGAAGATGATGACGCCATAGAAGCTGACCAAGACGTCCATGACGTCACCCCTAGTAGGTTGCAACCTGAAACTACCAAAATTCAGAAGCAAGAGGAGAAAAAAGCCGTGGAGAAAACAATTCCATATCCACCAGCACCTTTTCCTCAAAGATTGAAGAAGCAGTCGGATGATACAAAGTTCAGCAAATTCATGATGATGTTAAAGCAACTGACTATTAATGTTCCGTTGGTGGAGGCACTAGAACAAATGCCTGGGTATGCGAAATTTATGAAGGATCTTTTAACAAAGAAGCGGGAAGTAAGCTATGAGCCGGCAGATAAGATTCATCATTGCAGTGCAATTGCCATAAGGTCATTAGTACAGAAGAAGGTAGACCCTGGTGCTTTCACTATTCCCTGCACAGTTGGATCTATGAATTTTGCTAAGGCATTATGCGATTTGGGAGCTAGCATCAATTTGATGCCACTATCCGTCTACAGAAAGTTGGGGTTGGGCGACCCTACACCAACCAATATGCGGCTCGTGATGGCAGATAGGTCGGTAAAATGACCTGTGGGTATCTTGAATGATGTGTTGGTGAAGGTGTCTACCTTCAATTTTCCTGTAGACTTTGTGATTTTGGATTGCGAGGTAGATTCTGAAGTTCCCATAATTTTGGTACGTCCTTTCCTTGCAACAGGAAGTGTGCTTATTGATATGAGAGCTAATGAGCTTTTATTTCGGTTGAATGACGAAGTGGTCCACTTTGATATATGCAAAGCAATGAAGTAGCCCAGCGATATGAATGTGTTCTCTGTAGCTGATGTTCATTATGAGGATAAGAAAGCGTTGTCTGTAGAGAAATAGCTTACTGTTGAGCCACTATCTGATGTGTTGTTGAATGTTGAGCATAAGGATGATAAAGATTATGAAGAAACTATATGTGCTATAATAGAAATAGGGTCCTATTCTCATACTCCTAAGCAGTCGGACCTTGATCTTAAGAATCAACCGTCACCAACAGCGAAGACTTCCATTGAAGAACCCCCAGTGCTAGAATCGAAAGAGCTCCCCAATTATCTAAGGTATGCATTCTTGGGAAGTAGAGATACACTTCCGGTGAGTGTTGCGGATAATTCAAGTGAACAACACGTAGAGGCTCTCATCTCTGCTCTGAAGAGTTACAAGAGAGCCATTGGGTGGTTCATTGATGATATCATTGGGATCCTTCTTGGGTTATGTACGCACAAGATTCATCTCGAAGGAGATTGCATGCCCACAAGTAAGCCTCATTGTCGTCTGAATCCATTAATAAAACGATCCACCATCTATCTCGACGAAGTCTAAGTACTCAAGGTAACTATGTCATGCCGCGACAATAAATCAAGCGCTATATGGGAGACAACACATCGTTTATCATTTTTCATTTTTCTTTCATTCTATTACGTATTTGATTTTGATAAATAAAAAAATCCAAAAATAAGAGTCGTGCCATGACCAAAACTAAGGCGTTTGATGGGAGGCAACCCATCGTTCTAATCGTTTTTATTATTTTTGAGCAAATGTAGGTGCAAGAGGTATAAAACGAGGAGATTGGTTTCAAATTTCAATTTGGATGTATTGCATGTTAAAGGTGGTAAGTTAGGAATGAAGAAGCAAAAGGTTATGGATTGAGCATTGCTCATGAAAATATAGGCATCGAACAAGGCTAGGCCTAGGTAAAACTAGGCCACGAACAAGGCAAGGCCTATACTATGGCCTAAGATCTTGGAATCTAGTGTGCCATAGCATAGGCGCCACCTATGCCTAGGAATGCCATGGCACAGGTGTCGCTTATGCTAAACAATGCTTTGCAAAAGGCGCCGCCTATGCCAAGCATAGGCAAAGCAAAAGGCGCCGCCTATGGTCACTTCTTGTCTCCAAATCCTATTTTAAATGGGTTAAAACCCGACCCAACCTTCTCCTATAAATATGATACTTAGCCTTGAACCAAAAACACATTGGAAACCTAGCTTAAGCGTCGTTTATAGTCCCCAAATCCTCTCAAAAAATTTCCTTTTGCTCTCTTACTTCACAGAAACATCATCCAAAGTCATCAATCAAGTAAGTGCTTCTTTGTTCTTCATTTATATTCCGTAAGTTCTACATTACTACGCCTATTATGAATTGTTAAATCTTGAAGTAGTATTGATGATTTGAAAGTGATTGAATTGTTATGATACAACCAAGTGAGTGAATGAATACGTAAGGATGATCGTAACTTATTTCCAACTTGAATTTGATGCACTGTCTTACTTTTGCGGAATTGATATGGTCACAAAAATTGCATAATCTTGTCACTTGAATACTTACATGTTGGAATGACTTTTTCATCGGGATAAGAATTATAGTTGCCTACCGACATAGGAGGTTGTGATTATTTCTAGATGCTATACCTTGATTCAATCTCTATGTAGTAGTCTTGATATCTCACACATGCAAGCATTGCCAAGATTACAAGAAGTATGACTGCACTGATTTTATTGTTGGAATAGAGCACCTAAAACGTATGTCGATGAAGTCTGAGTAATCGACCACTTTCACTTCACTAGTCTGTACCAACAAACTAAGTGTGGGGTGGTGCCACTACTGCTTGTTTATAGATTGTATCCATCGAGATGATGCTAACATGAACATTGTTTTAAGTCTCAGGTACAATGTCACCCAAAGCAAGACAAGGCAAAGATAAGGCTACCACTTCACAAAAAGGCAAGAAAAGAGGCCGAAAAGAGCAAGGAGAACCCTCCTCGCTGCAAATACCTCGACTCACTCTTGGAATTAAGTGGGATACTTATGAGGAACTTCTGAGGATGACGACTCTGATGATGATTCCGACGAAAGGGGTATGACCCCAGACATAAAGGATGAGTCTGACTAACCAGGTTTTTCTTATTTATTTTCCACTGAGGACAGTGTGTCCCGTCTAAGTGTGGGGTGCTGGTATTTGCATGCTATACTTCTCTATCCACATTTTCATTTATTTATGTTTGTTTGTTTTGTTAGTAGTTAATTATTTTTTTTCAGTAGTTAAATTTTTTTTTTAACTTAGCTTCGCATGAAATTATTCTAATAGGCAGCATGAGATAATGACAAGCGTTTGTGCTAAAATCATGACTATTGAGACGTTTAGGCTCTAATTGTGACTCACTATGTGATATTGTTTGGTTTAATTCCTTCATCTGTTTGGTCAAGAGTCTATACTACTCCCAATAAAGTAGACCATGTGCCTTGTGTGTGTGAGATAATAGTATATTATGTGCTTGTGGCTGATGCTAGAACTTGCCTGGTATGTATGTAAAGCGAAAATAAAGAGTGCAAGTTTAGGAGATGATTTAGGCATTTCTTTGGCAACCTATGATTGTTTATCTTCTTTATACCTACCCATGGACATCATCCTAGATAAAACCCTTTTGAGCCTTTAGCCTATTTTCTTTGACAGCCTCATATGTAAGCCGAATCCATTTTTTTCAAGACCATAATTTGATCCAAATTCCTAAGTGCTTTAAAGTGTAAAAGTCATGTGACAGAATAAGAGGAAATTGGGTGAATATGATGCTTTAGAATGTATTGATGCTTGAATTCATGATGAAAAAGAACTGCTATCATAAGAGGAATGTTATGAAAAGAAAAAAGAAAGGAAAACTAAAAAGTTAGTTATGTTTAAAAATTGAAAAACAAAAGAGGAGAAGAAGGGTGGTAGAATAAAATAAAGTAGAAAGGTTGTTTGAAATAAAAGTGTTAATGGTATAATGTGATGTATCAAAGCGCTTAGGAACATAGTCACTATTTCTGGCCAAAATAGTCCTACCCATCCCTTAGCCTACATTACAACCATCAAAAGACCTATTTGATCCTAATCTTAGCATTCTGATATTTAGTGGAGCATTACACTAAGGGCAAGCCTATGGTCATTAGTTACAACATATGAATTCTTTGTGAGAGTGAGGGCAAAGATATTTTTATACCCATGTTTGAAAAATATGCTATACTTGTGAGTTATTATGGGTAATACATTGTGAGACACATGGTTGATGAGTTTTGGGTGGTCGTGTATGATTCTTTGTGCCTTGACTTTTGAATATGAGTTGACCACCATCACGAGTCTATGTTGGAGGCTGAATTGTTTCTACTAATGATCAGAAAACTACTCTTTGTTGATAATTGTTATGCTTGTCTTGACGAATATTTTGTGTTGTTGCTGTGAAACCCTAAGTAAATGTTAAGAGGGACATGATATTTTGTTCGAGGACGAACAAAGCTTCAAGTGTGGGGTGTTGATGATAGGCGAATTTACACGCCTATAGTGCTATATTTTACCCATATTTTAGCCATGTTTTGAGGACAAATTATATAATTCATGCACTTTTAGTCCTTTTTCCTATAAGTGAGCTAACTAACATGATTAGCAAGTTTTCAGGTATAAATGATGTAGAATTCAGCATTTTATGGATAACTTGACGCCAAAGAAAGCTTCACGAAAGGAGGAAATCAAATCTTGGACGCCAAGGACCAAAAGTGGCGCATGGAAAATCTGTCCCCGACAAAAATAGCAATTCTGAAGACTTTGGGGACTAGCAGTAACTTATTAGAATTAGGATAATGATACCTTAACCTAGTAGGATGGGTTAAGTAATTCATTAGCTTAGTAGGAATAGGATATGGGTATTATAAATACCCTATTTTGCTAGAGATTTTAAGACTTCGAATTACAATTCTAATTCTACTTTTCAATTCTTATTCTACTTCCGCAAGACCTTTTCTATTAATTCTACTTTTTATTCTTCTATTCATCTAATCAATTCTTAATTTCCGCAACAAGAGAAACGTTACTTTGCAAGGAATTCACGCCTAACGCCTACCACACTTTGCTACACGAAATATTTATTGTGGTATAATAACAATGTCTATTGTGATTTCCTTCGCACTCATAGGTAACTAAACTTCTCTGTTGGGGTTATGGAAGCCATATGAGATACTATCTATTGCTATGAGTTTGTGAATTCGTGACACGTATATTGCTTATATCATTATTCTCTTCATCTTAATCTAAATTCTTTGTGGTTGCAAATGCATAGAATACGCCATTATAGCATTAACTTGTTCGAAAGAAAGGTTATATGTCTGGAAAAGAGATAATGTCAAGGTAATAGGGTCCCATCCCCTATTAAAAAGTTAGTGCCGTAACTGGATTAACCTCTTGGAGAATTTGTACCGTTAGATACGCTTTAAGCTCGAAAGAGTTAAAGAGAAATAGTCCTTGTTCAGGTCGAAAGAAGCTTGGATTTACCATCGAATACAATTCTCTATAAGCACATGCATGTCTGAACTCCGCATAACTCATAGACAATAGAGACGTATAACTCATAAGGTGGACATAACCCCAACTTCTCAATTCTCATCGTTTACATCTTACTAAACATTCTTTCTTTTTACTTTGCTATTTATGTTTTTTTCTCTACTATTTGGTTACATTACTTGCACAACAAGACTCCCCCATTTTTCGAGACTTTCACTAAAAGTCTAGTAACTTTTGCTTACTTTCAATGTATGCAAGCGCGTACGGCCCGCACGTACGGCCCATTTTCGATGTACGGCCCGCAAACATTCAATGTATACAAGCGCGTACGGCCCGCACGCGGCACCAATTTTATTTTTTTGAAGGTCCATGTCCTTGTTTCGACCTTTAAAATCCCATTTTTTCTTCTTCAAAACTTCCGCTAGCAAATGATCCATCCGTTTACTCTGCCTTAAAAAACTAGGGAGCAACTCCAACAGTGGCTGCATGTGGGTAAAAAAATCACAGTCGTCAAAGATAGGTAAGTTGCAGTTATAAACATTAATCTCTCCCTCTTAGAGAAGTACTCAACAGCGAGAAAATGTATGACTTTTACGTTCATGACTATAAGAATTCTCTTTCCCTTGGTCTATATCTTGCCATGTGGATATGGCCTCTTTCCTCTAACATAGTTAATCATATCTTCATCCCATTTGTATGTACAAACTAACCAATTCAATCCCGGACGATTGGGAGTTTTATCTAGCCTAGTGAGCTCATTGTACCTATTCTTGAAATTGTTGTAGAAGTTGAGGTCCATTATCATATCGGCAGCATCATAAGCATCTGGGTACGCTAATTGCCTACCCCTCATGAGGCAGAGAATTTCATCAACATACTATGATATAAGAAGATAATTTTTAAATAGGTTTGTAATTGTAAAAAAGAAAAACATAGTGGAAAGATGCAACGGATGGTCCATCTATTAAAGAGAATGATCTGTATCTGTTCACAAATTATCCAGCTAATGCAACTTATGCAACAGATGTTTAATATTTTTCAATAGAACCACCACCAGTTGCACTAGAATACCCAGATGTTGCAACAGATTACACATCTGTTATGTAGCTTCATCTTCATAGAGTAGATTAGAAGGCTAGATTACGAAAAGTAAACTTACCTTGTCTACGTACCACTCATACATATTTGTCATGCTCTTGAAGTCTTAGGCCTCAAACATATGCATGGTGTATTCTTGTGCAGATTTCTTCTTCTTGGTATATGTGGTCTTTCGCAGATCCCTTGTCTCTTCATCGCCAAGTGTCGTGTCTATGTCTATCTTCTTTAGTGGCTCCTAAACTTCAACAACTTTTGGAGAGGGAGGATTTACAAATTTTTTTGTTTTCAGACTAGAGATTATTTGGTTGATTTTTATTTTTTCCTCTTAACCTCCATTGTATAAGTGTATGGCTCCCTCACCTTCTTGGATGGTATGACACCCCTCTTGGATTTCAGTTCCTCGGTAGCTTCAGTGATAGCCTCTAGTTTTTCAAGGAGTTTATCCTGTCTGTCCTTGCACACTTTTCATTTGCAATGAGAACATGAAGGTGAAAAGGGGTGAGAAGGACTACTATAAGGGTGAGAGGGAACGGTGTAAGGGTGAGAGAGACCTGTGTAAGGGGTGATTTCAAATGTATTTATTTTTTCTTGAGCATTAACATTCTCATGATCACGACTGATAGCAGCATCAGCATCAGCATCAGCATCAGGATGGTTACCACCAATATCAACAACTTTACCAACAACACCCCCAGAAGAAACACCTGGATCTGTTGCAGTAGGTTGGTCATGAAGAGCTTTAACATTAGGCTAACCTTGCCTAACTGCTCTTCTTATGGTTATTGATCTAGCCAATTCCTTCTTTATTAACTTTACCGTCGGGTCTGCTATTGTATCAATAAGACCTAGAGTAATAAAAGAAGTCATCACCAACTCCTGCTCAGTAGGCACGATCCAAGGATGCACCACCTATAAAAAAAGACAGATATTTTTAAATCATATAAAAATAATTTGCAGTCAGTTGGGTTACATGTTAACATAGTCAAGTTATGCAACAGATGATCTATCTATCGTAATAGTTGATCTGTATGTTGCAACATATTAACAATATATTGCATTAGATTACCAATATGTTGCATAATTTGCATATATATGTAATCTGTTGAGTCAGGTTCAGAGAACCAGAGCAATAGATGGTTAATCTTTTGCAAAATATGGATCGTTTATTGCAATAGATTACCCATATTGCACCAATTTCAGTAGACGAGTAATCTTTTGCAACAAACGATCCATCCATCGCAATAGATGTCACATATATTTTAATATATTTCTTTGGGTCAAATTATTTTACTTAAAATAAGACATACTGCATCATCCGAAGGGTTAAAGAGATCAATCTCCTTAATTCTTGTGATACTCTTTGTAGCCAACCACCTAAGGATTCTTAATTCGGGTAATTCTTGACCTGCTTTTGAAGGGGAGGAATGGCTTCAAATGCCCAAGCCTAAAATATATAAATAGAAAGCAAGAAAAAAAAGTCATAATAATTATTCAATATAAAATAATGGATGAGTAAACAAATAATGAATAAATTTACCATGAAAGTCCAAAGAAAGCTGTATAATGTGATCGTCTTTGAGGATAGCTTTGTCAGTAAATATTTGACAGTCAAGAAGTAGCTGCCATATCCCTAGGGATAATGGTTAAATTTCTCAAAATCCTCAGTAAGCGCCAACAAATCATCTTCTATGACTTTCTTGACGTCTCTTGCCAATACAATGGAATGGGCAAACCGAACTAAGAATAATTTATCCCTGTACTACTTTGGTATGGTTTTATCCTTGATATCTTCTATCAAATCGGCCTCTTTGTAGCTACGTCCAGTAATGTCCAATAACTCATTTATTTTTTCGTTCCGTTTGTTGGTTTTGGTTGGTGGCTTCTTGGACAATTCCTTCTGTCTATTTGATGGTGGTGGTTTGTCTGTCCTACTTGCCTTAGACCTTTTGCGGGGTATTTTCTTGATGAGTGTTTTTTTTGGGCAATTGCATCTTAAGCCTATCACTATGGAAAGCTCTTTCAAGACAAAACAAATCGATATGCCATAGTAGTTGATCCAGATTTCATCCATTTTTCCCCCCTCCTTCGAATCTTTATCATCCCCCACATACTTGATCCTGTGCTTGAGAAGATCATATTCCTTGCTTATTTGGAAACGGGTAGTATGGTACTCAAGCTACAACTTCAATTGATTAGGTAGTATGGTACTCAACCTTAATGTTTTAGGTCAATTTGTTGATGCACACTCAAGCAATAGTCCCAATAGTTGAATATATCACTTTCTTGAGTGTTGTTTAATGCAGCTTGTTCAACCAAAATTCAAAATATTTGACAGGATAATGAGCCTTGAATCAGTGGAATCAGTTTAGATCAAATGTTATGTAATTCCAGAACATTTGATCTAAACTAATTCCACTAATTCCAAGCTCATTATCCTATCAAATCATTTGAAGATTAGTTGAACAAACTGCATTGAACAACGCTCAAGAAAGTAAGTTGTTCAACTATTAGGACCACTGCTTGAGTGTGCATCAACACATTGACCTAAAACAAACATAGCAACCCTCTATGTATCATTTAAGCCTTCTGAAAAAAGTGTTCTGGAAGCCTTCTGAAGGCCTTTTATAATGCCACAACTTTGAAGAAAGTGTTCCTCATTAAAGAACTCACAAAATACCAAGAACTCTATACTAACCTTAAATACGACAATGACAAGCTTGATTACCAAATCAGTAAGTTGGAGGCAAGCTTGAAAATTATCGGGATTCATATACTACAAAAAGCATTTGATCTTCTCCAAGATATGTTGAAAGCATGCTAAGGAAAGAAAACATAATCATTTATATCCAT
This sequence comes from Capsicum pubescens, assembly GCA_030864215.1. NCBI lineage: Eukaryota > Viridiplantae > Streptophyta > Magnoliopsida > Solanales > Solanaceae > Capsicum > Capsicum pubescens. Next base: position 75,459,264 of record CM061546.1, read on the forward strand.
ATTTATAAGAAAGTAATGATACTCAATCTGTCTTTCAATCTTATTTGTGGTTCTAATCAGGTCAATAGCAGTGGACCTAATCGGAACCACAAAAAAGAAGGCATGGGATGCAATTTAAAATTTAGAAATTATTGCTTTCACTTAGATTCTTTATGTTAACTGCAGTTGTTCTTGGCGTAAGTTTTCTTGACTTACTATACATTATTACAACCCTCGGTGCCTACAAAGCTTCTTTCTTGGTGGTCTGTTATTTTTTATGTAGGTGATCATCCTGGCTACACTACCTAGTTGCAGTTTTCTCTAAAGGTGTCCATCTGTATTATTTTTCTTTGAGCAAGACAACAGATGAATTTTTATTACTGGATACACTTTCATATTTGCACTTAATTCAGATTTCTCATGTTTTAATTCAATTTTATTGGCAAGATTCTCTAGAAGTTCCTTGCTACTCTATGTTTCCGCTTTAATTAGATCTCAGATGATATAATCTTTCATCAACTCCCTTTTTCCTCGCAGGTATTCTCCTATGGCTCTTTCTGGCATATATCATCTTCTCGATCAACCCTTCCATATAAATTTGGGCCAGGAGAATTTCTATTGGTTTTTTTTTCTTATTTGATGCAGTGCGAGGCTTCGAAGTCCTTATAAGAGTCCAATGCACACTTAAAGTTAAGTCCAATCACTATTGGATCTCTGCAATGACACCAAATATTGATCCCTTCTCAAAACTTAACACGCATAAACATAAGCAACAGTCATCATTAATTCGTAATAGGGTATCAACACTATCTTCATGGGGCCCTCAGCCTTATCAATTCAAACCTATCAAACATAACTGTACAGTGCAGGATCTTGTTTGAATGATCAATACCTAATCGGTTAAAAATTGTATTCACAAAAATATTTAATTTAAGTGTGTTGTCCCGATGACCTTATCAGTAATACATAACTCCCACACATGAAAGTGGATTCATCCATCTGCACGCACGTTATTCTTCCTAGACCATCTAAGGCTTAATTTGAATAAACAAAAGACTAACATGTTGTAATAGATGACATATCTGTTAAAATTATCAAATAATTATAGACATCTGTTACGACAGATGATCAATCTGTTGCAACATATGACTTATTTGTTGGAAATAATCAAAAAGATATATGCATATGTTGCAACAGATTGTCGATTTGTTGTAAATTATCAAATAGATAGAATATATTTTGCAACAGATTACCCATCTGTTAGATTTATTTTAAAGAAAATTTCTTTTCTTTTCAAAATAAAATAAAAGATAAAATGATATATTTAGATCCGTTTTTTAAATTTACATATTCGAAAAGTCAGTAGTTTTATTTAATTAAGGAATGTAATTATACATAACTCAGACTTCTAGATATGGCTGATTCGGATTTGGACAAGGTGATTTTGCACGACTCTTTGCGGAAACTTGAAAGGCAGATTCATGAACTCCGGTGGGAGTCGGGCGACATGAGATCAAGGCTGAGGACGTCCCTGCTACTTTCGAATGACGATTGGCCGGTTGACAATAATAAGAATAATGATAATGATAACAACAATAGTAATAATATTAATTAGGTTATGTTTTTTCTTTGAGTGTATGGATTTTCTTTTAATATATTGGATCTACCTAAGGGAGGAACCTAATGTATGGATTCAAAAATCTATGTTTGGTCGACTTTAGATTTTTAATTCTTATTTAATATTTAATTTTTATTCTGTCTATTCGTTATTCTCAACATGTCAAAGGTTGGAGGTAGGGATTGAGCGTTTGTGGCAACGGATGCACCATATATTGCAATATATCATTAATCTTTTGCGACAGATGGATCAAATATTGCAACATACGACTATTAATAAAAAAAGGGTTATTGTTATTGATAGGGTGAAAACCCATGATTTTTTTATTATTTATTATGAAAAATAATTCGTAAATAAATAATAAGGAAACAAATGATAAACCACAATTTATAATCGTAAAAAATGATTATTTAATTTTTATAATTGATGTTAATATTTAATAGGCGACAAGTCGTGACTTTTCATTACTTTTTATTTTTAAATCTATTTTTTTAATTTATTTATTAAGGTATATGATGATTGTTAAAAAAGAGGTGAACAGTTGTGACTTTTTGTCTAACACATTCAAAACAGCTAATGAATCAAATTCTCCATCTGTTGCTACTGATGAATCAACTGTTAGAACAAATAAAAAAAGCTCCTTCAACAGATGGTCGATTTGTTGCAATAGATGGTATATCAGTTGCCACAAATGGGTTGTCTGATGCAACAGACAACTGATATACAATCTATTGTCACAACTCAATAAAAATGATTATTATTTTATTAATAGAAATGGTTATTGAAAAGGTGAGAAGCCTTCGATTATTTAATTGAGAAAAAAGTTATTTAAATTAAGAACTAATTAATAATAATAAACTAAAAATCATGACTTGTAACACTAATCAAAAAGTCACCACCTTGATTTAATTAAGTCATTTCTTTTCACAGAAAACAATAAGGAAATAAATGATAAACACAATTTATTTATAATCATAAAAAATAGTTATTTAATTAGACTAATTGTTGTTAATATTAAATAGGCAACAAGTAGTGACTTTTCACCATTTTTTTTAAATACATTTTTTTTTAATTTATATAAGATAAAAGTCACCAATTTGGATTAATGAAAGTATATGATTATTGTTAAAAAAGATAGATTATATGTTGCAATAGATAGATTATATGTTACAACAGATAGATTATCTTTTGCAATAGATAGATTATCTGTTGCACAGATGGTTTAATTGAGAAAAGGATTATTTAAATTTAAGAAATAATTAATAATAATAATTTAAAAATTCACTACTTATCAAAATAATCAAAAATTCAATCAGCAGCTTTGACTTCATTAAGTCATAACTTTTCATAGTAATCAAAAAGTGTAACGCCCCAAATCTGGTACCCGAAATGCCACACGGTGCTCATGACCCCGAAGGACCACAAGCTAACCCATGACTGATATCTGTAACTGAGCACTGCATAACATACTGTATAAATGAGGAATGAAAGGCTGAAAGTCCATAAGGTTCAAAAATCTAATAAAATATAACATCTGGAAATACGGTATATCAATACCAAAATAACTGAAATAACTATCTGAATAAGGAGTTGATGGGACATGTCCCCAACTAACTACAACTACTGAAATAAACTATGTGCTGAAAGAATGAAATAGTCAAATAATAACATCCTTGAATGATGAGGACTCACTGCTAGTCTGTCTGCTAAACGGTTGATCTACTAAGGATGCTCTGGAGGTCGTGCTTCTGAACCTATGGTTTAAAACACCATAGCGCAAAAGAAAATTATGCACCAGTATGTGAGAATATACTGGTACGCAAGTGAGGTAAGCTGAATGCAAAGGTTCATATGCATGAACTATAACTGACTGACATGAATACAAACATGACGACGTGAGAATACATGCATGAATACGTGAACTTGTAACTAAAATTATGATAATATTGAATATGAATACTGATAACATGAGTTTTGCATTAACTGAGTGACTGTGCCTGACAGTCTAGGTTCCGATGGAACTAGCTGAGTTCTATACTAAGCTGAGTGACTGTATTAGACAATCCTGAAATCTGTAGAACTGTCTGAGTTCTATTACTGAGACTGAGACTGTGACTGTGGGATGTATTCATCTAACCGACATACCCCTAATAAGCGATATAGCTGAGTTGGGTGTCAATATCGCGACACTGGTAAGGACAAGCTGTGAGTGGCCCTCATCTAACAGGTACTCTACTGAGAATAGCGGGACCCTCATCTAACAGGTTAAGCCACCTTATATACCCTCATCTAGAAGGTTTGATGTGTCAACCTACGCTGGCTACGTAGTTCTGGAGCGCAAGGATTTCTTCTAAGAATCACACCCTCTACTAATAGGTGAGTTCCCATCCTTGGGCCCACTCGGTGTTGAATCCTACTCCCATCTGAATAGACACTAAACTGAATATATTGGACTAAACTGGACTCAGTTCACTGAATTTTGTTGACTGATAGAATGTTATTGAATTCTGTTAACTGACAGAGTTCATGAGATTACTGAGTTTTCTTGAGACATGTAACTGACTAAATTCTACTGATCATGGCGTGACTGAGATTATCATGAAACTGACACTGGCTCTAGGCATACAGCTAAATTGTCGAGTATAATTACCCCCAGGACTCGATAGCATAAAAGTAATTCATGGCACAAGTTCGAAAGCACAGCAATGGCTACGCATATATCCATAATTCATTGACTAAGACATTTCATCAAAACACTTGACATGCATTAACTTGTACATGAATGGGGATTTCATACTATCGTACTATAATGGCACTTTTTCCTTCACATAGGCATTTAATCAAACACATGGGGAGCATACTTTGGTTATACCGTCATCAATGCATCTAATTATCATGGTTGCATAAATAAATTTACAATTTGAAGGGTTTATCCTTAATATTATGCAAATAATCACACACTAGGATCAATCCTTGGAATATGTAATTTAAAACATGAATAAAACTCCCATAACAACATGGACATGAATTTCAATTCAACTAAATCATGAACATTCATAAATACACAAATCTTGGATTTTTAAAAGAGATTCTTGAGCTTCATGGGTGAAAGGGACCCATGAATCAACACTTGACATACCTTGATTGTGTGTTTTCTTGAAGTTCTTGGACTTGAAGAACTTTAATCTCTTAGTTTCTTGATTAAGGGTTGGGATCTTATTCTTGGAGATTGATCTTTGAGAGAAACCCTAATTTGGTATAGTAGATGAATAATGAAGTTATGATCCCTGGTCTGGTATAATTAGGTGTTAAAAAGGGTGGAAAAGACACAAACACCCTTATAAAAATGGTTTTAATTGTTGAACGGAATCTTCGACGGTTTGGGCGACGGTCCATCGCTGGGTCGATGGCTCGTCGACCTTCCCGTCGTACTAGGCCAGAATGTGATCTTTCTACCTTGGTTGCGATGGTTTGGGAGACGCTCTGTCGCTAGATCGAAGGTCCGTTGGCCATTCCATCTTGCCTGGACAGAAGGTCGACTCACTGCCTCTACTGCAACGGTTTGGGCGATGTCCCATCACGAGCTCGACGGTCCGTCGGCCCCTTTCCATCGCACCTGGGCGATTCAGACTTTTTTCTTTATTTTGCCCATAACTTTCTAACCCGACATCGGATTTTGGTAAATAGGTTATCATTGGAAAGCTAATTCAATTCCCCACATAACAAAAAGTCAAAATATAAAAAATTCCACGTATATAAAAGTGGATTCATCTTTTAAAGAAAGTCTTTAACACTTTTGGGATGATTTTAATCTAGGTAGAAGTACAGAGTATTACAATATCTCCCCCTTGGGAACATTCATCCTCGAATGAGACTAATTGAGATGGGAGAAATGATAAGATGAAGTACATACTGAACATGAACAACTGAAACATGACTACACGACTGATATTATTGAGATTCATGCTGATTATGCATATCTGATGCATGGTTTTATGACTGAGTTGATACATGAATGCGTGAATAAGAGTACTGATAAGATGATCATACATATCTGATGCGTGAATACATGACTAAACTGACTCATGAACATGCGACTGAACATGTAAGGGTAAAGATACCAAGTTTGAAATGAAAATTGAGCCTAGTTTGTAACTGAAATTTGAACCATAAGCTAAATGAACTTAAGGAAAGATATTACCTTGGGCTAAGTCTGAATTTGCGAAAAAGAGGTACATATACTTGGTCCGCATATTTGCTTCTGATTTCCAAGTAGCTCCCTCAATGGAGTGATTTCGCCAAAGAACTTTGACTAGAGGGATTTCTTTGTTCCTCAGTCTGCGAATCTAATAGTCAAGGATTTCGACTGGGATTTTTCTCATAAGAGAGACTGTTTTGAATATCTATGCCATCAATAGGGACTACGAATGCTGGGTCACCTATGTCATTCTTAAGAAAGGAGACATGAAAGACTGGATGCACTGAAGCAAAATCTGAAGGCAATTCGAGCTCATAAGATACTTTGTCGAAGTGACTGAGAATTTTTAAGGGACCGATATATTGGGGACTGAGCTTTCCCTTCTTGCCGAACCTATTCACTCCCTTCATGGGAGAGATTCTTAGGTACACATAATCATCAATCTCAAACTCGAGATCCTTTCTGCGTACATTTGCGTACGATTTCTGTTGGCTCTGAGCTGTCTTGAGCCTCTTTCTGATTAACTAAACTTTTTATAAGGTATCGAAGACCAAGTCAGGCCCTACTACTGTGGACTCGCAGACTTTGAACCAACCAATTGGATATATGCATCTCCTACCATAGAGAGCTTCGAATGGAGCCATCTGATTATTGGAATAATAACTATTGTTGTATGCAAACTCAATCAAAGGCAAGTGGTCATCCAAACTACCCTTGAAATCAATTACACACGCCCTTAGTATATCTTCGAAGTTCTAAATGGTCCTTTCCACTTGACCATTAGTCTGAGAGTGAAAGGTTGTACTGAGATAAACTTGGGTACCAAGACCCTTTTGGAACACTTTCCAGAAATGAGAGGTAAACTGGGTACCTCTATCTGAGACAATAGATAATAAAACACCATGCAGTCTGACCAAATCCCTGATGTAGAGTTTGGCATAATCCTCGGTTGAATAGGAGGTATGGACTGGAAGAAAATAAGCTAATTTGATCATCCTGTCTACAATGACCCAGACTGAATCATGTTGATGACAAGTATGAGGCAAACCCATCACGAAGTCCATGTTCACTTCTTCCTACTTCCAAGTAGGAATATTGAACTCCTGCATGGACCCTCTAGGCTTCTGATGCTCTACCTTTACCTACTCACATATAGAGCATTTAGCCACAAACTCTGCAATATCTCTCTTCATCCCACTCCACCAATAGATCTTTCACAAGTCGTGGTACATCTTAGTGGCCCCTGTATGAATAGAGTAACGCGCACCATGTGCCTCTGCAAGAATTCTTAGCCTCAAGTCATCTACTCTTGGCACACACAGACAACCCTGACAACGCAATACCCCTTCTCCCCCGCAGGAGAAAACCTCAACCTTCTGATCCTTGACTAACTCTTTCAACTTGACTAGATTGAGATCTCTATCTTTCTTTTCCTTAACTTTGGAAACTAGGGATGATTCAGAGCTACTCTAAACCCAAATACTACCCTCAGCTGAATCAACTAAGAGAACACCTAGTCTGGTAAGATGATGAACTTCCTGAGCTAGCTTCTTATTACTATCTTAAACATGAGCAAAACTACCCATAGAAAGTCTACTGAGAGTGTTGGCCACTACATTGTCCTTGCCCAAATGATAAAGGGAACTCATATCATAATCTTTCAGGAGATCTAACTACCTTCTCTAATGAAGATTAAGATCTTCATGAGAAAATACATACTAAAGGCTTTTATGATCCGTGAACATATCTATATAAACACTGTACAAGTAATGTCTCCAAATCTTTAAGGCAAATACTACAGCTGCTAACTCGAGATCATGAGTAGGATAATTCTTCTCATGGGGCATAAGTTTTCTGGAGGCGTAGGCTATGACCTTACCATGTTGTATGAGGACACAACCCAAACCCACTCTAGATGCATCAAAGTACACCACAAACCCATCTGAACTATCTGGAAGAGCTAAAACTGGGGCTGAGGTGAGTCGAGTCTTCAACTTCTGAAAACTCTTCTCATAAGGATCTGAACCCTAAAACTTGACTTTCTTCTGAGTCAATCTGGACATAGGGGATTCAATAAAAGAAAATCCCTCAATAAACCGTCTGTAATAGCTAGCCAACCCTAAGAAACTCCTGATATCTGATAGAGAGATAGGGCAAGGCCAGTTTTTTACTGCTTCGGTCTTTTGAGGATCAACTCTAATGCCATCAATGGTAATGATATGACCAAGGAATACTACAGACCTTAGCCAAAATTTGCACTTACTGAATTTGGCGAACAACTGATGATTTCTAAGAGTCTGCAATATTATTCTGAGATGGTCTGTGTGATCTTGCTCGCTACGGGAATAAACAAGAATATCATCTATAAAGACTATGACAAACATGTCCAAGTACTACTTGAACACACGGTTTGTCAAGTCGATAAAAGCTGCTGGGGCATTGGTAAGACCAAAGGACATGATTAAGAATTCAAAGTGACCATACCGAGTTCGGAAAGATATTTTTGGTATGTCACATTCTCTGACTCTGAGCTGATGATAGCTTGATCTGAATTCTATCTTAGAGAAATAACTGGCACCCTAAAGTTGGTCAAACAATTCATAAATTCTGGGAAGTGGATACTTGTTATTTATCGTGACTTTATTGAGTTAACGGTAGTCAATGCACATTCTGAGAGAACTATCTTTCTTTTTCACAAATAAGACTGGTGCGCCCCATGGGGACACACTAGGTTTGATGAACCCCTTATCTAAGAGATCCTTCAACTATTCTTTCAACTCTCTGAGGTTTGCTGGTGCCATTTTGTATGGCAAAATAGATATAGGTTGAGTATCTGGAAGAAGATCAATGCCGAAGTCTATTTCCTTTTTGGGAGAAATTCTGGGAAGATCTTCGAGAAAGACATCTGAGTATTCATTTACTACTGGAACTGATTCAAGACTGGGAGTTTCAAAACTAGATTCCTTAACTCAAATAAGATGATAGACATATCCGTTAGATATCATTTTCCGTGCTCGAAGGTAGGAAATAAGTTGAACTCTGAATGGTGAAGCGCTACCCCTCCACTAGGATAGGTTCATTTGGTAACTAAAACTAGCCCACTCTATTTCTGCAGTCGACTTTGGCATAGCAGGAATGAAGCCAATCCATGCTGAGATGACATCAAAATTAGTCATCTCTAATTCAACTAAGTTTGTTGATGTGACTTTCTGAAATATCATAACCGGATAGTTCCTGTATACCCATTAGGCTATGATATTTTTACCCACTGGGGTAGAAACTGAGAAAGGCTCTACTAGAATTTTAGGACTGACTTTGAAATCGATTGTTATATAAAGTGTAACAAAAGACAAAGAAGCTCATGGATCTAGAAAAGCGTAAACATGCAAGTAAAAGATTTGTAACATACCAATGACCACATCGGGGAAATTTTCCTAATCCTGTCAAGACTAAAGAGCATAAAGTCTATTTGGGCGTTGTCCACTGGTCGTGCTGGAAGTGGCACCCTGTAGATTCAGGCGACCGGACTGAGCTAAGAAATGGTTCTTCTAACCCTGAAAGCCTGACTAGGTACAATCTCTGACTATGTGTCATGGATTTCCATATTCGAAACACACATCACTACCATCTCTGCAAATACTCTTATGATTCTTACCACAAGTCTGTCAAAGAGGATTGGTCCGGGCAATGTTAACACTGCCCTGAGATTTAGAGCCTGGCACCCTATCTTTGTCACCATTCCTAAACTTAGGAGGTGGAGCACTGGCTGAGGAAGGAGTTGGAATGGATGACTTTGGGTAGAACTGAGAACGACTACCACCCTCTAACTTAGGCTGATAGAAATTGAAGCTACCGGTTCTAGCTATCTTATTCTGTTTCACTCTCATCTTAATTTTCTGCTCTTCTCTCTATTGAGCATTGATCATAAGCCTAGCTATGTCCATATCACTAATCATCATTGTGGATCTATACCCATTGACCACACTATCATTCACCCTAGAAACAAACTTACTCATTTTGGCCCTACTATCTGCCACTACATAAGGAGCATATCTAGCTAGTTGAGTAAACTTAAGAGAATACTCTTGAACTGTTATGTTTCCCTGCCTGAGGTTGATAAATTCCAACATAGTAGCTTCTCTCAGCTCTAGCGGAAAGAATCTATCTAAGAAGGCAGTGGCAAACTCTTCCCACTCAATAGGCCCTACATCTCTAGCCCTCTTTACTTTCCATTGTTTAAACTAAGTGTGAGCCACATCCTGCAACTGATATATAGTTAGCTCAACACTCTCACTATTATTAACTCCCATGATATCTGTAACCTTTTAAACCTTGTCAAGGAATTCCTGAGGTTTCTCGTCTATCCTAGACCCAAAAAAGGATGGAGGATTCATTCGGGTGAAGTCTCGAATCCTAGCTACAGTAGTATTGGCCATGGAATTGGCTGGAATAGCAGCTGGTCATTCATTCTGAGTAGCAACTGAGTTAGAAAGAGTAGTGAATGCAGCTCTAAACTCTGCAGGAGAGACATGTTCATCCAAGATCTACTTGGATGTGCTGAGGGGCTGACTGATTTCTATTTCTTCTTTTGAGAGGCATATTCTGTAAATGAAAAGGGAGAAATGGATTAGACCGAGAGTTAAATTTGAGATCATGCTCACTGGCATGACAAGAATACTAAAAGAAGGGAAACTGTTCCTAAATCATCTTATAGACTCAAGTACATCAATGTGGCGCGCAACACACCCATGCACAAGACTCTACTAGATGCGGCTTTTAGACTTCCTAGGACTCTATTGAACTTTAGGCTCTGATACCAAGTTTGTAACGCCCAGAATCTGGTACCCAAAATGTCACACAAGGCTCATGACCCCGAAGGACCACAAGCTAACCCATGACTGATATCTGTAATTGAGCACTGCATAACATACTATATAAATACGGAATAAAAGGATGAAAGGCCATAAGGTTAAAAAATTTTATAAAACATAACATCTGGAGATACGGTATATCAATACCAAAATGACTAAAATAACTGTCTGAACATGCTAATCTAAAAGCCTCTAAATTGTTTGAACAAGGAGTTGATGGGACATATCCCTAACTAACTCCAACTATTGAAATAAACTATGTACTGAAAGAATGAAATAGTCAAATAATAACATCCTCGAATGATAAGGACTCACTGTTAATCTGTCTGCTGAACGGTTGATCTACTAAGGATGATGTGGAGCTCGTGCTTTTGAACCTATGGTATAAAATACTATAGCACAAAAGAAAAGTATGTGTCAGTACGCAAGAATGTACTGGTACGCAAGTGAGGTAAGCTGAATGCAAAGGTTCATATGCATGAACTATAACTGACTGACATGAACACGAACATGACTACATGAGAATACATGTATGAATACGTGAACTTGTAACTGAAATCATGATAATACTGAATCTGAATACTGATAACATGAGTTTTGCATTAACTGAGTGACTGTTCCTGACAGTCTAGGTTCTAATGAAACTAACTGAGTTCCGTACTAAGACGAGTGACTGTATCTGACAATCCTAAAATCTGTAGAACTATTTGATTTCTATTACTAAGACTGAGACTGTGGGAAGGTTTTATCTAACCGACATGCCGCTAATAAGAAATATAGTTGAGTTGGGGTCCAATCTATAACCCTAATTGGAAGGGTGTCAATATCGTTCCACTGGTAAGGACAAGCTGCGAGTGACCCTCATCTAAATGGTACTCTAATGAGAACGGCGGGACCCTTATCTAACAGGTTAATCCACCTTATCTATCCTCATCTAAAAGGATTGATGTCTCAACCTACGCTGGCTACGTAGTTCTAGAGTGCAAGGATTTCTTCTAAGAATCACACCCTCTACTAACAGGTGACTTCCCATCCTTGGGCTCACTCGATGCTGAATTCTACTCCCATCTGAATAGACACTAAACTGAATATACTGGACTGAGTTCACTGAATTTCGCAAACTGACAGAATGTTACTCAATTCTGTTAATTGACTGAGTTCATGAGATTACTGAGTTTTCCTGATTCATGTAACTAACGAAATTCTACTGATCATGGTGAGACTGAGATTATCATGAAACTGACACTGGCTCTAGGCATACAACTAAATTGTCGTGTATAAATACCCCCAGGACTCGATAGCATAAAAGTAATTCATGGCTCAAGTTTGAAAACACAATAATGTCTACACATATATCCATAATTCATTGACTAAGACATTTCATCAAAACACTTGACATGCATCAACTTGTACATGAATGGGGATTTCATACTATCTTACTATAATGGCACTTTTTCCTTCACATAGGTATTTAATCAAACACATAGGGAACATACTTTGGTTATACCATCATCAATGCATCTATTTATCATGGTTACATAAATAAATTTGCAATTTGAAGGTTTTATCATTAATATTATGAAAATCATCACACACTAGGATCAATCATTGGAACATGTAATTTAAAACACGAATCAAAACCCCACAACAACATGGACATTAATTTCAATTCAACTAAATCATGAACATTCATAAATACACAAATCTTGGATTTTTAAAAGAGATTCTTGAGCTTAATGGGTGAAAGGGACCCATGAATCAACACTTGACATACCTTGATTGTGAGTTTTCTTGAAGTTCTTGTACTTGAAGAACTTGAATCTGTTAGTTTCTTGAAGAATGGCTGAGATCTTGTTCTTGGGGATTGATCTTTGAGAGAAACCCTAATTTGGTGTTGTAGATAAATAATGAAGTTATGAGCCCTGGTCTAGTATAATTAGGAGTTAAAAAGGGTGGAAAAGACCCAAACACCCTTATAAAAATAGCTTTAAATTGCTGAACGGGATCTGCGATGGTTTGGGCGACGGTCCATTATTGGCTCGACGGCCTATCGACCTTCCCGTTGTACTAGTCTAGAATGTGATCTTTTTTCCTTGGTTGTGATGGTTTGGGCGACGGTCCGCTGCTAGCTTGACGGTCCGTCGGCCACTCCATTGCTAGCTCGACGGTCCGTCGGCCACTCCATCATACCTGGCCAGAAGGTCGACTTACTGCCTCTGCTGCGATGGTTTGGGCGACGGCCTGTCGCTAGCTTGACGGTCCGTTGGCCCTTTTCATCGCACTTGGGAAGTTCAGGCTGCTTTCTATATTTCGGCCATAACTTTCTAACCCGACATCGGATTTTGTCAAAGAGGGTATCGTTGGAAAGCTAATTCAATTCTCTACACAACAAAAAGTCAAAATATTGAAAATTTCACATGTATAAAAGTGGATTCATCTTTTAAAGCAAGTCTTTAACACTTTTGGGATATTTTAAGCTATGTAGAAGTACGGGGTATTACAATATCTCCCCCTTGGGAACATTCATCCTCGAATGAGACTAATTGAGATGGTAGAAAGATAAGATAAAGTACATACTGAACATGAACAACTAAAACATGACTACATGACTGACATTACTGAGATTCATATTTATCATGCATATCTGGTGCATGGTTTTTTTACTGAGCTGATACATGATTGCATTTCTGAGAGTACTGATAAGTTGATCATACATATCTGATGCATGAATACATGACTGAACTGACTCATGAGCATGCGACTAAACATGTAAGGGTAAAGTACCAAATTTGAAATGATAACTAAGCATAGTTATAACTGAAATTTGAACCATAAGCTGAATAAACTTAAGGAAAGCTACTACTTTATGCTGAGTCTGAATTTGTGAAGAAGAAGTGAGGATACTTGGTCCGCATATCTGCTTCTGCTTCCCAAGTAGCTCCCTTAACGGACTGATTTCACCAAAGAACTTTTACTAGAGGGACTTTTTTGTTCCTCAGCCTGCGAATCTGATAGTCAAGGATTTTGACTGGGATTTTCTCATAAGAGAGACTGTTCTGAATATATACGCCCTCAATAGGGACTACGACTGTTGGGTCACCTATGCACTTCTTAAGCAAGGAGACATGAAAGACTGGATGCACTGAAGCAAGATCTGAAGGCAATTCGAGCTCATAAGCTACTTTACCAAAGCGATGAGAATTTTGAAAGGATCGATATATCGGGGACTGAGCTTTCCCTTCTTACCGAACCTCTTCACTCCTTTTATGGGAGAGAGTTTTAGGTATGCAAAATTACCAATCTCAAACTCGAGATCATTTTTGCGCACATCTGCGTTTGATTTTTGCCGGCTCTGAGCTATCTTTAGCCTCTCTCTGATTAACTAAACTTTCTCTAAGGTATAGAAGACCAAGTCAGGCCCTACTTCTGCGGCCTCACTAACTTTAAACCAACCGATTGGAGATCTGCATCTCCTACCGTAGATATCTTCAAATGGAACCATCTGAATACTAGACTGATAACTATTGTTGTATGCAAAATCAATCAAAGGCAAGTGGTCATCCCAACTACCCTTGAAATTAATTACACACTCCCTTAGTATATCTTCCAAGGTCGTAATGGTCCTTTCTGCTTGACCGCCAATCTGAGGGTGAAAGGCTGTACTGAGATGAACTCGGGAACCAAGTCCCTTTTGGAATGCTTTCCAGAAATAAGAGGTGAACTAGGTACCTATATCTGAGAAAATAGACAACGAAACACCGTGCAATCTGACCAACTCCCTGATGTAGAGTTTCGCATAATCCTCAACTAAATAGAAGGTATGGACTGGAAGGAAATGAGATAATTTGGCCATCCTATCTACAATGGCCCAGACTAAATTATGTTGATGACGAGTTCGAGGAAACCCCTTCACGAAGTCCATGTTCACTTCTTACCACTTCCAAGTAGGAATACTAAACTCCTGCATGGACCCACTAAGCTTCCTATGCTTTACCTTAACCCATGACATGTAGAGCATTTAGCCACAAACTCTGCAACATCTTTCTTCATCCCACTCCACCAATAGATCTTCTACAAGTCATGGTACATCTTACTGGACCCTGGATGAATAGAGTAACACACACCATGCGCCACTGAAAGAATTCGTTGCCTCAAGTCATCTACACCTAGCACACACAGATGACCCTGATAACGCAATACCCCATCTCCCCTTTGGGAGAAAAGCTCAACCTTCTGATCCTTGACTAACTCTTTTAAATTGACTAGACTGGGATCTCTATCTTGCTTTTCCTTAACTTCAGAAAATAGGGATGATTTGGAGCTTCTCTGAATCCAAATACTACCCTCGGTTGAATCAACTTAGCCGACACCTAGTCTAGCAAGCTGATGAACTTCCTGAGCTAGCTTCTTCTTACTGTCTTAAACATGAGCAACACTACCCATAGACAGTCTACTGAGAGTGTCGTCCAGTACATTGGACTTGCCCAGATGATAAAGGACACTCATGTCATAATCTTTCAGGATCTCTAACCACCTTCTTTGACGAAGATTATGATCTTTATTACAGAATACGTACTGAAGGCTTTTATGATCGGTGAATACATCTATATGAACACCGTACAAGTAATGTCTCCAAATCTTTAAGAAAAATACTATAGCTACTAATTCGAGGTCATAAGTAGGATAATTCTTCTCATGGGGCTTCAGTTATTAAGAGACGTAGGCTATGACCTTACCATGCTGCATGAACCCATCTGAACCATCTGGAAGAGCTAAAACTAGGGTTGAGGTGAGTCGAGTCTTCAACTCCTGAAAATTCTTCCCGCTAGGATCTGACCACTGAAACTTGACTTTTTTCTGAGTCAATCTGAACATAGTGGATGAAATAGAATAAAATCCCTCAACATATCGTCTGTAATAGCTAGCCAACCCCAAGAAACTCCTTATATCTGATGGAGAGACAGGGCGAGGCCATTTTCTTACTGCTTCGATCTTTTAAGGATCAACTCTAATGTCATCACTAGAAATGATATGACCAAGGAATGCTACTGACCATAGCCCAAATTCACACTTACTGAATTTGGTGAACAACTGATAATTTCTGAGAGTCCGTAATACAATTCAGCGATGGTCTGCATGATCTTACTCGCTCCGAGAATAGAAAAGAATATCATCTATAAGGACTATGACGAACATGTCCAAGTAAAGCTTGAACACACGGTTTATCAAGTCCATGAAAGCTATTGGGGAATTTGTAATACCAAAGGACATGACTAAGAATTTGAAGTGACCATATGAGTTTGGAAAGCTGTTTTTCGAATGTCACATTCTCTGACTCTGAGCTGATGATAGCCTGATCTGAGGTCTATCTTAGAGAAATAATTAGCACCCTGAAGTTGGTCAAACAAGTCATCAATTCTGGGAAATGGATACTTATTCTTTACCATGACTTTATTGAGCTGATGGTAGTCAATACATATTCTGAGAGAACCATCTTTCTTTCGCACGAATAAGACTGGTGCGCCCCACGGAGACACACTGGGCCTGATGAACCCCTTATTTAAGAGATCCTTCAATTGTTCTTTCCACTCTCTGAGTTCTTCTGGTGCTATTTTGTTTGGTAGAATATATATAGGCTGAGTGTATGGGAGAAGATCAATGACAAAGTATATTTCCCTTTCGGAAGGAATTCTTGGAATACTTCAGGAAAGACATCTAAATATTCATTCACTACTGGGACTGATTCAAGACTCAGAGTTTTGGAACTAGAGTTCTTAACTCAAACAAGATGATAGACACATCCCTTAGATATCATTTTTTGTGCCCAAAGGAAGGAAATAAGTTAATCTCTAAATGCTGAAGTACTACCCCTCCACTCTAGGATAGGTTCATTCAGAAAATAAAACTAGACCACTCTATTTCTACAGTCTAATGTGGCATAACAGGAATGAAGCCAATCCATGTCGAGAATGACATCAAAATCAGTCATCTTTAATTCAACTAAGTCTGTTGATGTGACTTTCTGAAATATCATAACTGGAAAGTTCCTGTATACCCATCGGGCTATGATAGTTTTACCCACTGGGGTAGAGACTGAGAAGGGATCTGCTAAAATTTCAGGACTGACTCCAAAATAAACTGCTATATAAGGAGTAACAAAAGACAAAGAAGCTCCTGGATATAGCAAACTGTAAACATGCAAGTGAAAGATCTATAATGTACCAGTGACCATATCAAGAGAATTTTCCTGATCCTATCAGGACTGAAGAGCATAAATTCTATTTGGGTGCTGCCCACTGGTTGCGCTGGAAGTGGCACCCTGCTGATTCGGGCAACCAGACTGAGCTGAAGAATGGTTCTGCTAATCCTGAAAGACTGACTGAGGACAATCTGTGACTCTGTGGTATGGCCACCCACATTCAAAACAAACATCACTTCCTTCTCTGCAAATACCCTTGTGGTTCTCACCACAAGTCTAGCAAAGAGGATTAGTTTGGGCACTGCTAACACTGCCCTAAGATTTAGAGCCTGGCTCCCAATCTTTGTCACCATCCCTAAACTTTGGATCTAGAGAACTGGCTGAGAAAGGAGCTGGAACGCATGACTTAGGGCAAAACTGAGAATGGTTACCACTCTCTGACTTAGGTTGATTGAAATTGAAGCTACCAGTTCTAGCTCTCTTATTCTGCTTCTCTCTAATCCTAATCTTCTACACTTCTATCTATTGATCATGGATCATAAGCTTGGCTATGCCCATCTCACTAATCAGTATTGCGGATCTGCACTTATTGACCACACAATCATTCACCCCAGAAACAAACTTACTCATCTTGGCCCTGCTATCTGTCACCATATGAGGAGCATATCTAGCTAGTTGAGTACATTTAAGAGAATACTCTTTTACTGTCATGTTGCCCTTCCTGAGGTTGATAAATTCCAACACCTTAGCTTCTCTCAGCTCTAGGGGAAAGAATCTATCTAAGAAGGTAGTGTCAAACTCCTCCCACTCAATAGACCCTACATCTATAGCCCTCTCTGCTTTCCACTATTTATACCAAGTATGAGCCACATCATGCAACTAATATGCAGCTAGCTCAACATGCTCACTAGAAGTCACTCACATGATATCCGTAACCTTCTGCACCTTGTTAAGGAATTCTTGAGGTTCCTCATTTATCTTAGACCCGAAAAAGGATGGAGGATTCATTCGGGTGAAGTCCCAAAACCTAACTACAGCAGAATTGGCCACTGGGCCGACCGGAATAGCAGCTGGTCGTTCATTCTGAGCAGCAACTGAGTTATCAAGAGTAGTGAATGTAGCTCTGAACTCTTCATGAGAGACATGTTCATCCAAGGGATCTGCTTGGACGGGCTGAAAGGCTGACTGATTTCTATTTCTTCTCTTGGGAGGCATATTCCATAAATAAAAAGGGAGAAATAGAGTAGACCGAGATTTAAATTTGAGCTCATGATCTCTGGCACGACAAAAATACCAAAAGAAGGGAAATTGTTCCTAAAACATCTTATTGCCTCCTGTACATAAATATGGAGCGCAACACACCCATGTACAAGACTCTACTAGATGTGGCTTTCAGGCTTCCTAGAACTCTATTGAACCTTAGGCTCTGATACCAATTTTGTAACGCCCCAAATCTGGTACCCGAAATGCCACACGATGCTCATGACCCCAAAGGACCACAAGATAACCCATGACTGATATCTGTAACTGAGCACTACATAACATACTATATAAATGTAGAATAAAAGGCTGAAAGTCCATAAGGTTCAAAAATCTGATAAAACATAACACCTGGAGATACGGTATATCAATGCCAAAATGATTGAAATAACTGTCTGAACATGCTAGTCTGAAAGCCTCTAAACTGTCTAAATAAGAAGTTGATGGGACATGTACCATACTAACTCCAACTGCTGAAATAAACTAAGTACTGAAAGAATGAAATAGTCAAATAATAACATCCTCAAATAATGAGGACTCACTGCTAGTCTGTCTACTGAACGGCTGATCTACTAAGGATATTCTGGAGCTCATGCTTTTGAACCTACGATATAAAACACCATATCTCAAAAGAAAAGTATGTGTCAGTACGTGAGAATATACTGGTACATAAGTGAGGTAAGCTGAATGCAAAGATTAATGTGCATGAACTATAACTGATTGACATGAACACAAACATGACTACCTAAGAATACATGCATGAATATGTGAACTTGTAACTGAAATCATGGTAATACTGAATTTGAATACAGATAACATGAGTTTCATATTAACTAAAAGAATATACCTGATAGTCTAAATTCACTCTTTTATCAAATTCTCAATTTCACCCCAAATTTCCTTTTAATACCAAATTTCCATAATTCCCAATCACCATTTCAACAATCCTTAATCATTTTTATTAACGAAGTTAAACAACAAATCAACATCACTCAAATTTCATCATCAAATGCATAAATATCAATGAAATCAAACAATCATAATCAACCAACGCATAATCATAGCCAATTCAACCAATCAAAAATAAATAAAAGAGAATGGGTTGAAGAAATTGACCTCAATAGAATGTGTTTTCATCGATAATGAAGAAATTTGAAAATTGAAATCCTCGAACAAGGAACCCCATGACAAGAAAAAACAAATCAGTGTAGAGAAAAAGGGAAACCCGCTACTGATCTAGCTGAATTGATCGCATGAATAGAACTACGAATCCTAAAATAGAAACCCCGCATGCAGGATTCCAATATCTAAATCCGAGTGTAAAATAAACCCAAACTCAAGACATTTCAATAAAAAAATATGAAACCCAACACTGAGTTGATTACAAAGATCGATGCCCTTAACGGGTTTGGTTGTTTTTCGATCGGATTTGGTCGAAATAGACTAAGCTCAGATTTTGTCACTCCAGTCGTTGTTTTGCGTTGCCGAAGCTCTGGTAAGCTCAGAAAACTAACAGAACCCACAAAAATGGACCAGATTCTGGCCGCTCTTAGGTAAAACTCACTAGAGCAGTACCCCTCTTTCGATTCTCTACTTTTCTCTCCGATCGGGCGTGTGTATTGCGGATTCCTTGTTGTTTGTGTGTGCAAATTCATTATTGTGTGTATGCGATTTTAGTTTTTATATCTTCATGTCGTGAAGGAGAGGAAAAGAGAAAGAAATGGTCTTTTTTTTAATGTGTATATGTATTCTGGAAGAAGAAAACCAGATCATTTTTTCTTTCTTTACCCTTTTGGTTATGGTCCCCCTTTTTATTTTGTTTTCTTCTGTTCTTTCTTATTATAATTCTAAGTAGATGTATATTATTGGTGGTTTGTGCAAAAGTGAGTATGGCGTGTGGAAAAATGAGTATGGCGTGTTGTTTTGTATATATCCAATGAAAAATGAGGAGTGAGGTATTGAGGTGTCAATTTGTTATAGATTTAGTTATTTTTGTCCTATTTTTTTGAAAAAATATGGAATAGGGTAGGGTGTGTGATAAAATGAGATAAATGATAAAAATATTTTTTACGGGACAAAATTACGTGTCTACATCATGCCCCCTTTGGATGTAAACACAAAGTGTTTTCATACAAAGAAGAAGACAACGAGACTGGATTTTGTCCTGGTCATTATTCAAAATGAAGGAATAGAAGGAAAAAGGGCCACCGAGTCTACATCAGGACATCCTATCTACCCAAGTTATGAAGGAAACCAGTCACAGATACCTTCAAGGAAAAGAGAAGGACTATTCCTAGTTGGAGATTCGAGTGAGGTTCCATCGAGGTTTCGGTCTGCAGCTCTGTCATTACATCAAAAATAAAAAATACAAGTTAAAATATAAATGAAATTACAAAAATTCTATCTATGTAGCTTCTTTTAGACTTCTGACTTAAATTCCATCACCCTATTCTTCAAGCGGGCTCCTGACTTGCCATTTTTCAACTTGTTGCTTGGCTTTGAATTACTTCACCTTGTTGCTTGACTTTTCATTTCTTACCCTTGCTACTTGAACTTCAATTCCTTCACCTTGTTGTTTAACTTCCAATTTCATCACCCTATTCTTCGGGCGGGCTCCCGACTTTCAGTTTTCATCACCCTTGTTCTTCAGGCAGGCTCCTGACTTTCAATTTTCATTGCCCTTGTTCTTCAGATGGGCTCCTGACTTTCAATTTTAATCACCCTTGTTTTTCAGGAGGGCTCTGGATTTATAATTTTCATCACCCTTGTTCTTCAGGCGGGCTCCTAAATTTCAATTTCATCACCCTGTTCTTCAGGCGGGCTCCTGACATACATCTTCATCATCCTGTTCCTCAGGTGGGCTCCTGAAATCAAAATAAAAAATAGAACAAAAATTATCCCAAAAAAAATTACGATAAAGAAAGATTTCATTTTTTTGAAAGTAATGTCCAATTTCCAGGAGGGTCCTGAACATAAAGTAAATTCCCATTTTCCAAGAGGGTCCTAAACATAAAGTAAATTCCCATTTTCCAGGAGGATCCTGAACATAAAGTAAATTCTCATTTTCTAGGAGGATCCTGAACATAAAGTAAATTCCCATTTTCCAGTAGGGTCCTGAACATAAAGTAAATTCCCATTTTCCAGGAGGGTCTTGAACATAACGTAAATTCCTATTTTCCAGGAGGGTCCTGAACATAAAGTAAATTTTTATTTTCCAGGAGGGTCGTGAACATAAAGTAAATTCCTATTTTACAGGAGGGTCCTGAACATAAAGTAAATTCTCGGATATGCTTTCCCAATGGCAGCTGAACTTAATAAATAGAACTTTTCTCCCATTTCATCAAAGAAAAATTTGTCAGTTGAAAACTTAGCGGTGGCTTGCAGCACTCGGCTTTTCAGACATCTGTTGCAGTGCTTGTTTCATTCATCTTTTCTTTAAATTACCAAAATTTACCCTTATCCTATCACCTCGTTGACCCAAACCCAGATTACGATAAGTGACCTTGATTCAAACACTGAATATCTATTTTACCATGCCCCTGAGATTCACTTTTTGAAACCTGAATATTTCTACGCATCCAAGAACATATCGGTTGATGAACTTTCGTTGCTTTTTTTTTGAATTATGACCATGTTTCTTTCATGTGATGGTCCTTGCTTCTCCTCATACAATTGGTAAGACTGGTAGCAAGTTTTGAAATCCTGTCTCACTTGTTTTGACACAGAATTGACTCAAAAATTTAAAGAAATGATGATAACTTTTATTTTGATAAATGATATTAAAAGACAAAATTATGAATATGTAAATGAAAGAAAAGTTCAATGTCCCTCATTCAAAATAAAACTTATCTGAATACGGCAACCAACTCAAATAAGGATGACATGCATTTTGAATTAAGTTGCCTGATCTTTCCACCCAAACTTCCCCATTTGTTGTTGAGTTTATGCCTTTGCCGTTGAGTGGATTTTTTAGACCCATTGGACTCATCTACCTCATTCAATTGATGACATCTTAAAAGATTTTCTCCAACAAGCCTCTTTTCTTTTTATTTTTCTCAAACTCGTCATCGCCTTACGGTACCCGTGGAGGTTTTCACCAATAAGACTCTCTCATTTTTATTTCTCTCCACTCACCATTGTATTATGGAGAATGCAGGGATTTTTACCAATAAGACTCTCTCATTTTTATTTCTTCATGTTTTCCAATGATGATGCATAAGATATAATCCCAAAACATTTCCATATATCAATCGCATGTTCAACCTCACAATTCTCAAGGATTGATTTGAAGGTCTTTCTTTGGTTGTAACTTGGCTTTTGGATAAGGTTAGAAATAAAAGGATGGCAGGAGGCTCAAACAACACTTGAAGTGAGGGTGGGACTTACAACTTTTGGAATCGACTCAAACAACCAAAATTAACTCGTGCCCTAGTTCTTGTTGACTGGGTGACTCTAAATTATTTATTTGGTTGGCAGAGCCCCAGGTAGGGCAGCCTACGTATCTCACTCTCGAGAGAGGAGAATTAGGTCATACGTAGTTCCAGTAGCTTGTTCTTTGTTTTGATTTGATTTGATTTTTTTTCATTTTTTTATATTCTTTCTTTTATTGTTTTTTACACTTATCTTTGACTCGGTTTTGATTCCAAAAGAGGGATATGAAAGAAAATAGAACTAAGCTCAAACAGGGTAAACAAAGGATGACACAATGTTTGGATAGCAGAATAAAATGCCTTCATCATATTAATCTTACAAAATGCAAGTACTAAACATGCAATAGAACCAACAAGGAATAAAAATAACATACATAATATCTTTTGAATGCATCGGCATTGATATCCATTTCTGCCATTTTGCCTTCCATATCTGTCAAATATAAAGCTCCATTGGGAAATACTTTCTTCACAAGAAAGGGACCTTGCCAATTTGGGGAGAACTTTCCTTTAGCTTCAACCTGATGAGGGAGTATACGCTTCAATACCAACTGACCAACTTGAAAATGCCTGGGACGTACCTTTTTGTTATATGCTTGAGCTATTCTCTTCTGATATAATTGGCCATGACATACCGACGTCTGTTTTTTTTCATCAATCAAGCTCAATTGTTCCAATCGGGTTTTGACCCACTCATCATCATCAATCTCTACTTCCACAATGACTCAAAGAGAGGGAATTTCAACTTCTACGGGAATGACTGCTTCTGTCCCGTACACCAATAAATATGGAGTTGCCCCTGTTGAAGTGCGAATAGTAGTACGATAACCCAGCAAAGCAAACGGTAACTTCTCATGCCATTGTCTAGACCCTTGTATCATTTTTTATAGTATCTTCTTGATGTTCTTATTGACGGCTTCCACAGCGCCATTTTCCTTTGTACGATATGGAGTAGAATTTTGATGTACGATCTTAAACTATTGGCACATTTCTTGCATCAAATGACTATTGAGATTGGCAGCATTATCTGTAATGATCATCTTGGGAATTCCGAAGCTACAAATGATGTTGGCATGAACAAAATATACCACTGCCTTCTTTGTTACTGACTTGAAAGTTACTGCTACCCACTTTGTAAAGTAATCAATGGCCACCAAAATGAATCTATGCCCATTTGATGCTTTCAGCACAATCGATCCATTTACGTCTATCCCCCAAGCTACGAAAGGCCATAAAGCAGACATTGCATGTAACTCAGTAGGAGGAGAATGTATCAGATCCCCATGTACCTAACATTGATGATATTTCCGAACAAAATGAATAGAATCCCTCTCCATAATAATCTGCTCAAAGTATCTTCTTGGACAAGACATAACCGTTCATATGCAGATCACATGCTCCGGAGTGTATTTCAACCATGATTACCGAGGCTTTTTTTCCATCTATGTACCTCAAAAGTCCTATATCAGGGGTTCTCTTATACAAGATTCCCCCACTCATAAAAAATCCACTAGCCAAACGCCTAATAGTCCTCTTTTGATCACTAACGGCATATGTTGGGTATTCTTCTGACTGGATGTATCGTTTGATATCAAATAACCAAGGTTCGCTATCGAGCTCTTTTTCAACTGCATTACAATAAGCATGTTGATCGCGGCTCTGTATATGCACTGGATCAATATAAGCCTTATTTGGATGTTGGAGCATTAAATACAAAGTGGATAAAGTATCTGCAATCTCATTGCAAATTCTTGGAATATGCTTAAACTTTACCGACATAAACCATTGACATAAATCTTGCAAGCATTGTCGATATGGTATGAGCTTTAAATCTTGTGTCTACTAATCACCTTGAATTTGATGGACAAGCAAATCTGAGTCCCCCAACACTAATAGTTCCTAGACGCCTGTGTCAATAGCTAGCCTCTACTCCAAAATGCAAGCTTCATACTCTGCCATGTTGTTAGTATAATAAAATCCAAGTTGCGCTGTTACCGGGAAATATTGCCTTGATGCAGAGACTAGAACCATACCTATTCTAACTCCTTTCATGTTAATGGTTCCATCAAATGACAACTTACAATCTAGATCAGCATAGATAGTGACCTCACAGAATACATAATACTTCTTCATCAGGAAAATGTCTTTAATGGTTCATATTCTTTATCAATGGAATTCTCAGTGAGATGATATGCCAAGGCTTGGGCTTTCATGGCGGTTCGATTCACATATACAATGTCAAACTCGGTAAGCAATATTTTCTACTTCACCAATCGACCTATCGGCATAGGCTTTTGAAAGATATACTTTAAAGGGTCCATGTAGGAGATGAGATAAGTAGTGTAGGACGAAAGATAATGCTTTAACTTTTGGGCTACCCAAGTTAGGTCACAACACGTCCTTTCAAGAAGAGTGTACTTGGCTTTATATATTGTGACCTTCTTTCTAAGATAATAAATATCTTGGTCCTTTTTGCCTGTGACATCATGTTGACCCAATACACAACCAAATGAGTTATCCATAACCGATAAGTACAAAAATCAAAGGCCTTCCAGGCTCGGGTGGCACCAACACCGATGGATTTGAAAGATATCTTTTGATTTTATCAAATACTTCCTGACATTCCTCAGTCCACTCAACCGCAGCACTCTTTTTTAGTAACGTAAAAATGGGCTCACAAGTGGTTGTGAGTTGAGCAATGAACCTGCTGATGTAGTCAACTTACCAAACAAAATCATCACCTATGTTCTATTCTTGGGTGGCGGCAGATCCTAAATGTCTTTGATCTTTGAAGGATCCAATTCAATACCCCGACGGCTGACTAAAAACCCCAACAGCTTTCCGAATGGAACTCCAAATACATATTTTTTCAGATTTAGTTTGAGATTATACCTTCGAAGCCTTTCAAAGAACTTTCATAGATCTTTAACATGGTCAGCCTGATTTTTTGATTTAATAATCACGCCATCTACATAGACTTCAATCTCCTTATGCATCATATCATGAAACATAGTGGTCATGGCTCTCATGTATGTTGCTCCCGCATTCTTTAAATCTAATGGCATCACTCGATAATAATAATTCCTCTATGGTGTGATAAAAGAAGTCTTCTCTATATCATCATCATCCATAATGATTGGTGGTATCTGGCATAGCAATCCACAAAATAAGCAACCTCATGTTTAGCGCAATTGTCCAGTAGAATGTGGATGTTGGGCAGTGGAAAATCATCCTTTGGACTTACTCTATTCAAATCACGATAATCAATACATACTTGAATCTTGCCATCTTTCTTTTGGACAGGAACAACATTGGACAACCAAGTAGGATAACGATCCACTCGAATGACTTTGGCTTCAAGTTATTTCATGATTTTCTCTTTGATTTTTATACTTACATCAGTTTTAAACTTCCTCAACTTCTGTTTGACAAGGGGGAACATAGGATCAGTTGGAAATTTATGGGCTACCAATTCAGTGCTTAAACCAGGCATACCATCATAAGACCATGCAAAAACTTCTTTATAATCAATTAATGCTTTAGTTATTCCATATTTTAACTGTGGCGAAGTATGTACACTTATTTTAGTTTCCTTAACATCTTGTTGATTTCCAAGATTAATTGGCTCAGTTTCATTAAAATTAGGATTCGACTTGTCTTCAAACTGTTCCAACTCTTTGCTTATTTCTTCTAATGCCTCTTCTTCATCATATTTCCCTTCTTTCTTTATTATATATTAATTAGATTGGATTTTAAGATCAGGCTAAAAATTCTTCATGCATGTCATATCACTAGAATCGGCATAAAGAGAACTGTATAAGGAAAAAGCAAAACAAAATATATTAGACACCAAACAAAAGGGACATTGCATTTCATTAAGAGAGAAAGATAGAAGGGTTTAAACATAAACGAGAACTAAATATATACAAGCTAAATTCTGAATTACAACCCTGAATTAACTCGCATAAACAGAAAAAAAAATGAACTACCAAAACTCCCTCCTGATGGAGGAGAAGAGTGACTTCCCAGTTGTTGAGCTGGACATCAAGACCTATGAACTTCACATCTGCCTTACTGGTACCTTTTCCCGCTTCAATCAAGTTAACTTTAACCAACAAATTTTGGAAACCATCAACTAATTCATCCTCGAACTCTATAGGCTTCGTGACACCACTCTTGACAAATGACTTATTGAGTAGCAGCACTGGGCGAGAGAGTTACCATATTTCCTTCTTCCTTTTCTTGGCCTTCTTTCAATCTTCAGCTGTAGGTCTAAATCCCAGAAAAGTACCCATGCTTTCACTCGGGCACATTGGATGGTCTATACCATGTAGAGATACTCCTAAACCCTTTCCTAGCTCAAATCCATAGTTCAACATATCATTTACCATCATGACAGAAGTAGAAGATAATTGTGGCCCTGGCATAACCTGCCCTTCAAAGATATGATCCACCAGCACTGTGTCAAAAGATTGATAGACAAATATCTCCTCTACATTTTTTTCTTCAATAAAAGGCATGGGAGAATATTTGTAGACGGACAAATCCCCTTCACCATGAATAGCCATTTCTTGCTTGTCATGCTTGAACTTGATCATCTGGTGCAATGTAGATGCAATTGCCACAACCTTGTGGACCCATGGTATCACCAATAACAGATTGTAAGAGGATTCAATATTCAACACTTGTAACTCTATGGTGAATTCAACACGCCCTATAGTCAACATTAGCTCTATTTCGCCAATGGAGTCTGTTTTTGCTCCATTGAAAGATCTGACACATATATTGTTTGGCCTGATCCTCTCGACACTGATATTCAATTTTTGTAAGGTGGATAAAGGACAAATATTTGTGACAGAACCTTTATCAATCATGACATGAGTGACATAGAAATTTTCACACTTCACGATAATGTAAAGACCCCGATTATGCCCCGTACCTTCTATAGGCAATTTGTCATCGAAAAAGCTAATCCGATTTACCTCAAATATTTTCGCAACAATTTTCTCAAGCTGGTTTACCATAATATCCCTAGGAATATAGGCTTTGTTTAATACCTTCAATATAACATCACGATGTTCCTTAGAATGCAATAACATAGAAAGAAGGAAGATTTGAGTCAGGGTCTTTTTCAACGGTTCTATGATCGAATATTTCGGTAGTTTCATCTTCCTTAAGAATTCTTCTACCTCTTATTCAGTGATAGGCTTTTTGATAGACAACGGCTCATTCATCGCTGGTTTAGGCTTTCTCAGATATTCAGGCGTGAATCATCTTCCCGACCGAGTCAGACCCCCTATCTCATCTACTTCTCCTCTGATTTCCTTACCTTGATAAGTCATCACAGTCTGTTTATCATTCTAGGGGACCTTTTTCATATCGACAATCAAAATTAGGGTCATCGATTTGATGATAATAGGTGCTGCAAGTACTCTTTTTACCGTTAAAATAGGCTTTCTCAGAGCTCCTACCACCGTCAACTTAGGTTTGTCCTGACATAGACCAACAGCTTTTCTGACCCCTTTTACCATGATCCCGAGTTTCCTCATGTTTTCTTGGGCTTTATCTTCCATCTTTTCTTCTTGGATCAATGACATCGCCTTCAACGAATCCGCCACATTCACCAATTTATCCTCATTAGTTTGTATTCTAACAATAGTCTTATAACACATCAATGACTCTTTATCACCATATACCAATTCTAGCATATTGGTTTCAGTATGGGGTGGCAATGAATTCTGATTGATGTTTAGGACCTTTGGGGCCTGTATCAAAATCTGATTTGCGTCGATTAGATCTTGGACGGCTTTCTTCAAATACCCTTCCTTGAATTGGACTCAAGACCTATATCTTCCTCAACATTTCAAACAAACTAGCATATGACTTCCCTGGCAGTGTGAACTTATTCTTGACTAACTTCACTTTCTTAAACTCAGGCCTAGTTTGAAAACTGGATTTGGAAAGGTTTTTGTAATTTTGTGGAGCTGAAGGACAATTTTGAGGAGCTTGTGCACGCCATTACGGGTTAGAAGGGTTTTGGGTATATGGTTGTCCACTATATACTAGGTATAGGGGTGGTGGAATAGAATATAGTGAGTTTTATGAAGGGTAGTAATGATGGGGGGGATGTATTGATCTTGTGTATAGACTTGGGCTTGGGATTGGGGGTAGGGGTGAAGCGGTCTTTTGGGATAGGCATGGGGTCCAGCTACAACAGTCGCCATATCCTCCTTCTTTTTTTTCCTTCTAAAAGTTCCATACCGACTCTGAATTGCTTGGGTGGTAGCCTTTAATGCGGCAAAACTCACGATTCATCCAGTCTTGATACCCTCTTCTATCACCTTACCCATTTTGAGGACTTTGATAGACGGCTTACCCATCGCCAGAAGCAAATGTTGAAAATAAGTATCATCTTGTTCCTGGATAAAGACCTCCACCAATTTGCTCTCCTTCATCGGAGGTTTAACCCTAGCAGACTATTCAAGCCACCTTATCACATATTCCCTGAAGCTTTCTGTACTTTTCTTTTTATATTAGTCAGGGATTTTTCATCAGGAATCAGATCAATATTATATTGAAATTATTGCACGAACTTGTTAGCCAGGTCATCCCATTTATTCTATTTGTCAATATCCTGGTTAACAAACTACTCTGAAGCCATCCCCAAAAGACTTTCAACAAAGTAAGCCATGAGTAACTCTTCTTTTCCCCCTGCACCCCTCAGTTGGTTGCAATAATGTCTCAAATACGCCACGGGATCACCGTATCCAGCATACTTCTCAAACTTGAGCATTTTAAAACAAAGGGGAAGGTTAACACCTAGGAACATGCATAGATCTTTATTGGAAACACTCTTATAACCTCTGATTCCCTGTAGTTTTCTTAAGTCCTGTTCCAAACTCTTTAATTTCCACGACATACCTTCCTATTCTTCCGTAGTAATTAGGTTTTTCTTTATTGAAGTGAAATACAGGAGACTGATTGTAATAGTAAGGATCATTCAACCTCAAGGTAGGCTCCAGAGCATGTTGTTGATCCTCTGGTATTTTAAGAACTGGTTCACTGGCCGACCGAGAAAGTATAATTGTCGGAAGCACAGCATAGGTGGGAGCTTCAGACGGTGGTGGAGACACGAACACAGGTGATGCCGGTGGTGTTGGCTGAGCAGTCGGCCTTGGTTGAGGTTTCTCCAGGGTCACGCTAGAAGTGCCCAGGTAATATTGACGTGGAGTGAATCCTGGCGCATGATCGGGTGACTCAATGGGAGTAGAAAATTGCACCTGGGAGAGCGGTGGGCAATTAAAGATATTCCCAAGATCTTCACGGAGTGGAGGAGGAGGCATGCCACTAGCCCATGGTCTGTGCAAATCTATCAATTGTTATCTGAGTCTCACTATCTCATCATTGTGTTCTGAACTTTCTTCCCTGAGAACCTGATCTGGGTCAATGAGTGAATTTTCAATCTCTCTGTTAGCCATGGCAAGTTTTTCTTTCGATCTAGTAAAGTAAGGGTGACTAGACAGAGTGCTACAAACCAACCACTTTTATCTGAAAGAGCATGCTCATCAAAGACAAAACCCGTTAGGATTAGGTCACACAACAAGCATGGAAATCACATTTGTGTATTTGTCCTATATTCATGTACATTTCTACCAACCTTTGAGGGTAATGAGACCATTTTAACATCATCCCGATCTCTCCCTTACACTCATTTGCTTCTTCCTTCCAATTATGCCTCATATTTTTTTCTTCTTTCGCCCATGCTTCTCTCTTCTTTTGTATCAATCTCTTTTCTCTTTTCTTTTCTTCTCTCAGTATTCTCTCTCTTTTTCTTCTCTTGCTATATCCTTTCTTTTTATCATTTTTATGGATTTTAATTTTCTTTAAAAGACAAAAATTAAGGAAAAACAAAGAAGCAAAATGATTAGATCAAACCCAAAAGTAGGTTGCCTATGTATCATGTTGTACATGAATCAGATCTTGCATAGTTTGGGAGGTGCATGCATAAATATCACAAAGTTGAAGATTTTTGATTTTTCATTTTTGATTTTTTTTATGAAAAACAAAAAAATGAAAGAGCAATGCAACATCACTACAATTCATAAAAGAGACAACTAAAACAGACTTCGAATTTAAGACAACCTTAAAACTAATCAATGGAGACTAAACAACACTCTAGACCCACAAGACAACATGTGTTACATTCCTTATAAAGACCATAATGTTAAAACAAACTTGATATCGACTTAACAAAGACACAACACTACAATGGCAGAAAAATAGAAGACTCAAACTTAACACAAGATAAGAAATGCTCCTTCAAACTAGTGCGTTATGTGATGACCCTGCCTGAGATGGACCTATCTGCGAAGTTCTCTTTCTCCCACTCAAACCTTACAACATATCTTGCAAGGACACTTTGATATTTGGGAAGAAGCTTCTGGCACATATTCCTACCTCATGGGAGTACACCTGAAAAGATTTTTCTGATACCCTTCTACAGTCGTGAGCAAGCCTGATAACTGAAGTCTCAATAACTCTATTTTTCCCCTGGGTTCATGTCTCTCCTATCATCACCTATGCCCGCTTCCTGTATTTTCCCTCTAAGTTGCATTGGTAATGGCCTACTGACACCTCGAGGTATGGTTTGTAACCAGATATCATATCTCAGAGTATACCCCGGATTATCCAAACCTTTTTTGAAAGTATCCACACCCATCTCTGTTGCGTGATTCCAGAATTGCTCGTATTTTCTCTCACCTAAGGCTTGATTCTTAAAGTACTTGACATCCTTTAGAAGATCCACCACTGGTGGAACGTCTTGTGATCTACCCAACTGACGCATTACTTTAGCAGGAGTGTATGGTCGAGTGCAATTAAGCCCTAAGATAACTAGAAGGAGATCCATCTGACAGCCAGATAAGTTTATTTTTGGACGAAGCCATAGACAGGTCCACAGAATGTTATCCTCAGTTCTTGACTCGAGAAATTCAATCAAAGCATCGATTCCCATGGGTAGAGAGAATTTATCAAAGCACATTCTGTGTTCCATGGCTTTTACTCGATTGGGCAAACAACGGTCAATCACATCCGGTCTAATTAGAGAAGGTGCATGCAAATGCTCCATCAACCACAGTTGCAATATCAGGTTACTTCCCTCGAAAAATCTCATCCCTCTCTTCACTT
The DNA here is from genome assembly GCA_030864215.1 of Capsicum pubescens. Taxonomy (NCBI): domain Eukaryota; kingdom Viridiplantae; phylum Streptophyta; class Magnoliopsida; order Solanales; family Solanaceae; genus Capsicum; species Capsicum pubescens. The sequence continues at coordinate 75,491,005 of CM061546.1, forward strand.
CGGTTAAAGCCTTATATATTTCTGCTAAGATCATGGGTATGATAGTAACCTTGTCCCCATGTTTCTTATGAAATAAATCCATCACTACAGATTGCAAACGTGTATTGACACGTCTTTCTTCTAGTGGAAACACTAAAGTACCTAACAAAGAGAGGGTGAAGACTTCAAGACACTTTCTTTCCCAATTCTCCTTAGTCATATGAAATTCATCCCAAAGTAATCAAAACCTTCCAAGGACCCAACTCTAGCGAATAATAAGTCTAAGGAAATCCATGATTCATTCAAACAACCCAAAGGCCTATTTCTACTTTTTAACCCACAAACCTGCAGAAACCTCGTGCCAGTATGATTCCGAGCTCGGAACATACCTTTACTAATATAGGGCAAATGCAACAGATCGGATATTTCTGCCAAAGTAGGAGTCATTTCACAATCTCCAAACCTGAACACCAAACTACCAGGATCCTAAAAGGTTAACACAACCTCTATTAGATCTGGACGGGGGGTGATATGCAGAAGTTTCGTAAGATCACCTAATATCTTAATTAGTTCTTGCTTGTCAGATTAGTTGAACATGCCTCTCCACTTGATTAACTTTTTGGGAACCTTGACAACCATCAAGACTCTAGACTTGGTCGACAGATCCATCCTATAACAACACATAAGACATTATCTAAAAACTTCGATAGGAGCAAAAGATCCCAACCCTTAGGAATTTGATGCGGACATATATCGAAGGAATAGAACACTTTATGACTCCAATTTGCCGAACAGTACCACTGATGAAAATCAGTCTACTTGGATAGGACCAGCTAACAACACTAGATTACGAGGGGAAAGACCTAGGCAGACTAAGACAAAGGCCAAAATAAAGATTACCAGACCCACCGAGGATTGCCTACGTATCCCGCCCCGAAGGACGAGAATCAGGTATGCATAGTTCATCCAGATTGGACAATTAAAGATTAAATAATAAACTACACCAAACTTGAGAGACATGGCCAAATACTAATGATTAAAAATGTCAATAAAATCTTTTCTGGAGTTTTCAATTTGACACTTCACATAAAAATGACACCAACAACTATGAAAGAAAAAAAACATTTTGGTATTTTCACTATATGAAATGAACAAAACTTCTACCATCTTTTTGCATTTTCATTATAAAAAACTCCTATTGTAAAAAAATCTTTTTGGGGTTTTCGAATTGTAAATGCTTACCAAAGAAACAAAAGAAAAATCATTTTGATATTTTTTTTATTTTTTGACAAATGAGTAAAAAATGTAAACAAAATCTTTTTGAATTTTTGTTAGTTTGAGAAAATAAATGCAAAAGGTAAAAAAAATCGTTTTGGAATTTTTGGGTTGTAAAGAACAAAAGTCATAAATAACTCTAAACATAAACTCCGAAACTCTTTTTTGATTCACCTTCTTTTTTTCCTTTTTTTTTCAATTTTTCCATGCCTACACACCTTTCTTTAATTCTACCACATGTTTTCCCCAAATCAGTCCATCAAATGACCATATTACCCTCAATAATGCAACAATTAGCACGTAGGGATGCTTTAGGGGTGAGTCTCCTACAAAGGACCAAGTGGGTCCCTCTAAGTCTCAATATGATGCTCATAAGCATGACCTAAAGGCTGACCTATGTTGGGTTCACTAACAAGGCTGTTCGAGGGAATATATGGTCGATAGTGGTTGTTTTGCTTCCCACCTACTCCATACAACCGACGGCACCCCCTCCTAAAATAAGGGTGACTCAACTAGAGGTCATGTACAACACGTGTACTACAGACTTGTTGCAAAAAGAATGACTCGAGTTATGCACATGATGCCAGATATAAAGAGGTAACACGTAAGATAAAACTTGTAAACAAAGAGCACGTGGGCACTCAACAATGACAAAAAATAACACAAAACAATACAAACAAAATTTCTTTACACCTATAGTGCCAAACTAAGCTGATACAACTCCAAAATAAGCTCGAATTTTGAAAATTCCTTAGTGGAGTCGCCAGAGCTGTCACACCCCTTTTTTAACTCGAAAGATTGTTGTTTTAAGTTTTGAAAGGATTTTTATTATTAAGGGACAAAAGAAAATTTTGTTTCAAAAAGAATTCATTTCACAATTAAATTCAGAGTCTCCATTTGGCATAAATCTGGTGTGTCAATTCACCTTTAGAAATCCTTTTTCGAAAATGATTTTGACTCTTTTAAACTAATCCGCGAACAGAGATTCCGATTAAGGAATTCTGTTGATCGAGGGGAAGGTGTTAGGCATCCCTCGATCCCGTGGTTCGACCACGGTCTCTTTGTTGAGTATATTAGCTAATTTTGACACTACGAATGTATAAACCACACAAAGCACACAAAGCAATCAATCAAGCAAAACAAATAAAATAATCTAAAATTTTAGTGTTCAATCCAATTATACAGTCCAAAATAAAAAATGCAAAAATATAAACCTACGCTAACCTACACTAGTCCAAAACTAGGCTCAAATGCTTTACCCGATGCCTCAGTCCTTTGTCACGAACGTCCTCCAAGTATAAAATTCTTTGGGGCATTCCCCGATGAATAAGCATAAGTACTTTGGGGCATTCCGCGGCAAATGAACGCAAATACTTCAGGGCATTCCCCAGCCAAATGAATACACTTGAATCAAATACGAATAAACTAGAATATATTACACATACATTACCCATTCAAATATTCAACGAAAGCACTATTCCTAGATTTTGCCTACCCGAACCTACATTTGTCTATTCATTTTAACATATCATAACTCTATCACGTTCCAACAATATTCATGCTCATTCCGAATTAAACAAAAATAATAATAACCAAAGTTAATCTAAATTCACTCTTTTATCAACTTCTCAATTTCACACCAAATTCCCTTTTAATACCGAATTTCCACAATTCGCAATCACCATTTCAACAATCCTTGATCATTTTTATTAATGAAGTTAAACAACAAATCAACATCACTTAAATTTTATCATCAAATGAATAAACATCAATGAAATCAAACAATCATAATCAACCAACACATAATCATAGCCAATTCAACCAATCAAAAATAAAGAAAAGAGAACGGGTTGAAGAAATGGACCTCAATAGAACGTGTTTTCATCGATAATAAAGAAATTCAAAAACCAAAATCCCCAAACAAGGACCCCCACGATGAGTAAAACCAAATCAGTGTACAGAAAAGGGGAAATGCGCTACTAATCTAGTTGAATCAGTTGCACGAACGGAGCTACGAATCCTAAAATAGAAACCCCGCAAGCAGGATTCCAATATCCAAATCCGAGTGTAAAATAAACCCAAACTCAAGCAATTTCAATGAAAAAATAAAACCCAACACTGAGTTGATGAAAAAGATCGATGCCTTTAACTGGTTTGGTCATTTTCCAACCAGATTTGGTCGGAATAGACTGAGATAACTCAAATTTTGTCACTCTAATCACTATTTCACATTGCCGAAGCTCTGTCAAGCTCAGACAACGGCGAGAACCAACAAAAATGGACAAAATTTTAGCCTTTCTCGGGCGAAACTCGCCGGAGCAGTACCCCTCTTTTGATTCTCTCCTTTTCTCTACGATCGGGTGTGTGTATTGCGGATTCTTTGCTATTTGTGTGTGCAAATTCGTTACTGTGTGTGTGAAATTTTAGTGTGTATATCTACGTGTCATGAAGGTTAGTAAAAGATAAAAAAAAATGGTCTTTTTTTAATGTGTATATGTATTCTGGAAGAAGAAAACCAAATCCCTTTTTCTTCCTTTACCCTTTTGGTACTAGTCCCCCTTTCTATTTTTGTTTTCTTCTTTTATTTTTTTTATTATTATCCTAAGTGGGTTTATATTATTGGTGGCTTGTGGAAAAATAAGGTGCATTGTGGAAACGTGAGTATGGCGTATGGAAAAATGAGTATGACGTGTGCTTTTGTATGTATCCAATGAAAAATGAGGAGTAAGGTGTTGAGGTGGCATGGTGAGGTATCAATTTGTTATAGATTTAGTTATTTTTGTCCTATTTTTTGGAAAAACTATGTAATAGGTTAGGATGCGTGATAAAACGAGATAAATGATAAAGAAATTTTTTTACGGGACAAAATTACATGTCTACACTCATTTATTACTAAATGTATTTTGCAGGGATTGTGGATTGTATATGGTGACATATATAGAATGTCATACTTATGGTGAAGGTGTTACTTATGTTGACTTCGACTCGGACCTTGTTCGCACAAGATATGTTTCACTTTTGTGGAATTATGGTTTGAGAAAAGAGAAAGACAAGACACAAAGTGAGACGAAGCACCAATGAGGCCTTCTAGGAAAATCGGAATAACGGAAGACACTGAAGTGTTAGAAGTTTGATGTTTTTTGAATATTTTGTATTTGACAACCGTTAACTGTAGGTTGACAGAGACGTCATTGAATAGATCTTAAGTTTAACATATTAATTTCAGGTAGCATGTCGAAAGTTTTTTAGAATTTGTCAGTTATATTTTGATTACTATGTTGAATCAAATTAATTTGAATGTTTAAATTTTAGTTTTATGTTTAATATCCCATTTATAATAGCTGAATTTTAACAAAGATTATTTAGAAAACTCAAATTCAATTGGACATTATAGGTGTGCATATGTATTTTAACTGTATTTTTCAGTTTCTGATATGTTTTTTTCTGTTCCGCATATGTATCTTACGAGTCTGCATATGTATTCATAGGTCGTTATATGTATTTTTCTGTTCCGCATATGTATCTTACGGGTCTGCATATGTATTCATAGGTCGTTATATGTATTTTTCAGATTTTTTTGCTTTGTATATGTATTTTATGCAGATCTATACATATATCTTTCATAACACATGAAAATATATCTTTTGTTGAAATCAAATACATATATATTTACATAAAATATTTAGTAAGTACATATACGTAAATGCACATGTATTAGTTATTTGTAATGTAATTATATCTTTTTTCTGATTATACATTTACCTAGATATGTATTGTTATTTACAAACAATACTTCAAAATGGTCTTATTTTCAGTATTTTTTCACATTCATACAATACATTTTTAGTATTTTGATTACCTATATGTATATGTATATAGTTGTCATTGTTGTTATAGAGATTTTGTGTCCTATATGTTTATATATACATATGAGTCAGATATGTATTTTTGTAATACATATGCAAGTATATATGTATGTTTTGTATTGTAAATACATATGCAGATCTGTATGTCTATTTATTTTGTATATTTTTTTACTATGTATATGTGATATAAATATTTGTCTTTTAAAAATAGAAGCTAGAAATAGAAGAGTAAAAAGACACAAAAAAATGGAAAAATACAAAAATAAAAATGAAAAAATCCAAAAAAAAGAAGTGAAAAAAGAAGAAAAAAAAATAGAAGCTAGAAATAGAAGTGTAAAAATAAAAATAGAAAAAAAGAAAAAAAGGGTTTACGTTGAACATCTGTAGTTCTTATGCGCTACAGGTGGGCCTAGACATGGAGGAGAAGAGGAGATTTTGAGAGTTTTTGGACGAGGTGGTTTGTGGCATGCTTAACTCGGAGAAGATTTTTATAGTAGGGGACTTCAATGGGCACATCGGGGCATTACCGATTTGTTATGGGGATGTGCATGGAGGCTTTGGTTTTGGAGATAGAAATATGGAAGGAGCTGCTCTTTTGGATTTTACGAGGGCGCCTTTGGGTTGGTGGTAGTGAATTCCTGCTTTCCGATGATGGAGGAGCATCTGGTTACTTTCCGTAGTAGGTTAGCCAACACTCAGATTGACTTTTTGCTTCTTAGGAAGGGGATGGAGCTTTGTGTAAGGATTGTAAGGTATTTCCGAGTGAGACTCTTACGACCCAACATAGACTTCTGGCGATGGACTTGTTTATTAAGAAGAAAAAAAAGAGAAGGGGTAGGGTAGGTCATCCTAGAGTTAGGTGGGATGGCCTGACCCCGGCTAGTGCTTTAGAGATAGGGGTGAAGTTAGAGGGGATGGGGGCTTGGGAGTGTAGAGGGGACGTAGATAGTATGTAGGATACGGCTGTGGGTTGCGTCAAGGAGACTGCTAGAGAGGTTTTGGGTGTCTCGAGGGGTTAGTCTGGCCGACATCGGGGGGATTGGTGATGGAATGAAGAAGTTAAGAAGAAGGTAGAGTCTAAGAAGGTGGCTTACGTTAAGCTGGTTGAGAGTTAGGATGAAAAGGAGAGGCGGGTGAGAACGGAGGATTACAAATTACCTAGGAAAGAGGCTAAGTTAGCAGTCATAGCTGCTAAGTCAGCAGCGTTTGAGAGATTATATGCGGGATTCGAGGAGAAAGACAGGGAAAAAAGGTTGTATAGGCTTGCCAAAGCTAGGGAGCATAAGGGTTGGGATCTGGACCAAGTTAAGTGCATTAAGGAGGAGGATGGCAGAGCTTTGGTGGAAAACGTTCTTATTAAGAAAAGATGGAAGTCATATTTTCATAGGATCTTAAATGATGAGGGGGACAAAGTCATTGTGTTAGGAGAGTTGGAGCACACAGAAAAATGTTGCGATTTCGGCTATTATCGGCATTTTAAGGTGGATGAGGTTTGGAAGGCTATTCGCAAGATGCAAAGAGGCAGGACGACGGGGCCCGACGAGATTCCGATGGATTTTTAGAAGTTTGCTAGTATGAAAGGGTTAAGGTGGCTGACCGATTTGTTCAACAACATTTTCAAGTCGGCTAAAATACCCGAGGCATAGAGATGGAGCACAATGATTCCTTTATATAAGAACAAGAGTGACATTTAGAGTTGCAACAACTACTGTGGTATTAAGTTGTTGAGTCACAAGATGAAGATTTGGGAGAGGGTAGTAGAGCGGAAGTTCAGGAAGATAGTGTCTATTTCGGAGAATCAATTTGGATTTATGCCTAGTCGCTCGACTACTGAGGCAATTCACCTAGTGTGGAGACTAGTTGAGCAGTATAGAGAGAGGAAGAGGGATCTGCACATTGTGTTTATCCACTTGGAAAAGGCGTATGACAAAGTCCCTAGGGAGGTTCTTTGGAGATGCTTGGAGACGAGGGGGTCCCTATGGTATACATTCGTTCGATTAGAGATATGTACGAGGGGGAAAAGACTCAGGTAAGGACAGTAGGAGGGAATTCTAAGCATTTTTCGGTCTTGACAGGGTTGCACCAGGGATCAACTCTTAGTCCATTTTTATTCGCCTCGGTGATGGATGTGTTGACACGGAGTATTCAATGTGAGGTGCCTTGGTGTATGCTTTTTGGGGATGATGTAGTTTCGATTGATGAGTCACGTCGAGGTGTTAATGATAAGTTGGAGGTTTGGAGAAAAACCCTGGAAGCTAAAGGATTCAGGTTGAGTAAGACCAAGACGGAGTACCTGGAGTGCAAGTTTAGTGACTCGAGGCAAGAGGATGAGGTGGTAGTGAAGTTAGAGTCTCAGGTGGTTTGTAAAAGGGATAGTTTTAAGTACCTTGGGTCTATGATTCAGGGGAATAGAGAGATTGATGAGGATGTCTCTCACCGTATTAGGGCAGGTTGGTTGAAATGGTGGCTCGCCTCGGGAATTTTATGCGATAAGAAGGTGTCTCCCAGGCTTAAAGGAAAATTCTACAGAGTTGCAGTCCGACCGGCCATGTTGCATGGAGCGGAGTTGCAGTCCGGCCGGCCATGTGTTAGAATAAGAAAAATTTAATTTTAAAAGTTTTTAATACGTAATAAGAATGTAATTAATAATTTTGTAAAGATTTGACTTTAAAAATAACGAAAAAATTTAAATAGAAAAAAAAAAATAATCGTACCAGCAGCAAAGGAAAGAGGTACACAAACGTAAAAGTGATGATCCATCAACCACTTGAAACTTTCGGTGGCCTTACACTAAAATATATGTTCATATTTACATTATTATATTAAAGTGAGAAGAATTTTTTAAAAGTAATTTAAACTTTTACACTTCATTAAAAATCTCTGATAAAATTATCTAATTTTAGGTAATTAAATGTTACATGTTCAAGGTACGTGTGGTTAAACCAGTGATAAATAAAGGGCAAACCCATACGCAGCCCCCTTAAGTACGCACTATTTTTCACTTAGGCACCTCAAGTGGACATTGTTTCATTTTGGCGCCTCAAGTAGGTATAAAGTGTGCCACTTTGGCACCTTTTGCTGATTCAGTAAATTTATATTATGTGCGTGTATTACACGCGCCTAATGATGTGAAAAGTGACAAATAATATGCCGACACGTGTCATTTTTCTAAAAAATAATTTTTAAATCATTAACTAATTTTTTTTCAAAAAAAAAATCAATAATCACCCCTTTCCCCAATAATTAATTTTAAATAAGAAATACTCAAATAATTTATAAATAATTAATTTAAATAAAAAGTACCCCCTCCCCCTAACATACCCACCCCACCAACCTTCTTCTTCAAACACCCCACCCACCCAACCACCACCACCACCCACCCCATCAGTCCACCCACCCACCTCCACCCCACCAGTCCACCCATCCCGCCGCCCCTCCCACCCCACCCACCCCACCCGTCAATTTTTAATTTTTTTAATTGATTTTATTTGATTTGATTTTAATTTTTCTTCATGGATTTATCTTTATTTTTTAATTTCTTTCATCAATTTTGCTTCGATTTTTAATTTTTCTTGGTTTTTATGCTTCGATTTTAATTTTTTTTTATTGATTTTGTTTGAATACAATTTTTCTTCACTAATTTAGCTTTATTTCTTAAACATTCTTATTTCTTATAATTAAGCATTCTTATTTCTTGATTTAATCATTCTTGTTTTTTTATTTCTTCTTTCATAAAAGAAGTAAGATTCTTGATTTGACCATTTTAGCATAAGGATGTGTTAAAGAAAAAAATGGTGGTAAGTTAATGGATTGAAGAAATAAGAAGAAGAAGAAGAAGAAAATAGAAGAAAAATAAAAATTACGAAAATGTCACCCAAACGCGCCTTCAATGTACTGTCACACGCATCTTGCCAACTCAGCAAAAAATGTCAAAGTGACACACTTGAAGAATGTCCACTTAAGGTGCTTAAGCGAAAAATAATGCGTATTTGAGGAACCTGCATATGTATTCTACCTAGAAAAAAAAAAAGTGTAGGCAACAACTTTTTTTTACACCATCATGGCAACATAGGATTCTTAAAGAAAAGCAGCTTCCGCAGCTCCGCTTTTTGCAATTTTGTCAAAAGTATGCATAGCCAATTGAGTTTTACTTGTATATATGCAAAGGTCAAGTTGCAAAATCAAGATTTTCATCGAGAGGTTCAAAAGTATACACATAAATTAGCTGAAGAGAATATATATATATAAAAATATAATTTTAATTATGTAGAAATAATATAATTTTCGCCAAAAAAAATTCGAATCCACCGAGTATATGCTAGCTCAGACCCTATCTGCTGACTGCTGGTCATTCTCAGCCGTTGGCACATCTATCTTGCCAAATATATCATCAGCAATGCGATAGATTAGAATTTAAGGGTAGGTCTGGCCAAGAGGAAATATATTCTACAAAATATTTTTCATTTTTTTTATATTTAACTGGTCAAAATCTTTTTAAAAAGATAGAATATTTTAACGTTACAAAATCCCTAAAAATCAGAAAAAAAATCTTTGATAAAAGAGAAAAGTAAGTTCAATAAGTAGTAGTCCACTGTTTTTAAATTTGCTCATATAATTCTTTTCACATCAAGGAATAACTCTTTAAGCAGAAAGGAATATCTCTTAAACTACTCGAATACACCATAATTCAAAATGGATAATTGAGAGGAGAAGTTGGACGAGGTGGAGACAGCAGTTAATTCTGTTTCAGGAGGATTGAATATTTAATCATAGACTAAGCACTAGGAAGTAATTAAAGGTGGAAAACAACAGTCCATGTCAACATCCAAAACTAATCTAGGGATGAAGAATGACATTGACATAAATTAAAGTTAAACTAAGCCAATTAATTTTCAACTGATGTGTAGAATTGTGTCTTGTGTGACCATCATGGTTTCATGGGCCACACATGATTTGTTTATACTCCCCTCTCACCATTCTAATGGTTTTTAAATCCATTAAAATAATTAATACGGTAAACGGCCTAATATGTCCTTCAACTATGTAAAATGATGCAAAAATATCCTCCGTCAACCTATTGGGCCTAAAATATCCTCCCCGTCTACCAATTAGGCCTAAAATGTCCTTCTCACCTATCTATTGAGTCTAAAATGTTCTTTCCGTCTATCTATTGGGCATATTTTACCCTTTTATTTAGGCAAATTCCATGAAAAAGTCATCTTAAATCTTAATTACACAAATAATAGTACTTTTTCAATATTATAAAAATATTTTTTTTACATATATAACCATTTAAAAAAAATCAGAAAAGATAATTATAATTTCTAATTTAATACTACAATTAATTATCAATTCACCTTAATTTAAGAGATATATTTTCAATATTTAATTTAAAATTGAAAAAGATAATCCCTGCTTTCAAATCTCTCTCTCTCTTATATTCAAAAATTCAAGTATTTTAAATAAACTAAGTATTCCATTATTTGTTTGTGTATGTTTCATTTTGTTTTCATGTATGTTAATCATTTAGTATTATTTCATCATTGTGTATTTTTAATTCCAATATAATGGGTTAACCATAATATTTTATGAATAAATATTTATGAAATAAAAATCATTATGTTGGAAATAGAGATATACCATGAATTTTTGTTGTGTAAATATAATTTAAGTCAAAGTTAGATTATTATTATATTTTTGATATAATTTATGATATAAATATTCATGGTATATCTCATTATGCCGGCAGTACTTTTCTTGTTAAAAAATTATTTATTAAATATAAATATATATTTCCAGTATTACATGGTATAAACTTTTTATATCTAAGATATACAATATATGTTTATGGTATAAATATAATTTATATGATATAAATATAATTTGTATGGTATAAATATATAATGTATTTTTATGATATAAATATAATTTGTATAATATATAAATATACCATGAATTTTTATAATATAAATATACAATATATTTTTATGGAGGCTATGTGAAAAAAGGCAATACAAATGAAAAATATAAAATTTTGATATAGTATGAGTATAAAAAATAAATGAACAAAGGCTTCCATAAAAATAGGCAATAAATAAGAAATATGAAAATTTAATATATAGTTATTTTTCTATAAATTAGAATATGTTATTAAAGTAAATATTTTATATGCTCACAACCAACTAATACGGCTATGTATATGTAATAATTTTTTAAAAATGGCTATTTAGGTTATTTTTCTTTTTATTTATCATATCAATTTAGAATGACGAAAAATTGATATTGTACACTATTTATTTGGTTAATATTAATAAAAATGATAGAAATGTTATGTAGTTTAATGAAGATAAATTATGGTATTAGATAAAAAAAAAATTTAAAAGGGCAAAATAACTTCAATAGGTAGATGTAAAGGACATTTTAGGCCCAATAGATAGACAAGAAGGGCATTTTAGGTTCAATAAGTAGACGGAAGGTAATTTTACACCATTTCACATAGTTGAATGACATTTTAGGCCTTTTTCCGTAATTAATAAATTATATGGTATACTTTATATGTATCATTTATTTGTACTTGATAAAGGTATTAATCTTAATTATTTTGATTTCAGTTACTAAATTTATTTGTCTTTTAGGTATGAATCTTAATTATTCAGATCTTAACTGTTAAGTGGATTTGTTTTCTTTATATTTCAATGAGTTAATGAGTCTAAATAGCTTTGAATAATTAAGATTCTTGACAAAGTTTTAATATTATTAAGATGTATATTCATAAAATTATATAAAAATGATTGTTTAATAATTTCATTCATTCACAGTTTTCGTCATCACCCACTATTATCAATTATTATCGCCGCCATCCATCATTATTAATTACCACTATTCACCACCCAATCATATTACTGTCAATCACTATAATTAGTAATGACATCACTATCCATCATTTGCAATCACCACCATCAATCATTATCACTATCATTGATCACTATTATTTGTCTCTAACCTCCATCATCATTCATTGGTCACCAACATTCGTTATCGCAATCATCTTCCATATGTACTAGACATAGACATCATTGATATTGTGTAAGAGTAATTTAGTATGATGGGATTTTATATTTATTATTTTAAATAAATAAAAACATTATATATTCAACTATTGGAAACTAAATAGTTTTAATTATTTAACATTCAGACATGTATACAAATTTAGACATCTGAATTTTAATAGACATCGTAATATTCAGATAGAAATTTATTCAAATTCAGATGTCTTAATCTTAATAAAAATAAATGAAGTTTAAATTATCTCTATTAATTAGTTATTTTTTGAGAATTGAGTAATATTAAAAGAAATTGCTTTTTGAATAAACAGAATATTGAACATAATTGTCAACTTTAATCTTAAATTCTTAAGGTGATAATTATTTTGGAATAAATTTTTAGGCAAAACAATAGTTAAAACAGACTAAAATGAGTAACAGATAGAAGTGGACTCGAATTGAGAACATCAACCTATAAGGGCTCGTTTGTTAGTATATACTAGAGGATCTAATGTATGTATGGTTATGATATTATTTAATCTTTGTTTGGTAAAATTTTAACCTATATTTAATTAATACATATATTTGTTATACAATCTATTCAATATTATAAGGTGTAGATTTAATACATAGAAAATCTTAGTATTAGCAATACATGTTGATATATGAATAAGTAAAAGTAAAGATAGAACTGTCCCAGAGTAACGAATCCTAGAATAACGAATACCAGAGTAACTAATCTCAATATTATAATTTCAATGTTATTAATACAAGAATTTGGGAATAGGGTCAAGTTTTACTCTCTATTTTGAAAAATTGGCTAAATATACTCTTCGTCATATTTTGGGGTCAAATTTACCCTCGATATCATACTTTGGGATCAAATTTATCCTCATTGTTAAGAAATTTTTTACATGTACCTTTTCTTAACAGAAAAGTCCAAATCAATGTTAAATACTTAATTTTTTAAATATAAAACACACCTTAATTTAACCCGTTCGACCCGAATAGTGCCACAAATAGATATACCTCTCTCAGTTCTAGTAGTCAAGTTTTTTCAATGTGATTAAATCATTGGATATTTATCAGTGCATAGTTCATGAAAATGAATTTACATCAGTACAATTACAAAGAAATACATCCCTCCCCAGTTCATGAATCTGCGTTAGTGCAGAACTCATAAAAAATGACATTTAGCAGTCAAATTCAATAGATTAGCCCCATTGGATACTTCTCTGGATGATTGAGTTAAGACGTCACCTTATGTGCTAATCGTGACATCTCTGTATTCTTATGTCTTTAGATACAATTTGGATCTACATAAATTTTTCATCATGTCATTTTCTCAGAAAATTTATCCACTGATTCTAGAATCTAGATGCACGTAGAATTGCATATCAAATTTTAAAAATTGAGTATAATTGGAACAACAACAAAGTTTATAATAGATATTTTTCTAATTCCATGTTTTTACATTATCCCATTTTATTTTACTTTTTGTTCATTTGTAAACAACCTACCAACGTAGCACGTTGAAAGAGATATGTATTTATTTGTTGAAAAAATTCAATTAATAGAACTGAGGGAGGGATATATTTATTTGTGTATTTTTTGTGGAACGGATCGGACGGATTGGATTAGAGTGTGTTATTTTGAAAAAATGGGTCATTTAAAGTTGATTTGAATTTTTCTATTAAAAAAATGGTGCATGTGAAAACATTCTTAACAATGTGGGTAAATTTGACCCCAAAGCATGACATCGAGAGTAAGTTTAGCCCTAAAGTATGAAGAAGAGTATATTTAGCCAATTTTTCAAAGTAACAAGATAAATATGACAACGAAGATAAATTTAATTCCAAAATATCACAAATGATATATTTAACTTATTTTTCAAAATAAAAATATAAATTTAATTCTTTTCCATTCTTATATATTCTACCAACCGACTCCTCAGATTTGGTGGAACATACGGATAACAATCTGATTTAAGCGGGTAGATATATTTACGCTTGAGTGATTATGTTTTCAACATAGACAGACAACTTTGGTGGAACATATGGAGCGATCTTGTCCTGAGTTGTGTTGATTCTAGTGGATAAAGAACTTTTCAGATTTAAAGCAATGAATTTTATACGGTAACTGAAACTCATTCCCATATATAACATAGTTTTCAAATAAGAAAACAAGAAAATGTTGAGGCTGAAATGTGGAGGACCCATAAAAGCCATGACTTATGGAAGTGAATAAAAGGGCGTTTGGTGTACTAAAGTGCTCGCTATGTACAGGATGTGAAGAAGGGTTCAATATAAGAGTGTATTATACACAGTTTTACCTTATATTTATGTCAGAGACTCTTTTCAAGTCTTGAACCCGTGATCTCCTGGTGACATGACAATAACTTTATCAGTTACTTAAAGACCCCTTTCATAAAAGTGCATAAAGTTTCTAATAGAAAAAATTAGGCAAAATGACCTTCTGGACCCCTGTACTATGTCGGTTTTGTAAGTTGGACACTTCTACTTACATGTTTGTTATCTGGACCTTGAACCCATTAAAAAATAACATTTTACACCCTTTGACTGTTGACCTTGCCTATGTGGCATTGAAATAGTAACTAGGACAAAGAGAGTGTAGCCACTCACCTTGAGGTGCGAGTGAGGGTCAATTTTTGATCAATTTTACATTAAAATAATTAAAAAAAATAAAAATAATATTAAAATTTAAAAAAAAATTAAAAAGGGTTCTTTTTTTTTCCTCCATCATTTTTAATTTTAAAATATTTTTAAAAATTTAAAATAATTTAAAAATAATTTTAATTTTATAAAAAATAATTTTAAAATATTTTTAAAAATATATTTTTTTAAAAAAAAAATAAAAAATTTTCCTTCCACACCCCACCCCAGCCCGTCCCCACCCCCACCCCACCCCAAAATCCGTCCAGCCCTTCCCCATCCCACCCCACCCCAGCCCCATCCCCACCCCCCACACCTCACCAGCCCCTTCTAGACCCTCCTCACCCCACCCTCAGCCCCCACACCCCTCTCAGCCCCGTCCCCACCCCACCCCCAGCCCCCACACCCCACCCCAACACTCTTTCAGCCCCCCCCCCCCACCTTCACTTTTTATTTTTTATTTTAATTTTCCCTCAATTCAATTCTTTTTATTTTTTTTGAATAAAAATTTAAATTTGAAAATCATTTTTTTAGGATTAAAATTTAAATTTGAATTGAAAGTGAGTGATAGTGAATATTGAAAAAAATTAGTGAATTTCACTTGAAAAAAATTAAACTTTTTGTAAATTTTTTAAATATATTCAAATTTAAAAATAAAAAATTTATTATGTTTGTATATATGAATTTATAGTTAAAAATTTAAATCAGTTTTAGAAGAATTTTAATTATTTGAAATGAATTTGATGTTTAATTTGTGAGCAAAAATAAAAACATAATTATTCAAAATTTTCTACAATTATAATTTTTTCTTATTTAATTAAATTAATTTTAATATTTAACATTTTAAAAATGACTTGAAATTTAATGTAATACTTTTTTTTAGATGACGTGGCAGATGAGGCAGACGTGACAGCTAACGTGGGGAGAGTGTTTTACACTCACCAAAAATGGTTTAAAATGTTACTTTTTAGTGGGTTCAGGGGTTCAGATGATAAACATGTAAGTAGAAGTATCCAACTTACAAAACCGACATGGTACAAGGGTCCAGAAGATCATTTTGTCAAAAGATTATAATATATATACTTCATGTTGCATTTTATACAGTACTGTTTGATTCGCACGTTGTTTAAAAAAATAAAATAGTTTTAAAAAATGTGTGGTCTAAAATAATTTTTAAATACTTGTATGGTTATAAATTATTTTATTAAGAGTAAAAATAATTTTAAAATTAAATTATTTCTAATTATAATAATGTGATACTTTTTGAGACGAATTAAAAAAAAATAAAGATGTTACATTAAAATGATAAGGAGGGAATAACTAATTGGTTAGTTTTGTTTGCAAAGATAAAGAAGAATACGAAGCCGTCACTCATTCACCAATTACCAACATCACACACTTGAACCTAACCTAACTTCCCCAAAAATTATTAGTAAAGCCCCCTACCCTGCCTATTTTTCACAATCATTGCGTCTTATCTCACATGATTTATTAGATTTTTATTAGGATATGAACGGAAATAATATGCACATCGTCTTCCCATAGAATATGTGACACGTTTTTCTTAACAAGAAAACCTTGGCAATTTTCCCTTTCTGTTGTTACCTAGGTATGTAATTTATATGTATCGAATAGAATTGGTGAGGTGATACACTTTTTTTTTCAATAGAATCACTGTTGGTGGGGGGTTAGGGATTTACGTGAACCTTTAAATTCTCCAAAAAATTAAGTACATGGAGGAAAATGTAGACTTTTGCCTCCAAGTAATATGAAGAATGAGAGAACTCATTCTTAGATACATCTGAGCACAAAAAATAAGGTTTTTATGCTGGATCTTCCTAGCATAAAATTAGGGGGTCGGATGATGAGTAGTTATACTAATACTACTATAGATAATTGGATATTATTTTTTATTTTGACTCTTTTAATTATTGTAAAACTACTTTTGAAAATTTAAAATATTGATCATGATAACTACTTTTACAAAAATAATTCAAAACACTAAGTAAATAGGGGCAATTAAGTTTTTTGAACTCATCACATCAAAATTTCAAATGAAATTCAAATAAGGATAAAAATGAAAGAAAATTTCAACATTACTTTTGAAAATTGAACAGTTAAGTTAATTTGAATATTGGAAAAAAGCTATTTTGCCAGAGGGACACTATATTTCTTTTTGAATTATTTTTTAAGGTTAGAGTGTAAAAAGTGTGGAAAAGTTGAAAAAGTAGGTCCACATATGGGCCAAGGGACCATTGTATCATTTTTTTAACTTTACAAATTTAACATAATACAATAACACCCATCCACTTATTGCAATATAAAAATAAACCCTTCTCTATCCTCTTAAATTGTCTCCCAACTCCCGCTTTCAAGAACTCTTCTCCCCAAACGTCATTTTCGTTTTTCCTTCTTTTGCAGCTGCTAAGAGCTCGTTGTTGCTTCATAAGGTTAGTTAAAATCATGTTTCGATCATTTGTAGATACATTTAAATGGATTTCTTTGCTAATCGATTCGTAGTGATGTAGGAATTTTTCTTCTTTTTTCGAATTTGGTTGATTAAGGAGTTTTGGTTTAGTTTCTTTTCTTTTTAGCAAAGAAGTGTTGAATGGTGGGATAATCGTTATTTGAAGAGTTATTTTGGCAGTTTGATTCGAACAGTCACCTGTTTCTGTCCGTAGACCCGTGGTCTATGAAATCAACCCGTAGTCTATGAAATCATAATGACCTAGATTGAAATTAATTTTTAGACATATGAAATTCTTTTAAAATATGGTTGCTTAAATAGTGGAAATTGAAAGATTAATAACTAATTAGTTCGATTAGGTGCACTAGTTTGATTTTTAGTAATTGTTGTGTTTTGATACTGCATGTTGGATTTTGGTTCAGTTATTGATGTGTGGAGTGAACTGTCTGATGGCAGAAGAGTTATTTCGGCATTTTGATTCGAACAGTGACCTGTTCCTATCCGTAGAATCGTGGTCTATGAAATAAGAATGCCCTAGATTGAAATCAATTTTTAGACGTATGAAATTCTTGTAAAATATGATGGCTGAAATAATGAAAATTGAAAGATTAATAACTAATTAGTTTGATTAGGTGCACTAGTTTTATTTTGATACTGCATGTTGGATTTTGGTGGGATATTTCTTTGTTTTTTTTTGTGTGTGTGTGTGGGGGGGGGTGTTCATTTGAGCATTGACTTATTTCTATTGATAGACTTGTGGTCTATGAACTGAAAATGAGAGATTTGTTCTGCAGGTATAGATTGTGTTAAAAATGGGTAAAAAAACCATCCTTCCTAAAAACAAAGCCGGTACCGGTTCTGATTCTGCTGGTAGCAGTAGTAAAAGAAAAGCCGAGGCATTTGAAAATATCTCAAAAAGAAATAAAATTAACGAGGAAGTGTCCAAATCTGATCTAGAGTTAAAGGAGATAAGCAACTACGCCGAGTCTAGTGAAGATGTCCTCCCCGAGCGCAGTGTTAGTGGTGACAATGAAGAGAGCGATGAAAGTGGAAGAAACAGTGATGATGAGGATAATGATCCCTTGTCCGTGCCATGTTTGTCAAGGTTCATTTTTGTGGAGCAGTATGACCTTCGACCGATAATGGATGAGGTCGAATATTTCCCGACGATGATATTGGTCAGATCAAGAATGAATACTTATTGCGAATTTAAGCAAGTTCTTGTCGACTAGGAGTTGAAGAAAAGATTCAAGCGGTCCTGTTTCGAACACCTAAGAAACCTTCCGGAGCATCTCAAGTTCAATGGGCAGTTGGTCCATTATTTGATGTTGCGACACGTCAAGAGCGATAAGATGCGTCATGAGATGTGGTTCTACATTAACAACAAGCCTATCTGTTTTGGCTTGAAAGAGTTTTGTTTGATCACGGAGCTGAACTGCTCATCATACCCCAGTGAATCGAAAATAAAGAAGGTGTTATACAAGGGGGAGCATTTTTTCTTTAAGGTGATGAAAAACAAAAACATTACGATGGCCAACTTATTACACTTGATCAGAGAGAATAAGCTGAATGAGGACCAGAAGTTTAAGTGTTGTTTACTGTGGTTCTTGTACACCATGTTGCTTGCAAAAGATTTGATAAAGGTTGTCGACACGAAACTGATTTGAGTGATCGATTCTTTGAGTTTCTTTGAGAATTATCCGTGGAGGAAAGAGATATTTCAACTGACCCTGGACTATCTGAAGAAGAAAATTGACTTGAAGAAGCAGAGAGAAGTATTTGATGAGAAACAGAAGGCATCATATGCTCTATTCGAATTTCCCTGGGCATTCATGGTATCTACCATAAACCCTTTAGTGAGTTTTTCGTAGATTCTTGTTTTATTTATACTCTGTCATAGACTCTGAGTTCTTTTTTTACTGCTGTACTGCTTACAGGTTTGGATCTATGAGACCTTTCCTCATCTTGGAAAATTTGCTGGAAAATCAATGGATGAGACCTTTTCCATTCCCTGCATCCTCAGATGACACACTACAAAAAGTGATCAAATAATCGAAGGCGACCTATTCAAGTACAAATAAAAAATTACCGAGGTATGAACTTATTTTTTATTATGCAATACTACTACTGTTGTATCAAATGTTATGTAATTGTTAATTGATACTTTGCAGAACGTGCACCCGTACATCATCCCTACTGTTAGTGAGACGAAGATGGATTACATGGTTACGTTTAAGCCATATACAGATGAGGTGAATAATAACATCCTCGACTGCTTGAAAAAAGAGTTAGAAGGGGTGACTACTTCAAATGAGGACAATGATTATGACGGGGATTTGGGTGGTAACCCCATTGGAGTACACATTAGTGATGATGCTTCTCCGAGCACCTCCAAAGATGCAGAGAGCACCTCATACCATGGGGATCTTTATAAGCGTGTTGTTGTGCTCGAGGAAGCGTTGTTGGACATTGCTGACTATATCAAAGAGAAAAGACTAAAGAAAAAGAAAAAGGATGAGTGACAACACGAGCGAGGTAACATCATTCAACAATTGATGTTGTTGATGAATTTTCAGCTTTAAATATCAGTAATAATTTGCAATATGATGATACAGTGCATGTGGACCTTCGTGAATCGGAGAGGAATGAAGAAGGAGAAAATAGAAGCAAAATGGATGTGTTGGCAACTTTGTGGCAGAAGAGGGAAAAGAAGAAGGATGAAAAAAAAAGAAATGGAAGAAAATAAGAGTTAAGAAGAATCTTGAAAAGATGCAGCTGCAGATGAAGAAGAAGAAGAAACTGAAAAAGAAGCAGTAACAATTGAAGATGAAGGCAAGAAAAAAAAAGGAGTCGTAGTTGAAGGCAAGGAAAAAGAAGAAGCTGAAAAAATAGGAGTAGCAGCCGATGATGAAGAAGAAGAAGCTGGCAAAGAAGAAGCTGATAAAGCTGCAGCGGGTGAAGAAAACGAAGAAGCTGAAGAAGAAAAGGAAGGTGAGAAAGAAGCAGCTGTTGAAGGTGACGAAAAAAAACTGAGGAAGAAAAGAAAGGTGAGAAAGAAGCAGCTGTTGAAGGTTAAGGAAAACAAGAAGCTGAGGAATAAAAACAAGTTGGGTTCATGGATATTGTTGATTAAATCAACAACACCTATGCTGATGAGGAGGAAAAAAGTGAAAAAGACATTTGAATGCTAATATTGTTAATGTGTTGAATGATCTATTGGTAGGATATTTGAAACATTCTTTTATTTCATAGAATATTTATTTAATCTTTCGTATACTTCTTTCATAGTCTATCATTACCATGCTGCTCCATTTTAAGTTGATGTGTTGATTGATCGACTATGATTCTATCAAAAACAGTGTTAACATTGTAGAAAAATAGAAGTATTATTATTTATTCAATATCACTACTTTCATGTTACACTTTTTCAAAGAATGAAGACTAGCATTCTAGCACATAACATCATTTTTAGGTCATTCTCCCTTTCTTCGGCCAAAATCAATTTTTGTTTTAGTTGAACCCTCTCTATTTGGGTGTCATGTAGCAATACTTTAAGGTGATCCCTTTGTTCTTCGGCTTCTTTGAACAAATTCATAAGAAAATCTCTATTTTCTTCTCATTCTTGGAGCCTTTGTAGTAGATTAAATTTTGTCAAGCCATGAGAATTTGATGTCTCGGGTCCCAGACTCAACGTTGATGGACTTCTTGGAGGTGATAGCTCATCGAGCCATTTAAAAAATGAGCATGCGCCATTATCCTAGAAAATAAATTATAATTACATAACGATTAACTTAACATTATAAAAAAGACATACACGACTCACCTTCGCAATTGCACAGTTATAAAATTTGCGACCTGTATTTGAGTCCATGAGTGACGTCCTCAAGACAGCCGCATTCCCACAATGACAAATTAGAGTCTTCTTAGAATTGGATGTTTGAAATGCTTGAGACATTGTAGAATTTTTAAATAAAAATAAAGTTGATGAAATAAAATAATGAGGGAGTGACGACTTTATATATGAAGTAAAAAAAGATGTGTTAAGTACAAAATTAGCCGTTTGTTACCGTTAGAATAGTAATTTTATTTTTTGGAACTGGTGGTGAAACTTAATAGACTGACGTAGATCATGACCAATGCCAGCCATCAACGAGATACTAAAGTCTACCATAGACAAGAGTAATTGATGGACCCTCAATATCATATTAAAAAAATTAGTAAAAGATATACTTGTTCTTTGAGGGTCCATCGACTCGTCCGGTCTATCGTAGACCTACACCTTTAGGAGTGCATCGATGGATCTCTTAATTATGCATAGACCACAGTGATCTATATACACTGCTATAGACTAACACTTGGATGTAGTTTAAAATAGAATAAATAAATTAAAAATAAATGTAGGGTGGGTTTCTACACATGTGAGGGAGTGTAAACAAGTCACACAATCATATTAGAGCTTATACAAATTAGGGGTAGTGTATTAATGGGTGTGTGGATGGGTAGTGGTTGAATATTCAATCTCCTAAGATTAATGTTTCTCAAAGAATAAGTATGTATTGAGGATGATGATTGTTCAACCACTATCCATTCCACATACTCTTTTGATTTAGGGGTGGTGATTGAAGGAATATGTGGAATGTGTAGTCACCAAATACAAAATATATCCTCAAAAGATACTTGTGCTTTGACAAACATTACTCTTAGGATATTGAACATTGAACTACTACCCATCCATACACTCCTTAATACACCACCCCTAATTTGTATAAGCTCTAATATAATTGTGTGACTTGTTTACACTCCCTCACATGTGTAGAAACCCACCCTACATTTATTTTTAATTTATTTATTCTCTTTTAAACAACATCCAAGTGTTGGTCTATTGCAGTGTACATAGATCACCGTGGTCTACGCATAATTAAGAGATCCATCGATGCACTCCTAAAGGTGTAGGTCTACGATAGACCGGACGAGTCGATGGACCCTCAAAGCACAAGTATATCTTTTACTGATATTTGACATGGGCCAACATCAATGACAGTATATTAAGTGTCACCAACAGTTCAAGATTGTCTATTTAAATCATTTTTAATTTAATTATTTTATTCCACTAGCCCCAAAACATGTTATTATTAGTTTAAATCATTTTTAATTTAATTATTTTATTTCACCAACCCTAAAACATGTTATTATCTGTTTATATTATTTTTAATTTAATTATTTTTATTCCACCAGCCCCAATACATGTTATTATTTGTTTATATTATTTTTAATTTAATTATTTTATTCCACCAGCCTCAAAACATGGCCCATCGATTCATATGATCGACGATCGACTACTATGTTAGGTCAAGGACTGATGGAGTATACGATCGATGATAGACTATACGATCTAACAATGCATAAATTTTTGATATGTTGTCTGCACAGACAAATAACCACAAAAAAATAACAGTCACAAAAAAGAGGGAAAACATAATGTTCAAACTGAAAATACTTATATTGATTGAACCTATTCATTGCATTACATGGATTTTAAGCAAAAAAAGACAAAATTGAAGAAGCTTTCTTCTAACAACATCCTATTACAAAAGTTTCTTCAGCAATGAACAATACAAAAAAAAATTAAAAACATAAAATAAAATAAAAACTTAAAAACTAATTTCAGGGGGATGCTGGGGGGGGTTGATGTAGTCAAGCCCTTCCATTCCAAGCCTTTCAAGAACTTTCCGCAAGAAACGAGCAATTCTCCGGAGTTTGCGCTCGAGGTAGATGCGGTCTTCACCCAGGTCAAATAAAAGACGATCGAAATCATTCTTAAGAAGGAGGAGATAGTAATGTCTTAGGGGAACACGTCAGATGGGGCGTAGGGGTATTCTTTTGGGCGATATTTTTTCAGTTTGCTGAGGAAGAAGAAGAGGGTTTCTGGTGTGTTGGGTTTACATACAACTGAAGGGTTAGATAGAAATAGGCACTGTATTTATAGACCTATAGAATATGGCCTTTCAAATTCCCACCCAATGGTGAGTCAACGTGTGTGGGAATAGAAAAGTCCTACTTAACGTATACCAGTGGTTTTTCTTGAAAATAGATGTGTCAGCAGCTTTTCATAAAATGGGAACAAGTAACAATGATTCAATGCATCGAATGGAAAGATTGGGCGGTAAAAAGACCAACATAGGGTGTTTGTTGAATAATCATATAGACAACACATAATATCTTATAGACCTTCTGAAAGATATACCATAGAATTTTTGTAATCTATCGTAGACAAGGCTTTAAGTCGATTACAACTGAACGTTAAATTCTACAGAAATGCACATTTATCCCCCAAACCAGTAGCTTTACAACTGAAGCAAAAAAAATCCTATCTATGATTTGTTGGCCATGCTATATGTGGTTCTTTTGTGTCTAGATTTCTTGTATATTGAACACCTATTCCTATTTTTTGACTTGAATGTCTCACCGATGCCCTTAACTCATTTGACTTTCTTCCTTTCGAGTTTGCGATCGTACGGGGTGGAGAAATCTTACCGTCTTTCACTTCCTGTGGCACAGTTCATATGGTCTCTGGAGGGACAACGTTAATAGCTTTCGAGTACGCGAGGAGGTAAGTTTCATCTTTATTAATTGATGAAGAGTACTCGTAGATGGAGTTACCATAACCTACGCCATCGCCTTATTTTGCTCACAAAGATGCCATTGCATGTTCGCACGATATTTTCACCAGGTTAAATTTTTGACAAGAATAACTCCTCTCCAAAAGATTGACCTTGCCAGTAGCGCCGTTGCCGAACACCGTGAATTGGCCGAGAGCCCCATTTGCATTCATCACATACAAGGAATCGCTCACATTCATGTTATCCCTTAGGATCCTTTCTGCACAAGGCATAAATTTGTTGTTTTTACCATCGATAAAGGCATGCCGCTCCCTAAACTTTTCACCAAATTTTATAGAAATTGAATTGAATATGTGCGATATGGGGTACTCCTGTTCATCCATTAACATGGCGTTGAGTGACTTAGCGATGTTTGTAGTCATCACATCATACCAATTTCTCGGGAACTGTGCTCTATTCCATTTCTCAGAACCAAGCATATTTTCAAGGACATGTGCTGCATCAGGGCTATTATTCTTCAATTTGAAAAAATGCTCGCTAAACTCATCAACAGTATATGCCTTTTCCGTGGCGTAGAACATATAAAGATATTCTCCACAGTGCTGATTTACACGCAGATTTTTAGCGAGGTGCCTCATGCAAAGTCCATGATGTGCACGATTGTAAACACCGAAGAAGGCATTGATAATGCTGATGTGCCTGTCGTAGATGACACATAGATCTGGTTCATCTTCTATGATAGACTTCAACTTTTGGAAGAAAAAGATCCAAGAAGTATCGTTTTCTTTATCTATGACACAAAAGGAAATTGGAAAGATATGATTTTCGGTGTTTTGTGCAACTGCACTTAGCAACACACCCCTGTACTTGCCATATAAATGTGTGGCATTGACGGTATTACCTTTCTCGTGTGGGGATATCCCCGTATGCAAGCTTCGAATTCTAAAAAGTAGTAACAGAATGATCCATCAATCTGGTTAAACACGATAGAGTAAGAAGACCCTGGATTCAACAACTCCATCATGTGGGAAAAAACCGGCAAACAAGTGTTTCGCGAATGATGTTCTTCGCAATTACATTTCTTTTCCAACGCATCCAATAGCTTGCGTGGCAATGCAAATCCTTGAACACAATCCTTTAAATTTCTCTTATGCTTGGACCCTTACCATCTCGAAAATGATTTACGCATAGTAAAATAATTAATATGGAGGACAATCTCTTATGTATGCGGGTGGCGTGTTCAACACCGCACGTGTGGAACCCGACATACTTATATATGTGAAATATGCACAAGGTTTCGTACTTCATTGCCCTCAACAACCAGCCGCAACCACGAGATAAGCATTTCTCCTTCAAGAATTTGGAGAAATTTTTATCCAAAAAATAATCAAAAGAATGCCTCACCACTGCTGCGTCTAGTAGCATTTTGAGCTTTTTCTTGCCGGCGAATATTTGATTGAGATAGAAATTGGTTCCGTCGGTGAAGGAATGTCCTGGTTGTGATCCAGTTCCTTGGTCTTCTTCATCATCTTATGAGTCCGATGAAACGTCTTCAATATGCATAGAATCATCTTTCGTATTAATAGGATGATCACCATCGTTCTCGTAATCACTGAAATCATCGTCGACTGCCGGGAGCAGAGGTGGGGGTTCTGATGAATTTACCGGTCCTTCGAAGGATCTCTCACCTACACTTATCCTCAAAATAGGCCTAAAGCCATCTGCACTGACATCCATCATGTACATCAGCACACGTACATCACTATTTATGATTGTAGGATTTACCTTTTCCCTCGAATGCATTAGATAACTAATTATCACGTTGCCCGACACACAATCTAGATCCCTGCTCTGCATTATGCTTGCAACCAATTCATCGTACGAACTATTGCGGCAAACAACAATGGGGATTTTCACCTTGGTAAAAGATCTCTATTTCCAGCATTTGGGAGTCTCCATCCATTCTCCCATGAAATCACCAGAAACCAGAACAAATTCTGCAATAGACATCCTGGAATTAGGCTTTGGTCGACGGTAGATTATGCTTATGGCCTAGGTCGGGTTATATGCACGGTTGATGAATGGAAATCAGTGGTCGATGACTAGGCAGCTATCCATATGAAAACCTTAAAATTGTAAATATTGCTTCTAATAAATGATCGTTGGGTTTATGGAATAGACAAATGAACTTGGAGTCGCCTGAGCTGCTGTAATGTACTTTCTAAAGTGGTTTTGAGTAATGTGAGTGGTTTCAAGCTTTTTAACAATGGTGGAAAGTGTATTTGAGAAGATACCAAACAAATGGGGCAACAATGGGTGCAATGGATAAGCTTATGATGTTTGTGGACTGATTTAGAGCTGATCACCAAAAACTAACACTGGAAAAGTGGACGGAATCGGAGCTTTTTGGAGGGAAAAACAACCACCTTCTATTTTTAGCTTTTGGATTTTTTTTATTTAATATTTTTGGAAATGGTGGATGATGGAGTGGGTTGAAGTGTATTATTTAAAACTTGTGGATGAATTTATTAAGTTGGAAGTATTGAGTTAAAGTGAATTATTATAAAATTTGATGGTGAAGTTGTTAAGTTGGAAAAGTTGATGATGATGTGGATTTAAGTGTCCTTCTGGTAAATTTTTCAAGACTTTTGTCTCTTTGGCAAAATAGTTTTCAAAAGTTTCCTTTTGGCATACTAGCCCAAGTAAATAGGGGAAATTAAGTTTTTTGAACTCATCACATCAAAATTTCAAATGAAATTCAAATAAAGATAAAAATGAAAGAAAATTCCAACATTACTTTTGAAAATTGAATAGTTAAGTTAATTTGAATATTGAAAAATGGCTCAACAATTCACTTGTCATGGCATAAAGGGAGTATTTTTTATGCACTCAGTGCCAATACTTTTCACACTGATTGTAATATAATTGGTTATTTATTGTATTTTTGGTTATCTAACTAGAATTGGTATTAAATTTCTAACTTTAGATGTGAATAAAGAAATCTTTTCAATGTAACAAAAGAATGGATTCAAAAATTCTTTTACATCATAAATTTAGATCCCATATGTTATATGATGTTCTAAAATATATTTTTGGAAATCACATGGAGAAAAGGATAGACAATATCACTTATCTGTAAGTGTAAAATAGTCTTTTCACCTTTATTAGATCAACCTCCATGTGTATGGGGTGAAATTTGTGTTTTGCAGAAGAATCAGTTGGGATTTGACACATAAAAATGAGCAAAGTATAACTAGATCCATAATAAAATTTCTGGTACTGCTCTGACAACCTCTTAGATCCATTATCCTTGATAAATTATGAATTGGTAGCATCTCGATATAGAAAGGTCCATTTCATGATTAGGAGATTAAAGCCACAATTTTCACGGAACCTCCTTCTCTCAATCCCAGCTCTTTGTTCAGGCAGTGTATGCTTGCAATAATTTTTGGTTTGACACCAATCAACCTCGAGCCTAGTCTCTGACATTAGACATGTTAAGCTACTTGTATGCTCTTAAGAATAACCTTCATCAAAGCCAGAGTAGCCTAACACCACCAGTTCGTTTTTACTCCTAATTAAATCCTTGCATGGGAGAACAAGGACATCTCATCTTCACTTGTGAAACAAAAAAATCTATTACCAATCTCTGAGAATACAAGCAATGTACAATCTACTTATTTCTTACTTTTCATTATTTTTATTCATGTTCTTAGCATAATTTATTCTTTCTTGCTCAAATGATTTAGCCAAAAAAAGAAAAAGGGTTTGATCGACCTTAGTTACTTGTATTTTAAATTCATTATACAAATTTAACTGCTATTGCAAATAAATAATTTTTCTTGCAATAATGTGGTTCCATCAGTAGGTATAGACATGTCATGGCCCAGTCTAATAGACCGTATAGGCACCTACAATATTCTAAGTAGCTAGGAGAACCCTTATTACCAACTAAAAATATGCAGAAGACTTCTGTTTTTAAGGAAATATTACATTAAATATAATAAAGTAAATTAAATATTAATAAATTAACTTTTTCAAAAACTTCTTACAAGTATCCTTTACTATCCCAAGATTTGGTTAGACATGTACAAGAGCTACCTTTTATCACATAGACTGACAATAAAATAAATAATACAAAGACTCTAACATCTGTAGGGAAGAAAGTGTAGAAGTTAGTTTTGAATATCGTCATCTATCTAGTAACAGCAAACTAACCTGCATCCAGTCTACACCCCAAGAAGAAATGTAGAAGAGTAGGGCCAGTACAATCACACGTACTGGTAGGCATTATCGATCGACCGTGTTAGTTCATATAATCATAAAATAGAATTAAGAAAAATAAATAATGTCATCTTGAATGAAATATAATTCAACCAAGGTTGTAATAACATTATTACATTACCTATATAAGTTACATCATCCAACAACTCTTCCAACTCCATTGGTATTATATATTCACTACTAACATACTCTAGCCTAATTAATTCACACTATCAACCACAATCCAATCCTAATACATCATTATCCCTCTTTATTCACCTTATCTCTTTCATTGCCCACATATATAGAATAGACTCAATAATTATAGACAACTTACACTAAACTCTCTGACTAATAATCAAACACTCTCTTATAACATTAAGGAATAATAAATAGCCATTCAGATAAACTATAATTACGGCAAGTATGAATGAAGCAAGTTGACCAATATATAGAAAGTAAATACAGAGTTTCACTTTTCCAAGCACATGTTACCCAATCAATCTTAAGTATACAATCAAGTAGGAAATACAAGTCAACTCATATCTCAGTATGACACACTAGAGAACTCAAGTCTCATTAACAAACCTTATACATACTATTGAAAAAGGATTAATTCAATTATGGAAGTATGAGATAGTTTCTATAACGCCCCGAGGGTACACCCTGGGCGCCACACGGTGCCTACATTCCCGAGGGACCATAAGCTAACCCATGAGCTGGTACCTGCTGTGAGCAATGAATAATAATAACAAAATAACTTATGCAAAATATCTGAAGATGCCATAACGTTTAAATAATAAAGCAAAGCATTTCTGAATCATGAATATGGAAAACAAAAACTGTCTAAACATGATAAAATAAAAATAAACCGATTGACTGTCTGAACTGTCTAAAGTGTCTGAAAGCCTCTAAAACTGAATGAATAAAAGTTGATGGGACAGGCCCTAACTAACCCCATCTAACTACCGAACTGATAACATGAAGATAAAAATAGTCTGTCCTTGAAATATGAAGACTCACCACTGCTACAACTGATAATCTGGAAATTTTATATGCGATCCGAGAACTGAGCGTCCGAACCTATGATATGATACATCATAGCACAAGAAAAGAGTATGCGATTAGTACTTTGAATGTACTGGTATGCTAAATTAGGTAGGCTGACATGCATGGTTTCATGAACATGATTAATAAGTGATTGAATGAGTAACATGAACTACTGAATAGAATGCATGAAATTTGTAAGCATCGAAGATGCATGAAATCTGATAAATACTGAGGATGCATAAAATTTGTAAATGCTGAGGATGCATGACCAAGCATATAACATGTTCTGAATATAATCTGTTAATACCGAAGTACTAAAATTTGATAACTGAATTACTGATATCTGTATGCTATGGTCAAGCAGCTGAAAATAAATTACTGAGCTGATTACTGGACTGAAACTGTGGGAGCTATCGTTTAACCGACATGCCCCAATGAGCAGTTTGGGGTCAAACTTGTGACCCCAGTTAGAAGGGTGTCAGTACCGTGCCACGGGTACTAATACTGGCTGTGTGGATCTACTAAAGTGTTGTCCCGATGGACTAAGGGTTACCCTCAACTGGCAGGTACCCGTATGAGATCAACCCTCAGATGACAGGTTAACATCTTAACCTACTCTAGCTACGTAGTTCTGGAATGTAGGGATTGCTACTAAAGGTCACACCCTCAATTGGAAGGTGAGCCCTCATCCCTAGGTTCGCTCGGTGCTAAATCATACTCCCAACTAAACTGACTCTGAATACTGAACTGTGCTAAGATTAACTGATTTTGATAACTGACTGAACTGATAATATTCATAACATATTCTGAAACTATTCTAAAGATACTGAGACTAAGTGAACATTTAAGTTTTTCGATATTCATAACCCTCAGGACTTGATAGAAGTAATAGTAAAATAGTACCAAACTTTGGGGATATAATATGAAAACATTTATTCATAATTTGAATCTTGTAGGTATTTCATCAAACACTTGGTATTCATAGTTTAAGCTAATCATGGGAATAATATAAAACTTGGAGTAATAGCATGATTTCGACATCAATAACACTTAATCATGATTTGGATCAGTGAATAACAACACTAAAACATGTGGGATTTGATAAACAACAACAACTTCATGTAAGCATGGTATAAAGTCAAGATTCATGGTTAAAATCACAATTTAAAATCATGGTAACTTATAAAGATCACAACTTTAAATTTAAATTTGGATACTTAGACTCCATGGGTGAAAGGGACCCATGAATGAACACTTAACATACCTTGGTTTATAAATTTGTGAGGATCGATGGTGAATTCTTGAGATTTGACCTTGAATCTTGAGGGCTAGGGTTTGTTCTTGAAAGAGACTACTTTTGATTTTGGAGAAATTGAATAAAATAATGACCTAATAGGCTATTGGGGCATTAATCCCGTGTTTTTCATGGATTGGGGTCATGGGAAAAAGAACAAACTGCCCCTGGGAGAAATTTAATTTTCGTCACTGAAAATCCCGATTCACTGCGACGCGGTGCTAATGCGGTGAGTCACTGGAATTTCACTGTAAGTGTAGTCCAAGGACAAGTTCCAAATTGCACCTTGGCGTGACACGGTGCCATCGCGGTGCGTCACTGGAAAATGGACGATCGTGAAATTGCACCTTGGCGCGACGCGGTGCCATCACAATGCTTTATTGGAAAAGGACAAACATGAACTGGAAATCCACCACGACGCGGGCTAATCGGAGTGTTATAGTGGAAATCAAATAATTACAAATTTGTCCTTCACCGCGACACGATACTTATCATGGTGTTCTACTACTCTCAACCAACTATCGGATTTGGGCAAAATTGGTATCGTTGAAAAGATAATTCAATTTTATACCATTTAGTGGGTTTTGATCTGGAAAATTATGAGTAGGGCAAAAGATATGCTCGTTTGAAGTTGACTAAAACAACATTCCTATACAAAAATTCAATCAGTAAGGATTATTTTGATTCATCAAATAGATGAGAGTTATTGAGACCTTAATATACATCAAACTAACTCATAAAACTACCAAGGAATCATAATATACTATGCTTGATCTTCAAACATGATGCTAACATTGGTTTGAATTTTTAGGGTATTACAATTTCTTTGAAATTATTCATTGGATTCATCACCTTGGATCACTTCATTATCAATTCCTTTATTATTATTATTATTATTATAATTACCGTGTCGGCTCGTGACATACGATCCAATCACATCTTACAGTGGTCACATTGCTACAAACAATCTTTTATAAGTAACAATTATGTTCTTTTAAACCTCATCATTGGAACACCATTAGCTCGTTATCAGCTTATTAAACCCCAAAACCATTCAAAATCAACACTACTCTGTACACACATGATAAGGAACTTTTTTTTTCCCAACTAATCATGACCTGCAGGGGACAATTTAAGTCCATGTACTATACCGATGTGGTATTCGATCCTCCATAAATAATATTATAAATATTTAAATTTGTACCGATGCGGTACCCGATCCTACATAAATAAGTACTATCGATATTCATATTCATACTTGGGCGGTACCCGATCCCCCATAAATAAATATTATCAATATTCATATTCGTATCGGCGCGGTACCCGATCCTCCTTAAGTAATAATATCAATATTCATATTCATACCGGTGTGGTACCTGATCCTCAATAAATAAATATTATCAATATTCATATTTGTACCGGTGTGGTACTCAATCCTCCATAAATAATAAAATCAAAATTCATATCCGTACCAGCGTGACATCCGTTCCTCCATAAGTAAATATTATCAATATTCATACTCGTACCGGCGCGGTACGCGATCCTCCATAAATAAGTAATAACAATATTTATATTTGTACCAGCGTGATACCAGATCCTCCAAAATCATATTATATATATTTTATTAAATTCACACTATCTTTCGGGATGCAATACAATGTACTAAATTTACAAGTGCACTTAAAATCATAAAGAAATTCAATCAAGTTCTTTCATTTATCAATATTTTGATCCTCTCACAGGCATTATTTCTATAAATCATCAGTCATTCATCGGATTAATTCAAGGAGTTATCATTATCAAACAAGCCTCTCATAGGCACAATTCAATAAATCATCATTATCACCAATTCAGCCCCTCATGGGCATTCAATAGATAAAGTGTTTTTATCAATACCAAAATAAGAATATCATAAAATAAATCACAATTTAACTCTTAAGCATGCAAGTCACTATTGGAGCATTACTTACTTATTAATTACTAAAATGTCACTACCTCTTTCCATATAATACAATCATCACACTAATTCAAGTCATTTATCCTTTAGATATTAATATGTTCATCAATACTTGATCCTAGCATGATTCTCCTCATCATATTATTTTCAAATACATACAACTTAATATCATTACAACTCAACTAGGTTCATCACTAGAACAACTAAGAACTATCAAGTTCACATACTTCATTTACAACAATCCACATAGCACATAATATTATAAATATCATATAATTTAATCAATAATATAGTTTTCGAAATTAAAGTTAAGTTCTCATGTCTTTATCTACCTTAACTCCCTGCCCGCTGGCCTAGACATATTTTCTCTCATCAATTCTAAATTATTAAAATATAAAATAACACAATCTTCTACTCATTAATCTAGCCTACTCGGACGCCAAACTTTTGAAAGAAGCAAGCCGCAACAAGAATGCTTTTTCCTTTCCTTCATGCATTGAAATAATCAATAATCCAAAAATCAAGCAATATAAGAGTAATTAAATAATTACTCTTCAAACAAATATCTTGGGGATTCAAACCTACTAATTCTACCCTTAATTCAAGCTCTATATTATACTCCAAGATCAACTAGCCATTAACTAGCTCTTTCAAGTTTAACCCATCTCCATTAATGGAGTTTTTATGCTAAAGGTCTCATCTTTACGAAATTTAAGGTTCTTAAACATCAAAAATTCATAATCTAATTTATGAAATTCATGTTAGGAATCTTTAATTTATAGTTTAGAACTAGCTCTAGGTCATATTAAAAATGCCTAGGAATTTTTCCCAAAAAATTCCACCATTAAAAGTCTTTCTAAAGATTCCAAGATGTTAAAGGATTAAAAGTCGAAGAAAATAATAGAAATACTTACCTCAATGAAGGACTTTCACCTTAGGCTTTGGGAAATCACATCTCTAGGGTTGGGAAATGAAATTTGGAATTTTTAGACCTAAAATACGTCTGAAGCTGATTTAAATACTACCAGAATTTTCGTTACAGTGAAATCCCATTTCAGCCCCGACATTGCTTAGTAAAATAGTCATAACATTTTACTCAGAATTGGGATTGACAAATGATTTGTTTCCTTGGGAAGAGAACTCAAAGATATTTAATTTGATAGGTATTGCGGCCCCTAACTCTTATATTCTATGAGATATGGTCGATTAAAGTTAGCCCTAATAGAAACCCATATCGAAACTGTATCAGAAAGAAAGTTTTAAACTTAACTTTGTGTTAGGGATATTGTACGACCTTAATTCATACCTACAAAACTTTCACACTAAAGTATTGATATTAGCACTTATGAATAATTAAATTCATTGAGCTTGAGTTTATCTAGACACAACCAAAAGCTAAAATCTTCACCGAAAAATTTGAGGTGACAATAAATAAATATTGACTATTTTGGACCCAAGTTAATATTTAGGAATAAAAATTAAGATTTTTCATAAATTTATTATGGATAATTTAGTAACGACAAAATAGATTGTTACAATCAGATACCAATTTACTATCATTCATCCCCGAACGGGCATTAAGTAGAGAAAAGTACGAGGTTGGAATTAGAGAGGCATTACTAACAGAGTTGGTTATACTGCACCCTGTTGACTCACTTGATATCCTTATCGACCAACCCACATTCTATACTCAATCATTCTATCAAAGCTTTTCAAAATATGAAGATGTGAGCCAAATATTTGCTCACGAATCACTTATTCTCCTTTTAACGGCCTAAGTTTGAAACTTGAGTTTTACGAAAGTAAGATAAAGATGGTTAAAAGATTCACCTTGAAGAAGACAAACATCCAAAAATACCTCTTTTTCACTATTGAAGCTCTAGAGTCCCAAATTCAATTCTGAAAAGTGCTACGAGATGCTATATGAATCTACTATTTGAATTTCAACACTAAATAAGTCACACCTAATCCATCTAACACATAAGCTCTCTCTGAGACACCTGACTCAGTTTCTAGCCAAGATTATCCTATGGAGAATCTACATCATGATCATATGCAAGTCACCACACCATTTACAAGTCACATAACTTAGATACTCGCATGCACTCAATCAAGACTACTAAATTTATTATATAAATCTAGCATCAACATATCACAACCACTATCCCTTTTAACTCAAGATCACTCATGGTTCAAGCTTAGTGTTTATTACTATACATAGGTGACAACACAATCTCTCACTCATTACACAAACTTACACCTATTAGCCACAGAGATTCCATAAAATTAGATCCTACAACACATTCTCCTCCACAATATTATTAATATCTATTTAATCATCATATCTTAATCACTTAACAAACATATCCACCAAGTATCACCCAAGAAAAGATCAATCATGCCATTTAACAATGCACTTATTCTCCCATTCAGGGTTGTTCTTAATTATTTTATGGGTGTAACTAGGTTATTTAATTTTGCATTTCCATCATCATGGGGATCACTACCCTCTAAAAGT
The DNA here is from genome assembly GCA_030864215.1 of Capsicum pubescens. Classification (NCBI taxonomy): domain Eukaryota; kingdom Viridiplantae; phylum Streptophyta; class Magnoliopsida; order Solanales; family Solanaceae; genus Capsicum; species Capsicum pubescens. The sequence continues at coordinate 75,526,009 of CM061546.1, forward strand.
GTCATATATCAACTAACTCTACGGGACATGTAAATGCATAATTCAGCCACAAGATCAAGTCAACAATAATTTATCTTCTCCAGATTTTCCCTAATGTACAAATCCACAGCTAAAACTTATGCCAAAGAAATCACTAACTCAACATTTTTCACATGACAAACACTTCATTGTTAAGCCAAATCACCCTAATATCACTAACATCAATTTAAGATATACATAGTCATTCTTATTTTTATCTAACAATATTTTTTATCACGAACTTCACTTAACTCGTAAACACCTCAAGAGTGATTACCACACCACTAATACATAAGAAAGGCCAAATAAAATAAATCGATTATAGGTCATTAACAACCTCATCACCAATATCATATTCTGAATGGTTTATCGATCAAATTCTGTAGGTATCAACAACCTCTACTAATTCTTGTTATTTTGGTTTAAAACTCATTATTTTGCCAAGCATTAAGAATCTGTTCACGTAAGGACCTCAAAGATAATGTCACTCAGCTAGACCTCACAAGGAACCCATTATAATTTCAATGATAGAAATGCACAAAAATTCTAAATACAGTTTCTATGACCGGACCACACAAGAATCCCCACATAATACAAATAATTGAATCACACAAGGACTCATCCACAATATCATTAGCAAGAACATCTCATTAAGGGAAACACATATCACCTCAACCTTTTATTCATGTTTCTTTTTCACCATCTTTTCTAGACATCATATTCTCATATTATCTTTTCAATTCTCATATCATCAATTTTATCAGTATAACAGTACCAAAAAACAATTAAGCACCATAGAGTTACTAGTTTCACAACAATAAGAAATCAAAAAATTCCATCACAATTATCAACAAAAATAACATAGTCAATTTTCATCACTGACATTCAAACAAAAATAATTCACAATAATCTAGCAACCCAAGTTTAGCCTTATCAAACACAAGCAACTAATAAGTTCACTACTTTCACAAGACTTTACCTATTAATAATGACCTTTAGCCCTTATTAATAGATACTAATTGAAATCTCCTATATTTTTACTCAAAATTACTAAGAAACCAATTGGAATCAACTACATTTCAATTGAGCTATGTTAAGATACCAATTAAAACCATCTAGATACCAATTGGATCCAATACAATAGTCAAAAGATTAGGACGACACTATGGAGAGAAAGAAAGAAAAAAACTTCTACATGCCTCATAGACTTTCGAAGATTGGGTGTGGGGCCCTACACACCAATCTACGGAACTCTACTTGACATTGATCTTGTACTTGTGGGACCGGTGAAACTAATGCTCTTATACCAACTGTCACGGCCCAGACTAACAGACCATGCGGGCACCTGCACTATTCTAAGTAGCTAGGAGAACCCTAATTACCAACTAAAAATATGCGAAAGACTTCTGTTTTTAAGAAAATATTACATTAAATATAATAAAGTAAAATAATTATTAATAAATTAACTTTTTCAAAAACTTCTTACAAGTGTCCTTTACTATCACAAGACTTGGTCGGACATGTACAAGAGCTACCTAGTACAACATAGACTGACAATAAAATAAATAATGCAAGGACTCTAACATCTGCCAAGAAAAAAATGTAGAAGTTAGTGCTGAATATAGTCATCCATCTAGTAACTACAAACTAACCTGTATCCAGTATACACCCCAAGAAGAAATGTAGAAGAGTAGGGTCAGCACAACCACACGTACTGGTAGGCATTATCGGCCGACCGTGTTAGTTCATATAATCATAAAATAGAATTAAAGAAACTAAATCATGACATCTTGAAGAAAATGTAATTCAACCAAGGCTATAATAACATTATTACTGTACCTATATAAGTTACATCATCCAAGTACTCTTCCAACTCCATTAGTATTATATATTCACTACTAACATACTCTAGCCTCATTAATTAACACAAACAACCACAATCCAACACTAATACATCATTGTCCCTCTTTATTCACCTTATCTCTTCCATTACCCATATCAATAGGATAAACCAAATAATCATAGACAACTCACACTAAAATATCGAGCTAATAATCAAACACTCTCTTATAACATTAAGAAATAATAAATAGCCATTCGGATAAACTATAATTACGACAAGTATAAATGAAGCAAGTTGACCAACATATAGAAAGTAAACACAGAGTTTCACTTTTCCAAGCACATGTCACTCAATCAATCTTAAGGATACAATCAAATAGGGAAGACAAGTCAACTCATATCTCAGTAAGACACAGTAGAGAACTCAAGTCTCATTAAAAAATATTATACATACTATTGAAAAATGATTAATTCAGTTATGGAAGTTTGGGATCATTTCTTTGGGATTATTCATTGGATTCATCACCTTGGATCACTTCATTATAAATTTCTTTATTATTATTATAATCACCTTAACGGCTCGTGACATCCGATCCAATCACATCTCGCAGAAATATTAAAATTTAACATCGGCCACATTGCTACTAACAATCCTTTCCTAAGTAATAATTATGTCCTTTTAAACCTCATTATTAGAATACCATTAGCTCGTTATCAGCTTATTAAACAGTAAGATCATTCAAAATCAATACTAATCTATACACACATGCTAAAGGACTTATTTTTGCCCAGCTAGTCATAACCTCCTGGGAACAATCTAAGTCCATGTACCATACCAGCATGGTACTCGATCCTCCATAAATAAATACTATCAATATTCATATTCGTATCGGCGCGGTTCCCGATCCTCTTTAAATAAGTACTATCAATATTCATATCCATACCGATGTGGTACCTGATCCTCCATAAATAAATATTTTTAATATTCATATCTGTACCGACGCGGTACCCTATCCTTCATAAATAATAATATCAATATTCATATTTGTACCGGTGTGGTACCCGATCCTCTATAAATAAATATTATCAATATTCATATCTGTATTAGCTCGGTACCCAATCCTCCGTAAATAAGTAATATCAATATTCATATCCGTACAAACGTGATACCAGATCCTCCATAATCATATTATATACATTTTATCAAATTCACACTATCTTTCAAGATGCAATACAAAGTACTAAATTTACAAGCACTTAAAATCATAAAGAAATTCGATCAAGTTCTTTCATTTATCAATATTTTGACCCTCTCACGGGCATTATTTCAATAATTCATCACGATCATCAACAAAGACTTTCATCTCATTAATTCAAGGAGTTATTATTATCAAACAAGTCTCTCATAGGCACAATACAATAAATCATCATTATCACCAATTTAGCCTCTCATGGACATCCAATTGATAAAGTGTTTTTATCAATACCAAAATAAGAATATCCTAAAATAAATCACAATTTAACACTTAAGCATGCAAGTCACTATTGGAGCATTACTTACTCATTAATTATTAAAATGTCACTACCTCTTTTCACATAATACAATCATCACACTAATTCAAGTCACCTATCCTTTAGATATTACTATACTCATCAATACTTGATCCTAGAACGATTTTTCTCATCATATTATTGTCCAATACATAAAACTTAATATTATTATAACTCAACTAGGTTCATCACTAGTGTTAGAATTTGTCCTGAATTTCCTACCCTACTTGAATTCTACCATAATTGTGTTTTAATTCGAAAAAGATTTTTTAGTGGAAAAGGTTTCCTAGTAGGAAAACATCTCTTCCCTATCATATTTCATTTAGGTTTATTATTTCTTAGAAGAAGAGTTTTGTAACTCTATACATAGGAGATCCCTCTTCTTAAGTCATAAAACAATAGCATACACAATGTAGTCTTAAAAGAGTCTTGTTTAGGGAGAAATTTCTCCCAATAGATTTTAAGTTTTTCAATATTGTTTTTAATATTTAGGTCATTTGATCAAACCATATTAATAATATATTTTTAGTATTTATTTTTTGTTGTCATCTGAATTATCACCATCTTGATTTGTAAACTTTAAACTTCCGCATAACGCCCTCTCAATTTCGAACCCAACAACTACAATAACTAAGAACTATCATGTCCACATACATCATCTACAACAATCCCCTTGGGGCACATAGCACATAATATCGTAAATATCACATAATTTAATCAATAATATAGTTTTTGATAATAAAGTTAAGTTCTCGTATCTTTATCCACCTCAACTGCATGCCCACAGGCCTAGACATGTTTTCTCTCATCAATTCTAAATTATGAAAATATAAAATAACACAATCTTATACTCATTAACCTAGCCTACTTGGAGCCAAACTTTTGAAAGAAGCAAGCCGCAACAAGAATGCTTTTTCCTTTCCTTCTTGCCTTGTAATAATCAATCATCTAAAAGTCAAGTAATAATAAGAGTAATTAAACAATTACACTTCAAACAAATCAAACCTGCTAATTATAGCCTTAATTCAAGCTCTATATTATTCTCCAAGGTCAACTAGCCATTAACTAGCTCTTTCAAGTATAACCCACCTCCATTAATGAACTTTTTATGCTAAAGGTCTCATATTTATGAAATTCAAGGTTCCTAACCATCAAAATTCATAATTTAGTTTATGAAATTCATGTTAGAAATCTTTAGTTTATAATTTAGAACTAGATCTAGGTCATATTAAAAACACCTAGGAATTTTCCACAAAAAAATTCTACCATTAAATTTCTAAGGATTCTAAGATGTTAAAGGATTAAAAGACGAAGAAAATAATGAAAAAATTAACCTCAATGAAGGACTTTCTCCTTAATCTTTGGGAAATCACCTCCCTAAGGTTGGAGAATGAAATTTGGGATTTTTAGACCTAAAATATGATTGAAGCTGATTTAAATACTACCAGAATTTTCTCTACAGCGAAATCCCATTTCAGCCAGGACTGTGCTCAGTAAAATAGTCATAATTTTTTACTCCAAATTGGTATTGACGAACGGTTTATTTATTTGGAAAGATGACTCAAAGATCTTTAATTTGATAGGTATTGTTCCCATAACTCCTTATATTTTATGAGATATGATCATTTGAAATTAGTCCTAATAGAAACCCATATCAAAACTGTATCAGAAAGAAAGTTTTAAACTTAACTTTGTGTTAAAGATATTGTACGATCTTAATTCATTCCTAAAGAAATTTCAAACTAAAGTATTGATATTATCCCTCATGAATTATTAAATTCATCGAGATTAGGTCATCTAGACACATCCGAAGGCTAAAAACTTCGCTAAAAAATTTGAGGTTACATAATAAATAAAATATTGACTATTTTGGACCCAAGTTAATATTGAGAAATGAAAATTAAAAATTTTCATGAATTTATTATGGATAATTTAGTAATGACAAAATGAGTTGTTACAAGACAATTGTGACATTATTTTAATATGTTGCTTTGACTCTTTGCTAGGTCATCCAAATTTATCCACTAAAAAACCACTGCTATGTTTGGGAAACCCCATAATAGTTCTTTTATCAGAGATAAATGCGATAACCTACTAGTAACAAATTTGTCTAATCCTTTCATGCTATTGAACTCGCAGGGTTTGGAGCTTTTTGAGGAACGTGAACATCAACAAGAGAATGACCAGACTTCTCTACATAAAGATGATGAGTTCAGATATGAAAGAGAAAATTAAGTTTTAATAGACACAAGTGACAGTTATAATGGCTACCAAAGAGATAAGGATATCTTACGAAGGGGACAACTTTGTCACTCCAGAGTAACTAAGATGTAAGAGAAAAATATCTATGCGATAGGAAGTTGTGACATGTGTAATAACTGCATAGAGCATATTAATGAAACATATGGAAAATATCATAACCACCTTCACTAGTAGCATTCGTAATGGAGTTGAAGTACCCCTTGGTCAAAGAGCAATTGAGACTCCTCCGGTGACAACATCAGACAATATTAACGTAAGGGACTTCTAAATGACTTGGGATCTGAAAATTAATCGACCTGGAACAATGTAGGTACTATCAGACCCAACTTTGTTCAAGAGATGGACTCTTGAATGAATAAGAAATTGGAGGTCCTATCTATTATATTAGTTCTAAGAATTTCTAAGTGTATCATGCTCTTACTTTTTGTGTTTTGGGCCTGATCCCGATTTAAGAGAAGTAATTATAAAGAATTATTTCCACTTACCTTTTAAGCCAAACGTGTCTCTAACACTCATCCTAAAATGGTTCAAAATGCTAGATATCCTAAAATATTATAGGATCATAGATCCACAAAAATACATAAAGGTCTTCGTAATTGGTATTAACATAATTGATCTGCTACCGTATGAGATCAAATCTATGATGCTCAAGAATTTTGATCAAATGCTCACAAAGGAAGCTTTAACTTGATATACTTTATTACCTTAAAATTCTATTGAATTTTTTGCTTTATTTGCAGATGTTTTTATAAAGCCTCATGATGGAGACCAAAAGATTAAACCCACAAGGAGGACATCTACAAAAAATGCAATACAAAGGGAACTACTTAGAGCTTTTCAAAAGAATAGAGTCTCAAAATTCATTGAGAAATAAGTTCGGTAGGTGATGATTAATTGACGCAATTAAAAAATAATTTGGCATAGTATACTTATTTTCATATACATTCATGTCATACACATAGACACATGATTTTGTACATCAAATGAGCCTGTTGATTGACTTACTGAAAATCACACTATTAAATGTATTTCATTGAAACTTATACATGTCGCAGAAAAATAGTCCCAACAAACTTTAGATCATGCTTTATATTTGTAATGCCTTGATTTTCTAGAATCGGAACGCCACACGGTGCTCGTGATCCCGAAGGACCACAAGCTAATCCTCTACTGATATCTGTACCTGAGCACTACATAATATAATATAATAAATGCGAAAAACTGGCGAAAACTTGCCATTAGGTTCAAAATATCTAAGATACTCAAAACTGAACACTGAATACTGATACATCTGTCTGAAAAGCCTCTAACTGTCTGAACTGTGGAGTTGATGGGACATGTCCCCAACTAACTCTGTCTACTAAAAATAAACAGAGACTAATGTCATAGTAAAATAAGGATCATCCTCGAATGAAAAGGACTCACTGCTGCTGATTGAGTCTGGACTGCTAAGGGTGCTCTAGATCTCGTGCTTCTGAACCTATAGTATAAGACACCCTAGCGCAAGAGAAAAGTATGGGTCAGTTGTTTGAATGTACTGGTATGCTAGATGAGGTAAGGCTAAATGCAAGGGCTTATGCAAGAACATAGCTTAAATGAATAACATTAGAGTACTGAATGAGGACATATTCTTGAATGCACAAACCATAGCTGAAATCATCATGACTCTGAATACTAATACTCGAATACTAATTTACTGACATCTGAACTCACTAATAATACTGAGATACTGAATAACTGAATCTTCTGATATTGATAACTGAGTACTGAAGTTGAGATCAGTCATCTCTAGCGGTTGATCTCTGAAACTTATAATACTGAAGATGATTAACTGAATCTGCTCATATCAATGATTGAGGTCTGAGTTTGCTACTATTGACTGACTAAATTTGTGATCAAACCTTTCTAACGGATGATCTCTGAATCTACTAATAATGATAAAGAATGATTGTATCTGAGATCAAACTTATATAGTGAAAGATCTCTGAATCTTTTAATAATAGAAATGACATACTGAGTTTGAGATCAGGCCTATCTAACGGGTGATCTCCGGCTCTATTAGTACTGATACTAATTAACTTTATGTGAGACCAGGCCTATCTAGCTGGTGGTCCATGAATCTATGGAACTATCTAAGTTCCTTACTGAGATGGGTGATTGTATCTGACAGTCCTGATTTCTGAGTTCTACTCTGAAGACTAATACTGAAACTGCAACTATAGGAGTTCTCACTTAATCGACATGCCCCGAATCTGATCTAGTGGGGTCCAACCTGTAACCCTAGCTGGAAGGGTGTCAATACCGTGCCACGGGTAAAGACATCTGCTATGGTCAAGCCTCTCTAACGCACTACTAAAAAAAGGATAAAACCGACCACAAAAACCTTCCACATGTGGAAGGTTTTTCTAAAAAACCGACCACAAAAGCAACCAAAATCTGTGGTCGAAAAAGTTGTGGTAGTTTTTCCAAAACCGACCACAAGTGGTAGTTTTTTTTTAAAATATATATATATATATATTTAAAATTCATTATTATTTTATTAAAGTTAGAAAAAATAATTTTAGAGAAAAAAAAACCTACCACATGTGGAAGGTTTTTTATTAAATTAATTAATTAATTTAATAAAAAACCGACTACAAGTGGAATGTTTTTTATTAAATTAATTCATTAATTTATTAAAAATCCGACCACTTGTGGAAGGTTTTTTATAAAATTAATTAATTAATTTATTAAAAATCCGACCACTTATGGAAGGATTTTTATTAAATTAATTAATTAATTTAATAAAAAAACTACCATTTTCTGCAAAAAAAATTTAAAAAAACTAACCACAAGTGGTTGGTTTTTCTGGGTATTTTTAAAAAAAATAAAATTGTAAACCCAAATATAGCATATGCAACAACAACAATGAAAGACAACAGAACCAAATCAAATACAACAACAATAACAATCAAAAAACAAATGTAAATGCTTCCAAAAGTGTATAGGACATACAAAATGTCCAACTAAATTTGAAAATACTACAACAATAGTTTCAAAGTACAAGACATACAAAAATCAAAAACCTAAGAGTCAACAATAGTTTCAATCCGAGAGTGCTGACAAAACTTACAGAACTCTAGGTTAGCATCTTCCTTAAAGTATAACATGCAACCATTTTCACAACAATCAATTCTAATCGAGGAGAGACCTAACTTTGACACCAATCTTTTTGCCTTATAGAAAGAATCAGGAACCTCCAAGCCGAGGTCAACTAACTCTTTAATAAGGTCTATCATTGAGTCCATTCTTCCTTCAGCAATATTCCAGTCAGATTTAATACTTAGTAATCTAACAGCAACAGACAAACGAGAGTACGAACACCCGTCAAACAAAGGATGACTAGCATCATGCAATTCTTTGTAGAAATTGCCCGCTTCGCTATTAGGAACATCTTCAATATTTTCCCTAATGTTAACCCCATGTTGCATCCCAAAAGCATCGTGCACCATTTCTGTCATCCTAGTTTGTTGATATTCATTATGCCCTATAGATCTACTACTTTCTCCAACAACAAAGTTATTTTGCGCTACATCCCCATGAATACCACGCAATCTTAAAAAGTCCTCGTGAAACCCCTTTCTATAAAGATATTCCTTCACATCTTGTTCACTTACAAGATTTATACCATCACATCTAACACAAGGACAACGAATAACCCGATAACGTGTCCACATATCAAGTGGCTTAGCAGGTTCAAAAAATCTTTTGACACCTTCAATAAATTCCTCCCTGATACCCACTATATTATCATTGTTCCGTTGATATATCCAGCTATAATCAGGTTCCATCTACGCAATCAATCAGATTAAACTAATTACAAGAAGTTACAACTAATTAAGTGACTAAGTCACTAACCAACTCACATTCAAAACACAAAGTCCCTATAAAGTCACATTCACAAAAATCACCTATAAAGTCCCTATACTTAACCATATTCAAATGTCTAAGTCACTAACCAACTCACATTCAAACACACAAAAATTACCTTTAAAATCCCTATACTTAACCAAAACTTAAGCATTTTCAACTAACAAAGGCACGGACAACATCACCTTGTAAACACTAATTCACTATTAAAGTCACCGACACTTAAGCATTTTCAACTAATAAAGTCACCAACCACATCACCTCCTAAACAAAAGTTCACTTTTAAAGTCACCAAAACTTAAGCATTTTCAACTAATAAAGTCACCAACCACATCACCTCCTAAACACTAATTCACCATAAAAGTCACCTGCACTTAAACATTTTTAACAAATAAAGTTACCAACCACATCACCTCCTAAACAAAAGTTTACTTTTAAAGTCACCAAAACTTAAGCATTTTCAACTAATAAAGTCACCAACCACATTACCTTGTAAACACTAATTCACTATTAAAGTCACCGACACTTAAGCATTTTCAACTAATAAAGTCACCAACCACATCAACTCCTAAACAAAAGTTCACTTTTAAAGTCACCAAAACTTAAGCATTTTCAACTAATAAAGTCACCAACCACATCACCTCCTAAATACTAATTCACTATTAAAGTCACCGGCACTTAACCATTTTCAACAAATAAAGTTACCAACCACATCACCTCCTAAACAAAAGTTCACTTTTAAAGTTACCAGAACTTAAGCATTTTCAACTAATAAAGTCACCAACCACATCACCTTGTAAACACTAATTCACTATTAAAGTCACCGGCACTTAAGAATTTTCAACTAACAAAGGCACCAACAACATCACCTTGTAAACACTAATTCACTATTAAAGTCACCGGCACTTAAGCATTTTCAACTAATAAAGTCACCAACCACATCACCTCCTAAATAAAAGTTCACTTTTAAAGTCACCAAAACTTAAGCATTTTAAACTAATAAAGTCACCAAAACTTAAGCATTTTAAACTAATAAAGTCACCAACCACACACGGCTTCACTAGACTTCAATATGAAAAACAACAACACTTCATTATAACAAATTAGAGGGAAGTCAACTTACCTTTGCTTGGCCTAAATTAATGTCAAAGAGACAAGCGGTCACCAGAAAAATAGCAAAGCAATCCTTTTCTTGCAATACCGAGAGTACCAAAAGTAAAAAGCATTATATCTCAATTAGAAATGATAACATGTATTCAGTAAATTAGTTGAGACGCAACTAAGTCTCAAAACAAAACAATATTCAATCTAAGTCTTAACCACTTTCAACCAACTATGTCACCTACCATAACCACAAATAAAACATAAAACCCCCTTTTAAAGTCCCTTAACTTAACCATTTTCGAAAACAACATTCAAACTAAGTCTTAATCACTTTCAACCAACTATATCACCTACCATAACCACAAGCAAAAAAAAAAAAACCCTTTTAAAATCCCTAAACTTAATCATTTTCGAGCAACTAACTCTTAAAACAAAACAACATTCAAACTAAGTCTTAACCACTTTCAACCAACTATGTCACCTACCATAACCACAAGCAAAATAAAAAAACCCCTTTTAAAGTCCCTAAACTTAACCATTTTCGAGCAACTAACTCTCAAAATAAAACAACATTCAAACTAAGTCTTAACCACTTTCAACCAACTATGTCACCTACCATAACCACAAGCAAAACAAAAAAAAATCTCTTTTAAAGTCTCTAAACTTAACCATTTTTGAGCAACTAACACTCAAAACAAAACAACATTCAAACTAAGTTTTAACCACTTTCAACCAACTATGTCACCTACCATAACCACAAGCAAAAAAAAAACCCCTTTTAAAGTCCCTAAACTTAACCATTTTTGAGCAACTAACTCTCAAAACAAAACAACATTCAAACTAAGTCTTAACCACTTTCAACCAACTATGTAACCTACCATAACCACTAGCAAAACAAAAAAATCCCTTTTAAAGTTCCTAAACTTAACCATTTTCGAGCAACTAACTCTCAAAATAAAACAACATTCAAACTAAGTCTTAACCACTTTCAACCAACTATGTCACCTACCATAACCACAAGCAAAACAAAAAAAATCCCTTTTAAAGTCCCTAAACTTAACCATTTTCGAGCAACTAACACTCAAAACAAAACAACATTCAAACTAAGTCTTAATCACTTTCAACCAACTATGTCACCTACCATAACCACAAGCAAAACAAAAAATTCTCTTTTAAAGTCCCTTAAGTTAACCATTTTCGAGCATCTAAGTGATCTAACAAACCACATGTAAAACAAGAAAAAATCCACTTCAAAGGCCCTCGACTTAACCTTTTTCAATAAACTAAGTGACCTAACAAACCACATTCAAAATAAAGAAATAGTCATTTTTAAATTGCGATAGTACTTTATTTCTAGTACTATTGCATAGGTACATATATAGCCCAAGAACAAGATTTTTAAATACAATAGTTTGTGAACAGTATTTGAGACAATCTTTCCCTTCACTAGAAACAAGTCTTTTCTTAAACAATTAGACAAACAGCATGTGAGCCTTTCACACCTTATTTTTATTTATGAAGGGTGTAGCTGTAGCCTTCCAGGTTTTCATCGCTTAGTCAACTTGTTTTCTTTACCAGTGGACTTAATAGGTACTTATGTAAGTAAAAAAAAGGAAAACGTTCATCTGTCTCCCTTCATCGATCAAATATTTCTCTTTATCCTAGTCCAATTACAGTATGATATGTCATGAAGTTCACCTTTTTCACATTATGAAACATACATGTTAATGTAGTATGTCTGAAACAACGGTTTGTTACGCAATAGAAAGACATCAACTTAACTGAAACACAAATTCTTCAAAATGCTTGCAGAACTTTCTGTAGAATGTAAAATCAAAGGTCACCTGATATAGTTCCGTAGCTTATGTGGACCTCCAATTCACTAGCTCGTGAAATGGTGAAAGACAAGGACAAGTCAGCTTTCTGGAGACGACTGCCGGCGTTGGTGGAGACGGCTGGCGGTGCGGGGTTCATCGTCGTTTATAGAGAGAGAGAGAGCGAGAGACAGATGGAGATCGATGAGAGGGAGATGAGAGGAATATTGCGGCTTTTGTTTTGTGAAAAAAGGTTAGGGTTTGAGTTTATTTTGATTAAAAGTGTGATAAATAGTGGATTTAATCTCAGCCATTGATTGGATGAGATCAATGGCTATGATTAAAATTGAGAGGAGTCAAATGAAATTGAAATTGAAAATTTTAATTTGAGGTCAAATTGGAAATAAATTTAGGCTAAAATTGACATAGACATATATAAAATGTGGATAGAAAGTAAATGAATTGGGAAAATTGAATTGAATTAGTGTTGCTATTTTAGGAAATTTAGTAATGATGAAAGAATAAATAATAAAAATGTTTATATTAAAATAGACTACTTATATAAAAAATAATTTTTTAGTAAATTTTATAATATTTATAACAATATCCAATTAATTTAATACAATGCATATATATATATATATAAATAAGATATTTAGTTATTTTACCACCATATTAACACGGGTAGTATATTTCCTCAATCGTATAATAATATCGATGAATTTTGCAAATTACGATAATTTTTTGGTTAATTAAATTTTAATTACGATTTTATACCTCATAATACAACGTGTTAATCAGATAAATTATCGATTTTAATTAGATATGTATGTACCTCGTAATAAAACGTATTAATTAGATAAATTATCGATTACTTGTCTTACGTTATTACAACTTCAATAATATACGTGTATCTATATTCACACAAAATAGTATTCTATTCCTTCAATAGTATGACATCATTGCATTATTCAAAATATTTTGATATATACATTCAGTTATCGAGCTTTCGATTGCTGCATATGTCACTATACGACATGTATGTATATATACATATATTCAATTGTCTATCAGCTTTCAAATATGTACTATAAATACCCCATAATAATACACAACGTAATGTATTTCACATATACTCAGTTGAATTATCGATTGGTTTATCTTATGTCATTAATATACCTTCACTATATAATATGTATATACTATATATATACCTATACATACACACACATATACATACACACTATCGACTATATCAATACGTACTATATCTATACGTCATTTCATACGTACACGAGTATATTATCCAATTATATAATGCGACGTATTTCATATACGTACTATATACATCACATACTCGATTTTACTACCCCATTGTATTTCACATATACTCAGATAAATTATCGGTTGGTTTATCTTATGTCATTAATATACCGTCGCTATATAATATGTATATATTATATATATATACGTATACATACACACATATACACACTATCGACTATATCAAGTTCAAAGTATGTACTATATACATCACATGAGTACACAAGTATATTATCCAATAATATAATGTGATGTGTTTCTTATACATACTAAGATTATTAGTGATCGATTAATTATATTTGATTACCTTAATATATTACGTTTTGATTACATCATTCATCAATCGATCAGTACATGATATATATATATATATATGTATGTATAAAATAAATATATATAAAGATATCTCAACGGTAATAGCATTATGACTGGAACAGAAACATAATATCATTATCTCAATGGTCGTATGATATATATATATACACATATTCATTATACAAAGATTATGCATGTTTAACGTCATTTAACGTATATAGAAAGAAAAATATTTATTTTATATATTGAAACATAAGTAAAAGATAAAGATTATGTTTAACGTATTATGTTTATTATACTGGTTATCGAGTAGGTGTGATCAGTGTAATTTCAAAAAATTATATATGTATTAGATTATATATATAATTACTTTTTATAAAAATAATACATATATTTGATTACATATATATAATTAGGTGTTACTAAAATTTATTTTCTTTTTAAAATTTTATTTGGAAAATAAATAAATAATTTATTAAAATTACAACAAGTGGTAGGTTTTCGAGAAAAAAAATTAAAAATAATTTATTAAAAACCGACAATAAGTAGTAGGTTTTTATAAATTTAATTAATTAATTTTTTAATAAAACCGACCACAAGTGGTCGTTTTTTCAAAAAAAAAAAAATTAAAAAATAATATTTTAATAATTAATACTAAATTTTTTTTAATAATTATTTTTATTTTTTAAAATAAAAAACTACCACTTGTGGTAGCTTTTTTAAAAGAAAAAAAAATTAAAAAGTTAAAATCCATCCACTTGTGGTCGGTTTTTGGAAAAAAATAATCAAAAAACCGACCACTTGTGGTCGGTTTTTTATATATTTTTAATTTTTTTTTAAAAAAACCGTCCACTAGTGGTCGGTTTTTTTGATTTTTTAATTTTTTTCATTCGTAAAATAAATAATAATTAATACTAAAATTATTTTAATAATTATTTTGATTTTTAAAAATAAAAAAACTACCACTTGTGGTTGCTTTTTAAAAAAAAATTAAATTTTTTTAAAAAAATTAAAATCCAACCACAAGTGGTCGGATTTTTCCGACCACAGCTTGTGGTTGATTTTCTGTGGTTGGTTTTTTCCTTTTTTTTAGTAGTGACGGGTGACCCTGAACAGGAAGTCAAGCCTATGGCAATATGATAGTCAAGCCTTAATCTAACGGGTGACTCTTAGTCCTCTGCTGGCTACGTAGTTTTGGAGTTCAGGGACTATTACTAATGACTCTTCCTCTCTAATGGGGAAGCCGTTATCCCTGCACTCGCTCGGTGCTAGTTTCTACTCCTAACTGAAAGACACTAAACTAATTCTTAGACTGTACTAGACTGAGCTGAATCTATTACTGATTATCTTACTTGACTGATCTGACTTAGTTTACTTGATTCCGTTATCTGATGGAATACTTCTGAATCTCGTTATCTGACTGGATGATACTAAGTTCTGAATTGATTACTTGAATTCTACTGAGGTCTGAAACTGAATTCTTAATACTACTAAGACCTGAGCTGAGTACTGAACTAAAGTTGGAATGCTAATGATACTTAGATTACTGAGATTTCTTAAGTTCTGTAACTGTCTGAGAGTACTGAATTCTATAACTGACTGAGTTCTAAGGATCATGGCTTGACTGAGATTATCGTGAAAACTGACACTGACTCTAGACAACAACTAATTTGTCGAGTATAAATACCCCAGGACTCGATAACATAAAAGTAAAACATAACCATTCTTGAATAATCATGACCACGGACTTTCATTCACAACACAAGCAATACGATATCTCGTTAATCACTTGAATGTCATACACATGTAAATGTATAGAGAATGCATACTAATATCTCATAGTTGTTCAATAAGGAATACACATGGATAAGAATGCATACAACTTATCATAATACATTCACTAAGGCATTTCAAAAAATGCTTGGCATGCACTAATTATCACAAAATTGGGGATTTCATGATTAACATACTAAATAGGCACTATTATCTTTACTTAAGCATTCTATCAAACATATGGGGAGCATGCTTTGGTTATACCACATATTTTATACTTAATCATCATGAATACATCAATATCATGCAACTTGAAGAGGGTTTATCATAAACATCATACAATTCATCACATACTAGAACCAACTCTTGAAATTGGTAGTCTGAATCATGAATTAAAACCCAATAATACAAAATCATGAACTCTAATACACATAAATCATGAAATCTCATAAATACGTAAACCTCAAAATTTTGAAAAGGATTCTTGAGCTTCTTGGGTGGAAGGAACCCAAGAATCAACATCTAACATACCTTAGAAGACTCTTTCTTGAAGGTTCTTGAAGAAATCCTTAGGCTTGTTCTTGATTTCTTGGCTAGGGTTCTTGACTTCTTTGAGAGAGAAAATATTTTAATTTGGAGAAAAATTGATGAATAAAGAAGTATTCTCGTTATTTAGGGTATAAATCCCTTATATATACTGATTTGGGGCTTTAAGAAATTATCAATTGGTCCCTGAAATTAAAAAAATAGAATCTGAAAATCCCGACTTTACATGTTGGCGCAACGCGCCATAATCGTACCAGCTTACTGGAAATTGGATAATTGGGAAACTGAGCCTTGGCGCGATGCGATGGAAATCGCGTCGCCACCTTGGTTGCAAACTGGAAAGACACCTCGACACAGTGGAATCGTGGAGGCTCACTGGAATTTGACAATTGCCATTTTGGCTGGCTCCGCGGCGCGCTAAAGTATCAGGTGGTATACTGTCTTACTAAAATGGCTATAACTCTTTGCCCGAGTGTCGGATTTGCGCAAATTTGATATCGACGGAAAGATTATTTAATTTTCCACGTGATAAAAATTCAAAATCTTAAAAATTTCATGGGAAATAAAATGCATTCATCTATGAAGCAAGATCTTTGATGTTCTAGAGACGAATCGAAACTAGATATAAATACGAGGTATTACAATATTATATGATACTATAGAAAAAAATTCTAATTTTTATACCTTATAAATATAGTTTCAGGTGAATATATAAACCTCACAAGTCTTCCATGGGTTCCAACTCACATCATGTTACTGTAGCATCGGTGTATACTGGTAGGATTATTTGACATAACATTGGACATTATTAATTTGCGTTGATTGCACTTTTCTTATTCACATCCTTTATTCGATGTCGTATTTTTACTTGATCATATTATTCTGGTAGCTGCCTAATCTTTATTTTTCAATGTAATGAATCGAGTTATATCATATGAGTTAGGAATATTTCATGTATTTCATGATATAACTATCTACTCTTCTTCAACCGACATGTGATTCTTACTGAGATACATGTTATTGTGCTCATCATACACTTGTTACAAATATCAGATCTAGCAGGATCAATTTATTTTTATTTGGGTGACTTTATCTAGAAGATATAGTAAGATACTTGAGGTTTATAGTGATGATTGGCTTTCCTTAAATTTATTTTTCTTATATTTTACTATTTAGATAGTATTACAGTTATGAAATATATGTATTATATCTTTAGATGCTCTTGTATTAGTTACACTAGATCTTGGGTGTATTTTATTTCTGCACTTATTTTTATTACTTATGATGTCTTGACTCTACAATTTTTCCACTATTTTATATTTTTGTAAACTAATTAATTCAATCTGGGTGAAGAATTGACTTTTCTATGAATGGATTCGTGTAGGTGCAATCACGGCCTTAGTTTTTTTTGTCATAAAATTTGATATTAGGGTCTTTAGGTTCACTAGTCTTATAGATAAAAGAGTAAATGTCTAGTAAAATTTCATGAATCAGTATGACAACTTTTGTTTTTGTCTTCGAGAAGCTACAAGTGATTTAAAAGAATTTGATTCTTAAATTTCATATACCACATATGTGGATCCTTCTTGAGTTTTTGAACTTAATTATTTCATTCTCTCACAGATGGTAAGGACTCATTTCGTGATGGTTAATGATTAGGAGTCCATACCTGTTATACATGCTAGAGGTAGGGGATGAGGATAACGAAGAGGTAGTTTCTTGAGACATTATTTTCAAAGATCTATGCTAAGGTCGTATCTCTGGTGCCAATATCTACTTAGGATAATCACTCAAATGGTATAATAGAGTTGAGTTCAACATAGACACCACCAGAATTCATTTCTAATCTCGTACTTTAGGATGTTTTAGTATGTATGCTAGACTATTTGAAAGGAATGCTTATACAAGTATATTTTCAACCACTACAAATAACTTCTTGATAGTTAGGATTCAAATTTATGGATGACATATCACTCCAAGACTTCCGGTTTCATAGGAACAGATAGTTGAGGCCGTAGTTCTCTAGGTTTTCATGTGTCACTTCTAGTCATTATGAGTTCACTTGTCATGTTAGTGAAGAGGGATAAGAATTTTGACGAGTTCTTATAGATAGAATCCCTACTGTTTAATGAGGATCTCTGTGTTGATGCTTATAATTTTTTGATTGGTTGCCATGAGAGATTACAGATGTTTGTATTAGTAATCTCTAATGGAGTATATATATTTTGTTATATTTAAATTTTCTAGGCTAACCAGGCAGTGATGGAGGACTCTTATTGTGGGAAAACTAGCTAGGTCACCTCCCCTTACATAGAATTAGTTAGTCAGGTATTTTGTAAGGAGTTTGCCTAGTCTAATAGAGTGTAGGGGTAATAAAACCTATGGTATCAGTGGATTCAATGATATTTATGGCCTAGTCTAATAGAGTGTAGGGGTAATTAAACCTATGGCCTCAGTGGATTCAATGGTACTTATGGCTCCAAATGATAATAACATGGCCCAATTCAAAGTTTTTTCGGCTATTCAGGGAGTTTATGTTCCTTTAGGCTATCTTAATAACTCACTATTAGTAAAACATATTTTGAGTGTGGAGTTACAGAATACTTTATGTGACATTATCAGAGGCCTTGGTGTGGTGAGGCCTAGAAGAATACTCAAGTTCAATCATCTTGAGTAGTGAAAAAATTAGTTAGAGATCAAGGTGATTTGCACTTGGGTAGAGATAAAGTATAGACCCACATAGGTGATGGTAAAAGAGTTGTTCGGATTGAGCGAATCAATCCTATTACTATGCTTTTTCTAGTGGAAAAAGATTGATTCCTTTAACGTTTTGATTAAATTTATTATTCTAGTAAGCTTTCAACTTGTTATAGTTTTATCAGACTATGGAATTACTTTCTTTCGGTAAATGTGCATACTTTATCCAAGATTTGGATGTATTATTTTATGATTAAATATATTATTCTAATATTCTCTAATACCTACACCTATTTCGATGTCTATAGATTATTTTTAATGATGAATTTGTTCTATTGATCTTCTGTAATTACCTTGGTAGTGTAAGTCTTATGAATAAATATGATTATATTAGATATCATTGATTTTGATAGTATCTTGAAAAATGATTGACATCCATATTATTGGAAGGATCTAGCAGAATTGAATAAATTGATAGAGTAATTTTAGGATTTATTGAGAAAGAGTTTTATTAGACAGGGTGGCTCTCCTTAGGGTAGTGCGATATTGTTTGTGAAGAGGATGAATGGACCTATTAGTATATGCATTGACTATCAATTGTTGGATAAAGTGAACATCATAAATAAGTATCCTGTACCATATACTGATGATTTATTTGATTATATTCACGGTGCTTTGTTGTTTTTGAAGATTGATATGAGGTTTAATTATCATTTTTTGAAGGTTAGGGTTGAAGATGTTCCCTTAGGTGACTTTTAAACCCATTATGATCATTACGAGTGTCTAATCATGTCCTTTGGATTAATAAATGCACAAATAATATTTATAAAGTTGATGAATGATGTATTTAGACTCTACTTTCATTCCTTAATCATTGTCTTTTTTGATGACTTTCTAATTTATTCTCATAGCAAGAAGAATCATGAGCAACATTTGAAGATTGTGCTTCAGATTTCAAAGGATGAGAAGTTATATGTTACGTTCTCTAAATGCGAGTTGTGGCATTTTTGGGTTAGATAGTGACTAACGACAACTATATATTATATCCTAAAAAAGTAGAGGTGATTCAGGATTGGGCTAGGCCCACCTCAACATGGAAAGTAGGAGCTTTTGGGTTTCATAGGCCACTATCGACAATTGTTGATGGTTTTTTCTTCTATTTCATCTCTATTGATGAAGTTTACTTAGAAGAATGTGTCTTTTCTATCATCGATGATCGTGAGATGAACTTTCAAAAGCTTAAGAATTTGTTGACTCCAGCTCCTATTTTAATCGTATCTATGAGGGAGGCTTTATTGTCTTTTATAATGCCTCTTAAGTTGGCCTCAATTTTATTTTGATGCAGGTGTGTAAAAAAATAAATTATTCTTAAAAAAGTTAAAGGTTCATGAGCATAACTACCCTGCATATGATTTAGAGTTGACAATAGAGTCATAGTGGTGGATGGCTTGAGTTGTACGACCGTCATCATGTGTAGCTTGGCTATAATATATGTAGAGAAGTGACCTTTGGCGTTGTATTTTAGATTTTAGGCTAACCGACTTATGAAACTTGATATTTCAAAGCTTGAAATGGCTCATTCTTATCTTAAGACACAATCACTATTGAGTTAGAAGTTTTAGGTCTAAACGGTGCTTTGAGACTTAAGTATTAGAAGTTTTAGGTCTAAACGGTGCTTTGAGACTTAAGTATCATATATGTGTTCCTCGTATGGATGACTTGACCAGATTGATCATGGAGAAGGCTCAAAGTCCTAGACCTCTTTTTCACTTAAGAAAAATAATGGTATATCATAATTTGAAGGTGCATTATTAGGGGTGTAGGATAAAGAGATATATTATGATGTATGTGCCTAGATTCTTGGACTACCAATAAGTGAAGTGATTCAAGAGAAACTTCTCACAAGATCAGATAATACAGTAGATTTATGCGGATAAAAAAATTTAAGATTTGGAGTTCATGATTGGAGAAAAGTATTGTTGAATATATCATTTAAAATGGTTTTATAAAGTTTAAAAAAAGGAAAAGCTCAATCTTGATTTATTAGCCTATGTGATGTGTTACAACATATTCTCGAATTTACCTTTGGGTTTATCAGGTGTTCCATTCTCCCTTTTCGTATGCTTTCATTTCCAAGATTTATTTTCTTTTTAACATGTAATAAGACATACATGCTCTTACATCTTTGTATCTTAGCTTTTTCAACCTGATTTGAGGTTATTTTTAGGAATCTAACCATTCTTAGATCACTTTGTACTTGAAGGATAATATGTTAAATTTTTTCCATTCATAAATCTTAAAGAATGTGTACGTTTTTGTGAAATACCAGCTTCTTTTGCTTTTTTTCTCTTTTGAGTTACTTTGAGTTTGATTATGCATATATCTTCAAAATTTTCAGCGCATGAATGATAGTATAAGATGGAGATATATTAATTTGTGATATGCTTTCTTATTATCATACCTTACTCTATTTAACTATTTATATAATATTTTATTTCTTTAAAAATTAGTATACAACTCTTCTTTGATGGTTTTGAACATGTTATTTAATTCATATTGAATACACTTAGTCTGATCTTTAATTTTTATGAATCCATCTATCACTTCTTCTTTCTCCATCTCTAATGCATATTTCTCATTATTCAATAAGAGAACTTAATTCTTTTGAGATCCTGAATTATCTCACTCATTTTGTTTTGACATTCTCTTTGATTTTTGAAATTCAATTCAATTTGAAAGAATGTATATTCATTCATCAATATTTTTTCTATGATATGGATAATTGTATTCTTGATATGATAAATATTTGCCTCACAATTGTTACCTTAAGGACTTGAATCTGAATTGATCATTAATGTCAGTTTATCTTTGATGTCAAACTCTTCCACTCTTCTCTTGCTATCAAGAATTATTTTTTCTTCTACTTCATCATCCTCTTCATCACTTGAGGAGTTTTTCATGCAGCTAATATTTTTTCATAATTTAATATGCTTGTTCAGTAGTTATCCTACTTTCAAAAAGTTGTTTATTGTTGTTGCTGTTATTTTTCTATATTGATAATTTATTCTTCAATTATCTTCTAAAAAATTCCTAATTAAGTGGTCTGAACTTTCATACTTGTCGAATCTCTAGGAATTACTTCTATCAAATATTTTTATTCTTGAGGTACCACCTCTATATAGGAACCTTCCTCTCTTGATTGTTCTTTGAAACTTGAGGTATTGTCTCTATTTATGGACCTACCTCTCTTGATTATTCCTTGAAATCTTTTGGTGAGTAATATCATATCTTCCATTTCAAGGTCTTGATCTAAGGTAGCTATAAGAACTAGGTTAATATCTCTTCTTAAGGGAATAATCTTCTGATTCTAGATCTTCTTCATCTCTAGGTCTTTAAGTTTCTCATGAGTTTATGCATGGTTATTATCTTCATATAATTTGTATTCATAATAGCATTCACTTTGTTTATTAAAGAATTGGATAATGCATCAAGAAAATCTTGATCCTTCTGTTGGAAGAAATAACCATTTCAATTGAGATTACTTCATTAGTGATAAGGAGAATCTATTAAATATTTTTTGTGGAGATTCCCCTTCATCATCTTAAATAAATTATATTGCCATTCAATAAGGTAATTTTATATTTTTTCAACCTAGCTTGTTACCTCATAGGTGGTCTGTAAGGTCACCCACACCTCTTTAGCAATTTGACAAATAGAATTTCAGATATATTATGTCACAAATAAATATTTTTTTTATTTTGACATTTTTTTGAACTTCCTTAAGATCTTCATCAATATGCTTCTGTGTTTCTTTAGTGACCAGTTTTTTTTCCTATGTCATAAATGATCAATGTGATCTTTACACCATCTTGTATTATATCCAATAGTTTTAGGTCCTCTCCGACGATGATATCTTGTATCTCTTCTTTCCATCGCTTATTGTATTTTCTATTAAAACATTATGACTTTCTAGTTAATTATATTTCTTGAAATTATGAAGGTGTAGTCATCATTATTCTTTCAAGGTGTTTTTCTTTTCTAAAGAACCTACTCTCATATTAACTATTACTTCTTCATGACCTATCAATTTTAAAACATCAAATTCTTTCCGCAACTATGCAAGAAGGTATAGTGTGAAAAAGTATTACACAAAAAGATTCTTATTCAAGGGAGACAATATACAATCTCTCTTTAATATATTTCCTTCAAACTCTTCACTATAACACATGTAATTTATAAGGTTACAACTCATTTGTACTCCTAAGGAGCTCACTCTAGCATCTTCTCTCAAAATCCTCAATGATTTTTTTAAAATTATTGATAAATTTTCAACTCTTCGAAGACTCTATAATGCAATATTGGAAAGTAGAAATTAAAACACTAACATTAAGAACAAGAATAAAGATAAAAAGATAGGAAGTAACATAACAAGAACGGATACTAATTGACAATAATGGTTAAGTAACCAAACATTGAATTAATAAAAATTTAAATTATCATATATACTATAAATATACACGTAAGATGACTAAATCCTTAAACAAGTAATCTCTTCAGCTTTGAATATCAATAAAGGTCAATGTCCCAACTCTCACAAGATTTTCAATATTCAAGTGAATATATATAATCTCAAAAATAATTTATATACAAAGGGGTTATTCTCCATTATTTATTTCATAAGATAATTAATACAAAAATACTCTTAATGAAAGAAGGGTCTTCTTAAGTATGAGGATTTATGTTTGAAGGACAACCTCTTTGCACACATATCCCTTTTCTTGATACTCCAGATGTAGCCTTTACTTTCACTTTAGCATATTTTTTGAGTCTCAAACCATCCTCCCAAGCCCTTGATGTAGTAACTTGATAAAACCCAATTGAACCCTTATCTTGCCTTAGTGTGCATATATCATTATTTCCTTCTTAAGAAGATTTCATCCTCGAATATAAACTGTGTCAAATCATAGTAAGGACAACCAACAACAAGGACCTTATATAAGGACAACCAACGATAGATTGTCTCCATAGAAATTAATACAAATAGTGAATCAAATAAAATCTCAAAATGTATTATTCAGGAATTAAAACTTAATTTACGTTGGTTAGAACACGATTTATAATTTTCAATGTCAATTAAAATAATTGATTAAAAGAGCAATGATCACTATCAATGTGAGAAGTAAAGATAGTAGAAAAAATAAGTGCAAAATAATAAGTGGGATGTGACTTCTACTACAACAAAAAGGTCTATTTAAGACCAACATTTAGGGGCCGAAATATAATCTCATCTCTAAAAGTATATTTATTGAGACGAGATTATGTTTCGATCTCTAATTGTACAACTTATTGCGAGGTATAAAATCTGATCCTAAAAAAATTTTATCTGGTCCCTATTAATAATTTAAAGTCTTAAGCGGGAAAGAAATACCGCTAAATCCTAGTAAAATTTTTAATAAAAATAAAATTTATTTTGACTAATAATTGATAAAACATATAATAAGGCACCTAAAAAAATATTCCTTATATAACAATTAAAAAAGACTCTCCACCTTCTCTTAAGAATATAATTATAATTAATACAAACGTTCTCCATACTGAATTAACGAATGTGACCCTAATTTACATTTATCAATTTTCTCTTCTCACTGTGTGCGCAATTCTCTCTTCTCACTGTGTGAAGTTTTCCCTATCTAGTTGCTTTGATTGATAGTAGGATTCAAATGCACAAATTTGCTGATACTTGATTCCTTGCAGTGAGCTCTACTTTACTCTCTTTTTCCTCTCAAACTTTTTTTGTGTTTTATCATGAATATGGTGTTAATTTACGTTAGTTTCAATGAATCTAGTGTGTTTTTCATCTGGGTTTGGTACAATTTTATTTATAATATTTTGGGTATGTCTAATTCTTGAATACTATGATTACTTTCTGATAAATTTGGTACTTGAGAATGCTGTTAGAAGCTCTAGCATAAAACCACCATTTATCTCTTATTCATTCGTCGTTGTGATTGGAGCTGAGTCATTACCATATGTACCAAGAGTCATTACAATTTTTATGTTTATGATAAAAGATGATTTGCCCGTGATGGATCCACAATAGGGGACACATCCATAATAGAGAGTTTTGAATATTATCGTTACACGGTGGGAGAGCGAACTCTAACAGAATTACTATCACACACTCATAAAGGATTTAGAAAGTAGGTCAGGTTGAAAAGCGAAAGGGACCCGCTCAGTATGCAACCATTATATTCTTGAAAAGTTTCTTAGGAGCTGGAGTTTGAAGATAAGAAATGGCTAATCAGTTCCATTAATGCCATGACCACACAACTTAGGAATGAATGAACTTATCTTTAAATTACCTGGTAATCCTGTAAATTTTTCATATTGCTCATATGCCGGCCCGATAAATATGCCAACTCCTGTCACAATTTTTGCTCCGTTCTCTTGATCTTTTTGCAAGAGTCTAGAGATTTTGGGTGTATAAACAACATCGAAAACAAGTGAGTAGTACCTCAAAGCCTCCTATAATTTAAAAATGCTCAGAGAAGTTCAATATAGTAACACATATGTAAAACAATATTTTTTTGGGTACAAATAACATTAAGGGAAATGAGCACTTAAATTGTCAAAGTTTTTTAGGACTCTTTTCATTTCTTTAAATTAGATATATCAATTTAGTCAATGGCGGTGAAACTCTTAGTTGTTGCTCTCTTTTTCTCTATGTGTATTTTCTTCCCTTTTGCTTCAGCAAATTCCACTGACTTCGAATATTTCAATAAAAAGGCCAATTATGTTGTTAAGGTTAGTGGAGTAGATATAACACCGTATCTTGTTAAAGAAGGTAAAGAGACCACTTTCAGTATTGCTTCAACTATAGATAAGAATATCAACGGTAAAAAGTTAGTGATTGACATGAAGTACCTATTCCTTACCGTACACCAGGAATCCCATGACATCTATAAAGAGACATCTTTCCCTTCTAGTGATTTTGTGATTTCTCACTCTCAAGCCTTACTTAGAATTACACCTCCTGGTTTATATACTCTTACAATGAAAATGATGGAGGAAAACAATTATAAATTATCTTGCATAACCTTTGGCTTCAGTATTAGTTGACTCGTGGAATCAAAAGAAGTAGTTGCGTGAACCAAGTATACACAGTGTTATAATTTGTCCCAACTTTGCTGTTTTGAGGTCTCATGTATAATACCTTGATTTGTGTGAAGTCTATCTTAGTTACTCTTTCGTAGATCAAGTACTTAATATGACATAGGTAAATATGAGAGTAGTCGACTGGTTATTACCTCGTTCATGTTATATTTGGTACATTGTTGACGACTTGAGGTGATATAAATCAATCACTCTGATTAAAAAAAGGGAAATAAGCAAAACATAGACATCAATTTGAATAACTGATTTCATGAATTGTGATGTAAATGGACATTTTTCCTATTAGGTCGTTGAGGATGAACATTGTAGAGGAACCCTTAGGATTTCTTGGCATTGGATTCTTATCAATATTTTAGTTAGTCCATTTGGGAAGAGTTTTGTTTGAAAATGCAGTGCGCTAGACCAGAAAGTGCTTCAGAAAATTGATTAACTAATAACCTATCTATTTATGCCTGCTAGTATTAGAATGCTACTGGTCAAAGCTGACAATGTTAGCTCTAAAATAACTTCTGAGTTTGAAATTGTAAGTTGGCGCTAAAATATATTGCAATAAACTTATTTCAGAAGACTTTTTATTGTATAAATGACTTATTACAGTAAGTTTTGTTCTTTTGTTAACCCCTTTGTAATTCATAGAATTTCTAACATAGGGATTAGGAATAATAAGCTTGTTATGGAATATCTGATCTGCAACTCTAGAAATTTACTTGTTAGCCTTGGTTTGAGCCATCTGGTAAGATTTATGTATTCTTATTGATTTGTAAACTTTAGACAATGTCCTAGGATTTGAAATCCTTACTGCTAAGTTGAGGTTTCCTTATTAATTTCTGTTTATTTTTTATTTTAGGTATTTGATCCATTTTCTTTTTGATGTGTTATGCTCAAAGCACATGAGATGCTTAAATATTGTTGGTGTGTGATGAATATATGCTTATTTGGGTAGTAAGCCGACAATTTCAAACAATGTCTGTATATTTTGTAAAATAATAGGTCTAATATGAGGAGGAGATCATATTATGTTTAAAGTTGAAATACCTGATGTACTGTGATATAATCATGTGATGGTAACACATTATGTGAATCTAATTATTTTTCTTATAATTATATTTTCTTAATCTAATTTTTATGTATTCTCAAAGGTTATGACACCTAGTAAGGAATGGATGAAACTTTCTCTTCATCATCGGACCGACAAAATCTACTTAGATGGGGTGAAAAGGTTTGTGAATTATGCTTTTTGAAAAAAAAAGAATGTGAAATACGGTGTCCGTGTTACAAGTGTTGTAATACAACATTAGAAACTCGTAAAATTATTGAGATATATTTTAAATTCCATGAAATAATTGAAAATTATACCTTTTGTTTTCCCCAGGGGGAATAGTTAGGTAAGCCACTATCAGACTCTAAAGATGAGGATGATGATAAAGCAGAAGATTATGAGAGTGGAGATAAAGATTAAGTAGAAGAACTAGTGAGATATTTATATCCTAATGCTAAAAGTGAAGGAGATACACACACTAATTTTGATGATAAACTTGAAGAGGAACCAAATCCTGAAGCTAAAAAGTTTTATAGCCTTCTGAAGGATTTTGAGTAGCCATTGTATCAAAACACAAAGGCTTCAAATCTTTGTTCTTTGATTAAATTGCTTCACATCAAAAGTATGGGTCATTGGAGAAAAGAGTCATTTACCATGCTATTGAAAATGTTAAAAAAGAAGTTGTTGCCTGATGGGGCTAATTTGCCAAATTGTAACGCCCCGATTCTGGTATCGGAATGTTACACTGTGCTTATGACCCCGAAGAACCACAAGCTAACCCATGAATGATATCTATAACTGGGCACTACATAATATACTATATAAATGCGGAAAAAGGCTGAAAGGCCATAAGGTTCAAATATTTGATAAAATATAAAATTTGGAAATACGGTATATCAATACCAAAACAAAACTGAAATAACTGTCTAAACATGCTATAGTCTAGAAGCCTCTAAACTGTCTAAAATCTATGGAGTTAATAGTCCATGTCCCCAACTAGCTCCAGACTACTGAAATAATAAAGTAATAAAATAATCATGCTATCCTCGAATGATAAGGACTCACTGCTAGTTTAGCTGCTGAACGTCTGATCTACTAAGGATGCTCTGGAGCTTGTGCTTCTGAACCTATGGTATAAAAACACCATAACGCAAATGCATCAGTACGATTGAATATACTGGTATGCAAGAGAGTTAGGTTGAATACAAGGGGTTTATATGCATGAACAATACTAACTGACTGAATAACATGAACGTGAGAATACATGCATGAATACATGAACTGTAACTAAGATCATGACATCACTGAATCTGATTACTAATAACATAAGTTTCATATAACTGATATACTATTATCTCAATGACTGTGTCTGACAGTCCTGTTTCTGATGGAACTAGCTGAGTTCCGTACTGAGCTGGGTGACTGTATCTGACAGTCCTAATTTCTGTAGAACTATCTGAGTTTTATTAATGAGACTAAGACTGAGACTATAACTGTGGGAAGTAGTCATCTAATCTATATTACCCAAATAAGATAATATAATTGAGTTGGGGTCCAATATGTAACCCCAATTGGAAGGGTGTCAATACTGCACCATTAGTAAGGACGAACTATGATTAATCCCTCATCTAATAGGTACAATAAGGAGAATGATGGGACCCTCATATAACAGGTTAAGCCACCTCATCTACCCTCAACTAGAAGGTTTGATGTCTCAACCTACGCTGACTACGTAGTTCTGGATTGCAGGGATTGCTTCTAAGAATCACACCCTCTACTCACAGGTGAGTTCCCATCCTTGGGCTCACTCAGTGCTGAATCCTACTCCCATCTGATTAGACACTGAATTAATTATACTGAACTGACTGGACTGAGTTCACTGAGTTCTGTTGACTGTCAGAATATTACTGAGATCTGATAACTGACTGAGATTATTGAGATTACTGAGTTTTCCTGAGTCATGAGACTGACTGAATTCTACTGAACATGGCTTGACTGAGAGTATCTTGAAAACTGACACTGGCTCTAGGTACACAACTAAATTATTGGGTATAAATACCCCCAGGACTCGATAGCATAAAAGTAATTCATGGCACAATTTTGAAAACACAACAATAGCTATATATATATATCCATAATTCATTGACTAAAACATTTCATCAAACACTTGACATGCATTAACTTGTACATGAATGGGGATTTCATACTATCATACTATAATGGAACTTTTTCCTCCACATAGGCATTTAATCAAACACATGGGGAGCATACTTTGGTTATACCATCATCAATGCATCTAATTATCATGGTTGCATAATTAAATTTGCAATTTGAAGGGTTTATCATGAATATTATTCAAATCATCACATACTAGGATCAATCATTGGAACATGTAATTTAAAACATGAATCAAAACCCCACAACAACATGGACATGAATTTCAATTCAACTAAATCATGAATATTCATAAATACACAATCTTGATTTTTTCTAAAACAGATTCTTGAGCTTCATGGATGAAAGAGACCCATGAATCAACACTTGACATACCTGGGTGGATGATTTCTTGAAGATTGGTGGAGGAAAGCTTGAATTCTTGACTTGGAATTTAACACCTAGGATTTCTTGTTCTTGGGAATTGATCTTTGAGAGAAACCCTAATTTGGTATTGTGGATAAATTACGAAGTTATGAGCTTTGGTCTGGTATAATTAGGGGTTAAAACGGGTAGAAAAGACCCAAATACTCTTTTAAAAATGGCTTAAAATCGCTGATTGAAAGTGGAGACGGTACTTCGCTGGATCGACGGTCCGTCGGTCCTGACCGTCGCATTTGGCTAGAACCTAAAATTTCTTCCTTGTCTGTGACGGTTTGAGCGATAGTCCATCGCTAGCTCGATAGTTCGTCAGTCTTGGCCGTCGCACTTGACTAGAAGTCGGGTTCACTGCCTTAGTTGTGATGGCTTAGGCTATGGTCTATCACTATCTCGATGGTCTGTCACTAGCTCAACGGTTCGTTGGCCTGACCGTCGCTTCTGGGTAGTTCCAACAGTTTTCTGTAAAATGTCCATAACTTTTTACTCCGATACCGGATTTGGATGAAATTGGTATAGTTGGAAAGCTAATTCAATTTACCACATGATAAAAGGTCAAAATTAGGAAAAATTCATATGATTTAAATATTAATCATTTAGAAAGTCATCACTAACTCTTCTAGAGACTAGATTTGACTTAATAGAAAGTTTGGGGTATTACACAAATTCATATTCTAAGGTAAAAAGGATAATTTGAGAGCTTGTGATTTCTTACAGCAAGATTGATGCTTTTACTAATGATTGCATGTTATATTGGAAGGAGGATAGCTTACTGGATTCTTACAAAATTTGTGGTGCGTCCAGATGGAAATCAGATATACACAGCGGGGAAACAAAGAATAAAAAGTGTAAAAAAATAGCCTAAAAAACTTTACGCTATTTTTACTTAAATCCTAGGCTTCAGAGGTTGTTTATGTCTACAAAGACAGTTTCTCTAATGATATGGAATAAAGATGAAAGAACTGATATGGAATAATGAGGCACCCAACTGATTTAATGGCATGAAAGTTGTTTGAAGAACCATATCCTTCAATTGCAGTTGATCCTCGTAGTGTTCGACTTGGACTTACTAGTGATGGATTTTAATCATTTAAAAATTCCAAAACCTCATATAGCATTTAGCCCGTGGTCCTTATTCCTTATAATTTACCACCTTGGTTGTGTATGAAGAAAGAAAATTTTATTTTGCCAATGCTTATTCCTTGTCCAAGTAGTCCCAAAGATGCAATTGATACATATCTTCAACCTCTATTGGGGGAATTGAATGAGTTATTTTGATGTATCAACTAAACAAAATTTTAAGTTGCATGCTTCTTTGTTATGGACTATCAATGACTTTCTAGCATATAAAAATTTATCTGGATAGAGTACAAAAGGAAAATGGGCATGTCCATCTTGTAATAAAGATAATTCTTCAATTTGATTGACTAATTATAAGGAGTACTTTATAGGTCATCGATGTTACCTACTGTAACGCCCCAAAATCGGGTCTCGAGATGTCACACGGTGCTTAGGGTCATAAGTGACCCCAAGCTAACCCTTCTACTGGCATAACTCATAAGCAACTGAATAAAAATACAAATCCATACAAATCAGCAGAAATTAACTCTTTTCTAAATCTGATTGATACAAAAATGGAATTTTACAGGACTACAATTCTGCCTTTATAACCAAAATTGAAACAAAATATATCAACTTCTACTGACTGTCTATGAAGCCTCCACTAGTACTGATTGTAGGTAGCGGGTTATGACTCCTGACTATCCCAACTCAATACGATTGAATAAAGAAAATACAACACTATAAACTCTGCATAACTAACCCAAGCCCTTGAATCAAAATGACTCATCACCTGTAGACTGGATACCACGAACTGACTGGATCCGAAGGTGCAACTATACCTTGTACCTATATTCTGAGAAAATGTAGCCCACATACGAATATGTGGGTCAGTACCATAGAAAAATACCGAGCATATGGGGGTGTATGCAGTTGTTTAAACATCATCATCATAAATATTGATCAGAAATATGCAGGATGTATGAAAGACTCACATAGCCCAAAGAAAATCATCATAATCATGAGAGGATGAAATAAGTATAATAACACATGTGAGTCATCATATAATTTGTCAATGACTTTCAGTTCATTAAGAATATCAATTCTCATAATCTAAATATCATTTAAATCTTTCGAAAGAATAACTTTCATAATTCCACTTTCAAATCACTTCACCATTCACCATAGACACAAGAAAACACACACACACTGGGAGATCCTATAACCGACATAAACCATGTGAGCCACATGGAGTCCAACGTCCAACCCACGTTGGGGAGAGCCGTCCTATCCTTGCCATCGGAGTAGGACTTCCAGTATCAATTCAAAAACACTAGTGATCACTATATAAATCATCCCCAAGCTCACATCCTACGGGGGAACGTAGTTCTAGGAAAGTAAGGTCACTTTATACCTCCCACTCAGTGCTAAAGATTACTCCCGAACTTAGCTCAGAAATTTAAATCAGCCTCAGGCTCACATTAAAGAAAATCCACAATAAACACTTCAACAATTTTCATCGGGAGCTAATTTGCTACCCCTTTATCATAATCAATAAAAACGTGGATTTTTTTCACCGTCGAGTTCAAAATAACTCATTCATGACCAAAGGTCAAATCATTCAAAACATCTCAAATTATTTAAACTCAAGGTGTTTATAACATATGATTTTCTCGAAATAATAATCTCAAATAGGGTTCCAAAAACCCATACATCAATATCACCATAAAACCTTCCAAAGTTTCATACTTTATAACATAAGCACAAAAATAATCACTTAAAACTTAAAATTTCAGCTTTATAATCATACATCTTGGTAAAAAAAATTAGCTTTGGGATTCAAATCTCATTGTGCTTATAGCACATAATTTCTCAAAGTACAATTCCAATTAGGACTCAAGGTCTCATACATCAAAATCATATTAAATTTTCTCAAGATTCATGCTTTTCATCATAAATATATATAACTTACTTTAAAATCTGGAAAATTCAGCTTTATGTACAAAAATGTCATCATTCTCATTCAATTCAACTTTCAAAACATAGAGAGTATCATAATCTCATGTAAAATCATATAGGGTATAAATTCATGCTTCAAATTCATATCAAAACATGTAAAATCATGTATATTAATAAAAGAAAAATCAATTTGGGAACAAGAACGAAAGAGAGTTCTTGTTGAAAAACCCCACATACCTTCAATGATGAACTTTAGATCGATACTCATTTTTGAGATGTTAATCGTTCCTTTGAATGATGGTTCTTGGAGTTCTTGAACTAGGAACTTGGAATCTTGAATAAATTTGCAGAATTAATGGTGAACTTTGGAGGTTCTTGAAGTTGGATGTAGGAGCTTAGGGTTTTCTTTTTGAGGGAATTTGATGAAATATAACATATAATGCTTCTAATAGGCTTTAATATAGGGTTTGGACGGATTTTGGATGAGGAGGAATGACCAAAACGCCCCTAAAAATTAAATAATTCTCGCATCTATCCTTTGGTGGACTGTTTTGATAGTCTGAAGTAGATCAACCATAACGTTTTACTCCGATATCCAAATTGGATGAAACTAATTTCATTAGAAAGAGGAATCTCATATATTTCCGTTGATATATAGTATCTCACCCAGATTATTGTGTACGAGGATTTATGATCGTTTGAAGTTGACCCAAAAATTCACTTTTGATAGCCTGAAGTAGATCGACCATAACTTTTTTCTCCGATAGACAAATTGGATGAAACCAATTTCATCGGAAAGAGGACTCGCAGAGATTTCTGTTGATATATAGTATATCACCCAGATCATTATGTACAAGGAGTTGTGATCATTTAAAGTTAGATCAAAAATACGCCAGGCCTCAGTACTTTTTTTCCTGCACGTTTTACTGTTCACTACTATTCATGGTTCGATCGAAATGTTCATAACTCGTCGCTCGGGTGTCCGTTTTGGATGATCCACATATCATTGGAAAGCTTATTCGATACTCTACGAAATGGTGGGTCATAATCTAAGACATTCCACACGAAAAATTTATAATTCATTCTAGAAGATAGAACCCAACACGTTTTCGCACAAAATTTCAACGAAAAATTTCCCGGGGTATTAAACCTTCCTTTGAGTCACGAATGGAGGAATCAAAATAAGTCATTTGATGGTACAATAGAGAAAATACACCCACCAAAAATGCGTCCTGGAATTAAGATACTTAATCAAGTGCAAGATATTGAAGGGAAACCTTTAACAAAAGATCCTAAGAAGAGGAGAAAAATATCACACGAAAAGCGAAAGGATAAATGGAACAAGAGTATCTTTTTTAAACTTTCTTATTAAAAATATCTCTTGTTGCGACATAATTTGGAAGTTATGCATATTGAAAAAAATATATATGATAGTTTTTTAGGGACATTCATGAATGTCAAAGGGAAGACAAAAGATACAATTAAAACTCGGTTAAACTTGTAAGCAATGAACATTAGGCCGGAATTGCACCCTATCGAAAGAGAGAATGAAGTGAAAGTTCCAACTGCATGCTTCACATTGTCTCTTAAAGAAAAGCACAAATTATGTATTTTTTTGAAAAATTTAAAGGCCCTGGATGGATTTTCATCTAATATTTCTCAATATGTGAACTTGAAAGAACACAAGATATCAGGTTTGAAAAGTCACGATTGTCATGTTCTTTTACAACATATACTCTCTCTTGCACTTCATGGTATGTTGTCGAAAAAAAAGTGTGAACCTCTTATTGAGTTATCTTTATTTTTTTGTGTTCTTGTGTCAAAGGATTTGAGGATTGATAAGTTGAAACATATTGAAGAGCAAATTTTCATTACTATTTGCAAGTTAGAAAAGGTCTTCCCTCCTTTTTTTTGATGTCATGGAACACTTGCCTATTCATTTAGCTGGTGAAGCTAAGATTGCTGGGTCTATTCACTATCTATGGATGTATCCTATCAATGATGGTTATATTTTTTGAAATATCTCATTGGTAATATAACATGTACAGAAGGTTCTATTGTAGAGGGATACCTTGCAAATAAATGTATGACATTATATTGAAGGTATCTGCATAGAATTGACACAAAATTCAATCGTCCTAAATGAAATTATGATGGTGGTTTAAAAAATTCAAATGGAGGTTTATCTATATTTGTCAACCTAGAAAAACTCTAGGATCTAAAGATCCATGTGAGTTTGAAGCAAATGAATTGGAACAAGCACGTATATATATATTCTGAAGAATTGTGATGAAGTTTTACCATATCTCGAGTATGGAGAGTTCTTTTGTATCACCTTGTTTTTCCAATATCCTTTAAGGTAATATTATTTCTATATTACATTTAAGGTTAACCTCAATTTTGTAAAGAGTTTGCAAATATGGATATTGCTCAAGACTTGTCAGATGCAGAATGGTACTGAGAATTTATTAAATGGTTTAAATATAGGATGAGTAATATGAGTAACACATAAACATTAGATTTGACATCTTAATATTGTATTACTCATTCAAAAGTATTAAATGTAATCTTATTTTTAGGCCGTACAATTGCGTAAAGCGGATAATAGTTTGCTCATGGAACATTTTCTTCTCACTTTCATGTGGTCCTACCAAATATCCAACACATTTTAATGGTTACATTGTAAATGGATATAGATTTCATGCAGAAGATTATGATCAAACTTTAAGGGATCAAAATTGTAGTGTTGTTGTAGTTAGGAAGAATGATGAAGATAGTGAGACGTTTGATTACTATGGAGTTTTATCAAATGTGATTGAATTGAAATTTGTCTCAAATAGAAGAGTGATTTTCTTTCGATGTAATTGGTTTGATGTTCATGATAAAATAAAAAGAACAAAAAGAAATAAGTATGACTATGTAAGTGTGAATCCGAGTAGATTTTTGAAAACAAATAAGTCTTTTATTTTACTGGATCAAGCATCTCAAGTGTTTTATGGTAATGATAATTCCAACAAAGGATGACATGTAGTGAGGAAGACTCAACCTCATGATTTCTATGAGATTGTGAAACAAATAGATAAAGATGTAGACGACTTAAAAAGTCCTTCAGATATTATAGATGACTTAGAAAGTCCTTCACAAAAGAAAAGTAAAAGAACTAATGAGGTGAAGTATCTAATAAATTACTTAATGCTAAAACTTTCTATTCTTTTAGCATTAAAATTTTAACTTATAATACTTTTTGTATAGATTTTGAGTTTTTGCGAAGCACAAAGACTACGTTGACTGTATTCTTTAGTTGACTGGATAAGAAGTTTTCTTACTATTTTTTTAATTTTGGATCTTTTTACAGGTTCAGTATAAAAACTAAAAATAAGTATGGATGAACTGTGAAGAGTACTATTACATACCTGACACAATTGGAAAGGGACGATGACGAGGGCCCAGATCTTTGACAACAAAAGGGAAAACTCTAACTAAGAGTTCATTTTCTCAACCTAGTTACCTAGTTTAGAAATACAACCAAGAAGGTGAAACAAGTAAGATTTTTCAAATTTATTAGAGTTTTTAAATGCATAAATAACTTGAATTAAACACCATAGCTTATTTTTGGTCGACAAAAACAACTTGTTCTTCTAACTTATTTTTGGTCTCCCTTCCTTGTGCTATAAAATATAATTTTTCAAGTATTAGTAATATGATTTTATTTCTCCAGGTGCTATTGTAAAGGGACCAGAAGGACTTAAAACTTTACCATATTTTCTAGTCAACGAATGAGAGCAATACACAAGAACTCCATGGTTCTTGACAAAGGGCATATGCCAGTTAATACTTTATTAACTTCATCTACTAATCAAGTTAAGCAATACACACAAGAAGTTGAAAAAACTAAGTTTTTCAAATCCAATTACTATTGAGGATTGTCTACCTATAAAAGATGTAATAGCTGCTGTAAAAGTTCCTACCATATTCTGTGAAGGTTGTAATTGCAACTTCTTAACATAATCTACTTCTTATCATTTTTTTGATTAGTTGTAATAGTTATGACGCATATGGCTGCATCATAGACCTGAAAAATTAAGACCGTTATAGCTGGGTAGAGAATCAAGCAAACTATTGATCAAAGTGACCCTGCCACCTAGTGATAGGTATTGAGTCTTTGAGTTTGCTAACCTCTTTTTAATTTTCTCTATTATAGCATCCCAAATTCCCAGATCTTTGTGTCTATTTCCCAGAGGCATATTGAGATACTTAGTAGGAAATCTGTCATCTCTACAACCCACAATGCTAGCCAAAACCTGAATTTGATCCACATTTTTTGTGGAAAAAGACAACGTTTACTCCAGTTGACCTTCAATCTAGAAATTGCTTCAAAAAACAATCAGTATTACCTTAATAAATCTGATTTCATCCATCTTTGCCTCACAGAATTTCACTGTATCATCTGTATACAACAATTGGCGAACCTCCAGACCTTTATAATATACATTTCGCACACCTTCTTAAACAACTCTTGTTCACACTTTATAGGTCAATATAAGAGGCATGGTGAATACATATGAACATTTTCCATCATCCTTCTTAAACATATTAGTAACAAACTATTTTCCCCAGCTTCTACCCTTTATTTTGACAATTTCAATGCACGTAACGTACCCGAGATCACCTCTGACATGAACTTGGGCATCTCTAATCTCTATATCAAGTGGGAAATCATATTCTACCTAGAAAAACTCCCAGCTTCCCATTACAAGATCATAGCAAGATATTCCACTCACCCCAGGGTGTACGATGCATGTATTTTCACCACTTGACCAGAGGGCTCGCATAGAAGTTAAATCTCCAGTATTGAAAGCATTATAAAATCAAGCATTTGCTGCTAGTACAAATGCTTTACTATCTCCTTGGAGAGGCCGGAGGCTATCCCTGATTTTTGCTACTTGGACATAGTTCTCCTCTTTAATAGCAGTCTTTAAATTCATTTTAGATGTATGATTTTTGCTGCTTGGGCATAAATGACTTTTTTCCATATTGTGCACAGACTTAGAGTTTATTCCAACAAAATAGGTTGTCAAGTTGGTTTCTATTCATGATAATTAACTTCATTCACTCAATTATGAAATTCTAACTCTTGGAATTGAGTCTTAATCAACCGTAACTATTTTCTAATGCTGGCGAGCCCGTTAAGGTACGTAACTTCTAGAGAACGATGAATGAAATGGAAAGAGAAAGAGCATTCAGGTTTTGCAGAGCACTATTGTCTATTTCCTATCATGTTTTAGATTTATTTATACTTACTCCTTTAAAACAAACTTGTTAAAGATTACATGTGATTGATAAAATACACAGACTTCCAATCTATTGAAGGGATTGAAAGTAGTAGGTACAAAGTACTAGATTAGAATTGGAACATAGCCACATGCCTAACCATCTGCTTGTTATCTTCTAGATTGTTTAAGTGACCATCTAGAAATGTGTGTAAATAAATCAGCCACATCTATATATTACAGTCATTAGAGAACCTGTACAAACCACGAGTATAAAGAATCTGATAGACCAATAACCAACTTTCTTGAAACCTGTACCAACCACATTAATGATTTGAAATGAAGGGCGGAAGAGATCCTTCTTAGGATTGAAACTATATGGTCCTGTTACACTTGTCATATTAAAATTAAAATGTTAAGCTCATAAAACTATATATTTTTTTGGCAGGTTATACTTGGAATGAGCAAGGAAAAGGACTTACAAACTCTTCCATGTGTTCTAGTCAAGTAATGGGAACAACGACAAGTAAAAACTCCATGGTTCGTAAGAACGAGTATATGCAAGTTGATACTCCATTTTCTCCATCGACTAATCAAGTTAAGCAATTCACCAAAGAGGTTGAAGTAGGTAAGTTATTTTTAAGTCAGTTGAGTTTTTGATTGCATATATAATTTAAGTATTAGTAATATGATTTTCTTTCTCTAGGTGCTATTGGGAAGGTACCAGAAGAAGGACTTAAAAACTTTACCATGTATTCTAGTCAAGGAATAGGAATGAGACATGAACTCCATGGTTCGTGAGAACAAGTATATGCAAGTTCATACTCTATTTTCTCCATCGACTAATCAAGATAAGCAATGCACCAAAGGGGCTAAAACAAGTAAGTTTTTTTTCAAGACTGTTGAGTTTTTGATTGCATATATAACTTAAGTATTAGTAATATGTTTTTCTTTTTCTAGGTGCTATTGGGAAGGAACCAGAAGAAGGAATTAAAAACTTTACCATGTCTTCTAGTCAAGCAATGGGAATGATATGTAAGAACTCCTGAATTGGGAGAACGAGTATATGCAAGTTCATACTCCATTTTATCCATCGACCAATCAATTTAAGCAATGCACCAAAGAGTCTGAAATAAGTAAGTTTTTTTCAAGTCTATTATGTTTTTAATTGTATATATTACTTAAGTATTAATAATATGATTTGCTTTCTCTAGGTGCTATTGGATAGGGACTAGAATGACTTAAAAACTTTACCATGTCTTCTTTTCAAGGAATGAGAATCATATGTAAGAACTCCATGGTTCTTGAAAAAGCGTATATGAAAGTTCATACTCCATTTCATCTATCTACTAATCGAGTTAAGCAATGCACCAACGAGGTTGAAATATGTAAGTTTTTCCAAATCTGTTGAGTATTTGTCCACATGCATCACATCATGCTCAGTGTAGGGATTTCTAAAAGTTTTTCTAAATCTACTCAGTATTTTTCCACATTCATCATATCATACAAATATTTTCTCCTTGTTAGGGGGTTCTATGAATATTATAGGATCTAATGCCTAAATATTTGTGCTCCTTGTTAGGGATTTTTAAGAATAATGTGAGATCTAATAAAGGAATGAGATCAATGGATAATAATCCTTTGATTCTTGAAAAAGAAAACATGCAAAGCAATATTTCAATTCCTCCGTTCATTGATCAAGTTATGAAACTCTCCCAAACTGTTGAAATAGGTATGATATTTTAGAATTCATGTATTACTAAATTTATAGAATTAATTTTATTATTATAGTTCTTACAAAAATATGCAGTTGTAGGATCATTTAATCCGTAGAAAGGTAAACAAAAGTTTGAGAAAGCAACAAGTGCAAGGAAGTTGCATCACTTTAAGTCAGTCAGAAGTAGAAAGTAACCTTTTACAATAGTTAAGAGGTTGAAAAAAATAGCAATCTGTTTTTGAGACACTTGGGAAAATTAATTCATGACAGTAACATGTGTCCATTGATCGTATCATCGTGGAATGATATTAAGAAACAAAATTTAGATCACATGTGGGTAACTATTGAAGTAACAAATATAGTCGATAGTATGAATAGGCATTTGGATCTTTTTTGTTTAGTTATATCTTATGTTATGTATTGATTATTATAGGATAAATTTGAGAGTGATGACATAAATGATCATCATGATATCTTTGGATGGATGAATGAGTTGTGAAACAAATGGAGAGGACATTTGCATAGTAAGTATGTGAAGAATAAGTCAATGATACAAGCTCTTAAGTTTAAACCAGAGAGATTAGAGAAGGACTGGGAGTGGTTAGTTAAGGAACATTTTTGATCCAAAAATTTTTAGGTATTCCTAGTGAAGAATATGAAAAATTTATTTTGAAAACTTGCATTTCAGCTTTTGTCTTTAAGTTTCCATTTTGTAGCTCTGTATTATTTGCTTTACAGTTGCATGTGGAGTGATTTTTTTTTTCTAAAAAGTCAAATGGTTCTATTTATGTTGCTCTGTATTATCTGCTAGTTCTTTCCTCTAAACTTTATTTGGTGATGCAATTTTAGAATTTGCATTTCAATATATTCTAAGCTTATTGTTTAAGAATACTATAGGTGTAAAGTAGAAGGAATACAATAAATCGAGCTAATTTGACAATGCTTCATCATATTGGTAGAAAGACTATTAGAGAGATAATGTATCCGCAGGTAGTATCAAAAATTATTTCCTAAACAAAATACTTATGAGGTATTATTTGACATATTTTTCTTTGATGTAAAGGCTGGGAATGATGGAAATCCTCCAGATTTGGCCACTATTTTCTATGAGACTCATAAGAAAGACAACAAGCTTGTTGAACCTGAAGTAATTGAAAAACATGTGCGTTTGGTAAATTAAATATGTAAATTACTTAAAGTTAAAATGAGTTCAGATTGAAAATGTCCTTTTATTTATTAAGTAGGCTCAGATCGAAGAAATTGTGAAAGCAGATCCATCTCTACCTAACATAGAGATTGTAGAAAAATGTTGGGAACCTCAAAATCGTAGTCATGTAGTTTGCTTTGGTGGTGGAGTAAAGGTGAAAGACATGAAAGGGGGCACTTCTTCAAAGACTGAATTACTGTCTGCTCTATGTTTAACTCGAGGGGATGATAAATATTTGATTGAGGAAAAAAAATCCTTGAATGATCGCTTGTCAACCTTAGAAGATGAGATGGAAAAAATAAGAAAAATGCAAGAATATTTTGCTGCTCACCAATCACATATCCCTTATACGACCTCGCCCGTTTACACTGAATGGCACACTGACTTATTTTTCTGACCAAATAAGTAATAATATATCTCAATTTTTATATTTTTTTCATTATTTTTAACATTATCCACTTCTTTTGTGGTGAGCTCTTTAACTAATTCTAGTGCAACTAAATAAATAAAGCTCAAGTTAATTAGGAGGAACTTCATCAAAAGATGGTGTCAGTGAATGATTGTGGTGTTCTCTTTCTTCTTTGTACTATATTGTTGTAGTTACTTTTATGATTTATTTGTAATGTTGTCTATAGTATTGGGTCATGGCTTCTCCACTTTTATTATTTTGCTTTTCCATGTTGTCTTTAGTATCTTGTCGTGGCTTGTCAACTTCAGTTATTTTTCTTTGTTATGTTGTCTTTAGTATTTTGTTGTTGCGTCTCATCGTTATTTCTTCCCCCCAGCCTGCTTTGATATGATTTCTCAATTTTAGAGATGAGGTTTAGTAATAATAGTTGTAATAATAGTAGTTTAATAGTGGATTGGTGGTGACAATATTGTGGGATAATTTCGATGGTGAATTGGATTGTGCATGGTAAAATCTATGGTGGTGGAGATGAGAGTTTGCCGGTGATGGTAGTTTAATGGAGGTTTGGCAGTGTATAGTAGGAAAGAATTCATTAGGTGACAGAAGAAAATATGAGACAACTGCTCGAAGATGGACTCAAAATTTTGCCATGGTTTAGTTGCTATGATCATATCTGGAATAACTAGACCCTTTAGTTGCAAATTTTTGAGTCCAGCTCCAAGCAGTTGTCTCATATTTGGTTTTACCAGTTTTATACATATGAGCGATCTCCGACACCAAATGGACATCAGGATTAGGGTCTGTCAAAGTAGAGAGACCAAAAGTATCATTGGTCTATGTTCCCTTAGCTTAATGAGATTTTCTTAATCACATCACTGAGGCTAGTATTTCATCAAGTAAATGAGATTTTGAAAGAGAAAGTGTTTGTTTGATAGAGAATCCCATGTTTAAGATGAAAAGTGGCTCCACGAAATATTTATGTGTGAAGAATATGAACCTGCATTTAATGGTACAAAGCAGGAGACCTTGACCTGCAATAGATAGAGAAGGATATACTCAAATGACATAGCTTGTTCTTCTAGAACACGGTGTCTTAGAGGTTGTAGTAAAGAATGCTCAAGGAAGTGGAGTTGAGAATATTTGCAAAGCAAAAAAAATTGAACTATTATTGCACTTATGGACTGGGAAACCCTGAAAAGCAGAAAAATATGTCATCTCTTATGGACTAGTGCAGTCCTATTTAAATTTCCTTTATAAAATTATATTGTTGTTAGATACTGTTGCTACTGGAATTACTACCGCTGTTAGATAATCATATCAAAGTTAGAACTTGTATATTTTAACGAATTTACTTCTTAATAGTTTTATGGTGTTTGATTCTATCAAGTGTATTTTGGTTATCTCAAAATGGAAAATCCTTCATATAAATTGAGACCAAGAGAGTGTTACAAAATTTTCCAGTGGCTGTTGCTTCTATATTTTGATAGAAAGAGTTGCAGCATTGTCCTAATCCTAATAGTGTGTGGCTGCTACTGAACATGGAAGCACTATTGTACCTTAGAATTACTATATGGGATTACTGTTGTGTCTTTAAGTCCCAACATATCCACAATATGAGTATCAC
Source organism: Capsicum pubescens (assembly GCA_030864215.1). Taxonomy (NCBI): domain Eukaryota; kingdom Viridiplantae; phylum Streptophyta; class Magnoliopsida; order Solanales; family Solanaceae; genus Capsicum; species Capsicum pubescens. The sequence continues at coordinate 75,569,212 of CM061546.1, forward strand.
ATAAATACAAACATTAAGATGGATGTGCAATCATACAAGATGATCACTAATTCATTGTTCAAAAGAAAGTGCAATATAGGATAAAATAAAAGGAAGTTGCATGAGATTGTTTGACATGATCACTTGCATTAAACATGGTGTTTGCCAGTAGTCTTTTTAGTATGGTTAGAAACTTGTAAGTCAACATAGGGATAAACATATGATTTAAAGTAGTCAATACAAGTCTGTACATACAAGGAGTACATGGTTGATCTGTACATGGAAAAAACTATAGAGTAATAATACAAGAATCCTTCTTGAGACTGTTTTAATGAAATCCAGAACAAGGAGTACATGGTTGATCTGTACATACAAGTCTCATTGACCCAATTTTGGAACAACCATAGTTGTACATATTCTAGTGTTGCATATTCTGGTGCTGCAAATTGAATGGAAGTGAGTACTTAATTTTTCATATTCATCTCATAGTTAGATTCAGTTTTTAACTCTGTGTACTTGTTTTATCCATTGTTATACTGTGTTCCAATTCTTTGCTTCTTATGTATATTAAATTATACATCAATAGTTATCAATTATCTTTCAAAATATTTTTTCTTACAGATTTCTGAAGTTTTAAGTTACAAGTGAAGATGCAAGTTCAGAGAATGCACAGGCTCATAATTATTTTGCTAAGAACATTATGTAAACTTGACATCAAATTTTCCAGCTCGGGATATTAATTGGTTAAGTTTTTTTGTTTAGAAATATTGAAACTATTGACATCATATAGATCGGGATGTTAATTGGTTAAGTTTTTATTATTTAGTAAATATTGAAACTATTGACATCATATTCTAGCTCGGGATGCTAATTGGTTAAGTTTTTTCTATTTATAAAATATTAAAACTATATTTACCATCCTTTGGCATTTTTAGTAGCAATTTTATAATTAGCAATGAAATACATAAATTTTATGATTTTAGTAACAATCTAGGACGAGTTAGTTGTTCTTCTCTAAAGGTTAATTGAGGACGAGTTAGTTGCTCGTCTCTAAAGGGTAATTTAGGATGAGGTTGTTGATCATCTCTAAAGATTAATCTAGGATGAGTTTGATGCTCGTCGTGATAGAATAATTTAGGACAAGGTAGTTACTCATCACAAAAAATATTTAGCGACAACAAAATAACTACTTTTTAAAGATGAAAATCATCTATTAGGGACGAGATATACAGTCTCTAAAAGTATTTTTGAGACCAGATATGTTACCGTCTCTAATGAAATTTAACGACCAACTAGAATACCTCATCGCAATAGACCTTTAGCGAAGGAGGCTATAAGGACAAGTCGCGACCAACATTTTCCCGTTCTAAAAGAACATTTGCGACCAGAATTGAACTTTTAGGTATAAGAATTCCCTTCCCTAGGTTGTTTTTCTTGTAGTGTTCGTTCTATTGTTCAGGTACTAAGACCTATCAATTCTCCAAAATTCGATAGTCAATTAGAGTATTCATAAAGTTTAGACTCCTCTTTTAATTAGGTCTAACCTTAATTAAATAAATAAATTATATCTCGGTGAAGATAAATATGCAATAAAAGCGATTAGGAGGAAGAAGTATTTCAAATATTTCTTCTCTTAGCTAAATCAATGATTCCAGCAAGCTCTACATGAAGGAAATCTCAATCCTATCTAAAAAAACATGCGATGATGATATTCATCAAATTATCTCTTTTAGTTAAATAAATTACTGAACAAATATGCCATCAAAAATTATTTCATAAACCAATTCAAATATTAATCTAAAATCAATCGAATCATGATGGAAAGTAGTGAATTTCGTGTTCTTTAGCGTTTTTCTAAGTTTTTGCTGCTCAAAATCAAGATACCCTAATTTGGAATAAGTTTAATTCATTTAGCTTGAGAGCTTTCTCTATAAAACTATAAAAATACCTTTGAAATTTAGCATTTTATGCACTACACTGTGGTAGCATGAAGCTTGAAGCTGAAAGCTTAGGCGAGCGTAGGCATCCAGTGCTCGCCGCCTCTATGCTCGTTGGACTCTTCAGTTGTGTGCTCTAGCACATGACAATTTTTTTTTGATTTAATTTATTTTAATTTGATTCTCTTTATTCTTACACCGCTTCATTCAAGTTCCATTGTTTCTTGAACTCTAAACTCAATTTTGATTAATGTTCTTGGACTTTCACTCAGACTTCAAAGTCTTAAATCACTATTTTAGCTCTAAACTCATATGTTATCTCGGGAACACATCCTACACAACAAAACACGCCTAATGAGTTTAAATTTATCATATATTAGCTCACCTCAATTAAAGTATAGTAATTAATAGGCGAAGAATAGCTTAAAACTCATGTTTGTAGCCTATCATCATCCACTAAAATGCCAAGGATACACAAACATGTGATAAACCAATCATCGACTATTCTCATGAAGGACAAGCTTCCACATAAAGCACTAATGTCACGATCCAAAAATAAGGGTCATAATGACACTTATCACAGCCACGCCTTAACAAGTAAGCCAATCACCTAGTTGATATGAAATGAGGAAAAGAAAACCACAATCTCAAGGCAGGTCTTCTAGAACAAAGTTGAATCATACATACATAAATATAGCAAAAATTTTAATATCAAAACAATGCATAAAAAATCCCAAAACCTAGAGTGATAGTGTATGGACAATCTATATACAACTCAAAGTCTGAAAATACAACTGAAGATCTAAGAAGGAACACAAGTTTGTCTTCGAATACAAAATAATACATAAACTAGATAGGATGGGTTAGAAGGTCAACTCAGGAAGCATAGAGCACCTACTACCTTGAAAATATAAAATCACTGCCCAAACTCAGCTGCCTTATAGAGTACTCGTATCTAGATTTACTTCAAAAAAGCATAGTAGGGGTGAGTACGGTCCACTTGTACTCAGTAGGTATCATAGGTTGACTAAGCAAAATAAAGAATACAGAATATAAAATAAACACTATGGGCATGTCACTTGCAGTTAGAAAATATCCCAAATGGTAGAACACGCTGTCTTTACTAACAATTTTAATTATAACACATATACCAAGTACAAGTATGAAACAAAAACACAGATTAGATAGACATCAAATCAAACATGAAAGTACAACACAAAAGGTGATTAATGTATGAAATGTAATGATAATGATAATGATGATATGATAAGTTTGAGATTATCGCACAACCTCTGTATACCTCCACCAAGCACTACACCTGAGGTAGGACCCATGGAGGGGGGAGGGGTTTCGCAATCCATATACAATTCAATAACCAATACTAATACCAATACAAATTCAATATCCATAACTTCTCTCTGGCACATGATCTTCGAAAGAGGGTTTTTAAAGGTGACATATTTCCATTAGAAAATCAGTATTTCCACACCTGTACCAATGCCTTGTGAATGTATATATAAAGTGAGGATGTAATGCTCACAACCAAATAAGAATGAGAATTTCAAATCCAACCAATACACAAGCACGTGAGATAGAATCCACTCAATAAGCCAACCATCCATGACTTAATATAATCCATATACCATTAGAGTGAGATATGCAAGAAATAAGTCATTGATACCATATAAACCCCAACTAAGGCATTTTCACCTGGAAGAAAATATCCAAATATATATACACAAAGACAACAACATCATATAAGACCCCCACACGGGTCACACATAGTAAATAATGTCTCAAACCACCAATAACAAAAACATAGGACCCACTCGGGCAAATAACAATAATAACATTTTCATGACTATACCATAACATAGAATAATTTTATATCAACATTAACTATCTAACCCAGTTTGAAGAAAGTTAAGCTATAACCTATCTCAAACGAACAAAACCTAATCCAGAAACCTTTGACACGTAGCTTCCCCTCTCGAACGGGCTCAAATTGAACTAAAACCTACAAATATAGAATTTATGCATAAAAAAGAAGCCAACTATACTCATATTTCCCATTTTTAAGTCGAGGTCTCCCGAAATGGGTTTTGAAAAAAATATAAAATCAAAATTTTGGTTCATAAATATATTACCTACGATTAAAGAAAGCGTAGAATAAAACCTAACTGAAAACGGGCTAAAAATGAGATTTAAATTTGAAGAAAACTATTTTGGGCCTTCTAGGCCAAAATTCCCAAATTCCACTTTTGAAATCATAGTTTAACAAGCTTTAGATGAGAAGAATCGAAGAAAAGTAATTGAAATAGGGGTTTGGAGCTTACCCAAGCTTAAAAATGAAAAATAATTGCCTAAGTATTCTAAAATCTGAAGCTCAAAGTCTAAAAAATGATGAAAAATAAGAAAAATAATTTTTATATGGGTGCCTAGCTATGATCGCTTAAGCAATTAAATGTATATGAGTGAAGCATGATGAGAATCTTTATGAGTTTCCTAAAGAACCTTTCTATAGCACGATCTGAGACATGAAAGAAGGGAAACTATTCCTAAAACATCTCATAGCCTCCTGCACATAAGTGTGATACACAATACACCCATGCGCAAAACTCTACTAGATGCGGCTTTCAGATTTTCTAGGACACTATTGAACCTTAGGCTCTGATACCAAGTTTGTAACGCCCCAAATCACGGTGCCCATGAACACGAAGGACCACAAGCTAACCCATGACTGATATCTGTACACTGCATAATATATGTATATTAATACAGAAATAAAGGCTGATAGGCCATAAGGTTTAATGTTGTAACATAACTGATAAAAACATAACATCTGAATGGGGTATGGAATACCCAAAACAACTGAAATAAACTGTCTAAACATAATAGTCTGAAAAGCCTTTAACTGTCTAAATAAAGAGTTGATGAGACATGTCCCCAACTAACTCCAGCTACTGAAACAAACTGAGTACAAAAATAATAAAATAATAATTGTGTCCTCGAAGAATGAAGACTCACTGCTAGCTCTAACTGCTGATGCGGGAATGCTACTAGTGCTCTGGAGCTCGTGCCTCAGAACATATGGCGTAAAGTAAAACACCATAGCACAAATACGTCAGTACGATGGAATGTACTGGTATGCATGTGAGGTAGGATAATGTAAAGGTTTCAAATATATGAACTATGCTACCTGAGCGAACAATATGAACGTGAGAATACATGCATGAATAAGATACTATAACCGAATTAATGATAATATAATTATTGAGTCTGAATAATGATAACATGGAAATTCTGATAACTGATGTAACTGATATAACTGATAATCTAAGTGTCTGTGTCTGACAGTCTAGTTTCTTATGAAACTATCTGAGTCCCGTACTATTTTGAGTTGACTGTATATGACAGTCTTGAAATCTGAAGAACTATCTGAGTTCTTTTACTAAAACTGTATGACTGTATCTAACAGTCCTGATTTTGTAACTGAAACTGTGGGAAGTAGTATCTAACGGACATGCCCCAAAGTGCGCCATAATAGCTGAGCTAGGGTCCAATCTGTTCCCTGATTGGAAGGGTGTCAATACCGCGCCAATGGTAAGAAAAAACTGTGAGTGACCCTCGTATAATAGGTAACTCTAACGAGAACGTGGGAACCCTCATATAACAGGTTAAGCCACGTCATCTACCCGTATATAACAGGTTATGATGTCTCAACCTACGCTGGTTACGCAGTTCTGGAATGCAAGGATTGCTTCTAAGAATCATGCCCTTATATAACAAGTGTGTTCCCATCCTTTGTTCGCTCGGTGCTAATTCCTACTCCCATCTGAATAGACACTGAACATGATTAACTGAACTGGACTAGACTAAATTTATGGAGTTCTGTTGACTGATGGAATACTACTGGGATTACAAAATTTCTGAGCTTTCCTAAGTCACATGACTGACTGAGTTCTATGGATCATGGCTTGACTAAGGATATCGTGAAAACATGACACTATCTCTTGGCACACAACTATGTTTTTCGGGTATAAGTACCCCAGGAATCGATAAAAGGAAACTGACAAAGCACGACTTTCTTAAATACATGACCAATATCAACAATCCATAATACAATAAGTTGGGGATTTCATGGAGTACATGGTTATCATAATCTTGTACATGAATGGGAATACATATCAACATATGAATATTTCATCAACTAGTCCGATAAGTAATCTTTCAAACATCCATAATGTACAACAATATCATAGAAGCCATTTTGATAATAAAGGTAAAGCATGCATTTGTCATTTTGATCACAGTTTAGCTATGAGGCATAATTTATATTCCTTTAGGCGTTTTATCAAACACCTTACATGCACAACTTAAGGCATAGGTGGAATCATCAAATTTCACAAATCATAAACCACCAAATTCATGAACTTCAATTTATATGCTATCGTAGTTTCATAATTTCATATAAAGATACCAACTTGGGAATCAAATAACAACCATCAAATAAACTTGAACAACCCACAATATAATAACATGATTCATAATTTAAAATAGGGTTCTTGAGCTTTATGGATGAAAGGAATCCATAAATCAACACAATTCATACCTTATTTCGTGATCCTACGAAGATTGACGGAGAAACTTCTTGAATTTGAATCCCTCAATTGGAACCCTAGCTTGTTCTTGAGAGGTTTTGGGGAAAAGAAGTATATTTTTCTTCCATTGGGGCTAAATACCGTGTTTGGCAGCTTATATATGGGTGGAAAAGGACCGTTTTTCCCTTAAAACAACCCAAAAATGGAGTGTTTACGTCACTTGGGCCATAAGATATACAACGCATATCTTATCACATAATCTAGGTTGTGCGGCGCACACCTTATGGCATACATTAGGTTGTGCATCGCACACCTTATGGCATAAGTTAGGTTGTGCGGCGCACACCTTATGGCATACATTAGGTTGTGCATCACACACCTTATGGCATAAGTTAGGTTGTGCGTCGCACACCTTATGTTAGGCGACAAACTCCACTTTGCAAAGCCATAACTTCTTGCTCGGGTGTTGGATTTTGGTAAAATTGGTATCGTTGGAAAGATAATTCAATTCTATACAATTTGGTGGGTCTAAAATTTCCAAAATACCATATATACATCAAGTTATTCTCGTTCAAATATGACCTTTATGGAATCAAACACTAAAACTTGAGGGATTGAAAGGCTCTTAGCTTGTCTTAATCTAAGTGACTCTTATGAACACGCTTAACACATAATGAGCTCTCTTCTCACTAGGATACTCATTGTAAGTCATGTACTCAAATATGAGTCACAGGATATGAGGTTTCATACGTAGGAGCAATGGTTTATTTTCTAGCTTAGAAATATATGGGGTATTATAATATCTCCTCCTTGAGAAAATTCATCCTCAAATAAGACTGAGTGAAAGGTGAGAGATGATAAACTAAAGTACGTATAAGAGATACACTACTAAAACATGATTTCATGACTGACATAACTGATAGGCTGAACATATCATACTGAACATGCATATCTGATGCATGGGTAACTGATTCATGAATGGATAACTGAGATTTCTAATAAACTGGATTTCTTATAATAAGGATGTATATCTGATGCATGACTGATAAGCTGAATTCATGCATATCTAATGTAAAATTACATGACTGAACTGATACATGAATGCATGACTGAAGATGTAGTGGTACTTAGTACCAAGTTTATAGCTGAATTCTGAGCATGAAACTAAATACAAGTTGGTAACGAAACTAAACATGATAACTGATACCAAATTTGTAACTCAAATTTTGACACGAAACTGAATAAACTTAAGGAAAGCTATTACCTTGAGCTGAGTCTGAGTTAGAAAAAAAGAGGTGAGGATACTTGGTCCACATGTCTACTCTTTCTTCCCAAGTAGCTTCCTCAACGGACTTGTTCCGCCAAAGAACTTTGACTAGAGGGACTTCTTTGTTCCTCCGTCTGTGAATCTGATAGTCTAGGATTTTGACTAGAATCTCTTTGAAAGAGAAGTTGTTCTGAATATCTATGACCTCTATTAGGACTACAACTGATGATTCACCTATTCAGTTATCAAGCAAGGAGACATAGAACAATGGACGAACTGAAGCTAGATCTGAAGGCAATTCGAGCTCATAAACTACTTTGCCAAAGTGACTAAAATTTTTGAAGGGACCGACATATGAGGGACTGAGTTTTCCCTTCTTTCCAAATCTCTTCACTTCCTTCATGTGAGAAATCTCTAGATATACATAGTCACCAATATCAAACTCGAGATCCTTTACTGAACATGCATGAATAGAAACATGAGAACATAGTTGAGTCTGAAACATGATGCATGAACTGAATACTGTGAACTAAATATCGTGAACTGAACTGAACCCCTAAATACATGGCTCATAGATGAGATTAAAGTTTGAAGGTCAACTTAAGAGTACCCTCTACTCCAAACTGGATTCATTACATGAAGAAAGAATGAGATGTTTATGTCATGAAAGTTTGGGGGTTCATAGTGTATCTCCCTCTTAGGATGGTATGTCCCTTGAAGAATGCTGACTTGGCTGAGATGTTGAGAAAAATTGAGGCGATGCACAAGGCAATTATGAAATGAATCGTGATTGATTATCTGAGATCTAAAACTGAGACATGATACATGGACTGAGCTGAGCTTGCTTCTATCTAGTTGGTTCATCTGAGAATCGTTACATTCATGAGACTTTGGATAGTACATATGGATAGAAGGGATGGGAACCCAAGCCATATGTACTTGTTCATCTAACTGCTAAATTGAATTATTGGCTTTACGGATTAACTCATGCTGAAAACTTAAAATCGACAGGAGCCTTTCTCTAAAACTCTTTCTATAGAGTTCTAGTAGCTTTAGGGAGCAAGGAAATCTTGGCGTGATCTGATTAAGATAGCTTAATAAGAAAATCATCAATTGGCTAAATTTTAGTAAGATGAGTTGAGGTTGACGAACAAGATTTAAGATGACACTAAGCCTCCTGTACTACAATTGAGAATACTCAAAAGATTCATGTGGGTGATGAGCACAAGTGCATAAATATTTTGACCTATTTGATTAACTGGATAACTGATAGCTGAATACTAGGCATGTTAGACTGAACTGTACTTAGTCTGAATAGTTGGACTGAGGCTGTAGAATATTATGCATAAGAGGTAAGAACTAATTGAGTAACATGAGGTAACTTGAGCATGGATTCATGAGGTCTGTATTATTTGTGAATGCGGGACCAAGTGTACGATATGATTTGGAAACATTATGTAAATTGAGGTACTAAAATACTAATAATTGAGTAACAGACAATTGTACGCTAGGGTCAAGCAAGTCTAAAACTGAACTGAGTTTCTGATCTGATTACTGAACTGAAGCTGACATTATAACTAAGGTTGTAACTGGGACTCATAATGGAACTAAATGCTGGGTCCTGATAACTGAATACTGATAACTGAGGTTTAGACTGATACTGAAGTACTTAATTCTGAGACTGAACACCGATCACTGAGTACTGAATACTGAAACTATAACTGAGATGGCAGCTGAGTTTTGATAGTTACGTAATGAGGACTGACATAACTCAAGGATCTAAATGTAAACTCACACTCTGTATTTTCCCAACTTCTAAATACTACCTTTTGCTAGCCATTTACTTGCACACTAACATGACATTCAAGCCTATCTTCATAATTACATCCTTGTGTACAATAAGCATGCAACAATCTTATCTTAATATGTAATATCTACTCTCTCCCATCTATGAAACTGGTCATCAGTACATAGTTTTCACAAAGAGAGATCACTGAAGGGTTGAATTAGGAGGACCTGAAGCATAAATGGTCACTAATAGAATTTTGACACTTGACTGAAGCCTGAGGAATAGAATATAAACATCACGGATTCACCAAGAGGTCTAAACTGAGGATATGCATAACATAGTCTAAATTTAACTGATCAGTAGGGGCGTAGCAGGATTCACGAAAGTTGAGTACACTGTAGAGCATGCTATGTGTGCATGGGTCATGAGCTGTATGACCTGAGTTTGGAGTTTTATGTATTCGTGGGACATGATTTATATTACTAAGGAGAATAAAACTGAACTCCTTATTCTAGGAACTGGAATCATACATAATTCAATGAAAAACGTGTGAATATAAGCTGGGTTTATGGAACTGAGATGTGAAGCATGTGTAGGCATCATGCAGACTGGAGTACGAAACTTTACACTGAGATAAGAATGGGTCTGGAATCATTTTTCCCTTACTGACTTTCTATACATACTGGCACTACTACTAGAATTTGAAGGCCTAACTTGGTGACTTGGTCTATCATCTTCCCCTTAGCTTTAAGCCATCATCATAATTATGGTAACACTTTACTAAACTCTGAACTGAACTGCAATCATCATTACATACTTATACTCTATTCAACACATAGTTTTCTTACTAAAAAGACCATCTACTTCTGTTTCTTCATAGACTACTAATATCACAGATCCTAACTCACATCCCCACCTTTATACTTAGTATCAAATCAATAAACTTAAATTATTGCTAGCACTGTTCAAGCCTGCTGATTTACTTTGGTACAAATATCCCCATGAATACATAATCTGTTTAATACGGATAATATTATCCCAACTCTACTACTACTAAACTCCTGGGTTCATGCATCTAACTCTAGGTCATATGCTACCATAGGATCCTGAGAAGGGGTCTGATGACATATCTAGATTCAGGTTCGTGGATGAGTTCTCATTATTATGAATGAAATATGTACAACTTTGGAACATAACAGAACTAATGGGATACTTTTGAGCCTATGGGTAATCCCACAACTCTCCACGCAAACTATCTGAGAAAACCCTTTCTGTAGGACTTTGAGCTTCACTATTTCTGTTACCTTAAAAGTAAGGTGGAGTTGACATGAGAGAAGCATGATGAGAATCTTCATGAGTTTCCTAAAGAACCTTTCTATAGCATGATCTGAGACATGAAAGAAGGGAAACTATTCCTAAAACATCTCATAGCCTCTTACACATAAGTGTGGTGCACAATACACCCATGCGCAAAACTCTACTAGATGTGGCTTTCAGACTTCCTAGGACACTATTGAACCTTAGGCTCTGATACCAAATTTGTAATGCCCCATATCTGGTACCCGAAATGCTATACGATGCCTATGACCCCGAAGGACCACAAGCTAACCCATGGCTGATATCTATACCTGTACGCTGCATAATATATGTATATAAATGCAAAAATAAAGGTTGATAGGCCGTAAGGTTCAATGTTGTAACATAACTAATAAAAATATAACATCTGAATAGGGTGTGGAATACCCAAAATAACTGAAATAAACTGTATAAACATAATAGTTTCAAAAGCCTCTAACTGTCTGAATAAGGAGTTGATGGGACATGTCCCCAACTAAATCCAGCTACCTAAATAAATTGAGTACAAAAATAATAAAATAATAATCGTGTCCTCGAAGGATGAGGACTCACTGCTAGCTCTGACTGCTAATGCGGGAATGCTACTGGTGCTTCGAAGCTCATGCCTCAGAACCTATGGTGTAAAGTAAAACACCATAGTGAAAATATATCAGTACGATGGAATATACTGGTATGCATGTGAGGTAGGCTAATGCAAAGATTTCAAATGCATGAACTATGCTAACTGACCGAACAATATGAACGTGAGAATACATGCACGAATAAGAGACTGTAACCGAATTCATGATAATATGATTACTGAGTTTAAATACTGATAACAGGGAAATTCTGATAACTGATGTAACTGATATAACTGAGTCCCGTACTATTCTGAGTTGACTGTATCTGACAGTCCTAAAATTTGAGGAACTATCTAAGTTCTTTTACTGAAACTGTATGGCTGTTGCTATAATAACTGATTTGGGGGCTAATATGTGCCCTGATTGGAAGGGTGTCAATACCGCGCCACTGGTAAGGACAAGTTGCAAGTGACCCTCATATAACAGGTTACTCTAACGAGAACGGTGGGAATCCTCATATAATAGGTTAAGCCACCTCATCTACCCTCATATAACGGTCTATGATGTCTCAACCTACACTGGCTAGGTAGTTCTGGAATGCAAAGATTGCTTCTAAGAATCATACCTCATATAACAGGTGTGTTCCCATCCTTGGGTTCGCTCGGTACTAATTCTTACTCCCATATGAATAGACACTAAACATGATTAACTTAACTGGACTAGACTGAATTTATGGAGTTTCGTTGACTGATGGAATACTACTGGGATTACTGAATTTCTGAGCTTTCCTAAGTCACATGATTGACTGAGTTCTATGGATCACGGCTTGACTGAGGATATCGTGAAAACATGACACTATCTCTAGGCATACAACTATGTTTTTCGGGTATAAGTACCCCAGGACTCGATAGAAGGAAACTGACAAAGCATGGCTTTCTTGAATACATGACCAATATCAACAATCCATAATACAATAAGTTGGGGATTTCATGCAGTACATAGTTATCATAATCTTGTACATGAATGGGAATACATATCGACATATCAACATTTCATCAACTAGTCCGATAAGTAATCTTTCAAACATCCATAATGTACAACAATATCATAGAAGCCATTTTGATAATAAAGGTAAAGCATGCATTTGTCATTTTGATCATATTTTAGCTATAAGGCATAATTTATATCCCTTTAGGCATTTTATCAAACACCTTACATGCACAACTTAAGGCATAGGTGAAATCATCAAATTTTACAAATCATAAACCACCAAATTCATGGATTTCAATTTATATGCTATCGTAGTTTCATAATTTCACATAAAGATCCTAACTTGGGAATCAAACAACAACCATCACATAAAATTGAACAACCCACAACATAATAACATGATTCATAATTTATATAGGCTTCTTGAGCTTTATGGATGAAAAGAATCTATAAATCAACACAACTCATACCTTAGTTCATGATCCTACGAAGATTGATGGAGAAACTTCTTGAATTTGAATCCCTCAATTGGAACCCTAGCTTGTTCTTGAGAGGTTTTTGGGAAAAATAAGTATATTTTACTTCTATTGGAGCTAAATACCATGCTTGGGAGCTTATATATGGGTGGAAAAGGACCGTTTTTCCCTTAAAACAACCCAAAAATGGGGTGTTTATGTTACTTGGGCCATAAGATATGTAGCGCACACCTTATCGCATAATCTAGGTTGTACAACACACACCTTATCGCATACATTAGGTTGTGCGTCGCACACCTTATGGCATAAGTTAGGTTGTGCATCGCACACCTTATGGCATAAGTTAGGTTGTGCATCGCACACCTTATGTTAGGCGCACTCAACTTTGCAAAGCCTTAACTTCTTGCTCGGGTGTTCGATTTTGGTAAAATTGATATCGTTGAAAAGATAATTTGATTCTCTACAATTTGGTGGGTATAAACCTTCCAAAATACCATATATAGATTAAGTTATACTTGTTCAAAGATGACCTTTGTGGAATCAAACACTAAAACTTGAGGGATTTAAAGGCTCTTAGCTTGACTTACTCTAAGCGACTCTTATGAACACGCTTAACACATCATGAGCTATCTTCTTATTAGGATACTCATTGTAAGTCATGTACTCAAATATGAGTCACAGATAGGAGGTTTCATACGTAGGAACAATGGTTCATTTTCTAGCTTTGAAATATATGAGGTATTACAATTATGAACTTCTATGTTTGAATTAGATTGAATTCATGTTCATGATATTAGTTGGTTTTCAATCCATGATTTAAGTGCAAGTTCATGAAATTGAATAGTATGTGTGATGAATATGTGAATATCTTGATAAATCCTTGAATTTACAAAGTGATTAATGTATCTATGATGTTAATTTGGTTTTCAATCCATGATTATGATACTATTCATGAAAAAGGAATAGTATTTAGGGGGAATTATGTGAATAGCATGTTAAACCCATGAAATTGCAAGTTGGGCATTGTAGTTGCCATGTTTATATATTATCTATGAATATGTGCATTAGGTCGTTCTCCCCAAGTGATTGATAGAATGTTCATGTGAATTAAATGATGAAATCATGACATGCTAGTATATGTACAAGCTTATGCCCTACAAGTGTTTGATAAAATGCCTATGTGAATGAAATAGTGACATTAAACCATGATAGCATGTATTCGCCATTCATGTACAAGTTAATGCATTATAGGTGTTTGATGAAATATCTCTATGAATGAATTATTAGCAAGTGAACATTGTTATGTTATTCAAGATTTTGCTAAGCTTTACTTTTCATTCTGTCGAGTCTTAGGGTATTTAATACCCAAAAATTTAGTTGTTTACCTAGAGCCAGTGTTAGTTATAGAATAGTATCTGTCATGTTACGACTAGTAGTATTATCAGTCAGTTACAGAACTCAGGAAAACTCAGTAAACTCAGTATCAGTCCAGTCTAGTTTAGTATAATCAGATCAGTGTCTTTCAGTTAGGAGTAGAATTCAGCATCGAGCAAACCCAGGGATGGGGGCATTCCTGTTAGTGTAGGGTTTGACCCTTATTAGCAATCCATTAGTTACAAAACTACGTACCCAGCGTAGGTTGAGATGACTTTCTGCTAGATAAGGGTTGGCACATCTCTTATGAGTTTTCCTGCCAGTTAAGGGTTTACAAAATATCTTCTTGCCAGTTAGGGTTAACTCACAACCATTGTTAGCACCCGTGGTATGGTACTAACACCTTTCCAAGTGGGGTCACAGGTTGGACCCCTATCAACTCAGATTTGGGGTATGTCGGTTAAATGATTACCTCCCACAGTTTTAGTTTCAGTCTCAGTTTAGAACTCAGTTCAGTTTTACAAAATCAGAACTGTCAGACACAGTCAATCAATATCAGTAAATTAGTTATCAATAACTTTAGATATCAGTTACTCAGTTATCAGAACTCAGTACTCAGCTTCAGAAAAGATCAGGTACAGTATATAGCTATGTATGTCCACAACATTTATACTCAGTAATTTTAGTAGTATCAGTTATCCGCGTACTCTTACATTGAGTTACTCTATATCATTCAGTTACTCTATATCATTCAGTCAGTTACTGTTCATGCATATGAACCCTTACATTTAGCCTTACCTCATCTAGCATACCAGTACATTCCACGTACTGGCGCATACTCTTTATTTTTGCTATGATGTCTTATATCATAGGTTCGGATGCCCAGGTTCCCGACCGCGCTTAGACAGATCCAGTCGGTAGTCGCAGATTTAGTAGTAAGTCCTCATCTATCAAGGATATTCTTTTATTTCATCATTTCAGTAGTTTCAGTATTTCAGTAGTTGGAGTTAGTTAGGGACTTGTCCCATCAACTCTATATTCAAACAGTTTAGTTAGAGGCTTTTCAGACTAGACTAATTCAAACAGTATTTCAGATTCAGATGGTTTATCAGTATTTCAGATTTTGAACCTTATGGCATTTCAGCCTATTTTCTGCATTTAGTACAGTATATTATTCAGTGCTCACAGCAGATCTCAGACATGGGTTAACTTGTGGTCCTTCGGGGTCGTAAGCACCGTGTAGCGTCTGGGGTACAGACTCGGGGCGTTACAAAAGGTAAAACCAAAATTTAGTTCATAAATACATTACCCATGATAAGGAAAGCATTGAATAAAGCCCAAGTGAAAATGAGTTAAAAATGAGGTTTAAATTTGAAGAAAACTATTTTGGGCCTTCCAGGCCAAAATTATCAAATTCCACTTTTGAAATTGTATGTTAACTAGCTTTAGATGATAAGAATTGAAGAAAAGTAATTGCAATAGGTATTTGGAGCTTACCCAAGCTTGAAAATGGAAGAAATTGCCAAAATATTCTAAAATCTAAAGCTAAAAGTCTCAAAATGGTGGGAAACGAGAAAAATTATTTTTATATGAGTGCCCAACTGTGATCGCTGAAGAGATTAAATGGTCGCATAAGCGATCATCGCTTAAGCGACCAGGTAGTCGCTTAAGCAAATAGACCACATCAGTTAGCCAATTAAGCGAACCCTTGGTCTCTTAAACGATAAGCGGCCATCGCTTAAGCGACCATAGGATCGCCTAAGAGACTGCTTTAGTTGGTGCTGCACCAACAAACTTGGAGTTTTTCTCAAGTTTGCGATGGGACCCTCGGGATTCATTTGGAATCCTGAGAATGCAAACAAGATATGCTAATAGACTATATTTGACATTTTGGACTCAACTATGACAACAAATCATCAAAAAAGGATTGTTTTCACAAAATTGACCCCCGAGATCCTATTTTACAATTTCTCAAACCAAGGATTGAAATGTGATGTAAAAGCCATAAAATCAAACCTGCCATGCTACTAACCAAAAACTTACGTTCGAAATCTACTGGCATAGTCTTTTTTTCCATTTGATAAACAGAACAATAAATGTTGATCAAAGTCAACTAAAAGCCTTTTTAGTCTCCAAAAACCACAAACTCCCACAAAACACACCGAAATGCATTGTGAACTACACCAATCATCCCAAATCCCCCAAAAAATTACGAAGCAACTATAGGGAAGGGTAAAATAGTCAAATCAGTTCAAAATAAATAATTCACAAAAATTAAGTCATTACATCATCCACCACTAAGAATCTAGTGCGTCCTCGAACTAAAAATAATGGAAATACCTGAATCAACAAAAAGTTAGGGATAGCTACCACACATATTGAACTCGACCTCCCAAGTAGCCTTATCTACCGATCGATATCTCTACTTGACCTTGACTATTGGAATATCTCTAGAACGCAACTATCTAACATCCCTATCTAAGATGGAGACTGGCTTCTAAACAAAGGACTATCTATCATCGAACTACACTGAATCCCAATGAATTACATGAGACTCATCTGAAATATATCACCGTAGCATGGAAACATGAAAAATTGGATAAATAACTGATAAATCTGGGTACAGTGCTAACTCATAAGGTACATCCCCAATAGTCCAAAGGATCTCAAATGATCCAATATACCTTGGGCTAAGATTGCCCCTCTACCCAAACCTCATCATACCCTTCATGGGTGAAACACGAATGAAGACTCGAGTACCAACACTAAATCTCAAGGAACAAAATCTATGATCTACATAGCACTTCTACCTACTCTGAGCCACTCGAAGTCTATCCTGAATGACCTAAACTATCCAAAGATTCCTAAATTAGGTCTGTACCTCGGGGCCTAACCTCAAAAATCTCAAACCAGCCAACTGCGGAGCAAAAATACCTATAATACAAAGCCTCGATGGGAGCCATTTTATATAGGATGGTAGTTATTATTATACATAAACTCTGCTAATGCTAGAGTTTTCTCCCAATAACCTCCACAGTCCATAACACAAGCGTAGAAAATATCCCCCATGACCTGAATAGTATAGTTATCTGTCCGCAGGTTTAGGGGCGAAAAAATATGCTAAGATCAACCCGGGAATCCAATTACTTTTGAAATGTCTTCCAAAAGTGAAATGTGAAAACAAAACATCTATCTGAGATAATAAACACTGGCGTACCATGAAGATTAACTATCTCACGAATATAGATACGGGCCAACCTCTCAGCACTAAAAATAACTTGAACAAGAATGAAATAAGAAGATTTGGTTAATTGATCCATGATGACCCAAATGATGTTAGAACCACAAGAAGTATGAGGCAACCCAGCCATGAAGTCCATAGTGATCTGTTCCCATTTCCTCTAACAAATGGGTGACCTCCAAAGCAAACCACCAGGCCTCAAGTACTCAGTCTTTACCTGTTGGCAACATATGTAACAAGCTACAAAATCATCTATATCCTTTCTCATACCACCCACCAATAGTATTGTCTCAAATCATGATACATCTTGACACTCCTAGATGAATGGAATACATAAAACAATAAGCCTTCTCCAATATCAATCTTACCCAATTACCCAATTTTGTCACACAAACTCGACCTCCAAACCCCAAAATACTTTCTAAATAAAGTGAGGGTTTTTTATTCTCACCATTCAACACCTTATCCTAAATCATTTTCAATCTAGCATCATCGAACTAATGGACCTGAATCTGCTCCATCAAAGAAGATCTAGCCTCCACAAATGCCAAAACACACCCTTGTGTCAAAATATCAAGCCTAACCATCTGGTTAGCCAAAGATAGAACCTTTAAAGCCAAAGGCATCTCTAAGATGAAAAGATGTGCCAAGCTGCTCATACTAGTCAACTTTTGGCTCAAGGCATCTGTAACCACATTAGCCTTGCCCAGATAATAGGGAATTATAAGGTCATAATCCTTAAGCAACCCAAGACAATGACGTTGCCTCATAATAAGGTCTCACTAGGTGAAGAAATACTAAAGGCTATGATGATCCTAGAAGATCTCACAATGGACTTCATAAAAGTAGTGCCTTCACAACTTCAAAGAAAATATAACCGCGTAAAACTCCAAATCATAGGTAGTGTAATTTGTGTAATTATTATCATGGGGCTTCAACTAGCAAAAAACATATGCAATCACCTTACCCTCCTCCATTAATACAATACCTAACCCAATACTAGAAGTATCATAGGAGACTATAAAACCCACACCCTCATTTAGCAAGGTCAATATAAAAGCTAAGGTCAATAAATCCTTGAGCTTGTGAAAGTACGTCTTACAATCATCGGATCACTTAAAAAAATCTTCTTCTGAGTCAACTTTTTCAAATGAGCCGCAATAGATGAAAAATCCTCAACAAAGTATCGATAGTTATAACACCCCAAAAATGGTCCCGAGACGTCACACAGTGCTTAGGACCACAAGTGATCCCAAGCTAACCCTTCTACTGGCATAACTTATAAGCAACTGAATAAAATACATAAATCTGATTGTAATAAGTAGAAGATAACTCTTTTCTAAATCTAATCAATACAAAACTAAATTAAAATAATTACAACTCTGCTTTTACAAACAAAACTAGAATCAAATACCTTAACTCTACTGACTGTCTATGAAGCCTCTACTAGTATTGACTATAAGTAGACAGGACATGACCCCCAGCTATCCCAACTCAATAAAGAAAAATAAGATAATACTCATATAATATGACTGACTCGAGCCCTTGAATCAAGAGGACTCATCACCTGCTGACTGGAAGCTGCAATCTGTCTGAATATGGTATGCGTGTTACTACTGAACTGATACCTACATTATGAGACAATGTACCACATAGACATTTATGTGGATTAGTACTTTGAGGATGTACTGAGTATATGGGGATGAAATGCATAAGTAAAACATTATTTCATTATCATAATTTATAAAATAATGCATGCTAAATGTAAATGACTCACATAAGCTGAAATATCTAAAATACTGAAATATGAGGCAATAGGAAGCAAACATACTTTATGAATCTTGTGAGCCATAACATTTAGTTCTAAAAACTGTACTTGTATTCTCCCATTAAATCATATTGTCTAAGTGTAGAAAATACTCACTCTTAATCTGTAAGCTTAAAGCTAAAAACTGTAGCTAATATCTTTCTGTAAAGCATAATCTGAGTAAAACTTGTGAGCCTTAACACTTAGTTTTCTAAAAGCTTTTTTGTTACTCTTTCTGTTCTAGAATCTGTAGTCTATAAGCTTTAAAACTTGAGGGAAAACACTTTATCTAAAGGGAGATACTTTAAAACTATTCTGAAAATCTTTACTATCAAGCTGTAGGGAAATCTTTCAAAACTTTAGGACATAGAAACTTTGGGAGCTTTAGAAATTTTGGAACTTTGGGAGTTTCTTCTAATCGACATAAACTATATGAGCTGACATGGAGTCCAACGTCTTGACTACGTTGGGGAGAGCTATTCTACCCTTGCCATTAGAATAGAACCTTAACTTAGTGATCACTATCTTAGCCCACTATGGGCGTTTAAAACCTATGGTGGCTCGTAGTTATGGGGAATGAGACCTTGGAATCATACCCAACTCGGTGCTAAATACTACTCCCATACTTATTTCTCAGAACTTTTTAGGAAATCCACCTTAAAATAGCATAAGGGTTCATAATTAAAACCAATTATACTTCTTTTTGTTTTAAATCATAAACCATTTGAATAATATGGATTCCTATCTTAGCTTAGGATCAAAATATCAATCTTTGCATCTAAAAGCACTAATCAAAACTTGTCAATAGGACTTGAGATCATAATCTCCTTATAAAATCATCAATAGTACTTAGAACTCAAAGTATAAAGCTTTAATGCATCAATAATTACATCAATAATTATATTTAAACTTTATGTTCAATAATCATCTTAAAAGCTTACAACAATCTCAGTTAAGATAATGGTATATAACTCTTAATACAAATCTTATAATTTCAAACATGAACATATGTAAATTTCTTGCAATTGGAGCCTTAAATATCATAATAATTTCATAAACTAAAATAATAAGGATTTGAGTATCAACCCTAACTTAAATTTCATGGGAAATCATAGAATAATCAGTAAAATTAAAATCATAATTAAGTTTTGGGCACAAGGATGAAAGGTTTATCTTTGTTCAAACCCCCACATACCTTGGATGATGAACTAAATGAACAAGCTTGATTTTGAGATCCTATTTGTGCTCTTGAATGATGATTCTTGGAATTCTTGAGTAGGGAATCTTGAATCTTAAATTAATTTAGAAAAAGGATGGTGGACTCTTGAAATTCTTGAGGCTGATTGTTGAAGGTTAGGGTTTTGGTTGAGAGAAATTTTGAGAAATTTGAGCATAAATGGTTGTAATAAGCTTAAATCTTGTGTTTGGACACAATCGGGGGCTTGAGAATTGACCAAAATACCCTCTTGAGCTTTTAAACGAAACTAGAAAACGTAATTTTTTTTCCGATTTGGTTGGACACCGCGATGTGCCATAATCGCGGTGGCTCACTGAAAAGGGACGAGTGGGAACTGGACATGCTCCGCAACGTGCCACTATCGTGGTGCCCCTTTGAAATGCCATTTTGGCCGCTGGCGCGATGCGCCAGTATCGCGTTGGGCTACTGGATTTTGACAAATGGGAAAATAAACCACCTGCGACACGCCAATATCGCAGAGGTCAACTGGAATTGCCAATTATGAATTTTGCCTTTCCGCGGCACGCCAAGTGCCCAGGTGGCACACTACCAACTTAAAAAAGCCATAACTCCTTCACCGAGTGTCGGATTTGGACGAATTTGGTATCGATGGAAATCTTATTCAATTTCCTACATAATGAAAAGTTGAAATCTTAAAAATTCCATATGGAATAAATATTATTCATTTTGGGAGATATCCCTTAACATTCCAGGAACGAATTTAATCTAGGAAAAATACGGGGTATTACAATATCTCTCTCTTGGAAATATTCGTCCTCGAATGCGGCTAATTAGGTTGAAATCACTGAGGTATCTGAGGCTATAAGCTATCATGCACAGCTGAAATAAACTGTATGACTGGATCCCAATGTAGTGGGCTACTGGACTGATTTGTGAGTGCATGAACTTTCATAAGAATAGCTATATGGCTGAGATCGAAATGAGAGTGTCAACTTATGAATAACCATTATTTTAAGCTGGATCTGATTTCATAAGAAAGGGAATGAGAGGTTTATGACATGAAAACTCAAGGCATTACAATAGTAGCCTGCTAAACCAAAAAAACTCTGAATCTTGATAAGAGAAGTAGGCCTAGACAAATTAGGAATTGCTGCAATATTGGCCGAATCGACCAGGATACCATCTTTGGCCACCACATGAACTAAGAAAGACACAAACTCCAACCAAAACTCACACTTGGAGAACATAGCATATAATTTCTTATCTCTCAGCCTCTGGAGCACAATCTGCAAATACTCCTCATGATCAAACTTACTCTTGGAGTAAACCAAGATATCATCGATAAATACAATGACAAAAAAGTCGAGATACAATCAAAACACACAATTCATCAACTCTATGAACACGGTTAGGTCATTGGTCAACCTGAAGGACTTGCCCAAGAACTCATGATGACCGAATCGTGTTTGGAAAGCTATCTTCAAAACATCCAAAGCTCTAATCCTCAACTGGTGATATATGGACCTTAAGTCAATCTTTAAAAACACCGAAGCGCCCTAAAGCTGATCGAATAAATCATTAATACAAGGAAGAGGATACTTATTCTTAACCCTCACCTTATTCAACTACCGATAATTAATAAACATATGCATACACCTATCCTTTTTCTTCATAAACAAGGTAGACGCATCCTAGGGTGACACACTAGGCCAGGTAAATCCTTTATCCAACAACTCTTGTGACCGATCCTTCAATTTCTTTAACTCTGATGGGGACATCCTATAAGGAGGGATAAAGATAGGCTTGGTGTATGCTCAACAACCACTGCGAAGTCAATATAATGATCTAGAGGCATACCGAGCTAATTCATGGGAAGAATATCCATGAACTCACAAAAAATATGAATAAAATCCAAGAATAATAGTGATGCAGCACTAGTATCACGAATATGGGCCAAATATGACAAATATCCCCTTTTAACCAAGCAACGAGCCTAAAGGAAAGATATAACGCTCTTGGGATCCGAATTAAGCACACCCTTGCAAGCTAACCTTGGTATAACAGTGGATCTAAAGTCATGGTCTTAACAAAATAGTCTAGAATAGCATGATAGGAGCTAACTAATCCATACCCAAGATGACATCAAAATCTACCATATCTATGATGATCAGATTTGCCCAAGTTCACGCAACAAAGGTCACCACAGGATCAATGCACCTAATCCACCACTAAAGAATCTTTTATAGGGGTAGAGACATGGATAAGCACATCAAAAGGCTCACTATTAGTATTAAAACCCAAAATAAATATGCAAACACATTGGAGAAAGTTGACCCCAGATTAAATAATACAGATGTAGATCTGAAGCAAACACGGATGATACCTGTGATAATAACATCAAAAGTCTTTGCCTCTAGTCTAGGGGGTATAGAATAGCACTGGCCATGTCCCCTACCTGACTAAGTAGCCCCACAACTACCCCTACGGGCACCATTACCTCTACCATGTGCACCTTGAGTAGAACCTTTACCTCTTTAAGGGTTACCTTTTACTGCCAATATAGGAGAAACCTTGAAAACATGGCGGGGAAAATCCTTGGTTAAATGGTCAAACTCATCACACACATAGAAAACTCTATAGCCCGACTTAATAGGAGAAGGTACGATTGAGCTAGAATGGTGCCCTGAAATGCTGAACCAGAAGACCTAGTATTTGAACCCTATAAAACTGATTGCACTGGTCAACCATGATACCCATGGGAACCTCTAAAATTATTATCTCAAAGAGTGTGACTATTGATCTATCCCTGATCATGCACTCTCTTGGCACCTCCCTAAGAAGATCAAAGAATTGACTTAGTTATTTTTGTATGATCCACTATACTTTGATGCCGGGTGGTATCCAACTAAAGTAAAACATCGAATCCTATTATGAACGTCTGAATCTTCTCAGACTCAATGGAAATACTGGAAAAAGAATATCTAGGCAAGACATGAAAACATGCCTTATATTCTGCAACAGTCAGGGAGCCCTGATCCAAGTGATCAAACTCATATCTCATCTGGTCCCTCTGAGTGAATAGCACAAACCTGCCCAAGAAGGACTCAACAAACTTATACTGAGTCATATATGGAGCACCCAGAGGTCTATAACTAATAAGTTACCTCCATCAATCCCTGGATGCATCTTTTAGATGGTAGGTAGCGTAAGCAACTCTGTGCGACTCAAGCAATTCAAGTTTATGCAAATTCACCCAACAATCACTTAAGAACTCATAGGCATTCTAGCCTACAACACCACTAAATCTGGGTGGACCTAAATGATTGAATCTCTCAAACCTTTTTTGATCCTTAGAAGACATAACTATACCTGTAACAATAGGTGACATAATGAATCTGGATGGCTGAGATCCCACCTGAAGGGGTAACATAGATAAAGGTTGAACTCTTGATCTTAGAATACCATACTCAGATATAGACATAGTAGGAGGAACAACACCCAGAGTCTATGGAGTATTATAAGTAGATGTCGGAACCACTAGAGGTTCCATACTTAGAACTGAAGGAACACCATAGGTAGACTCTAGTACAAATGAGGTACAATACTCAAGGTTAGAGGAACACCAGTTGAACTCAAAGAAGCACCTTCTAAAAAAGTCAGCAATTGAATCAATAGTCCCTCCAAGACCGGGGTAAACAAATATTTCAAAACCTGAGTAGGTCCTATATCTCTAGAATGCTCAATCTGAGGCTCCAGGGAGATCTCCTTAGTACTACCTCTAGAAGGTGAAGATACTCGTACTATTTCTCTACCTCAGGCTCGGCCATGACTCGCAACTCGCCCCTTATAATGGGATCTCTTCTCTGATGATGGCTTAACATCTCTAACCTTACCGAATCTAGTCCTCTCCATCGATGCAGAAAAGAGTGAAACACAAGTTACAACACAAATATGAAAGATTCTCATGATAAGAAACATAATAAGGAATTTTTTATCACGACCCGAACCAGGGCTTGGACATGATAGATATCTCAAGTCCACCATAGACCAGAAACCACCCTACTTAACCCAATCTCAAAAGCATAATATTGATTAATAATAATAAGGCAGAAGCCAAATAAACAAAAATAAAAGATGAATATATAGCTCTATAAAATCTAAGAGTCATAACAATAACCAACCAACCCACATATATCCATAGTAGACTCTAAAACTAGAATACATATCAGGTCGGGACATGCCCCCGACCATGACCAAAAGAATCCAAAATTACAGAGTAAAAAAAAAAACATGGAAATAATAAGGCTTTCTGAAAAATGGAGGCTCACCACTTCACAGTAACTCAACAGGCGTGCTAATCTATCTAATGTTGCACAAGGGTAAAAGAAGTGTCTTTGGACCCTACATTATGTAGCGTCCTAGGACGGTCAGTAAGATAAGCACCACTATGTAACTCAGGAAAAGTGATAAAATAATTTCATGTCCAAAATCAGTCGAACAACATGTACACATTCATATATACATATATAGTATGACGGGATAAGGAACAATGGTTAAGCATGAGATTTAAAAATTATTATCCTAGACTGTGTAGCTCTGTCCATCCTAAGGGGACCTACGAGCTATATGGGTTTAGATACCCTATTGAAAAGGTCCTAGCACGTGTTAGCTGCATGAACCAGGAAAATTCGAGGAAGGGCCAAAGCCATCGAGGCTCCAACTATTTCAAAATATATATAATGTTGAACCATGCACACGGTTATAAAGAATCCCACGCTGGCAAATGTGGTTTCCAATTTTGGTCCCTCCGGGATCTCCACCTTCACAATGAACTACATGACCTCCTTTAAGTCCAAATTAAAACCATTTAGCACATAATTCCAACCATTAACTATGGAGTCATTCTTTAAGGCATTTACTACTTGGTATCGTCATACCAATACGCTTGTAAGCTAAATTAAACATGTCAAACTAATCCACATTGACTCTCAAGTTCCATTAAAATTCAAGCCATGGCTACCAAGGTCATCCAAATCCCTTTAAATAACCATTTATCCATTAATGTAGTACATTGAGTTCTCCAGCTAAGATTCATTAAATTTGGGAAAACCCATATTCCCATATCCAACCATTTAATTAAAGTACTAATTCAGCCCAAAAATATTAATTTAAAGAATGAATAATCAATTCACGTCATGGGATAAACAATTGAATAAAAATTAATCAAAACCCTTCACACAATTTCAAAACTCACAATTTAAATCACATGGAAATCCATCAAACCAAGGCCACAATGTAAAATTAAAGTTTGAGGAAGAGAAACATGCCTAAAACACACAAGAATTTGAAATTAATTTGGAGTTTGGAGCCGGGATGATGAATGCACAGTGAAACCCTTGAATGTTCTTGGGTTTTATGTTTGAGAGTAAAATAGGGAGATTTGATCTTTAAAAACTTATGGGAGTGGGATTATTTTATGTTTAAAAGTTGTAGAAAAGTAGAACATACCAAAAGCCTATCACCCTTAAGTGAAAAAAACAAGACTGTATGAGAATTACACCTTGGCGTGGAACTCCAATATGACGGAGGTTATGCTCCATGCCAGACCAATATCGTGGAGGGTAACCTCCGTGACACGGCGACAACGCGGAGGCTCACTGCCTCAAAGTTCAAGAATATCCCCAAACCGTTTCTGAAAATTCTCAAACTTTCCTAAATTACCCTTTTAAAATCCCTAAACACAATTCAAGTCAAAAATCAATATTACGAACACGGAAAGGTCAAAAATAAAATGATCAAAATTTTAAGGGTCTTACATTATCCCTTTCCGTTAGGATCATTCATCCCCAAATAATAAGTTAATGATACTTTTAGCACGAGAATAACAATAATACCCCAAAATCACAAGGGAAAATGAAACTCATACCTTAAGCACTTTCATCCAACTCAGAGAACAAAAATGGATATTTGGACTTCATATCTTCCTCAGTTTTCCATGTAGCTTCTTCTACCTTTTGGTTTTTCCAAAGCACCTTCACCAAAGCTACATCTTTTGTCCTCAATCTAAGAACTTTCCCATCCAATATCTCAATCAGGACTTACTCATAAGACAAGGAATTTGTAACACTAACATCCTCATCGGGCACTATCAAGGAAGGATCACCCACATACTTTTTCAGCATGGACACATAAAATACGGGATGAATAGAACCTAAACTTGTAGGCAAGTTCAACTCATAAGCAACGTTCCTAGTTCTCTTTAAAATCTGGTATGGACCAACGTATCGAGGACTGAGTTTCCCCTTTTTTTGAAATCTGATGACTCCTTTCATAGGAGACACCTTCAAGAATACCCAATCATTAACCTCAAAATCTAATTCTCTCTGCCTTACATCCGCATAAAACTTTTGGTGACTTTGAGAAGTCTAAGTATTTCTCTAATCACTTTCACCTACTCTATGGCTTGGTGAACCAAGTCAGGACTAAACAACCTAGTCTCACCAACCTCAAACTATCCAGTAGGAGACCTACACCTCCTACCATAAAGAGCCTCAAAAGGAGCAATCTGAATGCTCAAGTGATAATTATTATTATATGCGAACTCAATAAGAGGTAAGTGGCCAACCCAACTACCCTTAAAATCAATAACATAGGCCCTTAATATATTCTCCTAAGACTGAATAATATGCTCCACTTACCCATTCATTTGAGGGTGGAAAGCGGTGCTATGGTTCACCTGCATAGACAAACCTTTCTGAAACAAATGCTAGAAGTGAGTTAAAAACTATGAACCTCTGTCTAAAATAATAGAAAATGAAGCACCATACAACTTCACAATCTCTTGAATGAACAACTTTGCATAATTCTCTCCCATAGAACGGCTCAGTATCCAAATAAAACATACAACTATAGAATGTACACATCAAAACGAAGCCAACGATACCATATTACCCATTTCAAGTCGAGGTCAAAATGAAGCCAACGATACCATATTACCCATTTCAAGTCGAGGTCAAAACAAACCTCCAAAATGAGTTTTCAAAAAAGAAAGGTAAAACCAAAATTTTTAATTCATAAATATATTTCCCATGATAAAAGAAATCCATAAAGAAAACTCAAGTGAAAACTAGTTAAAATGAGGTTTAAATTTGAAGAAAATTATTTTAGGCCTTTTAGGTCAAAATTCTCAAATTCCACTTTTGAAATCATATTTTAACAAGCTTTAGATGACAATAATTGAAGAAAGGTAATTGAAATAGGGATTTGGAGATTATCCAAACTTGAAAATGGAAGAAATTTCTCAAAAACTCTAAAATTCAAAGCTCAAAGCCTCCAAAAGTGTGAAAAGATCAGAAAAAATAATTTTTATATGGGTGCCTAGATATGATCACTTAAGCAACTAGCTAGTTGCTTAAGTGGCCAGACCACATCCGTTGGTCTCTTAAGTGATTGCTTCAGTTGTTGCTGCACCAGCAAACTTGGAGTTCTTTCCAAGTTTGCGATGGGACCTTAGGAATTCATTTGGAATCCTAAGAATGAAAACGAGATATGCTACTGGACTAAATTTGATGTTTCAGGCTCAGCAACAACATTAGATCTTCAAAAAAGGATTGGTTTCACAAAATTAACCCCCGAGACCCCATTCTATAATTTCTCGAATTAAGGATCAAAATAAGATGTAAAATCCATAAAATTAGACCAACGACACTACTAATCCAAAATCAATGTTTTAAATCTGTAGGCGCAGTCAGTTTTGCCATTCGACATACAAAATAATAAATATTGATCAAAGTCAATTATAAAGCCTGTTTAGCCTCCAAAAATCAACAAACTCGCACAAAACACATCGAAATGTATTAGAAATTATGCAAATTATTTCCATGCTTTAAAAACATCATGAAGAAACCTCAAAGAAGGGTAAAATGGTTAAATCACATAAAAATAAATAATTTACAAAAATTAAGTCATTACAACTAAGAACTTGGATATTCCAGGATTGTAACTTGATAAATTGTAACGCTTCGAATCTAGTACCCAAAATGCTACACGATGCTCATGACCCCGAAGGAACGCAAGCTAACCCATGACTGATATCTGTACCTGAGCACTGCATAATATACTGTATAAATACGGAATAAAAGGTTGAAAGACCATAAGGTTCAAATATCTGATAAAACATAACATCTGAAAAATATGGTATATCAATATCAAAATAACTAAAATAACTATCTGAACATGTTATAGTCTGAAATCCTCTAAAACTGACTGAATAAGGAGTTGATGGGATATGTCCCCAACTAACTCCAACTACTGAAATAAACTAAGTACTGAAAGAATTAAATTATCAAATAATAACATCCTCGAATGATGAGGACTCACTGCTAGTTTGACTTATGAAACTGGAATGCTACTGATTCTCTGGAGCTCGTGCTTCTGAACCTATGGTATAAAACGCCAAAGCACAAATGCGTCAGTATGATTGAATGTAATAGTATGCAAGTGAGGTAGGCTGAGTTTATATGCATGAACAATACTGATTGACTAAGTAACATGAACGTGGGAATACATGCATGAATACATAACTGTAAATGAGATTATGACAACAATGATTACTGAGTCTGAATACATATAACATGGATTTTTGATAACTGATATGACTAATACTGAGCGACTGTGTCTGATAGTCTAGGTTTTGATGGAACTAGATAAGTTACATACTGAGCTGAGTGACTGTATCTGACAGTCCTGAATTCTGTAGAACTATCTGAGTTCTATTACTGAGACTGAGACTGTAGGAAGTAGGCATTTAACCGACATGCCCCTAATAAGCTATTATAGCTGAGTTGGGGTCCAATCTGTAACTCCAATTATAAGGGTGTCAATATCGCGCCACTGGTAAGGATAAGATGTGAGTGACCCTCATCTAATAGGTACTCTAATGAGAATGGTGGGACCCTCATCTAATAGTTTAAGCCACCTCATCTACCCTCATTTAGCAGGTTTGATGTCTTAACCTATGCTAGCTACGTAGATTTGGAGTACAAGGATTACTTCTTAGAATCACACCTTCTACTAACAGGTGAGTTCTCAACCATGGGCTCACTCGGTGCTGAATCCTACTCCTATCTGAATAGACACTAAACTGAATATACTGGACTGAACTGGACTGAACTCACTGAATTCCGTGGATTGACGGAATGTTACTAAATTCTGTTAACTAACTGAGTTCATGAGATTATTGAGTTTTCCTGAGTCATGTAACTGACTGAATTCTACTGATCATGGTGTGACTAAGATTATCATGAACCTGACACTGTCTCTAGGCACACAACTAAATTGTTGGGTATAACTACCCTCAAGACTCGATAGCATAAAAGTAATTCATGGCACAAGTTCGAAAGCACAACAATGGCTACACATATATCTATAATTCATTGACTAAGATATTTCATCAAACACTTGACATGCATTAACTTGTACATGAATGGGGATTTCATATTATCATACTATAATGGCACTCTTTCCTTCACATAGGCATTTAATCAAACACATGGGGAGCATACTTTGGTTATACCATTCTCAATGCATCTAATTATCATGGTTGCATAAACAAATTTACAATTTGAAGGGTTTATCATGAATATTATGCAAATCACCACATACTAGGATAAATCATTGGAACATGTAATTTAAAACATGAATCAAAACCCAACAACAACATGGACATGAATTTCAATTAAACTAAATCATGAACATTCATAAATACACAATCTTAGATTTTTAAAAGAGATTCTTGAGCTTCATGGGTGAAAGGGACCCATGAATCAACACTTGACATACCTTGATTGTGATATTCTTAAAGTTCTTGGACTTGAAGAACTTGAACTTCTTAGTTTCTTGAAGAAGGGTTTGGATCTTGTTCTTGGAGCTTGATCTTTGAGAGAAATCCTAATTTGGTATTGTAGATTAATAATAAAGTTATGAGCTTTGGTCTGGTATAATAAGGGGTTAAAATGGGTGGAAAAAAATTCCAAATACCCTTTTTAAAAATGGCTTAAAATCAAAGATCGGAAGTGGCGACGGTTTGGGCGACGGTCCGTCGCTGGCTCGACGGTCCATCCCGTCGTACTTGGCCAGAACTTGAACTCCTGCCTTGTCTATGACGGTTTAGGCGATGGTCCATCGCTAGATCAACGGTCCATCGGTCTTGACTGTCGCACTTGGCCAGAACCTAAACTTCCTACCTCGTCTGCGATGGTTTGGGCGACGGTCCATCGGTCCTAACCGCCGCACTTGGCTAGAAGATGGGTTCACTGCCTTAGTCGCAATAGCTTGGGTGATGGTCCATTGCTAGCTCGACGTCCTGACCGTCGCTTCTGGACAGTTTCGACAGTTCCTGTAAAACGTCCATAACTTTTACTTCGATACCAGATTTGGACGAAATTGATATCGTTGGAAAGCTAATTCAATTTTTCACATGATAAAAAGTTAAAATTGGGGAAATTCTATCTGATTTAAACATTAATCATTTAGAAAGTCATCACTAACTCTTCTGGAGACTAGATTTGACTTAAAAAAAGTTTAAGGTATTATATAAATTCACACATATTCAAAGATCAATTGATGTTAAAGGAAAGATTAACCACCGAACATGGTCAGGAGTTAACTAGTGTACCCCACTAAAACTAATACGATTCACATTCAAACAAGAAAGAGTGCTATCATATGAAAAAATGATGTTTTATTCGCTTATCCATAATGACACAATATAGAAATGCAGAAGAATGAAATCCTAACTGTAAGAACAAGAACTAAAAGTAGAATAATAGGAGAAAGACACAACTAGAGCTAGAATTATGAAACCTCAATAGGAATTCTTTTCCCTTGCAAGAAATCTATCAAATAACATCTAATTAATAATATCCTTAAGACATAACTCCCTTAAGAGTGTCATTCAATTCATGAGAATTCAACAATATCAAAATAATCTAAGCATGAAAGAGTTATTCTCCACTATTTATAGTATAAGCTAATTATTATAAGAATATCCTTAATGAAAAAAGACTTTCTTAAGATGATGACTTCTGTTTGAAGGATAACCTATTTTCATTCTGAGATATTTTTTTCATACTCCTAATATTTTTCAAATGAAGTCTTGTACTTTCACTGTAGCATGTTCTTGAGTCTCAAGTCTTTCTTCTGAGCCTATGATATAATGACTTGATAAGATGCTCTTTAACTCTTTAGTTTTCCTTGATGTACATGTCTCATTAATTCTCTCTTGTAAAAGATTCATTCTTGAAGTCAAATCTTGTAAAAATATAGGGAAAACTTACATCAACAAGGATCTCATAGTATGAGGGTTAGGACATGTGTAACAAATTTACTAACATGTCAAGGATGCACAAATTTGTGATATAGCAATGCATCAACTTTTTTCATGAAGAATAAAATCTCATATGCACAAAAAACTTAATTATTCAAAATATCATGAAATATGGATAGCGTAAAAGAACTAATGAGTTCAAAATAATACCAAATAGGTAAGATCACATTAGTTGTAGTAGTATGATCACAAATGACCCTCTATTTCAAATATTCCACTTTTGAGGTGGTACCAAAACCAACTCAAACACATCCAAAGTATCGCTGAGATTAAAAAATATATACCGATCAAAAAAATAATCAAGTACCCCATTTGAACCCCTCCCGACATGAGGTATGCTTTTAACATAAGAATGGAAATTAAAGACAGATGAAAAAATGAAGACACGAGTAAAGGAATTAATTAAAAATAATGGTTAAGAAATCAAAATTTTCAATTGATTAACCAAAACAAGAACCTACACCATAAAGATGCCCTCAAGAGGGTTGAATCTTCAAGCAAACTATCCATCAACATTGAATATCAACTAAGACTTAAACCCCAACTCTCACAAGAGTTTTACTATTCAAGTGAATATCCATAATCTAAAAAATAATCTAAGTTTAAAGGAGATATTCTTCACTATTTATAGCTAAACTAATTATTACAGAAATATCCTTAATGAAAGAAGTGTTTTCTTAAATATGAGGACTTGTGTTTGAAGTTAGCCTCGTTCCACACATAACCTTTTTCTTCATACTCCAAGTGGTGCATTGTTCTTTATGTTTAGCATGTTCTTGAGTCTCAAACCTTCCTTCCAAGTCCCTGACATAGTGACTTGATAAAATAAATTTGAACTCTTTATCTTTTCTTAATGTGCATTCATCACTCCACCCATCTAAGAAGTTCCTTCATAACTCAAAATCAAATCAACACTTATTACAAGTCACTAGGAATGTGAAAAACATATAGTTTTGGAATCATAGGAATTTAACTATTACAAATTAGAACAGAAATGATAATACTTGATAGAAACAAGTTATTCTTAGCAATAGTTGACTTTTGTTCTTTAGATTTTCTCTTCTAGACTTTGGTTTAACTCTGTAGTCTCTCTCTCTTTTTAGGATAGTTTGTCTATAAAGCATTTAAACAATGCTCCATATGGGCCATTTTTGTTTCTCCAAATCCAACCAAGAATTCGTTAAAGGCTTTCTAAGAAATCAATCCTTGTTTGACTTGATTTGAAACCGGTCAACCTCTTTTAATTTCAAGTTAATTTTGTTAAGAATGAAGAAAAATCTAAAATTGGAGGTTAATGAGATGGGTGAACTCTTTATTAGGCTTAGGCAATCCTACTTTCTTTAAGCTAATTTTGGAGTGTGAGTAAGATTCATAATTTTATATGGTATCAAAGCAAGACCCATCTAACCCAATATTGGCCCCCAAATTTAAAATGATCATGTCACCTAATGTTGGGCCCTCAAATTAAAAATAATTAACGCACTAGATGTCCATTCTTGAGCATGAGGTGGGGTGTTAAAAATAAAGAAAAGTCTGACATTGGAGATATCTATTCCTGAGCGTGAGGTGGGATGTTAAAAATGAAGAAAAGTCTGACATTGGTGGCTAATAAGATGGATGAACTCTTTACAAGGCTTGGACAATCCTCCTTCTTTTGAGCTAGCTTTTGAGGTGTGAGTTAAGTCTAAGACCTAATTTTATAAATGGGTATGAGTTAGGTATAAGACCTGATTTTATAAATTTCATGTGTTCAATTATGATAATATTTTCATGTCTAAACCCCTGTTCCTTGTAAAATTTGATTACTCCTTAATTAGTCTAGATTCTCAAGGTTTTTTATGCGCGTAGAATGTCATTCTTCTGCATAAATCAAACAGACTCTAGTTCTTGTCTGAAGGAATATGATCTTGTTCATGGACTTCTTTATCCATCTTCCTTGTGCCTCACTCATGCAATGTTTATTAATCATCATGGCACCATATGATCCTGAATAATGATTCAGATCAAAACAGCTTACTGCAGTTGTTTATCGTTCTTTCAATTAATAATTATTGTTAGTATTAAATAGAATTATCTATAATAATTTTTTAATTAAACTAATCATGTTAATAATTTTATCTTGTCTGTGCTGAACTTTAATTTATGCTGAATTTATGAGCATTGCTTTTAATCCAATAAGAGAATCGAAAATAATTCTGCAGATCAAACTAATCTATATATAATATAAAAGAGAGTTATAGGCAAGGTGATGTGGCACCTCTCTTTGTGCTTCATTCCTATTTATCTTTTTTCTTCCTTTTTTGATACTTTTTTCTATTTTCCCCTCATTTTCAAATTAAATAATTAAAATATATTATCCTATTTATTGAGTATTATTAATAGTTATTATTAACAATTTAGTTAAACAAATGAAGAATTCAAAAGTCTCAACAACTTTCAATAGTTCAAAAGTCATTGCCATTAATTTAGTAATATAATGATAATTTGTTGTGCAGAATAAAAAATTAAATTAATTTAGCATGATAACCACAATTTAATTTATCATAATGATCAACAAATTTAATGAGTATGATAATGGAGAACTTAAAAGACATACTATTTGATGTATAAATATGTACTAGGCTAGGATATTGGTCTTCCAAACAATTGAAAAGATTAAGCTCACAAAATTGATTTATAATATGAGTTAGAATTTTTTTTTTTAACTCAATAACTTTATGGTATATTCTGTTAATGTGTGTGATGACTTCAGTGATCTTTTTTTATTATTGACTTTAAGGTATTTTCTTATTAAAGGTTATTTTTATTTCTATACAAAAACTTATTCAATTTTTGAGGGTGAAAAAGAATTTTACAGTAAACGTATATTTTTGTAGGTATGTACCATAATGAGCTTTATGACTTTCTTTCTTTTGAATTCTTTGCATCTCCATATATTTAATTCTTTTTTTTATATGCATATATGAAGAGTTATTCTTTTATTTAATTTATGCCACAATATTGAAATAACCAGTAAAAACTTTTAAAATTTTGTAGCGAGTTATAAGGTAAAAATACTGTAGATTTGTAGACATATGAGGGAGTAAGGTTTCTAACTTTTGAAATGCTATTAGGAAAGATGGAAAAAAATAAAAAAGAAAACAATTATAGAGAAAGTACAGTGTGAAATAGGAGAAGAAGAGCAGCAAAAAATAATAGCTTTTCTAAAAATATTAGACAATCTATGTATAATATAAAAGAGAGTTATAGATAAGGTGATGTGACACTTCTCTCTGTGCTTCATTCCTATTTATCTTTTTTCTTTTTTTTTGACACTTTTTCTATTTTTTCCTCATTTTAAAATTAAATAATTACAATATTCTGTCCTACTATTGAGTATCATTAATAGTTATTAATAATAATCGTAGTTAAGCTAATAAAGAATTCAAAAGTCGCATCAACTTTCAACAGCCCAAAAGTCATTGCCATTAATTTAGTGATATAATGATAATTTATTGTGCAAAATAAAAAATTAAATTAATTTAGCATGATAACCACAATTTAATTTACCATAATGATCAACAAATTTATTAAATATGATAATGGAAAACTTAAAAGACATAATAAAAATTTCTCAAAGAAGAATTAAAAAAATAAATTCAACGGACACAAACTACAGTTTGCACAACTTA
Source organism: Capsicum pubescens (assembly GCA_030864215.1). Classification (NCBI taxonomy): domain Eukaryota; kingdom Viridiplantae; phylum Streptophyta; class Magnoliopsida; order Solanales; family Solanaceae; genus Capsicum; species Capsicum pubescens. The sequence goes on from CM061546.1 coordinate 75,604,844, forward strand.
TTTGTGTTGTTGTAATTTTTTCTCTTGATTTAATTTCTTTGGCTTACATTTATATTTTTTTATTCATAATCTGAATAAAATAACATTTAACTAAATAATTTTTTATCCCATATATTTGAAAGTAGAGTAATCGGCATCACATTTAAAATTAACAATGTCTTTTTTGCTTTCAATCTTTTTCGTTTTAACATGCATTGATTCATATTATCTTTTCCCTCATATATTTTTTTCACATTTTTTTGAGATTTTTTTTCTCTTTCATAATTATTTCAAATTTTATTTTATTTCTACAGTGAAATAATAAGTATTTGGGTGATATGAGGAGCTAATCAAGTACAGTTTTAAATTTTCTCACATTTATAAAGAGAATAATAAGTACTTTGCACAATAAATTAGAGGAAGTAGAATAGATATTTGATCGACCTATAGAAAAACATAATAAGGCAAAAACAATTGCTTCTCTTTATGTTTTGATTTTGTTTGATAAAAATTTGCTCAATTAAAGCAAGAAAATAAATATAGAAGAAAAATAATATCATTTTTTTCGTAAGTTATATCAGTAGTAGCATCATATGAAATGTAATTTGTATAGATTTTATAGAAGATCTCATCAATGATATAATTTAATTAATTGTGTTTTATTCATGCTTTTTATATATTGAACTACATATGAAAGTCTAATTTAATTAATCGTGCTTTTTTTTTTTTATACTTGGTATGTAGTTATTGTATGAAAGTCTAATTTTTTAGAGGTAAAATTTATATTGAGTAAATTTAATTTACGATAGAATAATTATAGGAGTCAAAACTAATTGAGAATGTGATTTTTCATAACAAGAAGAACAAAATTATCCTACGACATCAATAGTTGGTTGCGAAGAAGAAGAATGAAAAATAAGAAAAAAAATCATTGTTGATTTGACCTTTGCATATGTCGATGTATTTTCACATTTCGATTATAAGATAATTTTTTTATGCAAATCAAAAATTGATAATTTATTTTACTTAAATATTTATCTTCATAATAAAGAATAAAACATAACTTATTAGATGATTGTATTTGTAGAATAATAAGCCATTAACAATAAAATTTATGTCATTTCATTTTTTAATACTCTGTGTATCCTTTGATAATAGTTTCAATATTTTTAACAATCGCGTAAAGCGCGATTAAGTCTACTAGTTATAGAATAAATGATACACAATATAGCAAAGTATAGAATTAATTAAAGCACTATGTATTTACTACTTCCTCCGTCTCAAATTACCCGTCCCAAATTGAGATGACACATGGATTAAGAAAAATAATAAATAATATGTCTAATTTATCATAGTACCCCTATTAAATGATGTTTACATTTTAATTTGAAGAAAAAATAATTAATGCAAAGGGTAAAACATGAAAATTCTTTTTTGTCTCTTCTTGGATTAATGAAAAATGACAAGTAAAATGAGAAATCAAATTAAGAAATTTGGGACGGGTAATTTGGGACTGAGGGAGTATTAAAGAATGTAAAAATGCTTAAACAAAATACATGTGGGATATATATTTATGACAAATAATTAGTTGGTGGGATGTTGCTCTTAATTGCAATGTCTTGCCATGCAAGTTACAAGAAAATGTGTGGCCGTGTGATGTGATTAGATTGCTCATGAATTTGAGGAGGATCATTAGAACAAATGTTACGCAATAAAGCAAGGTGGGATTAGATTAGAAATAATTAAAAGAATGTATACGAAATACATATTGGATATAACAAATCATTGTAGATGCGATGCATGTATTAATTAATTGCACTCCCTAATTGCCATGGAAACTTACAAAAAAACATCGAAGTCCATTTGACAAAATGAAGATGATAGAGAAGTATAGATTCCTGTAATTATGGGACTCGACAAAAAGGCAAAGAAATAAGTACTACTTATTAATATTTCTTTCCTTTCGGTTTGTATACTGACTTGACATGAAATCTAACAAAGTAAATTATTTTTTAAAAATTTGGTAATCTTAAACTAAAAAATATGATGAATATATTAAAATGTCTTTTAATTTTGTAGCTTTAAATATGCTGCGTGCAAAACTTAAACTAAAAAATTGTCAAAAAAAAAAAGTTATTTTTTTTTTTTAACAAACTTAAAAGGAGAGTAAGATAAATAAATTGAAAAGAAGAAATGCATGAATAATTTTTCTTTTTGGATGTATGTGATTTTTTTTTGTGGGGACCTAGCTAAGTACTGAGTGGCCCGGGTGTTGTGAAGCTAAAAGTTGGGGTCTTTCATTAAAGCTTAACTTATTACAAAACACAGACAAATAAAGACATGATGCTTCCATAAAATGTAAGTTAATAATGTTGCAATAATATTTTCTTATAAGTTTATGATTTGTATTAAATCATTAGTCTTGATCCAGACCAGAAAAATGTGTCATTTCTTTATATAGGGATAAAAATCATGAAAATAGCTGGATTTTGGTGATCTGTTTTTATCAAAATAATGAGAAGTTGCATAATTATTTTTCTTTTCCAGATACTTGTTTTAATTGATGAATGTTTATAATGCAATGAGCAATAAACTTGCTCTCTCTCCCTATTTTTCTTTTTTTAAATTTCAAATTCTCTATGCTAAAGTTGACAGATATTCATGAAAGCATTGATAATTTCTGCTTCATTTTTATTAGTGTTAATTAGAGGAAGGTCTGACAACGGAAAAGAAAATGTAGTCGAACCAAAGGTCTTTTTCACTCCATCTCATATGATATGTTTAAGATCATAGAATTAAAAATATTTAAAATATTACACATTTTTAATTTAAGATCATAAGATTTAAAAATTTTCTTTACTTTCTTAAACTCGTGCACAACCAAACAAGGTCATGTAAACTAAACCTAAGGGATTTTCTATTGAGTTCAAAATCGAGAGGGCGTCATGTGAAAGCTTGTAGTTTGCAAATCATGAGACAATAAATCAGACGACAAAGAAAACAATACGAACAAGCATAATTATTATATGGTTTGACCAATTAACCTACATATAAAAACCTAATTTAAAAGAAAGCATTAAAAACTATTAGAGAAAAATCTTCCCCTGAACAAGACTCTTTAAAGACTATATAGTGGAGGTATTGTATTATGATTTAAGAAGAAAGATTTCTATTTACAACGATACAAAACCCTTCATCTAATAAAGAAGAAACCTAATAGGAAAGAGATTTTTTGCAATAAGGAAACCTTTTTTCATCAAGAAAAGTAATTCTAATTCTGGTAGAAAATCAAGTAAAGTAAGAATTTTAGGGCACGCTACTGAAAATTACCCCTATGGCGATAGTTACAAAATCATTGCAATATACAACAAAACCGTCACCATAACTCTACCGCAACGGCTAAGCAAGTGTCCTATATGTGGGTGCTGCGATAGGGCTATGACAACCATTTATGCGACAGTTGGCTGAAACCATCGCTGTAGGTAAAGCTATAGCAACAGTTGTTTTTTGTCTTATTGGGATGCCTCTTTTCATCTATTACAACGGATACTAGCCATTGCAATAGATTCTATTGCAGCGACATTAAACCATTGTAATAGCATCTATTGTGACGTTTTTATTATTCTATTGCAACGTTTTTTGTCTGTATATTGGAACTATTTTGAAAGTCTATTGCAATGACTTATTATTCTATTGCAACGTTTTTTGAGTACCTATTACTACTATTTCGTTAAACTATTGCAACAGTTTTTTAGCCTCTTGCAACAATTTCAGATACTATTGCAATGGTTTATTGATCTATTACAACGATTGTTGCCACATGTTATAACTAACCACATGTTATAAATTGAAACGATGTATATAAAATAGTCACTCGTATTAATGTAAATTTATATTAAGATACATAAAAAATTCTAACACAATATATACACATCACAAAATAAAATCATTCATTAATAATTTCATAATCCAAAATATGCAACAAGCTAGTAATCTAAACCCAAAAGCAAAATGTTAATTAAGTCCAAATGATTAGTTAATTTTTTACATAGTAACAAGTTCGAGTCGCGATAAGTTTCAAAATATTGAACATAAAAAATATTGATATTAGAGCATTTATCAAAAACCCAAAAATCTTCTCAAGTTAGATCAATGTTTTCATCACTTTCTTCATCTCTTTCTTCATTTTAGACACCTATAAAAAGAGAACAAATAATATAAATTAGCACTAAAATGACAACATATTTCTATTTACAACACACCAAAAAATAACATTTCAAGAAAATTTGCATAAGTAAAATTCAATAGCTACTGCGTTGTTGGTTAGCTGCACTGGGAGGGTGTAGCTTAATTTTTAGCCATTAATTGAATCTATCAAGGAAAAGATTTGTGAAGAAAATATCCCTACAAAATGTAAGACAGTGAAAAATACAAGGTATATGATAGTATTAAAACTCAAAACTCTTTTAAATGCATACCTCATACATTACGCCAAGAGATGAAGATGTATAGTTATTTAACTTACAAAGAATCTCCCCAATGCCAATAGGAGCAGAGTCCTTTTGTTGTTTCTGTTTTATTAGCTCCAATGCAGTTGAGGCTCAATCATTTCTACTTTTTTTTCAGATTGAACAAGAAAAATATAAAGTGACAGTTTCACTGATTTCGACTTTTTCAGAAAAGTTGTATTTTTAAGGCAACTTCAAGCACATATAATTCTCTTAACGAAGTAAAAAATAAAGTGACTTTCACTTATTTTTCACTAACACAAATAGTTGTGTCTAATCATTTAAGCCAACTTCAAGCACATTGGTTGTCAAAGAACATTCACCTGTATATCTTAGAATTCTCTTTATTTTTAAAAATACCATTTTCTTTGGTCTTCCCCCACCCAAAATCTCCCACAAAGGAATACCTGATAAAACAAAGAGATGGGGCTTCTTCTTATTTTCTATTGTCTTTATTTCCTTATATATTACTTGGATGAGAAATATGTGTAGTTAATTTTTACAAAAAAATGCAAAACATATACCAGTGTTGCTTTTTGGGTGAGTCATAATCTTTTCATTCATATAAAGAATGTTTTTCATGATTTCTTGATATATTTAATCAAGAACCTTAGTCCAACCAATAGCCCCATTCAAAAAGAAATTTATCTATAAATGCCCTTCACATTCATTCTTCTCCACAACCCATCTAATCTCCTCACATATATATACTTCCTTAGAGTTAGCTGAACAACTGTTCAAATAAAAAAAAAGAATGAAGTGTTTTTCCAAATAGGAATAGTAAGTATGCTAAGTCTTCGTGAAGGACCTAATACAACTGACACCTGGAATGAAAATTTTCACCAGCTAATCAGCAGCAGGCACACATCAAAAGCAAGAGAAGTACTTAAGAAAAAGTTACAAAAGTCCAGAAATAATCAACCATGTGTTTCAATAACAATCAACCAAAAGAACCTTCATTTAATCGTTTAACTCAATCAGTCCAGAAACCAACCAAAAACAAAATACCAATGTGATAAAAGAGCAATCTAAAACATCTCCTATCCTAAGAAAAAAGGATGCACAAAAATGTACAAATTTTTCGTAAGTTTTAAAATTTTCTAAACGTATAAATTGAGATATGGAGTTATGGCTAACAAAAAAGTGAGATTCTCAAAGTCTATTTATAGAAATCTACTCTGAAGATTAAGAAGAAGAAATAGAGACTGACCTTGATTGTTACAACCAACAGATGGACGATTTATTAGTTGAATAGCAACCGCTTCTCCCGACGAATGAACATTGAATCTTAACATATTAGGATCAAGTGTTAATCCTATATTAAGACGTTGCAGTTGTGCAATGATATTTATTGTAACATCTCGCTCAATGGCTAATCTTTGAGCATTGAATTTTTTCTGCATTCTTTGTTGTATCCTCTCTTCCAGCTCATCCAATCTCTTCTCCACCAGTTTATCAATAATATTTGAAGAGGATCTAGAATCACTTGCTTTCTATTTCAAAAGAGACTTGGTAACTCTGCGTCTGTATAGTCTTACTCGACCAGGATGATCAGACCACCCTAACTTTTATGAATGCATCATTTGATTGAGTACCATCTTCACTTTCTTGAGTCTCTACTCTCTCTATTTCAATCTACACGTCAGATTCAAGAGCAAGTAAATTTAATTGATTCAATATGTAAGGAAAAACTGATCTTGATCAATTTTGAATTAGAAAATTTCATACTATTTTATTTGTAATCTCTTCAGATGTATCCTTATATACTCGGTCAATTTTTCTTCTTCTAGTTTTATTGGGATAGTGCAAAAACTGTGAAAAACTTTCAAGTAGAAAGAAAAATATTGAGAACTTAGAACTTGGATATAGTTCCACATATCATCGTGTGTCTTCAATTTTTTCAAATTAATATTAAGAGGACAAAATGTCCTATTCCTTGCCAATGTACCAAGGAAGTCGGCAAACTCAGTGATCGCTGCTTTAGTTTGAGCAATAGGCTAGTTCAACTCATTAGCAGTATCAGTTGACGGCCATTCCATCCATATACTATTTGCATTTATGTAGCGCCTCTTTTTCTTTTATTAATTGAAGGTCCTACAATAATGTGAACAACAAAATTACTAGAATGCAAATAATTTTTAGAATAGTATGAACTAAAATATATATATTCTTGCCTTCTATAGATTGTTTATTTTCTTCTAAATTAGGAAGTCCTAACTGATCTTGCTTCACTCGTTCAATTTTGGGTTATGATGCACGAATGGTGGAGTCTTACAATTCTTATCGCACTTGCTCCTCTACTGGTGCTGCTAGAGAGGTGGAATCCGGAGACACCTGTTGCACTTGTTCTGGTACTTGAGATATATTTGGAATGTTGTTTGACTTCTTCTTCTGCTTTTGATTATTTTCCTTTGCATTTATGTAGCCTATATTCTTCTTCTTCCTATGTTCTAGTATTTGTTTATTTCGTAAAGATACTAGTGATCCAACTGAAATAAAGTTCTTAACTTTCTGATGATTTCTTGAACACCCTTATTGATTCATGATTGTTCAAGTCTCTGTAAGATTAGAAAATAAAATATCAAATAGTATAGTATATTCAGTATGTAGTCAGAGTATATTCAGTATGTAGTCATAGTCCTCAAAACCATAAAGTAAGTTCTTGGCCAACTTCAAACCTGAAAATAATTCCCTTATCCTAAATCAGGTATTCAAACCTCCAAAAATTGCCTGAAATCTCTCAAATCTAAGCAATATTGAACCTGCATTAAAGTGTCACAAAAATAAAGCATTAGCTCCATAAACTGAAGAGTTAATTAGTGGTTTCTCCTATTGGAATCCAGACAATTGTTCGATAGACTCAGAGAAGTATACTGATAGTTTCTATACATATATAAATGAATACATTCTGGTTTTACTTATCCAAGTTAAAAAATGAAGTAGAAGAGCATACAAAGTTTGCTGGTAAATAAGTATACTACAGACAAACTGACAAGGCTAGAGTTATTTATGAAATCAATAAGCTATTACTAATATAGATAGCTAGATTAGATCTAATTGGATAGAATTAATAACATAGGACTAAACAAAAGAAACAGTATGCACTGATAGCTTTGGATTCCAGTGTTTTCATTATTAAAAGGATTAATACTCACTTTCCATTCATCTTGTTCCAGTGTGTTGCTCAAATTTCCAGAACACATCACTTTCCCAAATCATAATAAGAGAACCTATCAACTAAATGTACCAAATAGAAAAAGAACCTCAAATGTAATCAAGCTGTGTCAAATTTCATTAACTTCACCAATCATGTCTGTAACTACCAAGCAACACAGAAATAATCCCAAATCATCTTCCATGACAGACACCCAAAAGAACTCCAAATTTCATTGTCCCTGTCAGTACTCCTCGTTGTCTTCTTTAAATTGACATCTTAAGTTAGACCAACAAATGAACTAAAGGTGCATTATCCATATCCAATAACATCAATAAACTTTTCATGTGTTTTACTCCTGAATCAAAATTTAAATCAATCTAAGAGTGATAGATAAAAGATCACAGGAAAAAGTAGTTGTGCCACAATCTCACAGATTGAAAAAGCTCTTAGACACTAGCAATCCCCAGTAGTCCTCGGAAACTTTATAATTAGAATCAAAGAATATGAGCATCTCGACAAAATAACAGAAGCTGATAATACAAAAAAACTTTTTTCCAAATGGGAACACAAGAAACAGTTTGTTTTACTATTTACTACTTATCCATGTTTCTCAAAACTCCAATTGTACTTTATCGTTGTCGTTCAAAGAGAAGATAAACCTTTAACTATCTCTGCAAAAAATTAAAATCGCCACTAGATGCTCGTCTACTGGAGTTGGATCAAGTGTCACATAAGGCAGTAATATGAAAAGCAAAGCAGTTACCAGCAATCGAGATCGTACAACCTAAAAAAATTTCATTTAAATACATTATTCCCAATAGAGATAAAACGAAATTATGACACCGTGGAGGTGCTTTATAATGCTTTCAAAACTCTCAAATCTCATATTCTCAATAAAGATAAAACAACTTATCACACCCCTAACATACTTGAAATTGATATGTTGAAAGAATAACTGCCTTAGAAGAGCTCCTAGTGTTGCATAGTCAACTGAATCCTGTGAAAGAAATGAAAGAGCACATACGAAGACGTAATGTTCTCTATACTGAGAACTGAATTGGTTAACTTTATACGACAAACTATTCATACGAAAGAAGTTAATCCTAACAGTTACCATAATATCATTTACATCTGATAGTGTTCTTGAGTAATGATCAACCTCCAGACATGGTACAATCATTTTTTTTCCATTTACATTGAGAGCCTTAATGAAAATGATTAAACGATATAAACAAGCATGGATATAAAATATGTACGAAAAGAAAATTTAACACACAAAAAAAATGAAACTAATGATGAGAGTATATTTAAAAGAACTTTCTTGTCTAATCATTTGTCTCTATCCAATCCCAATCAGTATCGTCAAACTCATCCTCCTCTTCCGATGTTTCCACAACTATATCTTCTGAATGTTCTTCAGTAGATGGAATATCAACAACAACAACGGCTCCATCTTTTATTGCCCATCTAAAGTCACCCTCATCTAATCTAGTTGAGGGAAAATGTCGTCATTAGGCTTCCTCTAAAATGTTTCTCCTATATTACGATTTTTTTCTCTAGATCATACAAATCAACATGGACTTTATTCCTTGCATCATAAACATCTTTCTCAATTTGATTCGCAACATAAAAAATTTGATAAATTTGTGATGCCAACACAAAAGGATCATCTTTACTGCATAACTTGTTGAAGTATACCCGAGTTACCCATACTCATCTACTTCATTCTGATACCAATCACATCTAATTAATACAATACTAAAATAACCATTGTAATCAATATCAATGATATCTTGAATGATTCTATAATAAACCACCTCTCCATTTATGGTATTTTGGTCCTTAGCACTAGCAAAACTATCAGTTTTTACTGATAAAGTCACTCCACTATTTTGAGTCCTATGTGGGGCACCCCGATCTTTTGTATGAAATCGATATCCATTGATGAAATATGCGCTATATCTCTTGACCACCATATTAGGACCCCTAGATAGCCATTTTAAATGATAGGATACTTCCACATTTTTAACTTTTTCTTCAAACCAACTGCTGAATTCACGACTTTGATTCCTTGCTCTTACCCATGCAATCGATCTAGTATGATTACTCAATGAATTTTTATGTTCTCTTCAATTAAAAATATTGAAAATATAATTACTAGGCCTTTATAAATAGATGTTTATGTATCTTATCATAAACAAATAAATGAAGTTTAATATGTAAATATCTTACTCGATCAACTTTTCCACTTCTTCATCTCATGTGTTCAAAAGGACATATCGATGTGCTTTATAATGTAACTTTAAATCCATCAAAAAGTATAATTTTTTTTCTTCTCACTTCCAATTGAATGACCATTATAGGGGAAAAATTAAAATTGCATTCCTCATCTTCAGTTAGGTACCTACTAAATTGTGTCTTCACACCATCATATAGGTATCTTGAAAAAAACGTGAAGCATTCTTTAATCAAATAACCTTCTTCTATTGATGCTTCTGGACAAGATCAATTATGAACTAGCCCCTTAAGATCACATAGGTCCATCTCAATGAAATACATCCAACGAAGATGAATAAGACCCCCAAGCTTAATTTCATTAACTAAATAAATAGGCAAATGTAGCATTATGTCAAAAAATGTTGGATGAAAAATCATTTCATGGTTAGATGTAATTTCATTTCAGACTCCAGTTTTTCAAGATCTCTCAGCCTAATTACCTTACTACATATAGCTCCAAAAAAATTACCCAACCTAATCAATGTCAATGAAACATTCTTAGGTAGTACTTTTCTAACGACAACCTGTAGCAAGTGATGCATTATAAATTGAGCATCATGACTCTTGTACCCTGATATCTTCATCTCCTTTATATACATGCAATATGATATATTTAAAGCACACCCTTTAGGTAATTTGATATTTTTCAAGATGCTCCAAAACAATCTTTTCTATTCTGGTTTCATGAAGAAAGAAGATTAGGCCAAACTTACATTTCAGTTAATATTTTCTACTAGTTGTAGCTCCTCCCGTATTCCCATTTCTTTTAAGTCATATAGAGAATTTACATGATCCTTTGACTTTTCATCTATCTCCAATAAAGTTCAAAGAAAAATACCATATATATTTTTTTCTATGTGCATTGGATAAAGATTACGCCTCAATTTGTTATGTGTCCAATACGATAATTTTTAAAAAATAGATCTTTTTTTTCCAAGGACCATTATTTTCTTGAGACCTTTATTTTTGTCCTTTCCAAAAATATTATTGAATTCACGCAACTCTTCAAGCACTTATATACCCGACAAAGGAGTGGGTGTTGGTCTATGTTCCTCCTTTCCATCAAATGACTTCCTATCTTTTCTCAATGGACGATCATGAGGAAAAAATCTCTGATGACCCAAATAACACATCTTACGACTATGTTTGAGATATTGAGAGCATGTGTTATAATTGCAAGTAAGGCATGTCAATTTTCTCTTAGTGCTCCATCTTGAAAGCATTGCTAATACTGGAAAATCACTAACTGTCCATATTAGGGTTGCAGACATTTTGAATGTTTGTTTGGTTTCAGCATCATATGTATCTATCCCAGGTTCCCATAGTTTGTTTAATTAATCAATTAGTGGTTGTAAATACATATCTATATCATTTTCAGGAGAAGATGGGCCTGTAATGATCATTGACAACATAAGATACTCCAGCTTTATGAAAATTCACGGTGATAAATTATAGTTCATCAGCATAACAGTCCATATGCTATGAGAAATACTCAGGGTTCAAAATGGATTGAAATCATCACTTGAGAGACCTGACCTAACATTACGAGGATCTTTAGAGAAGTCTGGATACAAATGATCAAAATCGTTCCATACTTGACCATCAACGGGATGCCTTAGATTTTCGTCATTCGGTCATTCATTATCTTGCAATTTCATTGCAATAACTGTTTCAAGACAGATGAACATCCTATGAAGCCTAGGATTTAAGGGAAAGTATCTTAAAACCTTTACAGAAATTTTAGAGCTTGAATTGGTTGAGGAACCACCAACACTCTTCCATCTAGAAGTCCCACATATAGAGCAGTACTCATCTTACTAATTGTCCATCCAGAATAACATGCAATCATTAGGGTGTAAATGTACTTTTTCTTAATCAAGACCCAAATCTCTTATCATATTCTGGCCTTATTGAAAGACTCTGGTATCTGAGCAAAGGGAAATGCCTCTTTTATCAACACTAGTAGATCTGAAAATGCTGCATTACTCACCTAATGCAATTATTTAAACAAGAAAACCCGAATGATGAAACTCAACTTACTAAAAATCTCACGCCCTAGATATAATTGTTGCTTTTCTTCCCCCAATAATTTAAAATTTTTTTATGCATCTTTAGGTAATCCCTCTCAATTTTTTTTTCATGCCCCAATTCAGCATCTATATTTCAAAATAAATCATGAAGTAGTCCATCAATATCAACACATATATTAGAACCTTCATCATTAGTGATTGGATTGCGTGTTTTTATCGAGGAAGCACTTTCTTCATGAAAATTCCATTTTGGTGTAACCATCAACAAACCCTTTAGAAAGCAAGTGATACTCTACCATATCTCTATAATGACAATACTGATTATTGCAGTCTCTACAAGGATAAAATATCTCATTTCCATGAGAAGCTCATTCAAATGACTTTTCAAGAAAATAGTTCACTCCACGCTCGAACTCATCAGACCATATTAAAAAATTCATCTAACTTTTATCTTCACTATCCATTAAAATCCTACATAACACAATGAAATTATCAAAATTATGATTCATGCTAAGCTAAAATATGAACAATTCCAACCAAGTGAAACGGGCAGTCCAAGAAACTTGCACAAAAACTTTAACAAGTTTAACAGACATAAGCAATCCATACTAAGAACACTTTGCTGAATACAAGAATAAAATTATTAAGTTTTTGAGATTGCAAACTTAACGATACCTCTTATATTAAGACCTTTACAATTTATACAAATTTCATACACTCAATGTCACACCACCATTCACTCAAACTACTGGATAAGAAAAAATGCAAAATGAAATATGAACCAATATTAACAACATCAATGAAACCAAGTACAAGCATTATTGGATTTAGAAATTATAAATAGTAGTACTACTTAGGGGGGGCCTTCGATAATTTGGTTCGGTTTTGAGTTTTTTTTGGTTTATGCAGTTATTGTAGAAACTATTGTACAATTGTCGAAAATGTTGTGTAATAATTATTGATGAAGAGAAATCTATTGTGCAATTAATATGCAATTTAGCAAGAGGCTTGAATGAAACCAACACAAGGAGGTGAAATCCATCCATTGACTTGTTATGATTTAAATTATGTGAAATTGTTGGTTGATTATAGTGATACATTGAATGGACTTTTAGAGAAGTTAGAGAGTGGTATAGAACCTGACTCTTTTTTAGTTAATCATAGTGATAAGTTGGAGTTGGAGAATATTGCACCACTGGCAAGGCAGTTGATGTTACAATCAAGTCTTTGGAGGGAAAGTCAAGAATGTATGAAGTGAGTGGAATGCAGTTTATATTTTTGATGAATAATGTACATTATAGAAATCGGAGGGGTCAAATTCAGAGTTTCAAAGTTAAAGATTCAGAGCTTCAAATGAATAAAGTTGTCTAAAATGAATAGTACTATGTAAGATTCAGAATCTTTCTGTAATGACCTATTTGAAGCTCATGAATAAAGTTGTCTAAAATGAATTGAACAATGTAAGATTAATGGGACTAGTGAGGGCAGTTATGGATAGTCCTCAAATCCTTAAATGATATGAATGGATGAAATATGGACAAAGTTTATCAACCATAGGAAGAAAATGCACGCAATAGGAATGGGACTATTGAGGGCAGTTATGGATAGTCATCAAAACCATAAAGTGAGCTCTATACCAACTTCTTATCAATGACATTTACAATAAATAATACTATTACTACACTATACCTGAATACAAGTGTAGATATACACACAGACGCTAAGATTCTTATTTATAGAACTATTGTCCCTAGCTCTTACTAGTTTGAATATTTTTTTGGTGTATTTTAGGAAAAGTGAACAATGACTTAGAACAAAGGTACACAACAACTCAAAATTTAGAACATTAACAGCTGATGATGCAAAATAGAATATATCTACTTTGGTAATGTTGTTTTATTTTCCTTTTCATCAATAATTTCCTCAGATTGATAGGAGATGTGAACATTACCTGCCCCAACAAATAAATGAGGCCTTGGAAATAATTTTGTTATCCTAAATTAGGTATTCAAATTTTCAAAAATTACCTCAAAAACCCCAAATTCAAGAAATATTGAACCTGCATTAAAGTGTAAAAAATAAAGCATTGCCCTTTTCATAAACTCACTCTATAGACCATCATATTTACACTCTACAGGCAGTAACTTTACTAACTTTGTAAACATGAGTTAACATAATTTCACTCAATGACTAGGACTGTACTTTAACTAAGAAGTATCCATAATTATTACCCAATATATTTCCTTTAATTAAGAGAATATTCCTAACTAGAAGTTGTTTCATATTGGTTGTAGTACGCTAAAAAATATTGAATTTGGTGAAAAAGTTCTTGAAGTATATCGTTGCTGAAGTTTGAAAAACAACATCTCATCTACTTACATAACATGTATTACAATTTAATCCTTTGATGAAGATCACAACCATCAACTTAGTCAGTTCTTACTAATAGATTTTGAAAGTAGATAGATAGCATGCGTCTTACTTCCCTAAAAATGGTCTATAATATGGTTTCGTAAAAGACATTGAAGAAAATTATTACATGTAAATACATCATGTCTTTCATTATATTAGCAATACAGGGCTAAATTTTTGCAAGAAGTTTGGATTTTTTACATCTGTGGAACTCTATAGCATTGTTTACATAAATTCAAACAATGTTGATGATCATCGTTATTGATAAGATTCTGTGACGTATTTCACACAATTGTCAAATATTGAGCTAAATATGCACAAATTTGCAATATATTATAATATCATTTCTTGCAAAAAATGTCTTCTCTACACATGTATTGAACTATATGTGTGTATATGAATGGTTCAAAAAGAAGATCCTTTAAATATGACCCAAGGCAGTAACTCCGAACACATCCACTTACTTTTTTCAATATTAATATTGATCCAAAGCAAAAATCCAAAAAAAATAAAATTCAACAACACAAACTCAAGAAAAGCAAAGAGGAAAAAAGACCTGTTTCTCAGAGGCACAACACAATCAGTTATTGCCTTTAACAGTTAACAAAAAATTAGCAACATCCTTAATAGTTAACAACAACATTATTATTACCAACACTACACAAACCACACTCTAGTATGACAGTAACAACAATAACATGGTCCATAACAGTTAACAACAACATCCTTAATAGAAAACTACATGAACCACACTTCAGTAAGGAAGTAACAATAATAAAATAGTACTATTGCCATTAACAATAATAATAAATTCCTAAATATATAAGTAATTAAGTATATCACATACTTAAACACTCATCAATTTTAGATAAAGATTTCAAATTGAGGTAATTGGAGCTACACATTCAGATCGAGATCAACACCTGCACCCACTGCTCATCAATTTGGAGCTACTCCATTACACCCCCAAAATTCTCCAGGCAATTGAAACTACAAATTCACCCCCAAAATTTAATTTATTCGAATCCCTTTTCACTGTCACAACTAAATAATTTGACCTCTTGAGTAACTTTAGTGCTTTTTCACAGACGCTGGAGCAAGTACCAATTCTAGTAAAGCACTTTGAAAAGAATTTGTCTGAGAAATAGGTTTATGATTTACAATTCGTATTACCTGAGAAATGGGTTTTTGATTTATAATTTATACTACTCGATTTACAATTACCAATGACGAATTGTGAGATTTCAGAATGGCGGAATTGGTACCTAAGTATTACATGAGAAAATGTTTTTCAATTTGTCGATTTATCTGAGAAATGGGTTTGGTATTGGGTTACGTTTTTTGTGAGAAAGAGAAGTTTTTGATATTTTCTATTGAAAAAGAGCAAAATTTTTTGTTTTGGAGGACTTATGTGATATATTGCGGAGAGAATTAATAAGTGATGCAATAGATGATTTTTCTCCATTAAGTGTTGCCATAGATGTTTCTATGGCGACGATTTTAAAAAGAATTACTATATATACATCTATTGCAACAGTTTATTTTCAGTAGAAACAGTTATAGTGCTAGTAGAACTATTATTTTTGGCAACAATTGAAAGCGTTTCTATAGAGACGAATTTGCAACCATTGCCAATAGGTCCAGTGCCATAGGCCCAAATTCTGGTAGTGGCAAATCCTAACAATTTTCACCTTGGCCTGAATTTTTGGGAAAATTTATCTTGATCTTCTTCTATAAATAATCTTCATATATCATTGTTGCTTGCCATGATTAACAATAAGTTTTAAAATATCATGGTTAAAAATGGATCAAAAATTAATATTTTATTTTTTAAAGATGCGGCAACAGGAATATTAAAAATAAGTTTGATGCTTCTTTTCCACATGTAGTTGGACAAAAATCTTCATTATCATCAAATTGGTTGCATCTTGATTTGAAACCGATTTGACGTTGTCTTTAATCTTATTTCACCAAACAATTGGACCTTTGAACTATAGGCTTTGATACCACTTATTGGGTTCAAAATTGAAACGACGTCATGCGGAAGCTTATGATTTGCAAATTATGAGACGATAAATCAGACGACAAAGAAACAATACTAAAAGGCATAATTATTATATGGTTTGACCAATTGACCTACATAAAAAAATTTAATATAAAAGAAAGCCTAAAAAACTATTAGAGTCTCTTTAAAGACTACATTGTGGATGCTATTGTGTTATGTATAAGAAGAGAGATCTTCTATTTATAGAGATACAAAACCCTTTCCCTAAGAAAGAAGAAACCTAATAGGAAAGAGATCTTTCCCATTAAGGAAACCTTTTTCCATCATGAAAAGTAATTCTAATTCTGATAGAAAATCAGGTAAAGTAGGATATTTAGGGAAAAACCTAACATTTTATTTGTAGTATACCTAATTTTATCGCATGAGAGCACAAAATGCATATTTGGTAAAAATGTTTCTGAAACATCTTGGGTTTTGACCCTTAGAAAATTTTCTGGAATTTCGTTCTCCTGATCCAATATGACTCATGGGTATGATTCGTATGTTGGGATACGAGTGGTATGGTCCTATCATATACTGATCAGTGTTAGTTGGTGTGATGGCTTAAGTCACTGGAATGGGTATGACTTAGGGGTATGGGTAGTAGGGATTAGTACGAGTCGTATTAAGGACTCATATGGTGGAAGGTGTTTGATCCTCTCGGTATTTTATTCTACCAGGGATACGGGTTATGGGCACAAATCATATGTTGTGGTTGT
This sequence comes from Capsicum pubescens, assembly GCA_030864215.1. NCBI lineage: Eukaryota > Viridiplantae > Streptophyta > Magnoliopsida > Solanales > Solanaceae > Capsicum > Capsicum pubescens. Next base: position 75,621,970 of record CM061546.1, read on the forward strand.
GACTTGAATGGATGAGTCATATACTATACAATTTTTGATACAAGGGTTGAGGCTTCGATATGAGTGGTGATTACCAATCGTATAGAAGGGTAGACTCATATGGGTAATTTGTATCCCTACGATGGGTTTTTAAGGGATTTAAGTAGGTGTATTCTGGATATTTCCCTACTTATCCTAACTAGGACCCACGAATTCTAATACACTTTGTAGCCTATTTACCCTATTATTCTATTTATTAACACTTAAAAACTATTCCAAAATGCTCCATTATTCTCTCAAGAGTTTTTGGGGAAAGAAGGCTCGGGTTTCATCTTGTGGATTGCTTTGGGGCTTGTCTTGGTGATTTATTTCAATTAATTCTTCGGTATAAGGCATGATTCTCTTTCCTCATTGTAATTTCAACTAAAGGCATGGTTTATATAGTTGATTTCATAGTTTTACTATTTCATGATTATGGTTATCAACTATTATTTGAGGGTTTTGATATTGAATGCTTCGTATGGTTTCCTATGGTTTTACTTATGCTTTTATATACATCAATGATGGATTTAGGAAATTGTATTGCATGGTAATAGTTTAATGGTCTTTAGAATTGGTTTTGGTTATATTATGCCCCCAAGGTGTTTGATAAAATGCATATAAAGATATGGTCATTGCATTGACTTGTTTTAATGGGACTCTTGCATGTTTTAAACTTGATAAAGGATTTATACATGGTTTAAATGGTTTTAAAAGGCTAAAGTATTAATGGTTATGCTTGTGGAGAACATGGAAGTCTCCCAAGTGGATTTAATATGGTAATTGGAAGGGCACCTAAGGTCTCCTTAGCCTAAATAGTTTGTCTATAGATATTACTTGCAAGTAAGGGGTGGTATGATGATACCACTAATATTGGCTTTGGTTAATACATAGATAAAGGTTTGATTATTTGGAAACTAGTTTTAATTGGGCATTAATATTAGTATATATAGCAAAGCCACGGAAGGTGGCAGTCCTAAAGGGACCAAAACCAAAAACTCATATTTATCGATATGAGGGTTCTTGATGACTGTGTGCGTGTGTCACATTTTATATTGGGGGATATACCAGTCATCCCATGGGATATTTCCTGGTTATATGGCTACACGCACTGGGACCTTTCAGCAGGGGGAGCTGAACCCGTATGGCCCGCGGGTGGTTAGGACGAAAAAGCTACACAGTCCAACTATAAATGTTTTAAATGCATGCTAAACTTAGTTCCTTTTCCCAACACTTATATATGCATGGTTGTATGCATTATGGATGGTTTTACTTGGTTTTGTAGCTGTATTATTTTATCCTTATCCTGAGATTCATGCTAGTGATCACTCTCTAACCTCGTCTATTAGCGGCTGTATACCCACATTATTCAGGAACTGGCCGTTCAACTCCTCCTACATTGTGATTGACTTGGGGATAGTATTTGGACTGCAGTCGTAAACTTCCATCTTTTCGGAAGACATCATTTCATGTTATGGATATTTTTAGACATTTTGACTTTATTCTGGATATTGGTTGTGGCCATGGTTGGGGGCATGTCCTAACCAGATTTATTTACTATTTTGGATAGAGGCTTTGTGGTACTTTGGGGGGTTGGTATGGGAGGGATCGATAGTGGTGTTTGCCTTAGCATCGATATTGGTGTTGGGGCTTACACCCTTGGACGATATTGTTAGTTGGTCCATACTATTACAATTTGGGATTATTCATATTATGTTTTGGTATTCTCTTTGTTTGTGGCCTGGTTTATGGCCTATGGTTTGGTTTGGTATGGTTGGGTGTTGGTGGGTACGGTTGGACTTGGTTGGGTCGGTCACGATTGTGACCCTATCCTAGAGTCTTAATGAGAATAATAATTCTATCTTGTTATATATTTGAAATTCACCCTACCTAAGGCTGGATATAGATGGTTGGGTTGGGTAAAAGAGGGCGGTCCCCGATTTTAGTTGGACTTGGGATGCCCATTATGATAAGGCTCGGGGTTGGGTTCTGTCAAATTAGTATTATAGCAAGGTTCATGGTCAACTGGGAACTCCACAAAGTCGTGTCGATTTGAGTATGTTTTAGGGGTGTGAAACGCGCCACACTCATAATAGAAAGGCTGCAAGACATTTAGGAATGTTTCACTTTCTTGGTATTCTATCTTCAAGATTTAAGTCTCAATCCTGGAATCTCCTCTAATCCTTGTTTGTTTGTCTTTCAGATCATGCCTCCTAGTTATGGAACACAAGGAAATTCTTCTGTCCTATCTGGGGATAATGCTGAAGGGGTACGTCCTATGTTTGGTGTACATCTTCGATCTCATGGTCCTATTCCTGAAGGTGCTGGAGTTCCTCCTATTTTGACTAGTTTTGCTCAGGTCCCTCAAGGCAATGTGATGAATACAAAATTTTGTGAGTCTATCCATATTATTGCCTAATTGGTTGTTGCTCAGGTTGAGCAGGGTGCGGCTGGTGCTTTGTTTGCTGAGGCCACAAGGGTTGGTCAACTTATGAAGATAGGTCCTCTAACTTTTACTGGAGTAAAGGTGGAGAAGGATCCACAAGGCTTCTTGGATAAGATGGAAAATATCTTTCGGGTGATACAGGCTACTAATGTAGATGGGGTTAACTTTCTAGCTGATCAGCTCAAAGATGTTGCTTATCAGTGTCTTTTGGTTTTGATCCAAAAATTATCTTAAATATTTTTTCTATTTCTAACCCGGTAGGTGACTCGATTATTGATAAGAGAGTCTATAGGGTGTGTGTGGTATCTGTTGGTAGCAAGGGATACCTTGGTGGATCTGTTTGAGTTAGATATGGTATATTTTGATGTAATTCTGGGTATAGATTGGTTGCATTCTTGTTATGCATCTGTAGATTATCAGACCTGTAGGTTTATCTTTAATTTCCCTAGAGAATCGGTTATTGAATAGGAAGGTAGTTCCTTAGCTCCAAGGGGGAGGTTTATTTCTTATCTTAGAGCTCAAATGTTAATATCCAAGGGATGTCTTTATCACTTCGTCCGGGTTAAAGATTCTAACTTGGAAGGTCCTTCTTTGTCATCGGTCCCGATGGTTAATGAGTTTCCAGATGTCTTTCCGAATGACCTTCCTGGTGTCCCTCTGGATAGAGAAATAAAGTTTGGTATTGATTTGCTTCCGGACAATCATCCAATTTCTATTCGTCCGTATAGAATGGCTCTAGTTGAGTTGAGAAAACTTAAGGAGCAACTTAAGGATCTTCTGGATAAGGGGTTTATTCATCCTAGTGTTTCTCCATGGGGTGAACCGGTGTTATTTGTGCTCAAGAAAGATGGTTCCCTATAGATGTGCATTGACTAAAGTCAGTTGAATAAGGTAACAGTCAAGAACAAATATCCTCTTCCAAGAATAAATGATCTGTTTGATCAGTTATAGGGTGCCAAGTTCTTTTCTAAGATAGATCTATGGTCTGGGTACCATCAGCTTCATATTAGGGAGGTGGATATCCCTAAGATAACTTTTCATACTCGGTATGGGCATTTTGAGTTCTTGGTGATGTCATTTGGATTGACTAACGCTCCGGTAGTATTTCTGGACTTAATGAATAGGGTGTTCAGACAATATTTGGATCTCTTCATCATTGTGTTTATTGATGACATTCTAGTTTATTTGAAGAGTAAGATGGATCATGCTAATCACCCTCATATGGTGTTGCAGACCTTAAAGGAATAACAGTTGTATGCTAAGTTCTCTAAGTCTGAGTTTTAATTGAATATTGTGACTTTCTTGGGCCATATTATTTCTAGTGAAGGGATCATAGTGGATCCGCAGAAGGTTGCTGTGGTGAAGAGGTGGCCTAGGCAAACAACTCCATCTGATATTCAGAGCTTCTTGGGTTTAGCGGGTATTATAGGTGATTTGTGGAAAGATTTTCTTCAATAGCTGCTCCTTTGACTAAGTTGACTCAGAAGAAGGTTAAGTTTTCTTGGTCGGATGCTTGTGAAGGGAGTTTTGAGAATCTAAATCATAAGTTGACTTCGATCCAATCCTGACCTTGTCGGAAGATAATAATGGGTTTGTGTTCTATTGCAATACATCTCGGGTGGGTCTTGGTTGTATTTTGATGCATCATGGGAAGGTGATTTCTTATGCTTTAAGGCAGTTGAAGGTATATGAGAGGAATTATGCTACTCATGATTTGGAGTTATTGGCAGTTGTGATATCTTTTCTAATCACAAGATTTTTTAGTACGTATTCACTCAGAATGAGCTTAATGTCAGGAAGAGAAGGTGGCTTGAGCTTCTCAAGGATTATGATATGAGTTTTCACTACTACCCAGGTAAGACTAATGTAGTTGCTGATGCTCTTACCAGGTTATCCATGGGGAGTTTGGCTCATATAGAGGAAGGCAAGCAGGAATTGGTGAAGGATATTTACCACTTGGCTAATCTTGGAGTTTGTCTCATGGACTCTAAGGATGGTGGTTTGATGGTGCAAGAAGTGGTTAGATCATCTCTTGGTGTGAAGATTAAAGAAAAGCAAGTGTTGGATCCTGTCTTGATGAGAATTAAGGGTGATGTTAGTGGGCGAAAATGTAGTGGTGTTTGAGATCAACGATGATAGTACTTTACGGTACCAAGGGAGGTTGTGTGTACCTGATGTCGATGGACTGTGATAAAGGGTTTTGGTTAAAGCGCATGAGTCATGCTATATTGTTCATCCCGGATTGACTAAGATGTATCATGATATCAAGGAGATCTATTGGTGGAATGGCATGATGAGAGATGTGGCTGATTTTGTAGACAAGTGAATTATGTATTAACAGGTTAAGGTTGAGCACATGAGGCCAGGAGAGCTGTATCAAGAAATTGATTTTCCTAAATAGAAGTGGGAAGTGATCAATATGGACTTCGTTATCGGTCTTTCTCGATCTCGTAATAAGTATGATTCGATTTTGTTCATCATGAATAGGATTACCAAGTCTGTGCATTTCTTGCTAGTGCGGACAACCTTTTCGGCAGAGGATTATACAAGGTTGTATCTTTAGGAGATTGTGAAGCTGCATGGGGTTTCTATTTTGATTATCTCTGATCATGGTACACATTTTGTGTCTCACTTCTGGAGGTCTTTCCAGAAAGGGTTGGGGACTAAGGTTAGTCTGAGTACTACTTTTTATCCACAGTCGGATGGGCAAGCGGAGAGAACTATTAAGACATTAGAGGATATCATTCGAGCCTATGTGATTGACTATGGTCGCAATTGGGTTGAGCATCTACCTTTGGTGGAGTTTGCTTACAACAATAGCTATCATTTGAGTATTGGTATGGCTCCTTTCGAGGCGTTGTATGGTAGGAGGTGTAGATCTCCTATTTGGTGGTTTGATCTTTAGGAGGCAAACATGTTTTGTTTAGATTTGGTCTACCAAGCGATGGAGAAGGTCAAGGTGATTTGGGATAGGCTTAAAGCTACCCAAAGTCTCCAAAAGTCCTATATGGATGTTAGGCGTAGAGACTTAGAGTTTGAGGTCGGGGATAGGGTGTTCCTCAAGGTGTCTCCCATGAAGGGAGTAGTGCGGTTTGGGAAAAAGGGGAAACTTAGTCCTCGGGTTATTGGTCCTTATGTTATTTTTTGAAGAGTTGGCAATGTTACTTACGAGCTGGAGTTCCCATCTATCTTAAGTTTGGTTCATTCGATTTTCATGTTTCTATGTTGAGTAAGTGTCTTGGTGATCCTTCTTCGGTTGTTCCATTGGAAGAATTGGGTATTTTGGATTCTCTATCTTATGAAGAGGTCCCGATTGAGATATTAGATAGGAAAGTTAGTTGGTTGCGGACTAAGGATGTGGCTTTGGTTAAGGTTCTATGTCAGAACCATACTGTGGAAGAAGCTCCCTGGTAAGCAGAAAAGGACATGAAGTCCAAGTATTCGCATTTGTTTTCTTCTCCTGGGATTCATGCGAAAGATATGTATCTTCAACACATCTTTATTTTCTGAGTTCGTTAAAGGAAAGATTTACATCTTTGCCTCTTTGTTTTCAAACTTTGTTAAAGAGATGTTTGATGATACAAATGACTCTGTGTGTGGTTACTCCTACCTTGTTCATCATTCGGGGGCGACTGTTCCTAGTGGGAGAGACTGAAACATCCTGGGTTTTGAACCTTAGAAAATTTCCAGGAATTTTGTTCTTCGAACCCAATACAACTCATGGGTACAAGCCTATGCTGGGGTACGAGTGGTATGGTCTTGTCGTATGCTACCAATGTTAGTTGGTTGGATAGTTTTGGTCACTGAAATTGGTACGACTTAGGGGTATGAGTCGTGGGAATTGGTACGAGTCGTATTAAGGACTCGTATGGTGGAAGGTGTTTGATCCTCCTAGTATTTCATTCTGCCAGGGATACGGGTTATGGGTACAGATCGTATGCTATGGTTACGACTTAGTTGGATGAGTTGTATACCGGACAGTGTTTGATCCAAGGGTTAAGGCTTGGATACGAGTGGTGAGTACCAATCGTATAGAATCATACAACTCGTATGGGTTAGTCGTATCCCTGCGAAGAATTTTTAAGGGATTCAAGTAGGGGTATTCTAGATATTTCCCTACTTACCCTAACTAGGACCCACGACTTCGAATACACTTTGCAAGCTATTTACCCTATTATTCTATTCATTAACACTTAGAAACTATTCCAAAACACTCCATAATTATCTCAAGAGCTTTTGGGGAAAGAAGGCTAGGGTTTCATTTTATGGATTCTTTGGGACTTGTCTTGGTGATTTCTTTCCATCAATTCTTCAGTATAAGGCTTGATTCTCTTCCCTCATTGTAATTTCAACTAAAGGCATGGTTTATATAATTGATTTCATGATTTTATTATTTCATGATTATGATTTTCAACTATTATTTTGGGGTTTTGGTATTGAATGCTTGGTTATAGTTTCCTATGGTTTTACTTATCCTTTTTTATGCATCAATGATGGATTTGGACAATTGGGTTGCATGGTAATGGTTTAATGGTCTTTGGAATTGTTTTTTGTTACATTATGCCCCCAAGATGTTTGATAAAATGTTTATAAAGGATTTATAAATAGTTTAATGGGACTCATTGTTACTTCTTTTAATGGGACTCTTGCATGTTTTAAACTTGATAAAGGATTTATAAATGGTTTAAATGGTTTGAAAAGGCTAAATGCTAAATAGTTATGTTGGTGGAGAACATGGAAGTCTCCTGTAACACCCCGAATTCTGATCCCCGGGACACCATACAGAGCTCCAAACTACAAGTAGTCCTAAGTTAACCATGGCTTCCTTTTCTAAATCTGAACCTCAAAATAGGGGAAAATATAAATGAAAAATCATAATATATGCGAAAAATTGTCAGAATCATATGGGTATATCTGAATCATACTAATCTCAAAAGTCTGATAAAGTAAATACTGGAAATCTGAGTACTAAAATAAAAATCTGAATACTAAATTTGGTAGTCCGACAACCCTCTACTATCTGAATCCAGAGAGTCATGGGGAAAGGCCCCAACTAACTCAAACTATCTGAAATAAAATGAGAAACATACACTAATAAACTGAAAGTGTGAACAACTAAGTCACCGAACTATGAAGCCTCACCAACTGCAGGAATGTAGAAAAGATGCTCGAAGATCACTCACACTGCTGAGATTGAGAACCTGAACCTACATTATGAGACAATGTAGCACATAGAAATATATGTGGATCAGTACTTTGAAGATGTACAGAGTATATGGGGGTGCATGCAATAAGTAAACAATATCATCACAGTTTATAAAATCATGCATGCTAAATGTAAATGACTCACACAGACTGGAGTTATCTGAATTTTGAAAATCATAATCATAATTGATAAGACATATAACATAAATCTTGTAAGCCATTACACTTAGTTCTGAAGTCTATAAAATAGCTTATCTTAGGGATTAAAATCTTAAGACCATAACTTCCAAAACATATGCTTTTATCTTAAATATTTAAATCAATAGACTGTTGAAGAGTGAGGGACATTTGGTGAGATGTTTTTTTAACTGACATACACCATGTGAGCATCCATGGAGTCCCACGTCTAGCCCCCGTTAGGTAGGTCTGTTCTACCCTTACCATCGGAATAAATCTTCTATATTAAGTGATCACAATCTGAGTCATCCACGTAGAAGTGGGAATAAATCTGAATCCTACATTGGCACGTAGTTCTGGGGTATAAAATTGTAGTAACCTACCCATTTCGGTGATAAATACTACTCCCATTCTTATTCTCAAGATCTTAAGAAATCCACTTCAAAAATAGCACAAGGGTTTACAATAAAACCAATTATGCTTTTCTTTCTTTAAATTTCAAGTTGTCTGAACAAAGTGGATTCTTATCTTAGCTTAGGACGAAAAGGTCAAATCTTTATCAAAATTTATGAATAATCTTATCTAAGGGTGCTCATGGAACAAATAATCTCAAAATAAAAATCTTAAATTGGGGATTAGCGACCCATGCATCAATCTCATGTTAAAACATCTTAAAATTCATGCTTGATAATTTAAACACTCATAATTCATCATAAAATGTGGAAATTTCTGCATAATGCATAGAAATATGAATATAGTCATGTAATTCAACTTCTATATCAGGGGAAATCTCATAATCTTGCAAATTATGATAATGGGCATAAACCCTAACTTTAATTTCATGGAAAATCTCATAAATTGCAGTAAATTTGTAATTAAAATAAAGTTTTGGACACAAAGATGAAAGAATTATCCTTGTTCAAACCTCACATGCCTTAAATTGATGATCTTTGATGAAAAACTCAAATTTTGGATTCCTATTGATGCTTTGGAGATGAATTCTTGTATTGGGAATCCTTATTTTTGAATTTCCTTGGAAAATTTATGGAGGAATTTGGGTTTCTTGGAGGAGGAGATTTTTGATTCCAAGGGTTTTGTTTTTGAAAAGAATGGTGAATAAAGAGCATAAAGCGCTTGACATATGGTTAATCTTTTGTTTTTGGATGGATTGGGGGGTTGGAGATTTACCAAATTACCCCCTTTAAATATTTATACAAAACTGGAAAACGTATATTTTCCCGATCTGGGTGGCCACCGCGACGCACCACTATCACGGTGCCTCACTGAAAATCGATGAATGGAAACTGGGCAGACTCCGTGACGCGGAGACATCGCGGTGCCCCTTTGGAATGCCATTTTGGCACATGGCGCGAAGTGCCATTATCGTGCTGGACCTCTGTAAATTGACAAATGGGAAATTGACCCTCTCCACAACGCCCTTATATCATGAAAAGCCACTGGAATGGGACAATTGGAAATTTACACTGATCGCGATTCTCTAAGGGTCCAAACGTTGGTGTTTTACGACTAGAACTTAAAATAGTCATAACATCTTACTCGGTTATCGGATTTAGGTGAATCTTATATCGTTGGAAAGCTGATTCAATTTCTTACACAATGAAAAGTATAGATCTAAGGAATTACATGCGAAATAAATAGTATTGGTATTTGAAACTATCCCTTAATATTCTAGGGACTAATTTAAGCTAGGAAAAGTGCGGGGTATTACAATATCTCCCCCTTGGGAACATTCGTCCTCGAATGTGGCTAGTTAAGCTGAAATTTCTGAGGAATTTGAGAATATAAGGTAGCATGCACAACTAAAATAAATTGCGAGTCTGAATCTAAATCATTCTGATCTTCTATGTAATTTTGTAAGTGCACGAACTTACATGAGGACAACTATATAGGTGAATATATGAGTTGAAAAGAACTGTATCTATGAAGAGTATTACCTTCGGCTAAATCTGAGTTTATGGAGAAAAGGTGAGGGTACTTGGCTAGCATATTTACTTTTGCTTCCCAAGTGGCACCCTCAATAGACTGATTTTTTGCCAAAGAACTTTAACCAATGGAATTTCTTTGTTCCTTAGTCTATGAATCTGATGATCTAAAATCTCGACTGAAATCTCTTCGTAAGAAAGACTATTCTAAATATCTGAGCTTTCTAAAGGAACTACAATAGTGGAGTCACCGATACTCTTCTTAAGTATATAGACATGGAATACAGGATGAACGACAGACAAGTCTGCAGGCAACTCAAGCTCATAAGCTACTCTCCCAACATGACTCAGAATTCTGAAAGGGCCGACATACCAGGGACTGAGTTTCCCCTTCTTGCTAAATCTCTTCACCCCTTTCATGGGTGAAATCTTTAGATACACTAAATCACCAACTTCAAACTTGAGGTCCTTTCTTCTCACATCTGCATAGGATTTCTGGCGACTCTAGGCTATTTTCAATTTTTCTCTAATCAACTTAACTTTTTCCATAACTTCAAACATTGCATCAGGTCTAAGTAAAGCGGCCTCACCCACCTCGAACCAACCTATGGGTGATCTACATCTCCTCCCATAAATAGCCTCAAATGGGGCCATCTTTATACTAGAATGATAACTGTTATTATAAGCAAACTCAATCAATGGCAAATGCTCATCCCAACTAACCCTTGAAATCAAGAGGTCATGCCCTTAAAACATCTTCTAGAGTTTGGATGGTCCCCTCTGCTTAACCATCTGTTTGAGGGTGGAAAGCTGAGCTAAGATGGACTTGGGTACCAAGACCATTCTGAAAAGCTCTCCAAAACTGAGAAGTAAACTGAGTACCCCAATCTGAGATGATAGACAAGGGAACCCATGCAATCTAAATAACTCTTGGATATAAAACTTAGCATAATCCTTAGTTGTTTAAGATGTGTGAACTATGAAGAAATTTGCTAACTTAGTTAATCTATCTACAATAACCAAAATTGAATCATGATGACATTGTGATTGGGGTAAACCAGTCATAAAATCCATATTCACCTCTTCCCACTTCCTAGTGGGGATACCAAAATCTTGCAACGTACCATCATATCTTTGGTGCTCCACCTTAACCTACTGACAAGTTTCATACTTTGCTACAAACATTACTATATCTCTCTTCATTCCACTCTACTAATAGATTTCTCATAAGTTGCGGTATATCTTGGTAGCTCCTAGATGGATAGAATAATGCGTACCATGTGCCTCAGTTATAATTCTCTATCTCAACTCATCAACATAAGGCATACATAATCTATTCTGGTATCTCAACACGCCATCTCCTCCTTGGGAGAAAACCTCTACTTTTTGGTCTTTAACCAACTCCTTCAGTTTGACCAAACTAAAATCCTTATCTTGCTTCTCCTTTACTACCCAAACTAGAGAAGATTCAAAACTACTCTCAACCCAAACATTCCCTTCAGCTGAATCAACCAACCTAACACATAATCTAGCCTAACGATGAACTTCTCGAGCTAACTTTTTCTTATCACTCTCCACATGAGCAACACTTCCCATAGACAACCTACTAAGGGCGTTTGCTACTACATTGGACTTACCTAGATGATACAAGACACTCATTTCATAATCCTTCAACAACTCCAACCACCTTCTCTGATGGAGATTCAACTCCCTCTGAGTAAACGCATATTGCAAACTTTTATGGTCCGTGAACACATCAACATGAACACCATACAAATAATGTCTTTATATTTTCAAAGCAAACACCACAACAGCTAATTCCAGATCATGGGTTGGGTAATTATTTTCATGAGGCTTAAACTGTCTAGAGGCATAGTCTATGACCTTACCTCTCTACATCAACACATAAACCAAACCAACTCTAGAAGAATTACAATAAATAACAAAGCCGTCGATACCATCAGGTAATGCTAGAATTGGGGATGAAGTGAGTCGTGTCTTCAACTCCTGAAAACTCTTCTTATAGGAATCTGACCACTCAAAGACTGGCTCATCTGGGAACTAAAATTTCACCACACGGGTGCGACAGTCTATAGAATCATAATAAGAATGGAGCCAATCTATACCAAGGATAAGATCAAAGTCAACCATATCTAACTCTATTAGGTCTACTAATATGACTTTAAGAAGGACAGTGATAGGACATTTCTTGTATATTTACTTAGCAATAACTGACTCTCCTACTGGCATAGAAACTAAGAAAGGCTGAGGGATCTTTTCTGAATTTATCTCAAAATTTACTGCAACTAATGGGGTTACATAAGAGAAACTCAACCCAGGGTCTAACAACACATAAACATCAAAATAAAAGATACAAAACATACCAGTCACAACATCAGGTGAATTGTCCTACTCCTGATGGGATAGTAAAGCATAAAACTAATTCTGGCACTGACCGCCACCGGTACTAGACGATACACCCTAAGGAGAAGCTGGGCGACCTAGATGAGCTAGTGCACTATTTTCCTGAGTCTGAGGATGAACATCTCCATTCCCCCGCCTAGCATGCGGGCACTCTTTGATTCCGTGACCCGGCTGGCCACAACCATAACAACCTTTCTAAATCCATACACATTCACCTCCGTGATTCTTACCACACTTAGCACATGGAAGATGATTAGGTCTATTACTCACACTATTCTGAGACTTGGACATAAAAAACCTACCCCACTGCTCTTGCCTATTTCTGGGTACAGGAGCACTGGCTGAAGAAGGTGAAGGCATATATGAACAATTTTGAAACTGCAAACAATTTCCTCCTACAAGCCTATTCTGACCATTATCAAACTGCTTTGTTCTAGCCCTCTTATTTGCTCTCTCTCTTTCCTTCTCTTTTTTCACCTCAATCTGCTGATCGTGCATCATTAATATAGAATGATCCATGTCTCTAATGGGAATGGTAGTCCTACACCCCTTAACTACTAACTTGGACACACCGGTCACAAACTTACTCGTTCTTGACATAGGGTCAACCATCTATTCAGGGGCATACTTAGACAACTGGTTGAACTTGAGGAAATACTCCTCACTATCATTGAGCCTTGCCTCAAGTTCATGAATTCTATCTTAGCTTCCCTCATCTCACATGGGAAAAACTTGTCTAAGAATGGATTCTGAAAAATCTACCAAGTCATGGGAGCTGCATTCTCCCCTCTATATTTCTTCCATATCACCACCCAATCATACGCAACATCTTTAAGCCTATAGGATGTCAATTCTACACTTTCTTCTTTAGAAATATGCATAATTTGGGTGATCTTCTTTACCTCATCTAGATAAAACTGTGGCTCCTCACCTACTTTTGACCCAAAGAATTCTGGCAAATTCATCCTCATAAAATCTTGGATTCTGGCTATGGCTAAGTCTCCATCCTGCTGAGGTGGGACCGTAACCTGATGGTTACCCTGAATATTAGCTGTCACAGCTTGGTCTAGCGCCCGAAAGGCAGCCCAAAACTCTGCATATGACATATTCTCGTTTAAAGAATCTGCAGGCTTAGGTGGCTGGTTATTATTTCTTCGAGCGTTAGCTCGATGAGGAGACATTATTTATCACATGAAAGCATGACATAGAAGAAAATAGAGACAATGAGTGCATGATAGATCATGAAAGAAGAGATGATTTCCTAAAATGCTCCATAGCCTCTTGCTCATAGATGTGGTACACTTCACACCGATGATCAAGACTCTATGTAACGCGGCTTGTCTGACTCCCTCGGACTCTCTAAACCTTAGGCTCTGATACCAAGTTTGTAATGCCTCGAAATCTGATCCCCAAGATACCACACAGTGCTCCAAACTACAAGTAGTCCTGAGCTAACCTTGGATGCCTTTTCTAAATCTGAACCTCAAAATAGGGGAAAATATAAATTAAAAATCATAATATATACGAAAAAATATCTGAATCATCTGGGTATATCTGTATCATACTAATCTTAAAAGTCTAATAAAGCAAATACTGGAAATATAAGTACTAAAATTAAAATCTAAATACTAAATCTAGTAGTCCGATAAGCCTCTACTATCTGAATCTAGAGAGTCACTAGGAGAGGCCCCAGCTGACTCAAATTATCTGAAATAAAATAAGAAACATCTGCTAAGAACTAAAATTGTGAACAACTAAGTCCCCAAACTATCAAGACTCACCAACTGTAGGAATGTAGAAGAGATACTCAAAGATCACTAACGCTGCTGAAATTGAGTACCTGAACCTATATTATGAGACAATGTAGCACATAAACATATATGTGGATCAGTACTTTGAGGATGTACTGAGTATGTGGGGGTCCATGCAATAAGTAAACAATATCATCATAGTTTATAAAATCATGCATGCTCAATGTAAATGACTCACACAGGCTTGAGTAATCGGAATTCTAAAAATCATAATTGATAAGACATATAACATAAATCTTGTGAGCCATTACACTTAGTTCTGAAGTCTGTAAAATAGCTTAGCTTAGGGCTTAAAATCTTAAGACCATAACTTCTAAAACATATGCTTTTATCTTGAATCTTTAAATCAATAAATTGTTGAAGAGTGGGGGGCATTTGTTGGGAGGTTCTTCTAACCGACATACACCATGTGAGCATCTATGGAGTCCCACATCTGGCCCCCGTTAGGTAGGGCTGTTCTACCCTTACCATCAGAATATAACTTTTATCTTAAGTGATCACAATCTGAGTCATTCACGTAGAAGTAGGAATAAATTTGAATCCTACATTGGCACGTAGTTCTGGGGTATGAAATCGTAGTAACCAACCCATCTCGGTGCTAAATACTACTCCTATTCTTATACTCAAGATCTTAAGAAATCCACTTCAAAAATAGCACAAGGGTTTACAAGAAAATCAATTATGCTTTACTTTCTTTAAATCTCAAGTTATCTAAATAAAGTAGATTCTTATCTTAGCTTAGGATCAAAAGGTCAAATCTTTATCAAAATTTGTGAATAATTTTATCTGAGTGTGCTCATGGCTCAATTAATCTCAAAATAACAATCTTAAATTGTGGCTTAACGACCCATGCATCAATCTCATGTTAAAACATCTTAAAATTCATTCTTGATAATTTAAACACTCATAATTCATCATAAAATCTGTAAATTTGTTCATAATGCATAGATATATGAATATAATCATGTAATTCAACTTCTAAATCATGGGGAATATCATAATCTTGCAAATAATGATAATGGGCATAAATCCTAACTTTAATTTCATGGGAAATCTCATAAATTGCAGTAAATTTGTAATTAAAATAAAGTTTTGGGCACAAGGATGAAAGAATTATCATTGTTCAAACCCCACATACCATAAATTGATGATATTTGATGAGAAACTCGAATCTTGGATTCCTATTGATGCTTTGGAGATGAATTCTTGTATTGGGAACCCTTAGTCTTGAATTTCCTTGGAAAATTAATGAAGGAATTTGGGTTTCTTGGAGAAGTAGATTTTTGATTTTTAGGATTTTGTTTTTGAAAAGAATGGTGAATAAAGAGCATAAAGTGCATGAAATATGGTTAATATTTTGTTTTTGAATGGATTGGGGGGGTTTGAGATTTACCTAAATACCCCCTTTAAATGTTTATATGAAACTAGAAAACGCATATTTTCTCGATCTTGGTGGCCACCGCGATGCACCACTATCATGGTGGTTTACTGCAAAATTGATGAATGGAAACTGAACAGACTCCGCGATGCGGAGACATCACGGTGCCCTTTTGGAATAAAATTTTGGCACATGGCGCGACGCACCATTATCACACTGGACCTCTGGAATTTGACAAACAGGAAATTAACCCTCTTCGTGATGCGCCAATATCGCAGAAGGCCACTGAAATAGGACAATTGGAAATTTACACTAATCTGCGACACGCTAAGGGTCCAAACGATGGTGTGTTATGACTGGAACTTAAAATAGCCATAACTTCTTCCTCGGTTATCGGATTTAGGCGAATCTTATATCGTTGGAAATCTAATTCAATTTTCTATGCAATGAAAATTTTAAATCCAAGGAATTCTATGTAAAATAAATAATATTCATTTTGGAAGATATCCCTTAACATTCTAGGGACAAATTTAAGCTAGGAAAAGTGTGGGGTATTACATCTCCCAAGTGGATTTAATATGGTAATTTGAAGGGCACCTAAGGTCCCTTTAACCTAAATATTTTGAGTATGGATATTACTTGCAAGTTAAGGGTGGGATGATGATACCACTTATATTATCCATGGTTAATACGTATTTAATGGGTTGGTTATTTGGAAACTGGTTTTAATTGGGAATTAAAGGCGGGATGTGTAGTAAAGTCGTCGAAGGTGGCAGTCCCAGGAGGGAGGGGACAAAAATCAGAAACTCATATTTTCTGATATGAGGGTTCTTGATGATCGTGTACGTATGTCATATTTTATATTGGGGGATATACTAGTCATCCTATGGGATATTGCCTGGTCATGCGGCTACACGCACTGGACACTTTCAATAGGGGGAGCAGAATCCATATAGACCGTGGGTGGTTAGTACGACAAAGATACACAACCCAAGTATAAAGGTTTTAAATGCATGCCAACCCGGTTTCCTTTCCCAACATTTATATATGTATGGTTGTATGCATTATGGATAGTTTTACTTGGTTTTATAACTGGCATTATTTTACCCTTATCCTGAGATTCATGCTAATGGTCACTCGCTAACCCCGTCTATTGGCGGCTGTATACCCACGCTATGCAGGAAACGACCGTTCGACTCCTCCTGCATAGTGATTGACTCAAGGACAATATTTGTAATGAAGTGGTGAGCTTCCATCATTTCAAAAAGCATTATTTTATGTTATGGACATTGTTAGACATTTTGACTTTATTTTGGATATTGGTTTTGGCCATGGTTGGGGGCATGTCCTAACCGGATTTCTTTACTCTTTTGGATAGAAACATTATGGTACTTTTGGGGGTCGGTATGGGCAGGATTGGTATTTTTGTTTGCCTTGGAATCGGTATTGGTGTTGGGGGTTACACCCTTAGATGATATTGATGCTTGTTTTGTCCTATTACAATGTGGGATTAATCATATTATGCTTTGGTATTCTCTTTGGTTGTGGCCTAGTTTATAGCTTGCAGTTTGGTTTGGTATGGTTGGGCTATTGGTGGGGTACTATTGGATTCGGTTGGGTCGGTCATGGTTGTAATACTATCCTAGAATCTTAATGAGAACATTAATTCTATCTTGTTATATATTCGAAATTCAGCCTACATAAGGCTGGATATAGATGGTTGGGTTGGGTAACAGGGGGCGGTCCCCGGTCCTGGTTGGACATAGGATGTCTATTACAACAAGGCTCTTGGTCTTGCCATGTTAAGCTGGTATCAAAGCCAGGTCATGGTCAACTGGGAAGTCCATAAATCCATGTCAAGTAGAGTCTTTTTTAGGGGTGTAAAGCACACCACACTCATAAGAAAGAGGCTGCAAGACATTTAGGAATGTTTCACTTTCTTGGTATTATATCTTCAAGCTTGAGTTCTCAATCTCAAAATCTCCTCTAATCCTTATTTGTTCATCTTTCAGATCATGTCTCCTAGATCTGGAACACAAGGAAATTCTTCCATCCCATTGGGGGATAATGCTGAAGGGGTACGTCCTACATTTGGAGTACTTCTTCGATCTCATGGTCCTATTCCTTATGGTGCTGGAGTTCCTCCTATTCTGACTAGTTCTCCTCAGGTTCCTCAGGGCAACGTGAAGAACACAAAATTTCATCAGTCTATCCATGTTATTGCCTAATTAGTTGCTTATCAGGCTGATCGGGGTATGGTTGGTGCTTTGTTTGCTGAGGCCACAAGGGTTGGTCAATTTATGAAGATAGGTTCTCCAACTTTTAATAGAGTGAAGGTGGAGAAGGATCCATAAGGCTTCTTGGATGAGATGGAAAAAATCTTTTGGGTGATGCATGATACTAATATAGAGGAGGTTAACTTTACAACTTTTTAGCTCAAGGATATTTCTTATTAGTGGTATGAAATATGGGATAGGGATAGAGGTGATATGGAAGAGAAAGGGTTGTCGGAGTCCTTTTCTAATGCCTTCTTAGATCGGTTCTTTCCTCAAGATTTGAGGAAAGCTAAACTGGAGAAATTTGTAAACCTCAGGTAGGAGAGGATGTCAGTAAAGGAAAATGATTTGAAGTTCTATCAGATATCAAGGTATACTCCTAATTTGGTGGCTGATATGAGGTCACGAATGAGGAAGTTTGCTTCTGGCTTGAATAGAGATTTGATTCTGGAGAGCAAGACTGCTTTGCTGATTAAAGATATGGACATCTTGAGGTTGACTGCTTATATGCAGCAGGTTAAGGATGAGAAGAGGAAGCATATAGAGTTTGGGGATAGGCAGGGAAAGAGGAGCAAACTTTTTGATTAGGAAGGTGCTCAGTCTCAGGGTGGTTGAGATAGTGGCAAGTGGCAGAAAAATAAGTAGAGGAGTTCTGGCTCTTTTTCTGCTAGTGCTCCATACCTATTGGGAGGCAGGTAGAGGTGTCAAAATGAACCCAAATTGAGTTGACCAGCCTAACCCACCCAATACTTAATGGGGTGGGTTCAAGTGTAACACCCTAATTTGCTGAACCGGAATGCTACACGGTGCTCATGACCCCGAGGGACCACAAGATAACCCATGACTGATATCTATACCTGTATACTGCAAATCATGACATAATAATGTGGAATACATAAAACTATAAGGCCATAAGGTTCAACTGAAAAAAAACCATGTCTGAAAATCATAACGTCTATGTGGGTGAAAATACCCAAAACAACTCAATCTGAAAGCTAAGCCTGAACGTAAATCTAAACATAAATCTGAAAGCCTCTAAACAATCTAAATAGGGAGTTGAAGGAATATGTCTCCAACTAACTCTATAAAACTAAACTGAAGAAACAAATAAATGTATCAAATCATATTATCCTCGAATTAATGAGGACTCACTATGTCTCTGTGACTGGAATGCTACCGCTATTGCTGGACTGGAGCTCGTGTCTCGGAACCTATGGTGTAACATGAAAAAAAAGCACCATAGCGTAAATGCATCAGTATAACTGGAGTACTGAGTATATGAGGAAGGTAGGCTGAACATAAAGAGTTTCATGCATGAACAATACCGACTGACTAATATGAACATAGGAGTGCAAACATGCATACATAGAAACTGGTACCATGAATGCGTGATAGAAAGACCTGTAAGCTAATACATGGTTTACTGATAACTGTTATGACTGATACTGCAAGCTGATAACATGGACGACTGTATTTGACAGTCCTGTATATACTGAAATATGAAGAACATAACGACTATATCTGACAGTCCTGTATATACTGAAATATGAAGAACGCGCTGAGTTCTTTTACTGATATTGATACTGAAACTGTGGGAGGTAGTGTTTAACCGACATGCCCTATGTATGCCATTATGTCTAAGCTGGGGTCCAACCTCTGCCCCGACTGGAGGGGTGTCAATACCGGGCCACGAGTAAGGACAGCTTGTGAGTGACCCTTATCTGGTAGGTACTCAATGAGAATGGTGGGAAACCTAAAATGACAGGTTAAACTACCTAACCAACCCTGATCTGATAGGTTAAGATGTCTCAACCTACGCTGGCTATGTAGTTCTGGAATACAAGGACTGCTTCTAAGAATCACACCCTGAACTGGCGGGTGAGTTTCCATCCTTGGGTTCACTTGGTGCTAACCTCTACTCCCATATGGAGGGACTGTACATGAATAAATGAATATACATGACTTAATCTTACTGAATTCCGTTGACTGGTGGAATTTTACTGATATCTGACAACTGACTGAGATCATGAGGTTTTCCTGAGTCACATGACTGACTGAAGTCTATGGAATCATAGCTTGAGTTCGGATATAGTGAAACATGACATGGCTCTAGGCACACAACTATAGTTTCCAGGTGCGAATACCCCCAGGACTCGATAGGATGAAACTGATACACATGACATGACTTGATCACAAGATTTGAGTCCACAATTCACAATATCATAACCAGGGGATAGTATACTTCATGTATTTATTCAATATTTCAAACATGATAGGAAAAGCATGGATATATTATGTGTACATAATTTATATCTCTATTATCATACATGATTTATACCACAACAATAACAACACATAATTTTCATGGAAATTCATATTGGAGTGTATGGCTAACATGAACTTGTTATTTAGGTATCATGAAATCATGTAAATATGAAGTTCTAACATACTAGGAATTTTATTGAACACCTTACATGAATTCTTTAAGGCATAGGTGGATTTCGTACTTGCATTCTATCAATCCACCTAAAGATCATGTTTTTCAACTAACAATATAACTTTCATGAGATATACAGTCACGATACTATTATATAGCAAAACAACAAGCATCAACATGGGTATGATCATATCACCACAATCAACCAAGATTTTGTAT
This sequence comes from Capsicum pubescens, assembly GCA_030864215.1. NCBI lineage: Eukaryota > Viridiplantae > Streptophyta > Magnoliopsida > Solanales > Solanaceae > Capsicum > Capsicum pubescens. The sequence goes on from CM061546.1 coordinate 75,642,304, forward strand.
TTTAAAGATTGATTCTTTAACTCCATGTATGAAAGGAATCCGTGGATGAACACTACGCATACCTTGGAAGGGAGGTTCTTGATGATTGATGGAGGAATTTCCTTGAAATTTGATCTTCAAGCTTGATTGTGCAACCCTAGTTGTTTTTCTCCTATGGTGCTCTTGGATAATGAGCTTTGAGATGTTAATAGGGTTGTAATGTGTTTAGAAGCTATAAATTTCGTGAGTTTAGGTTTAGGGACATGTAAGGAGTGTTAAAAGACTTAACTACCCTCAAAATAACTCAAAAACTAAGTGTTTTCGTGGCTGAAATCATACATAGGCGCCGCCTATGATATCACCTATATCTACATAGGTACCGCATATGATATATCCTATGATTTACATAGGCTCCACATATGATATCGCCTATGCTTTACATAGGCGCCGCATATGATATCGCCTATGCTTTCCAGTGGCCATGTGCGATTGGTTAGGCGATGCCTTCTACTTTGAAAGGCCATACCTCCTTGTTCGGGTGTCGGATTTTGATGAAATTGATATCGTTAGAAAGATAATTCGATTATCTAAAATTTGGTGCATCTAAATCTGCCAAAATATCACATATCAATCACGTCATTCTTATTCAAAGATGGCTCTTGAAAAATCAAACACTAAGATTTGATGGATTCAAAAACTCTTAGCTTGCATCACTCTAAGCGACTCATATGAGCATGATTAATACATCGTAAGATATCCAATCAATAGGATATTCATAGTAAGTCATGCACTAAAATTCTACTCACATGATAGGAGGTTTCATACGTAGGAAAACTTATTCACTTCCTAGCTTAGAAAAATGCGGGGTATTACATCAAGATAATTTACTATTGGGTAAAATCTCAACCCATTAAGTATCAAATGAGCCAAATTCAATCTCCACTTCAAAACCATTTAATAGAAAAATGATTTTCTTAAAGAGATTAGAAAAACAAGTGACAATGCGTTCTCTCACTCTCAAAATGACCCACCTCACCTCACCCTAACCCCACTACATCCCCAACTTACCCCATCCCTACTCTGCTCCATTAAATATATTATTTTTATTTTTTAGAAATCTTTTTATAATTTCCCCCCATCCCCCTCCCTACCTCGAACCCCCACCCCCACCTCCACCTTCACACTAAAAAAATCTTTATATTTTTTAAAAAGAAATTAAAAATATTTTCTTATCTCATGATCAAAATCCTACCCCTCCCCCTTCACTGCATCCCCTACCCCTCTACTCCCCCTTCTTTGTGATCGTATTTGGGATAATATATTTTATTGAAGTAGTGATCTTTCATAGTTCGAAAAGAATCTATTTCACATTATGGATTATGTTGTGTAATTTTGTATTTTATAGACTTGGTTTATGAATATGTCAGGAGCATGTCCCAACTAGGTACTCTTCGGTTTGGTTTAGCAGCTTTGTATGGACAACTATGGACTTGGGTATGGAATTATCATGTTTTACATATATAAATATACATTGGGTTATTATTTTGATTTTGGTTTATGGTTTGTCATGGTTTTGTGGTTGGCTTGGATGGTGGGTTTCAGTTATTTGATGGGTTTTACTTGGTTGGGTTAGCCTTGGATTTAGGCTTATCCCAAAGTCACCACATTATTAATATGTTATCTTTTTATATGTTCGGAGTCCATCTGACTCAGGATACATATTGATTAATTGGGTTAGGTATCGGGGGAAGTCTCTGGTCTCGGTAGGATTGGAGATTGCCCATTACGACAAGGCCCCAATTTGGGTCATGTTAAGTTGGTATCAGAGCTTTAGTTTTCAATGTCAGGGGGAGTTCACAAAGCCCTGTCGAGTAGAGTCGTGATGATGAGTGTGTTGTGCACCACACTTATAATCAGGAGGCTATAAGGCATTTAAAAATGTTTCACTTTCTTGTTGTTCTACTTTTCGGCTATGTAGTCTAAGGTCATGAGCCTTTCTCTGATTTTTTCTTGGTTCATTTTTCTGATCATGTCCTCTCAATGATCTAAAGTCCATGGAAACTCACCTATCCCACTCTAGGACAACATGGATAGATCCAGTGTAACTAATGGGGAAAAGACTCAGTCAAGGGTCGCAATCTTTGGTTTTCCTCGTGTAGTTCACCGGTTTCTTCTGACCCTATTTCATAAGGTGGAACTCATTCTCAGTTACCTCAAGGAGAGGTTACTAATGCTGAGATTTGATATTCTATTAATCTATTAACCCAGTTAGTGATAACTTTGTCACACCGATCCACAAGGTTGAGAAATAGGCAAGGTAAGGGGGTCTCAATTCTATGAACAAAGGAGAGGTCAATGGTGTGGTTGTAAGTGGTCTAAGAGAAAAGAGTTGGGTGGGTCCTAACTCCTATTTTATGGCTTTTGCTCCCTACCCAAATCCATTAAAAGACAGATGTTCTTAGATTGGTATTGCTTCTAGGGTACAAGGTGCCCAATCTCGGGCTAGTGGAGCCTAATTTGCATTATCCTACCCTCTTTATAGATTTTATGGTCAATCACACCGTGGTTGTTGTGAGGAAAGAATAAATCACTATTTTAGTTATGGTCAATTGGGTCACATACAATGAGAACATCCCATAAGGATTGCCGCTTGAGCAAATGGGATATCAATTGCTACTTCCTTAGATCTTGCACCAAGGGGTGCTACTTTGGGTTTTTGCTCTGGTCGGGATCATATTAATGTTCTTACTATCCCTCGGGAGTCTAGGGCATCTTCTGATGTCGACACGGGTATGTTGAAAACTCCTTTATTTGTGGTTTGAATAGTTTACTTGGTTTGGGGTCCCTTCTCTTTTGTGACCCTATTTGTGTCTGTGTATTTTGGTTTTTGTCCTAAGGTTGTTTTGAGATCTTTCTTTTTTGTCTCTACCCCGGTAGGTGACTCTGCAATTTCCAAAGGAGTGTATGGGGATGTGTGATATCATTCGGTAATAAAAAGGGTCTTGGTGGATTTGCTTGACTCGGATATGGTGGATTTGGGGGATGAATTAGTTGCAGTCGTGCTACGTATTCTTAGATTATTGGATTCGTAAAAAAGTTATATTTAGGCTTCATAGTGAGTTGGCTATGGAATGGGAGAGTGGTTTCATTCCCTAGCTATTACAGGAAAAGGTTTTATCATATAGTAGAGAGTGGACATTGGTCTCCAAAGGGATGTCTCTATTATTGTTTGGTCTGAGTTACAGATTATAACTTAGAAGGTCTTTCTTTGCATTTGATTTTGGTAGTGAATGAATTTCCTGAGTTCTACTTGACGACCCTTGTGGTGTCTATCTAATGGGGAGGTCAGTTTGGGATTGATTTTATATCAGTCATTTGTCTAATTTCTATTCTTTCCTTATAGAATGGTTCTGGTTGGGTTAAAGGAGCGATTAAGGTCTCTTTTAGATAAAGGTTCCATTTTTTCTAATGTCTCTCTGTAGAGTAATTTCTTATTTATATGTATAAGGGGAATGGTTCCCAGGAATCTGCGTAGGTTGTCGGAGGGCGATTAAGGAGGTTAGAGTGTCCTTCTAGTGGGGAAGGACCCTATATGTATATTCCATCTTACATGGGGTACTTTACTAGTGGTGCATGGTTGTTGATAGACATTAAGTATGAATCTTAAATGTTTGATTTTGGTAAAGGGAATATGTTAGCTCAGGGGATAGCAATGCGGGAATTATGAAGGTAAATTTGTAGGTTAGATGAGGCATGTGGAAGGGGTAAGGTTGTTGTCTTGGGAAAGCAATAGTGGGAAAGTTATGACTTATAGGCCAGAGATTCAGGTTGAACTGGTAGATTAGGGATCTAATCATTGGTTGGTTACAGAACAGGGTTTGTATGACTATGCTAGATGGGGCTCTAAGTAGCATTTGGATGAATAAGGTTTTGGGTATAGGAAAAACAAGTGTCCATAGTGCACATCCTTGGTGATACCGATTAGAGTGGAGTATTGTGCTTATAGGTGACATGGGATAACGGTTGGTGGTTAATCTAAAATTTTCCCTTTAGTGGTGGACTTTAAGGGAAAGTGGGGCTGCATATTCTAGTGATTCTCTTCTACCTCGGTTTAGGGAGTACTCTACTAGTATTGCATGCGTTCTATTAGAACATATGCCTAAGGTTCGCATTTTACATTCTCCTTGTTTCCTAGATTTGAGTCATGACCTTATGTTACGTTAGGTATTGTATATATGGTTGTGTTTCTTTTGGTGTCCAATTCTAAGGACTCCTTTTATGGTATGGTTTGGTCGGGATGATTCTTCATTATGACCTAGGAGGTTGTTATGAAGTACTTAATGCCTATAGTGTCATGTATTATTTCAGGGATCTTGCCTTGGGTGGCATGGATAATTCTTGTAATTTTGTCCTTAATGACTCTTCTTGTGTTAGGATGGTAGTGTCTTGGGAAGCATGGTGAGGTTTTGAAACAAGGAATGTAGAAGTCCCTAAGTGGGGAAGAGTCTGGGGTGACTATTAGAACTAAGGTCTTGGAGGGTAACGTAAAGTTATGATCATGAAAAATGGTTAGGAATGGAATAGGTGGTGAAAACCTTTGTGAAATTATAAAAGGGTGCTAGATCTTTGGAAGGATAGATCGTACTACGGGTACATAAGCGGTAGGCTTGAATATTGTGATTGGTAGATATACCCATAGTTGTATTGGGTACTTAAGAAGTTTGCTGAGGTATGATTTATGAAATGGTTTCCATATAATAATAAGTGATGGAAGCGGAGTAGTGTTTCGGGATAGATGTAAGGAGTAGAGCCCGGTGGCCTAAGTTAACTCCTTTTTACTTTGGATAGGTTTGAAAAGGGAAGTGGTGGTGTATGGTTAGACTCATGCTCCTGTAGTGATGTGTCTAGGGGAAATTATAAGTTGAATTGGACTTGCTCCCTGGCATTAGTCCATTCATCCACTATTCTATGTGGTTGTGTGGATAGTCCTTCATTGGTTTGTTCCTTTGGTTGGTATTAGTGTCTTAGATTCATTGTTTCTTAAGGAGGTCCTGGTGAGGATCTTGGATCGTTAAGTTCACCCATTACAAACGAAAGGTGTGGCTTCAGTTAAGGTTCTATGGTGAAACTAAAAGTCTGAGAAAGCCATTTGGGATACGGAAGTGGACATGGAGTCCAAGGGTCTGCGTTGGTTCTTCTTTCTAGAAATTCTTACGAAGGGTATGTGATCTTCGACACATGTTTGTGTTTCTAACTTTGTTAAGGGTAAGGAATGGTTCCTCTTGTATCTTTGTTTTCTAACTTAGTTAAAGGTCGGTAATGGGGTATGGAGGTTTAAGTCGTGCTTGGGTTATGTGATGATCTTCTCATCTTGGTTTATGTCCTTGTCTTATATTTTTGTTGAGGGAAGGTATAAAGTGTGCAAATGTGTTATCTTGTGCTTGTTATTGCCATTACCTATCATTCGAGAATGAATGATCCTAGTGGGGGAGTATGACAGACCCTAAGTTTTGGACCCTTGCAAAATTTCTAGATTTTTGGACTTTCTGGACTTAGTACGACTCAAGGGTACCAATCGTACCCTTGGATACAGTTTGAGGTTTTCTCACTTATATAATACGTAGTGTGTTTGGTTCGGGTCCTTCCCAAGATACGACTAAACATCATATGAGTCGTATTGGTGGGTACGAGGGGTATGGTGCCAAGTCATATCATGCCTTAGGTGTGGTCTTGTGAAACTGTCCAAAGTATGGGTTGTGGGTACAGTTTTGGGTACCACTCATACCCTATGGTATAATTTAGGTTTGTGTAGTCATATTGGGACCAGTGTGGAGGGTCTTGGTTAGGTCTAGGGTATGAGTTAGGGTACCACTCGTACCCTATGGTATGAGTTAGGGGGTTAGGTTGTACCCTCCTGAGGGTTGGTTTTCAACTTTTAAATGAGGGTAGTTCTAACATTTCTGACCCCGAAACCCTTACGAGGGTAGTCCTAATATGTAAAAAACTTGATTTTCTTTTACGAGGCTTCAACCTGTGTGGATCTTCCTTGATGCCTTCAACATAAGGCTTTGCTTATTTTGATAAGTGTGACCTTCTTGGGGGACCTTTACACCATGGAGCAACATGAATTGTACCGACGAATCTTACCTGCTGAAGGTTCTCCATGGTCAAAATCAAGAGTTGTCTTTCAACTATTTTGTAGTTTGGCTTGGTCTTATCTATTTTTTAAATCGTGACCAATCTTGGGCCTTGTAATATGTAATTCATAACCCATTCAGTGCAATAAAGAAGGAATTTTCATACTTTTATATGCTTTCATGGTATTCCTTCCTTTTTGCATATTTTTTTTAAGAAATTTGTCTGCCATTTTTATTATAACGATTTTTAGTACTTCTTTGGATATAGAGAGCCCTTTCTTGTTAAATCTACAGATTTTTTGAACACACATCTATGAAAGACCTTTGTCGTTTCCCCTCAGAAATTTCCTCAATGTTTCATTCCCTTAGCATGCCTTGCCATTGTTATTATATGCTTAGTATTTTTTTGTTGGGTTAGAAAGTGATTAACTATTTACTAATCAAAGATAATCACTAATTAATTTTTATTTTAGTGCATTTTTCATAATCATATTGTGAGGTCGGTGTTCTCTTTGCTTTTTCCCTAATCGAAGGGTGTTTATGTCTAATTAATATACCTCGCAATTCAAGGAGGGATCCTTTTGCTTTAAAGTGCGGAGCTTCTAATTTTGGACATCTTTGAGATACTTTAGAGCGTAGCTTACTAGAGAACAATTCTCTAGATTAGCTAATTTTTGACTTTGGACATTTTGGCTGGGACAAATTTTCATGACATTTTGAGATTTTCTCATGGTTGAGTCTTCCCCAAGTGTGCAATGGAACTGCCTAAATTTTTTCTACTTGAAGATCATTTTATATATTTTGCGTGAGTTTAACATTCCTTTAGGGTTGTGATGTTCTATCATGATCTTGCTGAAGGTTGTATCTCAAGTCCGTTAATTTGAAAGAAGTTCTCAACCTCTTCGAAAGTATATAGTGTCTTTTCTAAGTTTTCAAAACCTCAAAGTCTTGGATTATCCTTAATTTTAGGGTTCTATGGGTCTCAGAGTCAGTGTCCTTAACCTCTAACTTAAGATTATTTTCCCATCGGTCGAAGTGAGCCTTTCACAACGTCTTGGGATTTGATCTACCAAATGCTTAAGACATATTTCACTTATCCTTAGGATCTTGTTTTCTATGATAGGATTTTGATCAGGTTCACATTTGTAAAAAGATCAACACATGCCTTTTAGAAATCCTTTTATTCATATCATTGCTTTTTAAAGACTGCTGAGTTAACTATTGAATATAATATAGAGTCATAATCTACTCCTGAAAGTCCCTAATACCACCTTACTAAAAATCTTGCTAGCAAAATCACATTAGGGGACAAAAATCTAGATAAAGTAAAAACGAGTATAGATGTCCTTTGGGTTTTCGTAATCATCTCCTAATAAACTGGCCTCTTTCTTATTTGATGGGTATGAAGAGACTTCCTACTAATCTTTATAGGTTAGGTTCTAGCTTTGCCAAAGGGTTAGACCTTCTATGTTAGTGAGGAATCTATTTTGAAAGCCTTCAAGATCTTGGAGGGAAAAAAGATGAACGGTTAGGGAAGAATTAAAAAGAAGAGAGAATGTATATGTTTCCTACCAGAAAGTGCATAATTTATCATTTTTAGGGGTTTGCCTGACTTAACGTGTTATCTGCTTCCCTTGACACCTTTTTTGTTATTTCTTTTTGCCCGATTATTCAGAAACTTCATCAAGTGACAATGGTTTAACAAGTCAGGAACCAACTCCCTGAGGTTTTGTCAATCCCTGATATCATGGCCATGCATCCCTTGGAACTCAAACCATAGGTTTTATATCTTGAATAGGGATTTGAGCAAATATATTTTGAGGATTTAGCCCCTTTGATCTCTCAATGCTTGGTTAAGACCATCTGCATCAAATTGATGGTAAAGAAGTACTCTAAAATTGGTGGAACCTCATTAATAGAATACACCACAGGATTTATAGCTTTCGTGGCTTGTAGCCCCCTTTGTTGAGAATTTTTGTCCCCCTTTTGAAGGAGTGGGGGATATCAGTTCGGGTTGTGCTGATTCTTAATCTGTTCCATAAGGCACGTACAAGCTTAGTATCAAGCCTTTTGACTACCTTATTACGAAGGGTTCTTAATAATCCTTTATCTGGCATACTATAAACTTTCTTCATCCAAACTCTTAGTCCATGTCTGGGAGGTTTATCCGATGACCCTTGTATAGTTGTTTTATATCTGAATCTTGCATTCATAGTCATTGTGAACATAAACCTATGTTATGTCCTCAAACTCTTTTAAGCTTTCTTTTTACTTGAATGAGTCGACTAAGCTCTTGAGATTTAGGCTCTTTGTGAAAGATTTGGTAGTCCATTCTTCTAGCACCATTAATAGTTGTATATTTTCCTTCTAGATACTAATGACAAACTCCTAAAGTAGATCCTTATCTCCTTCCCTTTTCTTGAAAGTGTCTCCCTTTTGGGGTTGTACTTTTTTGGATCCCATATAAGAGAAAAGAAAACTATCTACCGACATATTAAATGAATTAACAAAACTTTTAACCATCACAGATTCAACATCCTTTATTGTTAGGACAATGTTGTTCACGACCATCGTTAAAAATAACAAATGTTCTTAAGGGTTCAAAGACCTAGGGTACTTGGGGATTTTCCACATCTTAAAGTTCTCTTGGATAGGTTTGGTCACTATATTGGACATGTAGGGAACCTTGGAATAACTCTTCGAGTCTGGTCCTTTACAATAGGAGGAATTCCTACTGTGCAACTCATTCAAGACTAAATTTCTGTACACTAGGCCTTCATTCAGGATCTTTATCATGACCGTCATCCAGGAAGATGAGATTTTTGGGCTAGCTTTCACCTCCTCAGTTTTTTACGTTCTTTAAATTTATAATCAATCTCCTCATCATTATCTCACTTATTTTACCTTAAGGAATTTTATGTACCTTAGATCAGATCACCCCAAAGTTCATCCATTCTCCTATCCTAAGACTCAATTCTTGACATCAGTTATTTCTGAGTTTTAGCAATGCCTTGAGGATCTTCCAGATACCTTTCACTCTCCCTTATACTTCTTTGTCCACACTGAGGGGCCTATGATCCCTCTATTGAGTGTTCACGTTCATCAAATCCATATAAAGGTATAGACTTCCATCACCTAGGTGATTTATTTACCCGTTAGAGTCAATCAAACTTGGAAGAAGAGTCCTTAACGCTTCCTCATCCATAAGTACATCATTAGTTTGGTCTCCATTGTTAGTGATTTCCTAAAAAATACAACAAGCTAGCACATAAAATTAAGATAAACTCACAAAATTGTTATGGCCCCATGATGGGTGCCAAACCGTTTACCAAAGATTTTGTACAATTTAATCTCTAGGTGATTCAAGAGAATGCATTATAATTTAGACTTATTTTAGATATTATTATATACAATTTAGTTAATAGGTGATTGTAGAATCGAACAAAGTATAAAATTAGCAAAATAGATAAAGTAAATCAAAAAAATATCTGTGAGCCCAAAATGAATATGAGTGTGTTAGAGATCACTTCTAGGCTTTTTGCTCTGTTGACGACATAAGATTACAACAAAGAAATAGAAACTATATAGAATAAAAACTGCTTGGAGACAAAGGTAACTATTATATTGAGCAAAATAATAGGAGTTAAGATCCTTTTACAAGTGAGGTTGAGCAACTATTTATAGGTTATAGTAATATTCTTTGGCAAATTAGAATTTGAAATGAGATCCTTAAAGTACTAATTCCTATGCTATGAGCCACGTATTTGATCCGTTAGTGAGAGAGCTAATATTCCTACACTGCTCAACCCATATGAGTTTACCCCTAAAAATTCAACTGTACCAATTTCAGAGTAAATAATTTGATGCCCACTATGGGGCTAGAGCAATTGTACGGGTTTGAATTTATTTGTCTTGCTAAATTGGTTGTGCGTAATTTTGCAGGCAACATGATATGGCTAGTGGAAAAGACTGAATCATTGATGCATCTGTCAGTAACGTAGTGACTGAAGATGTAGTAAGAAATTTTCTTCCTCGTATGATGGATTTTATTAGGTAGACAACCCATTAGAATGAAGAGGACCTACCTCTTAATATGGACATGACTAGCGTGAATATATAATAAGGGTTTGCAAGACGGTCTCTTGAAGAAAGGAGTGGCTGGCATAGATGGTCTCTTGAAGATTTCTTAAAGCTTTATAGATTCCCAAAGAATGTTGATGGCTATGATAGAGGCCTAAGATAGGAGAATAGATGAGTTCAAGGCTAATTTGGCACAAGATAGTAACTCTGAATGCCTTGAGGAGAAATATGTATGACATCCTCAATGAATTGGGATTTGAGGATAGATTAATGGAGCATGTACTAGTAAAGACTGAAATCAAACATAAAACCCCTGCTTCCACGATAACAACAATGATTGATCTATTAAAAAGATAGATAAAGTCTTAGTATCTAGGTGTAGTGACTATCGTAAAAGGTCCAGGATGAATAGATATGCCAAATTACCTTATATGTCTAACAGTGAAAACCTATCCCAAAAGGCTTAAAATGCCATGCATTCCCAAATACGATGAGAACTCAGATCCTCAGGATTATTTAATTTTCTTTAAAAATATCATAAATTTTCATGACCTGACAAAAAAGAAAGACGACTGTAATGATGAAAAAGTTAAAAAAAATCTTATCAGGAGAAGCTCTGGTCTTGTATTAACTTTAGCTGAAAAATCTATTGATTCATTTAACATATGGATAAATAGTTTTATCAAGGATCTTGTTGGAGGAAAGTAGGTACAACCTTGGAAAGGATATATTTTTAAAATAGAGGAAGGATTCACAAAGTTACTTTGAAAGATTGTTGCAAGATCCTAGAAGGAAAAGATTCCACTGTTGATGGTTCCAGATGACAGTATGTTGAATACTTTTACTAAGGGTTTGAACCCGAAGAGCTTCATTGTTTCGCTCAAGATGGAAGAAATCTTGACCAAGTTCAAGGCCACAACATGGTTGTATGCACATAATCGTTATGAGTCAAAGATCCAGATCAAGGATGATTTTCAAAGGTTCATCAACAAAGTGCCAAGGACATGAAATGAGTTGAATGCTGTAAAGAACCAATAGTATGTTGGCAAGAAGACCATAAACAACCCTTCGTACTAGATTGACCTAAAGGCCTCATGTTAGGGAATGTATATGCCCTAGGTTTTGTGATTTAAGAGTTGGTACGAGTTGAAGTGACAACTCATATGTTCTAAATCAGTCATAATTTAACAAGAGGGTGGATAGTGATTTAAATCAAAAGGGGTTGTGTTGACGCCTAATTGGCTTTATATGCTTAAAATTAATGCATTCAGGATTTCTGATCGTTAAAAGACGCGAAATATAATTGTCACACATTTTTTACAATTGTAAACAAATTATTGATAATCATTCTTACTTTAGGATTTTATCAATTTATTGTCATACTTTTACTTTTCATAATTTATTGATTATTCTCCTTATATTAGATTATAAATTTATTATCGTTTTTAACATTTTCACAATCATCTGCATACGTACACGACATGACATCATATTTTTCATAATTTACAATACATCATATCCTTAAGATAATTACATTTTTTGATTTTCTTTATATTTTCTTGTAATTACATATCAATACCTGCATTTTGTACATTATTTAATACGGTCCACAATGATAAATCAGATCAACTATTTTAATACACATCATAATAGTTTATTATTTTGTCACATCTGATAAGACTACACAATAATGTCTTGTCACATCTGACAATACTACACTACACTATCTCGTCATATCTGATAAGGACTATAAAATAATGTCTTGTCACATCTGACAAGGACTACACAATGACATTACCCTTTGAATAATAACTTTTCCTATTGGTTAGAAGGATGAAAAATCCTTTGGTCAATAGCCTAAGGACAAAAATGTGTTCTAAAAGAAACATGGGGGACATTCTTTTATTCTTTAGTTAATGGGGGTGCCATTTTTTATTATAAATAGAAGAAAGGGGGAGAAATTTTCTACATACATAGAAGGGAGGTGGAGAAATTACTCTCTCCTCTCTCTCTCTCGTCTCTCTATCCCACTCTCTCATCCTTTCTCACTATCACCAACTATCATCGTTGATTTTCAATGCTCCAGTAAATGAGCTCTGGACATCATAACCACGACCTTTCTCTTCTCCTCTCTCACTGGTCTCTCTCTTAGTTCCTCTATCTCATCGTTGCTCCACCGAAGGTGGTGACTGGCAAGCCTCAGTCGAACCACTACAACACCACTATGCCACTCTCATTTTTTCTCTTTCTTTCCTCCACTAATGGAGGACACTATTACATCAAAATGGCCAGATTTGGCCGGCTTTGTATATCTGCGATGTTTCTTCGGTGAAAGCCGTTAAAGTAACCACTCCCGTTATTCTTTGTATTGTTGTACATTTTAAAAATGATTTTGCTTTTACTTGTACAGATTTGTCCAGAGTTGTAAATTCTCTGGTGAACTCCATGGATTTTGGCAAAACTGTGTTGGTTTTATTCGTAGTACTGTTACTTATTTTCTTTTGAGCTTACAAATCTGGTGGGACTTTTACATTTTTTATTTTGTTGGAAATTTGTTGGTACATTTTTATATTTGTGGACATTTGTTCGTTGGAATTAGATTTTCTACTGTCTTAGTTTTATTATTGGACTAATTTTGTAGTTTCACTGCCTTACATTTACTACACTGATAACAAATAAAATACTACACACTTGACCAATATAATATCTCTCTGTCGGATTTTTGAGTTCGCCCCACAACAAAAGACAAATTTTATTTGCACAAATTTACTTATTTTATATCAAGTATCAATACATGGCCAATGAAGAAACTCCTCTCGATTTTTGTGGCCTTTTCAAATAAAAAGGAGGACGTCACATATACAAATACGTAACCAAAATATAAATAAATTTGGGCGATGACGAAGTCTCTATAATATCATAAAACACAAAGGATTTTACGATACGTATCTTGATGGGAAATTTAAGGTGGCCGATAAATTGAGCAACCACTTCATATCCATGGCGCATCTAAAACTTAATCTAAGATCACTTTATAATAAAATTCTATCTTTATACATACATCTACACAAAAAGGATTCTATTTTTTTTATATATACATCCATATAAAAAAATTCTGTTTTTATATATACATCTATATATTCACTTTCACACGTATTTTGTACATTTTTTATATCTCTTTATATATTTTTATACACATATTTTATTAACAGTAGGTTTTATTTATATACTTAATAAACATACATTTTTTACGTTGTTTATATTTTCAAAAATTAACTTTTTACCTCCTCCCTCTTTGATAAATTTAGTATGGCCTGGTACCATATTTTGTGAATTCTTAAGGGTGCCTAAACCCTTCTCTTTAAAATAATTTAAACCATTACCTAGAATCTAAGTCGGTTTTTGCAGACTAAAACATAAGTCACACATGTTAATAACAAATAGATTTTATTATTTTCTTTAAAAAATTAGTGCTGACTCTGTGCAAAATTCAATTCTTTTAGAGTCCATTGGTCATGTTTTGTTTAACATTGAAAAAATAAGGCATGATAGAATGACGATTCTGCTGGGGACTTAACAACAGGTTCTAACCATGGCAGGCTCAATTTTTCAATGGAGGGAAATATTTTTTATTTTTGCATATTCTACTTATTAAATTCCTTGATTCTTTATTAGTTTCACACACTGCAAATTGTGTGAATTGCTCATAAATTCTTTTTATTATTTACACAAATTAGTTATCAATTGTTTGATTTATTACTTGTTTACACTATATTTGTTTATAGTTAAAACTGTTACACATTATTTTTCACAATATTTAATCATAATCATGATTCTATCGAGTATTTGGGCATACACAAACACACACTGAACACGTGTGAGGTGTCCTACACTCCTCTTAGCCTTCTTTAAATCCTGTAGTTTAAGAATTGGTGCATATAGGTTAGTGTATCTTTTCATAATTATTCAGTCCCACTCTAAACTAGTTAGGAAAATTTATATTCTAGAGATAGGTCATGCTATATACAAATTCATAAATTGGTTTGAACTATGTTTTGACCTAATTCTTATCCTGACAAGATACGTAGGCAACCCTGTATTAGGGTTCAGTCTCTTTATTATTTCAAGATAATTTCTCGGGTATTCTGATCACTTCCAAACAACACCTCCTATTATATGATGATACAGTCGTTGTCAAAATATAGTAACCAAAAGAGGTTGGGGTTGAATCCCAAGGGAACACGTGGCTTTGTAGATCTCAGCAATTATAGTCATTGGGTAGAACAAGAAAACTAAATGGGGGGTTTTGATGTAGTAATCTCGAGCAAGTAACTGTACTAAATTCGATTGTAATCAGTGTAGGTGAACATTAGGTGTAACACCCTAAAAATCTGTTTCGAGACGTCACACAGTGCTTAGGACTATAAGTGATCCCAAGCTAACCCTTCTACTGGCATAACTCATAAGAAACTAAATAATATGTATAAAATGACCGAGTTTACTACGCAGAAATATAATAACGATGGAATCTGTGAAAAAAATACAATACTGATACCATTTACATTCTGATAAAGTCTGAAAAATGGAAGTAAAATTACATAACTGACTCTAACTGACATCTGTAAAGCCTCTACTATACTGATTATAGATAGCTGGGACGCGACTCCAATTACCACTAATCAATACATATGAGTAAGAAAGTAAACTACATAAATGACATCTAACTAAAGTCCCCAAAGTAGGAGGACTCATCATCTGTTAGCTGGAATCTACAACTGTCTAATTTTTTCTGCACATACTACAACTTGCACCTATATTATGAGACAATGTAGCACATAGACGTATATCTGGATCAGTACTTTGAGGATGTAATGAGTATATGGGGGTGAATGCATAAGTAAAACATACCATCAATCATCATAATTTGTAAAATGATGCATGCTAAGTGTAAATGACTCACATAAGCTGGACTACCTGAAATACTGAAATATGCAACAATAGGAAGAAAAACATACATTATAAATCTTGTGAGCCATAACATTTAGTTATAAAAGTTATACCTGTATTCTCCCATTAAAACATTTTGTCTAAGTGTAGAAGGACTCACTACTGAATCTGAAATCTGAAAGTTGAAATATGTAGCTATTATCTTTTCTGTAAGGTATAATCTGAGTAAAAATAGTGAGCCTTTACGCTTAGTTTTCTAAAAGCTTTTCTGTTCTTCTTTTACTATTAAGAAGAATACTTTATCTTAAAATCATTGTTGTTAGGCTTTTAAACTTTTAGGAAAAAACTGTTCTGCAAGGGAGGTTCTCTTAACCGACATAAATCATGCGAGGTATATAGATTCCAACATCTCTTCCTCCTACAGAAGAAACCTCACATTGGAGAGAGGTGTCATACACTTGCCAGGCAGTATAACCTCAGCTAAGTGATCACAACTCTTTCCACTATGGGCACTTAATCTCAATCCTATGGTGGCACGTAGTTCTGGGGTATGAGACCTTGGAATCATACAGAACTCGGTGCTAAATACTACTCCCTTTAATTTGCTATGCTCATCTCATGAAAATCCATTTTAAAACTCGCATATGGGTTTATTATGAAACCAGTTATGCATTATCTGAATAAATCTGTAACTGAAGCTATTTTGCTTTCTATAATTTGTAAAGATTCTGTAAAGTAGATTCCATAACTCATCTGAGGATCAAAAGATCAAGACTTTATTGTAAATCTGAAATAATCAGCTCATAAGATGCTTAAAGCATAAAAAAAGGTAGCCTGGTGCACTAAAGCTACTGCTATGCGCGGTGTTCGGGGAGGGGCCCCACCATAATGGTGTATTGTACGCACCACCACAAGGGTGTATTGTACGCAGCCTTACCTTGAATTTCTGCCAGAGGCTGTTTCCAAGGCTTGAACCCGTGACCTCCTGATCATATGGAAGCAACTTTACCAGTTACTCCAAGGCTCCTCGACATCATCTTTCTCAAAATCTCAACATATAAAGTTGGGGCTTAATAACCCATGTATCAAACTCATGTCAAAATATCATAATAATCATGCTTGATAATGAAAACAATGATAATTCATCTTAAAATCTGTAATTTACTGTAATAGGCATGAAAATATGAAAATAGCCATGCAATTCATCTTCAAAATATCTCAAAAACTCATAACTTTGCAAATTGTCATAATGGGTATGAACCCCAATTCAAAACTCATGTAATATCATTCAAAATCATATGAATTTAATGTAAAAGCTTGGTTTTGGGAACAAGGATGGAAGAAGATCCTTGTTCATAAACCCCACATACCTTGGAAGATGAACTAGATGAACAAGCTTGCTTTTGAGATTCTATTTGTGCTCTTGAATGATGATTCTTGGAATTCTTGAATTGGGAAATTTGAATGTAGAATTGATTTGGGAAAAGAAAAGTGAAATCTTGGGGATTCTTGAAGTTGAATGTTGAAGCTTAGGGTTTTGCTAGAGAGAAACATTGATGAATATAAGCATAAAATGCTTGTACTAGGCTTAAATCTTATGTTTGGATGGAATTGGGGGCTTTGGAAAAGTCCAAAATACCCTCTTTAAACTTCTAGACAAAACTGGAAAAATGAACTGGGGTCCCGATTTAATGGGCCACCGCGATACGCCACTATAGCGGTGGCTCACTAGAATTTGATGACATTAAAATTATGGGCCTTCGCGACACGGAGCTATCACGTTGTCCCACTGGATTTTGACAATTGGGACATGGAACTTCAACGCAACGCGCCACCATTGCGGTGCCTTATAGAAACACCATTTTGTCTTTCGGCGCGATGCGCTACTATAGCGTTGGACTACTGGAAATTGACAAATAGGAAAATGGACCTCTCCACGATGTGCCAATATCGTGGAGGTCCAATGTAAAATGACAACTATGAATTTAGCCACCTCCACGATGCGGTGACTGCCCAGGTGGCACACTGTTAACTTAAAAACATCATAACTTCTTCACCGAGTGTCGGAATTGGGCAGATTTGGTATCGATTGAAAGCTTATTCAATTTCCCACACAATAGAAAGTCTAAATCTGGAAAATACTGCATAAAATAAAAAGGTATTTATCTTTGAAGAAAATCTTTGACAATCTAGGGATGGTTTTAAGCTTGGAAAAATACGGGGTGTTATACTAGGATTGTGTCCCCCTTGGCTTCTCAACTCCGTAGGCTTATCGTTCTTCGCTGAACCAAATCAATACTTTGCATGCATAATCGATAAGTTATATACCTTCTGTAGTCTTTCGTAAGAGCAGAAGAATTTCACCCTTTACCTTTTGAGTCTCAAGATGTTGCATTACTAATCCTTATCTTGATCCTAGTTAACTATTACCTTTTTAGTCTCTAGTTATTAGATGTTAAACTCCAAATTACTATTGTCTTTATCTTTTCCTAGTCATTGCTCCTCTTTTGGAGCAAGCAACAATATCTAGGCAGTATCCTAATGTGTGCACCCATTAAGAAAAATATCATAATGATGACAAAATAATACATGCATGGGTCTCGATTCAGAACAACGAAAGCACTTCCCCTACTTCGTGAATCCGCTAGGAGTTCCACAACCCTAGTTATGGGTTTTAGCCACTCATCCTTGTGAAAACATTAATAAAATTCATATTTGAACGCATAGATGAAATCACACTAATAAGAATAAATAAAACCCACAACCTTAACTGAATTAATGAAACAATGTCAATGCAAGAAAATCCTAAGATCAAATTCGGATCTTGGAATTAAAATATGTTTGTGAATATCAAAAGTGTGTTACTCTCACAAAAAAGTACACAAAGGGTATTTATAGTACAAAAGGAAACCCTAAAACCAAAGCCCAAATGATATAGGAGAAAACCGGGTCAGTGGCCACCTACTCTCTGTACCTGCGGTCTACTGTTGGACGCAGGTAGTACCTGCGGTCCTGACATTGGGCATAAGTACAAACTGCAAGTATCGGGAGAAAAAATCCTACAATTTCAACTCTCAAAATTTTGGACTTCTGGTACTTGCTTTGCCTACATGTCGTTCATAGGTCCTAACTGCGGCCACATGTTGACTTGGTAAGTGTCGGGAGTTATCTTTTCAGCTCTACTTCAATTTCTTAATATGCTTTGATCACAAACAAGATGGAAAACATCTTGAATATCCTTAATTGCTCCAAAAAGGGACAAAAACAATTTTTCCATGAACTTATCATCCCAAACATGATTTTTTTTGCAA
Organism: Capsicum pubescens; assembly: GCA_030864215.1. NCBI lineage: Eukaryota > Viridiplantae > Streptophyta > Magnoliopsida > Solanales > Solanaceae > Capsicum > Capsicum pubescens. The sequence continues at coordinate 75,660,758 of CM061546.1, forward strand.
AACATACCAAAAACAGATCATATCTAACAAAATAACCTCAGAAACTTGCATCGTTTCCTCGTTTTAAGCATCTAAACTGCTAGATTTATATAGCACATCAACACCCTCAACTTAGAATGTTCTTATGTCCTAAGGCAACAAAACATAACAAAAACAAAATGATGCTTAACTAGGAGAAACTAAGCTATTCAAGGCAGTTAGTAAACATGTAACACTCAAAATACAACATCCCCATCCAATCTTATTTTTCAAAATCAATTGTGTATGAACATGAAGAATAACAATGTGACACAATGGGATCAAGGAATGGAAATTATATTAGCAACAGACAACCACTCGTATATACAAGTTACACTACCCGAAACAAGCAAATAGATAGAAAATGACTCAAGTGCCCTCCCTACAAGAATGTCCCACTCACTCATATGAAATCATTCATGTCAATGCAGGGACGATCAAGTGACACTAACACTCAGAAGAGAAGTTCCAATCAATGCATGTCAAATACTATAGACTTGCCCTTATTTTCTTTACCTTAGCATTCACATAGTCAAACTAGGATCACTATAGGACTTTTCTCAGCTTATAATATAGGCTTGGGGATGGTATGGTACATAAGGACATATCAAGTGACTAAACCTCCTTGGCACTACACTAACCTTGGGGTATCACTTACTAGCCAATTTATCTTTTTTATTCCACCCTTATTTCACCCTTTTTATTCTTTATTGCACATTCAGGTTGGATCTGGTTTCTTTTTTTTTTTTGTCTTTTTCACAATTTTTCTTTTCTTTTCTTTTTCTACCACACCTATCTCTATTAAATTTTTCTCTTATTTTACCTTTCTTCATACCTATTTTTCACTATGCACCCTTATGATATCCACCCTCAACTTAGGCATTTTGCCTGAGTTGAGGTGCACAATGTCAAAGGAGGATCAAGGCCAAATTATCTTCATTGTACAATAAATGGGAAGGTGAATAGTGAAACAAGAAAAATAGGCTACAAGTCTCAAAATAGGGATCAAGGGATATAATTCACACATGGAAGGTCATTTAGGCTAAAAGTTGACTAAAATAAAAAATGGCCTATGATACTTTTCCAACCTACTATCCTTCAACCTAGGAAAGACTAACCGAAAAAGTTTTGAATTCAACATACAAAGGGAACTAGGTAGTATCTCACACACACATATCACAAAGTCAATATTACCAACTACTACCTCTCGTATTTATGCAATTGTGAGAAAGTGATTATCATGTCCCTAATCTTAATGCCATAATAAGATCCACAATGTTCACACAATTTACATTCACACACTTCTAAAGCAAAACTTTTTTGAGGGATATAAAAAATTTGTCCACATGACTACTATACTAAATACTTAAAATCTCCTAATTACACAAAAACAACACATTATGACACAAAACTATCCTAGACATGCCAATTTTACAATCATACCACGGACAATTGAAAAAGAAGCAAGACAACAAAAGCCTGCGACAACATAGTATGCCCACCCTCAATGAAAAACTGCGCACTATCTTCAATGCACTAATAAAAAGTAAAAACTTAGGGAAGTGAGAACATACCTGGGATGCACTAGGAGCCTGAATCAGGAGCATCCCTAGATGGGGACATATCAGCTGACAGAGGCGATGGTGGTGGTGATGAACTACTGGATAATGCACCCGCTGCATTAGATACATGCCTCTGCCTATTGATGAATGCAGACTCCATGGAATCATGCATAGCCTTTTTAACGACTTGGTCATATAGTAAATTAGGGTCCTTCAAGTCGTCTATGAGACCTCTCTTGGCCCCAACTACTGGGACCTTCTCATCACCCTCTGCAAGAAAAATCAAACTATCTTAGTATACATAGAGGTGATATCTGGACCAACTAGGGTATAATTGAGGGAGTATCTATAACACACCTCTCTATGATAGAGCATACCTCTACGTGTAATACATTAAACTCCTCCCTTATATGTGCTAGATCCGGTGCAGTTGTCTCTGTGTATAGGGATGTAACTCATCTCTAAAACTTATCGAGTTATTTTGGAAATTGGCACATAACTCAAACATTGTAGTACTCAGTGTGACCTCCTATCGGGACTCTGCCTATTCAAATCTAGTCCTAACCCTTAATGTCATCTGCTCGTAGAGGGTAGTCATCTCAGTCTCAATAACCCTTACTCTAACATCTATAATTCTCTAGCTATCCACTAAGATTTGCAAAAACTCACTAGATATAGTAATCACACCTATAATAGGAGTTTTAGTGGATGGGAAAGTATGTTCAATAGATTCATCCAGCGGCTCTAAGGTCAAAGTCGGGTTGCAACAGAAGCAGCCTGTTTCCCCTCACCCTATGTAATAGAATTTGAAGCCACTATTTGCTCTACTATATCCATGTCAAAAATAACACCAACATCATCTTGATGTGCCTTATTAGGATCTACAGAAACTTTTGAGCCCTCATACTAGGCTTATGGTGCGGCTACCTGCTATCTCGATCTCCTACAAGTGCTTGGACGTGTCAGACCCTTCATGTTGCTCATCTGTGAAGTCGTTGTCATAGATATTCACTCATCTATACCTGGTATCTCAGGAAAACCTACCTCATCACACATTCTCTGAATTATGTAAGGGAAGGGAAAATTAGTAAACTTCCCAAATACTCTGTCATGTAACTCATGGGGAAGAATTGCAGTAAAATAAACATCAAATCCAACCATCAAACAGGAAACCAGTATTGATTCCTCCCACGTCAATGTATTATCTGAAGCAGTGGGTATCAATTGGTATCTTATCAATAACCATAAAAACTTGGCCTACAATGTCAAGTAACCCTTCTTGATGACAACTTTCCCCTCAATTCATGGGGTTGTATCACTCAGTGGTGAAATATAATAATCTATCCACCTAGCTATCTCGATCCCCTCACATTAGTGCTCAGCCTCCTGAATGATATGTTGATTATGTTCAATCCTTAATCGTTGGCGCATTCATCCATAGATGTAGGAGTGATATAATCTGGGCCGAAGATAAATCTTCGGATAGTCTTCTCTATAATATCAACTTTGAACCCTCTAATCAGTGTGTGCTCAAGTTGTGGCTTCATAGAAAATATGATCAGTCCTTGATGATGGCATATAGGAAGGACTACAGTAGCTCTTCATGATGCATAAAATTCCCGTACCATAGCTGGACTGTATGAAAAAAATGTCATAGTCATCCACTCTAGCTGATATCTATCAAATACTACTCGTATCTATGGTACTCGATCCAGCTCTGACAATTTAATTTGATGATCTTTATAAATATACCTCGTAGGCCTACCTAGATCCCAAACACAATTGTACATCTTAAATATATTTTGCATCCCTTCCATGCACCACCTCAGAGGTCCCTTATTGTAAGGTACCTCTGGGGTATGTCCAGGTATGGGGATCTATTATATTGATGCATCGTGGGAAGTAATCTCAATACCCATATCATACAGGGGTAATTTTTTCTATTGTATACGAGTAATGGTACCCACCTCAAACTGGGGCACCACGGATGACTTCTCCTGCTCAACCTCATCAGATAAATTTTGGGATCCCTCCTCAGACTGGGGTCCTGAGCAGCAACCTGTGGAGTATACTCAGGCTTTATGTCCTTGATATCATAATTATCGTCAGGTGGAGAAGTATGTGGTGGTGATATCTATGCGGTCTTCATCCTCGGCCAGGATACCGCTGACTGAGCAGCCTCGCGAGTCTATCCTCTCATGACTGCATGTCACCGCAACTGCAGTACCTATACGGTGCTAACTCAGGTACTTATCCACTGAATTGCTAGGCACAGGAGACTCTGATCGTCTCATAGAAGTACTGGCCTTCATCTTCTTCACCGTTTTAGGTGTCTTATGTACCTAAAAAACAAGTTGTTAGTTTCCAACTAAAAATGAGGGATTGCAAAAGTCAAAGAAAAATGCAAAATTTAAAAAGTTCAAATTTTTCCTCAATTTTTGTACCCCTAAACCTATTTGAGATTCCAACAAGTCCAATCTACACACACTTATCATAAATCACACTTTTCAAAGAAAAAACATGCTCAAATATTGGTGTTACTTTCATTCATTCAAGTTCAACTTCCGGTTGATGCCTAACTTTAGATTTTTGTTCAAAACAAGGCCCTACATTATGTTTTTAGGTTTCTTTACGGCTCCTACATACAAGCATGATAGTTTCTATATATTTGGGAATGAGATACACATATCAACTTGTTTAAAAAATAGATAAAGCAATATATAACCATTAGGAGCCGAGAAAGTTACCTTTTATATGAAGAATCGAAAGAGAATAATGAAGAAATCAAGCAAAACAAAGTTGGAACGTGTTTTAGTATATTGGACTAAGTAGGTATCTCTAATAAGTGACAATTTAGACTTTTATTAAGTGTGGGGTTAGTTTGTGTTTTAAGTGGGAAGTTTGAATTCAATGAGAAAATTAATGTTTTGAGGATTTGAATGAGTTAGAATGAGGGTAAGAATGTTTTTATATAGGTGGGCACTGTTTCAGGTCATATTTTAATGTTGGTTGGCCCAAAATTTTAATTAAAAAGTGGGCCCAAAAATTAACCTAGTCGCAGTGTAACTCCCTGAAAATGGGTCCCGAGATGTCACACAGTGCTCAAGACTATGAGTCAATCTGTCTACAATAACCCATATTGAATCATGTTGTCGACGCGAATGGGGTAATCTAGTCATAAAGTCCATATTCACTTCTTCCCATTTCCATGTAGGAATACCAATCTCCTGCAATGTGCCACCAAGTATTTGGTGCTCTACCTTAACCTGTTGGTAAGTTGCCTACTTAGCTAAGAACTTTTCTATATCTCTCTTCATACCACTCCACCAATAGACTTCCCGCAAATCGCGATACATCTTGGTGGCTCTTAGATGAATGGAGTAACGTGCGCGATGTGCTTCTGCAATGATCCGCTGCCTCAAATCATCAACATATGGAACAGACAATCTACTCAGGTATCTCAACACACCATCTCCCTTTTGGGAGAAAACCTCTACCCTTTGGTCTTTAATTGAACCCTTCAGCTTTACCAAATTAGAAACCTTATCCTATTTCTCTTTCACTTCAGAAACTAGAGAAGATTCAAAACCACTCTGATCCCAAACGTTACCTTCAGCTGAGTCAACAAACCTCACACTTAATCTAGTTGACCAGTTAACTTCCCTAACTACTTTTCTCTTATCATTCTCTACATGAGAAACACTGCCTATAGACAGTCTACTAAGGGCATCTTTCACTACATTGGCCTTGCCCGAATGATACAATACACTTATATCATAATCCTTACACAATTCTAACCACCTTCTCTGATGAAGATTTAACTCTCTCAAAGTAAACATATATTGAAAGATTTTGTGATCTGTGAACACATCAACATGCACCCCATACAGATAGTGCCTCCAGATCTTCAATGCAAATACAACAGCAACTAACTCAAGGTCATGGGTAGGGTAGTTCTTTTCGTGAGGCTTAAGCTGTCTGGAGTCATAGGCTATAACTTTACCTCTCTGCATCAAAACACAACCCAGAGGCATCAGAATATATAATGACCCATCTGTACCATCAGGAAGTGCTAAAACTGGGGCTGAGGTGAGTCGAGTTTTCAACTCCTAAAAACTCTTCTCACAAGAATATGACCACTAAAACTTAAATTTATTCTGAGTTAATCTACTCATAGGGGATGCAATAGAAGAAAAACCCTCAATAAAGCGTCTATAATAGCTAGCTAAACCCAAGAAACTTTGGATGTCTGATAGAGAGAGAGGTCTAGGCCAGTTTCTTACTGCTTCTATCTTTTAAGGATCAACTCTAATACCATAAATGGAAATAATATGATGGAGGAAAGCTATTGATCTTAGCCAAAATTCACATTTTCTTAATTTGCTAAACAACTGGTATTTCTAAGAGTTTGCAACACAATTGTAAGGTGGTCTGCATGATCATCCTCACTACGAGAATAGACAAGAATATCATCTATAAAGACTATGACAAACATATCTAAATATAGTTTTAAAACTCTATTTATCAAGTCCATGAAGGCTCTTGGGGCATTTGTAAGACCAAACTACACTACTAGAAACTATAAATGACCATAACGAGTTCTGAAAACTATTTTCAGAATATCATATTCCCTTACTCTAAGCTGATGATAGCCGGATCTAAGGTCTATCTTGGAGAAATAACTTGCACCTTGGAGTTGTCCAAATAAGTCATCAATCCTAGGAAAAGGATATTTTTTTTTACTGTGACTTTATTCAAATGACGATAGTCAATACACATTCGCAAAGAACCATCTTTCTTTCACACGGGAGCGCCCCAGGGAAAGACACTGGGCCTTATGAAACCTTTATGTAAGAGGTGTTTAAGTTGCTATTTTAACTCTTTAATCTCGGCTGGAGCCATAAATATGGAGGAATGGAGAAGGGATGAGTATCTGGAAGAAGTTCTATAGTGAATTCTATTTCCCTATCGGGAGTTACCATTGGCAAATCTTTGGGAAATATATCAGGAAACACAGTGACTACATAAACCAACTGAACTTTTGGAGTCTCATACTTAGTGTCTTTGACTCGAACTACATGATAGATACACCCTTTTGATATCAACTTTCTATCTTTAATTTAGGATATGAAATGACTCTTGGGAGACACTAAATTACCTTCCTACTGAAAGACTGGATGATATGGAAACTGAAACTTTACCACTCAAGTGCGACAATCTATTGATGTATAATAGGAATAGAGACAATCTATACCAAGAATAAGGTCTAAGTCGACCGTATCTAATTCTATTAAATCTGCTAACATGATTTTATGAAGGACAGTGATAGGACACTTTCTATAGATCTGTATGGCAACAACTGACTCACCCACTGGGGTAGAAACTAAGAAGAGATCATGGATCTTTTTAGGACCTATTTCAAAATTTACTGCAACTAATGGGGTCAAATAGGAGAAATTAGACCCAAGGTCTAACAACACATAAACATCAATATGAAAGACACGAAGCATACCAGTAATAACATCTGGTTAATCCTCCTGCTCCTGACTGGATGGTAAAGCATAAAACTAATTCTGGTGCTGACTGCCATCGATACTGGATAATACACCCGAAGGAGGGACTGGGCAACCTAGAGAAGCTGGTGCGCTAGTTGCCTAAGTTTGGAGACGAGCATCCCTAATTCTTTGCTTAGCATGCAGACACTTTTTGATTCTATAATCCAACTTACCACAACTGTAACAACCTTTCTGTCCCAACCAGCACTCACCAAGATGATTCTTACCACACTTAGCATATGAAGGATAACTGGGTTTTCCACTCATACCAACTGAATTGGTGGAGTCTCATACCCAGGGTCTAACAACACATAAATATTAAGATGAAAGACACGAAGCATACCAGTAACAATATCTGGTTAATCCTCCATCTCCTGACAGGATGGTAAATCATAAAACTAATTTTGGTGTTGACCGCCATTGGTACTGGATGATGCGCCCAAAGGAGGGACTGGGTGACCTAGAGAAGCTGGTGCACTAGTAGCTTGAGTTTGGGGACAAGCATCCCTATTTCTCTTCTTAGCATGCGAACACTCATTGATTCTATAATCCAACTTACCACAACTGTAACAACCTTTCTATCCCAACAAGCACTCACCAAGATGATTTTTACCACACTTAGTACATGGAGGATAACTAAGTTTTCCACTCATACTATTCTGGGATCTAGACTTAGAAGGCTTACCCCACTACTCCTTTTTAAGTCGGGAGTGGGAGAACTAGCTGAAGATAATGCTGGCATAGATGAGTAATTCTAAAATTGGGAATGATTCCCCCCTCCAAACTTTGTCTGGCCATACTCAAACTGCCTAGTTCTGGCCTTCTTATTTCCCCATTTTTTTTTAAAACTTTTCTGCCTCAATCTGTTGGGCATAAATCATAAACCTAGCAAGATCCACGTCACCAATAAGTATGGAAGTCCTACAATCCTTAACTACCAAACCAGATACTCTAGTAACAAACTTACTCATACTCGCCCTAGGGTCAGCCATCGTATCAGGGGCATCCTTAGACAACTGGGTGAACGTAAGGTAGTACTTTTTCACTGTCATCGAGCCCTGCCTCAGGTTCACAAATTCTTCTACCTTAGCTTCTCTCATTTCATGCGGTAAAAACAAGTCTAGAAACGAATCCTGAAATACCTGCCAACTCGTAGGAGCTGCATTCTCACCTCTACCATTCTTCTACATAAACACCCAATCATGCGCTACATCTTTTAATCTATAGGATGCCAACTCTACACTCTCCTATTTAGTAACATGCATAATCTGGGTGATCTTTTTTACCTCATCTAAATAAAGTTGTGGGTCCTCACCTGCTTTTGACCCAAAGAACTCTGGTGGATTCATTCTCATAAAGTCAAAAATTCTGTCTACTGCTAAATCCCCATTCTACTGAAGTGGGATGTCTGCCTGATGGTTTCCCTAAACATTGGCAGTCACAGCTTAGGCCAACGCCTGAAAGGCAGCCCAAAATTTAGCATAGGATACATTCTCATTCAGAGGGTCGGCAGGTTGGGGTGGCTAGTTATCATTTCTGCGTGCATTATCTCGGTAAGGAGACATATTCAATTGACATGTAAGAGCACGATCATGATAGATCAGGAAAGAAGGAGATGATTTCCTAAAAATATCCCGTAGCCTCTTGCTCATAAATGTGGTGTGTTTCATATCCATGATTAAGACTCTATGTAATGCGGATTGTCTGACTCCCTGGGACTCTTATAACCTTAGGTTCTCATACCAAGTCTGTAATGCCCTAAAAATGGGTCCTAAGAAATCATATGGATCACAAGACTATGAGTAGCCTTAAGCTAACCCTGTTTGCCTTCTACTAAATCTGAAGCTCAAAATAAAGGAAATAAAGATATATAATCAAAGCTAAGATGCAGAATTTAGTCTAAGATAACTGAAATTAGTCTAAGATAACTGAAATTATCTGAATATAATATCTAAAAATACTAGACTTACGAGTCTGATCAATCAATACTAGAAATCTGAATCGTATCTAGTAGTCTGACAAGCCTCTACTACTAATAACTAGAGAGTCATTGGGGAAAACCCCCCTGTTGAGTCGAACTATCTGAAAATATAGAATCATCTGTATTAATAAGCTAAAAACCTAAATGACTAGGCCCCCGAACTATGAGGACTCACCAACTGTCGGGATGTAGATGGAGATGCTCGAAATCACTCACGCTGCTGAAACTGAGCACCAGAACCTACATTATGAGACAATTGCAATATGCATGAAAATATGGAAGTAGACATGAAATTCATCATCTAAATCTCTCAAAATATCATAATCTTCAAATAGTAATAAGTGGGTATATTCCCTAAATTGAAATTCACGGATAATCATACAAAATCATGTAACTTTGTAATTAAACTAGTTTTGGGCACAAAGATGAAAGAATTATCCTTGCTCATAACCCCAAATACCTTAATTGATGAAATTGATAAAGAAGCTTGAAATTGAATTCCTATTTGTGCTTTTAAAGATGATTTCTTGAAGTTCTTGAATTGGGAATCCTTAATTTTGAGTAATCTTGGAAAAGAATGGAGGAATTTGGATTTCTTGGGGATGAAGGTTTGATGTTCTAGGGTTTCTTTGAGAGAAAGTTGATGAAAAGTGAGTATAATAGGCTTAGAATAGGTTTAATCCTCTATTATTCACGATTTGAGGGCTTGGGAAAAGATTAAATTTCCCTTTTCAAATTTTACTCGAAACTGAAAAATCCTGAATTGGCACACCACTGTACCGCACCGCTATCGTGGTGGCATACTAGAAAAGGGACAATAACCATTTTGGCCTCTGGCGCAATATAGTGAAATCATGTTGCGCCACTAGAAAAGGACAAGTTCTATTTTGCACTCCACCGCAACACGGTGTTTGTCCAATTGGAAATTTTAGCGCGATACAGGCTAATCGCGATGATCTACTAGAATGGAATGAACGGTAACTGGAGTTTCACCAGGACTCAAGCCAATCACGGTGCTTCACTGGAATCGAACAATAGCAAATTTATCCTTCACTGCGATGCAGTGCTTATTGTGGTGATCTACTGCTTTACTAAAATCGCAATAACTTCTTAACCGAGTATCGGATTGAGGCAAAATTGGTATTATTGGACTATCTACACATTGAAGGGTATAAAGCTGGAAAATTCTACTCGCATCAAGAGTTATACACTTTCAAATCTAACCCTTGAGACACTAGGAGCTAAACTGAGCTAGAAAAAAGTACGGGGTATTACAATATCTCCTCCTTGGGAACATTCATCCTCGAATGAGGCTAATTAAACTGAAGATACTGAGGAACTGAGGCTATTGCTGGTATGCAAAACTAAAAGAAACTGCATGACTAAATCTAAAACATACTGAGTGACTGAACTAATATGCGAGCACATGAATTTACAAGAAGATAACTATATAGATGAATCTGAGACTGGAAAAGAACTAAATTTAGAAGGATTGTTACCTTCAATTGAATCTAAGTTCATGGAGAAGAGATGAGGATACTTTGTACGCATGTCTACTTCTGCTTCCCAAGTAGCACCCTCAACAAACTGATTTTGCCCTTGAACTTTGACCAAGGGAACTTCTTTGTTTCTTAGTCTACAGATCTGAAAATCAAGAATCTCTACTGAAAGTTCTTCATACGAAAGGCTATTCTGAATATCTGTACTTTCTAGAAGGATTGTAATAGCTGAATCGTCCATTCCCTTCTTCAATAAGGACACATGGAATACTGGATGAACTGCTGACAAGTATGCAGGTAGCTCAAGCTCATATGCTACCTTCCCTACACGACTCAAAATCTTGTAGTGGCCTACATACCAGGGACTAAGCTTCCCCTTTTTGCCAAACCTTTTCACCTCCTTCATGGGTGAAACTTTCAAATATATAAGATCATCTAATTCAAACTCAAGATCTCTCGTTCTTATGTCTGCTTATGATTTCTGACGACTCTGAGCTATTTTTAATCTCTCTCGAATTAATTGAAATTTCTCCATGTCTTCGAACACTATATCTTGCCCAATCAAAGTGGCCTCACCCACTTCAAACCAACCGACTGGTGATCTATATCTTTTCCCATAAAGAGCCTCAAACGGGGACATCTAAATACTAGAATAGTAACTGTTATTGTAGGCAAACTCGATCAACGACAAGTGGTCATCCCAACTGCCTTTGAAATCAAGAAAATAGGCCCTCAATATATCCTCTAAGGTATGAATGGTCCTCTCTTCTTGACCATCTGTCTGCGGATGAAAAGCTGAACTGAGATGAACTTGGGTATCAAGACCCTCCTGAAAGGTTTTCCAAAACTGAGAGGTAAATTGAGTACCCTATCTGAAATAATAGAAAGGAAATACATGCAATCTAACCAACTCTCTGATATATAACTTAGCATAATCTTCAACTAAGTAGGATGTGTGAACTGGCAAGAAATGGGTTGATTTGGTCAATCATCTATAATAACCCATATCAAATCAAGCTATAGATGCGAATGGGGTAATCCAGGCGCAAGTCCATATTCACCTCTTCCCACTTCCAAGTGGGAATACCAAACTCCTTCAATGTGCCACCAGGTCTTTGGTACTCTACCTTAACCTGTTGGAAAGTGGCATACTTAACTATAAACTATGCTATATATCTCTCCATACCGCTCCACCAATAGACTTCCTGCAAACCGCAGTACATCTTGCTGGCTTCTGCATGAATGGAGTAATGGTACACCATGTTCTTCTACCATGATCCGCTACCTCAAATCACCAACACATGGAACACACAATCTTCTCTGGTATCTCAACATACCATCTCCCCTTTAGGAGAAAACCTCCACCTTTTGGTCTTAAACAGAACCCATTAGTTTGACCAAACTAGAAACCTTATCCTGTTTCTTTTTCACTTTAGAAACAAGAGAAGATTCTGAACTATTCTGAACCCAAATGTTACCTTCAGCTGAGTCAACCAACCTCACTCCCAATCTAGATAACCGGTGAACTTCCCAAACTAATTTTCTATTATCATCCTCTACATGAGTAACACTGCCCATAGACAGTCTACTAAGGGCTCCAACCACTACATTGGCCTTGCCCGGATGATACAACACACTCATATCATAATCCTTTAATAATTCTAACCACCTTCTATGATGAAGATTTAACTCCCTCTGAGTAAACACATATTGCAAGATTTTGTGATCGTAAACACATCAATATGAACCCCATAAAGATATTGCCTCCAGATCTTTAATACAAACACAACAACAGCTAACTCAAGGTCATGGGTAGGGTAGTTCTTTTTGTGAGGCTTAAGTTGTCTAAAGACATAGGCTATAACCTTACCTCTCTGTATCAAAACACCATACAGACAGATTCTAGAGGCATCATAATATACGGTGAACCAATATGTACCATCAGGCAGAGCTAAAACTGGGGCTGAGGTAAGTCGAGTCTTCAACTCCTGAAAACTCTTCTCATAGGAATCTGACCACTGAAACTTAAATTTCTTCTAAGTTAATCTAGACATAGGGGATGCAATAGATGAAGAACCCTCAACAAAGCATCTATAATAGCCAGCTAAACCCAAGAAACTTCAGATGTTTGATGGAGAGATAGATCTAGGCCAGTTTTTTACTACTTCTGTCTTTTGGGGATCAACTCTAATACCATTATTGGAAATAATTTGACCGAGGAAAGCTACTGTCATAGTAAAAATTCACATTTGCTAAATTTGGCAAACAACTGGTGATATTTAAGAGTTTGCAATGCAATTCTAAGGTGGCTTGCCCAGGTGGCACACTGTTAACTTAAAAAAATCATAACTTTTTCACCGAGTGTTGGAATTGGGCGGATTAGGTATCGATTGAAAACTTATTCAATTTCCCACATAATAGAGAGTCTAAATCTGGAAAATACTGCATAAAATAAAAAAGTATTCATCTTCAAAGAAAATCTTTGACATTCTAAGGACGACTTTAAGCTTGAAAAAATATGGGGTGTTACACTAGGATTGTGTCCCCCTTGACTTCTCAACTCCAAAGACTTATCGTGCTTCGCTGAACCAAATCGATACTTTGCATGCATAATCGATAAGTTATATACCTTCTGTAGTCTTTTGTAAGAGCAGAAGAATTTCACCATTTACCTTTTGAGTCTCAAGATGTCGCATTACTAATCCTTATCTTGATCCCAGTTAACTATTACCTTTTTAGTCTCTAGTTATTAGATGTTAAACTCCAAATTACTATTGTCTTTATCTTTTCCTAGTCACTGCTCCTCTTTTCGAGTAAGCAACAGTATCTAGGCAATATCCTAATGTGTGCACCCATTAAGAAAACTATCATAATAATGACAAAATAATACATGCATGGGTCTTGATTCAGAACAACGAAAGCACTTCCACTACTTCGTCAATCTGCTAGGAGTTCCACAACCCTAGTTATGGGTTTTAGCCACTAATGCTTGTGAAAACATTAATAAAATTCATATTTGAAAGCATAGATGAAATCACACTAATAAGAATAAATAAGACCCACAACCTTAACAGAATTAATGAACCAATGTCAATGCAAGAAAATCCCAAGATCAAATTCGGATCTTGGAATTAAAATATGTTTATGAATATAAAAAGTGTGTTACTCTCACAAAAAAGTACACAAAGGGTATGTATAGTACAAAAGGAAACCCTAAAACCAAAGCCCAAATGATATAGGAGAAAATCGGGTCGGTGGCCACCTACTCTCTATACCTGCGGTCTACTGTCGGGTGCAGGTAGTACCTGCAGTCCTGACATTGGGAATAGGTACAAACTGCAAGTACCGGGAGCAAAAAACCTACAAGTTCAACTCTCAAAATTATGGACTTCTGGTACTTGCTTTAGATACATGTGGTTCGTAAGTCCTAACTGCGGCCACATGTTGACTTGGTAAGTGTCGAGAGTTATCTTTACAGCTCTACTTCGATTTCTTAATATGATTTAATCACAAACAAGATGGAAAACATCTTAAATATCCTTAATTGCTCCAAAAAGGGACAAAAACAATTTTTCCATGAACTTATCATCCAAAACATGATTTTTTTTGCAAAACATACCAAAAACAGATCATATCTAACAAAATAACCTCAGAAATTTGCATCGTTTCCTCGTTTTAAGCATCTAAAGTTCTAGATTTCTATAGCTCATCAGCACCCTCAACTTAGAATGTTTTTATGTCCTAAGAAAACAAAATAGAACAAAAACAAAATGATGCTTAACTAGGAGAAACTAAGTTATTCAAGGCAGTTAGTAAACATGTAACACTCAAAATACAACATCCCAGTCCAATCTTATTTTTCAAAATCAATTGTGTATGACCATGAAGCATAACAACGTGACACAATGGGATCAAGGAATGACAATTATTTTAGCAACATACAACCACTCATATATACAAGTTACATTACCTGAAACAAGAAAATAGATAGCAAATGACTCAAGTGCCCTCCCAACAAGAATGTCCCACTCACTCATATGAAATCATTCATGTCAATGCAGGGACGATCAAGAGACACTCACACTTAGAAGAGAAGTTCCAATCAATGCATGTCAAATACCATAGACTTGCCCTTATTTTCTTTACCTTAGCATTCATATAGTCAAACTAGGATCACTATAGGACTTTTCTCGACTTATAATAAAGGCTTGGGGATGGTATGGTACGTAAGGACATATCAAGTGACTAAGCCTCCTTGGTACTACACTATCCTTGGGGTATCATTTACTAGCCAATTTATCTTTCTTATTCCACCCTTATATCACCCTTTTTATTCTTTATTGCACATTCAGGTTGGTTCTGGTTTTGTTCTTTTTTTTTGTCTTTTTCATAATTTTTCTTTTATTTTTTCTACCACACGCATCCCTATTAACTTTTTCTCTTATCTTACCTTTCTTCATACCTATTTTTCACTAATGCACCCCTATGATATCCACCCTCAACTTAGGTATTTTGACTGAGTTGAGGTGCATAATGTCCAAGGAGGATCAGGGCCAAATCAGTTTCATTGTACAATAAAAGGGAAGGTGAATAGTGAAACAAGAAAAATAGGCTACAAGTCTCAAAATAGGGATCAAGGGATATAATTCACACATGGAAGGTCATTTAGGCTAAAAGTGGACTAAAATAAAAAATGGCCTATGATCCTTTTCTAACCTACTATCCTTCAACCTAGGAAAGACTAACCGGAAAAGTTTTGAATTCAACATACAAAGGGAACTAGGTAGTATATCACACACACATATCACAAAGTCAATACTACCAACTACTACCTCTCCGGTTCATGCAATTGTGAGAAAGTGATTATCATGTCCCTAATATTAATGCCATAAAAAGATCCACAATGTTCACACAATGTACATTCATACAGTTCTAAAGCACAACTTTTTTGAGGAATATAAAAAATTAATCAACACATGACTACTATACTAAACACATTACGACACAAAACTATCCTAGACATGTCGGTTTTACAATCATACCGTAGCCGATACAAAAAGAAGAAAGACAACAAAATCCACGACAACATGTTATGCCCACCCCTAATGAAAAACTGTGCACGATCCTCAATGCACTAAAAAAAGTAAAAACAAAGGGAAGTGAGAACATACCTGGGATGCACTAGGCACCCGAATCATGAGCATCCCTAGATGGGGACATATCAGCTGACGGAGGCGATGGTGGTGGCGATGCACTACTGGATAATGCACCCGCTGCATTAGATACACGCCTCTACCTATTGACGAATACAGACTCCATGGACTCATGCCTGGCCTTTTTAATGGCTTGGTCATATAGTAAATTAGGGTCCTTCAAGTCGTCTATGAGACCTCTCTTGGCCCCAACTACTGGGACCTCCTAATCACCTTCTGCAAGAAAAATCAAACTGTCTAAGTATGCATGGAGGTGATATCTGGACCACCTAGGGTATAACTGAGCGAGTGGCTACATCACGGCTCTCTATGATAGAGCATTCCTCTATGTGTAATACATTAAACTCCTCCCTTATATGTGCTAGATCCGGTGTAGTTCTCTCTGTGTATAGGGATGTAACTCATCTCTCAAACTCATCGAGTCATGTTTGGAAATTAGCACATAGCTCGAACATTATAGTACTCAGTGTGGCCTCCCATCGGGACTGTGCCTATTCAAATCTAGTCCTAAACCTCAATGTCATCTACTTGTAGGGGGTAGTCATCTCAGTCTCAATTACCCTTACTCTAACATCTGCAATCCTCTGGATATCCACTAAGCTCTGTAAAAAATCACCAGATATAGTAATCATACCTATAATAGGAGATGTATTTGATGGGAGAGTATGTTCTATAGATTCATCCACCAGCTCTAAGGTCAAATCCGGGCTAAAAAAGAAGAAGCCTATGTCCCCTCACCCTATGTAACAGAATTTGAAGCCTCTCTTTGCTCCACTATATTGATGTCATAACTAACACCCGCATCATCTTGATGTGCCTTAGTAGGATCTATGAAAACTTCCAAGCCCTCAGACTAGGTCTATGGTGCTGGTACCTGCTATCCCGATCTCCTAGAAGTTCTTGGACGTGTCAGATCCTTTATTTTCCTCATCTGTACAGTCGTCGTCGCAGCTATTCTCTAATATACACCTGGTATCTCAGGTACACCGACCTCATCACACATCCTCTAAATTATGTAAGGGAAGGGAAAATTAGTAAACTTCCCAAATACTCTGTCATGTAACTCATGGGGAAGAATTGCAGTAAAATAAATATCAAATCCAGCCATCAAATAGGAAACCAGTATTGCTTCCTCCCATGTCAATGTATTATCTGAAGCAGTGGGTATCAGTTGATATCTTATCATCAACCACTAAAACTTTGCATCAATCCATGGGGTCGTATCACCCAGCGGTGAAATATAATAATCTATCCACCTAGCTATCTCGATCCCCTCACATTAGTGGTCAGTCTCCCAAATGATATGTTAATCATGTTCAATCCTCAATCGTGTCGCATTCAGCTATAGATGCAGGAGTGATGTAATCTGGACCGAAGATAAATCTTCGGATAGTCTCCTCTATAATATCAACTTTGAACCCTCTAATCAGTGTGCGCCCAAGTTGTGGCTTCGTATAAAATATGATAAGGCCTTGATGATGGTATATAGGAAGGACTACAGTAGCTCTTTAGGATGTATAAAATTCTCGTACTCGATCCAACTCTGACAAGTTAATTCGATACTCCTTATAAGTATATCTCGTAGGCCTGCCTAGATCCCAAACACAATTGTCCAGTTCAAATATATTTTTCATCCCTTCCACGTACCACCTCAGAGGTCCCTCATTGTGAGGTACCTCTGGGGTATGTACAAATGCGGGGCACTATTATATTGATGCATCATGGGAAGACATCTCAATACCCACATCATACTGGGGTACCTTTGTCTATTGTATATGAGTGGTGGTACCCAACTGGGGCACCGCGGATAACTTCTCCTGCTCAACCTCATCAGATAAATTTAGGGATCCCTCCATTGACTGGGGTCCTGAGCAGCAACCTGTGGAGTAGACTCAGACTCTATGTCCTCCTCATCATAATTATCATCAGGTGGAGGAGTATGTGGTGGTGATATCTATGCGGACTTCATACTTGACCAAGATACCGCTGACTGAGCAGCCTCGCGAGTCTATCCTCTCATGACTGCATGTCACCGAAACTGGAGTATCTATACGGTGCTAACTCAGGTACTTATCCACTAAATTGCTTCGCGCAGGAGACTCTGCCCGTCTCCTAGATGTATCAGCCTTCATCTTCTTCACCATTTTAGGTGTCATATGTACCTAAAAAACAAGTTGTTATTTTTCAACTAAAAGTGAGGGATTGTAAAAGTAAAATAAAAATGCAAAATTCAAAAAGTTCAAATTTTTCCTCAATTTTTGTACCCCTAAACCTATTTGAGATTCCAACAAGTCCAATCTACACACACTTATCATTAATCACACTTTTCAAAGCAAAAAAACATGCTCAAATATTGGTATTACTTTCATTCATTCAAGTTCAACTTCCGGTTGAAGCCTAACTTTAGATTTTTGTTCAAAACAATGCCCTACATTATGTTTTTAGGTTACTTTATGGCTCCTACATACAAGAACGATAGTTTCTATATATTTTGCAATGAGATACACATATCAACTTGTTTAAAGAATAGATAAGCCAATATATAACCATTAGGAGACGAGAAAGTTACCTTTTATATGAAGAATCAAAAGAGAATAATGAAGAAATCAAGCAAACCAAAGTTGGAACGTGTTTTAGCATATTGGAATAAGTTGGTATCACTAATAAGTTACAATTTAGCCTTTTATTAAGTGTGGGGTTAGTTTGTGTTTTAAGTGGGAAGTTTAAATTCAAACAGAAAAGTAATGTTTTGAGGATTTGAATGAGTTAGAATGAGGGTAAGAATGTTTTTATATAGGTGGGCGCTGTTTCAGGTCATATTTTAATGTTGGTTGGCCCAAAATTTTAATTAAAAAGTGGGCCAGAAAATTGACCTAGTCGCAGTGTAACGCCCTGAAAATGGTTCCCAATACGTCATACAGTGCTCAAGACTATGAGTTAATCTATCTACAATAATCCATATCAAATCATGTTGTCGACGCGAATGGGGTAATCCTATCACAAAGTCCATATTCACCTCTTCCCACTTCCAAGTGGGAATACCAATCTCCTACAATGTGCCACCAAGTCTTTGGTGATCTACTTTAACCGTCGGTAAGTTGCACACTTATCTACAAACTCTGCTATATCTGTCTTCATACCACTCCACCAATAGATTTCCCGCAAATTGCGATACATCTTGGTGGCTCTTAGATGAATGGAGAAACGTGCGCCATGTGCTTCTATAATGATTCGTTGCCTCAAATCATCAACACATGGCACACACAATCTACTCAGGTATCTCAACACACCATCTCCCCCTTGGGAGAAAACCTCTACCCTTTGGTCTATAATTGAATCCTTCAGCTTGACCAAATTAGAAACCTTATCCTATTTCTCTTTCACTTCAGAAACTAGAGAAGATTCAAAACCACTCTGACGCCAAACGTTCCCTTCAGCTGAGTCAACCAACCTCACACCCAATCTAGATAACCAGTGAACTTCCCAATCTAATTCTCTCTTATCATTCTCTACATGAGAAACACTGCCCATAGACAGTCTACTAAGGGCATCTGTCACTTTATTGGCCTTGCCCGGATGATACAATACACTTATATCATAATCCTTAAACAATTCTAACCACCTTTTCTGACGAAGATTTAACTCCCTCTAAGTAAACATATATTGCAAGATTTTGTGATTTGTGAACACATCAACATGCACCCCATAAAGATAGTTCCTCCAGATCTTCAATGCAAATAAAACAACAACTATCTCAAGGTCATGGGTAGGGTAGTTCTTTTCGTGAGCCTTAAGATGTATAGAGGCATAGGCTATAACCTTACCTCTCTTTGCTTTCCCAGCACTGACCTCTCTGGTCGAATGCTTTCCCTGATCAAACTAGAAGTTACCAAGGAAGCATGCATAGCACTGAATAGGGAGCCACCTTTTACACCAGCTAGGCCGATACTACTAGTTTTCTCGCTACCTACTAGAAAAATCCCATCAAGATAGATTGAATCGACGACCCACTTTCGTGTACCCATCGGGCTAGGCCCTTTCACGTAGATTAAAATCGAAGTTTCAACTTAGACTCTAATTGCGCTGTCGCATAGAACTAAGAGAACAACATATCTGTTAGCCTCTTCTTTCTTTGACCTTCCCACGAGCTTCGTCTAGTTTGTGCCGCTAGTCGGTTTAATCATGGAACGTCCAAAAAGAGAACAATAAAGTTCTTAGAATCGGATACAACCCTTGTTGGTGCTCCATTCGGTACCATTAGAATAACCATGACGTTTTAAATGACTATGTGCTCGGAATATCCTAATTGGAAAGTTTTCCAACTTTCCAACCGGGGGGCCTACGGACTTTGATCTATAAGACATGAATGAAAGGGCCCAATCTAATGATTGGACAAATCCTTAATCTCATCAATCTTAATATCATAAAGGAAAGGTATTTTGTCTGAAAAAAGTAGTAGCTGACATAGGAATAGCTGGCAAAGGAAGAGCTTCCGCTAAGATTCTGACTTATTTGGAAACTAGATTTGCCTCGACGGGAGAATCCAGGCTATTCAGGAAGAATCGCAGCAATTCCCCAATCCTAACGAAGTAGTTCCTCCGGAATCCAATGAACAACAACGATTACTTAGGGTCGTTCCAGGAGTACTCCAGTTAGCTCTTCTCTTACAGAGCCTTGTCTGTTCGATTGCTTTCCTAGTCTTCTTTCTGCAGGGTTCATCTTTTTATTCACCATAGGAGGACTCACTGGAATAGTTCTGGCAAATTCTGGGAAATTCTCAAAGTTGAGAGTAAAGTATAAGTAAAATGTCAAGTTTCATATCGTTGTAATACCCGATCCGATAGTTTACGATATAGATAGATAGATATATATTTCTAAAGAACATTCTAAGAAAAGATATTAATAGATATCGGTAGTTGTCCGGTCGTACCCAAACAATAATATTCCAGAGGGAAATGCACCTAAGATCAGCAGCTAGTTCCGGGCTCCATTTGGAAGCCTCGCGAATAATCTCATTACCTTCCCGAGCAAGATCGCGTCCTTCATTACGAGATTTTACACATGCTTCTAGAGCTACTCGATTAGCTACGGATGTCTAGCCTAAACTTCATAACCTGAGTTTAGGCTGTCGTGTGAGTCTCATTGTAGAAAGGATAGAACGTGCGCCTAATCGCTCTTCTCGGATCACTCTGGTACGATGGTTCCCCCGGGGGGGTCCGCCAATGCAACACGATAGAAGAGTTCGCTCCGCCGCGTAAGATCCTCGAATCCTTGAAAATCTGGGTCACTACCAGCAAAAACACCTCTGAACAAGATTCTAGCACCATGCCAAATGTGTCCGAATAAGAAAAGCAAATGAAGTATGTCCAAAAGAAACAAGCACACACGGCGCCATCCATCATTAACTTTTTGATTTTCTTCAACATCAGCTTCTATAACATCTTTAGTCAAAAAATCTTTTATATCATCTTCAGTCCATAATTCTGGAAAAGTCGATTGTGAGACATCTTCTATAACCTCAGGACGTCTAAACCAATCTAGAAGAAACATGAGTTGGCTGCTTTTATCTGGAACATACAAAAAATTCATTCTATTCCAGATGGGTTCCAAGGTATTCCTTTAATTTAATTATTAAGAGTTAAGGGATTTATCATTCAAAGGGTTTCCGATTGGATTGGTTATAAGTCTACCATACTCTACCATACTGTAGAGAAAAGAATGCATGTTCATCCGGACATTGAGAAGGAAGGTCAAACCTAATCCGGTGTCAACACTTGACTGACCGGAGGACCTAACTAGCTTCAACCGAGTTTTCGGTAGGCTAGGAAGCATTTCTTTTACTCTTCTATGTCTAGAAATCTTTATTGGACCGTGATAGCCAGCTAAAACTTAACGGGGTTGAAGCATCTTCTTGGAATCACTAAGGAAGTAGGAAAGGATCCGGGGCCTAGAAAATCATTCAAGAATATCATTATAAATGGTTGCGAATTGAAAGCGCTTTTTCTATAGAAAGAAAGTCCCCCTTATCGCGGAGAGAGATGGGACCGGTTATATAATAGGGGAAACAGATGCAAGCTTTTTCTTTCAATAGCCGGACAAATGACTACAGGATCATCGGTATACTCTACCTCAATTCGTCAAGTAGGTCAAGCTGATTCATGTCAACCTTACCCTCTCGTAACTCGTTCTACCGTACTCCAGACCCCCGCACATCAGAAGGGTGGACTGACCGCACTGATTGGATTGTTTTCCTCGTCTAAGAACCGGAAGCAGGAGTGATCCCTTGCAAAATAAAAAGAAACCACTCCTCTGGAAGCTCGAGGCTGGTCTAGCCCCGATGCCTCCACAAGGAATTCTGTCCCGGAAACAGACAAGATTCTGGAACTTCCAAACCAAAGAAATGCAAGATGAGAAGCCCGTCAAAAGTCCGGTTCCTTCGCGAACGAAGTTCAGAATCAACAAGGGTTCGTAGAACGAAGGGAGTGTATAACTGGGATTTCATTCCACTTTTTTGTTCTTTCCTCGGGTATGTAGTGGGAGAAGGAGACTCCGGAGAAGCAAATCTTGATTGAACCTATATTTGCTCAATGGATACAATCCGCTCATGGTAAAACTTCATATGGGTTCGATGTACTTTTATCTTCAATGAGTGGCCCAACATTCAATGCGGGTCGAAGCATCTGGTTGCCGGGTTGGTTAAATGCTGTTTCTTCGAAAAAGCGCGGGCTGACTCGGAGACCTGGGACCGGTTCAAATTGGTTGAATCTTTCTCAATCATCCTGGACGGAACTTGTATGCAGCACTTGTACGGAGCATAAAGGTTTGGAACTCTTTTCTTATCTGAATCTTAAGGACAGGACCCTACCCTATTCTCGAACCCTCTGCTTTTCTCTTCGAGAACACTCGCCTCGTCGATTCTTCCCCTCGTTCCTTTTATCTTGGACATTGAGATGTTCATGCAAAGCATAGGCGTCACAAGTGGTACATCCACCCTTAAGAGAGAACAACGAATTTAGTGCTTTCTCATGTCCCTTCCAGTAACAATGAATTCAGTGCTTTCTCATGTCCCTTCCAGTAGTAGTAGGTTCCATGTGACTTTAGGAAGTAATAGCTAACAACTTTTAGATTGAATTCATGCTGAAAAATTATTATTCTAGTCAATATATTTTATTGTTTAGGGGGAATTACGCTCGTGGGAAGGCCAAAGAAAGAAGAGGCATCTTCCTGGCTTAGAAATAGATCAAAAATCCACCCTTCGCCCACCTCTCCCTCAGCGAGGAAATAGTAGTAGCAGCAGTCTCCCCACTAATTCAAGGTACTTGTTCAATTTATCTCTTTCAACATGGATCCCATGAGGCGGACCTTGGAAAGTTTTAATATAAGTAGTAGGGACTCACAGATCTTCCAGACGTAGAGCGCGCAGGGCTTTGAACCCAAATACATTACCTACAATGGAAGTAAACATGTTGGTAACGGAACCTTCTTCAAAAGTCTCGCCTGCTATCGTAAGAATCCTAAAGACCAGGTGACTGGACATATTGCTTCTTTGCTAGTTCCCTTGAGTAGGTATAAAACTTCCGTGAGAAGGAATCCAAGCACGAAGAAAGGAGACCTCCAACTCAAATGAAGTGAGTAAGGTTGACTCCGGTCCCTTCGTCCCTCATCTAGACCGACAGCAAAAGCAACTGAAACTTCCCGGTCCAATATTTGTTCTCGAAGGTCTTCGTTTCCGTGTAGAAGCAAACTCTCCAAATTTATGACCATCGCATTCTGGATAACGTAATAAAAAGTCTTTCTCTACTGTCTTCACCCTGGTCCTCTCATACGCCGAGGGCTCAATTACAGGTTCCTTTTTGCCTGTTGATGCAAGAAATAAGGGCTGGCTTGATGCCAAGAAGAAGCTGGTGGAGGAATAAGGGCAGCTAAATCATCTGCTGGATGGATGCCCGGGCATTGAGAAGGAAGGACGCTTTCAGAGGCGAAAGGCCCATATAATTGTGATGGAGAAACGACCAATTCAAATTGAATGGATTTAAAATAATGTTACGACATGGATCGGGATTAAAAATTTATCCATTTTCATCCATTCCTTTCTGACTTCCCTGGGCAATCCGCCAGAGACAGGGACTTTCCTGCACGCGGGAACCTTCTTTCTTCGAACCTTGATGCTCAGTTTTGTTCTCCCGCACACCCGTTTTTGCAAGGCTAGCCCGCGCAAATTCTCATTGGATCTCGGTTGTTCTTAACAGCGAAGGAATCTGATTCAAGATTACTTGGACAAAGGTTTGTTCCGGATAGCAGACCGACCAATAAACCTAAATTGGGGTTATCTGCTAAAAACTCCTTCGACTGATTGTTCGCATCGGATCTCAGGTTCTCCCCTTAGGACCGACTACAACAAGCTCGCGACTCTAATAGAAAGAAAGGGTAAGCCGTCAAAAGTCCGGTTCCTTTGCGAACGAAGTTCAGAATCAACAAGGGTTCGTAAATTTGGTAAAGGGTTCCAAACCTTCCAAAAGGCTTATCCCTGAAAGAGGGAATCAGATAGGAATAGAGAATAGAAGCTGACAGAAAGCTCTTTGTTTTGGGTTATTCTTCCTTTATGGAGACAGGGCAAGAAGAAGGTTGCTTGATTATTCTTTTCAGGAGAAAATCAATAATTTTTCTGCACAAAATAGGGAAAGAGAATGAACTAGAACAAAGCGGATTTTATTCATTCAAGCACTAGAAGCATTTTCTTACATGGGAAGAACATATGGCTGAGCACTTCTCTTTCTTGATGTAAAATTAAGTGGTGACAACGAAAAGGCTTTTAAGCCTGAGGGGCGGAGTTCGCGAGTGCACTAGAAGAAGGAAAGGAGCGGTTGGTCTAGTAATTAGGGGGCGGCCGTTCGGTCGGATAGCTGCAAAGCCTTCTATGTTGGTATGGAGACTGCTTCCCGTTCGCTAAACAACGAACGAGATGGCTGGCTAAGCTGCTCCACCAACGCTCTTGCCCGACTTTTCGTGATTTATGGCCTTAAGAGAATCAGGAGATATTTAATAGTTTGGGTCGAGCGTCGCACATTCAACATAGCGTTCGGACTCATGTGCCTTCCAGAACCAGGGGTATTCAAGCCTGCTGCGTCATTCAATTAAGAATTTTAAGAACAAAGATCAATATGGAACGCTTTGGCGTCATCGTTCCCCATTACATACCCTTCAGGTGGTAAAGACGGGTAAGCGTTTTGCCGAGTTCCTTCGACATGGTTCTCTCAAGCGCCCTAGTATACTCTACTTGTTCACCTGTGTCGGATTCCATTCAGGATTTTATGATACTTTCGCACAAAAACAGAGATCGAAAACGCAGACTAGAATCCAAGAAATCTGGTGATGAAGCTATGTCATATTTCTAGAAGATTCTAATGAACTCTCTCTATGGTAGATTTGGTATTAATCCTGAATGTACAGTAATAGGATATTCTAGAAAAGGCTATACCAAAGAGAATACATCATTCTCGAAAAGGTCGAAGGACGAAGAAGAGCTCCAAGCAAGAGCATATCGCTTGGCAAAGACTTGGGAAGAATATACCGACACCGCCCGCTCATACTTAGAGAAGGCTGCATAGAAGATGAAGAGGTTCGGGTACTCATATTTTAATACATAGTAGGGCCCTAGAACGCTAAAAGGTGGGGGAACAAGAGTTGTCACGATAGAAAAGAGAAATATTAACAATCAGACCAAACCTTCGAGGCTCATTCCACTCACCTTATCGGACATCACGCTCCCAGAATACTTAGGTGCTGGAGAGAAGAAAGCACGAAGTTTCAGGAACAGGTAAAAAAAGATCGAGAATTACATGAGGTCTGATGCTTAGCAGGTCAAGATCATAGGAAGAGGGAAGAACAAGGGAGAAGATCTTATTTAAAAGAAGTCGGTTAGGAGAGGAAGGTATCTGTACTTGAATAACTATAAGCCAAACCTTCTAGATGTTTCGACGTTTTTCTTCCCCCGTAGCGGAGAAGGTTCTTTTGCTTCGAATCTTCGAGGCAAGCGAATGATAGATCACCCAGGTTCGGGTCCATAAGCAGTGACAATTGACCTATGAAGACTCGTTTTCGCTACGGCTCCGGTGGGTTTAACTATAAGAGAAAGTTCTAAGGGAACCCTCTGCGAGACAAAGATCTCGAACATCGTAGAAAAAAGATCACTCCTAACTAACCAGTCAAGTGAAAGGAGCCCGCTTACCCACTCCCCTTTCCCCCCATTGCTAGGAGCCTCGCCCTCTTGACTTGATATGTCAAGAAGACTACAACAGCTCTGACTTCGTTCGTGTCCGGGGGAAGGCTTCGAGTTCCTTCCTTCGTACTCAAATCTGATGATACGCTTTGGCGATGTTACCTACCAAATAAAAGGCCTGCTAGGTGATCGAAATCGCTCAGGTGAGGACTCACTTCAGAAAAAAGATACTTTCGAGAAAGGACGAGCACGACTGAAGGAGGTTGAGTAAAGGGGGTTGTGGCTCCTCTTACCGATCTTGTTGTAGTAGAAGAAGTGAGAGGGTCTTTAGACACTCGACTGAAAGGAACGAAGTAACTCGACCAACGGGGGATTGGCTGGGAAGAAAGAAAGCTCCTAGCGTCAGAGTGATGCTCCTAGCGTATGCCGGTAAGAATTCAATCTTTGGAAAAATGAAAGTCGTTGCCAGAGGAAGCCAAAGATCCCGGGATGACTCTAAAAGCTAACGAGATGATTCTGGTTAAACCGGGCATTCCTCAGAGCAAGGAAAGATCTTTCAAAAATAGAATCAAGAGAAAGCGCTAGAACGTCCTAAAAATACCCCTTTGTTTTTACTCAACTATATCCGTAGTATCAGGATTTCGACCACCCGGTCGTTCTTATCCCCCAGGAATGGATACATGGAAAGCCAATTCCTCGGGCACTCCACTTCTTTCCTTCTTATAGTGCACTCGCGAACTCCGGTGAGCAGCAAGATAAAATCTTATATCAAAACGACTTCTGGCATCACCGGAAGGATCGAAACCACATTCGTAGGCCGACAATTTTTCTGGATAGGTCGAACCGCTTCTGCCTTTCTAGGCTTCACAATAGCTCCCCCTTTTCTTTTCCAATTCCTTCTTTTCGTTCTACTTAGGTGGAGCAATCCGAACTCTCGACAGAACCCCTCTTTCTAACTAGAACTTCAGAACAGTTACGCTTGTCGCCCGCTAAAGCAATTGTCGCAGCTCCAGCTGAAGGTTATCCAGAATGTGATGCCCCAAGGAAAGAAAGTAGCAATCGGCTTTCAATCCTATGATTTTACTCGAATAGCTAATGTCAGAGTAGCAGATATAGTTTTTAGCGGAAGCTGCTTTCGAACTAACTGCATACCTGAAGTTAGCTTGTGTGCGCATAGCCTTATCTTATCTTTGAATACTTCCTTTAGGCGGCTAGAAAGATGTTCCTTTATTTATCATTTTTTATCATCTGTTCTTTTTTTCTCTCTAATCTATCTAGTTCCTTCTTGTACAATCATCTATGAAGTCTCATAACACAGCTCTTCTAGGAATGTCTTGAAGATGTGGTAAATACATTGGCTGAAGTTCTTTGAAAGAGGTTTTAATCTCTCCAAGGATTTCCTGGATACTACCAATGTCAGGGTGAGGAGTAGCAATTGATTTGAAGGTTGCCTTACTTTAACAGGGTTGTTTTCCCACTGCCAGAAGGCCCTATTTCCCGAACGGTCGAGTGACTTCTTACCTCTCCAACCACTCTTAGCTACGCCCCTCTTCTCGTAACTTTGTACCTTTCTGTGTCTAAAGAAAAGCGGTAGGAACTAGAATAAATAGTGCAGTAGCAATAAATGCAAGAATATTTACTTCCATAATCTCATCGGTTTTTTACTTCGCAATAACTCGGGATTGGATGAATCGACATCAAATATAGGATTGTTGTTGTACACGATCTCCATTTTTTTAGTCCTAGCTATCCACTCCACTATGTGGTAGAGTGTTCGTCCCAACCCCTTCGCAGGGGTACCTTCGACTAGTTTCGGGTTTGAATCCCGGGCAACCCACTATCATATCGAAATTCTAATTCTCTGTAGAGAAGTCCGTATTTTTCGAATCAACTTCAAACAAAATTCATCTTAGATTCAATCCTATTGGAGAATCAAGCGTCGAAATATCTAGAAGGTTTGGCCGCCCTTTCTGTGCAACATTCCACCAGTAGCGGAAGAGAGGGTTACCGTACATACAAGAGTCTTCCAGTTCTTACGGAAGCCCTTTCTTACCAGTCAATCAAGTAGTACAAGAACTGTATCTTATCTTATAGCCCGGCGCGGCGGGTCTCCTTTGAAATGTTTGTTGTAGATAGTGCCTTGGGGAAATGCCTACCTTCAGGAGAAGATTACCGAATGAGTTTCAAACCTGTCCTCTTCGCTTCCCAAGACCATTTTCAGGAGCGGGAATCATCGAATTGAAAACCCTTTCTTCTGCCCTCGCCACTTCTTTCGCTGACCTATCCACAGACTATCGCTATCTTTTATTTGAATTGGAAAATGATGTATGTCACCCGTAAGAAGGCTGTAGTTGGTACCACTAGAACGCCCGCTTAAGTAACCCCCTTCCAGAGCGGACAGGTCTATTACTGGACCATGGTCAACGACCCTCCATTCAAGAGGTTTGCACACCGGGCCAGCTGCTTTCTTTATCTCGCTTGCCCTTAGTCCGTCTAGCGCCGTTCGGTTGGGGTCCGCGATGCCTGCATTAAGATTTAAAACTTGTCGTCTACTTTCAGGAAATGTTTGGAACAGAGAACTTACAATAATACAATGTCGTATTCTCCGAAGATTGAGGAACAAGAAGAGATCTATTAAGAGAAAGATTTATTCTAGAGAAAATCTTAACAGTTACATCCAATCATTAGCGGAATGCTCTCGAAACCAATTCACTTGAGTGAGACAGATGAGAGTGGAATTTCGTGTGTAGGGGTGAAATCCGGCATATGCATCCCGGGATTCGCTCCATCTCAGAAGTGGATTCCCCATGCTGGATCTTCTACTATTCTATGTTCTTCCCGAAAGTGTGCTAATCCCTATGTTGTGCGGAGCTGAGTATCTTCTATTCGCTGGGATAAAGCCTTTCCTCTGCAGGGGCCTTGTGCAGTAAACCCCCTACGGGCGGTCGTCCGTCGTCCTAAAGTAGTCCGTCCTGGTGCCTTTGCTACTGATTTGACCGCTTCTCATCGTTAATCCGGGTTCACCTTGGCCCTCTCCCCAGAGTTCTTATGAAGACTCACTTCTAACTAATTTTGTCTGAGCCTTGAATCAACTACATTCTCTTCGATCCCTTTTCGGAACCAGCCCTAGACCTCTTCTTTTGAATGTTCTCTTAATAAGATATTTCTGGTTAGCCTCTCAGGCTTGTAGATCTTTGGCGAATCAACAGGGTTTCTTTCGTAATTAGGTTGTTCTCCGAACCTTGTTTGTTACTGAGTCCCGAATCAGGCTTTCAAAGCAAAACCTGTTATCGACGCTCACCGAAAACTAGGCCTTTCATCCCCAACTTCCTTTCAATCCACATCGAAAAATTTAGGCTTTCTCTACTGGGAGTCATCAAAGGAGGAATGGGCATCTTCTCTCCGCGAATGAGAGAGAAAGTCAGAGGAAAAAACACGTTCTCTCTTCAATTTATTTTTCTGGATACGGATTTATGGAACCTCACTTACTAGTTTGAAGTTGAAAAATAGATTTCATGCAAATTGCACACTGAGTGGATGAAGAATCGCGAACATAATAATTTCTGGTCGCCAACACTCAATCGTCTGACGGTCGCCAACTTTCAAAGAGTTCTCAGACTAGATGACATAGTTGATTAGATCCAGAAACTTCAGCAGCTCCTCGCATCCCCAACTACGAGTGCCACATAACATCACATTTCTCGATGGAAATGGAATTTTGCGAATTCTCCCCCGAACTGGAAGATCATTTCGAGATCTTCGAACATATTCGAGGGTTCAATGTACCCAGCCGTGGGCGCAAGATAAAAAAAAAAGCAGGTAGCGGGTACCTAAATAAAGAACTGCGCTATAAAACTAGCCATATCGATCTAGGTAAGTGGTGACAACGAAAAGGCTTTTAAGCCTGAGGGGCTTTGAGGGTTGTTCTAGATGGATGCACCACAAGACCTCTCGCGGATGCTTCTAGATGTTTCGACGCTTGATTCTCCAATAGGATTGAATCTAAGATGAATGCTTGGTTTACGTTCCCTTACCGAAGGAAGATTGCATCTCTAGTTGACTCCTCCTCGTCGACAACTAGCAGTTTCCGGACTCGCTTTTGTTGCCTTAAGGCTTCCTCCTAAAGGGGAAGTCTTTTCCTTATTGTGTGGAAGATTCTAGTTTGGAATCGTCGCCGAGGTTTCATGGTGTAAGAATGGACTTAATTCACCTGAGAGTTGTGCTTTTCTTTTTGAAACTAGGGTCAGTGGTGATATATAGAAGATCCATCTCTATAGATATCATCATCTACATCCAGAAAGCCCTATGCTTTGGAAGAAGCTCGAAAAAGAGTTTGGGAATTGATCAAAAGAACGATGGAAAGTGGATTTCAGGTTCGATAGTCTCGAGAAGGTATTATCCTTCCTTTTCTATTTTCTTCCAATAGTTCGACCTATCCAGAAAAATTGTCGGCCTACGAATGTGGTTTCGATCCTTCCTCCTCTTCGTGTTCTATTGATCAGAAGCATCCAGCAGCGCCACGCCGGCCGGTAGAAAGAGTGTTGCTACTAAGCTAAGCTGCTGTTGTACGGTAGAATTCCTCAGTACGGTCATTCGGGAAGTCCCTTCGAGGGCGACTCCCATACAATTCTTGCGAGAGCTGGAGAAGCGTCTACGGGTAAAGCACCGTATCCATATAACTGCTTGCCACCTACGCTCTCAGTCCCTCAACAGGCCTAGTCCTGTATCAAAACACAACCCAGAGGCATCATAATATATGACAACCCATCTGTACCATCAGGAAGTGCTAAAATTAGGGCTGAGGTGAGTCGATTTTTCAACTCTTAAAAACTCTTCTCACAAGAATATGACCACTAAAACTTAACTTTAGTATGAGCTAATCTAGACATAGGGGATGCAATAGAAGAAATACTCTCAATAAAGCGTCTATAATAGCCATCTAAACCCAAGAAACTTTGGATGTCTGATGGAGAAAGAGGTCTAGTCCAGTTTCTTACTTCTTCTGTCTTTTGGGGATCAACTCTAATACCATCAATGGAAATAATATGATGGAGGAAAGATATTGATCTTATCCAAAATTCACATTTTATTAATTTGCCGAACAACTGGTGATCTCTAAGAGTTTGCAACACAATTCTAAGGTGGTCTGCATGATCATCCTCACTACGAGAATAGATAAGAATATCATCGATAAAAACTATGACAAACATGTCCAAATACAATTTGAACACTCTATTCATCAAGTCTATGAAGGCTGTTGGGGCATTGGTAAGACCAAATGACATGACTAGAAACTATAAATGACCATAACGAGTTCTGAAAACTATTTTCAGAATATCACATTCCCTTACTCTAAGCTGATGATAGCCGGATCTAAGGTCTATCTTGGAGAAATAACTAGCACCTTGGAGTTGGTTGAATAAGTCATCAATCCTAGGAAGAGGATATTTTTTTTACTGTGACTTTATTCAGCTGGCGATAATCAATGCTCATTCACAAAGAACCATCTTTCTTTCTTAAGAATAGGACGGGAGCGCACCATGGAGAGACACTGGTCCTTATGAAACCTTTATCTATGAGGTCTTTAAGCTGCTCTTTTAACTTTTTAATCTCGGCTAGAGCCATATGATAGGGAGAAATAGAGATGGGCTGAGTATCTGGAAGAAGGTCTATACCGAATTCTATTTCCCTATTAAGAGGTACCCCTAAAAAATCTTCAGGAAACTTGTTGACTACACGAACTAAGTAAACTATTGGAGTTTCAGACTTAGTATCTTTGACTCGAAATAGATGATAGATACGCCCTTTTGAGATCAACTTTTTGGCTTTAATATAGGATATGAAATAACTCTTGGGAGACACTAAATTACCTTCCTACTTAAAGACTGGCTAATCTGTAAATTGAAACTTCACCACTTGGGTGCGAGAATCTATGGATACACAATAGGAATGGAGCCAATCCATACAAAGAATAAGGTTAAAGTCGACTGTAACTAATTCTATTAAATTTACTAACATGATTTTATGAAGGACAGTGATAGGATACTTTCTATAGATCTGTTTGGCAACAACTGACTCACCCACGGGGGTAGAAACTAGGAAGGGATCAGGGATCTTTTCAGGACCTATTTCAAAATTTACTTTAACTAATGGGGTCACATAAAAGAAACTTGACCAGGGTCTAATCGCACATAAATATCAAGATGAAAGACACGAAGCATACCAGTAACAACATCTGGTGAATCCTTTTTTTTTCTAATGAGATGATAGAGCATAAAACTGATTCTGGCAATGATCGCCACCAGTACTGGATGATATGCCCTGAGGAGGGACTGGGCGACCTAGAGGAGCTGGTGCGCTAGTAGCCTGAGTCTAGGGATGAGCATCCCTGTTTACTTGCTTAGCATGTGAACACTCTTAGATTCCATTACCTAAATTACCACAACCGTAACAACCTTTCATCCCAATAAGTACTCACCAAGATGATTTTTACTACACTTATTACATAGAGGATAACTGCATTTTCCACTCACACTATTCTGGGATCTGGACAAAGAAGTCTTACCCCACTGCTCCTATCTAGCTCTGGGAGCAGGAGCACTAGCTGAAGATAGCGATTGTATAAATGAATGATTCTAAAACTGCAAACGATTTCCCCTTCAAACTTTATCTGGCCATACTCAAACTGCTCGGTTCTAGCCTTTATATTTCCCCTCTCTCTTTCTTTCAACTTTTCTGCCTCAATCTGTAGGGTATGAATTATCAACCTAGCAAGACTATGTCCCCAATAAGCATGACAGTCCTACACTCCTTGACTACCAAACCAGATACTCCAGTAATAAACTTACTCATACTCTCCCTAGGGTCAGCCATCGTATCAGGGGCATACTTAGAAAATTGGTTTAACTTAAGGTAGTACTCTTTCAATGTCATCGAGCCATGCCTCAGGTTCACAAATTCCTCTACCTCAGATTCTCTCATTACATTCAGAAATAACTTTTCTAGAAACGCATCCTGAAATACCTGCCAACTCATAGGAGTTGCATTCTCACCTCTACCATTCTTTCCCATAACCACCCAATCATAAGCTATATCCTTCAATCTATAAGATACCAAATCTACACACTCCTCTTCAGTAACATAAATAATCTTAGAGATCTTTTTCACCTCATCTAAATAAAGTTGTGGGTCTTATCTGCTTTTGACCTGACGAACTCTGGCGGATTCATTCTCATAAAGTCATAAATTCTGGCTACTACTAAATCCCTATTCTACTGAAGTGAGAGTGCCGCCTGATGTTTTCCCTTAACATTGGTAGTTAGAGCTTGGGACAATGCCTGAAAGGCTTCCTGAAATTTAGCATAGGATACTTTCTCATTCAGAGGGTCAGCAGGCTGGGGTGGCTAGTTATCATTTCTGCATGCATTAGCTTGGCGAGTAGGCATATTCAACTGTCACGTAAGAGCATGAGTTAAAAGCAGATAGAGCTATTGTAAGCATGATAGATCATGAAATAAAGAGATGATTTCCTAAAAATGTCTTTTAGCCTCTTGCTCATAAATATGACGCACTTCACATCTATGATCAAGACTCGATGTAACGTGGATTGTCTAACTCCCTAGGACTCTTATAACCTTAGGCTCTGATACTAAGTTTGCAACGCCCCAAAAATGGGTCTCGTGACATTACACGGTGAACAAGACTACGAGTAGCCTTAAGCTAACCCTGTCTGCCTTCTACTAAATCTAAAGCTCAAACTAGAGGAAATAAATATATTTAATCAAAGCTAAGATGAATAATTCTATCTAAGATAACTGAAATTATCTAAATATAATATCTAAAAATACTAGACTCAAGAGTCTGATCAATCAATACTAGAAATATGAATCGTATCTAGCAGTATGACAAGCCTCTACTACTAATAACTAGAGAGTGACTAGGAAAGAAACCCAACTGACTTGAACTATTTGAAAATACTGAATCATCTATATTAATAAGTTAAAAAACTAAATGACTAAGTCCCTGAACAATAAGGACTCACCAACTGTCGGGATGTAGATGGAGATGCTCAAAATCAATTACGCTGCTAAAACTGAACACTTGAACCTACATTAAGAGACAATGTAGCACATAGAAAGATATATGGATCAGTACTTCTGGATTATATTGAGTGTATGGGGTGAATTCACAAGTAAATCAATAACTCAATAGTACTATAAATTTGAAAAAAGAATGAATGCTAAATCTAGATGACTCACATAATCTAAAATATCTGAAAACTAAAAATCATAATTCATGAATATAAAAACATACTGCATAAATCTAGTGAGTTGTAACATTTAGTTTATAAAAGTTGTACTAGCATTCTGTCTTTAAATCGTGCTAAGTGTAGAAGGACTTACTTTTGTTTCTGAAATCTGAATCTCATAGCTAATATCTTTTGTAAAACAATATCTGAAAAAAGTTATGAGCCTTTACACTTAGTTCTAAAAGCTTTTCTATTATTTTTTTTGTAGGCTGTAGGGAGGTTCTTCTAACCGACATACACTATGTGAGCTATCATAGTGTCCAACATCTAGTTCCCTTATGGAAAAACCTTATGTTGGGGAGAGGTGTCATACTCTTTCCAAGAAGTATAACCTAATCTAAGTGATCACATATGTATCTGTCATCCATATAGAAATGGGAATAATCTGCTAATTTGTACCTACGTTGACTCGTAAATCTGGGGCTTGTAAACATTCCCAACTCGGTGCTAAATACACCCCCTTTAATTTGTATGCTCCTTCTGTAGGAAATCCACTTTAAAACTAGTATAAATGGTTTATAATGAAAACCAACTGTATATCTATTAATTTAAACTGTAACTGAATCTGTAAAGTGGATTCCATGTCTAAGATAAGATCAAAAGATCAAATCTTTATTAAAATCTGAAAATAAACTATTCATAAGATGCTTAAAGCACAATCATTCTTGAAATATAAACATTCAAACTAGGGATTAATAACCCATGCATCAAATTCATGTCAAATCATAATAAAATTCATGCTTAGTTATGAAAGCATTGAAATTCAATTCTATATCTAGAAATTATTGTAATATGCCTGAAAATACGAAAGTAGACATGCAATTCATCATCTAAATCTCTCAAAATCTCATAATCTTCAAATAGTAATAAGTGGGTATGTACCCTAAATTGAAATTCATAGATAATCATACAAAATCATGTAACTTTTTAATTAAAACTAGTTTTGGGCACAAGGATGAAATAATTATCCTTGCTCATAACCCCACATACCTTAATTGATGAAATTGATAAAGAAGCTTGAACTTGAATTCCTATTTGTGCATTTGAAGATGATTTCTTGAAGCTCTTGAATTGGGAATCCTTAATTTTGAAAAATTGAATGAATTTGGATTTCTTGGGGATGAAGGTTTGATGTTCTAGGGTTTGTTTGAGAGAAAGTTGATGAAAAGTGAGCATAATAGGTTTAGAATAGGTTTAATCCTATATTATTCATGATTTGGGGGCTTGGGAAAAGAATAAATTGCTCTTTTAAAATTTTACTTAGAATTGGAAAATCCTTATTCGGCATACCACTGAGACGCGCCGCTATCGCGGTGGCTTACTGGAAAAGGGACAATTACCATTTTGGCCTCTGGCGTGATGCGGTGAAATCGCGTTGCGCCACTAGAAAAGGATGAGTGCCATTTTGCGCTCCACCACGATGCGGTGTCTGTCTAATTGGAAATTTTTGTGCGATATAGGCATATCGCGATGAGCGACTAGAATGGGACGAATGGGAATTGGAGCTTTACCGTAATGCATGCCAATCACGGTGCTTCATTGGAATCGGACAATTGTGAATTTATCCTTCATCGCGATGCGGAGCTTATCGTGGTGGTCTACTGCTTTCACTAAAATCGCCATAACTTCTTAACCGAGTGTCGGATTGAGGAAAAATTGGTATCGTTGGAAAGCTAATTCAATTATCTACATGCTGAGGGATCTAAAGTTGGTAAATTATACTCGCATCAAGAGTTATACACTTTCAAAGATAACCCTTGACACACTAGGAGGTAAACTGAGCTAGGAAAAATTACAGGGTATTACACACAGCTTGTTCCTACGGCCCATACCCGTGGTCTATCCCTGGGCGTAGGTACTACCTGCGGCCAACAGGTGCTGGGCCAAAAATTTTGGCCCACTTTTCTCCAACCTGGACTTGGAGTTTTAATTTTCTTCCAGATACTTATGGTCCCACAACCTAAGTTTTAGGTCCCAAAAGTAAAATTTGACGCCAAAGTCCATAACTAACATTTTTCATCCTCAAACTATCAACTTTTCAACTTATTACTCAACTTACCGTGTGGGACTTGTGATCATGATGGGTTGATCACATAGCCCTCTTAACTAGAAATCGATGAATGTAGAAAATTTTATTGTATTTTGGGATAGTCCATGAGCTAAAAACGTACAAAAAAGCAAAAATAACAAAAACGTGAACACTCAAAATAGTGGATTGCGCTTGATTTTACATCACGACACGAAGTGGCTATGTTGGTTACTTAGACTTCACCAATAAGACCATGGGTTGCCTCCCATGCAGTTCTTGATTTAACATTGCGACCCAACACAAGTATCTTGACTACTCAGAATTCATCAAGATACCCATAGAAATATCCTCCAGGGTCATCAATACAATCAATCACCGATATTACCCTCATATCGTTAGGTTGCTTTATTGACTTTCTGATATTAAATGTGGCCTCCTTACCGTTTACTCTAAATTTTAGATATATCTAATAAACTCGTCCATGACAATCGATGATTGGTAACCATGCTCAACTTCTTCTTGTTCTTGAACCATGACTCGTACATAGACTATGACGGTAGCTGCCTAAAATTATAGATATCATCCTTAAGCTAAAACATCCTTGATAGAGGAAAGAACCTATTCAAGAATTTCCTGCGCAACTCGTTCCATATAGTGATAGAGCCTCTTGGCAGTTCCCCTAACCATAAAAATGTTTTTCCTATAATTAAGAAGGGGAATAGCCTTAGTCTAAGAGATTCCTTATTTACCCCTAGATTTGTATATGAACTACAGATCCCGAGGAAATTAGCAAGTTGTAGGTTTGAATCCTTTGTAGGCAGACCTACAAACACACCTTTGAGATTCTTGAGTTGGATCATTGCGCTCGTAATATCAAACTTGATGCCTAGGAGCAAAAAAGGAGGAACTATGGCTCCAGTCTCTACCGGTTCAACATATCCCAAGTATTCTTCATCATCTATATATGGATGCATATACTGATATGCTAGGATTACTTGAACACAGTCACCTCTAGCTCTGTTATGGTTTCCACCAAGTGCTTCTCGGCGGTCTACTGCTTGTCTCTTCTCATCTATCTCTACCTCTCTTTATACCCTTTAAGCTTCTTCCATTTCCCTTCTCTCATCTTCATCTTGATCTAATGGCTCACCAGTTTGTTGATCAATTATATCCTATACTCCTTCAGAAGGAGGTAGAGGTACAACATCATGAACCCCTTCAGGAGGTTCATCTTTTTTATGCCCAGACATCCTACCAGGTGTTTGTAGGATTCTCTCATGATTCAGATTCAGTGGGAGTAAGGGATTGCCTCTACTCTATGTGATAGTCATACACCGGCTTATACCTTAGAACAAAAAGAAAAACCCAAAAACTACAACAACTTCAAATAATAAATCAATACCATGTTCCCCAGCAATGGTGCCAAAATTTAGATGACATCCAAACAACACCTCCCATTAAATGAACTGAAAAAATATAGTAACCCAACAGAGGTTGGTCTTGAATCCCAAGGGAACACGTGGCTCTACAGATCTCAGCAGTTATAGTCAATAAGCAGAACAAGAAAAGTAAATGAGGGGTTTTAATGTAGTAATCTCAAGAAAGTAACTATCCTAACTTTGGTTGTAATCAGTGTAGGTGAACACTAGGATTGTGTTCCCCCTAACTTCTCAACTCTATAGGTTATCGTGCTTTATTGTTCCAACCTGATACTTTTCATGCAGAATCGATAAGTTATGTATCTTCTGCAGTCTTTTGGACAAACAAAAGGATTTAACCCTTTACCTTTTGAGTTTCAGGATGTTGCGATACTAAACCTTATCTTGATCCCACTTAAATATTACCTTTTGTGTCTCTAGTTATTAGATGAAACCTAACCATCTTACTAAGATAGAACCTAGAAGCGTGGTTTGACAGTTAAAATCTAAATTAATGTTGTCTTTATCTTTTCCTAGTCACTACTCTTTTTTGGAGTAAACAACAATATCTAGGCGGATCCTAATGTGTGTACCCATTAACAAAACTATCATAACAAAGACAAAATTATACATCTATGGGTATCTGTTGAGAACAACGAAAGTACTTCCCATACTTCGTCAATCCTCCAGGGTTTCCACAACACTAGCTATGGGTTTTAGCCGCTTAAGCTTGTGAAGAAATCAATAACATTCATAATCAAAAGCATAGATGATATCACAATGATAAGAAGA
Organism: Capsicum pubescens; assembly: GCA_030864215.1. Classification (NCBI taxonomy): domain Eukaryota; kingdom Viridiplantae; phylum Streptophyta; class Magnoliopsida; order Solanales; family Solanaceae; genus Capsicum; species Capsicum pubescens. The sequence continues at coordinate 75,699,352 of CM061546.1, forward strand.
AATAAAACCCATAACCATAAATGAATTAATGAACCAATGTCAATACTAGAAGATCTGAAGATCAAAATAAGATCTTGGAATCAAAATATCTTTGTGAATATCAAAAGTGTGTAACTCTCACTAAAATCACATAAATGGTATTAATAGTACAAGAGAAAACCCTAAAACCAAAGCCCGAATAATGTAGGATAAAAAACCAAGTCTGTGGCTACCTACTCTCTGTACCTGCGGTCTGGTGCCAGGTGCAGGTAGTACCTGCGGTCTGGTGCCAGGTGCAGGTAGTACCTGCGGTCTGGTTCCAGGCGTAGGTAGTACCTGTGGTCCAGACACTGGGCACATGTACAAACCGTAGGTATCGGGAGCAAAAATTTTGCAAGCTCAGCTCTCGATATTTTGGAATTCTGGTACTTACTCTGCCTACATGCAGTCCGTAGGTCCTACTTGCAGCCTTTGAGCCTAGAATTAATCCCTAGCATTCCCCCTTTAAGCCTAAACCTTTTCATTGAACAACTGCATTTGAGCCTATACCTTTTTAAGTGCTTATATGCACTATCCCTCTCTTGTCCCCACCTCCTTAAATGTACTATATAGGTGCAAATTATAGACAAAGATTCTAGATCAAGTTATTAAAGGAAAAAGGTATATAGTCCTAGAAGAACAAAAGAGAAAAGATGATTTCAAAGAAAGAGCAAAACCCCCACAAAGAAAAAAAAAAGAACTCCAACAAATGTGGAGAATCATCAAAGAAAAATGAAAATATATTTATTGAAAAGAAGGGGAAAAACTCCAACACAAGAATAAAAAAGTTGAAGTAAATACCAAACAAGGGGAAAAGAAGCACAATAAAGAAGATCAATCATCAAAGTGCAACGAGTGTCAAAAGCACAGGTATAATGTAATGCTCATTGAGGAATTAGTCACTTTCATCCCAAATGTCATCCTACGTATGCCCAAGTCTATATTACAAGCTGATAATCAGTCCTACATAATCTCATTCCAAGTGTTCTCTTATTTGTGAATATTTACATGAAGGCCAAACTTGTGGTATCACAAGTGTATTCATTGAACTTCATTCTGAGCGTGAGTGTATATGTCTATAAATTCCTAAATTCAAAAGAAAAAAATATTCAAATAGGCATGGAAATGAGACTTTCTTCGGAGATGATACTTGAAACATGAGAATCGACATAGTTCGAAATCTTTGTTTGAAGCAAGATGAATAAATCTTTTCATGCTTAGGTATGTTTCACGTAACATTTGACACTATAAGAGTTACCTTGAAGTCGATCTCGATTAGATTGAAAGGAGATGGGGGAATTCTTATGCACACTACTAATTATTGGTACCAATTGAAGTTGAGACACAATTATGCCTTCTTCATCTTTCAACATTTCTTACAAAGAGAATACAAATAAGTTTCTTTCTTTTTCAAGACGCCCACCTTCAAATACATGCATATATTTTTCATTCAAGATGCCCACCTCCAAATACAGGCAGTTGACTTTTCTTTTCAAGATCTCGCCTTCAAACACAGATAGTTTTCTTCTCTTTTAGGCGTCTTCCTTCTAATTTGGGTATTTTATATTTTTAATAGCCATTCCAGTCAAGAGGCTATTACCTTTTAATTACTTCACCAGTCGAGAGATTTTAGGTACCAATAGTCCTACAAGTCAAGAGGCTACTACCTTTTAATTCCTCTGACAATCCAAAGCTCTTAGATTTCCATAATCCCACCAGTCGAGAGACTATTACTTTTCAATTGTTCCACTAATTAAGAGCTCTTAAATTTCATAGCCCTGTCAGTCTAGAGGCTATTACCTATAGCTCTAAAAATCAAGAGCCCTTAGATTTCAATAATCCCAACCGTCGAGAGGCTATTACTTTTCAATTGCTCCGCCAATTGGGAGCTCTTAGATTCTATAACCCTGCCTTTCAAGAGGTTATTACCTTTCAAATAGCTTCACCAGTCAAAAGCTCTTAGATTTTAATAGCCCCTCCAGTCGAGAGGATATTATCTTTCAATTTCTCCGCTAGTTAAGATCTCTTAGATTCCATAGATCTTCCAATCAAGAGGCTATAACCTTTCAAATAGCTCTGCCAATTGAGAGATCTTAGATTTCAATATCCCCTCCAGTCAAGAGGTTATTACCTTTTAAATTGCCCCACTAGTCGAGAGCTCTGAGATTTTAATACCCCCACCAACTAAGAGGCTATTACATTTCAATTGCTCCACCTATCGAGAGATCTTATCTTCCAATAACTCCGTCAGTCAAGAGTTTATTACCTTTTAAGTGCTTTTCCAGTCGAGAGCTCTTAGTTTTAATAGCTCCGCCAATTGAGAGGCTATTTTCTTTTAATTGCTCTGTTAGTTAAGAGCTCTTAGATTTCAATAGCCTAGCCAATCGAGAGGCTAGTATCTTTTATTTTATCCACTAGTTGTGATCTCTTCGATTTCAATAGCCCCACCAGTCGACAAACTATTATCGTTAAATTTATTCACCAATCTAGAGATCTTTGATTTCAATATCTCTTCCAGTCAAGAGGCTATTGCCGTTAAATTTATTCACCAATAGAGAGATCTTTGATATTACCTTTCAATTATTCCGCCAGTTGAAAGGCTATTAGATTTCAATCACCTTACTAGTTGAGGTCCTTAGCTGTCATAGACAATTGCCATCAAGTCTCCGTAGATAATCAGGGATGTTGTGTATTAAATCCCCAAAGACAACTGGAGGACCTTACCACAATCAATATCAGTCTCCGTAGACAATTGGATATATCATTAATCAAATCTTCATAGACAATCAAAGACACCATTTATCATCAAGTCTCCGTAATTAATTGAAAGTGTCATGCATTAAGTCCCCAAAGACAAATGGAGGACTTTACCACAATCAATATCAGTCTTCATAGATATTTTGAGATGTCATTCATTAAGTCTTCGTAGACAATTGAAGACATCATTCAAAACATAGTCTCTGAAGACAATTGGAGGACTCATTTATCATCAAATCTCCCTAGACAATCAGAGATGTCATACATTAAGTCCTCTAAGACAACCAAAGGAATTTACCACAATCAATATCAGTCTCCATAGATAATTGGAGATATTATACATCAAGTCTTCATAGAAAATCGAAGACCACATTCATCACATAATCTCTTTAGACAATCGGAGGCATCGTTTATCACTAAATCTCTATAGACAACTGAAGATGCCATGCATTGTCTACATAGATAATTAAAGACGTCATTCATCACATGGTCTTCATAAATAATTGAGGACAACCATCAACATAAGTCTTCATAGACAATTGGAGATGTCATGCATTAAGTCCCCGAAGACAACTGGGTCCTTACCATAATTGACATTAGTCTTCATAGACAATTGGAGATGTTATCCATCAAGTCTTTGTAGAAAATCAAAGGCGTCATTCATCACATAGTCTCTGTAAACAATCAAGGGCATAATTTATCATCAAGTCTCCATAGACAATAAAATATGTCATACATTAAGTCCCTGAATACAATCGAAAGACTTTGCCACAATCAACATCAGTCTCCGCAAGCAATCAAAGATATCATGCATTAAGTCTCTAAAAATAATCAGAGGATTTTACAACAACCAACATAGTCTCCGTAGATAATCGCAGAAAACAACCAACACAGTCTCCGTAGACAACCGAAGACAATAATTATCACCAGTTTTTTATAGACAATCAAAGATGAAAATCAACATCAACCTCCATAGACAATTGGATATATCGTGCATCAAGTCCTCATAGACAATCGAAGATGCCATTCATCCTCAAGTCCCCGTATGCAATCGGAGATATTATTCATCCTCAAGTATCTATAGACAACAGGATAAATCATGTATTTTTTCAATTAAAAATATAATCCACAATAACAAGAAATTTTTAAAGTTCATTTCAAAGAGTCTAGTGTTAGCCATAAATCATATAGTGGGGCAAATTTTGAGAACCACCTCGACATTTCTCCTATTTCCTCATTTTGAACTACATTGACCTGATTCTCGAGATACTCAAGATATGTAGGAAGATTTGTGCAGAGTTCAATCATCACAACCTTATAAACATTCTCCCTCCCCCCTCCAGAAATTAGCCAATCTTGCATTTCCCTCATCTCATAACTCGATACTAGGAAATTTTGATAGGAGCATCGGGAATATATAAAAACTTTTGTTTGCAAATAGTCCTTAGCTCAATAATCATTTCACATGGTCTTTCGGCCTTGATAACGGAGAAAGAGGCAATTTACCCATTCTTTTGAACTACAACTAACCTGATCCTTATGCAATTGGGGGTATGTAGACAACTCTAAATTAGATTCGATCAAATTTTGTCAAAAGTAATTTATTGTTGAGCAAAATTATCTACACATCAATGTTTTCATCAAGACTTCTACATTGTCTTCAAAAAAAAATGAAAAAATGTTGGCATCCAATTTTGGCACTCTATGCTTAAAATTAACGCCTTCAAGATTTATGATCGTTAAAAGACACGAAATATAATTTTCACACATTTCTTACAATTGTTAATAAATTATTGATAATCATTCTTACTTTAGAATTTTATCAATTTATTGTCATATTTTTACTTTTCATAATTTATTGATAATTCTCCTTATATTATGATTTTTATCAATTTATTATCGTTCTTAACATTTTCACAGTCGTCTGCACACATATACATGGTATCATATTTTTGATAATCTATAATGCATCATATCTTTAAGCTAATTACATTTTTTTATTTCCTTTATTTTTTTTGTAATTACATATCAATACCTACATCTTATACATTATTTAATACAATCTACAATGATAAATTGAATCAATTATTTTAATGCATAACATAATAGTCGTGTCTTGTCACATCTGACAAGACTACACAATAATGTCTTTTCACATATGACCAGACTACACAATAATGTCTTGTAACATATGACAAGTCTAGATAATAATGTGTTGTCACATCTGACAAAGACTACACAATAGTGTCTTGTCACATTTACAAGGACTACACAATGCCACTACTCTTTGAATAATAACTTTGCATGTTGGTTAAAAGGATGAAAAATTCTTTGGTCAATAACTTAAGGATAAAGTGTGTTCTAAAAAAATAAAAGGGACATTCTTTTATCCTTTGGATAAAAGGGGGTGCCATTTTTTTATTATAAGTTAAAAGGAGGGGGGAAATTTTCTACATATATTTTAACACACATTCTTCAGCATAAACATATACAATTTTTAGATTACTCTCCTTTCTCTCTCTTATCTCTCTATCCCACTCCCACATTCTCCCTCACTGTCTCCCACTATAACCAACGACTATCGAAGCTCCGGCAAATGAGCTCTGGTTAATACAACCTCAACCTTTCTCTTTTCCTCTCTCTCTTTGTTCCTTTACTTTGCCTTTGCTCTACCAGATGTGGTGAACAATAAGCATCAGTTGAACCATCAAAACACCACCATGCCGCCCCTTTTTTTCTCTCCTTCTTTTCTCCAATAATGGAGAACACCGTTACGTCAAAAATGTCATGAGGCAAACCTGGGACTAGCCATGATGGGCAATCTCAAACCTACCATGGGCCAGAGACAAACCCCCCATCCTTACCTCAAGAGCACATAAATGTAAATAGATGAAGATAACCAAAAATGATAATAAGAAGGATAGATAAACCCATATGAAAGTTCTAAGGAATCAAAAAAACAACTGACCAAATACTTTTCCAGAAAATCCTTTAAACAAATAATACAAAACTAAATCAGCACATTCCCCCGACTATGACAAAAAGAATCCAAATGTACCAAGAATATAAAGAAACCAATGAAATTATAGGTCCTTTCAAAAGATGGAGGCTCACCATTTAACAGTAGATCAACAAACGTACACCACCACCTAATGCTACACAGGGGTAACAACAAATCCTTGGACCCTACATTATGAAATGATGCAGTGTTCAGAGACGGTCAACGGATTGAGCATTGGCATGTAACTTAGAGAAAAGGGATAAAATAATGCAATTGCCAAATCAATCAAAACCGCATGCACAATATTTATATATACATATATAGTATGATAGGATAGGGACAAGGGTCATGAACATAAGAGTTTAAACCATTAGCCTGAACTGTGTAGCTCGCTCCGTCCTAAAGGCACCCATGGGCTATATGGGTTCAACTCCTCATTTTGGAAGGGCCCTAATGCGTATTAACCGCACGAATCGAGGAAAGTCAAAAGACACCAAGGCAATAGCCTTCCAAATATAATGTGTATGCAGACACATGGTTATATAGACCCCTATGCTGGCAATCATAATTTTTAGTGTTGGTCCTCCTGGGACTACACCTTTATTGTGAGCTACAAAATTTCCTTTAAGCCCAAATTAAAATAGTTTGCACATAAACCCAACCATTAACCAATGAGTCTTTATTAAGGCATTTTCCAACATGGTATCGTCATACCAAAATGCTTGCAAGATAATTCAATTATGCAAAACCATTCCATATAACCATTAGACTCCCAAGTTTTATTTAAAATCCAAAATCATGGCCACCAAAGGCATTCCGAAACCAATTTTACTATCCATTTATCTTTTAATACAATACAATATTTCAATTTAGAGAAAAACATGTTCCTCATTTCAATCATTATACCCATGCACCTATTTAACCCCAACAACCATCAATTAAAGCATGAATAACAAATTTAAATATGGAAAACAAAATTTAAGTAATAACAATTGAAATCCCTCAATCCAATTTCAAACCCATCAATTAAAACACATGAATAACGATTAAATGAATTCCATAATGTATAATTCAAGTTAAGGAATGAGAAACATGCCTGAGATATAGAATAAATTGAAAAGAAATCAAAGTTTGGAGCTTGAATGGTGAATTCATTGTAAGACCCTTGAGCTTTTTTGGGTTGAGAGTTAAAAACGAAAACAATGGTGTTTGATCTCTTAAAACTAAAGAAAAATGGGTCACCTTGATGCTATAAAGTCGTGCAAAGTGTAAAAGGACCAAAATCCCCTCACCCCAAGTGGAAAAAATAAAAACTGGATGAAAAATACTTAGAGGCATTGCACGCCACTGTCGCGGAGCTTAGCCTCCGTGCTACGCCCTTATCGCGGAGGTTAAGTGTTGTGGCATGCCACTATCGCGGAGTCTTACTGCCTCGATATCCCAAAATGGTATCGAACCCCATCCAAAAATTTCAAAACTTTCTCAAAGCACCCCTTTAACATCTCTTAATATAATCTAAGTCAAAAATTAACATTGTGCATGCCAGAGGGTCAAAACTAAAATCGATGAAATTTTGCAGGCTCTTACATTATCCCCCCTTAGGATAATTTATCCCCGAATGAGGAGTTAGGACATCATTTTAGCATGATAATAACTAGAATTTTAGTAGAGTCCAAAGACAAATTCGGAATACAGCAAAAGGGAAAATGAAAATCATACCTTAGGCATTTTCATCTTACACGAGGAACAAGAATGGGTACTTGGCTTTGATATCTTCCTCAACTTCCCATATAGCTTCTTCTACCTTTTGGATTCTCCAAAAAGATCTTCACCAAAGCTATATCTTTAGTTGTCAATCTATGAATTTATCTATCCAATATCTCAATCGGGACTTCTTAATAAGACAACAAATCGTTAACACCCATATCCTTAATAGGCACTATTAAAAAAGGATCACCCACACACTTTTTCAGCATATACACATGAAAAACAGGATGAATGAAAGCTAAACTCACTGGTAAATCTAATCCAAAAGCGACCTTCTCATTTTTTCTTAGAATCTGATATGGACCAATGTAACGAGGACTGAGCTTCCCCTTCTTCCCAAATGTCATGACTCATTTTATAGGAGAAACCTTCAAGAATACCCAATCACTAACCTTAAACTCCAACTCTCTTCTCCTCACATCTGTATAAGACTTTTGGTGACTATGAGAAGTCTTAAATCTTTCTCTAATTACCTCTACCTTATCCATGGCATGGTGAACCAATAAAACAACCTAGTCTCACCCACCTCAAACTATCTAATATGAGACCTATACTTTCTATTAAAAAGAGCCTCAAAAGAGGCCATTTGAATGCTGGAATGATAACTATTATTGTAAGTAAACTCAATAAGAGGCAAATGGTCAACCCAACTACCCTTAAAGTCAATCACACAGGCCCTTAGCATATCCTCCAAAGTCTGAATGGTCTGTTTCATTTGTCCATCTATTTAAGGGTGGAAAGCGGTCCTAAGGTTAACCTAAGTACCCAAACCTTTCTGAAACAAATTCTAGAAGTGAGAAGAAAACTGTGTACCTTAATCTGAAATGATGAACACTGGCTCTCCATACAACTTTACTATCTCTTGAATGAACAACTTAGCATAATCCTTTCCTGACAAGTTTGTCTACATAGGCAAGAAGTGAGTAGACTTGGTCATTCTATCCATAATGAACTAAATAGAATCATATTGATTTCAAGATCACGAAATCCTTGTTAATCATCTCCAACTTCCACATGGGAAACTCTGTCTCTTGATATATGCCACAGGGCCTCAAATGCTCAATCTTGACTTTTTGACAAACCATGCACTTAGCCACAAAGTTATCCACATCTATCTTCATATTATTCCACCAGTATATTTCTTTCAAGTCATGATACATTATAGTAAAATCCGGATGAACTGTATATCTAGACTCATAAGCCTCAACCAATATTCTTTCTTGCAACCCATTAACATTAGGAACACACAACCTTTATTGATACCTTAAGATGTTATTTCCCCTAATCTCGAAAACCTCAACCCTTTGCTAACCCATATAATTCTTAATATGTATAAGTAAGGGATCAAAAGCCTATTTCTCCCTCACTGCAACATGAAGAGATGATTTAACCACTCCCTGAATAATCACACTCCCATCCTCAAAGTCTAAGAGACAAACTCCTAAATTAGCCAACTTGTGATTATCCTTCACTAACACTCTTTTCTACTAATAAACATGAGATAAGATTTACATAGAACACCTGCTAAGAGAATTAGCAACAACATTAGCATTACTTGGATGGTAGTGCAAACTCATGTCCTAATCCTTAAGCAATTTGAGCCACCGCCTCTTCCCGAGACACACACTGCAAGCTCTTATGGTCTAAATAAATATCCATATGCACCCCATACAAATAATGGCACCAAATCATCAAAGAAAAAACCATAGCCACCAACTTTAGATCATGAGTCAGGTAGTACCACTTATGAAACTTAAGCTGCTTGGAAGCATAGGCTACAACCTTACTATGACGCATCAAAACACAACCCAGTCCCATACAGAATTCATCACTATACACAAAAACCTATCAGTACCCTCGATCAGGGTCAAAACTGGCGAAAAGGTTAACTTATCTTTCAACTTCTCAAAACTACCCTTACAAGCATTGGACCACAAAACTTAATCTTTTTCTGAGTCAACCTCATCAATGTAGATGCAATAGATGAGAAACTCTCGAAAAACCTCCTATAATACCTAGCCAAGCCTAGAAAGCTTCTAATATCGGTTGGAGTTATGGTCTAGGCCACTTCTTAATTGCCTCAACTTTCTGTGGATCCACCTTGATCCTCTCACTAGACATAACATGCCCAAGAAAGGTCACGACATAGCCAAAATTCACACTTAGAAAATTATGCATACAACTTCTATCCCTTAAGAGTCTGCAATACAATTTGGAGATGATTGGTATGATCCTCCTCACTCTTAGATTACATAAAGATGTCATCAATGAAGAATATAAAAACAAATCTAGAAACTGCCTAAACACCCAATTCATAAGATCCTTGAAAGCATCCAGAGCATTATTCAACCCAAATAATATAACCAAAAACTCATAATGACCATAACGAGTATGAAAAATAGTCTTGGGAATATTAACCTCACTAATTTTCAACTGGAGATAGCCCCAATGGAGATCAATCATAGAAAAACACCTAGGACCCTGAAGTTGATCGAATAGGTCATTAATCCTAGAAAGAGGGTACTTACTTTTAACTGTAACCTTATTCAACTAACGATAATCTATACGCATCCATAAAGACCCATCTTTTTATCACACAAAAAGTACAGGAGCACCCTATGGGTAAACACTAGGATGAATGAAACCCTTATTAAGAAGATTTTTCAATTGCTCCTTTAGTTTAGCTGGAGCCATCCTATAAGGAAAAATGAAAATGGTATGGGTACTCGATAGAAGATCAATCCCAAAATCTATTTCCCTATCAGGAGAAATTTTTAGAGGATCATCAGGAAAAACTTTAGGAAATTCATTAACCACAAGAACAGACTGTAAAGAGGGACCCTCAAAGTTAAATTCCTTTACCCAAACTAGATGATACGAACACTCTTTAGAAATCAATTTCTGGGCTCTAAGATAGATAATAAACTTCCCTTGAAGTACTAAGGAACTCCTCCCCCTCCATTCAATCATAGGTTTATTAGAAAAATGGAAACTGGCCTTTCGAGTCCTATAATCCTTAGAAGCATAGCACGAATGGAGCCAATCTATCCCCAAAATTACATCAAAGTCCACCATATCAAGCATAATAAAATCCACCAATGTCTTTCTATGAAAAATTGACACCACACAACCCCTATAGATTTTTCTATCAATAATAGAATCACCCACCGAAGTAGAAATAGAAAAAGGGTCAGAAATATTTTCATGACCAAAACCAAAGTGTACAGCCACATAAGGGGTCACACAAGATAGGGTGGAACCCGAATCAAGAAAACAATAAACATCAAGGCAAAAGAGTTGTAATATACCAGTGATAACATTTGGGGATGCCTCAGATTTCTAACGAGTAGCATGTGCATAGAGGAGATTTTGGCCATTGCCGATACCCAAAGTAGCACCATTAGGTGCAGGAGCCAAAGAAGTGGCGATCGGAATCTTATTAGATCTTGTGGAAACTTTAGCTATCGAATAATTTCACTACAGATGATAAGGCTGACCATAATTGGAACATAAATTACTCCCCTCCTAGCAATATCCACGGTGAAGTTGCCCATTAAAATAAACATGAAGGGTAAGGTTGGGCTGACTAAGCCCCACTAACCTGAGATTAGGCACCCTGTGCCTTAGTTTCAAAATTAACCTGAAAATGATGATCACCTGAAGGCTGGGGATAGGGAGAAAGGGAGCACAAGATGTCGAATACGAATTTCCCCAATTCTTTTTTTTGGTCCACTACCTACAATCAATCCCATTGTTATGTTGATTTGCACCCAGCTCTATATACTTAAACTTCTTGCTTTGCCTTTTTCCCATATCTATCTATATTTTTTTCTCATTCTTTACCTGTTGCATATAAATCACCATCCTAGATATGTCCATATCATCATTCAGCATCGCAGCCTTACACTCTAACACCAAATTATGGGACAAACCAAAAGAAAACTTTTTTATTCTAGACCTCATGTTAGACACCGACTTTGGAGCATAATGGGAAAATTGCTAGAACTTTAATGCATACTTATTAGAACTCATCTTACCCTACTTTAAGTTCACAAACTCTTTGGCCATAGCTTTCTTCAACTTCTAAGGAAATGAATGATCAAGAAAAGCACCTGAAAAATCATCCCACACTTCCAGTTTAGCATCATCACCCCTTATCACTTTCGACTCCTCATACCATTGGTAAGACACATTTTTTAATTGATAGTCAGAAAACTCCACACCCTCTAAATTAGTAGCATGCATAACCCTGAAAATCTTCTTTATCTTATCAATAAACTCTTGAGGATCCTTCTCAACCTTAGAGCCTACAAAGCTTAGGGGATTAAACATTATAAACTATCCAACTCGAGTGACCTCAGATAAACTAACAGTAGAAACAACATAATCAACTTGATGAGACTGTGATACCACCAGTTGAGCAAGCACAAGAATAGACTGACAGAACTCTGCATTAGAGATATCTCCTTGAGGTGACTGAGCATGAGTATTACCAGCCTGAGAAGCATGAGGAAGACTAGTAGGGACTAGTGGAACCCCACATGGAGTGGTATAGTCAGTAGTAGGGACCCTATACCGAGATTGCATTCCATAAACAAAGTGAGTTCCATCCATATTTACCTTATGTAGGACAAAGGGTCCAACAGAGTTTCTACGATCATTAGATCTTTGGGGAGGCATGATATGAAATGTGAGTAAGCTAGGAATTAGAGAAGTTTCATGATAACTAGACTATATAGTCTGAAATAGAACATAAGAAAGGAAATCATTCCTAAATGCCTCATAGATTCCCCCTTATAAGTGTGGCATGCTACTTATCCATAAAAGAGACTCTACTCAAAATGGCTTTTTGGAAACCTAGTGACCTTTAACCAACCTCTAATACCAAGCTTATCACAACACGAACCCAGGCCTATCCATGACAAGCAATCTCAAACCCACTATGGTCCAAAGACAACTCCTTTAGCCTTCCTTCAAGAGCACATAAATGTAAATAGTGAAAACTAACCAAAAATGATAATAAGAAGTATAGATAAACCAAAATGAAAGTTCTAAGAAATCAAACAAATAACTGACCCTATACATGTCCACAAAAGCCTCTAAATCAAGAATACCAAACTAAGTTGGGACATGCCCCGGACTATGATAAAAGGAATTCAAATGTACCAAGAATATAAAGAAACCATCGAAATGGCAAGGCCTTTTGGAAGATGAAGGCTCACCACTTCACATCAGATCAACAAATATACCACACTATCTACATTGCATAGGGGTAATAGAAAACCCTCAAACCCTACATAATAAAATGATACAGAATCTAGGGATGGTCAGTTAGGAGAGCACTGCCATGTAATTCAGAGAAAAGGGATAAAATAATGGCATTGCCAAAAACTATCAAAAACCACATGCATAATATTTATATATCATATATAGGATGACGGAATAGGAACAAGAGTCAAGAACATAATAGTTTAAATCATTAGATTGAACTGTGTAGCTCGCTTCATCTAAAGACACCACGGGCTACATAGGTCTAGCTCCTACTACTGAAAGGTTCCCAGTGCATGTTAGCCATACGAACTGAGAAAAGGCTAAAGACACCAAGGCAATAGCCATCCACATTTAATGTTTATCCATACACATAGTCATATAGACCCCCACACTAAAAAATGTGGTTTCCAGTATTGATCCCCCTGGAACTACATCTTCATGGTGAACAACACAATTCCCTTTAAGCCAAAATTAAAACAATTTGCACATAAACCCAACCATTCACCAATGAGTATTTATTAAGTCATTTCCTAACATAGTATCGTCATACCAAAACACTAGCAAGCTAATTCAATTATACCAACCAGTTCATATAATAATTGGACTCCCAACTTCCATTTAAAATCCAAAACTATGGCCACCAAGGGCATTACAAAATTAATTTCATTATCCACTTATCCTTTAATGTAATATGATGTATCAAGATAAGTTAAACCATGAAAATATCCATATTTTAAATCTAGTTTGCAAGGTGGGTTGATTTAATTCCATTAACAAGCCAAAAATTTATCAATTTGGGGAAATCCATGTTCCCCATTGATGCACCATGGAAACATGACAGTTTAGATGCTTAAAAAAAGAATTTATGCTTGTACTTAGGTTATTTTAGTAGATATAAGGTGGATTTGTAATAGTTGCAGGTGAATTAGGTCAATAAAATTCTTGGAATAAAATTGGAAGAAAAAGACATGAAGAGGACAAAGTCGTAGATGATACGAGTCACCTAACGAGTCATCAACACATCATACGTCTCGTAGGTTAACTTGTAAGCACAATAGAAACCAAAGTGAAAAAACAAAGATAAGTGATAGAAAGATAGAATTGAAGCATACAAGTCGTAAAATGAGGATACAGGTCATGTTAAGAAACCATAAAGAGAACAGAACCTCAGGCTCCCATTCAGAGTTTAAGTCACTGAAGAATATGAGTCAAAAGTTTGAGTATGACTCTTATGGGTAAATCGTAAGCAGACCAGTGTTCACAGCACTAAAGCAAAAAGTCCCAGGTGGTAACAAGTGAAGGCCATGAGTCGTATGGTCAAGGTACAACTCATAAGTCTAAGTCGTAAGAAGAACAGAAAATTAAATCCTTCGAAGATCGATATAGGATAACATACGATAGGCACTGTACGACTCGTAGGATGACCTTATGAGTGGACGAACGAGTTGTACCTTGTGCTGACTTACTTTTACTTTTTAATTTTAATTAGAATTTTTAGGTTATTTTGAGACACTGTAAATACCCTAGGATTTATTTTGTATTAGGTTACTCTCTTAGACATTCTATTATATACTTTACATCATTCTTGATATTTTTGTGTTATTATTCAAATAAATATTTTGGATTTTATTCTTCTTATTCTTGTGCAATTATTTACATGAATTCTTTATTGATTATCATGGATTAATGCATGATCAAGAGCGACTAATTTTCCAAACTAGGGTTGTGGGAACCCTAGCGTATTAGCTACGTAAAGGAAGTGGGAGATTCATCTATTCTAACGTAACTTTGTGCATCTTAATCTTTTTCATATTAATTAACCTCAGAGCTACTGTAAAAGCTTGAGGATAGCCTATATTAGATAACATCTTCACAAGGGAGTTAGAGATTAGGAAAAGAGGATTAAGACAGTAATTGAGATTCACGTCTATCTTATTATTCCATCATCTCATCTAATCAACTTGAGACTAAAAAGGTAAAAGTTGAACTGAAGTCACAGATAAGGATCAATAAAGTGACACCCTAAGACTCATAAGGTAAAAGGTGAGATTTATCAGTACGTTCACAAAATAATTAATAATACATAACTTGTTGACTTTAAATGAAGAACAACAGAATAGGTGGGTTGAATAAGAGAAATTTATAAAGTTGAGAAGCTAGGGGGAACATAGTCCTAGTGTTTATTTTCTATAGCTTACAACCTCGAAAGCATTCAAGTTCGGTTACTACTTACGCTTAATTCTAATATTCCCCCATTTACTTTTTGCACTGTTCATGAATTATATCAAGTTAAGAAAATGTTCAATATTTTCCCTGTGTGATCGATCCCAACCTAGTTGGGTTACTATATTTAGCACCGATAGCAGCATACTTCTTTGGAGGTTAGTTTTGGGTGACATTAAATTTTGGCATCATTACTGGGGAATACAATTTGAGTAGTTAATTGAATTGGTGAAGTTTGAGGGTTTTATTTTCTGTTCTTGATTTGGCAAACACCGGTGTATGTCAAACACGAAGAGAAGAGGCAATCCTTTACTCTCTTTTGATCTAGATCCTGAAAGAATTCTTCAAACACCAAGAAGGTTGTCAGGACAAGTTTGTGATGGTGTTCCAACCTGGGATCAAGATCCCCATCCACCTGTTGATCAAAATGTGGCACTTCTGTGTGCTCCAGGTGATCTATAAAATATTACATATTTACAAATACAACAATTTCTATTTGTTGCTAAGGAAGAAAAAAAGTAGTTGAAGAGGCTCGATTAGCTGAAAAGGCTAGGTTAGCTCAACAAGAAGGACTATATAGACCACTTCAAGTAGCCGAGCATAGAGTCAGAGTTTAGAGGTGTAGAAATATATTGATTCTTGCATATCAGCACCTATACCCATACTATGATGAAGAGGATATAGGTTATGTTAAACCTACTAAGACAAAATCTATCATTCCTCATTATTTACCCCTCAATTTTAAGTTTGATATAACTAGCACAATGGTCCAATTGTTGAATTTGAAGGGTGTGTTTTTAGGACCAGTAAGTGATGATGCAAACATGCATCTTGCTAATTTTACTGGGATCTGCACGTTATATATTATTTTGAGGGTAGATCAAGAAGCTTTAAGGTTGAGGTTGTTCCCATTTTCACTAACAGGTGAAGCATCACTATGGTTAGGGAAACTTCTAAGAGGTTCAATCACTACTTGGTATAAGTTGCATAGACAATTTCTGAATAGATTTTTCCCTCCTACAAGGAGACTACAGTTGAAAGATAAAATCTATAATTTCATACAGTTACCTACAGAATCCATGTATGAGGCATGGTTTAGATTCAAGAAGAAGTTGAGCATGGTACCTAATCACAAAATCACAAGGTCCAACTTGTTTGAAATCTTCTACAGACTAAATGTTAGTTCTAGAGGAATGACAGATACAATTTTGGGAGGTGAATTTATGCGTCTTCGATGGGATGCTACGCAGGATGTGCTTGATGGTATTTCAGTGACTAATAGATGTTGGAATACTAGAGATGCTGAGTGAGGTAAAGGTACATATGCTATTGTAGTAGCTAATAATTATGTAGTAGGTCAAGATTTTGTAGCACAAGAGGTTGTACAACTTCGGATAGATATTGGGCTGCTTATAAAATAATTTGCAATAATAAGTGCTGAGAAAGTGAATACAGTTGAGGCACAAGGATTTACTTCTAGTATTGTTGAGACTGAATCTGAAGAGGAAGTAAAGCATCTTGGTCGTTGGTTGGAAGATTTTGGAGCCTAAGGGCAAAGGAATCAAGGTTGGAACTATTTAAATGATAGATATAAAGATAAAAGTAAAGAGAAAGATGGTGATTGGTGGTGTAAATATGATTACAAGGAGAAGAGTGATAGGCATCTTCCACCTGGTGTTCGTGATTCAAAATCTAGAATGGAAACACTTTTGTCAAAATTAGTCAAAGGAAAAGAGAGTCAAGAAAGTTGTCTTAAGTAGATTAAGGTAGATTTGTCAGGGTTAAATCAGAAAGTTGAGTTACATGCTACTGCAATCAAATAGTTAGATCAGCAATTTGGTCAGATGTCATCCATAGTAAACCAAAGGCAGCCTGAAATTCTCCCGAGTAACACGGTGGTTAATCTAAAGAATGATAGTCACTACCATTCCATTACCACTCGGAATGGTAAAACTATCATGGATCCACCCATACCCACTGTTGATGAACAAAAGAATGATGAAGATTCTGTTGATATGGAGAGTAGTAGCAAGCAAGATAAAGAAAAAAACACGGTCAAAGAGCCTATTTTGATGTCCATCCCGAGACCTCCCCCTCTTTTTTCTCAAAGGTTGAAAAAGAAACAAGAAGAGGGTAAGTATTATAAACTTTTACCTATCTTGAAGGATTTGTCAGTGAATGTCCCATTTGTAGAGGCATTAGAGAAAATACCAGGATATGCAAAATTCATGAAGGATCTAAATACCAATAAGAGGTCGGTTAGTTATGAGCCAGTCGACAATATTCATCATTACAGTGCTGTAGCTACTAGATTATTGGTAGAGGCGGAGGAGGATCCTGGTGGTTTCACCACTCCTTACAACATTGGATCTTTTAACTTCACTTGGGCATTATATGATTTGTGTGCTAGTATCAACCTCATGACATTAGCAGTTTTTAAGTAGTTGGGGTTGGGAGCTCCTACACCAACCATAATAAGACTAGTGATGGAAGATAGAACAGTGAAAAATCTAGTTGGTATTTTATATGATGTATTGGTAAATGTGGTTTCTTTTATCTTTCCTGCTGATTTTGTGATATTAGATTGTGAAATGGACTTTCAAGTCCCAATTATTTTGGGAAGACCATTCTTGGCTACATAAAGGACGTTGATTGATTTGGAGCTAGGACATCTGATGTCGAGACTTAATGATGAACAGGTGATATTCGATGTTTGCAAATCCATGAAGCAGCCTGATGAGTTAAGAGTGGTATCCGTGATTTATGTGCATGATGATGAGATGGATTCATTCTATTGTGTTGATTTAGTAACTATTTGGGATGATGCTTCTGAAGTTATTCGTATTAATGAGAGGTTGGTTGTTTAAGATCTAGCAGTTGTGATCATGAACTTCAATAGTAATGGTATTGATGACTATGATGAGATAGTATGCACACTCCATAGGAGTGGTTCTTATACTTATGCACCAAAGAAGCTTGATTTTGATCTAAAAAATAGAACCACTCCACCTGCTTGCCCATCCATTGAGGAGCCAGTCGTCTTAGAGTTGAAGGCCCTCTCTTCTCATTTGCGATATGCACTTTTAGGGGCCAACAACACTTTACCGCTAATCATTACAGCTGACTTGATTGAGACAAAAGTGAAAGCTTTATTATTAGTGCTACAGAGATTCAAGAGGTCCATTAGTTGTTCCATTAAAGATATTATCGGTATCCCGCCTGGTCTTTGTACTCATAAGATCCAACTTGAATTAAATTGTATTCCAAGTATAGAACATCAACATCAACTCAATCCTCCGATGCAAGAAGTGGTGAAAAAAGAGATAATCAAGTGGTTGGATATTGTTGTAGTGGATCCCATTGTTGATAGAAAGTGGGTCAGTGAGGTACAATGTGTCCCGAAGAACGGCGGTATTACTGTTGTGCCTAATAAGAAAATGAGCTAGTGCTGATGAGGCTAGTCACATGATAGAGAGTGTGCATGGATTATAGAAAATTAAATGCATGGACCCGAAAGGATCTCTTCCCTATAACCTTCATGCACCAGTTGCTGGATAGACTTATGGGCAGAGAATGGTACTATTTTCTAGATGTGTACTTAGGCTACAACTAAATCACTATTTCACATGAGGACCAAGAGAAAACAACCTTCACATTAAGACATATGCCATTCGGGTTATGTAACGCTCCAACTATATTTCAGAGATGTATGATTTTAATCTTCTTTGACATGGTAGAAGACAACATCTAAGTGTTTATGGATGATTTCTCAGTTGTTGGTAATTCTTTCAATGACTGCCTAGTTCACATAGAAAATGCTCTTGGAAGGTGTGAAGAATGCAACTTGGTACTTAATTGGGAAAAGTGCCATTTTATAGTTAAAGAAGGTATAGTGCTTGGACACAAAATTTCAAAAAAAGGGTATTAAGGTAGATAGAGCAAAGATTGAAGTGATCGAGAAATGACCTCCACCAATTTCTGTAAGGGTGTTCGTAGCTTTTTAGGACATGCAAGTTTTTATAGGCAATTCATCAAGGATTTCTCTAAGATTGCGAACCCTCTTTGCTGGATTCTTGACAAAGAGGTGAAATTTGATTTTATTGAAGCATGGTTGAAGGCTTTTGAATGTCTGAAAAAGAAGTTGATGACTGTTCCTATCATAGTGTACCCAAATTTTTCCTTGCTATTTGAGATTATGTGTGATGAAAGTAGACTGGCCTTAGGTGATATACTAGCCAACAAAAACAAAATATCATTCATCCCATCTACAATGCTAGCAAGGCACTAAACCCTACTCAAAAGAACTACACTATCACTGAAGAAAAGTTGTTGGCAGTAGTTTTTGCCTTTGAGAAGTTTAGATCTTATTTGATTGTGCACACTGATCATGCAACATTATGGTACATAATGGAAAAAATATGCAAAGCCTAAACTTATTAGGTGGGTGCTATTGCTGTAAGAATTTGATTTCAAGGTCAATGACAGAAAAGGCACTAAGAACCAAGTTACAGATCATTTATCTAGACTTGAGGAGGAAGCTATGCAGAATGTTGAAGATGGACTCATGATTGATGACAATTTTTGAGATAAGAAGATCTTTCCTTTCAGCAGAGAAAGAAATTTATGCATGAGGTAACGAAGTTTTCCTGGGATGAGCCTTATTTATTCAAAATTTATGTGTATGGGATTATTCGTATATGTATACCTAAGGTGGAGATAATAAGAAAACTTGAGGCTTGTCACTCTTCACCAGTTGGGAGTCATCATGGAGGAACCCACAAAGCCCACAAAATCTTGCAATATCAATACTGTTGGCCAATAATATACAAAGATGCACATGATTTTTCTTTATCTTATGATCAATGTCAATGCTAAGATAAAATCTCTAGATGACATGAACTTCAAATGACTCCTATCATAGAATTGGAATTGTTTGATGTATGGGGTTTGGATTTCATGGAATCTTTTATGAGTTCATTTGGCATGAAGTACATTCTTGTGGTTGTGGATTATGTTTCAAAATGGGTGGAAGCAGTTGGACTCCCTAACAATGAATTATGTAGTGTTACTGTATTCTTGAAAAAACACATCTTTTATCGATTTGGCACACCACGTACTATCATTAGTGACGATGGATCATATTTTTGTAATCGTCTATTCAAAAGTCTTCTTGAGAAGTATGGAGCAAAACACAAGGTGGCAACACTTTATCATCCGCAGACTAATGGACAGGTTGAAGTGTCCAATAGATAAATCAAGTCCATCTTGGTGAAGACAGTGAATGCTAATAGGACTGATAAAAGTTAGACGATGCATTATGGGATTACCAAAAAACTTTCAAAACCCCCATTGGTGATTCACCTTATCAGCTAGTGTATGGCAAGGCTTGTCACTTGCTTGTGGAGCTGGAACATAAAGAACTATGGGCGTTGAAAAAGCTTAACTTTGAGTGGCAAGATACAGAAAAATAAAGAATGAACAAGATAAATAAGTTGGATAAATTCCGTCTTCGGGCATATGAAAGTTTACCACTTTACAATGAAAAGATGAAGCTAAATCATGAATGTAAAATTGAGAAAAGAAATTTGAGAAAGGAAACAAGGTATTACTCTACAACTCAATGCTTTGCTTGTTTCTAGGTAAGTTAAAGTCTAGATGGTATGTTCCCTTTACTGAGCTAAGAATATTCCCATATGGTTCTTTGGAATTGAAGCGAGATGGTGAAGCCCCGTTCAAGGTGAATGGGCAAAGAGTAAAGCATTATATGGGTAATACTAAGGATGTAAGTGTAATTTTTTAGATGGACCTTGGTAAATTATGAGTAACCAAGGAAATTACATCATTCCACGACGTTAAATCAAGTGCTATATGTGAGGTAACTGTATGACCCCGCAAAATCCTAAGCTTGATTCAGTCCTGTAAAAGCTAGTAAGGGGTCCCAGACTTATAAAAATTCAGCCAAGTGTTCATACTTAGAGTTATTTTATCCTTCGTAAGTTGTCGATACTTTTTCACGACCCTTATGACCTTTAAATATTAATTTTTAGGTTAATTAAGGATCAGGAATGTCAGTTGGTGTTCTCGGACAAGTTTTGGATTGTTCGGACTTCGTTTGAGGCACGTTTGAAAGCTCAAACCAGTGGATCAATAAGATCTCAACGCGTCGCATCGTCCATCGTGTCAATGAATATTTTGCTCTATCTCCTAGTGCAAATTCCATTGAATCGACGCAGACTCAACATGGTGCATTGGCCATCGCATCGATGCCAATAACGCTGCGCGTAGGTCTGTGTGTCGCTAGTCCAATTTTTAGTAATTAAAACCCAAATCCATAGGGGTAAATGGGTATTTTCTCATCTTATATCATACCCCCAAAACATGTAATTAAGCCATCCAAAAGGAAAAATTTACTCATTATCTCTAGAATTTTTCAAGAACAAACCCTAGTTCATCACATTCAAGAATCCAAGTTCCACCAAAAACCATCAATCTTTCAGAATTCAAGCTTTAAGGTATGTCATGTGTTAATCCAAGGGTTCCTTCCACCCTTGGAGTCCAAGAAACTCTTTTAAACTTTAAGTAAATTAATTTTATGATTTCCATGATTTAGATTCAAGTGTATTCATGATTATAATGTTGATTTGGTTTCTATTCAATGATTAAGTGCAAGATTTATGTAAAAACAATTATTATGTATTTAGTATCATATGAATTCATGTTAAAGCCTTGAAATTATGATGCTCGTGTGTTGATTCGTACTATGTGCATATTCAATGCCTTCCAAGTTTCTGATGAATTGTTCATGTGAATTTAATAGTG
Source organism: Capsicum pubescens (assembly GCA_030864215.1). NCBI lineage: Eukaryota > Viridiplantae > Streptophyta > Magnoliopsida > Solanales > Solanaceae > Capsicum > Capsicum pubescens. The sequence goes on from CM061546.1 coordinate 75,721,208, forward strand.
AGATTATATCATGTTAGCATGTATACTAGTTCATGTCATTCAAGTGTTTGATGAAATGCCTCTATATATGCATTATGAACAAGTGTGCATTTGTATGCTATGCAAGGTCATGTGATACTTTACTTTTCATGCTATCGAGTCCTGGAGGTATTTACTACCCGACAATTTAGCTATTTACCTAGAGCCAGTATCAGTATAGAATAATCTCAGTCATGTCACGATCAGTAGAACTCTCTGTCAGTTACAGAACTCAAAAAAAACTCAATAGACAGTATCAGTCTAGTCTAGTTCAGTATTTAGTTCAGACCTTAGTAAATTCAGTCACTCAACAAAACTCAGTGAACTCAGTTCAGTTCAGTTAGATAGTGTAATCAATAACAGTTCAGTCAAGCCTAGTATGAACTAGGAATCAGTTCAATGTCTATTCAGTTGGGAGTAGGATTCAGCACCGAACGAATCTAGGGATGGGGGAATTCCTGCCTGCAGAGGGTTTGACCCTTAGTAGCAATCCCTGCGTTACAAAACTATATAGCTAGCATAGGTTAAGATATCCTCATGCCAGATTAGGGTTGATACATCTCACATGAGTTTTCTTGCCAGCGAGGATTGATGAAAGTGCTTTCTATCAGAGAGGTTTAAGTCACATCTTATCTTACCCATGGCACGGTATTGACACCCTTCCAACTGGGGTTACAGTTTGGACCCCAATCCATTTGGAGAGGGGATGTCAGTTAGATGATTACCTCCCACAATCTCAGTTTTAGTTCCAGTCTTAGTATAGAACTCAGTTCAGTTTTATAGAATCGGGACTATCAGATACAACCACTCTGTTCAATATAAAACTAAGCACCATTCCACAGAATCAGGACTGTTAGATACAGTCATTCAGCTATCAGTTATACAGTATCAATAAACTCAGATATCAATAAATTAGTAATTCAAAACTCAGTATCCAATGTTATCATGACCTCAGTTACAACTTATGTATTCATGCATGTACTCTCATTCAGTGATACTCATGTTATTGAGTCAGTATTGTTCATGCATATGAACCCAAGCATCTCATCCTACCTCACTTAGCATACTAGTACATTCAAAGTACTAATGTATACCTTTATTTTATGCAATGATGTATTATATCATAGGTTTAGATGCACGGGATCCCGATCATACTTAGCAGACCAATACATCAGTAGCAGACTTAGTGGTGAGTCCTCATAGTTTGAGGATAGATTTATTATTCCAGTATTTCAGTACTCAATTTATTTTTCAGTAGTCAGAGTTAGTTGAGGACTTGTTCCATTAACTCCTTCTTCAAATAGAAGAGGCTTTTCAGACTAGAGTATTTATAGACAGATGTACAGTTTTGGTATTGATGTACCATACTCAAAAATTATTTACAGTTTTGAACCTTATGGCAAGTTTCCACCTAATTTCCGCATAATAACAGTATTATTATTTAGTTACTACAGAAGGTACCAGTCATTGGTTAGCTTGTGGTCCCTCAGAATTATGAGCACCGTGTAGCATCCGGGGTACAGACTAAGGGAGTTAAAAACTTGATATCATAGCCTAAGGTTCAACAGAGTCCTAGAAAGTCTAAAAGCCGCATCTAGTAGAGTCTTGAACATGGGTGTATAGCGCACCACACTTATGGACAGGAGGCTATGAGATGTTTTAGGAAAATTTTCCCTTTTTTCAGTATTCATGTCATGTGAGTGAGCATGAGATCAAGTTAAACTCTCAGTCTAATCTATTCTCTCTTTTTTGTTTGCATAACATACCTCCCAAAAAGACTAACAAAAGGATAACCAAAAATCAGTCAGCACCTCAGCCCGTTCAGGAAGATCCCCTGGACAAATATGTCTCCCATGCTAAATTCAGAGCAACTTTCACAACCCTATCTCATTCTGTGGTATCATAGAATGAACACTTATGTCACAACCCAAATCGGGGCCCTGCCGTGACAAACATCCCGAACCATAAAGGCCCGAGAGCCCTTCTAACTTATAATCATACACACTATTCATATACAAATAGAAAGTGCAGAAAATACATACTGAAACAGAATCATGGTCATAAGTATGAACTCAATTTATAATGTGAAAGTAAAGCCCAAATACAACTAGACAATGCCTGAACCAGTCTGCGAAATCTCTACTACATCTGAAAATAACAACTGTCTAAAACTGGGAAAAGGCCTCTAGTGGACCTAAACAAAAATAAATAACATAATTTGAAAGACATAGACCTCCTGGAATAAAAAAGACTCACCAATTGCACACATCACTGGTGTCTGAAAACCCTACAGCTTAGCAAGGCTTCTAAACTGAGCTTTAGACCCTGGAGGTAGGGGGTCAACACAATTGTACTGGTATATAGATCAATCTAAAATAAAGCTTTTATATAAATAAAATAGTTGACAGCTAGTCATAAACATCATGAAAGATATAATTTTTAAACACATAGGCATTTTTGAAAACATAAAACCTTTCTGTCATTGCAGTTTTTGATCTTTGTATTACTTCTGAGTTAGGTGGCACTCCCCTACAAGTCTAATATTCCATGGGCTATATGGAATCCTCCATTGACTCGGTGGGAAATCCCCCAACCCAAGTGTGCCGCAAAGGTTGGAGTGTCTGAGTCTGATACGCCACAAGGGACTAGGCCAACGTATAATAATATACCCGGATCGACAAATCACGGTTTTGGATAATGAGTTTTCTAAACTCGTGACTTCTTCAGGGAACCACCTAACCACTCTTTATGCCCAATTTTAGTCTATTCTGAAACATGCATCATTCTAGTTTCAAAATCTTAAAATCTAATTGGAAACATGCATTCTATTCTGTTCTGAATTACCATGGCATTATCTGAGTTGGTGTCATCACACCAAGACTTGCAAGTCCTATTTCTGAGCCATAATGCATCATGCATGATTCATTCATCAAAAACTCAATTCAGACCATCCAAACATACAAATAGTGTAAGAGATTTCATGTTCCGAAAGTATAAGTCAAAACTATGCAAGGATTATCATTCTTTCAATAACAATGTGGTGGTCATGTAATCTTTAACAAACCATGAAACTTTGTTCATTATATGATTATGTTCAACATTCATCAACATAAACAACCCTCTCTTTTTAAATCAAAATCATACTCCAAATATAACATTAATCAAGACATTTCATATCATGCTTTTTAAGATGCATTCAAAACAATTCCTAGCATATCATAAGTAAATGAAAATCATAACAAGAGAGGGATTTTTCATGAGATATGCTCTTAATTCATGCATCAGCCTTAAAGCACATTCTTACATATATATATAATTTCAAATCAATTTGGGGAAAGGCCTAAAGACCACAACAATATCATCAAGGCTTCTAAAACATGTTTATAATCGTAAATCCAAAACCATTTTCTTAAAATCATGATTTCTAAACCCTTTGCATAATTAAAAGAAGATTTCTATGCCCATGAGATTTTAGGAAAACCCCACGTACCTTAAATTAGAAGCTTTTGAATAAACTCTAGCTTTTGGGATGTTATACATACGATTGATGGGTGTTTTTTGTATCCCTCGTAATGGGGATTTCGACTCTTGAAGAATTAAGAAAAACCCATGGTTAAATTTTGAGTTATATTGATCTTTGGGTTGAAACCCTAAGGAGTGTTCTTGGTGATTTTGAGAGAAAATAATATTATTTTGGTGTTTGGAGGATTTAATCCCATATTATGTCTGAATAGGGGGTGGAAAATACCACTTTTGCCCTTAAAAATGCAAAAACAACACCTGGAAATTTTGTGCGTGCGTCGCACGCTAATCGCGTGATGCTACTGTCTCAGTCACAAAAATGGTCATAACTTTTCGCTCGGGTATCGGATTTTTCCAAAATTGGTATATTTGGAAATCTAATCCGAAGAACTTTCATTTGATATATAGTAGGCCCTCTAATTTGTTATATGCAAAGAGTTATTGTCGATTGAAGTTGACCCAAGTATTGACACTCACTCAAACTCGAAGGATAGGAAAGCTTTCAACTCGTCCTTGAGTTTGGGGACCTCTATGATCTCAATTCAAGCTCAAATAGGTTCCCACACTACATAATTGATTAACATGCCAAATTTACTTAGGATTTATGGATTTTGGATCATCTACGCATAGAAACGACGGTTTTCATTCTAGCATGAAATGCGGGGTGTTACATTATCTCCCCCTTGGGATTATTCATCCTCGAATGATGGGTAGGAATATTGAAGTCTTAAAGATATGGAATAATGTGGACATTATATGTCTTCTAAGAAGGGATATAGCCGATCTGAAACATTTAAACTTCTATCATGAAACTAAATTCTGAGTTGACTTGACTTTACTGTCTTTAAGGAGCTGATTCAGTCTGAGAGTTTAGGATTCCCTTGAAGTGTTCATGATAAAATCATACATATTGAATTAAGAAGTGATAACTTATGCAAGTATGAATCATGAGACAAATGGACTTAGATTGTATCAGGGTATTACACTGTCTGAGCTAAAATACTTAGGAAAATTTGAGATTATGCGTTGAACTATTATGAACTGAGTCATGACTAAATAGCTGAATCTGAAACATGATGCTTTGACTGAACTGAATTCACAACTTACATGGATGGAAGAGATTATCTCTTGGGATGGTCATACACCTGAGACTTCGGATAGTAGGACTGGGTGAAAAGGTGGAAAACTACCGTAACTTATCTGCCAAACTGTTAAACTAAATTATAATGGACACTTATACTTAACTGCAGTATCTCTTCAACACTCTTTCTAAAGAAATCCTAGTAGCATTAGGGAGCAAAAAATCTCTGACATTAGTTACACAAGACATCCAACTAAGGAATCACGACAATGATACTACTCTATAGCATGAAATATAGATATATAACTCATAAACTAGGATAGAATTACCAGGCCTTAGGCAATACAACTTCTTACTTTCAAGATTAGCATACCTCTCGAATATCCCTTAACTATACTATTCTCCTTAAATATCATACTCATTTGATTCAACTTATTTTTCTCACATGGCCGCTGATATTTCCATCTACTAATGTCTAAACTGAACTAAATCCCCTCACCATATTCAAGCCTAACTCAAAATCACAAGACGCACCACATAATACTGTAGTACTAGTCTAAATCATGAATTCAGTACACCCTGCATTTCACAATTCCTCATCTCCTGCATAATTCTTATTTCCACTCCAGCAATCACCTTCAACTTCGTATTAGATATTCACAAACACTCAAAGCATCCATCCGTATGTATACAAACATAACATTCAATCCTATCTCCATATCCACATATGCACTTCTAAACAAACACTCATAAATAATATTTCTCATATTCTCTAATACTTCTATCCATAACAACTTCCATGTACTATTCAGATGATACACATAAAATATCCTCAAATAACCAAGCCATACACGAAACTTCATCTCAAAATTCTTTCAACTTATAGACCTACATAAAACAAGCACACAATAATTTTTCCCAAATATAACACATAAAACTTCAACTAACCTTGACATGTATCAAATACTTGGCCTTAATCTTACTCCACAATTACTGCCTCAACTCAAATGAGCATACAACCATCTTTTATCAACTTTCCCATCTAGACAACTGTTCATCATCACTATCTCGACCTAAGGGAAAAGGTCACTAAAAATTTGGAATATCGGGATCCGGAACATGAGGGGAGTACTAAGCATAACTTGATACCCTACTGAGGCGTGAGGAATAGAGCACTCACGACATGGACTCATTAAAGAGATCTAATCTGAGGACGTACCTGATATAAATCTGAATTTTCACTGATCGTTAAGAGTATCACATGTGCACAAGAGTCATGAACTGCAGACCTGAATTTTTTGAAATCATAACTTACGGAAAGTAATTCTGACTGCTGAACAAACTGGGAACTCATCATACTAGGAACTAGGAGAGTACATGATTCCTTATCATATACATGAACATGAGCTATGATCATAAAGCTGAAACATAAAACATGAGTATGTATCGGAATAACTGAAGTAAACTGCTGAAATAAGAATAGATTGAGCATCATTCTTTCTCACGGCCAATTCCACAACTTTACTGGTACATCTATTAGCATATGAAAACATGACTTGGTTTCTCATTCTATCATCTTCCTCTTATATTTAAGCCATTACTCTAAGTCTGTGAACCACTATATACACTCTGGTATAAACTGAAATCACTTTACTCTAGAGTCGGGGATATAACAATACACATAAAACTAAACTTACCCTATAAGACGGTATCTTCATGTATAACAACCAATGCTAGTACCTCCTACTAAGATTCAACCCTTAGGTTTCTATAGCCCTAAAAGTCATTATATAACAGCTTAAACATTCACCAACTTATATTCTTCTAACACTAAACATGGATATCTCCAAACCTTTGACGGACCATAGCACTTTGGTCATAGTCTACCAGCATCATGCCTGCAAACTTATATTTCTAAACCATGAGAATCAAGATTATACAAAAAAGCTCAACATCATTAATCACAACTCCATAATTTAGATATAAAGAACATCATATATTATCTAACTAGTCTTTCTCCACCTAGAAACTCAACGGTACTACTAACCACACAACATGTAATGATCCTTGAAAATAATGCAGGCCCATAGCACCTTGGGTGTACTTCTATGTCATACTTACCACATCAGACTTGATTACAAATCAAATAAACTTAAGCTCTTGTATACATTGTTCAAGCCTACTAGATCACTTTCACACAACTAACACCCACCACATCAATTCATCATATCCATTTTGATCACTATCTACTATTCCAACTTAGTGTCTAGTTCTAGCTATGATGAACCGTAACTTTACATAATTTTCTTACACGCCAAACATCTGAAAACATTAATTCGCCAAAATATCAAAATAGTAAGGATCAATCACAACCCTATGATCTATCTTATTTAAAATCCATTAACACATCCTCCTTCTACACATCATTACTATCTACCCCTTTCATACAACTAAACTTAGTTCATAGCTCTATAAGTCCCAACTAAACTCCCTCTTTCAACCTCAGGGACATCTAAATTAACACCACTCATCCACCAAGTACCTTCATCAATAACCTATAATTTTTTTGCATGGCAAACACCGTTAACAACTCTTTTCATACTTCAAGTAAACAATAATTCACCTTATCTAATAACTCTTTCTCTACCTTACCTTCTACTAAACCATCACAAAGGGACGTATCACTTCATTACCAACTTAATCTCATGTAAAAAGATTCGGATATACGTATATTCAATAAATTACCCTTACCACTTTTCTTGCCATTACGCCACTTAACCCCATCTCCAACCAACACAAGAACAACAAGATGAATAACAAGTTGCTAGTGAATCGAAATAGGCCCCACATGGATCCACTAGACTTTGATTTTGTATTTTGAATAATAAATGAGATGAAAGACAAGGCAACTATGCTAGTGAATCGAAAGAGCCCCACACGGCTTCACTAGACTTTTAGTTTCAACAACACAATGATAACAAGATTACAAGAGATAGAAACTTGACACACAACATTCAATGATCTAAGAATACACATCTTACTCTGTATAAATAAATAAAAATGAGTCAAACATTTCCCCCACAGACTACCATACAATCCACACATGCTACTAGCTACCACATTAGTCTATCACTATAAAATGGTAAATCATTCGCAAACATAAGTTATTCAACTAAAGTCACCCTTACTCTGATTTTTAACCTTGCGACTTTACATCCCAACTTCTTGGTCCAATATCACTACCAATAGGTCATGACACCATCACTTTTACTTATACTACTACTCAGGTGGAAATACAGTTTCAATATTCTGCTACATATCATTCCCCCTGAAGCATGACGTCTGGAACATAAATTTTGAAAAGAACTGACTACACTTAATATTGTAACTGAAAAGCATGTTTTCATCAGAATCAAAGTTCATACTAGAATAAATACACTATGGAGTACTAATAGACTTTTCTCAAGTCCTTGCACAAATTCTAAACTCTTATATGGCTTAATCAGAAAGGACCTACCATTTAGACTTTAAACTTCTGCACTTGAATTACCCTAATAATGAGACATATCAGAGCACATCAAAGTAAGGAAAGAATTGGGATGACTTTATTCCCATATGGGCGACACCATAGCATAAATTAGAGTATGTAAGAGGAGCATTCTGACTCCATAGCATAAACTAGAACATGAAGAAAGAGAGACATTCCTAAATTCCTAGTAGCCTCTTACCTATAAGTGTGGCACGCCATACACCCATAAATAAGACTCTACCCGATGCGATTTCGCAGATACCCTGGGAGCATGAACCGTACTCTGATACCAAGTTTTTCACGACCCGAATCGGGGTCCTGGCCGTGATGGACATCCCAAACCATGAAGGCCCGAGAGACCTTCTAACTTGTAATCATACACACCATTCATATACAAATAGGAAGTGCGAAAAATACATACTAAAACGGAATCTTGGTCATAAGTCTGAACTCAATTTATAATGTGAAAGTAAAGCCCAACAACAACAAGACAATGTCTGAACCAGTCTGCAAAATATCTACTACATCTAAAAATAACAACTGTTTGAAACTAGGACAAGGCCCCCAGTGGACCTAAACAAAAATAAATAACATAATCTGAATGACATAGACCTCCAAGAATAAAAAAGGCCCACTAATTGCACACTTCACTGTTGTCTGAAAACTCTACTGCTTAGCAGGGCTTCTGAACTGAGCTTTAGACCCTGGAGGTAGGGGGTTAATACAATTGTACTGGTACACAGAGCAATCCAAAATAAAGTTTTTATATAAATAAAATAGTTGAGATCTAGTCATAAACATCATGAAAGATATAATTTCTAAATACATGGGCATTTTTGAAAACATGAAACCTTTCTGTCATTGTAGTTTCTGATCTTTGTATTACTTCTGAGTTAGGTGGCACTCCCCTAAAATTCTGATATTACACGGGCTATATGAAACCTTTCTGTCATTGCAGTTTCTGATCTTTGTATTACTTTTGAGTTAGGTGGCACTCCCCTATAAATTTGATACGCCACAGGGCACTAGGCCAACGTATAATAATATACCCAAATCGACAAATCACAATTTTGGACAATGAGTTGTCTGAACTCGTGCCATCTTCGGGGAACCACCTAAGTGCTCTTTATGCCCAATTTTAGTCTGTTCTGAAACATGCATCAATCTAGTTTTAAAATCTTAAAATTTGATTTCAAACATACATTCTATTTTGTTCTGAATTACCATGGCATTATCTGAGTTGGTGTCGTCACACCAAGACTTGCAAGTCCTATTTCTGAGCCATAATTCATCATGCATGATTCTTTCATCAAAAACTCAATTCAGACCACCCAAACATTTAAATAGTGTAAGAGATTTCATGTTTCAAAAGCATAAGTCAAAACTATGCAAGGATTATCATTCTTTCAATAACAATGTGGTGGTCATGTAATCTTTAACAGACCATGAAACTCTTTTCATTATATGATTATGTTCAACATTCATCAACATAAACAACCCTCTCTTTTGAAATCAAAATCATAATCCAAATATAACATTACTCAAGACATTTCATATCATGCTTTTCAAGATGCATTCAAAACAATTCATAGCATATCATAAGTAAAGAAAAATCATAACAAGAGAGGGATTTTTCATGAGTCATGCTCTCAATTTAATCATCAACCTTAAAACACATGCTTACATATATATATATAATTTTAAATCAATTTAGGGGAAGGCCTAAAGACCAAAACAATATCATCAAGGATTCTAAAACATGTTTATAATAATAAATCAAAAACTATTTTCTTAAAATCATGATTTCTAAACCCTTTGCATAATTAAAAGAAGATTTCTATGCCCGTGAGATTTTAGGAAAACCCCACGTACCTTAAATTAGAAGCTTTTGAATGAACTCTAGCCTTTAGGATGCTATACGTATGATTGATGGGTGCTTCTTGTAGCCCTCGTAATAGGTATTTTGAATCTTGAAGAATTAAGGAGAACCCATGGTTAAATCTTGAGCTATATTGATCTTTGGGTTGAAACCCTAAGGTGTTCTTAGTGTTTTTGAGAGAAAATAATGTTATCTTGGTGTTTGAAGGATTTAATCCCGTGTTATGGCTTAATAGGGGGTGGAAAATACCACTTTTTCCCTTAAAAATACGAAAACAGCACCTGGAAATTGAGTGTGTGTGATGCTACCATCTCAGTCACAAAAATTGCCATAACTTTTTGTTCGGGTATCGTATTTTGCCAGAATTGGTATTGTTGGAAAGATAATCTGAAGAGATTTCAACTCGTCCTTGAGTTTGGGGACCTCTATAATATCAATTCATTCTCAAATAGGTTGCCATACTACATAATTGATTAACATGCCAAATTTTCTTAGGATTTATGGCTTTTGGATCATCTACGCATAGAAACGACGATTTTTGTTCTAGCCTGAAGTGCGGGGTGTTACAACTTAGTTGCCGTTCTGGCCAACCCAGTGGCCAATACTTCTAGATCTATGATTTTGGACTTCACCCAAATGAACCCTTCATTTTTTACTATTTCAAAGTCAGATGAGGACACGTAGGAATTTCCTGATCAAGTGTGGAATGTTACAGATATTATGGGGGTGACAGCTAGTAAGAGTGTCGAGTTAGCTGCATATCAGTTGTAGGATGTTGCTCACTCATGGTTAAAATAGTGAAAAGCAGAGAGGGATGCAGATGCAGGGCCCATAGAATGGGAGGAGTTTGCTATTGCTTTTCTAGATAGGTTCTTCCCGCTAGAGTTGAGGGAAGAAAAAGTTTTAGAATTTATAAATTTGAAGAAGGTATAAGAGTATTCTCTCAAGTTCACTCAATTAGCTAGATACGCTCATGTGGTAGCAGATAATAGATCTAAGATAAGTAAGTTTGTGTCTGGCGTGTCTAATAGTATGGTCAAGAAGTGTAGGACTGCAATGTTGATTAAGGAGATGGACATATCCAGGATCATGGCCCATGCCCATTGGATAGAAGAGGCTAAGAATAAAGAGAAGGAGAGTGAGAAGAAGAGAGCTAGAACAGGTAGCTTCAACTTCATACAGTCTAAGTCAGCAGATGGTAATCGTTCTTAGTTCCATCCAAAATCCTCAATCCCAGCTCCGTACTCAGCCAGTGCTCTCGTGCCAAAATTTAGAGATGGTAATAGAGATAGGGCATCAGTCCCTAAACTCCAGGGTAGTGTTAGCAGTGCCCGAACAAATCCTCTCTGCGAAAAATATGGTAGAAACTATTAGGGTGTCTGCAGAGCTAGTAGTGACATATGTTTTAGATGGGCTAAGTCAGGCCATAAATTCAGATAGTGTCCTCAGGTGGGTTCGCAGAGTCAGCATTACCGTTCCTCAGCTCAGTTTGGTTGCCTGAATCAGCAGGGTGCCACTTTCAGTGCCACCAGTGGGAAACACCCAAACAGAATCTATGCACTTAAGTCCTGACAGGATCAGTAAAGTTCTCCTGATGTGGTCACTAGAACGTTACAAATTTTCTATTTGTATGTTTATGCTTTGCTAGATACAGGAGCTTCTTTGTCTTTTGTAACTCCTTATATAGCTGTTGACTTCAGAGTTAGTCCCAGATCCTAGCAGAGCATTTCTCAGTCTCCACCCTAGAGGGTAAATCCATCATAGCCCGACGGGTATGCAAGAACTATCCGGCCGAATTAGAGATGACCGATTTTGATGTCATTCTTGGCATAGATTGGATTCATTCCTATTATGCTGCAATCGACTGTAGAAATAGAATTGTCCAATTTTAGTTTCTGAATGACACCGTCCTAGAGTGGAGGGGTAGTAGTTCAGCACTTAGGGGTCATGTTGTTTCCTACCTTAGGGCAAGGAAAATGATATCTAAGGGATGTGTCTACTATATCGTTCGAGTCCAAGACTCTAACTCAGAAACCCCTAATCTTTAATTAGTGTCAGTAGAATGTGAATTCACAGATGTGTTTCCCAAAGATCTTCCTGAAGTCCTTTCCGAAAGGGAAATCGAATTCAAAATAGACCTTATTCAAGACACTCAACCCATATCTATTTTGCCCTACATAATGGCACTTGTAGAACTCAGATAATTAAAAAAATAGTTAAAAGATATCCTAGATAAGAGATTCATCAGACCCAGGGTGTCCCCATGGGGTGCATGATGATAGGCGAATTTACACGCCTATATCAATATAGTTTGCCCATATTTTAGCCTAGTTTTGAGAACAAAGTATATATTTCATGCACTTTTAGTCCTTTTTTCCTGTAAATGAGCTAACGAGCATGATTAGTAAAGTTTCAGGTATAAATAATGCAGAATTCAGCATTTTATGGCTTACTTGACGCAAAAGAAAGCTCACGAAGGAAGGAAAGGGAGTTTACACGCCTAAGGACCAAAACTGCTGCATGGAAAATCTGTCTCGGGCTAAAACAGCATTTCTGAAGTCTTTGGGGATTTGCAGTAACTTAGTTGGATTTGGACAATGATACATTAACCTAGTACAATTGGGTTATGTATTTCATTAGTTTATTTGGATTATGATAATGTTACATTAACCTAGTACAATTGGGTTAAGTATTACATTAGCCTAGTAGGATTTGGTTAGATATTTTATTTATCTAATAGGATTAGGATATGGGTATTATAAATACCCTATTTTGCTAGAGATTTTACAACTTTGAATTACAACTCTCATTCTACTTTTAACATCATCTTCTTACATCTTCTAATTCTTCCATTAATTCTATTTTTCTTCTTCTACTCTTCTATTCTTAAATTCCACAACAAGAGAATTGTTACTTTGCCTAGGAATTCACGCCTCACGCCTACCACCTAAGCTACACGAAATTACTCAATCTTGTGGTATAACAACAATGTCAATCGTGATCTCCTTCGCATTCATGGGTAACTAAACTTCTCTGTTGAGGTTATGGAAGCCGTATGAGATACTATCTATTGCTGTGAGTTTGTGAGTTCGCGACACGTATACTGCTTATATCATTATTCTCTTCATCTTAGTCTACATTCTTTGTGGTTGCAAACGCAAGAATACGCCAGTATAACATTTAACTTGTTTGAAAGAAAGGTTATTTGTCTGGAAAAGAGATAATGTCAAGGTAGTAGGGTCACCCCCTAAAATTCCCTACTAGAAAGCTAGTGCCGTAACTAGACTAACCTCTTGGATAATTCGTACCGTTAGACACGCTTTAAGCTAGAAAGAGTTAAAGTGAAATAATCCTCGAATAGGTCGAAAGATGCCTGGATTTACCATCGAATACAATTCTCTATAAGCAGTTGCATGTCAGAATTCTACACACTCATAGCCAATAGAGACGTATACCTCAGAAGGTGGACATAACCCCAACGCCTCAATTCTCATTGTTTACAACTTACGTAACAATCTTTCTCTTTTACTTTGCTATTTTCAGCTTTTATTTAATTGTTTTGGTGACACATTACAATCCCCCCTTTTTACGAGACTTGCACCAAAAGTTTAGTAATCTTGCTTACTTGTTGGCCAAGCTATTCCCTGTGGGATCGACACCCAACCCAGGTTGGGTTCTATATTTGCTAACGACCGCTTTACACTCCTACGAGAGCTGTAGATTGAGCGTTATCAGTGTACCCGTTCTATTCGTGCGTAAGAAAGATAGTTCCCTCAGAATGTGTATAGACTACCATCAGCTAAATAAAGTCACGGTCAAGAACAAGTATCCACTTCCCAAAATCGATGACTTGTTTGACCAAATTCAGGGTGTCAGTTACTTTTCTAAGATAGACCTCAGATCAGGCTATCATCGTCTCAGAGTCAGAAAATGTGATATTCTGAAAATAGCTTTTAGAAATCGGTATGGTCACTTTCAATTCTTAGTCATGTCATTTGGTCTTACCAATGCCCCAGCATCTTTCATGGACTTGATGATCCGTATGTTCAAGCAGTACTTGGAGATGTTTGTTATAGTCTTCATAGATGACATCCTTGTCTACTCCCGCAGAGAGCATGATCATGCAGACCATCTCTAAATAATATTACAGACTCTCAGAAACCATCAACTATTTGCCAAATTCAGTAAGTGTGAATTTTGGCTTGGTTCAGTAGCTTTCCTCATCCATTTCATTTCATGTGGTGGTATAAGAGTTGATCCCCAAAAGACCAAAGTAGTAAGAAACTATCCTAGACCCATCTCTCCATCAGATATTTAGAGTTTCTTGGGTTTGGCTGGATATTAGTGATAGTTTGTTGAGGAATTTTTGTCTATTGTATCCCCTATGTCCAGATTGACTCAAAAAAAGTCAAATTTTAGTGGTCAGATTCTTGTGAGAAGAGTTTTCAGGAGTTGAAGACTCGACTCACTACAACCCTAGTTTTGACTCTACCAGATGGTTCAGACGACTTTGTTATGTATTGTGATGTTTCCAGGGTTGGTTTAGGGTATATTTTAATGCAGAGAGGTAAGGTCATAGCCTATGCCTCTAGAAAACTCAAACTCCATAAAAAGAACTATCCTACTCATGATCTTTAGTTAGCAACAGTAGTATTTGCCTTAAAGATTATGAGGCACTATTTGTATGGTGTGCATGTTGATGTGTTCACTGACCATAAGAGCCTACAATATTTGTTCTCTTAGAAAGACCTAAATATCCATAAGAGAAGGTGGTTGTAGTTGTTGAATGATTATGACATGAGCGTCCTGTATCATTCGGGTAAATCCAATGTAGTGGCAGATACTCTTAGTAGGATGTCTATGGGTAGTGTTGCTCATGTGGAAAATGGTAAGAAGTCGTTAGCTCAAGAAGTTCATCATCTTACTCGATTAGGTGTCTGCTTATTCAATTCAGCAGAAGGTAGCGTATGGGTGCAGACTAGTTCAAAATCATCTTTGGTTTCTTAGGTGAAGGAAAAGCAGGATAGGGATCCCATCCTAGTTAAGTTGAAAGAATCAGTCAGAGATCAGAAGATAGAGGTTTTCTCCTAAGAGGGAGATAGTGTATTACTTTTTTAGGGTCGACTATGTGTACCAAGTATAAATGACCTAAGACAACAGATTCTTGCAGAAATGCATGGTGCGCGTTGCTCTTTTCATCTAGAGGCCACTAAGATGTACCGTGATTTATGGGAGATCTACTGGTGAAGTGGGATGAAGAGAGATATCGCAGAGTTTAAAGATCTGTGATCTACATATGAGCAGGTTAAGATTGAACATCAAAAACCTAGTGGGTCTATGCAAGAGTTCAGTATTCCCACTTGAAAGTGGGAGAAGGTGAACATGGGTTTTGTGATGGGTTAGCCTTGTACTCATCATCATCACGATTCATCTGGGTCATTGTAGACAGGATGAACAAATCATCTTATTTCCTACCATTTTATACCTCTTATTCAGCTGAGGACTATGCCAAGCTCTATGTCAGGGAGTTGGTAAGATTACACGGAGTTTCGTTATGCATAATCTCAAATAGAGGTACCCAGTTTACCTCTTATTTCTGGAAAGCCTTCCAAAAGGGTCTTGGTACCTAGGTCCACCTCAGTATGGCCATTCACCCTCAGACAATTGGCCAAGAAGAATGGACCATTCATACTTTAGAGGATATTCTGCGAGCATTTGCGATAGACTTTAAAGGTAGTTGGGATGACCATTTACCTTTGATTGATTTTGCATATAACAACAGCTATCATTCCAGCATTCAGATAGCTCCGTTTGAGGCGCTCTATGAGAGGAGATATAGATATCCCATTAGTTGGTTTGAAGTGGGTGAGGCCACAGTGGTAAGGCCTGACTTGGTGTTTGACACTTTAGAAAAGGCTCATCTAATTAGGGAAAGGCTTAAGATATCTTAGAGCCGACAGAAATCGTACATAGATATGCGCAGAAAGGATCTCGAGTTTGAGATTGTTGATTATGTGTATTTGAAAATCTCTTCTATGAAAGGAGTGAAGACGTTTGGAAAGAAGGGGAAGCTCAGTCCCTGATATGTCGATTCTTACTGAATTCTCAGCCATTTTGGAAAGGTAGCTACAAGCTTGAGTTACCTTTAGACTTAGCTTCAGTGCATCCAGTGTTTTATGTCTACTTGTATAAGAAGTGTATAGGTGACCCGGAAACTGTAGTCCCTATAGAGGGCCTAGATATTTAGAACAGGATCTCTTACGAAGAGGTCCCAGTCGAAATCCTTGACTATCGAATTCATTGACTAGGGAACAGAGAAGTCCCTCTAGTCAAAGTTCTTTGGCAGAATCAGTCCGTTGAGGGAGATACTTGGAAAGAAGAAGCAGATATGCGAACCATGTATCCTCACCTCTTCTCCGTAAACTCAGACTCAGCCCAAGGTAATGATTCTCTTTAAACTTACTCAGTTTCATGCTCAGATTTTCTTGATAAACTTGGTATCAGTTACCATTGCATATCTAGTCATACATTCATTAATCCATTCAGTCAGATATTCATGCATCAGATATGTCATGTTCAGTATAAGAGACTCAGCTTATCAGCAATCCCAGTCATGTACTCATACATCAGATATGCATGTTCAGTATGAAATTTTAGCATATCAGTAGTGTGAGTCATGAAATTATGTTACAGTTGCGCATGTCCTATATCTAAATTTAGTCTATCGGTATTCTCATCTCAGTCAGCCTCATTCAAGGACAAATGTTTTCAAGGGGGAGATATTGTAAGACCCCACAAAATCCTAAGCTTGATTCAGTCCTGTAAAAGCTAGTAAGGTCTCCCAGACTTATAAAATGCAGCTAAGTGTTCATACTTATAGTTATTTTAGCCTTTGTAAGTTGGCGATCCTTTTTAACAACCATTATGACCTTTAAATATCGTTTTTAAGGTTAATTCAGGATCAGGAACGCTAGTAGTATTCTCGGACAAGTTTTGGATTTTTCAGACTTCATTCGAGGCAACTTTGAAAACTCAAACCAGTTGATCGATGCTATCTCAACGTGCTGCGTTTCCCATCGCATTAATGAATATTTTCCTCCATCTCCCAGTGCAAATTCCAGTGAACCGACGCAAACTCAACATAATGCATTGGCCATCGCATCATGCCAATGATGCGGTGCATCGGTATGTGCGCTGCTAGTCCAGTTTATAGTAATTAAAACTCCCATCCAGAGGGGTAAATGGGTCTTTTTCCATCTTACATCAGCCCCTAAAACATGTAATTAAGCCATCCAAAAATGCAAAATTTACTCATTGTCTCTAGAATTTTTCAAGAACAAATCCTAGTTCATCACATTCAAGAATCCAAGTTCCAAAGAAATCCATCAATCTTTCATAATTCAAACTTTAAGGTATGTCATGTGTTAATCCAAGGGTTCCTTCCACCCTTGGAGTCCAATAAACTCTTTTAAACTTTAAGTAAATTGATTTTATGATTTCCATGAATTGGATTCAAGTGTATTCATGATTATAATGTTGATTGGGTTTCTATTCCATGATTAAGTGTAAGATTTATGAAAAAATAATTATTATGTATATAGTATCATATGAATTTATGTTAAAACCTTGAAATTGTGATGCTCATGTATTGATTAGTACTATGTGCATATACAATGCCTTCCAAGTGTTTGATGAGTTGTTCATGTTAATTTAATAGTAAGATTATATCATGTTAGAAAGTATACAAGTTCATGCAATTCAAGTGTTTGATCAAATGCCTCTATAGATGCATTATGAACAAAGGTACATTTCTATGCTATGTAAGGTCATGTGATGCTTTACTATCGTGTCCTGGGGCTATCTAATACCCAAAAATTTAGATGTTTACCTAGATCCTGTGTCAGTTATAGAATAATCTCAGTCATGTCATGATCAGTAGTATTCTCAGTCAGTTACAGAACTCAGGAAAAACTCAGTAGACTCAGTATCAGTCCAATCCAGTTCAGTATTCAGTTCAGACCTTAGTAAATTCGGTCAGTTAATAAAATACAATTGTATTCCGTTAGTAAATGAAACCCAGTAAACTCAGTTCAGTTAAGTTAGACAATATAATTAGTAATAGTTTAGTCAAGCCTAGTATGAACTAGGAATCAGTTCAGTGTCTATTCAGTTGGGAGTAGGATTCAGCACCGAGCAAACCCAGGGATTGGAGCATTCCTGCCAGCAGAGGGTTTGACCCTTAATAGCAATCCCTGCATTACAGAACTACGTATCCAGCGTAGGTTGAGATATCCTCCAACCAGATTAGGGTTGATACATCTCATATAAGTTTTCCTGCTAGTGAGGGTTAACAAAAGTGCTTCCTGTCAGAGAGGGTTAACTCACAACTTGTCTTTACCAGTGGCACGATATTGATACCCTTCAAAATGGGGTTACAGGTTGGACCCCAATCCATTTGGAGAGGGGCATATAGGTTAGATGATTACCTCTTATAGTCTCAGTCTTAGTTCCAGTCTCAATATATAACTCAGTTCAGTTCTACAAAATCAGGACTGTCAGATACTATCACTCAGTTCAGTACGGAACTCATCACCATTCCACAGAAATATGACTTTCAGATAGAGTCATTCAGCTATCAGTTATACAATATTAGTAAACTCAGGTATCAGTAAATTAGTAATTCAGAACTTAGTATCTAGTGTAATCATGACCTCAGTTATAACTTATGTATTCATGAATGTAGTCTCATTAAGATATATTCATGTTATTCTGTCAATATTTTTCATGTATATGAACCCATTCATCTAAGCCTACCTAACTTAGCATACCAGTACATTCAAAGTACTGACGCATATCTTTATTTTGTGCTATGATAACTTATATCATAGGTTCAGATGCACGGGCTCCCAATCATACTTAGCAGCCTGATCCATTAGTAGCAGACTTAGTGGTGAGTCCTCATAGTTCGAGAACAGATTTATTATTCTAGTATTTTAGTAGTCGGATTTAGTTGAGGACTTGTCCCATGAACTCTTTGTTCAGATAGTAGAGGCTTTTCAGACTAGATTATTTATAGACAAATGTTTAGTTTTGGTATTGATGTACCGTACTCAAAATTTATTTACAATTTTGAACCTTATTGCAAGTTTTTGCTTAATTTCCGCATAATAACAGTATTAATATTCAGTTATTGCAGCAGGTACCAGTCATGGGTTAGCTTGTGGTCGCTTATGATTATGATCATCGTGTAGCATCCGGGGTACAGACTCAGGGCGTTACAGCAATCCATGAGGATAGTTAGTGAAATCAATTAACCAACTTAGCCACATCGTGTTGAAACATTAAATCAAGTGCTTCTTGGGAGGCAACCTATGTTTTTGTATTAATTTATAAGGTAATAGATGTGTTTAGTGTGCAGGATTAAAGATTCCAGAAAAGAGCTATAAATTCAAAGAGTTAGGTCATACAGACTCTTCACGAGTCGTATCTTAAGGTAACGACTCATGAGTAGGATTCATAAGGACTTAGGAGTTGATTCAGATCTAGGTAAGAGTTTCTGGAGTCTTTACGACTCTCAGAATGAGTCGTACTCTTAGGGTAAGAGTCGTCACCTTAAGTCGTATCGACTCCAGAACCCAGATAAAGTTCCAACTCTTTACGAATGGAGCAAAAGGCCCATAAGCCTGGGTACGAGTTGTACACATGACTCATAAAAAAGCTTACCAGGTCGATGGTCGCTGGTCAACCCAACCCAGCTCACTTGATTTTAAATAAAAAGGGCACCCAATACGGGTACTCGATATCCAAAATAATAAAATACCTTCATTAACAACCAAAATTTGATCTCTAATCACACGAATTCAATCCAAAACACTCACCATTTTGTTGGAATCCCTCATATTGCATGACTTACTCAAGAATTTGGTGTCAAAAAGAAATAACGTTAAGAAACCTAATTCTCAACAATTCAGGTAAGTCTTTTGAACTTAAAGGCTTTTTATTTCGAGTTGATGTTGAATCTAAGTTCAGAATGTAGCATTTCTTGAAGTTGAATACCAGTGTATATTGAAAAATCTTACCCTAGGGATTAAAACTTGAGTGTGCAATGGAATTTAAGGTTGAACTTAAATGTGGATAGTGAAAATTTGTATTTTTGGACTGAATTATGGTGGTAATGCTATATCATAAAGGGTAAAATAGGGATTGTGTATTGGAATCAACTCATAAGTTGAGCTTCTATGTTGCAGTAGATACGAGATACCTTATGACTCATACCCACAAGTAACGAGTTGTAACAAGACTCATAACCACTGATAACATAGATTTCTAATCAAGTGTAGGTTCTGGTATGGGTACGACTTTTTTATGCGAGTCATATCCAACCCACACGACTCGTAAACATAAGTCGTCAGGACTTAGGAAAATAACATAGAATTGAGTTTTATTTCTGGTTTGTTTACTATTATTGGTAATGAGTCTTAAGCTATCCTTACGACTGGTACGAAGGACTCGTAAGAAAACCAGTGAACATCCATATGTACATTGTCTACCATACAACATAGTGACATGAGTCATACCCAGTCTATATGACTTGGACCCCCTAGTCATACCCTGAACAGAATATACACACTAACACTAGATTTACTTATTTTTGCTTTCCTTTCCTTAGGAATTACTAATGAATGTGTGCATAGAGGTACTATGCCTCTAAAAGGTACTTCATCTTCAAATCAAGTAGCAAATAAGGAAAACAAAAAGACATCTATGTCAAGTTCTGATTCCACAGAGTCATCCAGCAGTAGCGGTAACCTTGTTAAATTCCTAATATAGGGAAAAGTTAGGGCAAGAGACCAAAGATAGACAAGAGAAAACAAAGTCATTAAGAGATCAAAGACAGACAAGAGAAAACAAAGTCATCACCCCAAAAGACACTCCTCTAAAGGTTCCAAGAAATAAAACCCTCCACACATCACCATCTTAAACTTTATCCCACTCTAAAGAGGACAGTAGTACAAATAATGAAGATAATGAAAATATAGCATCTGAGGGTGATGTAGGGGCAGAGGATAATGTTGAATCAAGCTCAGAGTAAGAAAGTTCAGAGAATGCTAGTGAGAAAAAAGTTGATTCTACTCTGATAGACAAATAGGACCACCTCTGGCTATTACACCTGCTTTGATGCCCACTGTTAAACGGTGGGGCTACACAGTATGCAGTAATCATACAATAATGGTTTAAGTAGGCTACCTAATGGAAGAATAAAAAGAAGTTTATATCTGGAGATAAGATTGACCACTATAGGGATGTCTGAGCTGCCTAAATTTGAGGCGAGATTCAGGCAATACAATTTTCACTAGATGACCATAATTCCTGGAGAGTAAGTGTTTCATTAGTGTAGGAGTTTTATATGGCGTATAAGGGTAAATTGAAGAGGTAGTATCTGGAGGGTAACTTGTGGAGAGGTGGTGATCCCGTTACCTCACTGACTATTCAGAGAGTGTGGGTGAATATTTCCCCACATACTATTTCTCAGTTCTTGAATGGAACTAACTTCTAGGCTCCAGTGAACATAGGAGAGATGGATTACTGCATGGACGAAATGTAGAATATTACAAGAAAGCAGGTGGGGTCTAAGGATAAGATAAGATATTTTTGGTGGATTGTGAGTCAGATTATTATGAACGGAAAGGATACAGTTTGGGTGTTAGAAGGACCGGGAGTGGTCTCACAGAGTTAGAAAAGCACATACTAAATTTTGAGGCTAATGCATGGTGGACACTGGCCAGGAACAGATTTGTCCCATTACTGGGGACAACGTACTCAGCCTAATTTGTTCGTCACTGATTGCGGGGTTTATGGATAGTATGAGTTTGATGTGGGTAAGTTTTTGTCCTAAGAGATTTGAGACCACACTGTGGGCGGAGAGAAGTAATTGCTAGCTTACCCACGTGTGATCACTTAATTGTGCTTTACTGCAGGAATGCTCAGTGATTGATGAGTTGATTGAGCCCACAAATTCTATAGATTTGGGGATGGTTAGAGAAGTAGAAAACCCAATGGACAAATAGGCGAGGAGAGGATCTGATATGATATCAGAGATGTTCAGACAAAGTGGACAAACAGAAGCTACGAGGTAAGATAAGAAAGGTGTGCAGACTAAGCTAAAGACTTCAGATGTAGCGAGTATAGCTAGTGTGCCTCCTCTGGCACAGTCTATACTACCTCGACCTAGATTTATGTTGGTTGGCTTGATAGTGATCTTACGGGCTATGTAAGATGAGGCGATAAATAGATTGGCGACGTTGGAGGCTAAAGTATGCAATATGAAAGGGGATGTGAAGCCCTGGGTGGAGACTACGCTAGCAAACCAAGATAGATGGGTACAAGGCAGATTGGATGCATTTGACCAGTGGATCACCCATCTATTGGGGAACGGTCAAGTCCTAGATACAGCGAAGGTAAAAGCAGAGGTAGAAAGGATCAAGAAAATGGTAGATAAGCTGTATGATAGGCCATTCATCCCAACACCTATGGTTATGAAAGTTTTTCCCAAAATATAGGTAGAAAATATTTGGGATATTCTAGAACAGGAAGAAAAACCCTAAGAAAAAAGGAAGATGAGAAAGCACCGGAGTGTAAAAAAAGAAGCTGTGAAAAAAGCAAATGTGGATAGCCTACAGAGTGAGAGTGACCAAAAGGTGAAGGTAAAAGATATGAAAGTTGGTGGTGGTAGCTCGAGGCCGACAGTTGATGATATTGATAGGGATGGTGATACAACCCTGACTAGTGATGTACCATTAAGTGCACTATCCACAATCGGTGCCACTATTATGGAGGCAATCCCGACAGTTGATGGGTCTCCTATTGATGATGGTGGGACCCGATCTGAGGGCCAACATGAAGATAAGGCAGTATGAGCTGGTGTATTAAGCACCCAGGTATGTTCCTAATCCCCTGTATTTCATTGTTAAATGCACTGGGAATAGTGCATAGTCTTTAAGTTGGGGGTGGGGGTGTACCAAGGTCGCAATAGGCTATTCTTTCCATGTTTTGAAGCCCATGGCCACAATCTAAAAAAATTGAGAACTAGCATGTTTTTTAACTGATTTTGTTGTGTGTGTGCTAGAGTAGCTGAAAATAGGAGAAAAATTTGTACTTATAGCAGTAGATGTTGTTTTGAATAACTATACTAAAATTGTCTGATTTTGAAAAATATTGTGCTGAAAAATTGATACCCCTCCTAAAATTTGGATGATTGTGTGATGTATATGTGCGAGATTACTAAGAATATGTTAACGATAATACAATTAGGAAGTTAACAAATAGGGAGAACAATTGCATTACTAGATAAGTAGTACCTAGTAGTATTACCCTGTGCGAGTGTGTGTGAGGAGCTACTTAGTTCCCGATGTGTCTGAATCTAGAACTTGCCCGGTTTCTCTTACCTAGAGTTCAGGATAGTTGAGTAGGAAATGATCATTTGCCATGTTTGTTTTAAGTCAACTAGATCCAAATGCCAAACCAAATGTGATATGAATCCCTTGATCCTATTGTTTGAACCTTAGTTGAACCATTTCTTGATTACACCGATTCACCTTCTCGTTTAACTAACAATGAACTTGTTTTTACCCTAGTCCTCCTTAGACACTGTGCAACTCAACTCAGGCAAATCTCCTAACTTGAGGATGGCTATTATAGGGGTGTGTAAGAAAAAAATAAGTATGAGGAAAGACATGTAGAAAGAAAAATGATAAAATACAGGTGCGATGAAAATAAAAGAAAACAAAAGAGGACAAGAAAAGAAAAGAAAGTGAGAAAAGAAAAACACACCAAGTCTAGTTTGAATGTGCCTAAAAATAAAAAGGAAGACATAAGGGCAGAAATAAAATAAAGAAAAAGTGTATAATAAGTGGATCCCAGGTAAAGCATAGTGTCAAGGAGGCGTAGTTACTAAAAAAAAACCCAAAAAGATACCATACCAGCCCAAAACTACGTTACAAGCCAAAGAAAGTCATTTAGTGATCCTACCCTGACTATTTAAAAACTTAGAAAGAGAGCGTATGGGAAAGATCATGGTATTTTGTATGTACCGGTTGATACTTCGTTGTGAGAGAGAGCGTCTTCAGTTATATCCCTAAATAAATTGATTAATTTTAACTGAGTGAATGGGATTTCTTTGATTGGGAGCGCACATGGGTTATGTTGTTAGGTTGCTAGACTGTTGAGTTAATGTGGTTTGTGTCTATACCCGGTTGTGTGTTACTAATGTAATGTCATCATTGGATTCCTTTATGTTTATCCATATGCCAAATCAATATACACAGTTTGATTCTTGAAAATTTACAATTAGGAGGGGGAATAAAAATGTTGAAAACTGAATTCAAAATCACTGCCATAGGTATCTTAGGATCCTCTTGTTTAAGCATCATTGTTGTGGGTAGTAGTTTTGGTTTTTATTTTGCCTAAGGACACACAAACTTCTAAGTTGAGGGTGTTGATGTCCCATGGAAACACGACACTTGCAATGCTTAAAACAAAGAATTTATGCTTATACATAGGTTAGTTTAGTAGATATAAGGTGGTTTTTTTATTGTTACAGGTGAAACAGGTCAATAAAAATCTTGGAATGAAATTAAAAGAAAAAGACATGAAGAACACAAAGTTTCAGATAATACAAATCACCTTATGAATCATCAACACATCATACGACTCATAGGTTGACTCGCAAGAACAACAGAAACCAAAGCCAACCAGGAAAGGTAAGTGAAGGAAAGATACGACTAGAGCATACGAGTCATAAAATAAGGATAAGATTCATGTCAAGAAACCATAAA
Organism: Capsicum pubescens; assembly: GCA_030864215.1. Classification (NCBI taxonomy): domain Eukaryota; kingdom Viridiplantae; phylum Streptophyta; class Magnoliopsida; order Solanales; family Solanaceae; genus Capsicum; species Capsicum pubescens. The sequence continues at coordinate 75,746,071 of CM061546.1, forward strand.
GAGAAAAGAAACTCAAGCTCCAATTCAGATTTTAGTTCATAGAAGAATACGAGTCAGAAGTATGAGTATGACTCGTATGGGTAAACCGTAAGCAGGCCAGTGTTCAGAGTAGTAAAGAAAGAAGTCCCAGGTGGTAACGAGTGAAGTCCACGAGTCTTATGGTCAAGGTATGACTCATGAGTATAAGTCATAAGAAGAACAGAAAGTTGAAGCCCTGGAAGATCAGACAGTGGAGAACATACGAGAGGTAATGTATGACTCATAAGAAGACCTTACGAGGGGATGAGCGAGTCGTACCTTATGCCGACTTACTTTTCCTTTTTCTTTTTAATTAAGATTTCAAGGTTATTTTGAGACACTATAAATACCGTACAATTTATCTTTTATTAGGTTACTCTCGTAGACATTTTATTACATACTTTACATTATTCTAGAGATTTTTTGGTTATTATTCAATTGAAGATTTTAGATTTTATTCTTCTTATTCTTGTGCAATTAATTACATGAATTCTTTATTGATTATCATGGATTATTTCACGAACATAAGCAGCTAATTTCCCTGACTAGGGTTGTGGGAACCCTGCTGGATTAGCTACATAAAAAATGTGGGTGATTCATTTATTCTAATGTAACTATGTGTATCTTAATCTTCTTCATATTAATTGACCTCAGAGCTACTGTAGAATCTTGAGGATTTCTTGTATTCGATGACATCCTTACAAGGGAGTTGGAGATTCGGAAAAGTGGATAAACACAGTAATATTCATGTCCATCTTATTATTCCATTATCTCATCTATTCAACTTGAGACTCAAAAGGTGAAAGTTGAACTTAAATCATAAACAAGGATAAATAAGGCGACTCCCTGAGACTCACAAGGTAAAGGGTGAGATTTATCAACACGTTCACAAGACAGTTGATAATACATAGCTTGTTGACTTTACATAAAGAACAGTAGAATAGTTGGGTTGAACATGAGAAATTTATGGAGTTGAGAAGCCAGGGTGAACACAGTCCTAGTGTTTGTCTTCTATTGTTTACAACTATGAAAGCATTCAAGTTCGGTTACTACTTATGATTAATTCCAAATCCCCCCCCCAATTTACTTTCTGCACTGTCCATGAATTACATCAAGTTAAGCAATTGTTCAATATTTTCCCTATGGGATCAACCCCAACCTAGTTGGGTTACTATATTTGGCATCGACCGCAGCATACTTCTTTGGAGGTTAGTTTTGGGAAATATCACCCATTCCAATCATTATAATCATGCACCCATTCATCCCCCAAAACCATCAATTAAGGCTTGAATAACATATTCAAAACATGGAAAACCAATTCAAGTAATAACATTCAAAACCCCTCAACCCAATTTCAAACCCATCAATTAAAAAACATGAATATTGATTAAATAAATGCCATTATGTAAAATTCAAGTTAAGGAATGAGAAACATGTCTGAAATATAGAAGAACTTGAAGAGAAATCAAAGTTTGGAGCTTGAATGGTGAATTTCTTGTAAAACCCTTGAGCTTTCTTGGGTTGGGATTTAAAGAGGAAAATAATAGTATTTTATCTCTTAATACTGAAGGAAAAGGATCACCTTGATGTTGTAAAGTCTTTCAAGGGATAAAGGGATCAAAAGTCCCTCACCCTAAGTGAAAAAAAAAATTAAAATGGATGAACAATACATAGAGGCGTGGCACGCTGCTATCATGGAGCTTAACCTCCGTGCCATGCCCTTATCGCTAAGGCTAAGTGGTATGGCATGCCACAATCATGGAGGCTTACTGCCTCAAGGTCCCAAAATAGCTCCGAACTCCTTCCAAAAATTTCAAAAATTTCCCAAAGCACCCTTTTAACAACCTTTAACATAATCCACGTTAAAAATTGACATTATGCACGCAGGAGGGTCAAAAATAAAATCATTACAATTTTGTGCGGTCTTACAAAAAATGGTCAGATCTGGCCGGCTTTGTATATCTCTAGTGTTGTTCCGACAAAATCCATTGATGCAATGCCACTCCTGTCACTGTTTTTTGTTGTTGTATATATGTTAATAATTTCTAATTTTACTTGTATAGATTTTTCCGGAGTTGTAAATTCTCAGGTGAACTCTATGGATTCCGGCAAAACTGTGTTGGTTTTATTCATAGTACTATTACTTATTTTCTTTTGTGCTTACAAATCTAGTGAGACTTTATATTTTTTAATTTGTTGGACATTTATTGTTACATTTTTATATTTTTGGAAATTTCTTCACTGCCATTACATTTGCTCACTGTCTTGGTGTTATTTTTGGATTGATTTTGTCCTTTTACTGCTTTACATTTTACCACACTAATAATGAACAAAATACTACACACTTGGCCAATGACAATATCTCTCCATTAGATTTTCGAGTCCACCCCACTACAAAAGATGAATTTTATTTTCTCAAGTTTACTTATTCTACATCAAGTATCAATACAAGGTCAATGAAGAAACTTCCCTCGATTTTTCTGGCCTCCTCAAATAAAAAGAAGGACATTACGTATACAAATATGTAACAAATAAATAAATAAATTCGGGCGATGATGAAATCTATATAATATCACGATAATACAATGGATTTTACGATTTGTATCTTGTTAAGGCGATTTAGGATGGCCGATAAATCGAGCAACCACTTCGTATCCATGGTGCATATAAAACCTAATCTATGTCCTTTAACAAAATAATATTTTTATATGTACATCTACATAATAAAATTCTATTTTTATATATACATCTACGTAAAAAATGTTATATTTATATATACATCCACATATTCATTTTCACTCATACTTTGCATTTTTTTATCTCTTTGCATATTTTTATATACATATTTATTAACAACAGGTTTTATATACTTAATATAAATACATCTTTCACATTATTTATATTTCAAAAAATAACTTTTTACCTTCTCCCCCTTTGATAAATTTAATCTAGCCGGGTACCACATTTTGAGGATTCTGAAGGGTGCCTAACCCCTGTCCTTTGGAATAACTTGAACCCTTACCTAAAATCTAAGTTGGTTTTCACTGTCTAAAACATAAGTCTCACATGTTAATAATTAAATAGGCTCCCTTATTTTTCTTTAAAAATTAGGTGGTGACTCTTTGCGAAACTCATTTCTTTGAGTCCATTGGTCATATTTTATTTATCCTTAGAGCATGACAGGTTGCAAGATAAGCGCCCCGAAACCATTAGTGTATGCTATCAAAAGGTCCTTATACTCTTGGAGTATTATTTTAACATTATCTCGACATAGTTGTCTTGACTATACGAGATATCAAAACAAAAATTCCTAAAGCTCATATTGTCAAATCTGGATTTGAGGGATAGGAACTCATAATATGAAATACATGGGATACATAGATACCAAATTGAGGACTAGAGATACCTTAGAGAGGCAGTTTATGACTTATTGAAAAAGGGCCACCAATAGGAGTTCTTGAGTGCTTGGGGTAAGAGCAACTACCTGAATGTTGTCTAAGGAAACAGGTAACCTATGAACCCAAGCATGCCCGAAAGGATGATAAGTGTATCCTGTTATTTTTAAACCTAAGGACAGCTGGGGACGAGGTGATAGGCACATTACCTTTAATTTTTAATATTTTTCTACCTAGTTATTTTACTTTTTCTTTTAAACTTCTATAGGTTACCATGAGCATCTTCCTTAAGATGAATCTAGCATCTAGGCATATATAACTCCAATACCTAGGGATAGCAGGGAGAAAACCTTCCTAGAGCCATCAAAATTGGAGAGCATTGTAGCCGTATGACAATCCAAAAGACCCAAAAGGACACATTATTCTCTTTTTTCCTTCATCCAATACCCCCCCCCCTCGAGGGTCTTTCTGGCCAGACTTTTAATTAGGTAACAGTAGGAACTTTTTGGGATAAATTAGGATTTCCATGTTCTTATATCATGCATGGGACAATCAGACACATAAAAACATTCATATGAATAAGAGAGAATATTCCTTAAGTGTATGAGGGCTCAATTTTTTTGCAAACACAAAATACCCAAAGTTAAAAAATAAAATATCTCTAGAATATAAGTGTGATATGCCAGGAGAACTCGGAGATCAAAGATCTAAGGTCTCGAGAATATACTAACTGAACAACTAAAAGGGGATGCCCAGATCACTATGATTCCTGAGTTAGCGACCCCCGATCCTTAATATAAGGGACAAGTATGAACTTCAAGGTCTCTAGACTAAAGATAAAACACTGGGTACTAACGACAAAGTTGTCAATGGATTTCTAATTAACAAACTCAAGACATAGGTTCTAGAAAAAATGATGGGGTCATAACCTTTCCAGAATAATAAATTCATGTAAGATGCACAAATTAATCATCCAATAATGAAACACTGAGACAACACTATATTGCTCTTGAGGTGAGACCCAATCAGGGGGCATTTTCAAAACTCTATGAAACCCAAGTTCTCTATTAAGGAGCTCGAAGTTAGAAAATAACTTAATATTGATATTTGTTTAGAATTTTACTCACTTAAGTAACTCATAGATGTCAGACTTAGAAACTTAAAATTTAAAAAATCTCCCTTATTCCCCTAGTATAATAATAATTAGACTTAATAAAGTGTTTGGTCGGACAAATATCTACCAATGAAATAATTTTATGAGATAATTGTGATGAAGTGTCAAAACAAAAATCAGTTGGCAGCCTATTCAATCATCAAAGAAAGTAATACAATACTTAATAACCTTACTACGATCACCAAATAAATTTTCCAATGACACAATATACTAAGATCGTGACACCTTGAAAGAAGCCCCCAAAATGTGATGACTCTTGTCTTCCGGGGAGGTACATCTGCTTAAGCCACAAATTTAATATGTTGGGCTCTTGGTTTAAAGCCAACCCTAATGCCTCACATACTCCATCAGTTCTACCATTCCTAAATTTTCATTGATTTTTTTATCAAACACTCTCTCAGTCATCACATTCTGAGTTTCCAAGATAGCATTGTTTACTTCTCTAGGGACAACCTTCTTTTCTTATTCTCTTTAATTCACTACTTATTTCTTTCTCTTCATCATCTCTTCTCTTCGTGGGACCAAGTCCCTTAGATAATTTATTCCTTTTCACTGCTATGTGTTTCTTTTTGCTTACACCATGACTCCCAGACATTGGACCAGAGGACCTAGTCCTCTCATTACCATGAACTTCTAGTTTTTTATTTTTAGATGCAATGATAATATCAGTGTCAATATCTTCATCTTCTTCGACCTCCACAACTTCAACATTTGCCTCTTCTACTGTGAAAGCTTTCTTGAGTCTTCTTATTTGGTAGTAAAAGACTTAATTTCCATTATGGCATCTGCTAGCAGTTTTTGTTTGGATACCCTAGTGGAATAGGATCTAGTACCTTGTACACCAGTGTCAATTATTTTTCCTTTTCGTTTATTATCATTTAGTCTATTCATTTTCTAACTCAGAGGTTGATTATCCTCATCCTCTTCATCTTCCTTGTTTGGAGGTAATACCACTTCTTCATTACTTATCTCCTCATTTTTTTCCTTTGTAAGTTGCTCCTCAATACATACAGAGTTTTCATTTGGATCACCAATAAGTAGAAGCACATTCTTAACTCCCAAGTTTATGTTGCTAATAATATCATATATTTTTATATGAATTGTATCATCACACAGTTGAGCAAAGATGGATTTTTACTCAGAGCCACTTGAGGAACCAAGTACTGGCAGATTTTTGATTTTTCAGAACCTACCAATTCTTCAAGATGAACGGGAATTTGTGGGTCATTAGAGAACTCTAGTTCTTTTATGGAGGGGGAATTTCTAGTTAAGAAAGCTCTTATTCAATTGGAGAGTCGAGGGCTTAATTCAAATCTTCCAAGGCTAGCTCAGCAAAAACTTTGATGAATGCAGGATCGTCAACAAAAATTTGTTCACTAAGGGTTTCAAGGATTTCAAGAGTAGGACTGATAGGTAAAGTATTTTGTGACTCTTGAGGATGATCAGTGGATGACTCTTTTATGGGGTTTGAAGAAGATGGGATTTCAGCCATTTTGAACTTTAGAGAAGGGAATGAAAAAGACCAGTTTAGTTTTAAGAAGAGAATAAGAGGATTTGAATTTATAATTTAAGAGATAACTATTTGACATTTTAAGAGATATATTTTTGAATAAATGATAGTGGTGTGACTCTTCATATTTGAACCATGTTACAGCTTTTATTCATATGAGATAGGACATGTGGCCATTTTTAAATAGAAATTTTATAAAACATTTAAGGCACATTATTTTGGTACTCGCCTTAGAGATAGGACCAGGTCCTTCTCCTACTTGAGTAAATTTTCAACTTGTAGTTGCTTCAGCTTTTTTCCTCCAAAGTTGTCCCCATGGTTATATCCCTATGAATGTATGATACTGTGTTAAATTAGTATGAACCTACTCTATCATGGATACCTGTCACATTAAATAGCCAATTTTTAGGAGTGACATTGACTCAAATATTAGGTCAGGGCATTTTGACCAATCTATGTCTCAATTTGCTCTTTTAGAACAGGTTAGAGGACCAGGTCGTAGACTTTACTTCACTTATACTGCCTCAAATATCTTCTCCTAAGATGAATTCAATTTTGACCTGGTCCATTGAAATAATCTCTTTTATAATAAGACACTTTTACTTTGAAGTATCTTGAGAGAGAATCCAGTCAGGCTTCCAATGTTAAACTTATAACACATACTATTAACTGACCATTCCAGAATCGAATCCTCTTTCTTATGTCTAGAATCATGATCATGAGTTGGGCTTGGGAAACCACTTAAATTTGAGTTCCTGGTAGGATGATAATGGCGTGATCAATTCCCTTTTGGACCATCTAGGCAATGATAGCTTCCTATTCACCCTTTTCAGCAACTTGAAGCCCTTGGAATGAGCATTTTCCTACTAAATTATTTAGTATTCCTCAATTTAGACTTAAGCCAGTACTGAAATCTTTCTTTCAAATGTCCATTTCTTCCATAATGATTGCAAAGGAGTTTGCTTTCTATTCTTCTAACATTATTGATAGTTTTTCTTCAAGGCATAATTAGTTAGAATTCTCCTTGATACCCCAGGACTCTACCATTATTTACACCTTGACTAGCCAATTTAGAAAGAATCAGTAAGAAGTACTCTATTTAAGAGACTTGTTCGACTCTTCTTTCAAGTGGACCAGGTCCCTCCCTCTCTAGATTTTCATTCTTGTGAAGTGCAGACATAATGTGTTTTTGAGAATCCCTCAGTCTTTCTTCAAGATCAATTTGAAGCCATGAAGCTTTTTTCTTTCCTTTTACATCTCTATCATTTACTTTGTTCAAATTATTCATTAAACTCTAATTTTCAGATTTTATTTTTGTGAACAACTCTTCAGTTTTAGATATTTGGAGAATAAAAGAAATCAACTCATGTTCTTTATTCACTACTTTCTTCTCTAATATATTTTTCTCATTAATTAGTTCATCTATAGAGTCTATCAACACACCAGAAAGCCTTTTTATCTTCATAGTTGAGTAATTAACTGGGCCATCCTTTAAGTCAAAAAGGGTTACCTTTTTTTCTTCTTGATCTTCTGAGTTTGCCATGTATGCAAACAAGGAATAATAGATAACTGTATTGTCTTACACTACTAACCTAGATACATCTCCAATCTTCCCATCTTCATCAGCTTTATAAGAAAAATCTCCCCATGCTGTCAGATTTTGCTTTACTGCATACTCAACTGCAGTTTTCTTTTTTAACTTTTTAGGGACCTGATCATTATTTTGAATTTGGTAGTTTCTCATGAATTCTTAAGATCTACCATTTTTGTGACAACCTTCAATCTTACCATTTCTTTTGCTAAGCTGACTGCCCCTTTTTATAGCTCTAACAATTTTTATTGCTAAAAGTGCCACATCGAAGTCTTCTTCACCTGAATCAGACTCCAAAGCCTTCAAGGTCATGAATCTCTCCCTTATTGCTTCTTTTATTTCCACCCCTAGTTTAGTTATAGCAGTCATGATGACTAAAACACTCTATGTATAAACCTTTTAGAGTGAACTTACTCTGATACCAATTATTGGAACTCTTGGGGGTTTCACCACACATGAGGGACCAGGTCTCTCAATGTCAAACACAAGAAATAGAAAAGTAAAGCAACTATAAGGTTCTAGAAAAACAAAGACAGTGCAAAAAAGTAAAACATAGGATTTTTATATGGAAATCCAGAAAAGGAAAAACCACGGCTTTCCCTTAGAAGCACCTCAGAAATCCACTATAATCAACCTCCTGACTACAGTCTAGATTTTAGTGTAACTCTAGGATCCTTTCGCTTATAGGAACTCTACTACAAGCTTATCTTGGTAACTTTACCAAGAACCCTCTACGATGATTAGCTCTAATCAGTAACAAACTTATGTAACTCAACCTAAGTACTCTCAAATCAAACATTACTCTTATAGAATGAGTAGTTCAATAACTAATCAACACTTACTCAAGAACAATTTTCAATTTAAGATCTCATAAATATCTAAGATCTTGAGCCGTGTTGAAATGGGTTTTTTGCTACCTCTTTTCGCTCCTTTTTAAATGCCAAAAATCACTTGATGAAGAGGCATCTCTTTTATTTTATAGTTAAGTGATGATTAGGGATGAAAGATCATTGGGCCAGTTTTCCTAATCAGTACAAAATAGCACCTACAAGTTTGTCTCACAAGATGACAAAACTATGTAGACAATGCTTGCTAGTTGTACTATATCTTGCATATCCAGGGACCTGGTCCCTTATAGTTAGATGCTCATCATCAAAATAATATATTGAAATTTCCCCTTTTTTTGATGATCACAAACCAACCATTCAACTTTGATCATCAGTGCACATTCATCACATTTAATTTGTGTGATTACCACCTGAAGATAAATGTTCCCCCTAACACCATTCTTCCGTGTTCCTTATTATCATTTGTAGAAAAAACCTTTGATTTCTTCCCCTATACTCGTGCACCTATATTTAGTGCATTATCACACTTCCCCCTATCGACATGACTCCCTTCATTCATCTATTCAGCATATCACTCTCTTTCTTCCCCTTATTAGCATATGCATATGACATCATCATTACAAAGTACATAATACCTGGTCATCATCATTACATGGTACCTAGTCCCTACATATCACACATCATACTCATAACACCTAATTCTTACACATAAAGTCAATATTCCCCATTTCGGCATCATTGAAAAGGACTAATAATAAATCATAAGTAAAGCTAAGTACTAACTAATTAACTCATGGCCACTGGTCAACACTAACATGAAGAATAGCTTAGAGTAAAGTAAATAAATGAAGCACACAAGAATAAATTCATTCATTATCCAATAAGACCAGTACCAGTACAATGTACCAAAAATTTATAAAACAACTATTTGCAAAGGCCACACTAGGAATAGGAACTAGAAATTGACTCAAGAGACTGATGCAATAGGATTCAGATAGAAAGGGGTTTAAGGTAGAATAATTTTAGCAATATGTCCATTCTATCAGCTGCAGCAGCATGAGCATCCAGTAATTATTTGGTGAGAGCTTTTATTTCAGCATTTAGTCTTTGGACTTTGCCAGTTAACTTTGTAATTTTTCCGTTAAGCTTTGCATTCTCAGTTGCTAGTTCTTCAGTGGAACCTAGTTCTTCTAAGGACATCTTCTTATTTTGCAATTTTAGATGTACTATTTCAGTGTCCTTTGCATCTAGTTGAATTCTCAACTCTTCCAATTCTTTGTTCAAATTTTCTTGAGCACCCAAGAGTTTTGATACTTGGGAAACAGTTCCAACCTTTCATTCAATGCATTCATTCTCCACCAAGTCTTTCAAACAAAACTTCAATTTAACTATTTCAAGGGTCCCCTTTATTACAATTATTCCATAGTGATCAAACACCTTGTTTAGGAAGTACCCATAAGGAATTCCATGTTTCCCTTGTTTCTTATAGATTACTTTCCTTATGTGCTCTATCATAAGAGCAGGTAAGCTTATCAATTCAAATTTACTCAAAAATTCTATATGGAACAGGTCAACACTAGAGGCAATGATCCTTTTTTATAATCATAGTAACAAAACCTTGTTGATGAACTCATACACTAGCTGAAACTCACTGATTAAAAACTTCTTTTTCACAGAATCTATTAAAATCCCACAAAATTTTAAGGCATCAATCATAAATTTAGTGGTAGGCTTCTCCTTCACAACAAATTTTACTCCTATAACAAGTACATCTAAAATCCTTCCCAGTGTTTCTTCATCTAGATAGATAGACTTTCCTTGCACGCGGACAGTTAAGCTTAGGCCATCTTCTGAGAAGTCAATGGTATAGTAAAAATCTCTAATTTCATTTTCAAAAACCATAGGGGATGATTCTTAAAGTAGGTAAATCCAACCATGATGCATCACATACTACACTAGTTCTACCATCCCTAGGTTTTCATATATTTTTGGATCAAACACTCTCGCAATTGGCCTTTTCTGAGTTTCCAAGACAACATTCCTTACTTATCTAGGGACAACCTTCTTTTTTTCCTTATTCTTCAAGATGAACGAGAATTTGTTGGTCATCTAGAACCTACCAATTCTTTAAAATGAACGAGAATTTCTTGGTCATTAAAGGACTCTGGTTTTTGTAAGGAGGGGGAATTTTTGGTTGAGAAAGCTCTTATATAATTAGAGAGTCGAGGCCTTAATTAAAATCTTCTAAGGCTAACTCAGTAAGAACCTTGATGGATGCAGGATTGTCAACAAAAATTTTCACTTATGGTTTCAAGGATATCAAGAGTAGGGTTGATGGTTAAAGTATTTTGTGACTCTTGAGGATGATCAGTGGATGACTCTTTTATGGGGTTTGAAGAAGACGAGATTTCAGACATTTTGAACTTTAGAGAAGGGAAAGAAAAGGACCAATTTAGTTTTAGCAAGAGAACAATTTTCTATGTTAATTGTGAAGATAATAAGAGGATTTGAATTTATAATTGAAGATATGTCCATTTGGCATTTAAGAGATATCTTTTTTAATAGATGAATTTGATGAAAGCGGTGTGACTCTTCACATTTGAACCGTATTGACAACTTTTGTGCATATGAGATAGCACATGTGGTCTTTTTAAAAAAAAAAATTATAACAAATTTAAGGCACATTATTTTGGTATTTACCTAAGAGATGGGACTAGGTCTTTCTCTTACTTGAGTGAATTTTCAACTTGTGGTTTGATAACGTTCAAACTACACCTTTCTAATGAGAATGTAAGAAATCGTTGTCAATATAAAACCCAACTAGGTTGGGGTCGAATTCCACAGGGAATATGGTGTGAACTTAAATCATTTGCAATTTAATCAACTGATAGCTGGATGTTTCCTGAAATGGGGGTTTTTAGTTTAGCAAGTAATTGTTGGTCACTTTAGTTACAGAGTTCGTAATCCAGATTTTATGGAAAAACTAGAATAATGTTCACTAGGGGTTTTGGTACTTGATAGATGCTAATGGTGGCTCAAGATTTTCACAGTAGGTAGGACAACAAGTTATCTTTATCGAAGTTATGCCTAAATATCTCTCGACCTACTTAAGCATTTAATTACCTAATCCTCTCAGACTTAGGGAATTTATATTCATAACCATATTTTACCTCAGGTTAATCAACCTTGTTATAGCGTCAATTATGAAATGGAAGTTTTTAGTGCTTCCAAGTCCCTGTTAATAACTCACTTCCCACTATATTTGATTTCTTTCTCAAGCAAATCAAAGAAGGTGTTATCTATAGTTTGCAATCAATAGACGATAATTAAAACCTCAGAATTATCAAGGAGTCCTACCACCTTTTGAATCTTGAACACTCAGCACCTTATCAAGACTTAACCCTAGATCCCATAATTCAGGTAAAAGGAGTTTAGCCACTCATGATGTAATAATTGAAACAACTAGTTATATTCATGATTTGAAAGATAAACTTGCCACAAGATGAATAGAAGCTAGAGATTCTCAGATTATATCACAGTAGTAATCCTAAAATAATGATGATAATCTCTTCAAAATAATTGTTTGTTCAAGTCAAGAAACTAGAGAGGAAATTTCAAAATACGTGTCTCCAAAATTGTTTGCCCCTACCAAGAAAACCCTCCATAAGACATTAAATAGTTCAGCCTAAATAAGGAAACAAAATCATAGAGTTTAATAATCCCTCGAATTAGGTGACACCATTCATGATAACCTATCAGGAGGCTGACAACTTATCACATATGTCGTCATCTCCTCTTTGCATTTGATACTCGTTGCCTAAAGCTGATGATAATCGGTGATGTCCTATCAACTCCTTGACAACTTATCACAAATATCGTCAAGTCTCTACCTCAGCCCTCATGTTCTGCCTTAGGCTGATGATAACTTTGACGACCTATCATCTCCTTGACAGCTTATCATAAATGTCGTCAAGTCTTTACCTCAGCCCTCATGTTCTTCCTTAGGATAATGAAAACTTTGATGACCTTTCAGCTCCTTGACGACTTATCACAAAATATCATCACAACTCTCAACTCAAGTGTATTCTCTATCTGAGGCTGACGATGAAGCTGATAACTTATCACAGGGCTGACGACTTATCAAAAATGTCGTCAGCCACACTTCTCTTCAAATTACTTTAGATTTCAAATCCTTTTCTTTCATCCTTGTTGGTTCTTTTGCATCATAGCTTCTACTGAAAAATCAAACATAAAACAATCAAAAATGACAAAAATTGCTTAAGACTTTGCAATTATTCTTAGTTAAAAACCTCAAATGTGTTAGCATTAGCTCACACATCAACACCCTCAACTTATAACAATTGTTTGTCCTCAAGCAACTCAACACAACTAAGAGAATACAAAGTATATTTGGCAGTTAATAATCCATATCATCTCAAAACACTTTCACCCTCTCCAAGGTCAGTCAATTCAAGAACAATGAGGAACACCAATGCAACTCACAGAAATCAATATACAATATTAATTCAGATACATTAACCATGCATATACCAGTATTACACTCTCTAAAAAATTTAGCAACTAGCAATATATCTGGTGTGCCCTCACAGCAAAGAAATCCCCCTCATCTCATATCAGTAATCCTATATGTAACCATAGGGACAATCAAAACACTCACTCTTAGAACGAAGTTCCAACCAATGTATGCCAAGTACCATAGGCTTGCCCTTATTTTCATTTCCCAGATCTTTAGATAGGTTTGGTAGGATCTCTATTGGTCTTCTCTTAGGCTTGTGATATAGGTTAGGTAGATAAGACTAACCGGGCAAGTTCTGGCTTCAGTATATAGATGGAACTAAGTAACATCTCATACTTACTTGGCACATAGGTATATCGCAATCTACTACTCATTCAGTTCATACAGCTGTTTGGCAATGATCATTGTGTTACTATAACTAATGTCATACAAAGATGCACAATGGTCACACTTAAATGCAAATCACACAGTTAAAGAAGTAGACCACTTAAAGAGGTGTACAAAAATCACCAAACAATTCAACTGCCTCAAGTACAAGTATTTCTCCTAGTCGGCTACAAAATTTTACAACAACAATTTACCCTACACCCTCAACTTAAAATCAAAGAAAATCTAAACTTAGGATTAGAGTATACCTGGAATAGATCAATCTCGGGGGGTCATGGGTTTCTGACCCTGCTGCCGTATCCTTAGCTGCCCTACCTCTATCAGGAGCCTTGCTCTGTTCTGGTGCAGCTGGTCTATCAGTCTCTGAAGGTCTACTAGTAGAGGCCCCTGTGGCTCTTGCTTAGATGGTTGCCTCCCATCTCTCATTTTCCACTAAGGACTTAATCATCACCTTCTTCATTTTTTCCTTTTCAGACTTGTTTCTTGCTCTCTTATCTGCTTTTCTTTCTTTATTACTGTCGAGCCTCTCTGTTACCTTTGCCTTTCTTCTTACCTTTTTTCTTCTTTTACTTCACTGGCTCCTCTGTGAGATCAAGCATCGAGATTTCTCCCTCAGACTCCTCAGCTGTCGGATCTACTGACATCATAAACTGGTGGTGTTGTAGCTTCCCAACCTTTTCCTTTACTTTGTCTAGGTCTGATCTGAATAATTCCATCTATGGATTTGACCTCTATTTTGACTGTGCATTGAAGTGGTTCTCCAATTCATCAATTCAACCCGGAAGAGCCTTGTAGGGCTCGAGTGCAGCCTTAACCCTCTTGTCCACTACCACCGCAAATTGCTTGGAAAAGAGTTTAAGTTGGGCCTCATACCAATTGGACTGATTTGCTACTCTTTTGAAATTCATAGGGTTGAAGGTAAATTCTGTTATAGGCACCGCAGCTAAAAGGTTTCTCTTAGTTCCAGACACTGGACCTGCTTGTGCTGAAGATATTGGTGGTGCAGCCTCGAAATCCTATACTTCTGCATTAGGAATTGAGCTGGTACCTTTAACTGGTGGATCATCTGGAATCTTTGTACCCCTGTCAAACATTAGCCTCGGCTGATTTTCCTCATTTCGGATAGGATTGTGGGTCTTCTTGGCGAGGAGTTCTTCTTCTAACCCTACAATCTTGGGCATATTAGTTTCCTTACACAACCTTGTAATCAAACAAAGGAAGGGATATGCTGTATCGAACCTTGAGACCCAAATTTTTATATTTTCGACGATGATCTCTCCAAAGTTTAATTTGTGGTAAGCCACAAAACTTGTGACTAGTATTGCTATGTCATCCCTGAGGATATTATCGCCATCTATGGGCATCAACCAGGTACGTACAATACCCCACCAAATTCTTACCTCTGAATTCTGGGAGGCCTTGAAGATTCTTTCACTTGGGTTGGTCAGCCATTCTAGTTCTCCATCAGCTATGAGTGTGCCTAACCAAGACCTTTGATTTTCCCAATGCTTCAATTGGGAATAAAAAATAGGTGAAGTAGCCTGAGGAGTGAAGTTTGGGCCATGAAGGAACCTGTTGATTATTACTTCAGAAACATCCACCATTACACCCCGTACCGGGACTTTATCTAACAAAGGTTGGTCAGCTACTTTCTCCCCTTATCTACACATGTTTTCCAAGCGAGCTTGGTAGTTTGCATAGAACTCCCTAACTAGTGTACGGAAAAATGAATATCCTCTTTTTTTGTCCATCCCAAATTGTAATCATGAAATTTATGCTCCACCTCGGGGTATCTACTCAACCCTTTAATGATGATTATCTTCTCTTTGAAGATTGGCCTCTTAACAGCCCTTCTATTAGTTCTGTGAAGCCCATCAAGGAAAATTTTTTTAGCTTTGGGAATGTTCCACCTAGTGCCATCTAGGACTTCGGGATTCTTGCATTTAACCATAGTTCCCCTAATCGGAGATTCTTCCTCAAATTGTGTCTTGGCAGAAGGGGACTCAGTTGATGGTTTCGCGGATTCAGGTTGCCCAGACTCATGCTCCTTGGAATCAGGATGATCTGAATCATGCTCTTTAGATTCAGCATGTTCCGAATCTTGTTTCTCAGAGGCCGTCTTCTCAGAAGCTATATGTTCAGATATTGTTGGCTCAGTGTCACTCTCATTACTCTCTTCTACTTCAACTGGTGGAGGTGGTGAATGTTTTCTAGGGCTTTTCTTTTTTTTTTGCTGCCTGAGCAGAGGCTCTTCCTCTTTATAATCAGACTCTTCGTTGAAGAGTCTCTGAGGTACACTTTCCTTGGTCACTTTCTTTGTAGATTTTGAGTTCTTTCCTTTAGGTACCATTTCACAACCTGGTGGGTACCTTCACATTGATTACACAAGCAAGAGAAAGTAGAGAAATATTCTTGATTTTGATTGCAAACCCACACACACAAGAAAGATTTCTTTTGTTTTAGTTGGAAACACTTTTAAAAAGGGAATAAAATAAACTAAGTATGGAAAGAAAATAAAACTTTAAGTGAAATAGAGGAAATAAGTAAGAAGGTGGAAAGATAGTGTCTTGGGCCGGGTCAGATCTTTTTACCTGGGCCTAGACTTTCAGCTAATTTTGGGGTTTTTTTGTGATGACATTTCTGATAAGCCGTCACAAATGTGATAGATTATCAAAAATGTCGCCAGCCTTAACAGACCCTACCTTAGAGCTGATGTCTCTAATGACAAATCTGATGACTTATCACAATTGAGATAGCCCGTAAAAAAATGTCGTCGGGAGCACTTGGCTGAATACATCTATTCCACCTTTTTTGCACTAGAACCTAAATAAATAATTTGCTGGAACATAAAAATTTTGGGTCCTCCCAATAGCTCCTGATTTAATGTCGCGACACGACTTGGTTATTATGACTGCTCAGACTTCACCAAGATAACCTTCTGATACCTCTTTACCATCTTCATAGAATACGTCTACAATTGAGAAAACACTCATCTCTTTTTGTTGTGTCATAGATGAGTGTATTTTGAATCATTCTTCTTTATCATTTATCCTGAACTTTAGCTCATTCAGCTTCATATCTACGATCACTCTCTCGTTTGTAAGGAATGATCTGCCCAAGATGATGGGCACTTCGAAATCTACCTCACAGTCTAGGACTACAAAATCAACAGGGAGAATAAAGTCAGACACCTTTATCAATACATCATGTAATATGCCCACTGGCCTTTTTACAGACCTATCTTCCATCACCAATCGTATGTTTGTCGGGGTAGGATCCCCCAAACCCAGTTTCTTGTACACCGCAAGTGGCATTAGGTTTATACTGGCTCCCAAATCGTATAGAGCTTTTGTGAAATTCAGGGACCCAATAGTGCACGGGATGGTGAATGCTCCCAGGTCTACCTTTTTTTACACTAAAGACCTAGTAGAGATAGCGCCACAATAAAGAAGATTGTCCTACGGCTCATGGCTAACCTTCCGTTTCTTCGTGAAAAGGTCTTTCATAAACTTCGTGTATCCTGGTATTTGCTCAAGTGCCTCATACAAAGATACATTTATTGTCAATTGCTTGAGCATTGCCATGAATTTGCTGAATTTTGTATCATCAGTTTGTTTCTTCAACCGCTAAGGAAAGGGTGCTCGTGGTCTTGGGATAGATTTCAACACTACCTTCTTTTCCTTTTCTTTCTTTTTTTCTGGAGCATCATCGAAATTATCCAGCTTCTCAAAATCCACTGGACCTCCTTCTTCTAGTTCATCATCAACTACCTCATCAACTATATGTTTGCCCACAGAAGAGACAGGTAACATCTTACAACTTGTAGTGGTAATCTCCATAATTCCATGGATTTTGGACCGTATTACTTGGTAATGTTCCACTCTTCCTCTGGTTGAATGCTGTGGAAACTTGGCTCATCTACTTCTCTAACTGTTTAATTGTGGTGGAGTGTGAGTTTACCAACTGACTAATAGATGATAGATCAGTCTTCATGGTAGTCACACCGAAGTTGGTAGCTTTCACTCCCTTCAATAACTTAGCCATCATGTCCTCCATGGACATCTTTTCAGAACTTGTTGTAGCAGCCTCATGATTTCTAGGAGGGACATAGAGCCCTCTCCTATCATTATTGTTCGTCCAATTTCTCTTCTACCTATCTTTATAACCAGGCTTATCATAATAATTCTGACCTTGATTCCCTTGGCCATGCCTCGGAAACCCTTCTGATTATTAACATAGTTCACCTCTTCTTCTGCATTTGCATCAACTCTGTCCTGAGATCCTACAACTTTTACCTTCTCAGTCTTTCCTGATAGTAAGTGCTTGGTTAGCAAGTCCATCTGCATTTTAGGGTGAGCCATGTCTTGGTCGTAGTTCTGCAGTAATACCCCCAGACACAGTGGGGCTAGCTACCACAGAGTCTCTGGTATGCCATGCCTGACTCTGTTTGGTCATTCTTTCTAGCATCTCTAAAGCCTCTTGGAATGTAAGATGAACAAATGAACCACCAGCAACATTATCTACAATTAGAGTATCAGTAGATTAATAGTGCTTAAATGACAAGTCCATGCTCTATGTTTTACGATTTCCCATGAATTCCATGTGAGTGATATGCGTTGTTGTTGTGATATGGATTGACTATGATATAGAAGCTATGAAAGTATATACATGTTGTATGAATTTCCCTTTCATGTATAAGATGTTGAGAACTATGCTTATTGTGAAATCCCCTACTCATGATATGGTAAATTGTGGACTCTACTCTTACGATCAAGTCAGTCATGTGTGTCAGTTTCCTTCCATTGAGTCCTGGGGGTACTTGTACCCAAAAAATATATCTATGTACCTAGAGCCATGTCATTTTATCACGATAATCTTAGTCTAGCCATGATCTATAGAACTCAGTCGGGCATGTGACTCAGGAAACCTCAGAAATCTCATGATCTCAGTTAATTCTCAAATAGTAGCACTAATCCGTCAGTCAATGGAAGTCAGTTACTCAGTCCATGTACCATTAGTTAAATCACATTTAGTCTCTTCAGATGGGAGTAGAAGTTAGCACCGAGTGAACCCAAGGATGGGAACTCACCTAACAATTTAGGGTGTGATTCTTAGTAATCATCCTTGTGTTCTAGAACTACGTAGCCAGCGTAGGTTGATACATCTTAACCTGTTAGATTAGGGTTGATGAGGTTTCTTAATTCGTTAGTTTAGGGTTCCCACCATTCTCATTTTGAGTACCTGCCAGCTAAGGGTCACTCACAGTTGTCCATACCAGTGGTACGGTATTGACACCCTTCCAGTTGGGGCAGAGATTGGACCCCAACTTAGCTATATGCGTTATTGGGGTATGTCGGTCAAACAACTACCTCCTAAAGTTTATGTCTCAGTCTCAATAAAAGAACTCAGATAGTTCTTTAGATTTTAGTATATCAGGACTGTCAGATATAGTCAATTCAGTTATAGAACGGAACACAGATAGTTCCATTAGATTCAGGACTATCAGACACAGTCATCTATGTTATCAGAATTTCATTATTTGTCATGCTAGATACCATTAGACAATGTATTAGTTTCCAGATCTAGATATCAGGTAATCACGATCTCAGTTACTACGTATGCATGTTTGTACTCTTACATTTATATTAGTCAGTCAGTTAGCATCGTTCATGCATGTAAACCCTTTTTTCATTTAGCCTACCTCATTCATATACTTAGTACTCCTAATTGTACTGATGCATTTGTGCTATAGTTCTGTCTTTCACGTTACATCATAGGTTCCCAGATACAATCCCAGATCAGCAGTAGCAGTAGCATTCCAGTCGCAGAGTTGCAGTGAGTCCTCATCCATTTGAGGACAATATTATTTATTTCATTTATTATTTCAGTTCAGTTTGTCTAGATAGATTTAGTTGGAGACATGTTCCTTCAACTCCTTATTCAGATGGTATTTAGAGGCTTTCAGATTTAGCTCAGATTTGATTCAGATTTTAATTGTTTTGCGTATTCATTACCCCATATGGATGTTATGATTTGTCAGATATTCTATGCAGTTGAACCTTATGGCCTATTGTTCATGTTTTCTGCATTATTGCGTCATATATTGCAGTATACAGGTATAGATATCAGTCATGGGTTAGCTGGTGGTCCTTCGGGGTCATAATCACCGTGTAGCACTCCGGTTCAGAAAATTGGGGCGATAAAACATTAGGCTGGAATTCTCCTTGGAACCCTAGGCCTTTACCATCATTTACACCTTGACTAGTTAAGTTAGAAAGAATCAGTGAGGAAGTAGTCTATTTAAGATACTTGTTCAACTCTTCTTTCAAGTGCACCAGGTCCCTCTTTAACTTTTCATTTCTATGAAGTGCAGACGTAAGGTGTTTTTGAGAATTCCTTAACCTTTATTCATGATCAATTTGAAGCCATGGGGCTTCTTTTTTTCCTTTTTCATCTCTATTATTTATTTTGTTAAGATTACGCATTAAACTCTGATTTTGAGATTTTATCTTTCTGAACAACTCTTCAATTTCAGAGATTTAGAGAGTAAAAGAAATAAACTCATGTTTTCAATTCTCTACTTTCTCCTCTAATATATTCTTCTTAGCAATTAGTTCACTTACAGAGTCTGTCAACACACCTGCAAGCCTTTTTATTTTCTTAGCAGAGTAGTTATCTAGGTCATTCTTTAAGTCAAAAAGGGTTACCTCTTTTTATTCTTCATCTTCTAACTTTGTCATGAATGCACACAAGAAATCATAGGTAACTGGATTGTCTTTCACTGCTAACCTAGATATATTTCCAATCTTTATATCTTTATCAGCTTCACTGGAAGAATCTCTCCATGATGTCAAATCTTGTTTTACTGCATACTCAGTTGTAGTTTTCCTTTTTGACTTTATAGGGACCTGATCATTATTTTGCATTTGGTAGATTCTCATGAATGCTTCAAAGCTACCATATTTGTGACAGCCTTCAATCTTACCATTTCTTTTGCAAAGCTGACCACTCTTTTTTATAGCTCTAACAATTTTTGTTACTAAAACTGCAACATCAAAGTCTGCTTCACTTGGGTCAGACTTTAAAGCCTTTAATGTCAGGAATCTCTCCCTTTTTACTTCTTTTATTTCCACCCTTAGTTTATTTATAGCAGCCATAATGACCAGAACACTCTACATATGAACCTTTTATAGTGAACTTTCTCTGATAAAAATTGTTTGAACCCTTGGGGAATGCACCACACAGTTAGTGACTAGGTCCCTCAAAGTCAAACACAAGCGATAGAAAAGAAAAGAAACTATGAGGTGCTGGAAAAACAAAGACAGTGCAAGAAAGTAAAACACAGGATTTTTACATGGAAACCCAGAAAGGGAAAAACCACGGCTTGCCCACACAATCGCCGTAGAAATCTACTATAATCAACCTCTTAATTATAGTCTAGATTTTAGCATACCTCTATGCTCCTTTCATTTGTAAAAACTCTACTACAATCTCATCTTTGTAACTCTACTAACGACCCTCTACGCTGATTAGCTATAATCAGCAACAAACTTAGGTAACTCAATCTAAGCACTCTTAAAACAAACACTACTCTTATAGCATTAATAGTTCAATTAAAAATCAGTACTCACTTGAGAACAATTTCCAATTTAACCTCTCATAAATAGATAATATCTTGAGAAGTATTGAATTGGGATTTTTGCTACCTCTCTTCGCTCTATTTTAATTGCCAAAAAACACTTGATGAAGAGATGTATCTTTTTTTTATTGCTGAGTGATGATTTGGGATGAAAGATCATTGGACCATCTTTCCTGATCGGTAAAAAATAGCACCTGAAAATTTGTTACATAAGATGACAAAACTGTGCAAACAACGCGTGCCAGCTGTACTGTATCTTGCACATCCAGGGACCTGGCCCCTTGCAGTTATCTTGATGTGTCAGTAGATGCTAACACATTTGAGGCATTTTACTTAGAATAATTTCAAAGTCTTAAGAAACTTTTGTCATTTTTGAGTGTTTTCTATTTGATATTGTAGTAAAAGTCAAGTTGCAAGAGAACCAGCAATAATAGAAGTAAAAGAGTTGATTTTTGAGCAAGTAGAGAGGGAAGTATAGATGACGACTTATCTGATAAGTCATCAGCCTTGTGATATGCAATCAGAGTTGTCATCAGCCTTAGACAGAGAATAAGCTTCAGTTGGAATTTGTGATGACATCTGTGATAGGCCGTCAGTAGTATGATAAGCCATCAGGCTTGTCTTTAGGCTTAGGTAGGGAATGAGATTTGAAGTGAAGAAGCGACGGCAATTTTGATAAGTCGTTACATGTATGATAAGCCATCACATTTCATCATCAACCTAAGGCAGAGATTGTCAAAAGTAAAAAGGAGCTGACGACATTCCTGAAAAGTCATCAGACTCCTGATAAGCCGTTACACATGTTGACACCTATCCGAGAAAATACTGTGATCTATGATTTTTTTTCCATAATTAGGCTGAAGTATTTAAAGCATATGTTAGGTTTTTATAATCATGGGGGAATGGACATTTTGAGAATCTCTTTTCTCTAGTTTTCTGACTTGAACTTTACAATTTTTTGGAGAGATTATTATAATTGTTTTGGGATTTTCTACTGTGAATTAAATCTGAGAAACACTTGTTGTAATTCATATTTCTATAAGTTCATATATTAAACTATGAATTCAACTTGTTGTCTTGATTATTTTATTATGAGTAGCTAAATTCCCTTAACCCGAGTTGTGGGATCTATGGGTTTGGGTTTCTAACGTAACTAAGTGTTCAAGATTCTAATGGTGGTAGAAACTTCTTGTTAATTCCATTATTTTATACTCTAACTATTAGTTGCAAACAATAGGCCTTGCTTACTGGTGATGTGCTTGAGATAAGAAATCAACCCTAGTAAGAAGTGAATTATCAACAGGGAGTTGGAAGCATCAAACTTCCATTTAATAATTAATGTTGTAACAAGATTAATTAACTTGAGATAACATCCTGTTATGAAATATAAATTCCCTAAGTTTGAGAGAATTAGGTGGTTGAATGTCTAAATAGGTTTAGAAATATTTAGACATAACTTCGATAAGGATAGTCTATTGTTCCTACCTACCACAAAAATCTTGAACTGTTACTAGCATCTGTCAAATCCCAATACTCATAGTGAACATAACTCTGGTTTTCCTTATCATATTGATTTCAAATACTGAATTGAGAAGTAATTATTTGTTACCTTTCCAAAATCCCCCACTCACAGGAAACTGATAACTATCAATTGATTAACCCCCAGATAACTCAAATTCATACCATATTCTCTGTGGGATTCGACCCCAACCTAGTTGGGTTATATATTGACAATGATCGCTTACATTCTCGTAAGAGAGGTGTAGTTTGAGCATTATAAAAAATGGCATCATTTCTGAGGAGTTACGGTTGTAAATTAAAGTTATGTGCACTAATTGACTGTTAGTCAAGTTTCCTAGTCTTATGTTTATTTGTTGTTTTTGTTTGCTGCAGGACTTTTGTGGTGCATGCCAAGAACCAGAAGTTTCAGAGAACCATTATTACCATTTAATCCAGAACCGCAACTAATCGGCAAAATGGCAGACCAGCAGGAGGCTGACAGGTTAGCAGCCTTAGCTAAAGCTCAGGTGAATGTGCAGAATGATGGTCAAAAAGTACGGCATTCAAATCGTAAGGATAATAACTTAGGATATGAGGAGTTGCTAAACCCTGGTAAGCCAAGGTGTGCAGAGCAAATAGCTGCACCAGTACAGCATAAGGCTAACAGGAACCGTCCGTTTTGAGGAAATTAAGATCACCAGTTGGTCCAGTATGACCTCAATGATGATGATGATGATGGAATAGATGGATCAGGTTCAACGGGTGCAATTATTCCTCCATCCTTAGCACCCTGGGAGAAATTTAATATTACGAGTATTATGATTCAACTCCTTAATCTGAAGGGGTTGTTTGGTGGCCTTCCTGGGGATGATCCGAACTTGCATCTAGTGAACTTTGTCACCATTTGTAAATCTTTTGATAACCCAGGAGTGGGTCAGAATACTATCTGTTTGAGATTGTTTCCGTTGTCTCTGTCTGGGAAGGCAACATTGTGGCTTAATGAGATAACACCCAATTCTATAAGCAACTGGAGGCAGTTGAAAAGAGCTTTCCTAGAAAGGTTCTTTCCACCTTCTAGGAGGGTACAGTTGAGGGATGAAATCAGTAACTTTAGACAGCTCCCAATTGAAGCCTTGCATGAAACCTAGGAGAGATTCAAAAAGAAGCTGACACAGTGTCCGAACCACAACATGACAGACATACACTTAATAGAGACTTTGTATAGGGCTCTTAACTCGGTGACGAAACCAATTATAGATAATTTTGTTGGTGGTTCGTTTGTTGATCTTACATTCCTAGAGGCTTCAAAAATTCTTAAGAGAATGACCAAATAGAGTCGAACATGGCATACTAGGGACTCTGTAGTAGCAAGTCCCTCTGTTTCTGTTGGTATGAATGTGAAACAATGCAGAAGAGATGAGGAGCGTGATCAAGACATGGCTCACCTAAAAACGCAGATGGACTTGCTAACCAAGCATTTACTATCAGGTAAAACTGAGAAAGTGAAGGTTGTGGGATCGCAGAGCAAAGTGGAGTCTGACTCAGAAGAAGAGGAAAATTATGGAAATAATCAGGGCGGTTTCCGAGGCAATAGCCCAGAAAATCAAGGTCGGACTTATTATGATAAGGATACATATAAGAACCAGGAGCAAGGTAATTGGAGGAGCAATAATGATAGTAGCGGGTCATATGTCCCTCCTGGAAATTATGAGGCTGCTACAACAAGTTCTGAAAAGATGTCCCTAGAGGACATGATGGCTAAATTGTTAAAGGGAGTGGAGGATACCAACTCAGGGGTGACTACAATGAAGACCGATTTGTCCTCTATAAGTCAGTTGGTAAATTCACACTCTACTTCGATCAAATAGCAGGAACAACAAATGAGCCAACTCTCCCCAGTGCTGAATCAATGGAAGAGTGGAATGTTACAAAGTGATACGATTCAGAATCTGCAAAGTGATGGCTCATGTATGGCAATTACCACTAGGAGTGATAAAATATTACCTGGCTCTTCTGTGGGTAAAAGTTTAATTGAAGATGTAACTGAATCAGATGATGAACCCAAAGAAAAATGTCCAGTGGAGTCTGGGAAGCTGGATGGTTTTGATGATGCTCCGGAACAAGCAAAAGAGAAGGAAAAGCAAGTAGTGGTGAAAAATCTCCCAAGAACACCACCTCCCTTTCCTCAAAGATTGAAGAAGAAGGTTGATGATATGAAATTTAGTAAATTCATGGGAATGTTGAAGCAGTTAACAATAAATGTGCCTTTGGTGGAGGCAGTCGAGCAAATGCCAGGGTATGCTAAATTCATGAAGGACCTTGTGACAAGAAAAGAGCGGTGAGCTACGAACTGGAGGATAATCTCCATCATTGTAGCATTATTTCTATAAGGTCCTTGGTGCAGAAGAAGGCAGACCCAGGAGCATTTACTATTCCTTGTACGATTAGGTCTCTAGAATTTGCTAAGGCCTTATGTGATCTGGGAGTGAGCATTAATCTGATGCCACTGGCTATATATAAAATGTTGGGTTTAGGAAATCCTACACCCACCAACATGAAACTCGTGATGGCGGATAGGTCAGTAAAATGACTTGTTAGTATTTTGTATGATGTGTTGGTGAAGGTAGATAGCTTCATATTTCCTGTAGATTTCATCATTTTGGATTGCGAGGTAGACTTAGAGGTGCCCATAATCTTGGATCAACCTTTTCTCGCAACTGTAAGTGTGTTGATTGATTTGCGAGCTAATGAGCTATTATTTAGGATGAATGATGAGGTGGTGTGATTTGATGTATGTCAATCAATGAAGTAACATAAAGAAATGAGTGTGTTCTCAATTGTTGATGTATATTATGAGGATGAGAAAGAGGTGTCAATAGAGGAGAAACTTGTTGTCGAGCCTTTAGCCGCAATTCTGATGAATTTTGATCGTGAAGGTATTGAGGAGTATGAAGAGACTATTTATGCTTTTTCAAGATTGGGTCCATACTCTTATGCTCCTAAAAAGATCGATCTTGATCTTTCTAATCGATCAACACCACTGGCTAAGCCATCCATTGAAGAGCCATCGGTGTTAGAGTTAAAGGAACTGCCAGGGCATTTAAGGTACGTGTTTTTGGGCAACGGAAATATGCCACCCATTATTATTGTAGCTGATTTGGGTGAGTAGTAGGTAGAAGCACTTATTTCAGTACTTCAGTGGTACAAAAGAGAAATAGTATGGACTATCATATATATTATTGGCATTCCCCTTGGCATCTGCACGCATAAAATACAACTTGAGGAAAATTGTACTCCAACCATCGAGCACCAACGTAGTCTTAACCCACCAATGCAAGAGGTGATTAAGAAAGAAATTATTAAGTGGTTGAATGCAAGAGTGGTGTACCCAATTTCTGACAATAAATGGGTGAGCCCAGTTCAACGCGTGCCCAAAAAAGTGGGCATGATTGTTGTTGCAAATAAAAGGAATGAGTTGATTCCACTCAGGCCTGTGACTGGATGAAGATTTTGCATGGACTACCGTAAACTAAACTCATGGACTTTGAAATACCACTTCCCGATGCTCTTTATGGACCAAATGCTTGATCCATTGGCCGAAAGGGGGTGGTATTGCTTCTTGGATGGTTATTCTAGATATAACTAGATCTTTATTTCACCTGAAGATTAGGAGAACATGAAATCCACATGCCCATATGGTGCCTTTGCATTTAAGAAGATGTTGTTTCGAATATGCAATGCACCCACTACTTTTCAATGATGCATGATGTCTATTTTCTCAGATATGGTGGAGGACACCTTAGAGGTGTTCATGGATGATTTCTCTGTGGTGGGATATTCGTTTGAGCTGTGTTTGACAAACCTAAGTATGGCCTTGCAACGATGTGTTGAATTCAATTTGGTGCTTAATTAGGAGAAATGCCACTTTATAGTAAAAGAGGGCATCGTTCTCGGGCACAAAATTTAAGCAAAGGGGATAAAGGTTGATCGAGCCAAGGTTGAAGTTACCAAGAAACTACCACCTCCTATTTTAGTGAAGGGAGTGCGTAGTTTTCTTGGACATGCTGGCTTTTATCGGAGGTTTATAAGAGATTTCTCGAAGGTTGCAAATCCACTTTGCAAACTTTTAGAGAAATAAGTGAAGTTCTCCTTCGATGAAGATTGTTTGAAGGCATTTGAATGCCTTAAAAAGAAGCTAGTTGAGGCCCTTATCATTGTTGCACCGAACTGGTCAAAACTGTTTGAGATCATCTGTGATGCAAGCGGTGTTGCCCTTGGAGCTTTTTTGGGACAAAAGAAGGACAAACTATTTCATTCAATAAATTATGCCAGCAAAGCATTGAATGGAGCACAAAAGAACTACACCATCACTGAATAGGAACTCCTAGTTATAGTGTATACTTTCGAGAAATTCAGGGCTTACCTACTTGGGACCAAGGTGGTGGTCCACACTGACCACGTAGCGTTGAGGTATTTGATGGCTAAGAAGGATGCAAAACCAAGGCTGATTAGATGGGTGTTGCTGCTATAAGAATTTGACTTTGAAGTCAAACATAGGAAGGGTTGCGAAAACCAATTGTGGATCATCTGTCTAGAATAGAAGGTGAGCAGGCAGCTAGTGATGAAATAGAGGTAAATGATGCATTTCCTAATGAGCAGATCTTGGTTGCTTCTATGGAGAAAATGCCTTGGTACTCTGATTTTGCAAATCATGTTGTGAGTGAGGTCATTCCAGAAAACCTTTCTTTCCATCAAAGAAAGAAATTCCTTTATGATGTGACACATTACTTCTGGGATGATCCATATCTTTTTCTGCAATGTGCTGATAATATTATAAGGAGATGTGGGCTAGAAGTGGATGTATAGTGTATATTGGAAGCATGTTACGCTTCCCTAGTTAGAGGTCACCATGCAGGTGACCGAACGGCTAGGAAGGTGTTGCAGAGTGGCTACTATTAGCCAACGTTGTTCAAGGATGCTCACGAATTTGTTCTGAAATGCGACCAATGTCAGAGGCAGGGGTCGATCTCTAAAATACATAAGATTTCTTTGACTAAGATGCTTGAAGCGGAATTATTTGATGTCAGGGGCATTGATGTCATGGGTCCTTTTGTAAGCTCGTATGGGATGAAGTATATTCTAGTTGTTGTTGACTATGTCTCAAAATGGATCAAAGTTGTTGCCTTGTCTGATAATGAAGGAAAGAGGGTTGTTACTTTTCTTAAGAAGAATATCTTCTCTCATTTTGGAGTACCACGTACTATTATAAGCAATGCAGGATCTCTTTTTTGCAACAAAGTGTTTCAAGTTGCTGATAACGCTCAAACTACAGCTCTCGTAAGAGTGTAAGCGGTCGTTGTCAAATATAGAACCCAACTGGGTTGTGTGTCAAATCCCACAGGGAATACTTGGTCACTAAGTATGCAACTATTAGTAGACTGTTGGTCGAAAATTCTACAGATAAAGGGGGGATTTTATGCGTGAAGCAAAAGTATCAAAATAGCAAAGTAAAAATGAAATGCTTGGTAGGTTTTAATCAATGAGAATTGTAAGTTAGGGTTATGTCCACCTTATGAGTTCTACGTATCTATTGGCTATGAGTTATGCAGAATTCAGACATGCATGCGTTTATAGAGATTCGTATTCTATGGTAAATCCTAGCGATTTTCGACCATCAAGGATTATATCACTTTAACTCTTTCGATCTTAAAGCGTATACTAATGGTACGAATTCTCCAAGAGGTTAATCTAGTTACGGAACTAACTTTTAAATAGGGGTTGGTAGCCCTATTTCCTTGTCATTCTCTCTTTTCCAGACATGTAACTTTTCTTTCGAACAAGTTAATGCTATACTGGCGTATTCTATATGTTTGCAACCACAAGAATTCAATTAAGATGAAGAGAGTAATGATATAAGCAGCATACGTATCAAGAATTCACAAACTCATAGCAATAGATAGTGTCTCATAAGGCTTCCATAACCCTAACAGAGAAGTTTAGCTACTCATGAGTGCAACGGAAATCACAATAGACATCATCATCATACCAAAACCTAGAACAAGCTTGACTATTTGGATGATTTTTGGCGTCAAAAAGGTTTGACATTTTTCTTCCTCTATCCGTGCCTCAAGTGAGTCCTGTTTCTCTGTTAGACTTACAGAATATTGTAATGTGAATTAGGAGCGGAGGTTTAATGAAAGAGACTTGAATTAATGAATGAGTGAATAATAAAAGCTTTGAATGAATGAATGAATAATTGAATGCTGAAAAATTCAGCATTATAGGGTTTTTATAACATCCTTGTCCTAGTCCTACTGAAATAGGGTTTTTATCCTTGTCCTAGTCCTACTAAGTTACTGCTGATCCCCCAAGTCTTTAGAAATGTTGTTTTTTCCCGGGACAAGTTCTCCATGCATCACATTCAGTCCACAAGCTTCCAGAAGTTGCCTTCCTTCTTACGTGAAGTTTCCTTTGGCGTCCAACAGTCCATAAAATGCTGAAATCTTCATCATTTATTCCTGAAAACTTGCTAATCACGTTGGTTAGCTCACTTACAGGAAAAGGACTAAAAGTGTAGGAATTATATATTTTGTCCTCAAAACTTAGCTAAAATATGGGTACATTAAGGTGCTTTAGGCGTGTAAATACACCTAATATCAACACCCCACACTTAAAGCTTTGTTCGTCCTCGAACAATATATCATGTCCATATAAACATCTACTTCGGGTTTCACAGTAACAACACAAAATATTCATCAAGACAGGCACAACAATTATTAACAAAGAGTAGTTTTCTAATCACTTCTAGAAATAATTCAACCTCCAACATAGACTCGTGATGATGGTTAATTCGTATCCACAAGGTAAGGCACAAAGAATCATATAAGACTACCCAAAACTCATCAACCATGTGTGTCTCACATAAGATACTACCCATAATCACTCACAAGTATTGCATTTTTTAGAACATGGGTATAAGCTTCTCCTTGCTCTCACTCTCACAAAGAATTCATATGTTGCAACTGATGACCATAGGCTTGCCCTTAGTGTAATGCTATACTAATATCAGAATGTTAAGCTTAGGATCAATTAGGTCTTTTACAGGTTGTAATGTAGGCTAAGGGACGGGTAGGACTATTTTGGCCAGAAATAGTGACTATGTTCCTAAGCGCTTTAATACATCACATTATGCCATTAACACTCTCTTTTAATCAACCCTGCTACCTTTCTTTCATCTATCACCCCTTTTCACCTATTTTGCCATTCAAGCATAACTATCTTTTTATTTAATCATAAACACAATTTATCTTTTTGTTTTTCTATTTCTTTTTCTTTTCTTTTCTCTTTTTTTTATAACACACCTCTATGATAGCCACTCTTTTTTTTCATAACAAATTCAAGTACCAATTCACTTTAAGGCATCACTCTCACCCAATTTCCTCTTATTTTGTCACATGACTTCACAATTTAAAGCACTTAGGAATTTGGATCAAATTATGGTCTTGAAAAAAAATGGATTAGGCTTACATATGAGGCTGTCAAAGAAAATGGCTTAAAGGCTCAAAAGGGTTGACTAGGATAATGTCCAAGGGTAGGTAAATAGAAGGTAAAGAATCACAGGCTGCCAAAGAAATGCCTAAATCATCTCCTAAAATCACACTCTTTATTTCGCTTTACACACACAGCAGGCAAGTTCTAGCATCAGTCACAACACAGAATATACTATATCCTCACACACACAAGGCACATGGTCAACTTTATTGGGAGCAGTATAGACTCTTGACCCAACAGATGAATGAATTAAACCACACAAATATCACACAGTGAGTCACACTTGGAGCCTAAATGTCTCAATAGCAATGATTTTAGCACAAACTCTTGTCATAATACCATGCCTTCTATTAGAACAATTTCATGCAAAATCTAAAAAAATTAAAATTAAACTCACTAATTACGACTAATTAAAACAAACAAGAACTAGAATAAATGCAAATAAAGACAAAGAAGTATAGCATACAAATACCAGTACCCCACACTTAGACGGGACACACTGCCCTCAGTGGAAAATAAATAAGAAGAACCTGATTAGCCGGACTCATCCTCTATGTCTGGGGTCATACCCCCTGCATCGGAATCATCATCAGAGTCATCTTCATCAGAGTTCTCCTCCACATCGGAGTCTGGCATTCATCGATCATTATCGGTTGGCATGTCGTCATCAAGAGGTTCCTCAAAATATACACCTACTCCACACATCACCTTCGCATGCTCATTCATTGGGTAGTCATAATCCAACTGTTGGAGATCTGCAGCAGTTGGAACACGACCCCCGCTCATCACGGTGAACTTCATCATGCCATATAAATGGCGGGAGAAGCTTTCGTCGCAAGCATGTCTTTCTGCAGTGGTTAGGTTGACGCCATGCTTGGATTCAGCATCTTTAACCTTTGTGAGGTCAACTTTCTTCGGGTTGTGTGGAAGCTTATGATCTGCAGGTTCCTCTTCAATGTCCTCCTTCCTCAATATCGCAGTCAACATATTGCCAAAACTGAAGTGGGACCTCTTGTGCAGCCTGGCCTTACGCATTGAAGATCGAATAATCGCCCCAATGTTGATGGGGATGTTCGTCATCAAAGCGTACACCAAGAACACTCTATCACGTGTGATCTTTGTGTACTGTGACCCTGGAATTAGGCAATAATTGACTATCCACAACTATATTCGAGCTTCTCTGTTCAAGGAGGCATACGGAAAGGTATTGTGCCGATCGGTATCCTTGTGACGACTCCACCATGCCATTGATCTTGTTCTGTATAGTGTGTGTCTGATTGCCCTGTATGGAGGTCTGCGATAAAGCTCCTTGAGTGGTGATGGATCCATAGATGGAAGACCCAGAAAAGTGTTGAAGAACTCCGCATTCAGTTGCAAGACTTGGCCCCGAATCTTCACTTCACTTCCGGTAGTCTTTGGGGACCAATTGGCATAGAATTCTCGCGTTAGATCAAGATTGCATTCTTCCATATCTTGGAAAATGAAATCAAGATGAAGCGCCATGATTTTAGCCAAAATGCGGGGTTCTTTCTTTGCTAGGCTCTCCTTTTGTATCAACTCCACATGAACATATTTTTTTACTTTATTGTTCTTGTACCACACCTTTCCTTCCTCCTCTAGGACCCATTTAATTCCAAAAATGCGGCGAGGTATTTGTATCAAGGAGGATTCGCCTTGCTCTTTTCGTCCCCTTTTCTGGCCTTTTTGTGAAGTGGTTGCTTTTTCTTTTCCTTGTCTTGCTTTTGGTGCCATTGTACCTGAGATTAAAATAATAGTCATGTTAGCTTCATCTCAGTGGATGAAATCAACAAACAAGCAGTAGTGGCACCACCCCACACTTAATTTGTTGGCATAAACTAGTGAAGTGAACGATGTCGATTACTCAGACTTCATCGGTATACGTTTAGGTGTTATGTTCCAACAATATAATCAGTGCAGTCATACTTTTCTTGTCATCTTAACTATCTTTTTTGATTCTATTTCATGAAATCTTGGCAATACTTTTATGTTTGGATTGATGTATCTTTTGAGCAAGACTACTACATAGAGATTGAATCAAGTTAAGGCATTAGAAATAATCACAACATCGTATGTTTGAAGTCAACCATGATTTTCATCTCGATGAACAAGTCATTCCAACATGTAAGTATTCTAGTTACAAGATTATGCAATTTTCTTGACCATGTCAATTCCGCAAAAATATGACAGTGCATCAAAATCAAATACAAGTTGGAAACAAGTCAAGATCATCCTTATGTATTCTTTCACTTACTTAGTTGTATCACAACAAATCAACCACA
Organism: Capsicum pubescens; assembly: GCA_030864215.1. Taxonomy (NCBI): domain Eukaryota; kingdom Viridiplantae; phylum Streptophyta; class Magnoliopsida; order Solanales; family Solanaceae; genus Capsicum; species Capsicum pubescens. The sequence goes on from CM061546.1 coordinate 75,778,521, forward strand.
TTCAAATCACCAATACTACTTCAAGATCTAACAATTCATTATAGGCGTAGTAGTGTAGTACTTACGGAATAAAAAGAAGAACAAAGAAGTGCTTACTTGGTTGATGGCCTCGGAAGATGTTCTTGCAAAGTAAAAGAGCAAAAGGAAAATTTTTAAGAGATTTTGGAGAGGTAGGCGGCGCCTAGGTTGAAGTTGCAATGCATTTTTGTTCTAAGACTAAGGTTCTATTTATAGGACAAGCTTGGGCCGGGTTTTGACCCATTTGGAATCGGATTTGGAGACCAAAAGTGACCATAGGCGGCGCCTAATGCTTTGCCTATGCTTGGCATAGGCGCCGACTTTTGCAAATCCTTGTTGAGCATAGGCGGCGCCTATTCTATGGCATTGTTAGGCATAGGCGGCGCCTATGCTATGGCATACTAGATTCAGAGACAAAAGGCTTTTGTATAGGCGGCGCCTATACTATGGCATTGTTGAGCATAGGCGGAGCCTATGCCATGGCATTGTAGAATCCGAGAGCTTAGGCCATAGCATAGGCCTTTCCTTGTTCGTGGCCTAGATTTACATAGGCCTTGCCTTGTTCTTTGCCTATATTTTCATAGGCAATGCCTAACCCATAGCCTTTTGCTTCTTCATTCCTAACTTACCACCTTCAACATGCAATACTTCCAAATTAAAATTTGAAACCAATCTCCTCCTTTACACCTCTTGCACCTACATTTACTCAAAAACAACAAAAACGATTAGAACGATGGGTTGACTCCCATCTAGAGCCTTAGTTTTGGTCGTGGCTCGACTCTTCTTTTTGGATATTTATTTTTTTATTTAACAAAAACAAACTCTTAGTAAAACAATAAAGAATGAAAAACGATGGGTTGCCTCCGATCTAGCGCTTGATTTATTGTCGCGGCACGACATAGTTACCTCGAGTACTTAGATTTCGTCGAGATAGATGGTGGCCATGCATTTTATCAAGTCAAGAGGACCGATATATGGTTTTACTCGTTGGCCATTCACCTTAAAGACAACACCATTATTGTCTTCTAGCTCAACTACTCCAGACGAGTAGACTTGGCTAATTCTGTACGGACCAGACCATTTGGACCTTAACTTACCTGGGAATATCTTCAGTCTGGAATTGAAAAGAAGTACCATATCACCCTTTTGAAAGTTTCGTTGAACAATCCGTTGATCATGATACTTTTTCATCCGCTCCTTGTAGAAGTCTGATCTTTCATACGCATGTAGACGGAATTCATCCATCTCATTCAGCTGCTCCAATCTCATATTCATGGTATCATCCCAATTTAAATCCAGTCGCTTCAACGCCCATAATGCTTTATGCTCGAGCTCAATGGGCAAGTGACAGGCCTTCCCATAAACTAGTTGGTATGGGGACATACCAATTGGCATTTTGAATGCAGTCCTATAAGCCCATAGTGCATCGTCAAGCTTCCGAGACCAATCCTTCCTATTAGCGTTTACAGTATTAGCAAGGATCTGCTTGATCTCTCGATTAGAAACCTCTACCTGTCCACTAGTTTGTGGGTGATAAGGCATGGCTACCTTATGTTGCTTGACCCTATATTTCACCAACACGGATTTGAACAGCTTGTTGCAAAAGTGTGATCCTCCATCGTTTATGATGGTACGTGGTACCCCAAAACGAGAGAAGATATTTCTCTTCAAGAATGCTACAACACGCTTCACTTCATTATCGGCCAGCGCTACTGCTTAGACCCATTTGGATACATAGTCGACAGCAACTAGGATATATTTCATCCCAAATGAATTTATGAATGGACCCATGAAATCAACACCCCACACATCAAACAGCTCTACTTCAAGAATTTTTGACATGGGCATCTCATGGTGCTTCAAAATCGTGCCTTGTCTCTGACATTGGTCACATCTTCTCACAAATTCGTAGGCATCTCTAAATATCGAAGGCTAATAATAGCCGCTTTGTAATACCTTCCTTGATGTTCGACCACCTGCATGGTGTCCCCCAACTTGGGAAGCATGATTTGCTTCCAAGATACTCGGCATTTCCACATGAGATATGCATCGCCTGATAACACCATCCGCACATCGTCGAAACAAATATGGCTCATCCCAGAAGTAGTGTTTTACATCATGCATGAACTTCCTCTTTTGATGAAAAGACAGATGTGCAGGTATCACATTACTTACCACATAGTTTGCAAAGTCTGTGTACCATGGTAATTCTTCCACCATCGTGGCTAGGATCTCTTCATCAGGGAATGCATCATTAATCTCAAGATCGGGCTGCGTTGTGTGCTCATTCTCAAGTCTAGATAGGTGATCAGCCACTTGGTTTTCACAACCTTTTCTATCTTTTACCTCGAAATCAAATTCTTGCAGCAATAACACCCATTGAATTAGCCTCGGCTTTGCATCCTTCTTCGTCATTAGGTATCTTAGGGATGCATGATCGGTATGAACCACAACTTTAGTCCCTAACAGGTAAGCACGAAACTTTTCAAAAGAATAAACAACTGCTAGAAGCTCTTGTTCCGTGACAGTATAGTTCTTCTGGGCTCCGTTCAAGACCTTGCTCGCGTAGTAGATTGGATGAAATAACTTTTCTCTTCTCTGGCCAAGTACAGCACCCAAAACTACTCCACTTGCATCACACATAACTTCAAATGGTAGGGACCAATCAGGTGCTACAATGATAGGAGCTTCAATTAGCTTCCCTTTGAGGCATTCGAATGCCTTCAAGCAATCTTCAATGAAGTTGTACTTTGCATCCTTCTCCAAAAGCTTGCATAACGGACTAGCAATCTTGGAAAAGTCTTTAATAAACCTTCGATAAAAGTCTGCATGCCCGAGGAAACTTCGAACTCCCTTTACAGAGATTGGAGGTGGTAGTTTCTCGATGACTTCAATTTTAGCTCGATCCACCTCAATTCCTTTTTCAGAAATTTTATGCCCAAGAACAATACCTTCTTTAACCATAAAGTGGCACTTCTCCCAGTTTAGCACCAAGTTGAATTCAACACATCTCTGTAACGCCATACTTAGGTTCGCCAAGCACGATTCAAATGACTCACCCACAACTGAAAAATCATCCATGAATACCTCCAAGGTGTCTTCAACCATATCAAAAAAAATTGACATTATACAACGCTGAAAAGTGGCGGGTGCGTTACATAGCCCAAATGGCATACGTTTGAAGGCAAATGTACCATATGGGCATGTAAATGTTGTCTTCTCTTGGTCTTCAGGAGCAATACAGATCTGATTATAGCCGGAATAACCATCTAAGAAGCAAAACCATCCTTTCTCTGTCAATCGATCAAGCATTTGGTCCATGAATGGAATTGGGAAGTGATCCTTAAGAGTCCATGAATTCAGCTTCCGGTAGTCTATGCATACTCTCCACCCTGTGACAGGTCTGAGTGGAATTAGCTCATTCCTTTCATTTGCAACTACCGTCATGCCCCCTTTTTTGGGCACACACTGTACCGGACTCACCCATTTACTGTCAGAGATTGGATACACTACCCCTGCATCTAACCACTTAATAATTTCTTTCTTCACCACCTATTGCATAGGTGGATTCAAACATCTTTGATGCTCAATAGTGGGCATGCAATTTTCTTCAAGCTGAATCTTGTGCATACATATCCCAAGCGGAATACAAATAATATCAGCGATGGTCCAACCGATGGCTCTCATGTATTTCCTTAGAACAGCGATGAGAGCTGCAACTTGTTGCTCACCTAAGTCAGCCGCCACAATAACCGGGAGGGTGTTTCCGCTTCCCAAGAATGCGTACTTTAGATGACTGGGTAGCTCCTTCAATTCTAACATTGGTGGCTCTTCAATGGATGGTTTAGCTGGTGGTGTAGGCCGATTTCTGAGATCGAGGTCCAGCTTCTTAGGAGCATAAGGATACGATCCTATTCCTGTTAGAGCACAAATAGTTTCTTCATAATTTTCAGCATCCTTACGCTCTATATTTATAAGCACAGTCGCCAATGGGTCAATAATAAGCTGCTCCTCTACGGATAATTCTTTCTCATCATCAAAATAAACATCAGCTACCGAGAACACGTTCAGATCTTTGGGTTGCTTCATTGATTTGTATACATCAAAGTAGACTACTTCGTCGTTCATCCGGAATAAAAGCTCATTCGCTCTTAAATCAATAAGCACGCTCCATGTTGCAAGGAAAGGGCGCCCCAAGATTATGGGAACTTCAGAGTCCACCTCACAGTCCAGAATAACGAAGTCTGCCGGAAAGATTAATGAAGAAACCTTCACCAATACATCATATAAAATACCAACAGGTCGTTTTACCAACCTATCTGCCATCATGAGCCTCATATTGGTTGGAATAGGATCACCCAACCCCAATTTTCTGTAAATAGATAGCGGCATCAAATTGATGCTGGCTCCTAAATCACATAATGCTTTGGCAAAATTCAAAGATCCGACAGTGCAAGGAATAGTGAAGGCACCGGGGTCAGCCTTCTTCTGAACTAGTGATCTGGTAGCGATTGCGCTGCAATGATGAACAGTATCTATCAACTCATAACTTGTTGCCCGCTTCTTTGTCAAAAGATCTTTCATAAATTTTGCGTACCCAGGCATTTGTTCCAGTGCCTCGACCAAAGGAACATTAAACCATAGAGTTGCCTCCCCAGATAGAGACAATGGAAATAATCGCAGCCAAATTGCATTCTGTCCAACGCCTGGATTGTCGAATAACTTGCATGTAGAGATAAAGTTGACCAGATGCATATTCGGATCATCACCTGCAAGTCCACCAAATAGTCCCTTGAGCTGCAATAACTGAATCATGGTGCTAGTGATATTGAACTTGGCTCCGGGTGCCAAAGGCGGCGGAATAATAGCTCCTGTGGCACCAGCTCCGTCCAGATCTTCATCATCATCATCAAAAGGATCATGCACAGCTCGGCGGTCAGGTCTCATTCTAGCTTGACGATCTCTCCTGTGCATAGGTGCTACCACTTCATCTGCACGCCTAGGATTCACTAACTCATCATCACTCAGGTCCTCATCATCAGGATTTGTTGGCCGACCTGGGTTATCAATATTCTTTTGATGCACTTGAGCAGCTGCCAGTGCAGCTAGTCTAGCCTGCTCCTGTTGAGCCGCCCTTCTGTCAATGTCACGTTGTGCATCCATTCTGCCAATAAGTTGTGGTTCAGGATTGATAGGTAATAACGGTTGACCTGAACTTCGCGTGTTTGGCATGCACTCAAGCAAACCTGAATAAAGCAAAAACAACAACTAAAAGTAAAATTCAAGAATCTTTGACCAAAAGGTCTAGTAACTATCACAAACTTAGTTGACAACCGTATTCCCCGGCAACGGCGCCAAAATTTGATAACGCTCAAACTACAGCTCTCATAAGAGTGTAAGCGGTCGTTGTCAAATATAGAACCCAACTGGGTTGGGTGTCGAATCCCACAGGGAATACTTGGTCACTAAGTATGCAACTATTAGTAGACTGTTGGTCAAAAATTCTACATATAAAGGGGGAATTTTTTGCGTGAAGCAAAAGTATCAAAATAGCAAAGTAAAAACGGAATGCTTGGTAGGTTTTAATCAATGAGAATTGTAAGTTAGGGTTATGTCCACCTTATGAGTTCTACGTATCTATTGGCTATGAGTTATGCAGAATTCAGACATGCATGCGCTTATAGAGATTCGTATTCTATGGTAAATCCTAGCGTCTTTTGACCATCAAGGATTATATCACTTTAACTCTTTCGAGCTTAAAGCGTATACTAATGGTACGAATTCTCCAAGAGGTTAATCCAGTTACGGCACTAACTTTTAAACAGGGGTTGGTAGCCCTATTTCCTTGTCATTCTCTCTTTTCTAGACATGTAACTTTTCTTACATGTTAATGCTATACTGGCATATTCTATATGTTTGCAACCACAAGAATTCAATTAAGATGAAGAGAGTAATAATATAAGCAGCATACGTATCAAGAATTCACAAACTCATAACAATAGATAGTGTCTCATAAGGCTTCCATAACCCTAATAGAGAAGTTTAGCTACTCATGAGTGCAACGGAAATCACAATAGACATCATCATCATACCAAAACCTAGAACAAGCTTGACTATTTGGATGATTTTTGGCGTCAAAAAGGTTTGACGTTTTTCTTCCTCTATCCGTGCCTCAAGTGAGTCGTGTTTCTCTGTTAGACTTACAGAATATTGTAACGTGAATTAGGAGCGGAGGTTGAATGAAAGAGACTTGAATTAATGAATGAGTGAATAATAAAAGATTTGAATGAATGAATAACTGAATGCTGAAAAATTCAGCATTATAGGGTTTTTATAACATCCTTGTCCTAGTCCTACTGAAATAGGGTTTTTATCCTTGTCCTAGTCCTACTAAATTACTGCTGATCCCCCAAGTCTTTAGAAATGCTGTTTTTGCCCGGGACAAGTTCTCCATGCATCACTTTCAGTCCACAAGCTTCCAGAAGCTGCGTTCCTTCTTACATGAAGTTTCCTTTGGCGTCCAACAGTCCATAAAATGCTGAAATCTTCATCATTTATTCCTGAAAACTTGCTAATCACGTTGGTTAGCTCACTTACAGGAAAAAGGACTAAAAGTGTAGGAATTATATATTTTGTCCTCAAAACATAGCTAAAATATGGGTACATTAAGGTGCTTTAGGCATGTAAATACGCCTAACATCAGTTGCCTTAGCGAAATATGGGGTGAAACAGCATAGAGTATCCACTCTATATCACCCAAAAACTAGTGGGAAAGTGGAGGTGTCAAATCGAGTTATTAAAGTTATCCTAGCCAAAACAGTGAATGCTAGTCAGCAAGACTGGTCTCGAATGCTCGATGATGCCTTGTGGGCATATCGGACCGCTTTTAAGACACCCATTGGCATGTAACCATTCCAGTTAGTCTATGGCAAAGCATTCCACTTACCAATAGAGCTACAGCACAAATCTTTATGGGCACTCAAAAGGTTAAATTTGAATTGAAAAGAGGCAGCAGAGCTATGACTGGGACAACTGAATGAGATGGATGAATTCCATCTCAGAGCATATGAAAGAGAAAACCTATACAAAGAAAAGATGAAGAATTATCATGATTGGAGGATCAAGAAATGAGATTTCCAAAAAGGTAACTTGGTGTTTCTGTTCAATTCCAGACTCAAACTATTCCCAGGTAAGCTTAAATCCAAGTGGTCAGGCCCGTTTAGAGTTAGTCAAGTCTACTCATCTAGAGTAGTAAACTTGAAAATGAAGGCGGCAGCATCTTCAAGGTTAATGGGCAATGAGTTAAACTTTATATCGGTCCCAAAGACTTGATAAAAAGTATTTTTACTATTTGTCTCGATGAAGTCTGAAGTAATCGAGATACCTGAGTCATGCCGCGAAGTTAAATCAGGTGCTACATGAGAGGCAACCCATGATCCCCGTGCTTGATTTACTCTAGGTATACCCTAACCCTTAGTTCAGCTTTTTTTTTATTTTAAGTTAAGGGTGTAGGGTGAATTGTTGTTGTATCATCTTGTAGTTGACAAGGAGAAATACAAGTACCTGAGGCAGATAACATGGTTTTGTTATTTTATGAACACCTCTCAAATGGTCTGATTGTTTAAATATGTGATTTGCATCTAATTATGACCATTATGCATCTTGTTATGGTATCAGTTCTAGTGACTTAATAATCATTGCTAAATAATTAGATGAACTGGATAAGTAGTAACTTGTGATATACTTGTGTGCCATGTGCGTGTGAGATCTTACTTAGTTCCCTTTGCATGTTGAATTCAGAACTTACCCGGTTAGTCTAACCTAGATTGAAGGATAGGGGTTAGGAAACGATCATAGGCCAATTGATATTAGCCACGTTTAGCCTAAATGACCTTCCTTGTATGCATAATATCCCTTGATCCCTATTTTGAGACTGAATAGCCTATTTCTTTTTTTATGATACCTATCACCGTCTTATTTATATCATAATGAACCTGCTTTGGCCCTAGTCCTCCTTGGACATTGTGCACCTTGTCTTAGGCAAATGGCCTATGTTGAGGGTGGTTATCATAGGGTTGCATGATGTAAAATGAGTATAAAGAAAGGTAGAATAAAAGAAAAAAAAAAAACTAGGTGCGGTGGAAAATAACAAGAAAAGAAAAGTTATGAAAAAAAAGAAGTGATTGTAGAAATGACCGCACCCATCCTGAATATGTGTAATCAAGAAAAGAGAATAATAGACAAAGGTTAATAAGTGAGACCCTAAAAGCTAGTGTAGTATCAAGGAGGCTTAGTCACTTTAAATATCATCGAGTATCATACCAGCCCCTAGCCAACATTACAAGCCAAAGAGAAGACCTATAGTGATCCTAGTTAACCTGTCTAAAAATCTTGGTAATGAAAATAAGGGCAAGCCTATGGTATTTGGCATACATTGATTAGAACTTCATTCTGTGAGTGAGAGTCTTTTGATTGTCCCCATGGTTACATATGTGATGTCTGATGTAAGTGGAGTGGGACTTCTTTATAGTTAGGGCACACTGGTTACGTTGCTAGTTACTAACTTGTTTGGATAGTGTAATCTTGGTACATGCATGGTTGTTGTTGCTGAATTGATGCCATATCTTGATTCCTGTGTCTCATTGTTATTTTTCAATAATATGCACAGTTGTTGTTTTTAAATTAATTGACCATGGAGATGGTGAAAATGTTTTGAGATAATATGGATGGTTGACTGTTGAATGTACTCTGTATCCTCTTGGTTGTGTTTTAGTTGCTTAAGGACAAGCAATTGTTTTAAGTTGAGGGTGTTGATGTGGGAGCAGATGCTAACACATATGAGGCTTTTAACTAAGAATAATTGCAAAGTCTTAAGCAACTTTTGTCGTTTTTGATTGTTTTCTATTTGATATTGCAGTAAAAGTCAAGATGCAAGAGAACTAACAATAATGGAAGTAAAAGAGTTGATTTATGAGCAAGTAGATAGGGAAGTATACCTGACGACTTTTCTGATAAGTCGTCAGCCTTGGTATAAGCTATCAGAGTTTCCATCAACCTTAGACAAAGAATGAGCTTCATCTGGAATTCATGACGACATCTGTGATAGGCCGCTAGAAGTGTAATAAGCCATCAGGCTCATCATTAGGATTAGGTAGTGAATGGGATTTGAAGTGAATAAGCAACGACAATTCTGATAAGTCATCACATGTTTGATAAGCCGTCACGTCTCATCGCCAACCTAAGGCAGAGATTTTCAAAAGTGAAGAGGAGATGACGACATTCCTGATAAGTCGTCAGACTCCTGATAAGCCGTCACACACATCGTCTCCTGTCTGAGAAAATACTGTGATCTATAATTTTGTTTCCATAATAAGGCAAAAGTATTTAAAGTATATGTTAGGGTTTTCTAATCAGGGGGGAACGGACGTTTTGAGAATCTCTTCTCTCTAGTTTTCTGACTTGAACTTTAAAAAAAATTGGAGAGATTATTATAGTTGTTTTGGGATTTTCTACTATGAATCAAATATGAGAAACACTTGTTGTTATTCATCTTGTTGTAAGTTCATAAATCAAACTATGAATTCAACTTGTTGTCTTGATTATTTTATTATGAGTAGCTAAAGTCCCTTAACCCGAGTTGTGGGATCTATGGTTTTGAGTTTGTAACATAACTAAGTGTTCAAGATTCTAACAGTGGTAGAAACTTCTTGTTAATTCCATTATTTTATACTCTGACTATTGGTTGCAAAAAATAGGCATTTCTTACTAGTGATTTGCTTAAGATAAGAAATCAACCCTAGTAAGAAGTGAATTATCAACAGGGACTTGGAAGCATCAAACTTCCATTTAATAATTAATGCTATACCAAGATTAATTAACTTGAGATAACATCCTGTTATGAAATATAAATTCCCTATGTTTGAGAGAATTAGGTGGTTAAATATCTAAATAGGTTGAGAAACATTTAGACATAACTTCGACAAGGATAGTCTGTTGTTCCTACCTACCACAAGAATCTTGAACCGTTACTAGTGTCTGCCAAATCCCAACACCCATAGTGAACATAACTCTAGTTTTCCTTATCATATTGATTTCAAACACTGAATTGAGAAGTAATTATTTGTTACCTTTCCAAAAAACCCCATTCACAAGAAACTGATAACTATTAGTTGATTAACCCGCAGATAACTCAAATTCACACCATATTACCTATGGGATTTGACCCCAACCTAGTTGGGTTATATATTGACAACGATCACTTACATTCTCGTAAGAGAGGTGTAGTTTGAGTGTTATCATATCTGCTCATCATCAAAACTACATAAAGCAATGTCCATCCTTCAGTGATCATTTAATGAATCACAAAATGCATATTGTTGAAAACCCTACTGGTCTTGATGTAAAATTGAGCTTATCATGTATCTTCGAAAGAACTATCTAATACCATATCGGGTACTAGTTCAGAGGAGGAGAAGCATTTGATATGGCACAAGGGCCTGTAGGCTCCATAAAAGATTGCAGCTTAGGATAAATAAGGCTATTAGATCTTGATATCTCTAAGGATTATCCTTGACGAGGACTCTTAGAGAGCACTGGATGGTACAACTTATCTCATCCGAACAGCGTGGGAACTTGACCTAGTAGAGAGCACTGGGGATAGGGTCCTAGAATTAGCCTTGTAGTTGATAAAATAATCCTCCATACAAAGTGTGTTTGGTATTTCTTGTAACGCCCTGAGTTTATACCCCGGATGCTACACGGTGCTAGTGACCTCGAAGGACCCACAAGCTAACCCATGACTGGTACCTACTGTAATAACTGAAGAATAGTAATGTAATTATGCAAAAATTAGGTGAAAATCTGCCATAAGGTTCAAATATGATATAAATAATAAATAACAATGCTTAAACTAAACATCTTTCTGAAATGCTCTAGTCCAAAAGCCTCTAACTGCCAGAAATAAGTAGTTGATAGGACAAGTCCCCAACTAACTCCGGCTACTTAAGTAAACCGAGTACTGATATAACTAAAAAGATAAATCTATCCTCAAACTATGAGGATTCACCATTAACTCTGTTGCTGAAAGATTGGGCTACTAAGTGCGGTCAAGAGCTCGTGTGTCTGAACCTATGAAATAAGACATCATAGCACAATAGAAAAGTATGTGTCAGTACTTTGAATATACTGGTATGCTAAGTGAGGTAGGATGAATGCATGAATAATACTGACTGAATGACATAAACATAACTGAATGAGAGTTCGTGCATAACTGAAATATGCTGAAAACACTGAATGTGCACTACTGAGCACAAAACTAAGTATACTATAACTGAAAACTTAGTAACACTAGATATGAGTTCTGATAATTGAATTGCTGATAATTGAGTTACTATTTCTGATAGTCCTGAATCCAAAGAACTACCTAAGTTCTTTACCGAGATGAGTTACTGTATCTGACAGTCCTGATTTTGTAGAACTGAACTAAGTTCTATACTGAGACTAAAACTGAGAATGTGGTAGGTAATCATCTAACTGATATTCCTCTCCCTAAATGGATTAGGGTATAACTCGTAACCCCAGCTGGAAGGGTGTCAGTACCGTACCATGGGTAAAGACAAATGTTGAGTGACCCTCATCTGGCAGGTGTTATGAGTGAGAACGCTGGTACCCTCGACTGGCAGGTAACACACCTCATCAACCCTCAACAGACAGGTTGATGTCTCAACCTACGCAGGCTATGTAGTTTTGGAATACAAGGACTGTTTCTAAGGATCACACCCTCTACTGGAAGGTGAGTCCCCATCCATGGGTTTACTCGGTGCTGAATCCTACTCCCAACTGAAAGACACTGAACTAATGTACTGAGCTGAACTGGACTGATACTGAGTTTACTAAGTTTTCATGAGTTCTGTACTGACTTAGTTCTACTGAGTTTCGTAACTGACTGAGAGTACTACTAATCGTGACATGACTGATACTATTCTATGACTGACACTGGCTCTAGGTAAATAGCTAATTATCGGGTATTATATACCCCTAGGACTCGATAGCATAGATAATACTAAGACATGACAATTCTTGAAAACATGACAACAGTCAACTATTCACAATGCAATCACTGAGACATTTTACCATATATTTGGATATGTACATGAATGCAAATGCTTGCTAGCATATCATAATTTCACTATTCAATTCTCATGGACATTCCATCAAACACTTACAAAGTATAGCTTTAACAAGGGAGAAAATCTAGAACATGTAGTTCTATGATTTTTGTCGGCTTTGAGTTGTTTTAAGCCTTTTCCTGATCAATTGAACCATCTCTAAGGCATCGAATAATAGGTCAGGTTACTACTGCGGCCTCACCTACCTCGAACCAACCAATTGGAGATCTACATCTCCTACCATAGCGAGCCTTAAACGGAGCCATCTGAATACTAGAATGATAGCTGTTATTGTATGTGAACTCGATCAAAGGCAGGTGGTCATCCCAACAACTCTTAAAATTAACAATGCATGCCCTTAGCATATCTTCTAGAGTCTAAATGGTCTTTTCTTCTTAACCATCTATTTGAGGGTGGAAGGTTATACTGAGGTAAACTTGGGTACCAAGACCCTTTTGGAATGCTTTCTAGAAATGAGAGGTAAACTGGGTACCTCTATCTGAGATAGTGGATACTGGAACTTTAGGTACCCTAACTAACTCTCTTATATAGAGTTTGGCGTAGTCCTTGGATGAATAGGACGTATGAACTGGCAAAAACTGAGCTGATTTAGTTATCCAGCCAATAATGACCCAAACTGAATCATGTTAATGACGAGTACGAGGCAAACCCATCACAAAGTCTATGTTCAACTCCTTCTACTTCCAAGTGGGACTACTGAACTCCTGCACGGACCCACTAGGCTTCTGGTTCTCAATCTTAACTTGCTAACACATAAATCACTTAGCTACAAACTCTACAATGACTCTCTTCATCCCACTCCACCAATAAACTTCCCCCAAGTTGCGGTACATCTTTGTGGCCCTTGGATGAATCGAGTAGCATGCACCATGAGTTTTTGCAAGAATCTGGTCCCTCAAGTAATCTACACCTGGCATGTATATTCGACCCTGGCAACACAATACACCATCTTCCTCTTGGGAGAAAACCTCTATTTTTAATCTCTGACTGATTCTTTTAACTTGACTAAACCGGGATCTCTGTCCTACATTTCCTTCATCTCAGAAACCAGAGATGATTCTGAACTACTCTACACCCATACACTACCTTATGCTGAATCGACTAAGAAGACACTAAGTCGGGCAAGCTGATGAACTTCCTGTGCTAACTTCTTCTTATCATCTTCCACGTGAGCAATACTACCCATAAAAAAAATCCTACTGAGAGCATCAGCCACTACATTGGCCTTGCCTGGATGATACAGAACACTCATGTTGTAGTCTTTTAGCAACTCTAACCACCTTCTATGATGGAGGTTTAGGTCTTTATGAGAGAACACATACTGCAGGCTCTTATGGTCAGTGAACACATCAATGTGCACCCCATGCAAATAGAGCCTCCAAATTCTTAAGGCAAATACCATAGCTTCTAACTCAAGATCGTGAGTGGATAGTTATTTTTATGGGGCTTAAGTTGTCTAGAGGCATAGGCTATGAACTTACCTCTTTGCATCAATACACACCCCAAACCAACTCTAGAAGCATCACAATAAACAACAAACCTGTCTGAACCATCTGGTAGAGTCAAAACTGGGGCTGTAGTGAGGAGTCGAGTCTTCAACTCCTAAACACTTTTCTCACAAGAATCTGACAACTGGAACCTGACTTTCTTCTGAGTCAATTTGGACATGGGAGACACAGTAGACAAAAATCCTTAAACAAACCATCGTTAATATCCAGTCAAACCCAAGAAACTCTAGATATCTGATGGACAGATGGGTCTGGGCCAGTTTCTTACTATCTTGGTATTTTGAGGATCAACTCTAATTCCATCACCAGAAACGATATGACTAAGAAAATCTACTAATCTTTGCCAACATTCGCACTTACTGAATTTGGTGAACAGTTGATGGTTTCTAAGAGTTTGTAAAACTATTATGAGATGGTCTATATGATCATGCTCATTGCGGGAGTAGACAAGAATGTCATCTATAAAGACTATAATGAACATGTCCAAGTACTACTTAAACACCCGGTTCATCGAGTCCATAAAAACTACTGGGGCATTGGTAAGACCAAATGACATGACTAAGAATTCAAAGTGACCATACCAAATTTTAAAGGTTGTTTTCAGAATGTCATATTCTGTTACCCTGAGCTGATAATAGCCTGATCTGAGGTCTATCTTAGAAAAGTAACTGGCACCCTGAAGTTGGTCAAATAAGTCATCGATTCTGGTGATTGGATACTTGTTCTTCACTATGACTTTATTTAGCTTATGGTAGTCGATACACATTCTGAGGGAACCATCTTTCTTACACATAAATAGAACTGGTATACCCCACAAGGAAATGTTGGGTCTGATGAATCACTTATCTAGGAGATCCTATAACTGTTCTTTTATCTCCTTGAGTTATGATGGAGCCATTTGGTATGGCAGAATAGATATAGGTTGATTATCTAGAATAAGGTATTTTCTGAAGTTTATTTCCCTAATGGAAGGAACTTTAGGAAGATCTTTGGGAAACACATCTGAGAATTCATTTATCACTGGAACTGACTCAAGACTGGGGGTCTCTGAACTAGAGTCCTGAACGCAAACAAGATTGTAGACACATCCCTTAGATATCATTTTCCTTTCCCTAAGGTAGGAAATAAGCTGACCCCTAAGTGTTGGAGCACTACCCCTCTACTCTAGGACAGGTTCATTCAAAAATTGAAATTGGACAATTCTATTTCTGCAGTCAATTGAGGCATAGCAGGAATAAAGCCATTCCATGCTGAGAATGATATCAAAATCCATCATCTCTAACTCTACTAAGTCTGCTGAAGTGCCTTTCTAAGATATCATAACCGGACATTTCTTTTATACCCATCGAGCTATGATATATTTACCCACTGGGATAGAGACTGAGAAAGGATCTGCTAAGATTTTGGGACTAACTCCAAAGTCAACATCTATATATGGAGTTACAAAGGACAGAAAAGACCCTAGATCTATCAAAGCATAAACATGTAAATGATAAACTTGTAATGTACCAGTGACCACATTAGGAGAACCTTCCTGATCCTGTCGGGACTGAAGTGCATAGAGTCTGTTTGGGTATTGCCCACTGGTGGCACTGAAAGAGGCACCATGTTGATTCGGGCAACCTGAATGGGCTGGGGCATAATTATGTTGACCCTGGGAACCTGACTGGGGACAATCTCTGACTCTGTGACTTGGCTTACCATACTCGAAGCATACATCACTGCCAGCTCTACAGATACCTTGGTGGTTTCAACCATATTTCTGGCAAAGAGGATTGGTTTAGGCACTGCTGACACTGCCCTGAGGTTTAGGGCCTGGCGTCTTATCTCTGTTGTCGTCTCTGAATATTAAAACTGGAGCACTGGCTGAGGACAGAGCTGGAGTAGAGGATTTTGGGCAGAACTAAGAACGATTTCCTTCCTCTGACTTAGGTTGGGTGAAGTTGAAGCTACCAATTCTAGCACTCTTATTCTCCCTATTATTTGCCTCATCTATTTGCTGAGCATGGACCATAAGCCTGGATATGTTCATATCCTTAATCAGCATTGCGGTCCTACACTCTTTGACCACACTGTTATACACCCCTGACATAAACTTACTCATCTTTGATTTGTTGTCTGCTACCACATGAGGGGCATATCTGGCTAACTGAGTAAACTTGAGAGAATACTCTCTCACTAACATATTGACCTGCTTCAAATTAATAAACTCAGAAACCTTAGTTTCTCTTAACTCCAGTGGGAAGAACCTATCAAGAAAAGCAGTGGTAAACTCCTCCCATTCTATGGGCCCAATATTTGCAGCCCTCTCGGCCTTCCACTACTTGAACCATGAGTGAGCCACATATTATAACTCATACGCGGCTAACTCTGCACTCTAACTGGAAGTCACCCCCATAATGTTCTTGGCTTTCTGCACCTGGTCAAGGAATTCCAATAGGTCCTCATCTGACTTAGACCTCAGTAAATGATAGAGGGTTCATTCGAATAAAGTACCAAATTCTAGCTACAGCAGTATTGGCTACTGGGTTGGCCAAAACAGCAGATGGGTATTCATTCTAGGCTGCTACTAAATTGACTAGAGTAGTAAATGCAGCCCTGAATTTCGCATGGAAGACATACTCGTACAGAGGATCGGCCTAAATGGGATGAGGTGTTGATGTGTGAGAAGATGCTAACACATTTAAGGCTTTTAACTGAGAATAATTGCAAAGTCTTAAGCAACTTTTGTCGTTTTTGATTGTTTTCTCTTTGATATTATAGTAAAATTCAAGATGCAAGAGAACCAGAAATAATAAAAGTAAAAGAGTTAATTTATGAGCGAGTAGAGAGGGAAGTATAGCTGACGACTTGTCTGATAAGTCATCAGCATTGTGATAAGCTATAGAGTTGTCGTCAGACTTGGAAAGAGAATGAGATTCAACTGGAAGAAGTGATGAAAACCTATCATAGGCCGTTAGAGTTGTGATAAGCCGTCAGGCTAGTAGTCAGGCTTAGGCAGTGCTTGAGAAATAGAAGTGAAGAAGCGAAAACAATTCTTATAAGTCGTCACATGTCTGATAAGTGGCCAGGCTTCATCGTCAGCTGAAGGTAGAACTTATTCAAATATGAAGAGTAGATGACGACATTCTTAATAAGGCATCAAACTCCTAATAAGCCATCACACATATCGTCGTCTGTCCGAGAAAATACTGTGATCTATGATTTTGTTTCCATAATTAGGATGAAGAATTTAAAGCATATGTTAGGGTTTTCTAATGAGAAGAGGGGCGGAACATCTTGAACTTATTCCAAAGGCAAAGACACCTTCTTTTGGTCCTCTTAACTTAGTATTCAATTTTCAACTCTGTGATTAGGTTGTGGGAACTTCTTATTGAATTTGGAAGAGAACGAACCATAAACTTCATCTTCGGTAAATTTAATTTCTTTGAATAAAGAATACAATTGTTGTTATCTCTTTCTATATCATATGGAACTAAAACCCACAACTAGGGTTGTGGGATCTATGAATATTCCTCCGTAGATTTAATAGTTTGTTAGGGTTTGAGTGATTGTGGGGATATCTTGATAATTCCTTTGTAATGATAGTTTTGTATTGGTTTCAAACAATAGATCTAGCCTTATGTTTGTTTGCTCAAACTAAGAAATAAACTAAAGGTAGTGAATTATCAACGAGGATTTAGGAAGGTTAATTTTCCATCTAATGATTAATGTAGTAACAAGATTAATCAACTCGAGATAAAATCAATGGGAATAGAAGGTTTTCCTAAGTTCGAAAAAATTAGGGAGCACAACATCTTGGTAGGTTGAGAAACACTTAGATGGACTATCGAAATGGATAATTTGGTGCTTTCCACAAGTCATGAGAATCCAGTACTAAAACTATTATTCAATGAGGGGTTAAAAATCATAGTGATCATAACCCTAGTTTCTCTCTATCATTGATTTGAACCATTAAAATTTTAGCTTTGAGATCTGAAGCAAGTCAAAACTTTTATCAACCATTAAAACCCCCTCATTTTATCTTTTCGTATCATTTGTTTGAAGTTAAATTGTATCTATAGTTTTAAATTAGTTTACTCGCCACTCACATTGTTCCTCGTGGATTCGACCCCGACTCCAAAGTTTGGTAATTATATTAACGAATACCGCCTTGCACTAAATTAACATGTAAATTAAGCGTTATCAAAAATGGCGTCATTGCCGGGGAACAATTTGGCGTATTGAGTTGGTTTGGAATTTTAGCCTACTTGCTTGAATTCAAACTTGTTAATATTTGTTTTTAGTTTTCTATTATTTGTTTTGTTAGGTAGGTTTTTATTTTAGTTTACTTATTACTATGGAATCGTGGAATGAACATGAGCTTGGTGGTTGGAAATCTTATCTTTATGATCCATGTCCATATTGTGATGGACCTCACTTTTGGCAAGATTAAAGATATGCTCCCCGGAGAGAGATGTGTGCACCATCTCTATCCTATCGAGAGTATGATTGTTTTTTATGTGGTGGTCAAGATGGACATTGGAGTGATTTCCCAAATGCCTCCTCCCCCTATTACGCTAATCCAAATTCTAGTTCTTCTTATGAATTTGATAGGTCTTATAGTCAAGAAAAGGAAGAAAGAAGCACAAGAAAGAGTGGCATTGAAGTAATATTTCAATGAATGTTGGATCTCCAGAAAGAAACGTATAATATCGTATGTCATATACGTCAAGACATGAAGCCAATCATTCATGAGGATATGAATATAGAGGTTAATCAATCAAAGCATTTTTCTATATTATGTTTAGATGATATCTTGCCTGTGGAATCATTTAAAATAATGGAAGAGTGTGAAGATAAGGAGAAAGAATCCTATATTGATTTTGAGCTTGATGATGAGCAACCCTCGGGGATTTCCCAACCAACCGAACCAACCATGAGAGATGATGCCAAGATTGAGAAAATGGTGCTAGAGGCAAAAAAAAAATTGAGCCAATCTCTTATAAAGATTCTAGACCAATTTAGGGTGAAGAGGTCGAGAAGAATGTAACTCTGAAATTAGGGAGAAGACCTCACTCAAATCAGGTTTCAACATTATGCTTGGTGGATGTGATGAAAGTCGAATCACCCAAGAAAATGATAAATTTTAGAAATGAGGAAGAAAATTCCTACATTTTGGAGTTTGTCTTTCCGAAAGGGTATAATACAACCCCAATCTTGAAGGACAAGAAGGTTAAATATTGTTGTCCATTTAGTGGATTTTTAAGATTCTCACCATTGCCAAATGAGCCCACACAAAAGTTCAATGCAAAATTAGGCAAGCGGTTCTAGTCTTTAAAGTGGTGTGATAGAACTTTCATTATCATTCTCTCACATTTTTTCCAACGCACCTCAAAGATGTAAAGATTGAAAGATGGGCCGACGATTCAAATCGTCTAAGTGGATGGATAAAGGATGATTCACTTTCAAGGTATCTTGATGAATTCTGAGTAGTTAAGATAACATAGTCGTGCCGCAACATTAAATTAGGTGTTGCTTGGGAGGCAACCCAAGGTATTTTGTTGTTTGTATTTGTATTAAATGATTGACATCAGATCTCTGTACCTATGGTGCCACAGGTATGTTTCTAACTCTCTTGTTTTAGTTTGACGCATTGGGTACATTGTATGATTTTAAGTTAACGGTAGGGCTACTTATAAGTGTTGATGTCCTCATCGGTTTTTTATTCTTGTGCCTTTTTCCCCGGTGTATTGTTCCTAGTAGAGCCGGCATGTTTAGGCGTATTGTGATTTGTTGTAAAATGTTGTAGTTGACTAGGAGAAATACAAGTACCTTAGGAAGTTAACATATTTTTGTTGATTTTTGAATACCTCTCTAATGGTCTATTTTATAACTGTGTGATATTCATTTATGTGTGACCATTGTGCATCTTGTTATGGCATTAGTAATAGTGACATGATAACCATTGCTAAACAATTGCATGAACCGAATGGGTAGTAGCTTGTGATGTACCTTTGTGCCATATGTGTGTGAGATACTACCTAGTTCCCATTGTGTGTTAAATTTAGAACTTGCCAGGTTGGTCTTTCCTTGGTTGTAGGATAGCGGTTAGGAGAGGATCATAGGCCGTTGTTTATATTAGTCTACTTTTAGCCTATTTGACCTTTCATGTGTGAATAATATCCCTTGATCCTGATTTTGAGCCTGGATGCCTATTATTTTTATTATACCTATCACCTTCCCATTTGTATCCCAATGAACCTGTTTTAGCCCTGGTCCTCCTTGGACATTGTGCACTTTGACTTAGGCAAATAGCTTAAGTTGAGGGTGGCTATCATAGGGGTGTGTGATGTAAAGTGAGTATGAAGAAGGTAATAAAAAAAATATGCAAGGTTGTGTGTGGTAGAAAAAGAATGAGAAAAGAAAAGTTGTGAAAAAAAATGAATAAAAACTGCACCCAGCTTGAATATGCTTTAATCAAGAAAGGGAGAAATAAGGTAAAGTTTGATACGTGAGACCCCAAAAATAGTGTAGTGCCAAGGAGGCTTAGTTACTTTAAATATCCTTTTGTATCATACCAGCCCAAAGCCTACATTACAAGCTAAAGAAAAGTCCTATAGTGATCCTAACTTTACTGTCTGAAAGCTTCGATAATGAAAATAAGGTCAAGCTTATGGTATTTGGCATACATTGACTGGAAATTCTTTCTGAGAGTGAGTTTCTCTTGACCGTCCCCGCATTGACATGCTTAATTTCACATATGAGTGTGGAGGGACCTCTTTGTTATAAGGGCACACTGGTTACGTTGCTTGTTTCTAACTTGTTTGGATAGTGTAATCTTGGTACATGCATGGTTGTTGTTGCTAAATTGATGCCATATCTTGATTCCTGTGTGTCGCATTGTTGTTCTTCAATAATATACACAGTTGTTGTTTTTAATTAATTAACCTTGGAGATGGTGAAGACGTTTTGAGATAATATGGATAGTTGACTACCGAATGTACTTTGTATCCTCTTGGTTGTGTTTTAGTTGCTTGAGGACAAGTAATTGTTTTAAGTTGAGGGTGTTGATTTGTGAGAAGATGCTCACATATTTGAGGCTTTTAACTGAGAATAATTGCAAAGTCTTAAGAAACTTTTGTCATTTTTTATTATTTTCTCTTTGATATTGCAGTAAAAGTCAGGATACAAGAGAACCAGCAATAATAGAAGTAAAAGAGTTGATTTCTGAGTAAGTAGAGAGGGAAATACAGCTGACGACTTGTTTGATAAGTCATTAGCCTTGTGATAAGCTATCAGAGTTGCCGTCAGCCATAGACAAAGAATGAGATTCAGCTGGAAGAAGTGACGACAACCTGTGATAGGCTGTTAGAGTTGTGATAATTCGTCAGGCTAGTCTTCAGACTTAGGCAGTGCTTGAGAACTTAAATTAAACAAGCAACGACAATTCTGATAAGTCTCCACATGTCTGATAAGATGTCAAGCTTCATCACCAGCTGAAGACAGAACTTGTTCAAATGTGAAGAGGAGCTGATGACATTCTTGATAAGGCATCAGACTCCTGATAAGCCATCACACACTTCGGCATCTGTCTGAGAAAATACTGTGATCTGTGATTTTGTTTCCATAATTAGGATGAAGTATTTAAAGCATATGTTAGGGTTTTCTAATGAGAAGAGGGGCGAAACATCTTGAACTTATTCCAAAGGCAAAGACACCTCTTTTTGGGCCTCTTAACTTAGAATTCAATTTTCAACTCTGTGATTGGGTTGTGGGAATTTCTTAGTGAATTTTGAAGAGAACGAACCTCAAACTTCATCTTTTGTAAGTTTAATTTCTTTGAATGATGAATACAATTGTTGTTATCTCTTTCTATATCATGTGGAACTAAAACCCACAACTGGGATTGTGGGATATATGATTATTCCTCCATGAATTTTATAGTTTGTTAGGGTTTGAGTGATTGTGGGGATATCTTGATAATTCCTTTGTAATGATCATTTTCTATTGGTTGCAAACAATAGATCTAGCCTTATGTTTGTTTGCTCAAACTGAGAAAAAAATTAAAGGTAGTGAATTATCGAAGAGGATTTGGGAAGGTTAATTTTCCATCTAATGATTAATGTTGTAACAAGATTAATCAACTCGAGATAAAATCAATGTGAATAGAAGGTTTTCCTAAGTTCGAGAGAATTAGGGAGCACAACATCTAGGTAGGTTGAGAAACACTTAGATGGACTGTCGATACTGATAATTTGGTGTTTCTCACAAGTCATGAGAATCCAGTACTACAACTATTATTCAATGAGGGGTTAAAAATCATAGTGATCATAACCTTAGTTTCACTCTATCATTGATTTGAACCATTGAAATTTTATCTTTGAGTTATGAAGAAAGTCAAAACATTTATCAACCATTAAAAACCCCCTCATTTTATCTTTTCGTATCATTTGTTTGAAGTTAAATTGTAGCTATAGTTTCAAATTAGTTTAATCGCCACTCACATTGTTCTTCGCGGATTCAACCCCGACTCCAAAGTTGGGTAATTATATTGACGATGACCACCTTGCACTAAATTGATATGTAAGTTGAGCGTTATCAAAAATGGCGTCGTTGACGGGGAACAATTTGGCGTATTGAGTTGGTTTGGAATTTTAGCCTACTAGCTTGAATTCAAACTTGTTAATATTTGTTTTTAGTTTTCATTTATTTCTTTTGTTAGGTAGATTTTTATTTTAGTTTATTTATTACTATGGCATCGTGGATTGAACATGATCTTGGAGGTTGGAAATCTTATCTTGATGATCCATGTCCATATTGTGATGGACCTCACTTTAGGCAAGATTGTAGATATGCTCCCCGAAGAGAGATATGTGCACCATCTCCATCCTACCGAGATTATGATTATTCTTTATGTGGTGATCAAGATGGACATTGGAGTGATTGCCCAAATGCCCTCTCCCCCTATTGCGCTAATCCAAATTCTTGTTCTTTTTATATATTTGATAGGTCTTATGGTCAAGAAAAGGAAGAACGAAGCACCGGAAAGAGTGGCATTGAATCTATGTTTCAACGAATGTTGGATCTCCAGAAAGAAATGTATGATATCCTATGTGATATGCGTCAAGACATGAAGCCAATCATTCATAAGGAGATGGATATATAGGTCAATCATTCAAAGCATTCTTCTATATTATGTTTAGAAGATATCTTGCCAGTAAAATCATTTAAAATAATGGAAGAGTGTGAAGATGAGGAGCAAGAATCCTATATTGATATTGATCTTGATGATGAGCAACCCTCGTGATTTCCCAACCAACCGAAACAACCATGAGAGATGATGCCAAGATTGAGGAAATGGTGCTAGAGGCAAAAGAAGAAACTGAGCCAATCTCTTATAAAGACTCTACCCCAATTCAAGGTGAAGAAGTCGAGAAGGATGTAACTCCAAAATTAGGGAGAAGACCTCACTCAAATCACTTTTCAACATTATGCTTGGTGGATATGATGAAAGTCGAATCACCCAAGCAAATGATAAATTTTGGAAATGAGAAGAAAAATTCCTATATTTTGGAGTTTGTCTTTCCGAACGGGTATAATACAAACCAAATCTTAAAGGCCAAAAATCTTAAAGATCGATGTCCATTTAGTGGCTTTTTCAGATTCTCACCGTTGCCAAATGAGCCCACACGAAAGTTCGATGCAAAATTTGGCAAGTAGTTCAAGTCTTCGAAGTAGCGTGATAGAACTTTCCTAATCATGCTCTCATATTTTCCCAATGGACTTCAAAGATGTAAAGATCGAAAGATGGGCCGACGATTCAAATCATCTAAGTGGAGGGATAAAGGATGAAGCACTTTCAAGGTATTTTGATGAATTCTGAGTAGTCAAGATAACCTAGTCGTGCCACGATATTAAATCAGGTGCTGCTTGGGAGGTAACCCAAGGCATTTTGTTATTTGTATTTGTATTATATGATTGACATTAGATCTCTGCACCTATGGTGCCACAGGTATGTTTCTAACTCTCTTGTTTTAGTTTGACTCATTGGGGACATTGCATGATTTTAAGTTCAGGGTGGGGCTACTTATGGGTGTTGATGTCCTCTTGGGGTTTTTGTTGCCATGCCTCTTTTCCCCGGAGTCTTGTTCCTTGTTGAGCCGGCATGTTTAGGTGTATTGTGACTTGTTGTAAAATATTATAGTTGACTAGGAGAAATACAAGTACCTTAGGCAGTTAACATGTTTTTGTTGATTTTTTAACACCTCTCCAATGGTTTGTTTTATAGCTGTGTGATATGAATTTATGTGTGACCACTGTGCATCTTGTTATGGCATTAGTACTAGTGTCATGATAACCATTGCTAAACGATTACATGAACCGATGGGTAGTAGATTGTGATGTACCTTTGTGCCATGTATGTGTGAGATACTACCTAGTTCCCATTGTGTGTTAAATTCAGAACTTACCCAGTTGGTCTTGGATTGGTTGTAGGATAGCGGTTAGGAGAGGATCATAGGTCGTTGTTGATATTAGTCCACTTTTAGCCTAAATGACCTTCCATGAGTGAATAATATCCCTTGATCCTAATTTTTAGCTTGAATGCCTATTCTTTTTATTATACCTATCACCTTCCTATTTGTATCCCAATGAACCTGTTTTGGCCCTGGTCCTCCCGTGACATTGTGCACTTTGACTTAGGAAAATAGCCTAAGTTTAGGGTGGCTATCATAGGGGTGTGTGATATAAAGTGAGTATGAAGAAGGGTAATAAAAAAAATATGCAAGGTTGGGTGTGGTAGAAAAAGAATGAGAAAAGAAAAGTTGTGAAAAAAAAGAAAATGAATGAATAAAAACTGCACCCAGCTTGAATGTGCTTTAATCAAAAAAGGGACAAATAAGGTAAAAGGTTGATAAGTGAGATCACAAAAATAGTATAGTTCCAAGGAGGCTTAGTTAACTTTAAATATCCTTGTGTATCATACCATCCCCAAGCCTACATTACAACCTGAAGAAAAGTCCTATAGTGATCCTAATTAACTGTCTGAAAGCTTCGATAATGAAAATAAGGACAAGTTTATGGTATTTGTCATACATTGACTGAAACTTCTTTCTGAGAGTGAGTGTCTCTTGACCGTCCCCCCATTGACATGCTTGAGTTCACATATGAGTGAGGAGGGATTTCTTTACTGTAAGGGCACATCGGTTGTATTGTTGGTTGCCTACTTGTTTGGGTAGTGTAATTTGTATATAGGCATGGTTATTGTTGCTAATTTGATGTCATATCTTGATTCCCTTATGTCGCATTATTGATCTTTATTGATATACACAGTTGGGTTTAGAGTGATTGAACTTGGAGAGTGTAATGTGTTTTGAGCTAAAATAGATGATTGACTGCCGAATGTGCTTTGTATCCTCTTAGTTATGTTTAAGTTGCTTGAGGACAAGCAATTGTTTTAAGTTGAGGGTGTTGATGTGTGAGCTAATGCTAACATATTTGAGGCTTTTAAATAGAAATAATTGTAAATTCTTAAGATACTTTTGTAGTTTTTGATTGCTTTCTCTTTGATAATGCAGTAAAGTCAAGATGCAAGAAAACTTTGGGATTCGGAATGTCACATTCTCTGAACCTGAGCTGATGATAGCTTGATCTGAGGTCTATCTTAGAAAAGTAACCGGACCCCTAAAGTTGGTCAAACAAGTCATCGATTCTGGGGAGTGGATACTTGTTCTTGACCATGACTTTATTTAGCTGATGGTAGTCAATACACATTTTGATGGAACCGTCTTTCTTATACACGAATAGAACTAGTGTGCCCCATGAGGAAACGTTGGGTCTGACAAATCCCTTATCTAGGATATTATTTAACTGTTCTTTTAACTCCTTGAGTTCTACTAGAGCCATTCTGTATGGCGGAATAGATATAGGGTGAGTATCTGGAAGAAGGTCTATTCTGAAGTCTATTTCTCTAATGGAAGGAACTCTTGGAAGATCTTCGAAAATACATCTGAGAATTCATTTACCACTGGAACTGACTCAAGACTGGGGGTCTCTAAACTAGAGTCCTGAACTCGAACGAAATGGTAGACATATCCCTTAGATATCATTTTCCTTGCCCTAAGGTAGGAAACAAGCTGACCCCTAAGTGCTGGAGTACTACCCCTCCACTCTAGGATAGGTTCATTCGGAAACTAAAATTGGACAATTCTGTTTTTATAATCCACTGAGGCATAGAAGGAATGAAGCCAATCCATGCTGATAATGACATCAAAATCCATCATCTCTAGCTCTACTAAGTCTGCTGAAGTGACTTTCTAAGATATCATAATCGGATAATTCCTATATACCCATTGGGCTATGATAGATTTACCCACTGGGGTAGAGACTGAGAAAGGCTCTACTAGGATTTCGGGGCTGACTCCGAAGTCAACAACGATATATGGAGTTACAAAGGACAGAGAAGCCCCTAGATCTAGCAAAGCATAAACATATAAATGATAAACTTGTAATGTATCAGTGACCACATCAGGAGAATCTTTCTGGTCCTGTCGGTACTGAAGTGCATAGAGTTTATTTGGGCATTGCCCACTGGTGGCACTGGAAGAGGCACCCTACCTATTCGGGTGACCTGATTGGGCTGGGAGACGATTATGCTGACCCTGGGAACCTGACTGGGGACAATCTCTGACTCTATGACCTAGTTTTCCATAGCCGAAGCATACATCACTGCCAGCTCTGCAGATACATTGGTGGTTTCTTCCATATTTCTGGCAAAGAGGATTGGTTCGAGCGCTGCTGACACTACCCTGAGGTTTAGGGCCTGGCACCTTGTCTCTGTTGCCGTCTCTAAATTTCAGAATTGGAGCACTGGCTGAGAATGGAGATAAAGCAGAGGATTTCGGGCGAAATTGAGAACGATCTCCTCCCTCTGACTTAGGTTCGGTGAAGTTGAAGCTACCTGTTCTAGAACTCTTATTCTCCTTTTCTTTCTCCCTATTCTTTGCCTTCTCTATATGCTGAGCATGGACCATGAGCCTAGATATTCCATCTTCTTAATCAGCATTGCGGTCCTACACTTCTTGGCCACACTGTTAGACACCCCTGACACAAACTTACTCATTTTTTATCTGTTGTCTGCTACCACGTGAGGGGCATATATGGCTAACTGAGTAAACTTGAGAAAAATACTCTCTCATTGTCATGTTGCCCTGCTTCAAATTAATGAACTCCAAAACCTTAGCTTCCTTCAACTCCAATGGGAAGAACCTATCAAGAAAAATAGTGGCAAACTCCTCCCATTCTATGGGCCCTACATCTGCGGGCCTCTCTGCCTTCCACTGCTTGAACCATGAGTGAGTCGTATCCTGCAACTGATACGCGGCTAACTCTGCACTCTCACTAAAAGTCACCCCCATAATGTCCGTGACTTTCTGCACCTGGTCAAGGAATTCCTATGGGTCCTCATATTACTTAGACCCAGTAAATGATAGAGGGTTCATTCGAGTGAAGTCCCGTATTCTAGCTGCAGCAGTATTGGCCATTGGGTTGGACAGAACAGAAGTTGGGCATACATTCTGGGCTGCTACTAAATTGGCTAGAGTAGTAAATACAGCCCTGAATTTCGCATGGAAGACATGATCATCCAGAGGATCTGCCGGAACGGGCTGAGGTGCTGGCTGATTTCCTGTTCTTTTTTCATTCTTCTTGGAAGGCATGTTCTGTAAACGGAAGGAAGAAAAGAATTAGACTGAGGTTTTAACTTGAGCTCATGCTTACTCGCACAACATGAATACTGATAGAAGGGAAAATTTTCCTAAAAATGCCTCATAGCTTCTTGCCCATAAGTGTGACGCGCTATACACCTATGCACAAGACTCTACTAGACGTGACTTTCAGACTTCCTAGGACTCAATTGAACCTTAGGCTCTAATACCAAGTTTGTAATGCCCCGAGTCTGTACCCCAAACGTTACACGGTGCTAGTTACCCCGAAGGACCACAAGCTAACCCATGACTTGTACCTGCTGTAATAACTGAATAATAATACTGAAATTATATGAAAATTAGGTAGAAATCTTCCATAAGGTTTAAATCTGATATAAATACTGAATAATAATGCTGAAACTAAGCATCTATCTGAAATACTCTAGTCTGAAAGACTCTAACTGTCTGAAATAAGGAGTTGATGGGACAAGTCCCCAACTAACTCCGACTACTGAAGTAAACCGAGTACTGATATAACTGAAATGATAAATCTGTCCTCGAACTATGAGGACTCACTACTAACTCTGCTGTTGAAAGATTGGGCTGCTAAGTATGGTCAGGAGCCCATGCATCTGAACCATGATATAAGACATCATTGTGCAAGAGAAAAGTATGCGTTAGTACTTTAAATGAACTGGTATGCTAAGTGAGGTAGGTTGAATGCATAGGTTTACATGCATGAACAATACTGACTGTATGACACGAACATAACTGAATGAGAGTACGTGCATAACTGAAATATGCTGAAAACACTGAGTGTGCGCTACTGAGCACAAAACTATGTATACTGTAACTGAAACCTTAGTAACACTAGATCTGAGTTATGATAACTGAATTTCTGATAATTGAGTGACTTTTTCTGACAGTCCTGAATCCATAGAACTATCTGAGTTCTTTACCGAGCTGAGTGACTGCATCTGACAGTCCTGATTCTGTAGAACTAAACTAAGTTCTATACTAAGACTGAAACTTAGACTGTGGGAGGTAATCATCTAACCGACATACCCCTTCCTGAATAGATTAGGGTCCAACCTGTAACCCTAATTGGAAGGGTATCAGTACCGTGCCATAGGTAAAGACAAATGTTAAGTCACCCTCATCTGGAAGGTGCTCTGAATAAGAACGGTGGTACCCTCAACTGGGAAGTAAGACACATCATCAACCCTCAAATGGCAGGTTGATGTCTCAACCTACGCTGGCTACGTAGTTCTGGAATGCAAGGACTGCTTCTAAGGATCATACCCTCTACTGGCAGGTGAGTCCCTATCCTTAGGTTCACGGTGCTGAATCCTACTCCCAACTGAAAGATACTGAACTGATGTGTTGAACTGAACTGGACTAATACTGAGTTTACTGAGTTTTCCTGAGTTCTACTGAGTTTCGTAACTGACTGAGAGTACTACTGATCGTGACATGACTGATACTATTCTGTGTCTGGCACTGGCTCTAGGTAAACAGCTAAATTATCGGGTATTAAATATCCCCAGGACTCGAAAGCATAGATAATACTAAGACATGACAATTCTTGAAAACATGACAACAATCAACTATTCACAATGCAATCAGTGAGACATTTTGCCATATATTTGGACTTGTACATGAATGGAAACGCTTGCTAGCATATCATAATTTCACTATTCAATTCTCATAGACATTCCATCAAACACTTACAAAGTATATCTTTAACATAAGAGCAAATCAGGAACATGTAGTTCTAGCATGAATTCATCATAAAGTCACCAATGGATCACAATGCACAATTTATTCACTTAGGCATTTTGTCATACGCATGGGAGGCATAACCTTATACTTAGGTATGAACAACATGCTAATGCATCATGACTACCATAATAAATTCACAATTCAAGTATTTCAACATGAGAAAATCATAATCCAACACGCGTGATAACATAATTTCATGAAATTCATTAAAGATCTTAACTTGGAAACCATACAACAGCAACAACATGAGCACAATCTAATCCACATCATGGAAATCATAATTCAAGTTTTAAAAAGGTTTTTTGAACTCCAAGGGTTGAAGGAAACCCTTGGCTGAACACTTCACATACCTTAATTGTTACTTTTGTGGAGATTGGGATGAATTTTTTAGGTTTGTTTCTTGAATTTGATGAAGCTAGGGTTTGTTCTTAAGAGAATTTTGTGAAAATAATGAGTGATTTTGCTATTTAGGGCTTTAATCCCGTGTTATGGAGCCATTGGGTGAAGGAAAAATGACCCATTTGCCTTTAGAAATGCGGAACCTGACTGCAGAAATTACTCGGACTGGACTGGCCGGGGCGCTGCAGGATCTGGAGCACCGTTCTGGACGAGGCGCCGCGGTCTCCATCGCGAGCTTGACCTAGCACTGTACTGGGTGAGGCATCGCGTGCTAATCGCCCTGAGCTGCTGTTTTGGAGTTTCAAACACGCCCTTACGCTTGTCCAAAAATTCTGAAACTCACCCGAGATGTACTATTGACTCCCGATCATGAATCAACTTAAAAACTAACTTTCGGAGGTCGGAAAGGTTGTAAATAAGTTCCTCAAAGTTTGAGGGCTTTAGAAAAGACTAAGTTCCAACACTTGGCTGAAATTTTCTAAGTTTGGGACCCCTTATCAAGCTCTAAGGGACTGAGTTACGCTTAGGATTTTTTGCGAGGTCTTACATTTTCGTCCTTTGGGAAAATGATACGCTTCTAAACCTTCAGAGCCTTCATCTAAGGAGATAATTTCGAGGGCAAATGATAACGCTCAATCTACAGCTCTTGTTTGAGTGTAAAGCGGTCGTTAGCAAATATAGAACCCAACCTGGGTTGGGTGTCGATCCCACAGGGAATAGCTTGACCAACAAGTAAGTAAAATTACTAAACTTTTGTTGCAAGTCTCGTAAGAAGGGGGGATTCTTGTTTTGTAAGTAATGTAAACAAAAGCTGAAAATAATAAAGTAAAAAGAGAGAGATTATTACGTTGGTTGTAAACAATGAGAATTGAAGCGTTGGGGTTATGTACACCTTCTGAGGTATACGTCTCTATTGGCTATGAGTGTGTAGAATTCTGTCATGCAATTGCTTATAGAGAATTGTAGTCGATGGTAAATCCAAGCGTCTCTCGACCTAAACAAGGACTATTTCACTTTAACTCTCTCGAGCTTAAAGCGTATCTAACGGTACGAATTCTCCAAGAGGTTAGTCCAGTTACGGCACTAGCTTTTTAATAGGAAAGGGTGTCCTACTACCTTGACATTATCTCTTTTCCAGACAAATAACTTTTCTCTCGAACAAGTTAAATGTTAGACTGGCGTATTCTTGCGTTTGCAACCGCAAAGAATGTAGATTAAGATGAAGAGAATAATGATATAAGCAATATACGTGCCTCGAACTCACAAACTCACAGCAATAGATAGTAACTCATTCGGCTTCCATAACCCCAACAAAGAAGTTTAGTTACCCATGAATGCGAAGGAGATCACGATTGACATTGTTGTTATACCACAAGATTGAGTAATTTCATGTAGCTTAGGTGGTAGGCGTGAGGCGTGAATTCCTAGGCAAAGTAACGATTCTCTTGTTGTGGAATTTAAGAATAGAAGAGTAGAAGAAGAAAAATAGAATTGACTTGTAAGATGAGATGTTGAGAGGGATGGAAGGAAGTATTGTGTTCTCCCTCCTCCCTCCTTCCTCCTTATTTAAAATCTCTAGCATGATAGGGTATTTATAATACCCATATCCTACTCCTACTAGATAAATAAAATATCTAACCAAATCCTACTAGGCTAATGTAATACTTAACCCAATTGTACTAGGTTAATGTAACATTATCATAATCCACATAAAATAATGAAATACATAACCTAATTGTACTAGGTTAATGTATCATTGTCAAAATCCAGCTTTGTGTCTGTAAGTCCCCAAAGTCTTCAGAATTGTTGTTTTAGCCCGGGACAGATTTTCCATGCAGCATTTTTGGTCCTTAGGCGTGTAAACTTTCTTCCCTTCCTTTGTGAGCTTTCTTTTGCGTCAAGTAAGCCATAAAATACTGATTTTTGCATCATTTATACCTGAAACTTTACTAATCATGTTCGTTAGCTCTCTTACAGGAAAAAGGACTAAAAGTGCATGAAATATATAATTTGTTCTCAAAACTAGGCTAAAATATGGGCAAAATATATTGATATAGGCGTGTAAATCCGCCTATCATCAACACCCCACACTTAGAGCTTTGTTCGTCCTCGAACAACATATCATGTCCTTCTAAGCATCAACTTAAGGTTTTTACAGCAACAACACAAAATATTTATTAAGACAAGCACAACGATTATCAACCAAGAGTAGCTTTCCGATTATAAGTAGAAACAATTTAACCTCAAGTATAGACTCGTGATGGTGATCAACTCACATGCAAACGTTAAAGTGCATAGAATCATATACAACTATCCAAAACTCATCAACCATGTGTGTCTCACCATATAGTACCCATAATCACTCACAAATATAGCATATTTTTCAAACATGGGTATCAAAATGTCCTTGCTCTCACTCTCACAAAGAATTCATATGTAGCGACTGATGACCATAGGCTTGCCCTTAGTGTAATGCTCCACTAAATGTCGGAATATTAAGATTAGGATCAAGTAGGTCTTTTGATGGTTGTAATGTAGGCTAAGGGACGGGTAGGACTATTTTGGCCAAGAATAGTGACTAGGTTCCTAAGCGATTTAATACATCACTTTGTATCATTGACACTTTTTTCTTTCAACCTTTCTTCTTTCTTTTGTTATACCACCCTTGTTCTCCTCTTTTGTTTTTCAATTTTAAGCACAACTCGCTTTTCAGCTTTCTTTTCCTTTTTCTTTTCACAACATACCTCTTATGATAGCACTTTCTTTTTCATAACACATTCAAGCACCATTACAATTTATAGCATCATACTCATCCAATTTCCTCTTATGTTGTCACATGACTTTTTCACTTTAAAGCACTTAGGAGTTTGGATCAAATTACGGTCTTGAAAGAAATGGATTAGGCTTACATACAAGGTTGTCAAAGAAATAGGCTAAAGGCTCAAAAGGGTTTAACTAGGATGATGTCCATGGGTAGGTAAAACTGAAGGTAAACAAATATAGGTTGTCAAAGAAATGCCTAAATCATATCCTAAACTTACACTCCTTATTTTCGCTTTGCATACATACCAGGCAAGTTCTAGCATCAGCCACACACATAGAAAATACTATTATCTCACACACACAAGGCACATAGTCGACTTTATTGGAGGTAATATAGACTCTTGACCCAACAAGTGAAGGAATTGAACCACACAATATCACATAATGAGTCACAACTAGAGCCTAAACGTCTCAATAGTCACAATTGTAGCACATACTCTTGTTATAATCTCATGCTGCCTATCAAAATAATTTCATGCGAAGCTAGAAAAAATTTTCTACTAAAAAAAATGAAACAAAAACAACGCAAGAAAACATAGATGCGATAGAGAAGTATAGCATACGATACCGCCACCCCACACTTAGTCGGGATACTGTCCTCAGTGGAAAATAAATACGAGGAACCTGGTTGGTCGGACTTATCCTCTATGTCTGGGTCATACCCCTTGCATTGGAATCATCATCAGAGTCGTCATCCTTAGAAGTTCCTCATAAGTATCCCACTTAATTCCAAGCGTGAGTCGAGGTATTTGCAGCGAGGAGGGTTCTCCTTGGTCCTTGCGACTTCTCTTTTTGCCCTTTTTAGGAGGTGGTAGCCTTCTCCTTGCCTTGTCTCGCTTTAGGTGCCATTGTACCTGAGACTAGAAATAGTGTTAGTGGTAGCACAATATCAATGGATACAATCTATGCACAAGCAGTAGGGGTACCACCCCAAACTTAGTTTTGTTGACACAAATCACTGAAGTGAAAGTGGTCGATTACTCAGATTTCGTCGACATACGTTTTAGGAGTTGTATTCCGGCAAGAAAATCAGTGATGTATCACTACTTGCAGCCATTGCATTACTTTCATGTTAGATATAAAAACACTACTACATAGGGGTTACCACATAATATCGTTACTTTCAACAATCACAACCTCCTATGTCGGCAGGCACTATAAGTCTTATCCCGATGAACGGGATAGCCTAACATGTAAGTATCCAAGTAGCAATTTTAAACAATGTTCAAGACTATAGCAATTCCGCAAATAGTATGACAATGCTATTAAAACCAAATTCAAGTCAGAAACAAGTCAAGATGATTCTAACGTATACGTTCACTCACATGATTTTGCATTAACATTCCAAACACATGAACTTCACCAACAATCTTTCAATATGTAGCAATTTATAATAGACATAGCAACGTAGTACTTACGAGAAATAAATGAAGAATAAGAGAGTACTTACTTGCTTGAAGCTTTTGGAGGTGCTTTTGTGAATTGGAAGAGCAAAAATAGAAAATTTTGAGAGGATTTGGATGAATATGCGGCACCTTTAGGTCACTTTGCAATGTGTTGTGTTATAAAACTAAGTCCCCTTTATATAGGAAGAGAATGGGTCGGGTTATGACCCATTTACAATCGGTTTTGGAGACAAAAATCCCACATATGCGGCGCATAATGCTTGGCATAGATATGACATATACGGCGCATTGTCTATGGCATAATGGTACATATGCGCCGCATAGTCTATGGCATTTGTAGACATATGCGCCGCATAGTCTATGGCATATGAGATACTGAGACCAAATGCCATAGCATAGGCGGCGCATAGTCAAAAGCATACCTAGGAATAGGCGGTGCATAGTGTATAGCACACTAGATTCCGAGACCTTAGGCTATAGGATAGGTTGTGCATCGTTCGTGGCCTAGTTTTACCAAGGCCTAGCCTTCCTCGAAGCCTATTTTGGCGTGAGAAAGGCTCAATCCATAGCCTTATGCATCACCATTCCTAACTTACCAACTTTACCATACAATCCATCCAAATCGTCAATTGAAATCAATCTCCTCATTGACTACTTCTTGCACCTATATTCGCTCAAACAAATAAAAACGATTAGTACGATGGGTTGCCTCCCACCAAGCGCCTTAGTTTTGGTCGTGGCACGACTCTTATTTTTGGATTTTTCATTTATCAAAATCAAAACAAGTACTAGAAGAAACGATAAAACGATAAAACGATGGGTTGCCTCCCATCTAGCGCCTTTTTTATTGTCGCGGCACGACATAGTTACCTCGAGTACTCTGACTTCGTCGGGATAGATGGTGGATCATTTTCTGAATGGATTCAGACGACAATGAGGCTTACTTGTAGGAGGGGTACCAATTATATCATCAATAGTCCAACCCATAGCTCTCATGTATCTCTTCATAGTAGAGATGAGAGCGTCTACGTGCTGTTTACTTAAATCATCCGCACTCACCGGAAGTATCTTTATACTTTCCAAGAACACATACCTTAGATAATTGGGGAGCTCTTTCGATTCTAGCATTGGTGGCTCTTCAAGGGAAATCTTCGCTGTTGGTGACGGTTGATTCTTAAGATCACGGTCCGATTGCTTAGGAGTATGGGAATAGGACTCTATTTCTGTTAGATCACCCATAAGTTCTTCATATTCTTTAGCATCCTCATGCTCAACATTCAGCAGCGCAGCAGACAATGGCTCAACAGTAGGTTGTTTCTCTACAGATAATGCTTTCTTACCTTCATAATGAACATCAGCTACAGAGAACACATCCATATCTCTTGGCTGCTTCATCGCTTCGCACAAATCAAAACGAATCACTTCGTCATTCATTCGAAATAAAAGCTCATTATCTCTCATGTCAATAAGCACACTTCCTGTTGCAAGGAAAGGACGTCCCAAGATTATGGGAACTTCAGAATCCACCTCGCAATCCAAAATCACAAAGTCTGCAGGAAAGATGAAGGAAGAAACCTTCACCAACACATCATTCAAGATACCCACAGGTCGTTTTACCGACCTATCAGCCATCACGAGCCTCATATTGGTTGGTGTCGGATCGCCTAACCCCAGCTTCTTGTAGACGGATAGTGGCATCAAATTGATGCTAGCACCCAGATCTCACAATGCCTTAGCAAAATTCATAGATCCAACCGTGCAAGGAATAGTGAAAGCACCAGGGTCTGCCTTCTTCTGTACTAAGGACCTTGTGGCAATTGCACTGCAATGATGAATATTATCTGCCGGCTCATAGCTTACTGCCCGCTTCTTTGTCAACAGGTCCTTCATGAATTTAGCATACCCAGGCATCTTTTCTAGCGCCTCTACCAACGGAACATTAATGGTCAGCTACTTCAACATGGTCATGAATTTGCTGAACTTTGTATCATCCGCCACCTTCTTCAATCTTTCAGGAAAAGGTGGTGGTGGGTATGGAATTGTTCTCTCCATGGCTTTCTTCTCCTCTTGCTTCCGTTTTTCAGCTTTTCCAGGTTGCACGTTGTGAGGAGTGATGTTAAGGACGTTAGGATCGGCTGCTGTGGCATCTTCTCCTTTCGCCTTATCATCAATTTCCGCTTCTTCGTCAACCACTTGCTTGCCTTTTTTTGAAGTTTCCAGCACCTTACCACTTCGGGTAGTGATGGCCATGCATGACCCATCATTTCTTGGGTTTTGCACAGTATTGCTAGGTAAAGTGCCAGCCTTTCTTTGATTGAGTGCTGCTGAAAGTTGGCTCAGTTGCTGCTCTATTTGCTTGATTGAAGTGGAATGAGAATCAACTAGTTGTTTCATGGAGGACAAATCATTAATTACCTCAGTAACTCCCGCGCTCGTTGTTTCCACTCCTTTCAATAATTTAGCCATCATGTCTTCCATACTTCCAGAATTAGATGTGGTGGTATCACGTCTACCAGGGGGAACATATACACCACTCTTTTCATTGTTTTTTCTCCAACTACCTTGGTCCTTGTTTCCAGAATTATCATAATAGTTTCGACCTTGGTTTCCTTGGGTATTCCCACGGAAACCCCCCTGATTGTTCAAGTAGTTGGCCTCCTCTTCCGAATCAGATTTGTCTCTTCCTTTTAGCGCCACAGCTTTCACTTTTTCGGTCTTCCCTGATAATAAATGCTTTGTCAGAAGATCCACTTGCGTTTTCATGTGCGCTAAATCTTGATCACGTTCTTTTTGTCTTCTTCTTTGGTCTGCAGTAATGCCTATAGATAAAGTGGGGCTTGCTACCTCAGAATCCCTGGTATGCCAAGCTCTACTTTGTTTCGTCATGCGATCTAGCATATTGCTTGCTTGACCAAAGGTGAGGTCCATAAATGATCCTCCAGCCGCATTATCCACCACTGGTTTAGTTATTGAATTCAAGGCTCTGTATAGTATCTCCATTAGGTGAACATTAGTCATATGATGGTTTGGACACCTCGCTAGCTTTGTCTTGAACCTCTCCCATGTTTCATGAAGAGCTTCAGTGGGAAGCTGACGAAAGTTGCTGATTTCATCTCTCAATTGTGCCCTTTTGGAAGGCAAAAAGAATCTTTCTAGGAAAGCGTCTCTCAATTGCCTCCAATTTATAATTGAATCAGGAGTCAGCCCATTCAACCATAGTGTTGCCTCCCCAGACAGAGACAACGGAAATAGACGTAATCGAATTGCATTCTGACCAACACCAGGATTGTCAAAAGACTTGCATGTGGAAATAAAGTTGATGAGATGCATATTCGGATCATCGCCTGCTAGTCCACCAAACAATCCCTTGAGTTGCAATAACTGAATCATGGTGCTTGTGATGTTGAACTTGGCTCCGGGCACTAATGGTGGTGGAATTATAGCTCCAGTGGCTCCGGCACCATCAAGATCATCATCATCATCGTCGAAAGCTGGCTGCATAGGTTGGAGATCATGTCTATACCGAGCTTGTCGACCTCTTCTGTTGGCAGGTGTTGCGATCTCAGCGGCATGCCTAGGGTTTAGTAGCTCTTCATCACCTAGATCCTCATCGTCAGGATTTGGTGCTCGTGCAGGGTTATTTATGTTCTGCTGTTGAACCTGGGCTGCGGCAAGGGCAACCAATCTTGCTTGTTCCTGTTGAGCAGCCATCCTTGCGATTTCAGCTTGTGCTTCCATTCTACCAATGCGTTGTGGTTCAGGATTGATTGGTAATAACGGTTGACCAGAACTTCGAGTATGGGGCATGCACTAAAATAAAAACCTGCAGTAGACAAAAACAAAAACTAAAAGTAAAAGTACGAGAATCTTTGGCCAAAGGGTCTAGTAATTATCACGAACTTAATTGACACTTGTATTCCCCGGCAACGGCGCCAATTTTTGATAACGCTCAATCTACAGCTCTCGTTTGAGTGTAAAGCGGTCGTTAGCAAATATAGAACCCAACCTGGGTTGGGTATCGATCCCACAGGGAATAGCTTGACCAACAAGTAAGTAAAATTACTAAACTTTTGGTGCAAGTCTCGTAAGAAGGGGGGATTCTTGTTTTGCAAGTAATGTAAACAAAAGCTGAAAATAATAAAGTAAAAAGAGAGAGATTGTTACGTTGGTTGTAAACAATGAGAATTGAAGCGTTGGGGTTATGTCCACCTTCTGAGGTATACGTCTCTATTGGCTATGAGTGTGTAGAATTCTGTCATGCAATTGCTTATAGAGAATTGTAGTCGATGGTAAATCCAAGCGTCTCTCGACCTAAACAAGGACTATTTTACTTTAACTCTCTCGAGCTTAAAGCGTATCTAACGGTACGAATTCTCCAAGAGGTTAGTCCAGTTACGGCACTAGCTTTTTAATAGGAAAGGGTGTCCTACTACCTTGACATTATCTCTTTTCCAGACAAATAACTTTTCTCTCGAACAAGTTAAATGTTAGACTGGCGTATTCTTGCGTTTGCAACCGCAAAGAATGTAGATTAAGATGAAGAGAATAATGATATAAGCAATATACGTGCCTCGAACTCACAAACTCACAGCAATAGATAGTAACTCATTCGGCTTCCATAACCCCAACAGAGAAGTTTAGTTACCCATGAATGCGAAGGAGATCACGATTGACATTGTTGTTATACCACAAGATTGAGTAATTTCGTGTAGCTTAGGTGGTAGGCGTGAGGCGTGAATTCCTAGGCAAAGTAACGATTCTCTTGTTGTGGAATTTAAGAATTGAAGAGTAGAAGAAGAAAAATAGAATTGACTTGTAAGATGAGATGTTGAGAGGGATGGAAGGAAGTATTGTGTTCTCCCTCCTCCCTCCTTCCTCCTTATTTAAAATCTCTAGCATGATAGGGTATTTATAATACCCATATCCTACTCCTACTAGATAAATAAAATATCTAACCAAATCCTACTAGGCTAATGTAATACTTAACCCAATTGTACTAGGTTAATGTAACATTATCATAATCCACATAAAATAATGAAATACATAACCTAATTGTACTAGGTTAATGTATCATTGTCAAAATCCAGCTTTGTGTCTGTAAGTCCCCAAAGTCTTCAGAATTGTTGTTTTAGCCCGGGACAGATTTTCCATGCAGCAGTTTTGGTCCTTAGGCGTGTAAACTTTCTTCCCTTCCTTTGTGAGCTTTCTTTTGCGTCAAGTAAGCCATAAAATGCTGATTTTTGCATCATTTATACCTGAAACTTTACTAATCATGTTCGTTAGCTCTCTTACAGGAAAAAGGACTAAAAGTGCATGAAATATATAATTTGTTCTCAAAACTAGGCTAAAATATGGGCAAAATATATTGATATAGGCGTGTAAATCCGCCTATCATCAGCAAACCTCTTCCCCACTCCATGAATGAATCCGATCATTTTATCTTTTTGTCTCCCTCTTCGAGAGATAAGTAATTCGTCTTAGAAACAGGGTCTATCACTGCTTCAACAAGAACGTGGAGTATCAAGCTATTTTTTATCAATAGTTTCTTTTGTTGTCCGTAAATATTAAAAATTGTGTAGATGCAAATAATAAAAAAAATTTAGTTTGTTGTAGAAGTTGAATTCACTTATGTTTTAGATAGTCATAGCATCGCCGGTGAGAGAGGAGTAGATCGAGGTCATATTCAAGAGGGAGTAATGTAGATCTGGGTTGTCGTCTTCTGAGAGGGAGAATCGTCGTATAGTCATTGTATGAGATAGAAATGACATAGATGTTGTCTTTTTCTTTTTCTTCTTTAATGACGGAAAACTATATTATATGTACAAATTTGTATCTTCATTTTCAATGGTGGACGACTGAATGTTGTACGTATGTAAATTATCCCATGAGTTTTACGTATCAACTCAACTTTATGCGATGATACAGGTTGTTGAGAGCGCGCATACAACCTATCATGAGTGTATCCAGAGCGATTGCATACATTGATACAGTGAAATTGAGTGAACACATACAACTTATCATGATTGTATTCAGCACTAACTATATGCATTGATACAATAAAAATGAGCGAACGTATACAAGTGATACAAAATTACAAATATACTAAACTAAAACAGTAGATCATAATTGGACAAACTATAGTTACTATATACTGAAAATTATGCTCCAAACTAAATTTGGTTACGATGTTTCCCCTTATGTCAACTAGATAAATAGTAACTATATAGTATTTTTTTAAAGTTAGATGTGACAAAATAATTTTTGTAAGCTAATAGCCTTTTCTTGGAGGATATGCTCCATGTATTTTCTAAAGATCGCCTATAGGCTTGCGTATTTAGATCAGGTTCATGCTCTCCTCCCTTTTTTATGCATTTGCCTTTAACACACCCCCGCACCCCCACACCACAACCTGCTGGGTGATGTCTTAAAACGTATGTTTGAAAACTAGCTATTTTTATTTATTACATTTATCTTATTGTTTTTAATTCTCTCTCTCTCTTTTATAAAGACAGTTTCATTTTTTAGCTTAAACATAATTTACCTGAATAAGCTATAAGAATGAACTGCATATAAAACACATACACACTGTAAATATAGTCCTATGATTTGCTACGATTTCATTGTACACCTCAAAAAGCTAAAGAATGACCTGAAATAAAAAAAGCATATGAATTTTATCGAATAAGTTTAGGTCTCTTAATAAAATTTAACTTTATGTCATCAACTTTATAAATCATCCCCAATCTATTTCCAACTTTTTTTATTGCAAGATCTTCCCTTCCAGTAGAAAATATTTCGAAAGGAAAATATAAAGAAAGAATCTATCTAAACACCAACCTTACCACACTAAAAAAAAAAAAGATATTTAGAGGCAATTAGATAATAATAATAGCTTTATTGCCGCTAAAATTTTGTTTTTAGAGGCAGTTATTAGTTACATTTTAGCATTCCTTGTAAATACTTCAAAAACATATAACGATATTGAATCCAATGACAATAAATTAATATTGATAAAAATTTTAACATTTTTTTGTTAAAGTGCATGCTTATTGGTACTAAAAGCCTTTACTATTGCTACGCCTGAATGTGAAAAGAAATAGCCTAATTTAGAAAGGAGGAAAAAAAAAAGGGAACCATCTATTTCATGAACATATGGCTTTGCGTTGAAGATGTAATGACAGATAAGGTTGGTGGCGAAAAATAAGCGAAAGTGCCTTGAATAGGCCGCAAAATACAAATACGTGGCAACAATTTTTAACTTTAATTTGATGAGCAAGCAAAAAGATCGTATTATCACACACTTGACACTCAAGCCTTTCCACAAGATGATGTTTTAGTGTAGAGCCCTGACCTCTATTATTGGATCTAATATTCTTCCCAAGTATAATTCAGGTCCCTTCAATATGTCATCCTCTACTCATCCTTCACATACATAGAACACTAACTATTTTAGGATTGTGACGTGATGATTCCATATCTTGTGACAGATAAACAACTAATTGGTCGTAATTTTCATAATTATGCCTAGCTTATAATTAGCCAACTACGTATTTATTCGAACTAATTATGTTATGCCCCTGATAAAGGGTGACATGATGAGGACGCGTCAAGCAGGACCGACAGATTTCTATGCGAACAAGTTTCTGAAGATGAGGTGCACATGACACATCTTAGTCGAATTCCACATCGAAATGTGAGAGGGAGATAAATAGTTTTTATAAGTTCACATACTATGCATCTTTTTTAGGCTCGATATGGCATAGCCCAAAAGACAAACCCGTGCGGGTGTAGGCCTAAAGCTACTACAATAATATGTGCGATGGACTTGGATCATAGCATATTCTCAACAAAGAAGAGGCACGTATTGAACCTATTTAATCAATTTTCTGTTCCATTGTGAAAGCTTTGATGATGAAGTTTGAGCTCTTCATCCTCTATTAGACCCCACAGGAATACATATCATCACAATAACTATGAGAGTGGCCCATTTTCAATAATCACTTCCTTCAAATTCGAACAGTCATGTCGTCGACATAGGAGAAAATGACCAAGTTTGTCTTCCTTTGCTAATTGCTCTATCCTATATCAATTATTAGCATTAAATTCAACATCAAAGTGCCTAGTATCAAAGGACCTAAGTTGATTGATTGTTACTATTTTGTTTATCTTTACTTGTCCACTTTTTTATTTTAGGATGTCCAACAATACTTGTCCAGTTTATAAAATCAATGGATAATTTATCTATTTCTATTCATTTTACCCTTAATATTAAATACGATTCATTATCTAATGCATTTTTTAAAGTATTAAATTTATTATATTTAAAAGATAATATGATCAAATTATGCCTATTTACTGCTTCTTAGTCCATGTGTCAATAAGAAAGTAGATAAGTAAAAATAAACGGAGGCAGTATTATTTCTTGACCATTTCAAATTAAATTTACTACTAGACCAAATTATGATACCCACTCCATTTATTTTATGTAGCGCTATGTGACTTGATGCGGAGTTTAAAAATTTGAAAGATTTTTTATATTTGTGGCCTAAAATAAATCTTAGATATTTGTGTGATTAAAAAGTATTTTACTAAAGGCAGAAGAGAAATATTAAAATAAAATTGTTTCTAATTATAGTCAGATGACATTCTTATTAAGACGGTCACTTCAGAGGGGCAAAGGAATAGTTTATTTCCTCGAAGAATCTAAGCTTTTAAAAATTAGTAAGCTAAAATAAACCTGTGGAGTTTAAAAATTTGGAAGATTTTTAAAATTTGTTGCCTAAAATAAATCTTAAATATTTGTGTGATTAAAAAGTATTTTATTAAAGGCAGAAGAGAAATATTTAAGTAAAATATTTTAGTAAAATTACTAAAAAAAAAAAATCACTTAAGAGGGACAAAGGAATAGTTTATTTCCCCGAAGAATCTAAGCTTGTAAAGATTAGTAAGCTACTCTATGCTGTATATCAGAGAATTATGACCTTTTTGACTTTCAATTTCCTTAGAAAGTAAAATTTGTTCCTCTATTAATCAATACGCGGTTATGACCTGTTTACACATGACGTGTGATCATATCTCCAGACATATTCTATGGTTGCTAAAGAGATGGCAAATACTTCTTACCCACTCTAATTCCAATCGGATATGACATGGTGTATCAATCATTTAGTCAAGAATTTAAGTTATACAT
This sequence comes from Capsicum pubescens, assembly GCA_030864215.1. Taxonomy (NCBI): domain Eukaryota; kingdom Viridiplantae; phylum Streptophyta; class Magnoliopsida; order Solanales; family Solanaceae; genus Capsicum; species Capsicum pubescens. The sequence goes on from CM061546.1 coordinate 75,821,520, forward strand.
CTCACTAGTGAGAGATTTCTTTAAACTACTAGTAAATTATGATATGTAATACTCTCTCCGTCTAATTAGTGTGAAAGTATTTGATTGGGTACATGAAATTTAAGAATAAATAAAAGATTTTTTAAATTTGTGGCTCAAAATAAATTAAAGATATTGTATAGCTATAATTTATTTAATTGATGGTAAAATGGAATTACTCTCTTTCTATATATATATATATATGTATGTATATATATATATATATAAAGTTATTATTCTTTTCTGGACGGACTAAAACGAAAAGAATGTCATGAGACTGAGGAGAAAGTCAGTGAATATCATTTTTTTTCCAACATTTGATAGTTATTACAAGATTTACCTGAAATTATCTAGCTAATAAATGATTTTTCAAATTTGTGGTTCAAAATAAATTAAAGGTATTGTATAGCTATAAATTATTTAATTGATGGTAAAATGGAATTAAGTTCTTTCTCTATATATATATGTGTATAAAGTTATTATTCTTTTCTGGACGGACTAAAACGAAAAGAATGTTATGAGACCATTAGAAGATTTACCTGAAATTATCTAGCGAATAAATAACTTATTTGTGTAAAAATATTATTTACATATTATAATTTCATAGAACTAAAACTAGAGTTTAAATTATATATACTCATTATATACATAATATTTAGGATAAATTATATAAAACAACACCTTAAGTATCCTATATTAATTAAAATCCCATCCCACTAAACTAATTACAAAAATTCCTTCTAAATCTCTAAACAAGTTTTTTATCTAATACATAACACACAACTCCTATTTTTAAGTCTTAAATCACGTTGACATTGTTGCAGATAAGGAAAAATTCTATTTTCCTTAGAAAACATGGCTATTAAATCATTAATCATTAAGTAATAAAAGTTAGCAATAAATTCAACAACTATTAACTCTCATTGACAAAATTCCAAAAATAAGCAAAAAAAAAAAAAAGTTGTATATGTGTTATGGCCATTGGCCGCCGGAAAAATTTCACAAACAACCTCCATTAACGTACTTCTTCATAAGTCTGTTGTTGAAGTTGCAAAGAGAAAATAAGAAGTTGTGAAAAAGAGACCCAAAAAAACTCGTAGTATGTGTGTTATGGCCATTGGCCGCCAGAAATTTTTTATAAACAACCTCCATTAACTTACTTCTTCATAAGTCTATTGTTGATGTTGCAAAGAGAAAAAAAAAAAAAAGTTGCGAAAAGAGACCCATTATCAAAGGTATGATTTTTATGTATCAAATTAATAAATTTCATCCATGTATATTCTATTTATGTATCATAATGTTCAATGAAACAAACGGAACTGTAAATATTATTTATGATACATAGATATTTTTTTGACAGAGATATTACATGCATTCTGATACATAAAACTATTTCTGACAAAGGTAATCAATGATTTCTGATACATTCAATATATATTTTCTTATTCTGATACATAAACATAAAGAAATTAAGTATTAAATTCGTTTTCTGATACATAGATATTTTTTTGACAGAGATATTACATGCATTCTGATATATAAAATTATTTCTGATAGAGGTAATCAATGATTTCAGATACATTCAATATATATTTCTTATTCCGATACATAAATATAAAGAAATTAAGTTTTAAATTCGTTTTCTGATACATAGAAAGATATATATATATATATGATATGAGATTCGCTTGATACATCAGATTCTTATAGTATGCTCAATTTTTTTCTGAACGCAGGGAATGAACGCTTGGAGAAGAAATTAGTTTTGGAAGATTATGATAAATGAAGATTGATTTGATTATTCAAATTTCAAATAATGAAGTAGTTGAGGATTTTATGTAATTAAATGAAAAATATCTTAAATTGAGTGTGTTACTTCCTCAATTATAGGCACTTTAACGTTTTTTCCTTTTTTATCTCCAACTAATTGGTTAGTAATGTATCATAAGCTTGGAGATTAAATAATGTATCATATTCGGGATATCATGTAATTAATATAAAAATTGAGAGAGAGGGTAATTAGGTAACAAAGTGTTGAGATTTATGTTGTTTTCCCTAATATTTACACAAATAATTCTGATGTAAACGGGAAATTACAGGTAGATACATTTAATATCATTGATCTGTTAACTATAAGCACAATATGTATGCAACTTGCTATAATAGATACATTCATTACATTGTCATTCCATATAATTTAAATTTTATCACTTTTGCCAATAAAAAATTGAATAACATCTATCTTGATTGATAAATAGTATAGGAAAATTTACAGAGATAAATGTAATTAGCCTCCCAATTTTTACAAAAAATACGGTACTATTTCACTTTCAAAATATAGTAATAAAATCTTCATATAATATATGCAAGCCAACAAACTTACAAAATTAGAAATTTTAAAATTTTCTCTTCCTTCCTACCTTCTCTATTAGATTTTTCAAAGCACAAAATGAAAAACGAGAGTCAGCTGTTATTGATAAGGCTTTAAAGCTTTAAGCTACATTAATTAATTTGGTTTTGCAAAACCGAAATTGTTCTGAATGAGTATTGTTCCAAAAGCTTGGAAACATCTTGAGGAGCTCTATTTGATGTTTGGATCGATTTAGTGTAGAAGTGATGACGTTTGAAATATATTACTTATCTGTATATTATAATTTATATGTATAGAGCTATTTGGCCAAGTTTTTGGGAAACCAAACATGTTAAAAAAAAAAATCATAAAGTGTTTACCTTAGGAAGTTCAAATGTTCGGCTGAACTTTTAACAAAAAGATAAGTGCTTTGAGTAGAAACGGAGGTTGAAAAAGTTGTTTTTTCTCCAAAACAATATTGAAATATTGGCCAAGAACAAGGTACTACTCTTGGAAAAAGATGCTTTTCAATTTGACTACCAAACACATAATTGCTATTCAGCAAAGCACTTTACATAAAACTACAACACCCTTTACACTCATTTTTTCGTACATGATCCTCAGTCGCACCCAAAAACCACTATAACTACTAGTCATTCCACCATATGTGAGTTTCTATGAACCATAGCAACGAGTTCAATTATTTCAACCCAAAGCTTCTTTGAGCTAGCTAGCAGCTCAAACGCTTTCTAACCCTAACATTGTAGTTTAAAGATTCCATCCCACTACTTCCCACATTAGCAGCTCAAATAATTTCCAACTAACAAATAAAGTTTTCGATCAAACAAATCTTTCGAGCAACAGTTGAACATTGAAGCATTTAGGTCTACCTAGCTTTATTAGTGACTTTGAACAATTCCATGATGGCATAATTTGAATGCGAACATCGGGACGTAAGAATTAGGGAGACAGGGACGTAAGAATTAGGGGGAGAAGGAACATTGGGAAGCAAGCTGAAGGGTGAATCTAGTAAAGTTTTTGTTTTAAGCCCTTAAAATTTCAAGGCCTCAAAAATATTTAATTGTTAATTTTATAATTTTATTTTCTTGTTGAGAATATTGAATATAGTAAAAAAAACACCATTCAATAGAAATATTTTGAAATTCTAAGTTAAACTACTCAAATCTTTATAATAATAAATAATATGTTTAAAATAACATCTAAGGTAATGTATTGAAAACACATGGTTAACCTATTATTAACTTGAATCAATCCATATAAATACAATACTACGTAAAATATAATGTACTAAAAACAAGAGTTATGAAAAAAAACAAAACCAAAAAAGCAATATTAATTTTTTATTTATTATGTATATATATATATTTTAAAATAAGTTTTGTAGACATTCTTGTTAGGAAGACGGAGAGGAATAAGTTTTGTCAAAAAATGAAATCTAAAATCAGGGTACACATATTTCTTTAAGTTGCTGAAAATGATACGTCTTGTTATGTAGAATAATTATAAAATGCCTTGTAATTAAAACTCCTAAATTATATTATCACATAGTGTAAAATTTTATTAATATTATTATAATCATATAAATTAATTTTGCCTAAAATTCACTGGAGAGTATGAACCCTCAACATTCCCAGTACTAAAGTCTGTTGTATTAGGTGTTAGGTTTTTCACTTTCGAATTTCGATATAGTTCCTTTTTCTGCAATTTTGTTAATTAATCATACAACTCTACCTCAGCTCATATATACAGTCTAACTCCTATTAAAAATACACCTTGATCAATGTATACACAGTCTAACTCTTATTAACAATGTCATTTCTTTGTATATTTTTTTTATTATTATGACGACAATATCGTTTTTTTGTATATTTTTTTTATTATTATGACGAAGGTTATTATAGAGAAGATATAGTATAATACATATAATGTAATAGCTGGGTTTAAAGATAACTAAGTTACTATGATGAAATATTATTATAGATTATGGATGTTATATGAGAGTATGACTTACCTACAATATGAACCCATTTTTTGCAAAGAAATTGGTAAAAAGAAGTATTTTGGAGGTTGTCCCGAAATATGATTTGGACCGACTTAAAAATAGTGTATATAGTACTCCTCTTAATAGTTTCTATTAGGATTTTATTAATTTAATTGGCTCACTTATTATTACGCCCACAAATTAAAGGAAGATTTCTTGTGGCTTTGGTTTTCATGAAGGTCCCAACAAAAAACAATAACGAACTTCACAAGCATAAACTGCTAGAATAATGTAACAAATTCCAAGTGGCAATGGGCACATCCCCTGTCTTTATATAAGTACATACCTTTTCCTTCTCTGTATTAATATATTATCAAACAAAAAAAATTGAATGCTCCCTTTAAACTATTAACGAAAAGATTATTCATTTACCTTCAATATTCTTCTTTCAAAAAATTATTTTATTTTAATACAAAACCTCTCCCCAAATGGGTTTAAGAGATATTGGTGCAACACTTCCTCCTGGATTTAGATTCTATCCAAGTGATGAAGAATTAGTTTGTCATTATCTCTTTAAGAAAATTGCAAATGAAGAGGTTCTTAAAGGTACTTTAGTGGAAATTGATCTCCATACATGTGAACCATGGCAACTTCCTGGTAAGTTTATTATTCTTATTTTCTCTCTCTCTTACTTCATTTTCTTCTTCCTCTTCTTCTCTTTCTATGAATTACTCGGTGATTTTTATAAAGTTATCAAGCAATTACTTCGATATAGGGCGGAGCTACCTTATTTTCGTCAAAAAGTTATAATGTCCGGCTCGGTTAAAAATTATCTTTTATGTAAATGTATTTATATATTTCTTATCTCCTTGATAATATATATGTGTAATTCGTTCGACCCTTTTCGTTCTTGTAATCTTGTCTTTGTCTCTACTCACACCTATTTTTTTCTGTTTATGTGGCATACAGAAATGAAAAAGAATTTTAGAGATAGAAATTGAATCATCACTACAAAAAATAGTAGTGTCATGATTAGATGAAAAAGTTGCAAAAAAGTGGCTTTAACGGATGTTTTTGCTTGAATTTTTTATGGTAAAAAGGAAAGAGATATATACTTTTTTTTTAATGGGGAGATAATGCTAAACTATAATATGATCATGATTACAAATCCGAATCTGCGACCTTTTCTTTTTTCTAAATATATCTTTTAGTATTTTTAGGACTATTTGTTTTCTTTACTGTTGTCTCCACTATTGAATATTATAGAGATTTGAAGAAGATAAATTTGAAAGAAAATGATGGTTGCTTTCTGGAGTAAATTTGCATTATTTCAGGTTTTAGTGGATTTGGTTCACGGAAATTTAGCTTTAAAATAGGAGATTTTTCATAATATATAGTCCTTAATTTTAGGCTTTAAATTTGGTAAAACTAACCCCTCCCAATCTCTCTCTCTCTTGTACATGTTACACTTTCCTTTTTGAGAATACTTATATCAAGATCTCAATATTACAGCCAAGCAAAACTAGCAAAACCATGAAACATTGTTGCAAGCATTAAATCATATTTTTCGATAAGGAGAGGTGGTTGCACGAGAAAGATCAGAGAAAGTGTAAAGTATTATTTTACTTTTTTTATCATACCCAAATGATTCAGCGCAATAATTATTTCAGATACGAGTTTTAATAATTTGTGCTTCAAAACTTTCAATGCAGGTCAACTTTTCTTTTTCCGAATAATTGATTTTCGAGCGTCAAAACTTTCAATGGTTATCACATCTTCTTTTTAGATTTGTTTCTCAAATAGCAATCTAGCAAACGCATGATTGTATTCAATTTGAAAATGAGTTTGTCAAATCCAAACACAGTCAAATTTTCTTCAAAAGGTTATTATTCTCAGCAGACGAAAATGACGATTAGTTAAGGAATTTTCTGAAACCTTCTTCTTCTTCCACTTTTTTTTTTTATGGTGTGAAAATGATTTTTGCATTTTCATGGAGTAACAAGTGGTGGTTATGGTGATTTTTGGTGGTGGTCTAGTGACGGTGGAATGATTGTATTTCGTAGGAATGTCGTGTGGTTGTTCCATATACATGTGCATCAGTATCATATACATGACATATATAAGACATACAATGTAAATCACGTGTATGTCCAATGGTGGAAAGATTGGTGGTCTAACTAGTCATGCTGGAGTAATTGTATTTCGTATGTATAGACACATGACATACAATGATATACTGTGTGTTTCAATTGTATGTCCAATTTGTTTCCGTCCATGTTCATAGAGCCCAACTTTCTAGGGAATCAAAGCGAAGTAGAGAGGAAGAAGTTGAATGGTGAGAACATAAACAATCTGAATTGAGCGTTGTTGACAGTGCCACCACCTTTGATGCCATGTTAGTCGGCTTTCTTCATATCTCATTTCTTCCTATCTTTTTCTTTTCAAAGGATTTTGCTCTTCCTCAACTCTTCCTTCTTGAAGAAAACTAGAGACAAAAATCACTAGGTGATTCTTCCCATGTGTACTAGCCTTGGTGGATGGTGTTTTCTATATGTGTTGTTGCTTGGGGAAGGTGACAGGTATCTCGTTGATTTGTCAAATTGTGTGAAAGCTGGCTCGAACACTATAGTTATTAAAAAAAACTATCTAATAACTGTATTTTTTGTGTGGGGAATTTAGTTTCAAAGATGATTGATGTGGTTTTAGAATTAAAAAATTGGAGTATATTTTTTTTTTCTTCTTCAGAATAAAGAGAGAAGTTCTCTGTGTGTGAGAGACATTAATTGGAGGGTCATAGACAATAGAAAGAAAGAGAAGAAACAAAAAAAACACTATTCTGTAATTATTGGAGGCTGTAAATGTTTTATAAAGAAATTTTTGCTATGTTTTGAAAATGAACCTCTCTTATTAGTTATTGTAATTAGGGTCCTATTTTAATATATCTTGAAGATCATTCCATCGAATACTATAGAGATTAGAAGGAGATACAACAACAGTTCAGTGTAATTCCGGAAGATGGTGGGAATGATGGGAGATAAGTTTGAAAAAATGTGATGGTTGCTTTCTGGAGCAAATAACATCAATTCAGGTTATAGTGGATTCGGTTCACATGTAGGTTATGCGGAAATTGAGCTTTAAAATAGGGCATTTCTCAGCAAGCAAGAAAGTAGATAGACAAGAAAAGAAGTGTTTTACAAAACTCTTTGGTTCCATTTAAATATGTGAACTATTTCTTTGTCAATCTGTTAAAAATAGTAACATATTTTTATATTCATAAATAGTTTAGCTTTAAATTTTTATTCCATAAAAATCTCATTGCTTAAAATATTAAACAACACAAGTAAAAAATGTAGGATTTTTTTTAAAGTTTCTTGTTTGATATATTTCTCCTTTTATAAATTGTTTTAAGTCTATGTCTCAATTTATATGTTATTTTTCGATTCTCGAGATTCATAACCGTCTAAATTTTCGCTAATATTTTGAAATGTATTTTTTATGATACTGACGTGCATAGAAATGCAACTTAGTAGGGTACTTATTGTATACCTTTTTGAATTTGTTGTTCATGCATATTAAACGGTTCATGATGAATCAATTTTACTTATTCAGAAATTATATATGAAGCTTTTGAAATACAATTGTGACTCATGATACTAATATATTTCTTTCTAGAGAAGTTTGAGGTAAGGAGTTATTGGGGTATATGATGTTGTATGAGATAATTACAAAACTGCAGAGCGATACAGACTTTTTTTGAAAATTCATTTGAAAAAGATTTAAAAAAGTTTCATGATTTCAAATATAATCAACCTGCATGTATCTCCTCATAATATTTCTTCTGTCTCAATTAATGTGTCTTACTCTTCTTTTTAATCTTCTTAAGAAAAAAAAAACATAGTATCATCTTTTTACATCTAGTAATTACTTTTTAATTTTAATATACTTATTTATCCTTAATAATACTTAATTTCAAGAGTTACATACAAAGTACTTTTTATATAGAGAGAGAGGTGGAACCAATCCTCTTTAGGGGGTTCATTTGATGATTAAAATTATTTTTTATGTGGTTATAGTAGGTGTTGAACCCCCTTCGACTTAATTTTTTTCTTAATATTGAACTCCCTTACTTGAAATCCTGGCTCCACCTCTCTCTCTATATATATGATTATAAGATTTTTTATATTTTTAAACTTTATGCTTAGTCAAACTAAGGACGGATATACTCTGTTGGCCATGTGTGGATGGATGGATAGTCCAAAGGAGGGGGTCTACTTCCATTTGGCCACCTTACCTCCCATAATATTATTTCATCATATATATCTCATTATTTTTCTCTTGCACGTATAGTTAGTTGATATATTCACATGAAACGACGAACCATCACGTATAAGTAGATGTATGAAATGTTTTGAAATATAATCTTGATGACTCTGGACTTTTATTAATTGAAGAAAATGAAATAATTGTATAGATAGCCTAATAATTAAGTTCTTGCTATTACTCCTAATTTTATTTACTAAGATTGTTATTAGGTGAGACATGACAAAGGTTATATTGGATTGCCCACCCATATCTAAATAATTCCACTTATTGTGAAGAAAAGGTTAAATCCCTTTTTCCAATCTTTCGTATGAACTTTCTCAAAAGGTTTATCTAAAGAGGAAACATGCCTAGAGAATCTATTGTGACTAATACCCAACTTCCTGCGTCACTTTAGCTAATAGTATTGTCTTACAAGCTAGTGATGATGGGGTCAAAGAAATAAAAGTATGTTTTCTTCAACGGCTTAAATTTTTTAAACATGATAGTTACACACTTTAACATAGTATTGACACAGGTAAAAGATACTTGAAATCTTTTACAGCGGTATTATTTGAATTTTCTAGCATGAACACACAATTATTATCATCCCTAATTTTGTTTTTACTTCTTGTGTGCACCTTTTCCCTTAACTTGAACCGATCTAATTATTATGTATCAATTTGATTTCCTTTCTACCATCTGTGAGGTAAAGATAAGGTCTGCATATATTCTACCCTTCTTAAACTCTACTTTGTGAGATTATACTGAGTATGATGTTATTGTTGATAATTTCCTCTCTGTGTTCCTGAAATCTACCATTCTCCATCACATCAAATCAAAGTACTAATATAATTAACTAATACTATATATTTTATGTTGATTGATGTTTTTTAGAGGTGGCAAAGCTCAACTCGAGTGAATGGTACTTCTTCAGCTTTAGAGATCGAAAATACGCTACTGGTTTTCGTACGAATCGCGCTACAACTTCAGGTTATTGGAAAGCAACAGGCAAAGATCGAACAGTGGTTGATCCCAAAACTCGTACTATCGTAGGGATGAGAAAAACTCTAGTTTTCTACATGAATAGAGCTCCCAATGGAATTAAAACTGGCTGGATCATGCATGAATTCCGCCTCGAAAATCCACATATACCCCCTAAGGTAATTCTTCGTTATTCTTCTCATGCACCATACATATCTTTTTGAATTTTGAATTTAATTAAGTTCATCTTCTTATAGTATTAATTTACAACGTTGCTAATATAAATTATTTGGGAGTTTAGCTGATACTCGCTCATAGTGTAAAGAAATTTCATATTATCAATATCAGGTTTTATTTACTCCCTTTTTTTCAATTTGTTTGTCTGGATTTAATTTAATATGGAGTTTAAGAAAGTAAAAAAGATTTTTTAATGTTGTGACTTTAAACTAGAATATGTTGAACGTATCACAATGTCTTTTAATTTTATGGTCCTAAAATTATCATTGGGAAAGTTGGAACTAAAACTTGTTTTTAAAATAAAAAGGATCAACACTGAGCAGAAAGTATCTACTCCATTATATAACCGGTAATCGGCTTTCTTTTTAATATAACAACTTTCGCTTTTTGTAGAGGGTTATTTGTAGTTATTTTTCATAATCTTATAAATGTAAGAATTTATAGACTTCTCTCTTTACTTTTCTTTTCTTTCGTTTACATTCGAAATCATCGATTTCCACAGGCTGATTATATTCGGTTCATTTCCTTTTGACGAATGATCGAAATTAATGCCATTGAAACATCATCAATCTAAATTATTTATATTGATTAAGATTTGGAAAGATTCTGCACGAGTAATTTAATTATGTGACAGCAAAGTTTTTCCATCATTAGTATATAGGGACACATAAGCACATCAAGATTTTAACAATTTTCACGTGACAAGTGACAAAAGTCTATGCAAAAGAAACTTCATAGAAACCTCCAACCTCAAACGGGGGGGACAATAAAGGATGGGCAAAAGAATGGCTGCTGGCTAGATTTTAGCTACATATGAGTAAAATCAAAAGCTGTTTTCTTACATAGCATATAAAACATCTAACGACATTACTAAATTTGTTTTGTACGTCTATGGTGATTGAACAGGAAGATTGGGTGTTATGTCGAGTATTTCACAAACCTAAAGTGGAGAACAATAGTAACAACAACAATAATAACGTACTCAGCCCACAAAACATGTACGAGGTTGGTGTTAACTCTCCGCACAATATGGACCAGTCCCATGCTTTACCTTACGTTGGCCCCCGCCCTATGGCGGCAACCGCTTTCTCCCAACGCCCAGTTAATCATCAAAGCCAAAAGTTGTTTGATTTATTGGAACCAAACCACAACCCAAGCAGCTATCTTCAGTTAATGTCTCAAGAAATGAAGGCACCTCCATCGAATGATCAAATGGTTGAGGATGATGAGTATGGGTTCTTGTTGGACATGAATTTTGAAAATCCAAACATACAAGACGGAGGAGTGCATTCGAGCATTGGAGACATGAAATTTGATGATGAAAACAGCTTGGTTTTTATTTAGCTCGTTATTGATTATTGGTGATTGATTATTATTATTAGTAGGTAACCACAAACACAATTAAAGAAAAAGACAATGGTGTTGAATTTGTGTAGATGCCTTAGTGTTTGCTTGTGGGGTAAGATTCTTGTCTGTTTGATGGGATGATCTTTTCGTTTCTTTTTTTGGTTTTCTCCATCACTAGATATACATATGTATAGATAGATTGATCAGACAGGAGTGTCTATCGTTGATAATTATTTGTATATTACTTTGACTTTTGTGTAAATTGGCAATTAGTAGTAATATTCTTCTTATCCATTGACATTTCTGCTCCTAGTCTAGTATGCCCCTTTGCCATTGTAGTCAGCGTAATGTGTTCTTACAAATTCCATTGGAGAAAACACAATTAAAAAATAAATATTGCAAATTCTCATGTTGACAACTACATAATACAGTCTCCAGTAATAGGCATATGCCCCATTGAAATACGACATTAATCTTGGTTCTTAATCATCTATGCAGTGCTGGCCGTAATATAAAAATTTGTTTGGGCCAGACTGCTAAGTGATAGACCAGATTCCCCCAAGGTACATTCATAACATTCCCTTTGATTTGTTTAAAGATCACAATGATGTAGAACTTTTCAGTTCGATCACACCAAATTGTTGATTAATGAGAATCTATGCTTCCGCATATTCAATATCTTCCTCATCATTCATGATGCCTTTTTGGATATCTCCATGGTAAGTTAATTTTAATGTTTGCTATAGTATGTGTATATCCAACTGATTCAGAACTTTTCCTATGTTAACTTTGTGCGCAAAGCAACGTGCAAAGAAATATTTTGTTCCAAATTTTCATACAAGTAATATTCATCCCAATCTTTCTTGGGAAGACATACTTTGTCCCAAGACATTAAAGCCTTTTTTGTATTTTTGTTTCTCCACGCACACCAAATGTAGCTTCTATAAGTTACCTCGCCAATTTGATGATTTTATAAGGGAGTTAGAAAAGTTGTGGTCAGTATGCTTGTATCCCTATCAAGATTACTCTGATTAACTGTAATCTACCATCATAAGAAATTCCTCTGGTCATTCATGAAGTAATTTTATCATGATTTTTTCAGTTAATGGTCTGCATTATGAAATAATATGTTCTTTAGTTGACAATGATACATCTAGGTACTAACATAGAAGTTCTCTTTGCTCATAACCCACTGTGTGTAGGATGATCTCCATTGTATATATCTATCCACTTTACCAAAGTAAATTTGACTTTTAATAAGGTTTACTTACAAACCAAAGGCCTCTGAGAACATCATGAATCCATTCTTCCACATTTGGACAAACTTCAAATCAGCTCTTAGTGAATATTAACTAGTCATCAACAAAACTTAGGTGTGATTCCTAACTTTTAGCCTCTTGAATGATAGTTGAAATCTAAATCGTTCTGTTATGTGAATAAACACCTATTCAAATATTTTATAAACAACACTGATGAATACGGATACATAGATTTCTCCCTACCTAAGGCCCCTATTGGCTTCCATTGTGCTATAAAGCACTCCATTAAACAAGAATTTGCACTTCATTATTCCAGTTATACAAGTCATTATATGTTCGCCGAGGAAGAGAATCAGTGATTGCAGGATATTTCAATCACATCTGGATGTCTGACCGCCAACTTCAAATTCAAAAGCTACTATTTAAGCATGGAGGAAGATTGAAAACCTCTATATAATGAGAATCAAATACTTCATGGAGAATCAGTGATTGCAGGATTGAAAACCTCTATATAATGAGAATCAAATACTTCATATTTTATCACTTCACCATCTTCAAATATCCTTAAAAGTTCAGTAAAATTTTTGTTAATTTGAGTTTTCGAAAATGAAAACCAAATGTATTAGAGTTGCACTTTTTGGGGACAGATAAATATTCACTAAGGTAATACAATATATAATAATATCTCTCCCAGATTCAACTTCAAGTATCTAATTACAATTATTTACGAAAAGTTTGTTGATTCAATATTTAAAAGGATAAAAATAAAAACTAACGATTATAATTTATTTATAGTTGGACAATATTCAAATTCCTTCTCTTCACAAGGATTGATAAATTATGGAAATGAATTATCAGTGATGATGAGTCATTGACTAAACTTTTGAGGGCTCCTTATGATTATACCTGTCAAATAAAGCTAAATATTATTCAAGTTTATGTTAAGAAGAAGCATAGGACACTCTCCAACACAGGTGAATGTCTATCGTGGCATGAGAATTCAACTAGTGTTTGTGATGTTCGTTTAACTCAGTTAAACATTTTTTTTTCAAAATGAATGATCCCCAATAAATCATGACGGGTAACATGCCAACACAATCTTCAATACCCAATTTGAATGAAACTTTGAAAGAAAATGACTGACAATATTTATTAATTTGTGTTACTATTAATAATATTTATTTCACTAATTTGTGTCAATTTCTTATGTCATATATTTCTTATATTTTTAGGGGTTTAACTCTGTGTGAGATGAATAGTGATAAATTCATCTACAAGATTATAATTTTGGTCAATAATCACAACTTTGATGGATGGACAATGCTGGAACATATTTAGATGTTCTTCTCTCATTGAGATTTGGTGTTTTTGACTATTACCGATGGATCTAAGATATAGTCAGTATTAAGTTATGTTAATTCATTCCATGTATTTTTTTTATTTATTTAAGTTTTTGACATGTATTAAAAATATTTCATCATTTAAAGTATAGGAATAATGCCATGCGAGATGAGCATGTTGTCCCAAACAATACTGAAAATGGTGATCAACCAAATTATAGAAAATTATCACAGAGTGATAATAGTGATCCTAATATCACTATCATGATAATGCGGAGGGACTGGGAGATAAACGGCCATATGACTCATCATCGAGTGATGATGGTGTAAGCCCTAAATTCGTACAATGAGCCATGTCGATGATACCTTATTCTCAACAAGAATCAATACCACAGTTATTGATAAAGGCCGAAAAAAATGTTACTATCAATCAATAGGCCTCATTTTTATTCTAATGAAATTTCATATCTTGATCATTTTCAGGAAGGATCAAATGCGTTTATGGATATGCATAAAAATAATTTTAACCCTACAGGTGTTTGGCGTGAGCCGACAAATTTTTTAAATAACAATTTTTACCGTGCTAGCAAGATGTTGGTCAAATCAAAAAAATCTTCAAAGGGCAATTAAGCTCTATCATTATAAAGAATGGATAAAGTTCTTTGTTGCTAAGCCGGGAAAGAAAGTCCTAAGAGTTTGTTGCAAATGTGCAGATCAACGTTGTTTACCCAAGATTTGTGCTACTAAGGATAGTAATAATAACACGTGAAAAATTGAAAAATAAATTGGCTATCACAATTATAATATGGGCGACTGATACGGAGGTCACTTCAATTTGGATATAAACAAGATTGCAACTGTTCTTATGTCGTTTATCAAAAAGACATTGAGGTACTATTTTATTTTTGAGCTTATATTGTTTGTACAAATCAATATTTTTTTCATAATTATTGTGCCTAATTATTCATAGGTATCCTATCAAAGAATGTCAAACGTCTGTTCTCAATAAGTACTGCAAAATAATATGTCGACGAAAGACGCATCTTGAATGAGAGGGTGATTTTGAACAAGTATATGAAAATTGGGAAGGCTCTTTTTGTGAATTATCCAGGTTTATGGCTGGAATGAAATGTTTCAATCTAGGCTTCATTGATGAATGGTGATTTGAACAACATGAGGGTGTAGATGCACATGTATTCAACTATGTATTTTGGATGTTTAAGACATATGCCAATGATTTTCATTATTTTCAATCAGTGATATCATAGATGAAACATATGTATATGATAAGCATGATATGAAGTTGTTGATTGCAGTAGGTACAAACAATAATGGCTCTATTTTTCTGTTGACTTTTGCAATAGCAGCAAATGAGAGTCTTGGTACATAGATCAAGTATTTTATTATTTGCATCAGCATATCCTGTGTGGTCATCAAGTGTCACGACCCAAACTGAGGCTCTGGCTGCGACGGGCTTTCAAAATCACGAAGGCCTGGGAGACCCCTTAGCATACTATCATAAGCATAATCCATACATAGATCAAAGTGCGAAAGATAAAATAAAATTAAAAAAATCTGAGAATCAAATTATGTCAATACTATTATGACAATACAATAACCAAAACTCATCCATGAAGCCTCTACTGAATACTAACTATCTAGGCCGGGACAAGGCCCTTGGCTGGACCATAAACTGAAAGACTCAACATATGAGTAAATGCTTTTTGAAAGATGGATGGTTCACCATTTCTGTTAGGTCCCAAATGTTCTACTGATGTGATAGACCATGGGAATATACCACAGAACCTAAGATATAGGGGGGTCAATACTTTGAGAGTATTGGTATGTAGAACAATCCAAAAATAACATATATTTCATGTAAAATAAGTGAGAGCATTGCGAAAAATAATTTAGCATTATATATATATATATATATGGGCATAATATAAAGAGCCTCAATTCATGCTTGTAAAACACTGACTCAACTCTTTGCTTTACTTCTGAACTAGATGGTACACCCTACAAATCTTAGTACTCACGGGCTATATGGGTCCCCATTAGCTCTCATCGGCCAAGCCCCCAACCCTAAGTTTTCTGCAAGAGGGTGGAGTGCTGATATCTGATACACCACAGGGTTGTTGCCAGTGTATAATCCTTATCTGAGACATCATAATCCAATTTCGGCAAAACACAATTTTGGGCAATGAGTTATCTGAACTCATGCCTTCTTCGGATAACCACCTAGCTCTCTTAGATTCCATTTTTAGCATTTTAGACATGCATCTTTTGAAATCATGATTTGAAAGCTGAAATATTTATAGTCTATTCTGTTCTGAATCTGTCATGTCATTCATCTGATTTGGTATCGTCATATCAAGACTTGCAAGTCATATAAGCCATATCATATCATGTCTTAGTCTTTTCTTTCAAAAATAGGTTATTGGACCACCAACACATATAATTAATATAAGAGAGTTCTTATTTCAAAACATGTAAACTCATGCAAAATACTCCCTTTTCAGTATCTTAACATAAGGTGGTCATCTTTTTCATCAAACACATGCAATTTCTCCATTAGGACACAAAAACATTTATAACTTAATAAAACACCCTCTCATTGGGGTATAATGTAATGCAAATCTACAATTGATAGTGAAACATTTAAACTCAAGCTTTTAACCATTCGTATAAACAACCACAATACGTTAAGACAATGGATTTCATAACAAGAGAGGGAATTTCATAAATCATGCTCTCATATAACTTCTCAAACTCATAACATCCATACACATGAACAAAATTCAAGTTTGGGGAAGACCCCCATAGTTCAAACAAGATTTCATCATAAAATGGGGTTCCCAATGCATTATCTTTAACAATTTCAAAACTCATAATTCATATATACATATATATTCTAAAGCTTGTAAAAGCCATAAATCTTATGCCCATGATATTTAGGATAGTTCCACATACCTTGATAATGATGAAAACTTAGAGTAGTTTGACCCTTAGAGCTTAAAATCCTCAACCCTTAGTAGTTTCTCTTCTCTTGCTTAAGGAAAAAAAAGATTTGGGGATTTTAGAGAGGCTATATAATCAATGTTATGTCGTGAAACGGATAGAAATAGGTTAATATAGTGTTTAGGGGTCGTTTATAAGTGAAATAATTTGAATACCCCTCCTACCAAGTCAACAAACCCAAAAATTGTCGTATTAAAGCATCAACGCATCGCGGAGGGTAATCTCCGCGATAAGCTCCGCGTCATGTTGTATCACGGACCCTTACTATCACATCACTAAAATACTCATAACTTTTCTCCCAGGTATCGAATTAAGTCAAAATCAGATGCGTTAGAAAGAGGACACATTTATCTATAATTTGGTAGGTCTTGGTCCTTAAAACTCCACATATTTCAGAAGTTATACTTGTTCAAAGTTGACCCTTGTAGAATTGAATTACAGAATTTGGTCGATAATGAAAGTTCTTAACTCCATCTCACTCTAAGTGTTTACTAAGGACATTATTCCCCTCAAAGGCACTTTTTACATTAGGATAATGATCATGACACATATATTTATTTGAAAATAATTAGATTCAAGTTTATGGACGTAGAAATAACGGTTCGAATTCTAGCCCAAAAATGTGGGGTGTTACATTATCTCCCCCTTGAAATCATTCATCCTCGAATGATGGATAGAATTTTTTTGAAGATTTAGAAGTATGGAACAAAGTATGCAACTTCTCATTGAGAACTCCCCCTAAAAAACACGTATAGGAATAAGAATCAAATAGCTTCTTTACATCACCAAGTAAATTATATGAGCACGAATCATAGGACAACGAGACCAAGGTCGTTCAAGGGGTGAAAGATCTAAAGCTCCCCACCCCAAGTGGGAAAATAAAAACAATTGAAATCTTTTTTTACCTAGGTTTGCGTCGCAGACCTTATCTCGGGACACAACCTTCGCATTGCGGGGATATCGCGGTGGCTTACTACCTCCGTGACCACCCAAAACTGCCCCGAACCCCATTCAAAAATTCTGAAACTCTTTTGGTTTACCCATTTTACATCTCCAAATATGGTTTGAGTCAAAAATCGATCGTTCAAGCACGAGAAGGTAAAAAAAAAATTAATGGAAACTTTGAGGATATTAAATAGACCTTAAAAATCACAAGATTTCTCAACTATGACTTCAGCTACAATACCACACTTCACCATTTTAATCTTACAATTTTCCAACAATACACATTGCTACAAGAGTCGGAGTCTAGCTATACCTTGCTAAAATGATTAGTCAAACTCGAAGTTAAAAGATGCTAACTTAAGCTACAGGGCTCCATACCTTACATCCATCCATGAATACTACTCTATCTTATCATTGTAGTCAAACAACATCATGCCTTAACCAAGAGTACTAGCCACATAATACAATAGGTCACTACAACAAATTTGATTATTTGGGATGAATTATTTTATTATTTATAAGTCATATTTCATCGCAAAAGATTTAGCGTGACGAAAAAAATTCGTCAGTCAATCGTCTCCAAAAGTGGATCGCTAAAAGTTAGACAAAGACGATTTAGTGTTTCGTCGCTAAAAAACTTAAATTGGCTACAAAAAATAAAAAATCATCCCCAAATGTGTAACATTTATGACGAATCTGTTTGTCATAAAAATATAATTTTTTTGTAGTTGATGATATGCTTTTGTCACTAAAAAGTTATCAATACCGATAGAATTTTATCGTCGCTAATTATTTAATTCAATCAGCGACGACACCAATTGTCGCTAGAGTTATATATATTTCGTGGATGAACAAATGAATTTTTGTCACTATTGACAACTTTTTTTTGTATACAACAAAAATTTTCGTCCTTCAATGTATGAATTAGTGACAAATTTATTATTATAATAAAGATTAAAAATTTTGTAGTTAAATCTATCATTTTGTCACTAAAAATAGTATTTTTTACCAACGATGTAAAATCATCACTAAATTATTATGATTACTGACAATTATGATTGTCATAAAATATAAAATTAATTTGTATCAAATAAATAAGAAGATATAGAGACAAATACATATGTCACTAAATATAGTCATACTTATGATGAACTAGTTTATTTCGTGACAAAAATATTTTTCTTAAAAAATCTAATTTAATCGTTGCTAAAAGTTATCTTTGATAATAAAATCTTTTGTCACCAATTACAAGAAAATTCTTAATTATTTTATATTGATATTATTTTTTAAATTAGAATTGAATAAATGGAAAATAAAATTATAAAACATGTCAGATTGATAAAATTCGCCCATACTCATACAATTAAAAAAACTAAAATTATACTAAGGTAATATCTCCTCACAGGGCAAAGAAAAGTAAAACAAGTCCAACATAAAGAAAATCTAACTTAAATATAATACTAAATATTACTCCTATCCTAAACTAAGGCAGATATGTAGAGGTTTCTTCCAAATTACCAATAACGTGTTGAGCTTGCAATTAGTCTTCATTCAACTCACTTTTATACCTGTGGAAAAGAGAAGAAAATTAAGATTGATAATGATGATTTCAGATTTGATAGTTAAAATAAAAACAACATAAATCACTACATAAACCTTCAATATTTCACGCACAAAACTTGCTCAAGGAAATGGGGCATTCATCGATTAATTTGCTTTCTTTCACTCAAGTGAAGTTTCATGTTTCATTCATATTGATGAAGCACATCCAAAATAACACATGTGTTTAGTCATTATCTCATTAAAAGGAAATCTAAATGTTTTACTTCAAGGCAACTCATCTATTAAAGTATAGTAGTATGTTGTGTTAAGAAAGAACAATCAGGTTGAATTCAGCATTGGAGTTCATTATGGGTCAAGCAGTTCTAAATACTTCTCGGCCGAAGCATCAAGCAGTCGCACATAAAAAACATTCAAGTTCAACAATTCTTTTTTTGGGCAAGGTCAAATTTTATTTTATTTTGAAAACTGAGATAGTACAGAGAAGTACAAAAAGCCAACGGCATAAGAAAAAATTAACATATCAAGTAAACCCCCTGATAAACCAAGGAAATTCATGTTTTCAGGTTCGTAAAAGTGAGAGTTATAGTAGGAGAAGCACTAAGAATAAAATCAATTAAACACACAAAAACATTCTTATATTTTCAATCTTAAACTCATAACCTTCAATTAAAAGTAATCTTATCTATTGCTCAAAACAGAATAAACAGATTAAGAAAATGAACTAAATTCTCTCCAATAAGAATCTCAAAATACACATCTAGTGAAACAGAAACGAACCCTTTGAAAATAAAATCACACCCATTGATCCACAAAGATAAAGAAAATAAATGGGTACACATAAAAAGAAGAAAACTTTATCAAATAACAAGAAACTGTGACAATAAACCTTGGATCAATACTGCACAAAAACACAAACCATTGCAGCAAAAGCACAAAAATGAGAAAAATGAAAAAAGATCAGGACTTTAGCTAGTTACCAAGTGAAAAATCCAAAGTAAAGGTCCTCAGTTCTTACAGTAAAACATCTCAGAAACCAAAAAGAACCCTTTTCGAATAAGTTCAGTACCCATTGATCCACATAGTTAAAGAAAACAAAAAGGTACACAGCAAAGAACAAAACTTCATCAAACAACAATAAACTTTGGATCACTATTACACAGAAACCAAAACCATTGAAGAAAAAGCACAAAAAGAAGTCTATGTCGAAAAAACAGGCAAATCTAACAACCTACAAGTTAAAGACAGAAAGTGCATCTATACTAACTAACATGTCAACAAAATGAACTGAAAATTCTCTGAAACAAGAGATCACAAATACATATCTCAGGAAACTGAAATGAACCCTTATCATAATAAAAATCACACTAAAAATTCATAACTAATTGTTATCAATAAATCCACCAGTTCAAATTCACACAATCAAGCAACTTGTCAAATAATTAGTCAAACTAATTATTGTTATCAGAATTAATAAGATAGATCACCAAAAATTTTACAAGGATCGAGCAATCAGTCCAAATTATATCAAAACGGTTTAAATATACCAGCACAAATCAAGTGACCAGTCAGAATCTTACCAAACAACTCAGATATATGTAGGACATTTATCACGATTGAAATTCAAAAGGACAGAAGATAGACAAGTCAAAATTTCCCAAAATCCTTGACTTGAGGCGGATCGCAGTTGAAAGTAAGAAAAGCTATAACAGTATACGCAAGTTAGGCTTTTTAACACATGTTGATAAAAAAATACAGATAAAAAGATAAAAAGAGTCAAATCAAGATTAAAATCAACTATCGCTAATTCCAACTTCGATAATCAAAGAAAAGAACAACAAAAGAAGATGAGGATGTTAAGATAAAAACTTAAACGCGAAATCAAACCCGAAATGGATTCCGTGAATCCATCGTGTATTGAAAATTTTTTAGGGCACTTGCTCGGGAACAACGTTGGTAGTCACATCGGTTGTTGTGGTGATTATTTTGCCGACCGAAGTGTTGAGGGAGGCAAAGTTGGAGCGGCGTTGGTGCTGGTTCGCTGGAGGGGAAGAGAAAAGCGGCGGCTGAGGCTTGCGGGGCAGGTTGGAGCGTCTGGTGGTTCCACCAGCATGATTCCACGATGGCTATGACATAAAAGGTGGCAGCTGGAGAAGTTCTCCCGTTGGACGGTGGCCAGAGATGGTGGGGTTTGGTCGCTGGCAGCGTGGCGGCGCTGGTGTTGTTGTCGGCAGCGTCGATTAGGGCGGGGTCTGCCGCTTGGAGTGGTGGCTGTTCGTGGAGAGGCGGTATCTTGGTCCGCCAGATTTGGAGATACGATGGGCGAAGGTCGGAGATGGGAGGCGACAACTTTTTAGAGAGAAGAGAGAAGGAGTCTAGAGAGAGAGAGATTAGGGGGGCTGCGGCTGTTGTCAATAGATTAGGGTTTGAGAATTTGAGTTTAAAAGGAAAGAGTAGGATCTTGATCTCAGCCGTCAGATTAGTTTCGATCGACGGTTGAGATCTCAAGTTGAGAATTTGACCACAAAAATTGAATAAAACTATAGATTGAGTCATAAATTGGCTATAATTGTAATAAATTAAATAGAACTAGGCTAAAATAGTTATGACTTGAATAGAAATTGGGCTAAAAGATAAATAAATTAGGCAAAATGATTTCAATTTAGGCTGTTAGTTAAATAATAGTAGTGATAATAACAATAATAATAATAACTATAATAATAAATAATGAATAAATAATAATAATAATAATAATTAAGAAGTATTGATATTAGTAAATAATAATAATAAACAATAATAATAATAAATAATAATAATAATAATAATAATAATAATAATAAATACTAGACAATGTATTTGTAAATTGTGAGTGTGCACATTTACGTAAAAAATATCGTATTGAGATATAAAATGATACTAAAAAGTAATAAAATAATTTATACATTTTTTAACTCATGAATGTGGTTTGTAAAAATTATTTTAATAAAAAAGATAAGTGTGCAAAAAATACTAATATTTGAAATTAATGATTTTGCTAAAAGTAGCAGCCTAAAAGAGTATCGGGAGGTCAAAATTGGGTGTCAACAGCTATAAATAAACCTTGGATTGTGTGGTCATAAAATATTTCATTAAAAAATAATGAAAATTGTCAAAACAAATTGTTTCTAAAAACAGAAAAAAATAACATTTTTTGAACAAATTTTAAAAATAAAGTGTGTCACATAATTTTTTTTTAAAAAATATAAATATTGGGTCCGTGCTGAGTACGGACAATACTAGTAAGCTAATATATCATCAATTTTTATTAAGAATACCACCAAAATATTCTAATTATCACTTTTTAAGCTACTCATTCAATTATAACATTTTTTGAAGAATGTGTGTGTGTGTGTATATATATGTGTGTGTGTGTGTATATATATATGTGTGTGTGTTCTATATCGACGGACTCTTTGGATAACTTGGATTTTATTTTTATTTATTTATTATTAAAACATTGTTGGTACCAACCAAAAAAATAATAAAAGTTATATTTAAATTTTCTTTGCAATATGAATTCATTTGTTATTATTTAGCAAGGGAGAATCCCTCGCTATAATAAGCTTAAAATTAAATTTTTATTATCACCATATTTTAGTGAGGGATGTCCCTCTCTACCTTCAAAAATAAATTAAAAATTAAAATATTTGACTTGTGTGAGGGACAACATCACAAAGTCCCTTGCAATAGCGACATACAATTTGTCCCTCGCTCACCTTCGCAGCTAATAGCCAAGTTTTTAGTAGTGATAAAGTAACCACTATGTCTGTTGGTTTCCAATGAATGTTTTGATGAAAATGAGTGCAGTTGAGAGAGAGATTTCATGGAGATGTCTTAAATTGATCAAAATCTGAATAGATAGTAGTAGGTGGAGAACAACAGTTAAGGTTTAGCTACTATGTGTGATCTTTGTGATCAAAGATTTTGGTTGTTTAGTACTTGTTGAATGAAATCATCCAAACTTTTACTATTAAAAAAAGCATTGAGGACAAGGGTACACTGTGCTTGGTCGCGCTTCTAGTGATCTTCGCCTAATATTGATTGATGCTACAAAGATGATGCTCGAAGGATAAATTTCATGACATTATAGTAGCCTTTCAGAAAACACGAGCCAACTCTGTATATGATCGATAAGAAGTGTGCTCAACTAGATAATGAATATCTTTCTGAAATCTTTTTTGTTGTATGGGAGCAAATCTCAATGATGTTTTGACTCAACTAGATACATGTTATGTTTGGTTGCTAGTTAGTAGGTCAGTAGTTCAAATATAACATTAATGTGGTTGTTTGGTTAGTAATTTAGAAATATTCAGAAATGACCTCTCTATCTATTTGATTAGATTAATCTATTTTTTAGAATTAAAATTTAGATATTTAAAAATTATATGAAAAATATTATAAATTATATATATTTTTTTCAATTTGATTAAGAAATACATTTTACAATATTGATCAAATTTGTATCTTTTGACTCAAAAAAAGAAAATTAGATAAATAAAAAAAAATGGAGGAAGTAGTAACTTGGAATTTTGCATCACGAGGAAATCTAAATACCTAACATAATTTTACATATTTTGTATTATTGACATGGGTTCTCTTTCATTATTGTAACTTTGGACTATCTTTTTGTTTTCGTATTTGGAAATGGTTGAATTATTATTTCTCGAAGAGATCGTCGATCAATATTGTGGCTTGTTTTGGATAATATTGTGAGTTATTATAATGAAGCTTGATAATCACTTTTTCATAAATGTCTTTTTTTGGATAATGCATATGTCAACATATATTTAAAAAGCTTCTTGCGTCTCTTTAACAGTTTTGGAGGTTTTGTTTGTATTTTTTTTTAAAATTTGTCTATCATAATGATGTTTAGAAATTTATCTTTTTTATATTAATTATGTGACACAGTCTATATCATTGTGTTTGAATATATATTTTCAATAATATATTAATTTTTTTCTAATTTTATTTATTTGGGTAAAACTTTTTAGAGTATTGATGTTATAATTATAACTATAAATATCTTCATATCCAATAATTACACTATTCAACTACCAAATCTAAGTCGTAATTATTTTTTTATGATAAAATTTTATTATGATTAATTGCAGGTTAATCACTGACGATAATATCATTGTCGCTAATTGTTTGAATAATTAGTTACAAAAAATTTTGTCACACTTAAAAATAAAATTTTGTGTCTAAAACTTACAATATAATATCTTCAAACTTTAATTAATTAGATGATCATATTTAACTCCGGTCTACTTAAAATGTTTCTCACATGTATAAGATTAACACACTGACTTTACACCTTTCAAAAATTCATTCAATAAGTTCACTTCAACCTTCACACAATTAGATCGAGTCTTGTTTTCTATACCTATATCAATATAAAATAAATTTTTTATGATCATAAACAAAAATAGCAAAAGATCAATTTATATTTAGCTACGAAATTTTTTTCGTAGAAAAATAGTTAAATTATTCAGCTATAAATTCTAAATCGTCACTATTTAATGATGACATATTTTGTGACAAAATTATGTTGTCATTGAATCACAGATTGATTAGAGACAATAAAATGAGCGTCACTAATTATTTATAGTATTAGTGACAAAAATTGAGGTCACAATTAAATATCAAATTTTGTAGCTAAAACTTACAATATTTAACCACGACCTCTAATTTGTCGCTATTGCGACAACTTATATCTTTTATGATGAATTTTTTTTTGTGTCTAATATTATAACTAATTCAAGACAAAAAATAGTTTGTCACGAATTGGATCCATTATTAGCGATAAAAAAAGGTGTCACTGAAAACTTAAAATTCGTCACTAATTATCTTATTAAAATGGTGCCAAAATATTTTTTGGTGGAAAACTTTAGAGGACAAAATTTTCTACGAAATTTTACGTTTCATCACTAAAAGCCTATGCTTCATGTATTTAGATACAAAATATAATTTTCGTCATAAAAGGTGAACAATTAGTGACGAATTTTATCTCGTAGCTAATAATTTCGTAGCTATATATCAATTTTGTTGTAGTGGGTTGTGTTTTTATCATTCACAACGTTCAAGCCTATCTTTACTACACCCACTATATGGACCTCTCCACTAACACCGACAACTTCAATCACTCTCACATAGACTTTCACCATATATCCCCCTTCCTAAATATCTCACATAATGAAAGTTCATCTCCCTCTTCCCTCTTCACCTATAGCCTTAGCTCTAGTAACCACACCAAAACTTTCACAATCAAGAACATTTATTCCCTTATCTAAGGCATCACTAGGCTTCTATTACCATTATCATATTATCATAAGGAGGTTCATTGAGGGACTAGAGCACAAGCATCAAGAATGGAAGTAACACTATTTAATTATAACTTATATTTTTTGATCTACTCAAGTTGGGGCATGAGATGCCAGATACGATGTAATAGGCACGGACTGCTTTATATATCAAATGACTAGATCATAAGTAGCGATTCGTTTGGGCGTAAACATACATAACATGAGTCTTTAGGACCGGTCACAGTGAGAAACATAAGCGTATATATCAAGTGTTGTATAATATAAAGTCAGGATTCATATATTCAAAGAGTATGAAAAGAATTATTGTTTGAAGCTATTGTTTCTCATTTTTAGAACTGAGATAGTCATGGGTTTGAATAAACTTTATCACTTTGTCTAATCCCAACATAAAATGAATCGGTAGTATATAAAGAGCATAGTTCCATAAAACTAAGCATGATATGAGACATGGATTTATGGATCATGAATATCATAACATAGAGGTTGAATACTTAAAAGATTGGATTTCTGATAGGCATTATCACTTCTAGTTTGGAGGTCGGAACATGGCATGAGTTACATAGAGAACCCGAAGCTTAGCATAGGCATGAGTTGAACACACAAAACTTTAGTGGAATGTCCTCATTGAATTGGAGTAGGAGGAGTTTGCCTGAATATGAATAGATTTATCATGACCCCTCCCTGGAACTTTCCACCACGAGAAAATTTGGGAACTACCTTAATTAATCATCTTCCCCTTTGATCAAAGTCACAATCCTAGACTTGAGGACATTTTCTCTGATTAAATCTACAAGCACAACACTTGCCACAAAAAAGGTATCACTATTCACATTAACGCTAAACTCCGCTGATAAACTACACTTTGAAGGAATTGCTTTTCAAGAATGCTACTGTTAACTTTGCTAGACTCTATAGGCATCACCTTACAACTCACACTCTTATGAGTATACACGTCCCCGACGCCACTCCTTAATATACTAACATTAAACCTTTAATCGCATAACTCACAACTTAACAAAATTTGTAGAACTATACCAAAGGCACCCATTGCTTATCTATATTTCCTCAATTTAGCTCTAAAGAACACCATATAAACAACTCCCTAGACTTCTCCATACTACAAAATTCAAGAACATGAACTAGGTGCGCATGACACTCATATACATAAAACCTTATCTAACAACATGTTACCTGGGGGTTCAACTTATTCATATAAACTAATGCTCTTATCCACCTAATAACTAGGCCAAAAATTCATCATCTTAACAGTAGTCCTCACATACACATACATTGTAATTTTTTCACTCAAACTTCTCATAAGCTATCAACATAAGCCTCTTTCACACACTGTATCAATCCTACTAATTCAATCCCATAAATTTTGCATCACTACCCTTAAGCAAACATCCTATCACCACGATCAACATCTAAAATTCAAGCCTATTGTCTAGTATCAATCATGTATCACCGATTAAACATGCCACCTACTATACTAATCCATCAAATATAAAAATCATCCAACGTCCCTTATCTCGCTTAACTACAACTCACAAGTTCATCCTCTTGACAATCTTACTACCATACCTTAGAATCTACCACACATCTTCTCACATGCAGTACTCATTTACAACTACTAAAGAAAAGACAATCAAGGACGGAGGGGGGGGAGGGGGTAAAGTCACATAATAAGGATAGTTGATCTTAATCTCTTAACATAACCCATTACAATTTATTAACATATTCTACTTTCTCACATTATATTTACTTACCCATACATACACCCCCACTACCTTCAATTTCCATATACACTAACGAGTCTCTACCCAAACTTGTTTACTAATCTACCCTTTACACTTACCGCTTATAAATGATTTCTACAAACACCATAACTATCCCTTCTAATCTCCGTTCTAATTTTGAATAAATAATAATCATAACCAATCACTTCCTCCACAGATTACCATACAATCTACAAATCCTACTACAACATTAGTCAATCACTACAAAATGGTACCCCTGTAATACCCCGTATATTTCTAAGCTAGAAAATAAACTGTTGTTCCTACACATGAAACCTCCTATCCTGTGATTCATATTGGAGTACATGAATTAGGATGAGTATCATAGTGATAATATAGCTTATGATGTGTTAAGCATGTTCATAAGAGTCACTTCGAGTAAGCTAAGCTAGGAACTTTTGAATCCATCAAGTTTTTATGTGTGATTTCACATAGGTCATCTTTGAACGAGCATAACTTGGTTTATAGGTGGTATTTTGGAATATTTATACCCTCCAAATTTTAGATAATTGAATAAGATTTTCGTTGATACGAAATTTGCCTAAAACGGACACCCGGTGAAGAAGTTATGGCGATTTAAAGTTTCAGCAACGCCATTTCAGTTAGTGGCGCGTCGCGCCGTAAGCCAAAATTATGTTTGTCAATTTACAGTGTCTCTCTGTGATTCCACCACGTCGCGGTGAGTTTCCAGGTCATAAACGGGGGAAACGCAATATCTCCGCGTCACGCCGGGGGACCAATCGGGTAATTTTCACAGAAATTAAATGACGCATCTAGAGGGGTATTTGGGTCATCTTTCCACCCCTATATATTCCATAAACATGTAATTAAGCCCTTATTTCACCAAAACATACTCTTTCTCTCAAAATCCTCTGAAGAACACATTTGGGTTTTCAATTGGGGATTCAAGTTTAAGCAAATTTCTACATTAATCATCAAGAATCTTCCATCTAAGGTATATGTAGTGTTCATCTATGGATCCATTTCGTTCATAGAGCTCAAGAACCATATTTTAAATATTATATTATGATTGTCTTGTTGTGATATGACCACGTGCACGTTGATGATTGTTGTTTAAGTTTAAAGATGATATCTAAAGGTGTTTTCATGAAGTATATGTGTTCGTTAGTTGAAATCCTTGAACTTTATGTGGTTTAAAATAGGAAAATTCATGAAAAAACACCTAAGCCAAAAGAATGCATGCAAAGTGTTTGATAAAAGGCCTAGGATGATAGAATTCATGTCCCATGATTTAATAGTGCTTAAATGACAAGTCCATGCTCTATGATTTATGATTTCACATGAATTCTACGTGATTGATATGCATCGTTGTTGTGATATGGATTGAGCATGATATTGAAGCTATGCAAGTATACACATGTTGTATGAATTTCCCTTCCATATGTAAGATGTTGAGAACTATACTTAGTGTGAAATCCCCTACTTATGATATGGTGAATTGTGGACTCTATTTTATGATCAAGTCAGTTATGTGTGTCAGTTTCCTTCCATCGAGTCCTGGGGGTACTAGTACCCAAAAAATATAGTTGTGTGCCTAGATCCATGTGACGTTATTATGATAATTTCAGTCAAGCCATGATCTATAGAACTCAGTCAGTCATATGACTCAGGAAATCTCAGAAATATCATGATCTCAATATATTCTCAGATAGTAGTACTATTCCATCAGTCAATGAAAGTTAGATACTCAGTCCATGTACATCCAGTTAAATCGTGTTCAGTCTCTTCAGATGGGAGTAGAAGTTGGCACCGAGTGAACCCAAGGATGGGAACTCACCTGCCAGTTTAGGGTGTGATTCTTAGTAGTCATCCTTATGTTCCAGAACTACGTAGCCAGCGTAGGTTGAGACATCTTAACCTGCTAGATTAGGGTTGATGAGGTGGATTAACCTATTAGTTTAGGGGTCCCACTATTCTCATTTGAGTACCTGCCATCTAAGGGTCACTCACAGTTGTCCTTACCAGTGGTACGGTATTGACATCCTTCTAGTCGGGGCAAAGATTGGACCCCATTCTAGCTGTATGTGTTATTGGGGCATGTTGGTTAAGAAAATACCTCCCACTGTTTCAGTCCCAGTCTCAGTAAAAGAACTCAGATTATTCTTCAGATTTCAGTATACCAGGACTATCAGTTACAGTCAATTCAGTCATAGTACGGAACTCAGGTAGTTCCATTAGATTCAAGACTGTCAAACACAGTCATCCATGTTATCAAAATCTCAGTATCAGTCATGTTAGATAACAGTAAACCATGTATTAGCTTACAGATCCAGATATTATGTATTTACGATTTTGGTTACTATGTATGCATGTTTGTACTCTTACGTTCATATTAGTCAGTCAGTTAGCATTGTTTATGCATGTAAACCCTTTTGCATTTAGCCTACCTCACTTGTATACTTAGTACTCCCAGTTGTACTGACGTATTTGTGCTATGGTTCTTTCTTTCATCTTACACATAGGTTCAGAGTCATGAGTTCCAGATCAGCAGTAGCTGTAGCATTCTAGTACGCAGAGTGGCAGTGAGTCCTCATCCATCCGAGGACGATATTATTTTATTTCATTAATTATTTCAGTTCAGTTTTGTTAGACGGTGTTAGTTGGAGACATGTTCCTTCAACTCCTTATTTTAGATAGTATTTAGATGCTTTCAGATTTAGTTCAATTTTGATTCATATTTCAGTTGTTTAGGGTATTTGTCACCCATATGGATGTTATGTTTTGTTAGACACTTTATTCAGTTGAACCTTATGGCCTATTGTTCTTGTTTTCTGCATTTTACATATATATTATGCAGTGTACAGGTACAAATATCAGTCATGGTTTAGCTTGTGGTCCTTCGGGGTCATAAGCACCGTGTAACATTCCGGTTTAGAAAATTGGGGTGTTACAACCCCACCCATCAATCAAAGGTTATACAACTAAAACTAGCTTCTTTATGCAAAAGTCACCCTCACTCTGACTTCTAAACTTGTAAATTCGTATCAGTAACTTCTGGACCATCGTACTACCAATTGGTCATGACACCTCAACATATATTACTACTCAGATGGAAATACTGTTCCAATACTCTACCACATATTTCTGCCCTTAAGCATGACATTTGCAACAAGGATTCTGAAAGGGACATAATACACTCCTTACCTCAGGTTGAAATGCATGATTGATATAGATAGGGGTATACAATGGAATCAACACACTTTGAAGAACTAACGGACTCCTCTCAAGTCCTTATGATATTTCACAACCTTATGGATAGCTCGATCGATAAGGATAACATCGTTAGGAATCTAAACCTTTGAACTTGTTCCATCTCGATAATGAGACATGACCAATAGAATTAGATAAAAGAAGAAAATTTGGATAACTTTCATATGGACATTACTGTGCATGATCTAAAGTATAAAAGAATGGGAAACATCTTCTAAGTACCTGGTAGTCTCCTGATTATAAGTGTGTGTACAACACACCCATAAATAAGACTTAACTAGACATGTCTTCGTAGGAACCCTGGGATCATGAACCATGCTCTAATACCAAGCTTGTCATGACCTTAACTAAGGCCCTGTCTATGATGGACATCCCTAAGCATAAAGGCCCGAGAAACCCTTTAGCATACTATCATAAGCATAATCCATACATAGACCAAAGTGCGGAAGATACACTAAAATTAAGAAAATTTGAGAATCAAATTATGTCAATAATGTTATGACAATACTATAACCAAAACTCATCCATGAAGCCTCTACTGAATACTAAATGTCTAGACCGGGACAAGGCCTCCGACTGGACCATAAACTAAAAGACTCAACATATAAGTAAATGCCTTTAGAAAGATAGATGACTCACCAATTCTTTCAGGTCCCAAATGTTCTACTGATGTGATAAACCACGGGACTATACCGTAGAACCTGAGATATGAGGGGTTCAATACTTGGAGAGTATTAGTATGTAGAACAATCCAAAAATATCATATACTTCATGTAAAATAAGTGAGAGCATTGTGAAAAACAATTTAGCATAATATATATATAAAACAAACACATGAGCATAATATAAAGAGCTTTCATTCATGCTTGTAAAACATTGACTCAGCTCATTGCTTTACTTCTGAACTAGATGGTACACCCTACAAATCTTAGTACCCATGGGCTATATGGGTCTGCCATTAGCTCTTGTCGGTGAAGCCCCTAACCCCAAGTTTTCCATAAGAAGGTGGAGTGCTGATATCTAATACACCACAGGACCATCACTAGCATATAATCCCTATCTGGGATATTATAATTTCGTGACGGCAAAATACAATTTTGAGTAATGAGTTATCTGAACTCGTGCCTTCTTTAGGTAACCACTTAGCACTCCTAGATCCTATATTTAGCCTTTTAAAACATGCATCTTTTGAAATCATGATTTAAAATCTAAAATGTCTGTAGTCTATTTTGTTCTATTTCTGTCATGGCATTCATCTAATTTGGTATCATCATACCAAGACTTGCAAGTCATATAATCTATACCATATCATGTCTTAGTTTTTTCTTCCAAAACTAAGTTATTGGACCACCAATACATATAATCAATATGAGAGAGTTCTTATTTCACAATATGTAAAACTCATGCAAAATACTCCCTTTTTAGTATCCTAACATAGGGTGCTAATCTTTTTCATCAAACACATGCAATTTTTTTATTAGGACATAAGAGCATTTATAAATTAATAAAACACCCTTTCAGTGGGTTATAATGCAATGCAAATCCATAATTGCTAGTGAAACATCTAGACTCACGCTTCTAACTATTCATATAAACAACCGCAGCATGTTAAGACAATGGATTTCATAAGAAGTGAGGGAATTTGGTAAATCATTCTCTCATATAACTTCTCAAACTCATAACATCCATACATATGAACAAAATTCAAGTTTGGGGAAGACCCTCTGTAATACCCCATACTTTTTCCTAGCTTTAAATCATCTGAAGAATATTAAAAGCTTTTCTTGAAAGATAAATCCACTTTTGTACACGTGGTATTTTTTTTTATTTTCACTTTTGTGTCACGTGGGAAATTTAATAAGCTTTCCATCGATATAAAATTTGCCTAAATACGATAACCAGGTAAGAAGTTATGACTATTTCAAGTTCCCGTCCTAAAACAGCGCCATAATGGTCAGTGACGCGCCACACCACAACCTAAAATGACAATTGTCCTTTTTTCAGTGTCTCAGCACAATTTCCTCTGCATCGTGCCAATGTTCCAGGTCACAAAAGAAAGGGCAATGCGATGGCTCCACGTCGCGCCATCCCCTAATTTTCCAATTGTCAAAATCTAGTGACACGGCGCAATAGCGCTGCGTCGCGCCAAGGGTCCAATTCGGGAAATTTTCACTAAAATTAAATGACGCATCTAGGGTTAAAAGGGTCAACTTTCCACTCCTATTTAAGCGCTTTAACATATGATTTAGCTATTTTTTATCCAAAATATACTAGTTTCTCTCAAGTTTATCTCAAGAACAAGATAGGGTTTCCATAGAAAGATCCAATTTCAAGAAAGTTTCACCGTCAATCTTCACGAAATCATGAACTAAGGTATGTGTTGTGTTCATTCATGGATTCCTTCCATCCATAAAGCTCAAGAACCTTGTTTTATCTATAAATCATGGTATTTATGTTGTGGGTTATTTATAATCATGTTTTTGACGTTGATTAATTTCAAAGTTGGAATCTTTGTGTGTTTATCATGATATTATGTTACCATGCAAGATAAAATCCATGAATTTAGTTTCTTATGATGTGTAATTTGATGAATTCACTTCTTCCCTAAGTTGTGCATGCAAGGTTGTTGATAAAATGCTTGAAAAAGTAGAAATCATGCTTTATAGCTTAAGACATAAGCTAAATGTGACATGCTTGTCATCCTCCTATGTTTAAATGGTTTCCATGCTATCATTGTGAAATGTGTATATTGTCGGAATGGCCATGATATTAGAATATGAGATTATAATATGATTATCAGCATTCTCGTCCATGTTAGATAGTATGATAACCCTGTACTTCATGAAATCCACAACTTATTAAATTATGTATTATTGATAAGGGTCTTGTACTTGATAAAGTCATGCTTCGTCAGTTCCCTTCTGTCGAGTCCTGGGGGTAGTTGTATCTAAAATAATAGCTGTGTGCCTAGAGCCATGTCATGTTTTCATGATACTCTCAGTCAAGCTATGATCCTTAGACTCCAGATAGTCTTATGATTCAGGAAATATCCATGATCTCATAAACTCAGTCAGTTGTCAGATATCAGTAGTATTCTGTTAGTCAACGGAATTCACTAATTCAGTCCATGTTCAGTTCAGTAAATCATGTTCAGTGTCTATTCAGATGGGAGTAGAAATTAGCACCGAGCAAACCCAAGGATGGTAACTCACCTGTTATATGAGGGTGTGATTCTTAGAAGCAATCCTTGTGTTCCAGAAATATGTATCCAGCATAGGTTAAGATATCATAGCCTACTATATGAGGGTAGATAAGGTGGCTAAGCCTGCTATATGAGGGTTCCCACCATTTTCACTAGAGTTAGCTATTATATTAGGGTCACTCACATGTTGTCCTTACTAGTGGCGCGATATTAACACCCTTCCAATTAGGGCATAGATTAGACCCCAATTCAGCTATAATACATCATTTGGGGCATGTTGGTTACATGACTACCTCCCACAGTCTTAGTATTAGTTTCAGTAAAAGAACTCAGATAGTTCTTCAGAATTTAGGACTGTCAGATACAGTCAACTTAGATACAGTACGGAACTCAGCTAGTTCTATCAGATTCAGGACTGTCAGATACAGTCACTCATGTTATCACGATTTCAGATATAGTTTCTATGTATGCAAGCATGTATTCTCACATTCATATTTCTCAGTTAGCCAGTATTGTTCATGCATATGAACCCCATGCATTCAGCCTACCTCACATGCATACCGGTACATTCAAAGTACTGACACATTTGCACTATGGTGTCTTATGCCATAGGTTCAGAGACACGAGCTCCAGAGCATCAGTAGATTCAAGTCTCAGCTGTCAGAGTTAGCAGTGAGTCCTCATCTTTCGAGGATATGATCATTAATTTATTATCTCAGTAATTAGTTTATTAGTTGAAGTTAGTTGAGGACATGTCCCATCAACTCCTTATTTAGAAAATCATATTTAGATGCTTTTTAGACTACAGTATGTTCAGATAGCTTATTTCAGCTTTGTTTTGGGTATTTCATACCCTGTTTAGACGTTATGTTTTACTTCAGTTATGTGAACCTTGTGGCCTTTCAGTTTATGTTTCCGTATTATTCAATATATTATGCAGTATACAGGTACATATATCAGTCATGGGTTAGCTTGTGGTCCTTCGGGGTCATGAGCACCATGTAGCGTTCTGGGTACCAGATTCGGGGCGTTACAAACTTGGTATCAGAGCCTAATGTTCAATAGTGTCCTAGGAAGTCAAAAAGCCGCATCTAGTAGAGTCTTTTACATGGGTGTGTTGCGCGCCACATTTATGTACATGAGGCTATAAGATGTTTTAGGAACAGTTTCCCTTCTTTTAGTATTCATTTCGTGCCAGTGAGCATAATATCAATCTAATCTCTTAGTCTAATCTATTACTTCTCCTTATTTCAGAACATACCTCCCAAGAGAAGAACCCAGCCTGTCCAAGAAGATCTCTTAGTCTAATATATTTCTTATGCAGAGTTTCAAGCTGTATTCACTACTCTTGCTAACTCAGTTGCTGCTTAGAATGAGGGACCAACTATCATTCCAGCCAATCCTATGACCAATTCAGCTGCAACCAGGATTCGGGATTTCACCCAAATGAATCATCCATCTTTTCTTAGGTCTAAGATAGATGATGACTCTTAGGAATTCCTAGATTAGGGGAAGAAGGTTACAAACATAATGGGGGTTACGTCCAGTGAGAGTGCTGAGATAACTACTCAATTGCAGAATGTGGCTCATACTTAGTTCAAGCAATGAAAGTCAGAGAGGGCAGACGATGCAGGGTCAGTTGAGTGGGAGGAGTTTGCTTCAGCGTTTCTTGATAAATTCTTTCCCCTAGAGGTTAGAGAAGCTAAGGTGTTAGAATTCATCAACCTCTGGTAGGGAAATAAGACAGTGAAAGAGTATTCTCTTAAGTTTACTCAATTATCCTGATATGCCTCTCATGTGGTTTCAGATAGCTGGGCAAGGATAAGTAAGTTTGTTTCAGGGGTGAATGATAGCGTAGTTAATGAGTGTAGATCCACCATGCTGAATAGTGACATGACTTTAGCCAGGCTCATGACTCATGCTCAGCAGATAGAGGAGCAAAAGATTAAGATGAGGGAGAACCAAAATAAGAGAGCGAAGATAAGTAGTTTCAACTTTGCTCAGCCTAAGTCAGAAAGAGGAAATCATTCTCAGTTTTTTCCTAAGTCATCAATTCTAGCTCCTTCTTTAGCCAATGCTTTAGTTCCTAAGTTCAGAAAGGGTAACAAAGATAGAGCGCCAGGCTCTAAGTCCTAGGAAAGTGTTAGCAGTGCCCACACCTATCATCTTTGCCAGACTTGTGGCAAGCACCATTAGGGTATTTGTAGAGATGGCAGTGGTATTTAGTTTAGATATGGAAAGCCAGTCCACAGAGTCAGAGACTATCCTCATCCAGGTCCTCAGGGTCAATTGAATCGTTCCTCAACTCAGTCCAGTCGTCCAAATCAGCAGGGTGCCACCTCCAGTGCTACTAGTGGGCAATGCCTAAATAGTCTTTATGCTCTTCAGTCCTGACAAGATGAGGAATATTCTCCTGATATGGTTACCAGTACGTTACAGATCTTTCATGTGCATTTTTATGTTTTTCTAAATCCAGGAGCTTCTTTTTCTTTTGTCACTCCATATATAGTAGTCGATTTCGGAGTCAGTCCCAAAATTCTAGCAGATCCCTTTTTAGTCTCTACCCCAGTGGATAAAACCATCATAGCTCGGCGGGTATACAGGAACTGCTTGGTTATGATATTTTAGAAAGTTACTTCAGCGGATTTAGTTGAATTAGAGATGACTGATTTTACTATCATTCTCGGCATGGATTGGCTTCATTCCTTCTATGCCATAGTTGAATGAAGAAATAGTATAGTCCAATTTTAGTTTCCAATTAAACTAATCCTAGAGTGGAAGGGTAGTGTATCCGTTTTAAGAGATCAGCTTGTTTCCTACCTTCGGGCACGGAAAATGATATCTAAAGAATGTGTCTATCATCTTGTTCAAGTTAAGGACACTACTTTCAAAACTCCCAGTCTTGAATTAGTCCCAGTAGTGAATGAATATTTAGATATCTTTCCCGAAGATCTTCTAGGAAGTTCTCTCGAAAGGGAAATAGACTTTGGTATTGATCTTCTTCCAGATTCTCAGCCTATCTCTATTCCGCCATATAGAATGGCACCAGCAGAACTCAAAGAACTGAAAGAACAGTTGAAGGATCTCTTAGATAAGTGATTCATCAGACCCAACATTTCCCCGCAGGGCGCTCCAGTATTATTCATGCGCAAGAAAAACGGTTCTCTTAGAATATGTATAGACTACCATCAACTCAATAAGGTCACGATCAAGAACAAGTATCCTCTTCCCAGAATCGATGACTTATTTGACCAACTTCAGGGTGCCAGTTATTTTTCTAAGATAGATCTCAGATCCGGCTATTATCAGCTCAGAGTTAGGGAATGTGACATTCCAAAAATAGCTTTCCAAACTCGGTATGGTCACTTCGAATTTCTAGTTATGTCATTTGGTCTTACCAATGCCCCAACCACTTTCATGGACTTGATGAACTATGTGTTCAAGTAGTACTTAGACATGTTCGTCATAGTCTTCATAGATAATATTCTGGTCTATTCCCATAGTGAGCGCGATTATCCAGACCATCTCAGGACAATACTTCAAACTCTCAGAGATTATCAGCTATTCACCAAATTCAATAAGTGCGAGTTTTGGATAAGGTCAGTAGCATTCCTTGGTCACATCATTCCAGTGATGGCATAAAGTAGATCCTTAAAAGTCCGAAGCAGTAAGAAACTGGCCTTGCCTTGTCTCTCCATCAGATATTAAGAGTTTCTTGGGTTTAGCTGGCTATTACAGACTATTTGTTAAGGTACTTTATTATACTTCATCCCCTATGTCCAGATTGACTCAGAAAAAAGTCAAGTTTCAGTGGTCAGATCCTTGCGAGAAGAGTTTTTAGGAGTTGAAGACTCGACTTACCTCAGCTCCAGTTCTAGCTCTTCCAGATGGTTCAGATGGGTTTGTAGTGTATTGTGATGCATCCAGAGTCGGTTTGGGTTGTTTCCTCATGCAGCGTGGTAAGGTCATAGCCTACGCCTCCAGACAGCTTAAACCCCATGAGAAGAATTATCCTACTCATGATCTTGAGTTAGCCGTTGTAGTATTTACCTTGAAGATTTGGAGGCATTATCTATACGCTGTTCATGTATATGTGTTCATGGATCATAAGAGCCTTTAGTATGTCTTTTCTCAGAAAGATCTCAATCTTCGTCAGAGAAGGTGGTTAGAGCTCTTGAAAGATTATGACATGAGTGTCCTCTATCATCCGAGCAAGGACAATATAGTGGACGATGCTCTCAGTAGACTGTCTATGGGTAGTGTTGCTCATGTGGATGACAGTAAGAAGAAGTTAGCTTAAGAAGTACATTAGCTTTCCAGACTAGGCATTCGCTTAGTCCATACAGATGAGGGTGATATATGGGTTCAGAGTAGTTCATAATCATCTCTAGTTTCTGAGGTAAAAGAAAAGTAAGATAGAGATCCCAACCTTGTCATGTTGAAAGAGTCAGTTCAGTATCAGAAAGTAGAGGTTTTCTCCCAAGGGGGAGATGGTGTTTTGCATTGTCAGGGTCGTCTTTATGTTTCAGGTATAGATTACTTAAGGCAGTGAATTCTTATAGAAGTGCATGGTGCGTGCTACTTTATTCATCCAGGGGCCACAAAGATGTACCGCAACTTGTGGAAAGTCTATTGGTGGAGTGGGATGAAGAGAGATA
Source organism: Capsicum pubescens (assembly GCA_030864215.1). Lineage (NCBI taxonomy): Eukaryota > Viridiplantae > Streptophyta > Magnoliopsida > Solanales > Solanaceae > Capsicum > Capsicum pubescens. The sequence continues at coordinate 75,860,134 of CM061546.1, forward strand.
TTGCAGAGTTTGTGGATAAGTGATCTATATATCAGTATGTTAAGATAGAGCATCAGAAGCCTAGTGGTCCTATACAGGTGTTCATTATTCCTACTTGGAAGTGGGATGAAGTGAACATGGACTTCGTGACGGGTTTAACTCAAACTCGTCATCATCATGATTCAGTTTGGGTCATCATAGACAGAATGACCAAATCAACCCATTTCCTACCAGTTCATATCTCTTATTCAGCCGAGGATTATGCCAAACTCTACATTAAGGAGTTGGTTAGATTACACGGTGTTCCATTATCTATTATCACAGAAAGAGATACCCAGTTCACCTCTTATTTCTGGAAAGCATTCCAAAAGGGTCTTGGTACCCATGTTCATCTCAGTACAACCTTCCATCCTCAGACAGATAGTCAAGCAAAAAGGACCATTCAGACTCTAGAAGATATGCTAAGGGCGTGTGCAATTGATTTCAAGGGTAGTTGGGATGACCACTTGCCTTTGATTGAGTTTTCATACAACAACAACTATCCTTCCAGTATTCGCATAGCTCCATTCGAAGCTCTGTACGGTAGGAGATGTAGATCTCCAATTGGTTGGTTCAAATTTAGTGAGGCCTTATTTATAGGGCCTAACTTGGTATTCGATTCCTTAGAAAAAGTCCAGTTGATTAGAGAAAGACTCTGGGCTGCTCAGAGCTAACATAAGTCTTATACAGATATTCGTAGAAATGATCTCAAGTTTGAGATTTGTGATCATGTCTATCTAAAGATCTCTCCCATGATGTGAGTTAAGAGGTTTGGCAAGAAGGGACAACTCAATCCCCGATATGTCGGTCCCTTTAAGATTCTCAATCGCTTTGGCAAGGTAGCTTATGAGCTTGAATTGCCTTCAGATCTAGCCTCAGTTTATCCAGTCTTTCATGTCTCTTTGCTCAAGAAGTGTATAGGTGACCCAACAGTTGTAGTCCCTATTCATAGCATCGATGTTCACCTCTTTTATGAAGAGATTTCAGTTAAAATCCTAGACTATCAGACTCGTAGACTGAGGAATAAAGAAGTCCCTCTAGTTAAAGTTCTTTGGCAAAATCAGTATGCCGAGGGAGCTACTTGGGAAACAGAAGCAGAAATGCATACCAAGTATCCTCACCTCTTCTCCACCGACTCAGATCAAGCTCAAGGTAACAGTTCTCCTTAAGCTTACCCAGTTTCATGTTCAGTGTTCGTCACAAACTTGGTATTAAATACCATTGCTTATTCAGAAATGCATTCATGTATCATCTCAGTTATATAATTATGCATCAGACATGCATTCTCATCATGAGAAATTTAGTTCCTCAGAACACCCAGTCATGTATTCATGAATCAGTTACACATGCATCAGACATGCATGTTCAGTTATCAGTCATGAGATCATGTTTCCATTATTCATGTTTAGTATGTATGTCAGTTATCTTCTCCCCTCACTCTCAGTCTAAATCGAGGATGAAAGTTCTCAAGGGGGAGATATTGTAATACCCCATACTTTTCCTAGCTTAAATACTCTCAAAAATGTTAGAAGCTTTTCTTGAAAGATAAATCCACTTTTATACACGTGGTATTTTTTTATATTTTCACTTTTTGTCATATGGGAAATTCAATAAGCTTTTCATCGATATAAAATTTTCCTAAATCCAATAACCAGGTAAGAAGTTATGATTATTTCAAGTTCGCATCGTAAACAGTGCCATATTGGTCAGTGGCGCGCTGTGCCACAAGCTAAAATGGCTATTGTCCTTTTTCCAGTATCTCAGCGTGATTTTCTCTGGGTCGCACCAAAGTTCCAAGTTGCAAAAGAAGGGGCAATGCGATGTCTCCGCATTGCGCCATCCCTCAATTTCCCAATTGTCAAAATCTAGTGACACTCGCGATAACGCCACATCGCGCCAAGGGTCCAATTTGGGAAATTTTCACTAAAATTAAATGACACATCTAGGGTTAAAAGAGTCAACTTACCACCCCTATTTAAACCCTTTAACACGTGATTCAACCACTTTTCGCCCAAGATATACTAGTTTCTCTCAAAAAACAAACTAGGGTTTTCATAGAAGATCCAATTTCAAGAAAGTTTCACCGTCAATCTTCACGAAATCACGAACTAAGGTATGCATTGTGTTCATTGATGGATTCCTTCCATTCATGAAGCTCAAGAACCTTGTTTTATCTATAAATCATGGTATTTATGTTGTGGGTTATTTATAATCATGTTGTTGACGTTGATTGATTTCAAAGTTGGAATCTTTGTGATTTTATCATGATAATATGATATCATGATACAATCCATGAATTTAGTTGCTTATGATGTGTAATTTGATGAATTCACTTATGCCCTAAGTTGTGCATGCAAGGTGGTTGATAAAATACTTAAAAAAGTAGAAATCATGTTTTATAGCTCAAGACATAAGCTAAATGTGACATGCTTGTCATCCTCCTATGTTTAAATGGTTTCCATGCTATCATTGTGAAATGCGTATATTGTCGGAATGACCATGATATTAGAATATGAGATTATGATATGATTATCAACATTCTCATCCATGTTAGATAGTATTATAACCCTGTACTTCGTGAAATCCACAACTTATTAAATTATGTATTGTTGATGTGGGTCTTGTACTTGATAAAGTCATGCTTCATCAGTTACCTTTTATCGAGTCCTGGAGGTAGTTATACCCGAAACATTATCTATGTGCCTAGAGCCATGTCATGTTTTCACGATACTCTCAGTCAAGCTATGATCCTTAGACTTCAGACAGTCTTATGACTCAGAAAATCTCCATGATCTCATGAACTCAGTCAGTTGTCATATATCAGTAGTATTCCATCAATCAACAGAATACAGTAACTTAGTCCATGTTCAGTTCAGTATATCATGTTCAGTGTCTATTTAGATGGGATTAGAAATTAGCACCGAGTGAACCCAAGGATGGGAACTCACCTGTTATATGAGGGTATGATTCTTACAAGCAATCCTTGAGTTCCAGAACTATGTATCCATCATAGGTTGAGACATCATATCCTACTATATGAGGGTAGATGAGGTGGCTTAGCCTGCTATATAAGGGTTCCTACCGTTCTCACTAGAGTTAGCTGTTATATTAGGGTTACTCACATGTTGTCCTTATTAGTGGCGCAGTATTGACACCCTTCCAATCAGGGCATAGATTGGACCCCAATTTATCTATAATGCATCATTTGGGGCATGTCGGTTAGATGACTACCTCCTATAGTCTCAGTATCAGTCTCAGTAAAAGAACTCAGATAGTTCTTCAGAATTTAGGACTGTCATATACAATCAACTCAGATACACTACAAGAACTTAGCTTGTTCTATCAGATTCAGGACTGTCAGATAAAGTCACTCATGTTATCAGTTATCAGAATTCAGTTATTAGTCATGTTAGTCATCAACATACTCATGTTATCACGATTTCAGATATAGTTACTATGTATGCAAACATGTATTCTCATGTTCATATTAGTCAGTTAGCCAGTATTGTTCATTCATATGAACCCCATGCATTCAGCCTACCTGAAATGCATACTAGTACATTCAAAGTACTAACGTATTTACACTATGGTGTCTTACACCATAGGTTCAGAGACACGAGCTCCAGAGCATCAGTAGATTTCAGTCTCAGCTGTCAGAGTTAGAAGTGAGTCCTCATCTTTCGAGGACATGTTCATCATTTTATTATCTCAGTAATTAGTTTATTAGTTGGAGTTACTTGAGGACATGTCCCATCAACTCCTTATTCAGACAGTCATGTTTAGAGGCTTTTTAGAGTACAATATGTTCAGATAGCTTATTTCAGCTTTGTTTTGGGTATTTCATACCCAGTTTAGATGTTATGTTTTACTTTAGTTATGTGAACCTTGTGGTGTTTCAGTTCATGTTTCTACATTATTCAGTATATTATGCAGTATACAGGTACATATATCAGTCTTGGGTTAGCTTGTTGTCCTTTGGGGTCATGAGAATCGTGTAGCATTCTGGGTACCAGATTCGGGGCATTACACCCTCATAGTTTAAATAAGATTTCATCATAAAATGGGGTTCCCAATGCATGATATTTAACAATTTCGAAAATCATAATATGTACATACATATATATTCTAAAACTTGTAAAAATGTTAAATCTTATGCCCATGAGATCTAGGATAGTCCTACATACCTTGATAATGATCAAAACTTAGAGTAATTTGATCCTTGGAGCTTAAAATACTCAACCCTAGGTAGTTTCTCTTCTCTTTCTTGAGGAAAAAAGGATTTGGGGATTTTAGAGAGGTGATATAATCAATGTTATGTCATGAAATGGATAGAAATAGGGTAATATAGTGTTTACGGGTCGTTTAAAAGTGAAAGAACTTCAATACCCCTTCTTCCAAGTCAACAAACCCAAAAATTAATGAATTTAAAGCATCAATACATCGCGGAGGGTAATCTCCTTGATAAGCTTTGTGTTACGCTGTATCATGAACCCTTACTGTCTCCTCACTAAAATACTCATAACTTTTTGCTTGGGTATCAGATTAAGAAAAAAATGGATGTGTTGGATAAAGGACACATTTATATATAATTTGGTGGGTCTTGAACCTCAAAATTCCATATATTCCAGAAGTTATACATGTTCAAAGTTGACCCTTGTAGAATCAAATTCTAGAATTTGGTCGATAATGAAAGTTTTTAACTCCACTTCACTCTAAGTGTTTACTAGGAACATTCTTTCCCTCAAAGGTAATTTTTACACTAGGATAATGATCATGACACTTATATTTATATGGAAATAATTAGATTCAAGTTTATACACATAAGAACAACGGTTCGAATTCTAGCCCAAAAATACGGGGTGTTACATCAAGGTAATATGTTGATATCTTATAGGTATCATGACATACCTGAAAGTGTCTACATACAGTGTAATTGGCATGATCCTTTTGCCTATCGCTACTACTATTTGAGGAACTTGAAAGTCAATTATTAGAAGGCGTACAAAAGTGTCTGACTGAACATCCTACTATGGACGGCTACAGCTGCTCTTCTGGAGAAAAAGTTTTATTACAAATGGAGTTGATCAAGGAGACACACTTGCCAGCATATGAGTGGTTAATAAGGATGAATTTGAAAAAATGAACCATGCACAAGGATGATAGTATGAGATAGGGCATGCTCATAAAAAATATCCTGAAGTCATTCAATGGCATATTAAAGTCGGCTAGGAGAGTGTCAATGACTGTAATGGTCAAAAGTCTTAAAGTATAGTTGTGGATCATTTTGTTCAGAGATCGAAGTATCCAAAATAATCAATGGCTAACAAATAAAAATGAATGCCAAATCTATTAAAAAAATTTGAGGATTATAGAAAAATGGCTTCGATACACACCATCCAAAATTATATAGTGGCTGATATCATATTTTAAGTCTAGACATTCAACTCCCACCATGGGAAGGCTACTAATAAGTAAATTCTTAATGAGATGTAAAGAACATGTACGTATGGTAAATGACAATCAAATTACTTTTTATGTTCTCATGTCATTAGGGTGTTCGAGTTTTTTGGCAACCCTGCATGGGATTATATTGCATCAAAACACTCTATGGTGTGCTAATGCTTCTAGGAGATGATTTTAATTATATATCTATTATGAATTGCTTTAAATATTATTCTATCATGTAATTTCATTTTAATGAATGGTATAAGTGTTTTATTGGGAGATGAAATTTTAGATTTATAACACCAAAGTACAACAAAGCATACAATGTAAATATTACATATCTTTTTTATCAGTTTCAGGAACTACATCAACTTCGTTTTTGTCACTATAATCTAGACACCAATTTAAATCAGTTTGTTGTGTTGGCTCAACTAAAATCAATTGATATATATATATATATATATATAGCAATATGGCACTCCAAAATATAATATTTGGGGTAAATGTTTTTGAGGCCTATCATTCATTAATTGTTGGGTATACTGGATAGGTAGAATGTTGATGTAGTTTTTAGTTTTCGAGTAGTTTCCAGTGCTCCTCTTCATTTGCTTCATAACAGTTAAGATTGTCAAATGCATGAAAAAAAACTGATATTTTTCCTTATCCAAGTATTCGATTTTATGCTTACTTCTTGGATTTACATATCTAAAATGTCACGAAAATTGCTTGTGAAAAGTCAAACCATGCCATCGATATACCACTTCATAATCACACCGTTTAGAATATATTTGAAACCATTGAAGTGTTTTAACTCAAATAATAAAATCTTCAGCTTTAGAGGAGTATGCTTCTCCGACAATAAAATGTTCAGTAATTTGTAAATCATGATAAATAGAAATAATTTTTTTTCTAGTGAATAAATACAACCATACTATTTTTTTTTGATAAATTGTGCTTGCACCAAATACTTTTGCAAGGTTTATTAAAATTCTCTCATTTTTATTTTTTCTAATATCAAATCAACTTTTCATTGGAGATTTGTGATTCATTATTGTAAAATGTAATTTTTTTTATATTTACAATGTATTATTCTAATGTAAATAATGTAAGTTGTGCTAATAAATTATTATTGTGAATCAAAGATATCAGTCCGTCCAAATAGACGTAAAACTTTAAAGTGCATATAGTATGTGCACTATGTATCTTGTCGGTGTAGAATGTGTCATATAAAGTGAAGTTGTCAATTAAAGACGTCAGTCATTCAAGACCGACATACGCACTAGAAAGCACATATATTATGTGTGCTATGCAGCTTATACGTGCAGAACATGTCGTATAAAGTTGAATAGTCAATCAAGAAGATGTACGAACTAAAAAGCCCATTTGTTATGTACACTAAGTAGCTTGTAGGTGTAGGAAATATAAAGACATCAGTTAGTCAAAATAAATATACAAATTAGAAAGTGCATATATTATGTGTGCTATGTAGCTTATAGGTGTAGAATGTGTCCTACAAAGTTGAATTTTCAATTAAAAACATCACTTAGTCAAGACAGATGTACAAACTATAAAACACATATATTATGTGCGCTATGTATCTAGTCAACATACAAAACAACTAATATATAATGTACAACGAATGCATAATTAAATATCATTAATAATATTTCAACAAAATAGTACATTCGATAGATCCAACAATATATGTACAAAGATAGTGCATTTATAATAATATATTTACAAAGATATGTGTATTTACATAAAAGTACTGCAAAATAAAAAAAATTAGCTAAAAAATTAAATAGATAATATAACTACATGCCACGAAGGAGAGCCTTGGAGTAACTGGTAAAGTTGCTGCCATGTGACCAGGAGGTTATGCATTCAAGCCTTGGAAACATCCTCTGGTAGAAATGCAAGGTAAGGTTGCGTACAATACATCCTTTTGGTGAGGCCCTTCCCCGGACCCTGCGTATAGAGAGATGTCACGAATCAAGGCTAACCCCTAGTCGCGACAACGGTGCTTATGGTCATAAGTGACCACAAGCTAACCTATGTGTTGTACCTGCTGAGAGCACTGAACAAAATAATAATAATAATGGACATGTGCAGAAAATAATTGATAAATCCATAAAGTCTAAATACCAAAAACACAAATGAATCACAAGTCTGAAACCTCTGATAAGACTGATAAAACTGACTTACTATCTGAAAGCATCTAAACTGATTGCGGAGTTGATGTGACAAAACTCCAACTAACTGGATAAAATGAAATAGTAAAATATCTGAATAATTATAACATGTCCTCGATGGATGAGGACTCACCACTACGACTATTGGATTATGCTGAGCTGTCTAACTACTGTTGGAAAACTATGTTTGTGAACCTATGATATAAGACATCATAGCGCAAAGAAGAGTATGTGGTCAGTACTTTGAATATACTGGTATATGAGATGAGGAAAGAACGGTATGCATGGGGTACTGTGCATATAAAATAAGAACTAATTAAATAGCATGAGATAACTGAATATAAATGCATGAAAACTATAATCTCTGAAAATATAAGACTAAGTGTATATCTGTTATATTATTGAGATAAATTTGTAATCTAAAAGACTAAAAGATGTAAAACTGAATATCTGAAAATCTGTACACTTAGTCAAGAAAACCTGAATTGAAAATACACTGAATACTATACTGAGACTGTGGGAGGTATCATCTAATCGACCTGCCCCAATCTGAGGTAATTGGGGTCCAATCTGTAACCCAGTTGGAAGGATGTTAGTACCGTGCCACGGGCACTAACCCTGGCTTGTGGATCCACTAATCTGGTATCCCAAAGGACCAGGGTGTCAAGCCTAAACTGACGGGTGACCCCTGAGAGGAAGTCAAGCCTAAATTGATGGGTGACTTCTCATATCCTACACTAGCTACGTAGTTTTGGAATGTAGGGACTGCTACTAACAACTCTGCCTAACTGACGGGGAAGGTGCCACCCATGTATTTGCTCGGTGCTAAATCCTACTCCCAACTGACCTGATATTGGAACTGAAACTGGATTGAGTTTAACTGGACATTATTTCATGACTGATAGTGCTCCTTGTAATCATAATAACTAAATAAATAGGAATAATCATGGTTTAACTGAACCATACTTGAAAGTCTAAAAATTATGTAAAATATGTAGGCATCAGGTTATTTATAACCCACCAGCACTGAATAATCACTGAATGTAATAACAAGCTTAAAACTATAGTAAAGGATCATGGTTCAAAACCCATAAGCATAGAAATTTCATCAAACATGTAGGGATTATGAATTTAATATGGGAATGCTTGCTAAGAATCATAAATTTAGGATTCATCATAAAATTTACTTGAATAAAATATGGGAAACTCAAATTCATAGCATGAGGAATTCAAAATCTTGCATAGGATCATATATGGACTGAATTGCATTTAAATTACCATGGAAACATGAATTAAACCCATCTTAAGCAATACAAAATACAATAATAGTAGAAAAATTCAATCTTTAATTGAAAAGAGGTTTTTTGAGCTCCATAAGTGAAAGAAAACCCATGAATGAACATCTCACATACCTTAAACCTTTAACTTGAAATAGAAACACCAATCTTGATACTTTCTTAAAGGTTCTTGAACTTGGGGAACTTGAATTCTTGATTTTTTAGGGAGAAAAGAATTGAATTTGTCTTCTTGGGGAAGAGGGGAGGGTTTTCTTGAGAGGGATTTGGAGAAGAAAGGAAAATAATGCCCTAAATGATGTCCCAACATCTCAGGGTCGGAAAGACCAAGTTAAAAATCCTCCAACTTTGGAAGCCTTAAAAATGACTAAGTCCCCAACACTTAGTGAAATTTTCAGTCCTTAAGCCCCTTATGCATGCAACTAGAAGATGGACTGAGGTAAGAATAATATGGGGTATTACACGGGAGCTTTAGTACACTAGGCTGCCCCTTTTTTATAACAACGTGCCATAACCCTATGTCATATCAGTATTGTTGTCCTAATTTCCCCGCGCATAGCATCATGTCCATCATCAATATGCCACCTTCTTATAGCATTAGATACATCAACACAAAGTATGTTCTTGGCCTTCTTTTTACGGTTGTTCTTATGCACTGATTTCTGTAAAATATAATAAGACATAAGTACATTGTAATACCCTTGTACTAACTTTTAGAAATTTTATATTTTAACTATTTTCCCCTTTTTCATGGTTGTTTTTTCTCCTTTAACATCTATGAGAATAGTTGACACAGTCCCCCAATGCGTTCAAAAATAGTATATCTGAATTTGTGGTTTTGAGCATTCTTAAGGGGGGCCAGTTTGACTTTGGTCAACATTTAGTTATTCGAGCCTCGGATGATGATTTCTAACAATTCTACTAGATCCAAAATATCAATTTTGAGTTAGTAGCATGGTTAGTTTTGGTCTAAAACCTTCTTTGCAATTTGACATCATAGATAAGAAGCTAGTTAAATTTCATCTGAAGGGGTCCTAGGGAGATAATTCATTGAAAATGATCTTTTTTCATAAATCTAATGGTTCCATTAATTTTAGAACGTCAAAATTTGCCTAGTAGACTTATTAGTATTTATATAGGATCCTAAATGAATCTCGAGGGTCCGTTCGAAGGATTTTAAAAATTAAAGTTGTTGTTTCTACTACAGGTCCCTCTTTCTTTGCGTTCACAACCTCCTCTGTCGCGTTTATGAAGTCTTAGTTTCAATAGCTTTGAGTTAGTAGATAAAGGCTGACAATTACAAAGGGTTGAGTTGTCCTCTATTTGCGTTCGTATCTCTAGGTTTGCGTTTGCGAAGGTCTGAGTTGGGACAACTTTGCAATCATGACCAAGGGCCCGTATTCATGAAGGCCTTTAGATCTGAACATTATTTTATGCTCATTTTGGCTATAAAACATATTTTTCATTATTTATTGACTTCTAAAGCTTGGATTAAGGAGATATCGAAGGGTTTTTAAGATTTCTTACAAAGGTAAGTTCCTAAAACTATATTCTATCACTTTTAATTAATTTCATCTTCAAAACAACTTCAAATTCTTGATTTTAAATGTGATTTTGGGGTTTTTTTTCCTGGTAAAATGTAAATTAGTTTTTTCTTTAATTTGAGATCCAATTTCTACTCATTTTGCATGAGTTTTGAGCTACATACTCCTCTTGTTATGGGGTATATTACTTTTAAATAAAATCTTAGTTTTACCCTTGTGTTTTTGGAAATGATTTTTAAAGAGGATTTTAGAGCCAGAACGAGTATAGTCGATATGTGTATCATTGAACTTCTTTTAACTCTTAGATGTCATATTTGATTAAATTGAACGTGTTTCATTTTGATTCGGGGGAGTCGAGTTTTTGGTTGGGGCTTTAGATGGAGTTTAGGCTTGTGGATTTTCTTTCAAGGAAAGTTGCGACGTGCCTTGACTTTTTTCAAAGTGTTTATGTGTTGTATGCTTGTTTACTTGTAATTTATGAATCTCTTAGAATTGGGGGTCCAACTTAGGTAAAATAACGAGCATTTCCATGGTACCATAGCCTTTTGATGGATTGTAGTTAGATTATTGTCTTTTCTTAGTTAGCAATCACTACTTGTAAATATCCTTAGTGTAAATTGTAGATAGATAACTTAGTTATCTTGAATAATTGATATTGAATGCCTATTTTAGATCTTGAATTTTATTTACCGAATTTTATTATGATGACAAGGGACTAGTGACCATTAGAGAATAATTATGTTATTATTTTTTAGCGATAGAATGACCGAGATTTAGAGAGTATTTCGAGTATAAATGGATTTGTAATAGCGGATAAGACTTATCGGATGAAATAAGTTAAGTTTGGCCTGTTTGTGATATATTGTCTTTGAGATTGTTGTTATTTTTATGGTTGCTCGTGTGGGGGCTTATGTGAACATTATTATTGACTCGAGAAATTATAATCATCGTATGCCCGAGTGGGGGCTTATGTGCATATTATTACTGATTTGAAGTGTAGAATTTGGTGATGCTTGAGTTGGGGCTTTGGCATTTTCCAAATTACACCTCTGAGAAAGTACAAAGTGGTCGCTAAATCAAATATAGAACCCAACTAGGTTGGGGTCGATCCCACAAGGAATAGGCCAAAAATCTTTCAAGATTTTGCTAACGTAATTGAAAATTGCATAAATAAAAAGGGAGGGTTTTCTACCTAAAAGAGTAAAAGTAATGATTGTTGGGTGATTATGGTTGTGATCAACATGAGACGAGCACTAGGATTGTGTTTCCCCGGACTTCATAACTCCACAGATTGTTCATGCTTTTCAGATTATCTCAATGTATTTCATGTAAAATCTAAATAGTTATGTATCACCTAACCGCTTCTCAAACTTTGTTTGGGTGAATTTTACTCATCTCCTCTTGGTTTCAGGGTGTCGCATTAGTAACCCTTGTTTTATGATTTCAAATTAAATATCCCATTTATGGCTCAAGTTAAATAGATGAAGGTTGATAGCTTCAAATTACTATTGATATTCTATTTTTTCTGATCTGTAACTCTCTGTCAAGCAAGTATAGAATACAAATGAGTTCCTAACGTGTGCACCCATCAAGAAAGCAATCAAACCAAAGGAAATACTAATACATGCAAGAATACCAATCTAGAATGACTTCACACTTAGACTGCTTTATTGATTCATGAGGGTTCCCACCACCCTAGTTATGGGGTTTAAATGCTCATGGTTATAATAACAAATGGAGATTCCATAGATGAAAAGTGATAATGCTGAACTTACAAAGAATATGAGTAAAAATCCAAAATCTCAATTCAATTATAAACCCTAAAAACCAAGAACAATAATTCCAAATTAATAATTTATCTCAAACATAAAATAATGTAAAAAGGTATAGAGTGCATAAAGTGATGATAAACATCCAAGAAGTATTTATAGATACCAAATAAAATATATCCTAAACAGTGTAGGAAATTAGGATAGGCATCAACTCACGACTCGTGGGTTGGATCGTGAGTACTACTTATGAGTCGTGCCTTCAAGTTGTGGAACTTAGAGCATTAATCAGCCTTAAGAATATCAAGTCACATCTGCAACCCACTAGTCGTGGGTTGTACCTACTACGAGTCATAGGTTTCCTCTAGGAATCAAACATATCATAACATCTTTACAACTCAACTCACTACTTCTAGGTACTACCCACGAGTCAACCTACAATTCGTGGGTTACCACTTTAATGACTCGTTGTCCCTTTTCTTAGTATTTTCTTCGAACCCTATTTTCCTACAAAATCAACACAAATGCACATCATATCCAATAAAAATACCTAAGATCCTGCATAATTTCCTTGTTTAAAGCATTGAAAGTTTCATGAAACCATGGCACATCAACACCATTAATTTAGAACATTTGTATGTCCTTAAGCAACTAACACATACTAAACAAACAGGATGCTTAACTTAAAAGAAACCTAAGGCACCTACAAAAGTCAATTTTTTCATTTTAGTTTAATCTTTCTACCCTCTCCTATGCCCAACTTTCAAAACCACTATATGTATCTATGCAGCTCTATAGCGTGACACAAAAGGAATCATGTGATGGCATCAGATTAGCAACAATCAATCAAACATGTATGAAATTATCATTGCCTAAACAAATAAGTAGTTATTAATAGAACCCATGTACCTATAAGACCCCATAAAATTCCTAGTTTAATTCAGTCCCATATAGCTTGTAATGTGGGGTCCCAGACTTAGGACAGATTCAGTTAAGTATTGAGACTTAGAATCATTTCTAACCTTCGTAATGGGACGACCTTATTTTTGATCCGTACGGACTTAAAATGTCAATTTTATATTGATTCATGATTAAGGATGTCAATAGATCTTCTTGGATGAATTTTGGAATTTTTGGGCAAGTGTAGAGGCATATTTGGGAGTCCAAAACAGTGGCTGCTCGTGATTAGAGTGCGACACATGCTACAGTCCACCCCTAGGGAGCATGTGATAGAGAATCCAGCGTACTCTCCAATCCATAGCTCCAGATCATGCGACACACGCTCCATAGCACGTTTCTGAATTTTCAGCTTTCAGTTCCATGTCCAGAGGGGTAAATAAGTCATTTTCCCACCTCATATCATCCCTAAAACACGATATTAATCCTTTTTAAAGAAAAATTTCATTCATCATTCACTCATTCTCTCAAAAACACTCAAGAACAAAACCCTAAGGCATCCAATTCCAAGTTCAAGCATTAAGAACACTACAATGATTTTCAAAGAATTAATAATCCAGGTATGTTAGGTGTTCATCCTTGGGTTTCCTTCCACCCTTGAAGTTCAAGAACCCTTTTCAAAATCTCAAGTTAATAATTTCATGAATTACATATATCAATTGGGTTGTTTTCATGTTCATGTTGTTAGTATGGGTTTTCAATTCACGATTTTATTATACTTTTCATGAGTATAAGAGATCATGTATGTAATTGTTGTAATCCCCATATCAAAACCCTTGAATTGTAAATTTATGATTGTAGTCATGATGCATCAACATATTATTCATGCCTAAGTACAAGATTATGCCTCCCAGATGTTTGACAAAATACTTAATAGAGTTAATTGTGCATTTGTGATCCCTTGGTGACCCTAGTGTTGAACTCATGCTATTACTACATGTTTAAATTTCTATCATGATAAAGTCATGCCTTGCAAGTGCTTGTTGGAATGCCTATGTGAATTGAATAGTGTAATTATGTCATGTTAGCATGTATTCCTATTCATGTACAAGTTCATGATTTCGAAGTTCTTGATGAAATGTCTCCATGATTGCATTGTGAACTGTTGACTATTGTCATGTTTCAAGTATTACCATGTTCTATTAGTATAGATGTTATCGACTCCTGGGGGTATTCAATACCCAATAATCTAGTTGTTTACCTAGAATTACAATAGTTACAAGATAGTCTTAGTAACGTCATGAATAGTAGAATTCAGTCAGTTATAGAACTCAGTGAACTCAGTCTAGTTCAGTCAGTCAATACGATCAGTAATAGCTCAGTCAAGCCTAGTATAGTCTAGTGATCAGTTTAGTTTCCTTTCAATTATTAGTAAAATTCAGCACCGAGAAAACCTAGGGATGAGGGTATTCCTACTAGTATAGGGTTTGACCCTTATTAGTAGTCCCTGTGTTACAGAACTACGTAGCCAGTGTAGGGTAAGACGTCTTTATGCCAGACAAGGGTTGATGCAACTATACTTATAAATTATGGGTATTCCTGCTAGATTATGGTTTACCCAGTCCTGTTAGTATCCCTTGGCAAGGTGCTAATACCCTTCCAACTGGGGTTACAGGTTGGACCCCAACTTAGCTTATCTCAGGGTTGTCGGTTAGATAAACACTTCTACTGTTACAGTTTTAGTTCTATACTCAGTATAGAACTCAGTTTAGTTCTACAGAATTAGGACTGTTACAAACAGTCACCCAGTTATCAGTAATTCAGTTATCAGAAATCTCAGATATCAGTTACACAATTATCAGAACTTAGTAGTCAGTTTTAGTATGATCCCAAATATAGTATATATGCATAGTAATGAATACTTAATATTTACAGTAGTCTCAATTATACATGTACTCTCATTCAATCATGTTCATATCATTCAGTCAGTCATCATCTCATGTATATAAACCCATGAATATTAGTCTACCTCACTTAGCATACCAGTACACTTAAAGTACTGACGCATACATTTTATTTTGCTCTATGATGTTTCATATTATAGGTTTGGTATGCACTGGCTTCAGATCGTACTTAGCAGTTCAGATTATTAGTAGTGACTACAGTGGTGAGTTCTCATATTTTGAGGACTGAGTTATTCTTTTTAGTATTTCAGTAGACTCATTTTATTCAGTTGTTGGAGTTAGTTGGGGACTTTTCCCATTAACTCCCTATTCAGACAGTTAAAGGCTTTCAGATCGGATTTTTAGATAGTTGTTCAGTTTTTTTTTCAGTAATACATCAATATTTCAGTATTGGTTTTCAATGTTGTGAACCTTATGTCATTTCAGTTATACTTTCGCATTATTTGAGTATTACTATTTAGAGCTCACAGCAGGTACCAATCATGGTTTAGCTTGTGGTCCTTTAGGATTGTAAGCACCATGTTACGTCTGTGGTACAGACTTGAGGCATTACAAACTTGGTATCAGAGCCTAAGGTTCTAAAGAGTCCTAGGGAGTATGAAAGTCGCATCAAGTAGATTCTTGTGCATGGGTGTGTAGTGCGCTACACTTATAGACAAGAGTCTATGAGGCATTTTTAGGAAAACTTTCCCTTCTTTCAGTATTCATGTCATGCGAGTATGCATGATATCAAGTTAAACTCTCTGTCTAATCCAAGTTTCCCTTCCATTTACAGAATATACCTCCCAAAAAGACTAATGAAAAAAGAACTGGAAACCAACCAACACCTCTATCCATTTAGGAACATCCCTTGAATGAGAATGTCTCTCACTCCGAACTCAGGGCTGCTTTCACTGCCTTAGCTTATTCAGTATCTGCTTAGAACAATCAGCTAGCTATTATCATATCTAGGCTTATGACTCATGCTCCGTAGAGTGAGGAAGAGAATCACAGATAAGAAGGGAGAAAGAATAAGAGGGCCTGAACATCAAGGCCAAAGGGTAGAAAAACTAATCCTCTCTACGGGAAGTATGGTAGGAATCATCAGAGTATGTGTAGGGCTGGTAGTGGTTTGTGTTTTGGATGTGCCAAGCCAGACCATAGGATCAGAGATTATCCTCGGTCAGGTTCATAGAGTCAGCATAATCGTCCCTTAGCTCAGTCCGGTAGCCCTTCTCAGCAGGGTGACGCTTCCAGTGCCACCAGTGGGCAATGCCCAAATAGACTCTATGTACCTCAATCCTGATTGGATCAGGAAAATTCTCTTGATATGGTCACTGGTACATTATAAGTTTATCATTTACATGTTTATGCTTTGCTAGATCCAAGAGATTATTTATCCTTTGTAACTCCTTATATATCCGTTGACTTCAGAGTTAGTCTCAAAATCCTAGCAGATCCCTTCTCAGTCTCTACCCCAATGGGTAAATCTATCATAGCCCGATGGGTATATAGGTTTTGTCCGATTATGGTATCAGACTTAGTAGAGTTAGTGATGATAGATTTTGACATCATTCTTAGCATGGATTGGATTCGTTCATGCTATGCTTCAGTTGACTGTAGAAATAGAATTACTCATTTTCAGTTCCCAAATGAACCTGTCCTAGAATGTAAGGGTAGTACTTCAGAACTCAAGGGTCAGCTTGTTTCCTACCTTAGGGCAAAAAATATGATATATAAGGGGTTTGTCTATCATCTCATTTGAGTTAAAGACTCTAGTTCAGAGACCCCTAACCTTGAGTCCATTTCAGTAGTATGACTTGCCAAATGTGTTTCCCAAAGGTCTTCTTAGGGTTCCTCCCAAAAGGGAAATTGACTTTGGAATGGACCCTTTTCCTGATACTCAGCCCATTTCTATACTGACATAAAAACCAATTCCATTCGTATGAAATAAAGACGGTTCTCTCAGAATATGTATTGACTATCGTTAGTTGAACAAAGTCACCGTCAATAACAAGTACCCACTTCCCAGAATCGATGACTTGTTTGACCAACTTTAGGGTGCCAGTTACTTTTCTAAAATAGACCTTAGATCAGGATATCATCAGCTCTGAGTCAGAGAATGTGACATTCCAAAAATAGCTTTCAAAACTTGGTATAGTCACTTCAATTCCTAGTCATGTTATTTGGTCTTACTAATGCCCCAGCAGCCTTCATGAACTTGATAAATTACGTGTTCAAGCAGTACTTAGACATGTTTATCTTAATCTTCATTGATGTTATTTTGTCTACTCCCACGGTGAAAATGATCATGCAAACCATCTCAGAATAGTATTGCAGAACCTCAGAGCCCATCAGTTGTTCACCAAATTTAGTAAGTGCGAATTTTGCCTAAGGTTAGTAGCTTTACTTGGTCATATAGTTTTTGGTGATGGCATTAGAGTAGATCCTCAAAAGACCAAAGCATTGAGAAATTATCCCAGACCAATCTATCTGTGAGATATCAGGAGTTTCTTAGGTTTAGCTAGCTATTACCGATAGTTTGTTGAAGGATTTTCATCTATTGCATCCCTATATCCAGATTGAATCAGAAGAAAGTCAAATTCTAGTGGTCAAATTCTTTTGAAAAAAGTTTTCAGAAGTTAAGAACTCGACTCACTACATCCCTAGATTTTGACTCTACCAAATGGTTCAGACGGGCTTATTGTGTATTGTGATGCTTCCAAAGTTGGTTTGGGGTGTGTTTTGGTGTAGAGAGGTAAGGTCGTAGACTATGCCTCTAGATAGATTAAGCCTCATGAAAAGAATTACCCCACCCATGATCTAGATCTAGCAACAAGTTTGATATTATCAAGTGTAGTCTCTCAAGGTGAGTTTGTCAATTTATGCGTATTACTATCCCCAGGTTTTAGAGTAAGGTGGTGGCAGCCCAGTTAGAGATATTGATTGATTAGTTACCGGAACTAGAATGATAGCTTTAAGCTAAGGGGGAGATGGTAGAACAAGTAACTAAGTCAGGCTTTTAGATCCTAGTAGTGATGCTAGAATGTGTATAAAAGCAGTAGGAAGGGATGATGCTTGACCCATTCCTACCTTAGTGCAAGGTTTTCCAGTCATCACCGTTATATACTCATGCCTTATATGTCAGTTCCATAATCATAGATCATGTCCCTGCATATCATAAAGGATTATGTATGCTTCCAGTCCCCAGTATAGGGAGTTGCAGTTTGCTTAGCAATAGGAACTAGATTCCATGAATTTAGAAACTTCAAACTCAGGTCATGCAACTCATGACTTGTGTGTTCATGTTTTATGGTATACTCAGTTTCAGTACTCATGTTACACACTTAATGATTAGTGAAATCCAGGTTCATACCATGCATGTCCTCAGTTCAGAACCTTTTGATGAATCCATGATGTTGTTAATCTATTCCACAGGCCTCATTTAAGTGTCAAGTTATGTATAGCGTTCATTCATGCTTCAGGTCCTCAGGTGTCAACCTTTCAGTGACCTCTCCTTATGAAGTTAATGGGCAGTTGGTTAGAAGTTCATATATAGTTGTTAATAAAGTAATAGTAATTATTCACGAGTGAGGAGTTGTGAAGAATGCGGGGTTTACAGAGCGATGCGATTATTTTGTAGATTCAAGTAGGCTTGGACATAGTGGAAGGAATCAGATCATCTTCGACCTTAGTAGGTAGAGTTTTCAGTGCCTATATGTATGTTTTCTGTAGCCTCAAGTGAGGTGTAGTGTTGAAGTAGAAAGTATGGTTGAAGGAGTAGTGGAGAAGTTTGGCTAAGATCACAAACTAGTAGTGGCATTTACATGGTCTGAGGCATAGCAATTCTATCCTAGATTATTTTTCATAGGCCTATGCTCCATATTATGAAATTCTAGCCACACTGCAATTCCTTCTTCAGATAATTGTATCCATGTAAATTGCAAATTTGGCTCAATTCACGCATCATGCAATAGTTTCAGTTCTAAATATTCAGCCATGATTCAGTTCATAAGAGTCACATGCATCATCTTAGTTTTTCCTTGATATTTAAGCCAAGTCAGTATCATCCGAGGGATGAACTATCTCAAGGGGGAAATATGACACCCCTTAGCTCTTCATATGCTAAATCTATTATCTTTTCTTCACAAAACTAGATCCAGCAGAAGGTAGTGGTTACTCGTTGGTTGACTCCCTTTTTCCTATCTCAGCCTTATAACCATTCTCATGTCACTACATGTGTTCAAGAAAATAGTTTAGTCTATGATATTTAGTTCATATATCATGTTTCTAACTTAGTAGGAATCCCATGTTCCCATTCGTGCATGCCCAGTAAATGATCTCAGATCCTTCAGTATTCTCAGCCATTTTGGAAAGGTAGCTTACGAGCTTGAGGTTCCTTCAGACTTAGCCTCAGTGCACCCAGTATTTCATGTCTCTTTCCTAAAAAAATGCATTAGTGACCCAATAGTTGTATTCCCTATAGAGAGTATAGATGTTCAGAATAGCCTCTCTTACGAGGAAGTCCCAGTCAAAATCTTTGATCATCAGATTCACAGGCTGAGGAACAAAGAAGTTCCTTTGGTCAAAGTTCTTTGGTAGAATCAGTCTGTTGAGGGAGTTGCTTGGGAAGCAGGAGTAGATATTCGAGCCAAGTATCCTCACCTCTTCTCTGCAAACTCAAATTCAGCTTAAGGTAACAGTCTTTCTTAGATTCACTCAATTCCATGTTCAGATTACCTTTACAAACTCAGTATAAATTACCGTTGCATACCATTCTTATGACAGTCATGCATTCATAAATTAGTTTTAGCCAAGTAATCATGCTTCAGTTATACATGTTCAATATGAAAACTTAGTTTATCAGCAGTTTAAGTCATATGTCATGTACCCAAGTTAAGTCATGTCTCAGTTATGCATATTAGTATCAGTACAGTTTCTCAGTAGTCACAGTTTAGTTAGTCTCATTCGAGGATGAATGTCCCTAAGGGGGAGATATTGTAAGACCCCATAAAAGTCCTAGTTCAATTCAGTCCCATATAGCTTGTAATGAGGGGTCCCAGACTTAGGAAAAATTCAGCTAAGTGTTGAGACTTAGAATCATTTCTAGCCTTCGTAATGGTATGACCTTATTTTTGATCCGTACAACCTTAAAATGTCGAGTTTTAAGTAATTCATGATCAGGGTTGTCAATAGGTCTTTTTGGGTGAGTTTTTGAATTTTTGGTCAAGCATAAAGGCATATTTGGGAGTCCAAAACAGTTGCAGTGCACGATTAACATACGACGTATGCTCCAATCCACCCCTAGGCATCATGCGACAGAGAATTCGGTGCATGCTTCATTCCATAGCTCCAGAGCATGTGACGCACGCTCCATAGCACGCTCTTGAATTTTTTAACTTTTAGTTCCACATCCAGAGGGGTAAATAAGTCATTTTCCCACCTTATATCATCCTTAAAACATGAGATTAAGCCTTCCTAAAGGCAAATTTCATTCATTATTCTCTCATTCTCTCAAAAAAACTCAATAACAAAACCCTATGCATCTAATTCCAAGTTCAAGTATCAAGAATACTCCAACAATTTTCAGAGAATTAATAATCCAGGTATGTTAGGTATTCATCCTTGGGTTTCCTTCTACCCTTAGAGTTCAAGAACCGTTTTCAAAATCTCAAGTTAATAGTTTCATGAATTACATGTATCAATGGGGTTGTTTTCATGTTCATATTGTTAGTATGGGTTTTCAATTCAAGATTATACTGTAGTTTTCATGAGTATAATAGATCATGTATGTAAATTATGTAATCCCTATTTCAAACCCCTTGAATTGTGAATTGATGATTGTAGTCATGATGTATCAACATGTTATTCATGCCCAAGTACAAGATTATGCCTCCTAGGTGTTTGACAAAATACTTAATTGAGTTAATTGTGCATTTGAGATCCCTTGGTGACTCTAGTGTTGAAATCATGCCATTACTACATGTTTAAATTTCTATCATGCTAAAGCTATGCCTTGCAAGTGTTTGTTGGAATGCTTATGTGAATTGAATAGTGTAATTATAATATGTTAGCATGTATTCCTATTCATTTACAAGTTCATGATTTTGAAGTTCTTGATGAAATATCTCAATGATTGCATTGTGAACAGTTGATTATTGTCATGTTTCTAGTATTGCCATGTTCTATTAGTATAGATGCTATCGAGTCCTGGGAGTATTTAATACCCGACAATCTAGTTGTTTACCTAGAATTACAGTAATTATAGGATAGTCTCAGTAACATCATGAAAAGTAGAATTCAGTCAGTTACAGAACTCAGTGAACTCAGCCTAGTTTAGTCAATCAATACGATCAATAACAACTCAGTCAAGCCTAGTACAATCTAGTGATCAGTTCAGTGTCCTTTTAGTTGGGAGTAGAATTCAACATTGAGCGAACCAAGGGATGGGGGAATTCCTTCCAGCATAATGTTTGACCCTTAGTAATAGTCCCTACGTTATAGAACTACGTAGCCAGTGTAGGATAAGATATCTTTCTGCAAGATTAGGGTTTACCCAGCGTTGTTAGTATCCCTTGGCAAGGTGCTAACACTCTTCCAATTGGGGTTACAGGTTGGACCCCAACTCAACTTATATCGGGGTATGTCGGTTAGATGAACACTCCCACAATTATATTTTTAGTTCCAAACTAAGTATATAACTCAGTTCAGTTCTATAGAATTAGGACAGTCAGAAATAGTTACCCAGTTATCAATAATTCAATTATCAGAAATTTCAGATATCAGTCACTCAATTATCAGAACTCAGTATTCAGTTTTAGTATGATACTAGATACAATTTATGTGCATAGTCTTGCATACTCAGTATTTATAGTAGTCTTAGTTATCCATGTACTCTCATTCAATCATGTTCATATCATTCATTCAGTCATCATCTCATGCATATAAACCTATGTATACCAGTCTACCTCACTTAGCATACTAGTATATTCAATGTACTGACGCATACCTTTTCTTTTGTGCTATGATGTTTCATATCATAGGTCTGGACGCATGGGCTTTAGATCGTACTTAGCAGTTCAGATTATTAGCAGCGGCTACAGTGGTGAGTCCTTATATTTTGAGGTCTGAGTTATTATTTTTAGTATTTCAGTAGACTTATTTTATTCAGTTGTTAGAGTTAATTGGGGACATGTCCCATCAAATTCCCATTCAGATAGTTAGAGGCTTTCAGACTAGATTATTTCAGATAGCTGTTTAGTTTTCTTTTCAATATTACATTAGTATTTCAGTATTGATTTTCACTATTATGAACCTTATGGAATTTTAGTTATACTTCCACATTATTACAGTATTACTATTCAGTGCTCACAGTAGGTACCAGTCATAGGTTAGCTTGTGGTCATTCGAGATCATATGCACCGTGTAACGTCCAGGGTATAGGCTCGAGGCATTACAAACTTGGTATCAAAGCCTAAGATTCTAAAGAGTCCTAGGGAGTCTGAAAACCACGTCAAGTAGAGTCTTGTGCATGGGTGTGTCGCGCTCCACACTTATGGACAAGACGCTCTGAGGTATTTTTAGAAGAACTTCCCTTCTTTTAGTATTTATGTCGTGCGAGTGTGCATGATCTCAAGTTAAACTCTCTGTCTAATCCAAGTTTCCCTTCTGTTTACAAAATATGCCTCCCAAAAAGACTAATGGAAAAAGAACTGGAAACTAACCAACACCTCTGCCCGTTCAGGAAGATCCCCTGAATGAGCATGTCTCTCACTCCGAACTCAGGGCTGCTTTCATTGCCTTAGCTTATTCAGTAACTGCTCAGAACAATCATTTGAATATTGTTCTATCTAGGCTTATGACTCATGCTCCACAGAGTGAGAAGAAGAAACATAGGGAAAAAGAGAGAAAGAATAAGAGGGACAGAACATCATGGCCAAATGATGGTTGTACTAATCCTCTCTGCGAGAAGTGTGGTAGGAATCATCAGGGTGTGTGTAGCGCTGGTAGTGGTTTGTATTACTGATGTGGCAAGACAGGCCATAGGATCAGAGATTGTCCATAGTCAGGTTCACAGAGTCAGCATAATCGCCCCCCAGCTCAGTCTGGTAGCCTATCTCAACAGGGTGCCACTTCTAGTGCCACCAGTGGGCAACGTCCAAAAAAACTCTATGCACCTTAATCCCAACAGGGTGAGGAAAATTCTCCTGATGTGGTCACTGGTACGTTATAAGTTTATCATTTACATGTTTATTCTTTGCTAGATTCAAGAGATTCTTTATCCTTTGTAACTCCTTATATAGCCATTGACTTCAGAGTTAGTCTTAAAATCCTAGCAGAGCCCTTCTCAGTCTCTACCCCAATGGGTAAATCTATCATAGACCAATGGGTATACAGGTTCTATCCGGTTATGGTATCTTAGGAAGTAACTTCAGCAGACTTAGTAGAGTTAGAGATGATAGATTTTGACGTCATTATCGGCATGGATTGACTTCGTTCATGCTATGATTCAGTTGACTATAGAAATAGAATTGCCCATTTTCAATTCCCGAATGAACCTGTCCTAGAATGGAGGGGTAGTACTTCAGCACTCAGGGGTCATCTTGTTTCCTACCTTAGGAAAAAAAAAGATGATATCTAAGGGGTACGTCTATCATCTAGTTCGAGTTAAAGAATCCAGTTTAGAGACCCCTAACTTTGAGTCAGTTTCAATAGTATGTGAATTTCCAGATGTGTTTCCCGAAGACCTTCCTGGGGTTCCTCCCGAAAGGGAAATTAACTTTGGAAAAAACCTTCTTCCTGACACTCAACCCATTTCTATTCTGCCATACAGACTCGGGGCGTTACAAACTCTTATAGTAAGGAAGTCCCAACTCTCACAGTATCATAATGCATATCAATACAAGGACTAAATCAAACACTCACGCTCACAAAGAAGTTCAAACAATGTGCATGAAATACCATAGGCTTTCCTTTATTTTCTATGCCTTTGTTTTTCAGACAGTTGGACTGGGATTTCTATGGGACTTTTCTCGGCTTGTAATGTAGGCTTAGGGGCAGCTATGGTACATATGGGAAATAGTGACTCACCCTCCTTGACACTACGCTTTTTATTATTGGCTCCACTATTAACCATGCTTCTTTTATTCTCCCTTTTTATCCTTTATTTATTTTCATTCTGGGTGTAGTTTTGTCCAATCATTACATTATTACATCTCTCTCTTTTTTCCATTTTTCTCTTACTCATTTTTCTACCATACCCAAATCTACTTTCTCCCCACTTTCTTATCTTTTCTTCAACATCTTCTCTATACCTATCTTCATACCCAAATGATGAACTTCTTGAACTAATTCTCTCTTATCATTCTCCACATGAGCAACACTACCTATAGATAGTCAACTAAGGGCGTCTGCCACCATATAGGCCTTGACCGGATGATACAAAACACTCTTGTCACAATCTTTTAACAATCCTAACCACCTCTTATGATGAAGATTTAACTCTTTCTGAGTAAACACATACTGCAAACTTTTATGGTACGTAAACACATCAACATGCACCCCATAAAGATAGTACCTCCAGATTTTCAAGGCAAACACAATATCTAATTCAAGATCATGAGTAGGATAGTTCTTTTTGTGAGGCTTAAGCTGCCAAGAGGCATAGGCTATGACTCTACCTCTATACATCAAAACACAACCCAGAACAACTTTAGAAGCATCACAATAGACAAAGAATCCATCTGTACTATCAAGTAGCACTAAAACTAGGGTTGAAGTGAGTCAAGCCTTCAACTCCTGAAAACTCTTCTCACAAGAATCTGACCACTAAAACTTAACTTTCTTCTAAGTCAATCTGGACAATGGGGATGCAATGGACGAAAACCCTTCTTTAAAATATCTGTTATTTTTAGCTAAACCCAAGAAACTCCTGATATCTAATATATAGATAGGTCTAGGCCAGTTTCTTACTGCTTCAATCTTTTGGGGATCAACTCTAATGCAATCAACAGAAATAATATACTGAGGAAAGCTGCTGATCTTAGCCAAAATTCACATTTGCTAAATTTGGCGAACAACTAGTGATCCCAAAGAGTTTGCAACATAATTCTAAGATGGTCTGCATGGTCATCCTCACTTCGAGAATAGAAAAGAATATTGTCGATAAATATAATGAAAAATATGTCCAAATACTATTTGATCACTCTGTTCATCAAGTTCATGAAGTATGTTGGGGCATTTTTCATCCCGAAGGACATCACTAGAAACTCAAAATGACCATAACGAGTTCTAAAAGCTATTTTTGGAATATCACATTCACTTACTCTAACCTGATGATAGCTAGATCTAAGGTCTATCTTGGAGAAGTAACTTGAACCTTAGAGTGGATCAAATAAGTCATCAATTCTGGGAAGAGGATATCTGTTTTTTATTGTGACTTTATTCAATTAACAATAGTCAATACACATTCGTAAAGAACCATCTTTCTTTCATACGAATAGGATGGGAGTGCCCATGTAGAGACACTGGGCCTTATGAAACCTTTATATAAGAGGTCTTTAAGCTGATATTTTAAATCCTTAAGCTCGGTTGGAGCCATACAAAATAGAGAAATGAAGATGGGCTGAATATCTGGAAGAAGGTCAATACCCAATTCTATTTCCCTATCGGGAGGTACCCTTGGAAAATCTTTGGGAAAAACTTCAGGAAATTCATTGACTACATAGACTAACTAAACTATTGGATCCTCTGACTTAACGTCTTTGACTCAAACTAGATGATAGATGCACCCTTTTGATATCAACTTTTTGGCCCTGAGTTAGGATATAAAATGACTCTTGGGAAACACTAAATTACATTCCCACTCAAAGACTGGCTTATCAGGAAACTGAAACTTCACTACTCGAGTGTTACAATCTATAGATGCATAACAGGAATGAAGCCAATCCATACCAAGAATAATGTCTAAATTGACCATGTCTAACTCTATTAAGTCTGCTAATATGATCTTATAAAGGACAGTGATAGGACACTTTTCATAGACTTGTTTGGCAACAACTGACTCACCCACTAGGGTGGAAACTAAGAAGGGCTTAGGGAGTTTTTTAGGTCCTGCCCTAAAATTTACTGCAACTAACGGGGTCACATAAGAGAGATTTGACCCGGGGTCTAACAACATATAAACATCAAGATGAAAGACATGAAGTATACTAGTAACAACATTTGGTGAACTCTCCTACTCCTGATGGGATGGTAAAGCATAAAATCGGTTCTGGCGTTGACCGCCACCAGTGCTGGATGATGTGCCCTGAAGAGGGACTAGGCAACCCAGAGGAGCTAGTGTGATAGTAGTCTGAGTATGGGGTGAACATCATTATTTACCTGCTTAGTATGCAGATACTCTTTGATACTATGACCCAACTTATCACAACCATAACAACCTTTCTATCCCAACAAATACTCACTAAGATGATTCTTACCACACTTAAAACATTAAAGATAACTAGGTTTTGCACTCTCACTATTCTAAGACTTGGACATAAAAGTTTTACCAAACTGCTCATGCCTAGCTCTGGGGGTGGGAGCATTGGCTAAGGATGGTGCTGTCATAGACGAGCGACCCTAAAATTGCAAATGATTTCCCCCTCCAAACCTTGTCTGACCATATTCAAACTGCCTGGTTCTAGCCTTTTTTTCCCCCTCTCTCCCCTTTAAATTTTCTTCCTTAATTTATTGAGCATGAATTAATAGCCTAGCAAGATCCATATCCCTAATAAGCATCACAGTCCTATACTCCTTGACTACCAAACCAGATAATCGAGTAACAAACTTACTCATACTTGACCTAGGGACAACCATCATGTTAGGGGCATACTTAGACAACTGATTAAACTTAAGGCAGTACTCTTTCACTATCATCGAGCCTAGCCTCAAGTTCACAAACTCCTCTACCTTAGCTTCACTTAATTCACGCAGAAATAACCTATCTTAAAATGCGTCCTAAAACACCTGCCAACTCATAGGAGCTGCATTCTTACCTCTACCATTCTTCCACATAACCACCTAATCATATGCCACATCCTTCAGCCTATAGGATACCAACTCTACACTTTTCTCCTTAGTAGCATGCATAATCTGGGTGATATTTCTCACCTTATCTAAGTAAAGTTGTTGGTCCTTACCTTCTTTTGACCCAAAGAACTCAGGGGATTCATTCTGAATTCACAAATTCCGACTGCTGCTAAATCACCTTTCTGTTGAAGTGGGACTACCGCATGATGGTTTCCCTAAACATTGGTAGTCACAGCTTGGGCCAACACCTGAAAGGCAGCCCAAAATTTAGCATGGGAAACATTCTCATTCAGAGGGTCAGTAGGTGAAGTGGCTGGTTATCATTTCTGAGTGCATTATCTCAGCGAGGAGGCATATTAAACTTTCATGTAAGATCACGAGTTAAAATCATATAGAGACACTGTAAGCATGATAGATCATGAAAGAAAAAATGATTTCCTAAAATGTCCCGTAGCCTTTTGCTCATAAATATGGCACGCTTCATATCCATGATCAAGACTCTACATAACATAGCTTGTCTGACTCCCTAGGACTCTTTAAACCATAGGCTCTAATACCAAGTTTGTAACACCCCAAAAATGGGTCTCAAAACACCACACGATGCTCTGAACTATAAGTAGTCCTGAGCTAACCCTGAAAGCCAGTTACTCATTCTAAAAACCCATGTAAAGATAATATAAACATGCTGTACGCTAAAATACTTAAATACTATTTGAACTGGACTAAGTTTAACTGAACATAATGTCTAAAAGTTCTTAACTAGGATATCTGAATAACCAACACTGCGAAACTAAAGTGTATCTAATAGTCGAACAAGCCTCTAACACTATAACTAGAGATTCACTGGGAAAGACCCCCGTTTGGGTATAACTAACTGAAAACATCTAAATAAAACACTTTATAAAACTAGAAATCTGAATAACTAAGTCCCCAAACTATGAGGACTGGCTGTCAGGATGTAGATAGAGATGCTCGCGGTCAATCACGCTGTGGGAACTGAGCACCTGAACCTACATTATTAAACAATGTAGCACATAGAAGTATATATGGATCAGTACTTTTGAAATGTACTGAGCATGTGGCGGTGAATACATAAGTAAAACAATATCTCAACATTAATATATACTGATAAAAGAATGCATGCTAAATATACATGGCTCATATTAGCTTGAATAACTGAAAGCTGGAAAATCGTAAATCATGAATAATAAAGTGTGTTGTATAAATCTCAAGATCCATGACACTTAGTTCTAAAAATTATACTTGTAATCTTTTTTAAATTTATGCAATCTAACTGTAAAAAGGGCTCACCTTTATCATATGAAACTAAAAGCTGAAGTTCTGTAACTTGTGTTTTAAGTAAGACCATACTTGAGTAAATTTGTGCACCTTTACACTTGATTTCTAAAAGCCTTTCTATTAGGGAGGTTATTCTAACCGACATACACCATGTGAGCTATCATGGAGTCCAACGTCTAGTTCCCCTAAGGAGAAAACCTCATATTGGGGAGAGGTGTCATACTCTTGCCAAGGAATATAGCCTGAGCCAAGTGATCATATTTTATATCCATCATCCATATAAATTGGAATAATCTGAGTAATCTATACCTACATTGTCTTGTAGTTCTGGGGCATGTGAACATACCCAACTTGCAAATACTACCCCCTTTAATCTGTATGCTCATTCTGTAAGAAATCCACTTTAAAACTAACATAAGGGTTTATAATGAAAACTAGTTATGCATCTATTTACTTTAAACAATAATAATATTTGTAATCAAAACTATAAAATGGATTCCATATCTTAGCTAAGGATCAAAAGATCAAATCTTGTTTAAAAACTGAATATAAACTAATCATGGGATTCTTAAAAGTATTATCTTCTTGAGATATCAATAATTATACTTAGGGCTTAACACCCGTGCTATAAAATTATATCAAATCATCACAAAGCTTATGCTCAATAATAAAATCTTGAAATTCTTTAGTAATTCTACTCATGATAATGAAAATTAATTCTAAATATGTAAAATCAAGTCACACGCATAAACATGCAAAAATAGAGATGCAATTCAACATTTAAATCACTTGTAACATCATAATCTTCAAATAATGATAATTGGGTATGAACCCTAAATTGAAAATCATGTAAATTCAACTTTAAAGACTAGTTTTGGGCATGAGGATGAAACGAGTATCCTTGTTCATAACCCCACATACCTTGCTTGATGAATTGAATGTAAAAGTTTGAACTTTTGAATCTCTAATGGTGTTCTTAAAGCTTCTTCTTGAAGTTCTTGAACCCGAAACTTTTGGTTATAGGCATTGTTGGAGTAGGAGTTATGGAATTGTTCTTGATTCTTAGAGATAGGGTTTTGTTCTTGGAGAGAAAAAAGATGAATAATTAAGCATCTATGCTATTTGGGGATGAAATTCTGTGTTTTAGGAGATTTGGGTAAGGGTAAATGACTCAAATGCCCCCATAAACCCGTCCTATAACAATACAAAATTGGGGCACTGACGCAATCAGAGACGCGTCGTGTCATTCACTACAATGCGATTAGCGATGCATTGTGTTGCCTTACCCAATGCAGCCACCGATGCGGTGCGTATATATCACATCGACCTTCTTTCTTGGCCATCCAAACATGCCCCAAACCTTCTTAAAAAATTTCAAAACTCACCTGAGAGGTATTATGGACTACCCTGATCACGAAACAACTTAGAAATTAAGATTCCAAGGTCACAAACGTCGAGAATAAAGTCGTCAAAGTTTAGAGGCCAAAAATGAGACAAAGTTTCCAATATTTAGCAAAAATTTCAGGTCCAAATTCTCTGATGTGCCTCTTCTGAGCTGAATTGAATTAGAAAGAATACGGGGTATTACAAGGCATGTCGGGCGTATCATCTAGAGGTGGTGGTGATGGTGGACTGAAGGAGAATCCCAATACACACTGCTTGCACTCACTCTAGAATGGGATGATGGACTTTGTGTCGACCCTCTTTTGGTCCCGTGTAAACTCATTCAAGCTATCACTCTACTCGGCATGCCCTCATCTTCTCTTAGCCCTAATAGTTTGGGCCTCATCCTCATCAACAAATAAGTCAATAATCAGTTATGGAGGTATAGGCAATGACTGTTAAATAGGAGGTTTGATTGTAGGGATGACAGGAGTGTGGATTATAGCTAATGAACGGACCTCAGACTCAAAATTGCTACCTCCTCTAATAGGCTCAATAAATTAAGCATTCGAGCCTCACAGAGTTGCTATCTCATCTGTATCCTGAAACTGTCAATTCACCCATGAAACTCTCTAGTAAATTGCTCTATATCAGCCATCATTCTCGACTCAACTTGCACCTCTGATGCTTCCAAAGTAATCCACACTCAAGGCTGAATTTGACCAAGTAATCTGGCCAACTAGGTATTGATGTGTGTTTGGCATTCTACTAACTCTTGCTATCTATCCACCAACTACTATAAGAACTCCCATGACGCTGTCACCATGCTTAAAACCAATGGGTGAGGGTAACTATAGAAGTAGAAGTTGGAGTTGAAGTGCCTATAGCCCCATCATTGCTCACAATAGCAGAAGTCTCTATAGGCTGGATGTCTATCTCAACATTTCCACCCAATATCATCCTATCAACATGCTCAGCCGACTCTTAAGGCCTCTTAAACAAAGCCACTCTAGAAAAGGTATAAGTTTGTGCCTTCTTCTGTGCTACTGGGTTGGCCTCATCACGAATCAACCCTACATCAACAATTCAGGTGACCTCAATATGGTGATCAATCTCTTGTAATATTGATACTCCTACTTCATAACACTATCTTTGAATCAAGAAAATGAAAGAAAAATTGGCGATCTCATAAAAAGCTCTCTCGTGAATCTCGTCTCAAATCTACCAAGAAAAATCTATGCCATATCCAATAATGATAATTCCAATCAATACTACCCAATCCCATGTGAGAACATTATCCATAGGTATGGGGAACAACATATGCCTCACTATGGACCACCAAAACTTCATTATGAAGTTCAAAAAGGGCTTCTTTATATCTACCTTTCCCTCAACCCAAGGAGTGTCAACACCAAGCTCAGCAATTTGTTGAACCACCCATCTTGATAACTCTCTTCTATGCTTCTGTTGGTTGAGATCCCTCATTATCCTCCTACTCCTCACTAGCTTTATCTTATAGTCAAACTCATTTGTAGACACCGACCTATCAAACTCCTAACAAATATAAATCTATGAATCATCTCCTCAGATAAGTCAACTCGAATACCCCTAACTAATGTATGGGAAAATGGAGGCTGGTCTTGAGCTCTCATCATCGAAAGTGTGATAAAATTAATGGATATGGAGTAGGATGCATAAAACTTATGTTCACCTATGGGCAGTAAGGTCTGAAAGGCTCACCCATCCATCCGAGCTTATATCTCTTAAATATGGCATTCAAGTCCAAAATCTCTACCAAAGCTGCGAGGCCAATGTGGGGCTCCTTAACTATGCTCCATCGATGCCTTCCCTAATCAGTAATATCAATATCTCTTTCATATATTCTTTGAATTTCCTCCATACACCACCTTTAAGTAGCTTGAAATACTGTTATGGCAGAGATATGTGTTGACTTCTATACCTCTGCAACTAGAGGTGATGCAGAGGCATCTTCTGTACCTTTTAAAGAATCTGCACCCTCATAAGATTGGGTCACATCTTTCTCTTAATCTCCACTACCTAACTCAGACTTTACCCCCTCCCCGAACTAGAGGACAGCTGACTCTTCCTTACTGTCACTGGAACTATACTTCTCCTTTTTCTCATCAGAATGGGGAGTGGCAGACGAGTATGGTGGTGACCTCTGTACAACCTTTATTTTGGTTTTAGCCCGAGCAACAGGAGTTGGTGGGAACTAGGTCCTGGACTAAAATATTGGTGGTAGTGTAGGCTGAGAACCTAGCCGAATGAAAGGCCTGAATACTACATCTCTCAGAGTCTAGTGTCGGGTATGGCCTGAACTAAGGGTGTACTACTAATTGAGTAATCCTCTATGGATCCATTCTATTTAGGAAACTCACATCTCAGTCTGGACTGAACTCCCTTCTTCGGTGTTGCTTTTGGTGCCATAGTACCTGTATGTAGAATCGTCAGTAATTGAATTGCATTAATAAAAAAAGAGAAAGCATAAGTCTAATTCAGGTCCAACCTACAATTCCAGGTCACGACTCGTGGGCTGAACTCGTGAGTTAAAAAGTCAATCCACTAGTTCAACCCAAAACTTGTGGGTTTAATTCATGAGTTTTGACTTTCCCTCATAGGTATCAGATCCTGAGTTTTGAGTTTCTAAACCTCAGTTCTGATTCCCACGAGTCCAATCCATGACTCGTGAGTGTAATTCACAATTCATGGGTTGGTATCGTAGGTTCAAACCTGAGGGTGAACTGCTTTCACTAAAAATTTTCATCTCTAAATTTGTATCCACTATCACCTATGTACTTTATTTTGATAAAATTAGTTCAAAACAACACAAATCAGTTCAATTCCACCCTTTTAAAGTTTAATGAATTCAAGAATTTAGAGTGTCAATCAAGTCTTATTAGTCGAAGGGGTGTGTCAATTTTCCTCATACAAGATCAATTAAACACCAAAGTTTAACCATGAGAGATGTTACCTTATATATGAAGATAAAATAAAACAAAGAATAATTGATTAGCCATACTTGGGGCTTTAGTACGCACAAGAGAAAGAGGTGAAGTTGGGTTTTGAGTTGAATATGCATAGAGGTGATTGAGTATGAGGGAGTTGAGTTTATGAATGCGTGTTTGAATTGGAGTAGAAGTTTGTTTTGCATTTAGGATTTGGATTGGGTTGTAAGGTTTTAGTCGAAGGAAATAATCGATTTGTGTAGGGTAGCATATGCATATTGTTTAAGTAAAAATTTGAAATTTTGGGTTACCTGGGTCCATTTGTGACTCACAAGTCGTGAGTATAAATCACGACTTGTAGGCTTTGGGTGTGAGTAAGTTCTGGGACAAAAATTATCTTTTAGATTTCTATTACTCAACCCATAAATCATGGGTTCACGACTCGTAGGTAGAAGTCGTGAGTTAAGATTCTAAAATATGCTAGGGATATCTAATTCTCTCTATTCAACCCACAAATTGTGGTTTAGACTCATGAATTGTGGGTAGGACTTGTAACTAAGGTTTAGTGAATAGAAAATCCCCTCTTATTCTCACTAGTCTAGTGCACGAGGTATGCTTTATACCTACGATCCCTAGACTATACTCGTGAGTAAACTTACCTGGAATTTTTTGAATTTTTGATTTTTTATATTAAGTCAGTGATTTCCTCAAATTTTCTATCCTGCAAAACAAAACAAAGTGAAAACTAAAACCTTGGGTTGCCTCCCAAGCAACGCTTGATTTAACGTCGTGGCCCGACGTGGCTATGTTGGTGTAATACCCCATACTTTTCCTAGCATATTTCATCTCAAGAATATCTAGTATTATCTTCTAAATTGAATTATGGTTATTCCATGAGGAATTTTCAAGATTTTTACTTTTTGTCATGTGGGAAATTCAATAAATTTTCCATCGATATAAGATTCTCCCAAATCTGATAACCGAGTCATAAGTTATGACTATTTTAAGTTCCCATCATAAAAAAATGCCATATTAGTCAGTGGCGCGCCGCGCCACAAGAGGAAATGGAATTTGGAAAATTCTAGTATGGGTCGGCGATTATGGCGCGTCGCGACAGGGCCCAAATTCAGAATTGTTTTTTTCCAGTGTCTTAGCATAATTTTCTCCACGTCGCACCAAAGTTCCAGGTCATAAAAGAAGGGGAAACGCGATGGCTCCGCGTCGTACTATCCCTCAGTTTTCCAATTGTCAAATTCCAGTGACATAGCGCGATAGCACCGCGTTGCGCCAGGGGTTCAGTTCGGGAAAATTTGACTGAAATTAAATGACGCGTCTAGGGTTAAAAGGGTCAACTTCCCACCCCTATTTAAGCCCTTTAACACGTGATTTAGCCACTCTTCACCCAAAATACACTCTCTTCTCTTAAAAACCTCTCAAGAACAAGCTAGGGTTTTCATAGAAGATCCAATTCCAATAAAGTTTCTCTGTCAATCTTTACGAAATCACAAACTAAGGTATGCGTAGTGTTCATTCATGGACTCTTTTCGTCCATGAAGCCCAAGAATCTCTTTTCTAAGTTTATGTTTATGGATTTCTTTATGAATTTCATGTTGGGTTAGTTTTGTTTATGTTGAGAATGATCAATTGAATTCAAATCCATTTTGGGTGATCAATTTTATGTGGAATTGATTTGTTTAGATGTATATTCATGTTAACCTATGAATAAACCCTAGGATGATGAAATTAGCGATGAATCATGATGATTAATTGTTGTATAATGTTGTCTACATGTGCTATTCCTACCATGTGTTTGATTAAATGGCTAGATGTAGGAACAATGCCCAAATAGTATGATATCATGAAATCGCTATGTATGTACAAGTTATGCATATCACATGATTTGATGGAATGCTTCTATAAATGTATTATGAATTATGATGTTAGTTATATGTTCAAGTAAGTTATGCTTGGACAGTTTCCTTCTATCAAGTCCTGGGGGTACTTGTACCCAAAACATTAGCTGTGTGCTTAGTGTCATGTTATGTTTTCACGATACTCTCAGTTAAGCCATGGTCCTTAGACTTCAGACAGTCTTATGACTCAGGAAATCTCCATGATTTCATGAACTCAGTCAGTTGTCAGATGTCAGTAGTATTCCATCAGTTAACAGAAGTTAGTAACTCAGTCAATGTTTAGTTTAGTAAATCATGTTCAGTATCTATCCAAATGCGAGTAGAAATTAACACCGAGAGAACCCAAGGGTGGGAACTCACCTGTTATATTAGGGTGTGATTCTTAGAATCAATACTTGCGTTCCAGAACTATGTAGCCATCGTAGGTTGAGACATCATAGCCTTCTAGAGAAGGGTAGATAAGGTGGCTGATAACGCTTAAATTACACTCTTGAATGGATGTAAGTGATCGTTTTCAATATAAAACCCAACTACGTAAGGGTCAAATCCCACAGGGAATATGGTATGAACTCAAGTTGTTTGCAGTTTAATCCACTAATAGTTTAATGTTTCCTGAAATGAGGGGTTTAGGTTTAACAAGTTGTTGTTTATCACTTTACTTTTGGTGTTTGTAAATCAAGAGTTTATGAAATAACCAGAATTATGTTCACTAAGGCTTCCGGTACATGACAGATGCTAAAAGTGATCCAAGATTCTCACGGTGGGTAGGATGACAAGCTATCTTTATCGATGTTATGCTTAAATGTATCTCGACCTACTTAAGCATTTAATTCCCTAATCCTCTCGGACCGAGGGAATTTCTATTTACTGCCCAGATTTTACCTCAGGTTAACCAACCTTGTTACAACGCTGATTATTAAATGAAGTATTTCTGAGTCCCTGTTGATAATTCACTTCCTACTATATTTGATTTCTTTCTCAAGCAAATCAAAGAAGGTATGTCTACCATTTGCAACCAACAGACGTTAATTAAAACTTCAGAATTATCAAGAAATCCTACCACCTTTTAAATCTTGAATACTTAGCACCTAATCAAGACCAAACCCTAGATCCCATAACTCAGGTTAATGTAGTTTAGGTACTCATGATGTAACGAACGAAACACATAATTGAATTTATGATTTGAAAGATAAAACTTACAGAGATGAATAATAACTAGTGAATCACAGATTAGATCACAAAGGAAAAATCCCAAAATACTGATAATAATCTCTCAAAAATAGTTGTGTTGTTAAATTCAAGAAGTAAGGAGATAAAATATCAAAATATGCTCTCCCCAAACTCCAGATGTTGACCTTGTGCTGAATAATAATGATAATAATCACAAAAATGATAATAGTAATGTCTAGAAAACCCTAAAACAAAGCATTAAATAGTTTACCCTAAATAAGAAAAAAAAATCAAGGTTACAGCTTTTTCTCGAAATAGACAACGACCATTGGTGACGCCTTATCAGGATCCTATCGACTTATCAAGAATGTCATCAATTTTTTCTTCAAATCTGCACTAGTCCTGTCTTAGGTTGACGACAACTTCTAACGGCTTATCAGTACTGTGACGACTTATGTCGTCACACTTTTGCTCCAATTCTCATGTCCTACCTAAGTCTGACAATATTCCTTACAAATTATCAACATTATGACGACCTATCACAAAATGTCGTCGATTGTACCAGCTGGAAATCATTCCCTATTTAAGGCTGACGACAAATTTGATAACTTATCAGACCCTTGACGGCTTATCACAAAATATCATCATAACTTCCACTTTAGGACAATTCTCTGTCTACTGATGATGACCAACCTGATAGCTTATCACCGGGATGATGACTTATCACAAATGTCGTTAGCCACACTTGTCTTTAGATTTCTTCAAATTTCAACTTCTTTACTTCATTTCATGTTGGTTCTCTATCATATCAGCTTAAACTGCAAAATCAAACATAAACTAATAAAAAATAACTAAAGTTCTCAAGACCTTGCAATTATTTAGAGTTAAAAGCCTCAAATGTGTTAGCATATGATCACACATCAACACCCTCAACTTAAAACAATTTCTTGTCCTCAAGAAACCAAAACATAACTAAGAGAATACAAAGTACAATTTGGCAGCTAACTACTCATATTAGTTCAGAATAATTTCACTATCTTCAAGGTCATTCAATTTAAAACTTGTTGTTGATGTTTTGAAGAACAACTATACAACTCACAAGCATCAAGATACGACAAAAATTCAGCAATAACAATTATGCCATACCAAGATCACACTATCTGAACAATTCAGTGACTTAGCAACATACCCAATGTGCCCTCACAACAAAGAAATCCCTTTTTCACTCATATCAGAATTCACATACATAAACATAGGGATAATCACAAGTCTCACTCTCAGAATAAAGTTCCAAAAACTGTATGTCAAATGCCATAGGCTTGCCCTTATAGTCAGTACCCAAATCTTTAGGTAGGTCAGTTAGGATCACTTTAGGTCTTTTATTAGGCTTGTAATGTAGGATAGGGGCGGGTATGATATTCATGGATATTTTAGAGTGACTATGCCTCCTTGACACTACACTAAACTCTTAGGGTTTCACTTCTCAACCTTTTTTTCTTCCCCTTCTTTTATTGATCACACATGCTCAATATGGATGTGGTCTTTTCAATCATCATATTATCTTGTTATCATCTTTAACACAACTTTCTCTTTTCTTATTCCTTTTTCACCGCACCTAACTTTTTATTCTTTTCTCTTATTCTACCTCTCTTCATGCTCATTTTGCATCACACACCCCTATAATAGCCACTCTCAACTTAGGTTATTTGTCTAAGTCAAGGTGCACAGTATTTAAGGAGGACCAGGGCCAAAATAGGTTCATTGTGAGGTAAACGGGAAGGTGAGAGGTTTCACAGAAAGAAATAGGCATATAGGCTCAAATCAGGGATCAAGGGATATTATTCACATTGGGAAGATCATTTAGGTTGAAAGTGGGTTACAATAAAAAATGACCTATTATCTTTTCCTAACCCCTATCCTATAACCTAGGCATGACTAACAGGGCAAGTTCTAGATTTGGCACACAACAGGATCTAAGTAAGACCTCACACATACATGGTAAACAAGTACATCACATATCACTACTTATCTGATTCATGCAATTTTTTTAGCAAAAATCATCAAGTCGCCAGACTAATGCCATAAAAAGATGCACCGCAGTCGCAGATGAATGCAATTCATATGGTTATAAACTCAGATTAATAGAGAGGTGTTCAAAAGGCACAAAACAAGCTAACTGCCTTAAGTACTTGTATTACTCCTAATTATCTAGCAAAAATTGTTACAACAACATCCTACCCTACACCCTCAACTTAGAATTAAAAATAAAGCTAAACTAAGGGTTAGAGTATACCTGGAATAGATCAATCCCGGGGTTCATGGGTTGACTCCATGCAGTGCCTGATTTAACATCGTGGCATAAATCAAGTATCTCGATTACTTCAGACTTCATCAAGACAGATAATGGTGATACTTTTTATTAAGTCTTTCAGACCAATGTAAAGCTTGACACGTTGCCCATTTACCTTGAAGGTACTGCTGTCATTGTTTTCAAGTTCCACTACTCCATATGAGTAGACTTGGTTAACTTTAAAAGGGCCCGACCACTTAGATTTCAGCTTACCTGGGAACAGTTTGAGTCTGGAATTGAACAAAAACACCATGTCACCCTTTTGGAAGTCTCATTTCTCTATCCTCCAATCGTGGTATTTTTTTATATTTTATTTATACAGATCTGCTCGTTCATATGCCCTGAGATAGAATTCATCCATCTCATTCAGTTTCCCCAGTCTTAGCTCTGTTGCCTTCTTCTAATTCAAATTCAGCCTTTTGAGTGCCCATAGAGCTTTGTGCTCCAGCTTTATTGGTAGGTGGAAAGATTTTTCATAGAAAAGTTGAAATGGTTACATGTCAATGGGTGTCTTGAATAAAGTCTGATATGCCCATAGGGTATCATCGAGATTTCAAGACCAATCTTTCCGGCTAGCGTTCACCGTTTTAGATAGGATGGCTTTAATCTCTCGATTTGACACCTCCACTTGCCCATTAGTTTATGGGTGGTATGTAGTAGACACTCGGTGCTGCTTCACCCCATATTTTGATAAAGCTGCTCAAAATAGTTTGTTGCAAAAATGAGAACCTCCATCGCTTATAATAGTACGTAGTACTCCAAAGCAAGAGAAGATGTTCTTCTTGAGAAAAGAAACAACCCTCTTCCCTTCATTATCAGAAAATGCTACCGCTTCGACCCATTTCAAGACGTAGTCAAAAACAACTAAAATATACTTCATCGCATATAAGCTTACAAAAGGACCCATGAAATCAATGCCCCACACATCAAATAATTCCACTTCAAGCATCTTAGTCAAGGGCATCTCGTGTCTTTTGGAGATTGATCCCTGCCTCTGACATTGGTCATATTTCAGAAAAAATTCATGGGCATACTTGAACAATATTGGCCAGTAGTAGCCACTCTGCAACACCTTCCTAGCCGTTCGTCGCCAGCATGGTGACCCCCAACTGGGGAAGCATGACATGCTTCGAATATGCATAATACATCCATTTCCGGTACGCATCTCCTTATAATATTATCCGCATATCGCCAAAAAAGATATGATTCATCCTAGAAGTAATGAGTCACATCATGCAAGAATTTCTTCCTTTGATGGAAAGAAAGGTTTTCTGGGATAACTTCACTCACAATATAATTTTCAGAATCCGCATACAAAGGCAATTTTTCCACAGCGGCAGCCATGATCTCCTCATCAGGGAATGCATCATTTATTTTTGTTTCATCACTAATTTCCTGTTCACCTTCCATTCTAGAAAGATGATCTGCAACCTAGGTTTTACAACCTTTCCTATATTTGACCTCAAAGTCAAATTCTTGCAGCAGCAATACCCATCTAATCAGCCTTGGTTTTGCATCCTTCTTAGACATCAGATACCTCAAGAAAGCATGGTCGGTGTGGACCACCACTTTGGTCCCAAACAGATAAGCTCTGAACTTCTCAAATACATACACTACGTCCAGAAGTTCCTGTTCAGTGATGGTGTAATTCTTTTGCGCTCCATTCAGTGCTTTGCTGGCGTAATATATCGGATAAAATAGTTTGTCCCTCCTTTGCCCCAATACAGCTCTATGGGAAACACCACTGGCATCATACATGATCTTAAATGGTTTTGACCAGTCAGGTGCAACAACAATAGGGGCCTCAACCAGCTTCTTTTTAAGGCATTCAAATGCCTTTAAGCATTCATCATCGAAGGAAAACTTCACTACTTTCTCCAAAATTTTGCAAAGTGGATTTGCAACCTTAGAGAAGTATTTTTATAAATCTTTGATAAAATCCAACAT
Organism: Capsicum pubescens; assembly: GCA_030864215.1. Taxonomy (NCBI): domain Eukaryota; kingdom Viridiplantae; phylum Streptophyta; class Magnoliopsida; order Solanales; family Solanaceae; genus Capsicum; species Capsicum pubescens. The sequence continues at coordinate 75,900,337 of CM061546.1, forward strand.
GTCCAAGAAAACTACACACTACCTTCATTGAAATGGGAGGTGGTAGTTTCTCGATAACTTCCACTTTTGCTCGATCAACTTCTATCCCTTTTTTGGAAATTTTGTGGCCAAGAACGATGCCCTCTTTTACCATGAAATGGCATTTTCCCCAGTTAAGTACCAAATTAAATTCAACACATCTCTTCAAGGATAGATTCAGATTTTCCAAACACATCTCGAATGAGTCACCCACCACAGAGAAATCATCCATGAATACATGCATGGTGTCCTCCACCATGTCTGAAAAGATAGACATCATACACCATTGAAAAGTGGCGGGCGCATTGTATAGCAAATGTGGCATCCTCTTAAATTCAAAGGTGCTATATAGGCATATGAATGTCGCTTTCTCCTGATCTTCAGGAGCAATGTAGATCTGGTTGTATCTGGAATAACCATCCAAGAAGTAATACCACCCCCTTCCAGCTAATCGATCAAGCATTTGGTCCATAAAGGGCATCGAGAAGTGGTCTTTTAGAGTCCAAGAATTCAGCTTGCGGTAGTCCATGCAAACTCTCCACCCAGTTACAGACCTAAGTGGAATCAACTCATTCCTTTCATTAGCAACCACTGTTACCACTTGCTATTAGAAATAGGGTAAACCACTCCTGCATCCAACCACTTAATAATCTCCTTCTTAACCACCTCTTGAATTGGTAGGTTAAGATGGCGCTGATGCTCTATGGTTGGAATATAATCTTTCTCAAGTTGAATTTTATGCGTGCAGATGCCCGGGGGAATGACAATAATATCTGCGATGGTCCAGCCTATAGCCCTACTGTGCCTCTGAAGTACTAAAATAAGTACATTTACCTGTTGCTCATCCAAATCAGCTACAATAATAACAGACAACATGTTCCCATTGCCCAAAAACACATACCATAAGTGTCCAGACAGTTCTTTCAATTCCAACACCGGAGGCTAATCAATAGATGGCTTGGCTGGTGGTGTTGGTTTATTAGCAAGGTCAAGATCTAGATTTTTAGGAGCATACGAATATGAACCCATTCCTATCAAAGCACAAACGGTCTCTTCATACTCTTCGATGCCTTCACTAGCATAATTCATTATAATTGCAGCCAAAGGTTCGATAACAAGTTTCTCAGCTATGGACACTTCCTGTTCGTCCTTATAATACACATCAACTATTGAGAACACACTCATTTCTTCTTGTTCCTTCATTGACTTACCCACATCAAACCGGACCACTTCATCATTCATCTTGAATAAGAGATCATTCGCTCTCAAATCAATCAACACACTTCTAGTTGAGAGGAAAGGTCGACCAAAAATTATGGGCACCTCAAAGTTCACCTCGCAATCTAGAATAATGAAGTCTGTAGGGAATATAAAGTTGGAAACCTTCACCAACACATCATACAGAATGCCAACAGGTTTCTTTACTGACCTATCCGCCATAACAAGCCGTATGTTGGTGGGTGTGAGATTTCCCAGACCCAACTTTCTATAAATAGTCAGTGGCATATGATTGCTCCCAGATCATATAATGCCTGGGCAAATTCCATAGTCCCAATTGTATAGGGAATAGTGAATGCGCCCGGGTATGACTTCTTCTGCACCAAGGTCCTTGTAGAAATAACACTACAATGGTGGAGATTTTCCTCCAATTTGTAGCTCACAACTCTTTTCTTAGTCATAAGGTCCTTCATAAATTTCGCGTATCCTAGCATTTGCTCAAGTGCCTCAACCAAAGGGACATTTATTGTCAATTGCTTGAGCATTGCCATTAATTTGTTGTATTTTTCCTCATCAGCCTTCTTCTTCAATCATTGGGGAAAAGGAGGTGGTGGTCTTGGGATAGTTTTCAAAACCACTTTCTCTTTCTTCTCTCGTTCCTTCTCCAAAGCATTAATAGAACTATCCAGCTTCTCAGACTCCACTAGATTACTTTATTCGGATTCATCAACAACTACCTCACCATCTACAAATTTTCCCATAGAAAGGACAGGTAATATATTACCAATCCTAGTGGTAATCACCATACATGAGCCATCATTCTGCAGATTTTGAACTGTATCGCTTGGTAACATTTCACTCTTTTTCTGGTTGAATGCAGTTGAAAGTTGGCTCATCTGCTACTCCAACTGTTTGATGGCAGTGGAGTGTGAGTGCACCAACTGACTGATGGATGTTAGATCGGTCTTCATGGTGGTTACACCAAAGTTAGTGGCATCAACTCCCTTTAACAATTTCTCCATCATGTCCTCCATGGACATCTTTCCAGAGCTAGTTGCAGCAGCTTCCCGATTTCTAGGAGAAATATATAAACCACTCCTGTCATTATTTCTTCTCCAGTTTCCTTGCTCCCTATATTTGTAACTAGGCTTGTCGTAAATGTTCCGACCTTGATTCCCTTGGCTATTGCCTCGAAAACCTCCCTGATTATTAACATAGTTCGCCCCTTCTTCAGGCTCCACATCCACTCGATCTTGAGATGTTACACCTTTAACTTTCTCAGTCTTCCCTGATAATAAGTGCTTGGTGAGCAAGTCCATCTGAGTCTTTAGATGGGCCATGTCTTGATCCCGCTTCTTATCTCTCTTGCGTTGTTCAATAGACATACCAACAGAAATAGTGGGGCTTGCTACTACAGACTCCCTAGTATGCCAAGCCCGACTCTGTTTGGTCATCCTATTTAACATATCTGAGGCATCTTAAAAAGATAGATCAACAAACGAACCACTAGCAGCATTATCTACAATAGTCTTTGTTACAGAGTTGAGGGCCCTGTATAAATTCTCTATCAAGTGTTGGTCCGTCGTATTGTGGTTCGGACACTGTGTTAGCTTCTTCTTGAATCTCTCCCAAGTCTCATGCAAAGCTTTAGTAGGGAGCTGACTAAAATTGCTGATTTCGTCCCTCAACTGTACCCTCCTGGAGGGTGGAAAAAAACATTCTAGGAATGCTTCTTTCAATTGCCTCCAGTGGGTGATGGAATCAGGCATAGTATCATTCAGCCACAATGTTGCCTTCCCAGAAGGAGACAACGAGAACAACCTCAATCGGATAGCATTTTGGCCCACTCCTGGGTTATCAAAAGATTTGCAAATGGTGACAAAATTCACCAGATGCAGGTTCAGATCATCCCTAGGAAGGCCACCAAACAACCCTTTTAGATTGAGGAGTTGGATCATAGTACTTATAATGTTGAACTTGGATCCAGGTGCTAATGGTGGAGGAATAATTTCACCCATGCAGCTGCCCCATCCATGCCATCATCATCATCATTCAGATCATACTGGACCGGCTGGTACTCTTGTCTTCTTTGAATGAACGGTACCGGTTAACATTACGTGGAACTTGTGCAGCTATTTTCTCTGTACTCCTTGGGTTAACAGGGTTCAATAACTCCTCGTTCCCCAAATATTTGTCCTTAGGGTTTGGATGTCGGCATGTTGCCCGATATTTTGCATAGTCACCTGAGCTCTAGCTAAGGCTGCCAGTCTGTCAGCGTCTTGCTGTTCTGCTATTCTTCCTATTCGTTGTGGTTTCAGATTTAGTGGTAATAATGTTTCTCAAGAACTTCTGGTGTTTGGTATACACTATAAAATCCTGCAAATAAACAAAAACAACAAATAAACGTAAATCTAGGAAATTTAACTAACAGTCAATTAGCATATACAAACTTCAGCTTACAACCGTATTCCCCGACAACGGCGCTATTTTTGATAACACTCAAATTACACTCTTGAATAGGTGTAAGCGATCGTTGTCAATATAAAATCCAACTAGGTTGGGGTCGAATCCCACAGGGAATATGGTGTGAACTCAAGTTGTTTACAATTTAATCCACTGATAGTTTAATATTTCCTGAAATAGGGGGTTTAGGTTTAACAAGTTTTTATTTTCACTTTACTTTTGGTGTTTGTAAATCAAGAGTTTAGGAAATAACCAGAATTATGTTCACTAGGGCTTTCGGTACATGACAAATGCTAAAAGTGATTCAAGATTCTCACGGTGGGTAGGATGACAAGCTATCTTTATCGATGTTATGCTTAAATGTCTCTCGACCTACTTAAGCATTTAATTCCCTAATCCTCTCGGACTTAGGGAATTTCTATTTACTACCCATATTTACCGCAGTTTAACCAACTTTATTACATCGCTGATTATTAAACGAAGTATTTCTGAGTCCCTGTTGATAATTCACTTCCTACTATATTTGATTTCTTTCTCAAGCAAATCAAAACAGGTATGTCTACTATTTGCAACCTACAAACGTTAATTAAAACTTCAGAATTATCAAGAAATCCTACCACTTTTTAAATCTTGAATACCTAGCACCTCATCAAGACCAAACCCGAGATCCCTTAACTCAGGTTAATGGATTTTAGCCACTCATGATGTAACAAACGAAACACATAATTGAATTCATGATTTGAAAGATAAACTTACAGAGATGAATAACAACTAGTGAATCACAGATTAGATCACAAAGGAAAAATCCCAAAATACTGATAATAATCTCTCAAAAATAGTTGTGTTGGTAAATTCAAGAAGTAAAGAGAGAAAATATCAAAATATGCTCTCCCCAAACTCTAGATGTCGACCTTGTGCGGAATAATAATGATAATAATCACAATAATGATAATAATAATGTCTAGAAAACCCTAAAACAAAGCTTTAAATAGTTTATCCTAAATAAGGAAACAAAATCAAGGTTACAGATTTTTCTCGGAATAGACGACGACTATTGGTGATGCCTTATCAGGATCCTGACGACTTATCAAGAATGTCATTAGGTTCTTCTTCAAATCTGCACTAGTCTTGTCTTAGGTTGACGGCAACTTCTGACGTCTTACCAGGACTGTGACGGCTTATCAGAAATGTCGTCACACTTTTTCTCTAATTCTCATGTCCTGCCTAAGTCTGACGGCATTCCTGGCGACTTATCACCATTATGACGGCCTATCACAAAATGTCATCGATTCTACCAGCTGGAACTCATTCCCTGTTTAAGGCTGACGACAAACTTGATAACTTATCTGACCCTTGACGTCTTATCAAAAAATATCATCACAACTTCCACTTTAGACCAATTCTCTGTCTACTGATGACGACCAACCTGATAGCTTATCACAGGGCTGATGACTTATCACAAATGTTATCAGCCACACTTGTCTTCAGATTTCTTTAAATTTCAACTTCTTTGCTTCATTTCATGTTGGTTCTCTATCATATCAGCTTAAACTGCAAAATCAAACATAAACTAATAAAAAATAACTAAAGTTGCTCAAGACCTTGTAATTATTTAGAGTTAAAAGCCTCAAATGTGTTAGCATATGCTCACACATCAGTGGCTTAGCCTTCTATATATCGGGTTCCCATCGTTCTCACTAGAGTTACCTGTTATATTAGGGTCACTCACATGTTGTCCTTACCAGTGGCACGATATTGATACCCTTCTAATCAGGGAATAGATTGGACCCCAATTCTTCTATAATGCATCATTTGGGGCATGTCGGTTAGATTACTACCTCCCAAAGTCTCAGTATCAGCCTCAGTAAAAGAACTCAGGTAGTTTTTCAGAATTCAGGAATGTCAGATACAGTCAACTTAGACACAGTACGGAACTCAGATAGTTCCACCAGATTCAGGACTGTCAAATACAGTCACTTATGTTATTAGTTATATCAGTTATCAGTATGTTATGTTATCAGTATTCAGATTCAGTACTTATGTTATCACGATTTCAGATATAGTTACTATGTATGCATATATGTATTCTCACATTCATATTAGTCAGTTAGCCAGTATTATTCATGCATATGAACCCCATGCATTTATACTACCCCACATGCATACCAGTATATTCAAAGTACTGACGCATTTGTGCTATGGCGTCTTATACCATAGGTTTAGAGATACGAGCTCCAGATCAGCAGTAGATTCCAATTTCAGCAGTCAGAGTTAGAAGTGAGTCCTCATCATTCGAGGACATAATTATTTCTCTATTATATCATTAATTATTTTATTAGTTGGAGTTAGTTGGGGACATGTCCCATCAACTCCTTACTCAGGTAGTTCAGTCAGTTAGAGGCTTTATAGACTATCATGTTTCAGAATTTAGTATTTTTAATTTTGTTTTGGGTATTTCATACCCTGTTTAGATGTTATATTTTACTTCAGTTATGTGAACCTTATGGCCTTTCAGTTCATGTTTCCGCATTATTAAGTATTTTATGCAGTATACAGGTATAAATATTAGTTATGGGTTAGCTTGTGGTCCTTTGGGGTCATGAGTACCGTGTAGCATTCTGGGTACCAGATTCGGGGCGTTACAATTAGGTACTCAGACTTCACATACAAACCTATGAGTTGTATCCCATGAAGCACCTGATTTAACATCCTGTCATGACTCAACTCTCTTGACTACACAGACTTCTTGAAGTCTTTCATTCTCATATACTTTTATCTCTTTTGTGCTTCCTATTTAATGCTTAACACAATATCCATTCACCTTGAATAGGACATCACCATCTCGTTGTAACTCAACTGCACTATGTGGAAATAATTTTACCATGATAAATGGTCCATACCATCTAGACTTCAACTTCTTAAGGAAACAAATAAATTCTCAAATTATACCACAAACTAAATCATTGGGTTGAAATTCCCTCCTCTCAATTCTCTTGTCATTGTACAATTTCATCTTTTCCTTATATATGGATGAACTCTTATAGGAATAGAGGAAAAATTCATTTGTCTCACTCACCTTATCCAATCTCAAGTGAGCGGCATCACTTGTCTGAAATATTATCTTCTTCAACTCTCATAGAGCCTTATGGTTAAGTTCTACTGGCAAGTGTCATGACTTTCCTTACATAAGCAGGTAAGTCAATGTACCAATTGTGGTCTTGTAAGTTGTTCGATAGGCCAAAAGTACATCATCTAAATTTCTCGACCAGTCAATCCTATTGGCATATACAGTCTTTGCCAAAGTAGACTTTATCTTCCCATTGGAGACCTCAACCTGCCCATTTGTCTGCAGATGATAAGGTGTTTCCACCTTATGCTTCATACCATATTTCTCAAGTAAGGCTTTTGAACAGATGATTGTAAAAATAAGACTCACCATTATTGATGATAGCTCATGGAAGCGCAATTGCTTCCACCCATTTAGACACGTAATCAACTGCCACCAAGATGTACTTCATCCTATACAAACTCACAAATGAGCCCATAAATTCAAAAACCCAAACATTAAACAACTCAAGCTCAAGGATGGGCATTGTAAGGAGATCATGCTGCCATGAGATATTCCCATGCCTTTGGCATTAGTCACAAGCATGAGCATAGTAAAGTGCATATGTATAGATACTTGGCCAATAGTAACCATATTGTAGAATTTTATGGGCAGTGCGATTAACTCCACGATGAACCCCAACTGGAGATGAATGGAAGGCTTTCAAAATACTCATTATCTCAACCTTGGGAATACATCTCCAAATCACACCATGAACACACAAAAAGAATAAGTATGGATCATCCTAAAAGATGTTTATTACCTCATTCTTAAATTATTTTTGCTGCTAAAAATACATGTTTTTTGGGACAAGGTCACTTGCCAAATAATTGATAAAGTTAGCAAACCAATGGATTAAGTTTTATGATGCTTCCAAGATATGATCATCTGGAAAAGTATCATCAATCTCAAGATCACCCCCTATTTTAAGAATCAACTCTTTTTCAGGTGGGATAAATGGTTTGCAACTTGATTTTTGGTGCCCTTTCGGTCCTTCACCTCAAAATCAAATTCTTATAGCTATAGTACCCATTGAATCAACCTTTGTTTAGCATCTTTCTTCACCATAACTTAACTAAGACCAGAATGATCAGTGTGCACAATAACTTTGGTACCAATCAAGTAAGACCAGAATTTTTCAAAAGCAAACACCATCATGATCAATTCATGTTCAGTAACCATGTAATTTTTCTGTTTGGGGTTGAAAGCTTTGCTAGCATAGTAAATGGGATGACATATCTTCTCTCATATTTGGCCTAGGACTACACTAAGGGCCATTACACTATTGTCACACATCACTTCAAAAAGAAAGGCCTAAGTAGGGTTGAAATCAACCTCTTTTTTAGGCACTCAAATCCTTGAGACAAGCATTATCAAACATAAACTTTACCTTTTTATTGATAAAGCCTAAACCACCATTCCTTAGAAGGATAAAGCGGTTTCTGTCAAAATGTAGTAACCCAACTAGGTTGAGGTCGATCCTACAGGAAATACGTCAGATATCTTTCTTGAACTTATTGAAATCACCAGGAAGTGTAGAAAAGTAAAATGGAGGGATTTGTAGTAACTAGCAAGAGGTAACTAGAACTTGATGTTTTAGGTTGTAAACAATTTATGATGAACACTAGGATTGTGTTCCCCGTCGCTTCTAACTCCGTAGATTTATCGTACACTGTCGAACTATTCCAATACCTTGCATGCAGAATTCGATAAGTTATGTACCATCAACTATCTTGTGGACTCATTGAAAATTTTTACATTTTACCATTTGATTCTCATGGTGTCTCTTTACTAACCCTTATCCTAGATCCCGATTAACTATAACCTTTTGAATCTCAAGTTATTAGATGAAAAGTAATAGTCTTATGTGGATTACACTAATTAGCCTAGATCGACAATTAATCTTTAAATTATTATTATCATTTTCTTTTCCTACTCTTTATCTCTCATATGAAGCAAGAAATGAATATAGAAGGGATCTTAATGTTGGCCACCACTAAGAAATCAATAAGAATGAAGAAAACCCAATACATTCAAGAATCTTAATCTAGAACAACATGACATTTCCTCCACTTCATTAATCTGCTAGGGTTCCCACAACCCTAGATAAGGGAATTAGTCGCTCATAGTTATGAGATCAATCATGGAATCCACAAAAAAAAATTATAGAATCAATCTTACAACAATGAAAGAAGAAATCCCAAAGTCTTAAATTGAATAACAAACCAAGAACAATAAGAGTATATGGTAGCCTCAAGGGCCTATCTCTCAATATCTTACATATCCCTACTAAACAAAATATAAAGAGTATTTATAGATAACAAGAAAGCTTAGAAATCAAATCCTAAATAAAATATGAAAACTTGACCAAACGTGCATAATGATTACTAAAGAACATCATAGGAGTGTTGTAACACCCTGATTTTCTGAACCGGAATGCTACACGGTGCTCATGACCCCGAAGGACCACAAGCTAACCCATGACTGATATCTGTACCTGTATACTGCATAATATATCATAAAATGTGGAAACATGAACATGAAAGTCCATAAGGTTCGAACTGAATAAACATCTAATAACAAAATATCTGAAAAAGGTATAACAATACCAAAATAAGTCATAAATACTGAAAATAATGAGATCTGAATATCTAATCTGACATTTAGTCTGAAAGCCTCTAACTGAACTGAATAAGGAGTTGAAGGAACATGTTTCCAACTAACTTCATCTAGTAACTGAATAGTAAATGTAGAAATAATCATATCGTCCTCGAATGAGAAGGACTCACTGCAAACTCTGAATACTGGAATGCTATTGCTGATCTGGAGCTCGTTCCTCTGAACCTATGGTGTAACATAAGAGATATAACCATAGAGCAAATGCGTTAGTATGTCTGAATGTACTGAGTATACGAGTGAGTAGGCTAAATGCAAAGGGTTATATGCATGAACAATGCTGACTAATAAGAATGTGAGAATACATACATGAATACATATCTGTAACTGAACTCGTGTAGATACTGACTATTGAGTCTGAATATTAACAACATGAGTGTACTGATACTGAGATACTGAATAGATGGACGACTATTTCTTACAGTTCAAATTATGAAGAACTGGTCTGGTTGACTGTGTCTGACAGTCCTGAAGCTAAATACTGATATCATGAATTCTGATAACTGATATGACTGATACATTAGTTTAAAAAACTGATATAACTGTGATGATCGGCCTAACCAATATAACTGATACTGAGCGACTGTATCTAACAGTCTAAATTCTGATGGAACTATTTGTGTTCCGTTCTACTTAGAGTAACTAAATCTGAGATCAGTCCTATCTAGCGGGTGATCATGAGTATACTGATAATAAGGATGATTTGACTTAGTCTGAGATAAGTCCAATCTAGTAGGTGATCGTTAAATCTAATAATTCTGATACTGATTAATCGTAGTTAAGATCAGTCCTAGCTAATGGGTGATCTTGAAGTCTATTTACAATGATAAGCATTGACTGTATCTAACAGTACTGAATCTGTACTACTAAGCTGAGTTGACTGTGTCTGAAAGCCCTGATTCTGTAACTGAAACTGTGGGATGTGTTCATCTAACCGACATGCCCCAAGCTAAGCTGACTGGGTCTAATCTCTGCCCTAACTGGAAGGGTGTCAGTACCGTACCACCAGTAAAGACATCTGCTGTGGAGTCAGTCCTAGTCTAGAGGGTGACTCCTAGGATCAGTCCTATACATATAAATATGCTAATGGGTGACCCCTGAGTATGTCAGTCCTATCTAACAGGTGATATCTCGTACCTGTGCTGGCTACGTAGTTCTAGAACTTAGGGATTGCCTCTAAGGATCTCAGTCCTAATCTAGCGGGTGAGTCCCTATCCCTAGGCTCACTCGGTCCTGAATCCTACTCCAATCTGAAAGACACTGAACTAAATAACTAAGCTGAATTGAATAACTAAACTGAACTGATTAGCTGAACTGATACTGATTAACTAGACTGATACTAGTGGTATTATTTAGTGGAGCTAAACTAAGTTTACTAGATTCCGATGACTGATAGAATGTACTGAGTTCTGAGGACTGGTTGAGAGTACTGAAATTACTGAGATTGACTTTGAATACTGAGGTTATAGATATTACTGATTACTGAGATCACTGAGATTACTGAACTACTGAGATTACTGAGGTTACTGGATTTTCCTGAGTCACATGACTGACTGAATTCTATAGATCATGGATTGACTGAGAGTATCGTGATAACATGACATTATTCTAGGCACACAGCTATATTTTTAGGTACGAATACCACCAGGACTCGATGGAAGGAAACTGATACAACATGACTGACTTGATTATAAGATTGGAGTCCACAATTCACATTGTCATAAGTAGGGGATATTATAGTTCTTCAACATCTTAAGCATGGTAGGGAGTGCATGGATATATTTCATGTACATATAGTATATATACATTATCATACATGCTTCATACCACAACAATAGCAATACATTAATAGCATGGAATTTATATTGAAGTATATAGATAACATGGACTTGTCATTTAGATATCATGGAACCATGTAAACATGAATTCCTAGCATCTTAAACATTTTATCAAACACCTTGCATGCATAATATTGAGCATAGGTGTACTTAACAAATTTAGAAATCTTGAACCACCTAAATTCATGGCTTTCGAACTAACCTATTCACATGATTCATGAAAAACACATCAAGACACAACCTTGAATCCAAACAACAATCATTAACATGAATATAGTCATAAAACAACAAGGAAATGACAATTTATAATTTAAAACATGATTCTTGAGCTCCATGGATGAAAGAGACCCATGGATAAACACTACACATACCTTAGATTAAGAATTCGTGAAGATTGACGGCAAAATTTCCTTGAAATATACTCTTCTATGAAAACCCTAGAACTTGTTCTTGAGAGTTTTGATGTTCAGAGGAAACCCTAATCTTGTGGTTGAGAGTGTATGAGAGAGATTTTTGATATGTTTAACTAAAGAGAATGGAAGATAATATGCTCCCTGAAGGTTATAAGTCGTGGGAAGTGAAGGAAAAAGACAAAAATACCCTTACAAAAACGTCCCTCAATTACTGGAAAAATATACTTGACACCATCCGTGATAGGCCGTCAGGTCCGTGATAGGCCATTACGAATGGTCATCACAAAAGGGGTCCAAATTCTTAATTTTCTGCCCAGGGCTGACGATGTCGTCAAAAATGTCGTCATAATGTGATGACATCGTCAAAAAGATCGTCAGAAACGTGATAGTCCGTCAGAAACGTTGTCACCATTTTCCAGCTTGACATGCTGGAACAAAATGGGGATAACTCTTTTCTATGATATCGGATTTAGGCAAAATTGGTATCGTTAGAAAGCTAATTCAAATAGATTTCATTTAATATATAGTAAACCACCCAGTTCATCATATACAACGAGTTATGGTTGATTGAAGTTGATCCAAGTTTTGACGCTCACTAAAACTTGAACGATAGGAAAGCTTTCAACTTGTACTTGATTTAGGGGACCTCTATGATCTAAATTCATGCTCAAATAGATTCCCACACTACATAATTAATTAACACACTAAATTTATATAGGATTTGAGGCTTTTGAAACATCCACGCATAGGAATGACGGATTTTCATTCTAGTCCAAAATGTGGGGTATTACAATATCTCCCCCTTGGGAACATTCATCCTCGAATGATACTGGCTGAGATGAGAGAAAAGACAACTTTCAAAAATATCTATCATGAATGACTGATCATGATTTCATGGCTGACATGATTGAAAACTGAGCATATCATACTGTACATGCATATCTGATTCATGCGTAGCTGATTTATGAATGTAGGACTGAGTGTTCTGATAAATTGAGTTTCTCAAATTGAGAATGCATATCTGATGCTTAACTAATAAGTTGAATCCATGCATATCTGATGCATGATTATATGACTGACATGATACGTGAATGCATGACTGAAAGTACTAATAAGATGACCACGCATATCTGATGCATGAATACATGACTAACTGACTCACGAACATGCGACTGAACATGCAATGGTAAAGGCACTAAGATTGAACTGAAGCATGAGACCATGACTGATTCTTCTACGTGACATATGGACTAAACATCATGAACTGAACTGAACCTCTAAATACTTGACTTATAGCTGGGGTCTAACTTGAAGGTCAACTTATGAGTACCCTCTACTCTAGACTGAATTCGTTATGCAAGGAGAGATTGAAGGATCCAAGGTATGAGAGAGTTAAGAGAAAGTGGGGTATCTCCCCCTTGGGACACTATGTACCTATAAGAACGCTTACCTTACGGAGATACTGGGTGATGCACAGGGCATCTACAAACTAGATTATAACTAAAGTTCAAGATTCAGAAACTAATGAATGATGCATGAGATGAACTAAACTTGCAACTACTAGGAGGTTCTACCTTAAAATTGTTACATTCTCTGAAATTTTTGATAGCATGAATAGATGCAAGGATGAGAAAACAAGCTATACAAATTTGACTGCTCGATTGCTAAACTGACTCGATGGTACGACATGAATATTGAAAGAAGGGAAACTGTTCCTAAAACATCTCATAGCCTTCTGCACATAAGTGTGGTGCACAATACACGCATGTACAAGACTCTACTAGATGCGGCTTTCAGACTTCCTAGGACTCTATTGAACCTTAGGCTCTGATACCAAGTTCGTAACACCCCAATTTTCTAAACCGGAATGCTACACGGTGTTCATGACCCCGAAGGACCACAAGCTAACCCATGACTGATATCTATACCTGTATACTGCATAATATATCATAAAATGCGGAAACATGAACATGAAAAGCCATAAGGTTCGAACCGAATAAACGTCTGATAACAAAATATCTGAAAAAGGTATAACAATACCAAAATAAGTCATAAATACTGAAAATAATGAGATCTGAATATCTAATCTGACATCTAGTCTGAAAGTCTCTAACTGAACTGAATAAGGAGTTGAAGGAACATGTCTCCAACTAACTCCATCTAGCAACTAAATAGTAAATGTAGCAATAATCATATCATCCTCGAATGAGAAGGACTCACTGCAAACTCTGAACACTGGAATGCTACTGGTGATCTTGAGCTCGTGCCTCTGAACCTATGGTGTAACATAAGATAAAGTACCATAGCGCAAATGCGTCAGTACGTCTGAATATACTGAGTATATGAGTGAGGTAGGCTAAATGAAAAGGGTTATATGCATGAACAATGCTGACTAATATGAACGTGAAAATACATACATGCATACATAACTGTAACTGATTTGCTGAACTGATACTGATTAACTAGACTGATACTAGTGGTATTGTTTAGCAGAGCTAAACTAAGTTTACTAGATTCCAATGACTGATGGAATGTACTGAGTTCTGAGGACTGGTTGAGGGAACTGAACTTACGAAGATTGACTTTGAATACTGAGGTTACAGATATTACTGAGATTACTTAACTTCTGAGATTACTGAGGTTACTGGATTTTCCTGAGTCACATGACTGACTGAATTCTATAGATCATGGCTTGACTGAGAGTATCGTAATAACATGACATGGGTCTACGCACACAGCTATATTTTCGGGTACGAATACCCCCAGGACTCGATGGAAGGAAACTGACACAAGATGAATGACTTGATCATAAGATTGGAGTCCACAATTCACATTGTCATAAGTAGGGGATATTATACTTCATGTAGTTCTTCAACAGCTTAAGCATGGTAGGGAGTCCATGGATATATTTCATGTACATATAGTATATCTATATTATCATACATGTTTCATACCACGACAATAACAACACATTAATAGCATGGAATTTATATTGAAGTATATATCTAACATGGACTTGTCATTTAGATATCATGGAACCATGTAAACATGAATTTCTAGCATCCTAAGCATTTTATCAAACACCTTGCATGCATAATATTGAGCATAGGTGTACTTTACAAATCTAGAAATCTTGAACCACCCAAATTCATAGGTTTCCAACTAACCTTTTCACATGATTCATGAAAAACACATCAAGACGCAACCTTGAATTCAAACAACAATCATTAACATGAATATAGTCATAAAACAACAAGGAAATCACAATTTATAATTTAAAACATGATTCTTGAGCTCCATGGAGGAAAGGGACCCATGGATGAACACTACACATACCTTATATTAAGAATTCGTGAAGATTGATGGCGAAATTTCCTTGAAATAGACTCTTCTATGAAAACCCTAGGACTTGTTCTTGAGAGTTTTGATCTTGAGAGGAAACCCTAATCTTATGGTTGAGAGTGTATGCGAGAGATTTTTGATATGTTTAACTAAAGAGAATGGAAGATAATACGCTCCCTGAAGGTTATAAGTCGTGGGAAGTGAAGGAAAAAGACCAAAATACCCTTACTAAAATGTCCCTCAATTGCTGGAAAAATATACTTGACGCCATCCATAACAGGCTGTCAGGTCCGTGATAGGCCATCACGAATGGTCGTCACAAAAGGGGTCCAAATTCTTGATTTTCTTCCCAGGGCTGACGACGTCGTCATAAATATCGTCAGAATGTGACGACGTCGTCAAAAAGGTCGTCAGAAACATGATAGCCCGTCAGAAACTCCGTCACTGTTTTCCAGCTTGGCATGCTGTAAAAAATGGGGATAACTCTTTGCTCTGATATCGGATTTAGGAAAAATTAGTATCGTTGGAAATATAATTCAAAGATATTTTATTT